>BSBN01001369.1:4081287-5441717 GCA_027924645.1 Cunninghamia lanceolata
AATGAAGTATGGGCACAAAATTATAGTTTCTACTACCGAAAAATCCACCTATATAGACCCAAAAAAATCATATTGATTTCAAAATTTAAAATTAAAAACCAGGTTCTTACCTCATGTATTACTACTACACTCATCCAAGCCTAATCAAATATAAAATGGAAACATGTAGGACAAAAGAATAGGCAAGTTATAATAGAAAAAAATAATGAAATTTGCATGTCTGGTTACTTTATACAACTAAGACATGTCTATATAATAATGTTGAAGTATGTGGGATCACATGATCTACATTATCACTATTTTTGTATTCTTTAGCAAGTGAAACAAGTGGGTGTTTCTTTGTTAAGATTGGGGCCCTTCATGTTGCTTGCTTCTCCCCAAATGCATGGCCATACTATTTCTCGGTTGTGAAACTTCATTGTCCTTTTCTTTGTCATAAATGGAACTATCATGCAAAGTTGTCATTCTACTATATATATTTTTAATTATTGCATGCTATTTCTATTAATGAGAGAATAGAAAAGAGGTCCCTTTGTTTCTAGCAAAGATTTCATTAAAGGATACAAGATTTTTATACTTTATTAAATTGATAACTTTTTTAAAAAGTATGTAGAAGATTTTATATTATATTTTAGATTACATTTTGTGATTTATTATTAAATTATAAAAGATGAATGAAAATTACATATGACAATTCTTAATATCTAATACTTATATGTTAATAAAATATCATATAAGAAAAAGGGAGAAAGACAACTAGATATTACAATCAAAATATACATTGAATATTTTTTTATCAATTAAAAATAATAATAATAAATGTTAACAATTGTGGGTCTTTTTAATTAAATGTCAAAAGTTGTTTCATCTTATCCCCTTAAATTTATTCATATCTTAAAGTGCTTAGTGTTAAAAAGAAATAAAATATTTTTAAATTTAAATTAATGAATCTAATAAATAATACAATTTAGTTAGGTTAATTTGGAATTCTGATTGATTATATAATAGAATATAGAAATGTGTAAGAGGAGTTAAAAGACAGACTTGATTTTGATTATTGATAGATAGTGGTCTATTATTTTGATCATAACTTTTGAATTGTAGTTCCGAATTGTTGGATCTTATATGCATTAGAAGTAAAATGACAAAATATGAACTAAGTCATGTGAGGTCATTTTGTGTTGCATAATTGACCTTTGTTTCATAGAAATGAACTTTGACTATAGATTTGACTTTTGATTTATAAAAACAACCTTTAACTATATCTTTAACATATAATAACTATTTAAAATCAAAATTTAAACATCTAAATCAAACTTAGATTCACATTTAAAACTATTTTCCTCTTACAAAACTTTCAAAATAATTGAAAATTCTCTTTAACTTATGAGCCCCATTGGTAGTTGCTAGCTTATATTCCTTAGAAGGAAGTCAGGTATTTCATGCTGTGGTTGGTTTGGTATAGATTGGTGTTTGTGAATTTAAAAAAGAGTTAATAAAGAGTTGGTATGATTTGGTAAAGACAAAGAGTGTTATTATAGCAAGGGAGAATGTTTAATTTTGATGTTTGTGCTGCAAAGAAAAAGAAATGACAAAGGTGGATAAGCGTGTCAAAATCATGTCATAGATTTCATCAATTTCAAACCTCAGCATATTTAATTGGCAAAGAAGAGAAAACATATTACAAAACAAAAGTCATAGAATAATCTATTAACTAGAATGCAACTCTAATATGGCGACTCGTGAAGGAAAGCATATTCTACAAAATTATAAATAAATAAATAAAATGCATGACATTGATGGGAACTTTCTATTTTATCTTTTATTTTGTGAATGAATTAAACAAGATTAAAATTAATTCTACAAACATATTTGGATGACCATTATTATTAGTTTCCTTTGGCAACTTTATTATACCAATAGTTTTGCTCTAATTTTTAATCAACCACCATAATGTTTGTTAGTCAAATTATTGCTATATAATATATTACATTAATCCCTACAAATTTAATGAGAATAAGACATTTTCGTCCCCCGTACATTTTTAATCATTTAAACTTATATTTAAAAATGTGTTTGAGATATGTGAGAGGGAATAAAATCTCTTTTATATAAATCTACAATGCAATAAATAATTTTAAATTTAATTAGTTGGGATATTGATATTGCAATAATAAATGTGATAATTAAATGAAAAGTATAGGTGCACTTAGCTTTTGAAATAATGGTGAAGAAATGATGATGATGATGATGTTACAAAAAATTTAGTTTCTACATGTACAAAAAATTAGTGCTCGTGGTTTGATAAATAATTTAGATCCTATGCAATTATAGAAATCTTGGTGGATTGAATATGAATCTCTCATGATGGAACCGGGTGTTGTAGGAATGTCTTGATGTGTGGGAATGATTTGTGGCCTATGGGAACAATTTGTTAGAAAGTTGCAGTAGTGATCTCTTTGACATTGCCACCTTCTATGTTTAATTTTGTTAACGTAGTGTTTATAAACACCTTAAAGGAGATTTTTGGATCACTAGAGTCAACTAGGACAACCCCTTATCAAGCTAGCTTTCCGACTTTGAGAAAATGATTCAAGACAACACACAAAGACTTGTAGATCATCTAGTATGATTCTAATGTAGATTAAGATTCTTTTTACCTTAGAAATGAAATGTGCTCTAGTGATTTTCTCCATGTAATCACTTATAATTTTCTAATTGATACATTACAAAATTTAGTGGCACATTGAATGCCTCTAAATACCAAAGAATAACAACTCAAAAAATGTGTGTCAAGTCAATGTACAACAACTAGTGCTTTGGAATTTAAATTAAAAAAAAAAGAATTTAGAGTCAATCTCAAGCCACTTGGGATTGACCTAAGTTAAGAAAGTGATAGTTTCTAAATAGGGACCAAATGTGCAAGGAAAATTTTAGTGGCGATTTGTCACCAATTGACAATTTTTTGACTTTTGGGGTTGAAAATGACAAATATTACTAGTTTTGATAGTATATGCTTTCACTCTAATTTGATTATATTTTCGGGCATGTAACTTTAGATCACCCATGAATTGATATTTTAATATCTTAGAATAGCATTAGATCACCATACTATCTATTGTAGTTTGGTCCCAATCATCAAGATATTTTAGAGGCAACTTTTAATCCAGCTCCAATTGCTTGTCATGTGAATTTTTATTTTTCAAATTTAGGTTCAATTGCTCACTTTTTTACATCAATTACGAGCATATATTGGTGCAATCACCAATAAAATTATAGGCAATTAGGGGCAAAGGAGCACAATTGCCAGTGAAATTATAGGCAATTAGGGGCCAAAGGGGTGTGATCGCCAATGAAATTATAATCAATTAAGGGCAAACAATGGTGCAATTGCCAATGAAATTATAGTAAATTTAGAGAAATGTGTAATATTGGCATGCAATAATAGGTATAGTTGGGAACATTTATTATAACCATTGAATTATAGGCAATTTATAGAATGTGTGGTCCATCGCCTCAAAATTATAGGTCTTTTAGGGATTAATGTGTTTAATCACACATGCAAAACATAGTATGACTATGTAGGATAGATTTGTATTTAGGAAAAAATAGTCCATTCACTTTTTAGGTGTTCAATTTCAGATTCACCTATTTCCTATATTATGAATTTATAATTTTTGGTCCTCTAGAGTGGCATTTGATCAATCCATTGTGAATTGCCAATTGTGAGATGGGAGGATACATTCTCAAAGGTTGGGGAATAGAACAAGCTACAAATCTACTTCAGTCTTTCATTCGTGGTGAGTAACAGAGACAAATTTCAATTTGCATCACATTTTGTATTGTATATTATACGATTAATCCCTACAACAATAGTTCTCATGTTTAGTTGCATATTTGTCATGTGTTGATATTGATTTAAATATATTTTTTTACAATAGTTCTATATTGTGTATTGTATGATTAATCTTGATTCTCTACAATAGTAGTTCTATATTTCTTTTTACATATACTATATCAATGGTCATGGACTATTGGTTGGGTAATGTCCTTGATGTATTTCCTTCCAAATAAATTTATGTCAATGGTTTGCCTCGGTGTCCATTGCCTCCTTTCGTTGACCATAAAAACGCACATATTTTAGTTATACACCATTGGATCAAACCAAATCAACGACTTGAGAGGCTCCAAAGAGAAAATGAAGATGCAAAGATAAGGAGGCAATGCCATTGGTTAGAAAAGATTATGTGTTAGTTGGGGGCACACAATCATTTTTATTTTAATATGTCCATGGTATAGGTCCACATACTTGAATGCATTGTGTAGACACCTAAAATTGACCATGTCTTACGACATTACCTTACGTCTCCTTGCATCACCTTGCGATATATTTTCTTTTAGGTCCCTTTCATGACCCCTTCCATCATTCCCATTAGTTAAATAAATTATATTTATTTAACTAATTCCTCTTATCCATTTATCCTCCTCTTACACCAAATTAAATAAATTTTATTTATTTAATCCCTTTTCCCTCCATCATCCAATTTAAATAAATTAAATATTTATTTAAATTTCACATGTCTCTCATAATTTAAATAATTTTATTATTTAAATATTTATTCCCACTCACATCCCTATTTTAAACTCATTCATTGTGCATCATAAGCACTTCCTCTCCAAAATTAATTAAAAATCCCATTTATTCCTGCTCCCGTCCTTATTCTAGTCACATGTCATCCTCATTTATGGTGCGTCATAAGCACTAAAATTGAATTTCAATCCTATCTGTTCACCTCATCCCTCACCTTTCTAATCTTGACCATCCATTTGATTCCCTCTCTACCTATAAATAAAACTTCCATTTTCATTTCAAACCCTCACACTCTCTCTTCAAATTTCCATACATATGCATATCTCTTGTTTCCCATTTATCTCATATCATTTTCTAGTTATGCTGGTTGTGTGAGCAACCCACAAAACAATGGAGCTTGGGTGCACTCCATTGCGTCCTATTAGAAGTTTGAATTTGTATAAGGTTTGAAGGTAATGCTTTATTGTTTTATCTGTGTGTTATTTGCCTTGCATGATTTTCTAGGTTTCATTTTGGCTACCCAAGCCTATGCCTTAAAAAGAAAAATAAAAAAACAAAACTAGTGTGGGTCCCCAAGCAAAAAGTACTTAATCCAAATAAAGCATCCACAATTCAAAAATATCAAAAAATACTAAATCAACCATCCCCTAAGGAAACATCTCCATTAATCCCAACTCCCCCTTCCAATCAAAAGCTTCAAAATCTAATTTGGTGTGTACAAACGTTGGTCTTGATTCCCATGACATTCCCACATACCTCCATCTCCCCATCTTCTATCTACTAACCAGCATATTTCCCCCATCATATCCCTATGGTCTGTACTTTTCGATAATCCTTCCATCCATAATCCACATCATAATCCACTACCTTCCTTGCACAATTCACTATCTATCCACCTCCATCTCCCTCTCATGCAATCCTCTACCAACATCCATGCGCATAATGACACTTTATATGATCCATGTGCGACATCCCTCTATAATGGGACATTATCATATTTCATGGAACTAGATGCTTGAGTCCCCATCCTCTTCCAAATTCCTCCTATCCATATTATGCTATCCCATTCAAAAATTCAAAAAACAAAAATAAAGATAAAAAGAGAAAAAAAGAAAAGAAAAAATCAAAATAGTAAAGATAAATCACTTCGTCCAATGGTAAAAACCACCTTGGTGGTGCCTTGGATAAGTACCATGATGAAAACCTGGCAAACAAGAATCATGTGTAGATTCCTTATCTATGTGTCTTACACTTGGGGGCATGTTGTCTCATCTATCCCACTATCATTTTCTTCCTATCCTACCATTATATCCTCATACCCACCTATCCTCTTCTATCCTATCCACATACCCATCTTCCCTTCCTCCTTTTGATCTTGATAAAGACATGGGGGCAAAATGTTGAAAAATGCTTTGGACATCTCTTGATCTACCTCATCCTTTCTATCGAATCCTATCATCCTATTGTCATAAGCTTTGTCATGTAAAATCCTAAGCATTATACCTAGAGTGGGGCATGTTATTCCTATGCGACATAGTCATTGGAGGTCACATCCTGAATTATTAAGTCCATCTATCCTTTATGCATTTCCCTCTTATCCACTTTTACCCATCCTTCTACCTATCCATCCATTTTACACTTCATATCCCTCCCATTCACTATCTCTCATCTATCTACCTATTCATGATTTTCCCTCGTCATCAGTATCTAGCATCTAGGCTATCCAAATTGCAATCCATCCCATAATATTTCCAAAAATCCAAAAAAATCAAAACATTTTCAAAAAATCCAAAAAAATTAAAACATTTCCAAAAAATTCAAAAAAATCTTAACATTTCCAAAAATACAAAAAAGTTAAATATTCAAAAAATCCAAGCAATAAATCCAAATGCAAGTCACCCTTAATCCATACCAATCTGGTCAAAGTAATCGACCCAAATCATCCAATCATATCCTTGGTCTTGATCCTAGTCTTGTTGTCAACCCAATCGATCATTATCATCATCAATGCGATATATCGTTCTCGTATCCTTGTGTTGGTCTAGGGATATATCATTCCCCATAATGACAATATTATCTTAATTAATCAATCAATCAATTATCGTTTTACAGCTTGACAAGGGCAATACCTTGTTTGTTTTTGAATCAAGGAGAAACATTCATACAATGCATTATACCTTAACCAAAATCACCTATCCAACCACTTTATCAATTGTCACATCATTTGATCTCAAACAATCATCATCTAGCCTCATTTAGGGATATATCGTCCCATCATCAGGCGTCTATCCAAACATCACTTAAACTCTTTGGCAAGAGATACAATGGTTGTGTGACTTGTGTCGTCATTTGGTATTTTGTTTTTCATTTTATCTTTTCTATCTCTTTCTTTTGATTTATCAAAGCCACCTAGATCCATTTATATCTTGGTGCATTACGATTAGCAAAGAATGGGGCATAGTGTTTTGTGTGTCTATTGGATATTCTTATCACTACAACTAATATTCATATCTTGTATCCAGACAAAGTCGTATTACATTGTGTATATGTTAAACTGCACCGGACAACTGAGAGGGGGGGTGAATCAGTTGTCCTAAAATTTTTAACCAATTATGATCATCAGCTTATTAATTACTTAAATTTAGATATAACTGTGAAAGCATAAAATGAGAAGAGCTCAACATAAAAGCATAATTAACATAGGAGACACCAGATTTTTATGTGGAAAACCCTAAAAGGGAAAAACCACGGTGGGTGTTAGCCCACATAAATATATATATTATATTAATACTGAAAAATAGAGCCTCACTTCCTACAGGGCTCACTGCCCAAATTGCTCACTGCAAAGAAAGGCTCACTACCTATGGGTGGGTCACTGCCAAAAGGAGGCTCACTGCCAAAAGGTTGAACTGAGATAACATCTACTCCATGCCAAGGTTCAGTTCCATTGAAGCACAAACACCTCTACTCTGCTCTGCTACCTTACTTCACTTTTATCTTCACATCTTCACACTTGGATCATTTTCATGACTCAATTACAAGTATTTATACACCTCATCAACCTTGGAATGATCATCAAGACCGGCATTACAATCATCAATCGTTGGAACAAACTCCAAGGTCGGCAAACATAAATTACATCATATAGGTCTGGACCTAAACAAATTTATAAAGAAAAGAAATGAATGCGGATCACACCGCACCTTAGCAAGAACTCAAACTCAATCTTCCACGCTATAACACACTATCACGATCTTCGATACATTTCCGCAAATGATGAATTCAACCAGGTTAGCCAAGACTGATCTTAACACAAGTATTCTCAAGAACATGCTTCATGCACGATTTGAATTACACATTATGGACCAATCTAATTGTAGGATCATGATTAGGAGATATCCACAAGCACATTGTAATCACCAGGGACAACCGCACGATCTCTAACCACTCTATCAATAAGATTCTTCAAAGCGGAGCACAAGAACAACATTGTCAACCATTGTAATAAGTAAAAGATATCTTACGGACCACCAACTCATGAACCATTGCATTTGAAGGCACTTAACATCACCAATGATTTAATTCTAGAACCACATACCAAAATACTTCAATGCAGAGAAATGTAGAGCAAAACACTTTCTCCCTGTCACCACCAAACATACAGAAAAAGCTATTTTGACTCTGGTGAACATAACTCACTCAATTCTTCATACCGAAGGCTCAAACTCAAAATATAGCATCTTTAGACAGGCTTCTAAATAAATTCCAATCCACATGTAAAGATATTTATTCTAGAGGAAATGCAGAGCATTCTTCTAGACTATTCTTCTGCATGTAATGCACTGTTTCTGCTGCAACACATTGTTATCATTGGAGGGGCTAATTTCCTTAATATCCTCAACAAAGTAAGAGAACAGTTGACACAAATGATGACACAAACATGTTGACATCAATGAAAACACCGATTAGGCACATACTTGCAACAATCTCCCCCTTTGTCATTGATGGCAACATATGGTGTGAAAAACTGAAAAGACCACCAAGACAAGATTCTCCCCCTTTCTCTTTTCACATCTGCATTCTTTCTCGCCCTAAGTTTTTCACATGATTTCTCCCCCCCTTTGACATCAATGGCAAATGGCACATACTTGCATGTTGCTTCTCTGATCCACTTACTTTATCAGAAACATCTAGCTACTCCCCCTGAGAGGTAGCCTTCAAAGCATCAATCCAGATCAAAGAATGACACTTTGAGCTCCACTGGATTGATGCATTCCTATGCATCTTAGTTCAGGATAGGAGGGGTAATGGCCCCTAACTTTTCTCTGAGATACTCAAAGGTATCTTTATGCAGAGGCTTAGTGAAAATGTCTACAATCTGATCCTTTGTGGACATATATTCCAACTTTACTTCATTCTTTGTCACCTTCTCTCTTAAAAAGTGATACCTTATTGATATGTGCTTTGTTCTTGAGTGCATTAATGGATTCTTTGAAATGTTTATGGCACTTGTATTATCGTAAAAGATTGTAATTGGATCTTCATACACAATTCTTATATCCTTCAAAGTCTGCTTCATCGATAACACTTGAGTGCAACAACATGCTGCTGCAATATACTCTGCTTCTGCAATTGACAAAGATATTAAATATTGTTTCTTGCTCAACCATGAGACCAATCTATTACCCAAGAAGAAGGCACCTCCACTTGTACTCTTTCTATCATTAACATCTCTGGCCCAATCTGCATCTGTATAAGTACTGAGAGTGAAATCATTGTCCTTTGGATACCATAAGCCATAATCCAGAGTACCTTTCAAATACCTCAAGATTATCTTAACTACCATCACATGTGATTCTCTTGGATCAAATTGAAACCTTGCAACAAGACAAATTGCATGCATAATATCAGGTCTAGTTTGAGTTAGAGAAAGCAATCCTCTAATCATGGATCTATATTTTTTCTAATTAGCCTTAGGTGATTCATCTATTTTACTCAACTTGCAGCCAGTCACCATGGGAGTACATACCAGTTTAGAGTCTTCCATCCCAAACTTCTTCAACAACTCTTTCACATACTTGGACTGAGATATGAAGATTCCTTTATCTGATTGATTAATTTGTAGACCCAAAAAGAAATTTATTTCACCAAACATGGACATTTCAAATTCACTCTTCATCTCACTGTCAAACCTTATGCACATACCTTCATTTCCTCTAAAGATAATGTCATCAACAAAGACCTCAACAATCAAGATCTGATCATCATTGATTTTGAAATACATATTGCTATCTGTAGTACCTTTACTAAATCCCAATTGCAATAAATACTTGTCTAACCTTGCATACCAGGCTCTAGGAGCTTGTTTGAGTCCATACAATGCTTTCTTCAACCTGCATACCATATCACCTTGACTTGACAATTGGAATCCCTTTGGTTTCTCAATGTATACTTCTTCTAACTCACCATTCAGGAAGGCAGATTTCACATCAATCTGATATACCTTAAAATCTTTGTGAGCTGCAAACACCAGAAACATTCTGATTGCTTCAATCTAAGCTATTGGGGCAAAAGTTTCTTCAAAATTTATTCCTTCAATTTGAGAATATCCTTTGCATACAAGTCTTACTTTATTCCTTACAACTTCTCCATTTTCATTCAGCTTGTTCCTGAAGACCCATTTACTTCCAATAACATTTTTGTCAGTAGGTCTAGGAACCAATTCCCAAGTTTCATTCTTCTCTATCTGCAATAGTTCTTCCTCCATTGCCTTTACCCAATTTTCATCATTGCATGCTTCATTCACATTTTTTCGTTCAATCTTTGAAAGCAAACAATAATTAACTTGTTCTTTTGCAGCTCTTCTTCTTGTTAGCACACCTTTGTTCTTGTCACCTATAATTTGATCTTTAGAATGATTGATCCTTACATACCTGGGAGTCTTAACAACACTTTTTGGAGCCTCTTCTTCATCCTGACTGTCTTCTTTCTTATCTTTCTCTTCATTTACTATAGTCACAAGTTTATCTAGTTCATAGCAATTCAGGTTTGATATTCTTTCCTTGCCTTCATCTACCTTCACATTTGTACTCTCAGCAATCTTTTTGAGCCTTTTATTGTAGCACTAGTAAGCCTTACTCTTGGTAGAGTATCCAAGGAAGATTCCTTCATCACATCTTACATCAAACTTTCCTAGATCTTCATCTCTCTTGATATAGAATTTGCTTCCAAAGACTTTGAAATATTTTACTATAAGAATTTTTCCATACCATAATTCATAAGGAGTTTGACTACCATTACCTTTCACTTGAACTCTGTTTTGGATGTAAACAACAATATGAATAGCCTCTTTCCAAAATACTTCTGGTAGATCTGCTTCTTTCATCATTGTCCTAGTAGCGTCTTGAATTGTCCTATTTTTCCTTTCCACAACTCCATTCTGCTGAGGAGTCCTAGGTGCAGACATTCGTCTCTTTATCCCATGTTCTTCACATAAAATGTTGAATTCATTTGATGTGAAATCACCTCCTCTATCAAACCTCAAGCATTTGATCTTCAAATCTATTTCATTCTCAACCATTGCCTTGAAAGATTTGAATTTCTCTTGAGCTTCTGATTTGTCTTTTAGAAAAGTAACCCAAGTCATTCTAGAATAATCATCAATAAGAAACATGAGGTACCTGTCACCTTGTAGACTTATCACCCTTGTAGGACCATAGAGATCTATATTCACTAGATCCAGCAAACTGATAGAGAATTGCTCTTTGCTCTTGAAACTTGTCCTTGTCTGCTTTTCCAACTAACATTCCTTGCAAATTATGTTGGAGGGTTTCACAAGTTTTGGTAAATCTCTCACAGTCTGACCTGAACTTATCTTTACTAGATTGTCAAAGCTTATATGACACATCCTTCTATGCCACAACCAACTTTCATCTGCCTGGGCCAGTAAATAGTAATCATTAGTTCCTCTTAGTTGATAGATGTTACCTTTTGTCTTCTTACCGGTAGTAATCACAGTTCCAGAGCTTTCCATGATCTTGCACCCATTGTCTTTGAATCTTAGATCATATCCTTTGTCACACATCTAACCAACACTCAAAAGATTATGCTTCAAGACCTTCACATATAGAGCATTGTCAGTATTATGTTTTCTATCAAATGAAATAGATCATTTTCCACAAATCTTACCAGCTGCATTATCTCCAAACCTAACCAATCCTCCATCATATTTTTCCAAACTTACAAACTTACTTTTGTCATCGGTCATGTGATGTGAGCATCCACTATCAATAATCCATTCATCCTTGTTTTTCTCAACTTGAATAGCCAAAGCACTTTCTTCCATTAGTTTTTCATTCTTCACACAACTAGTAGAATTAGTAGACACATGATCTTCTTTAATAGCAATAAATAGGCATTCATTTGCACTAGTACTAGCATCATCAGATTCATCATTAGTCACGCCTTCATCATCAAAATCTCTGACATAGTAGCATTTCTTTGGAACTCTAGGCTTGCTCTCATGTTTCTTCTTATTTCTTTTAGGACATCTAGAAGCATAATGACCTACTTTACCACAAGAGAAACATATGAAAGGTAATTTACCTTTGAACTTACCAGAGCCTCTTTGTAGCCTATCAACAAAGTTAGCTTCAATTTCATCAAAGTCATCATCCACCTTGTATTTCTTAGCTTTGGAGATCTCTGCTGAAGTATTGACTTTAAAGGCTGATTCAACTTTAGGCAGGGCATCACCAAATTCTCTCATATCAAAGGCTGTAATCTTTCCAAGTAATTGATCTCTGTCAATAGTTTTCACAGTCATGAATTCTTCAATTGCAGCTACCTTGTGACTATATGACTTTGGTAGTGATTTGAGAATTTTCATCACAACTTCCTTATCACTTAGAGTTCTTCCCATACCTTTTATTCTAGTGATAAGTCCACCAAATCTTTGCATAAAGGCTATTATTTTTTCATCTTCATTCATCTTCAAACCCTCATATTTCACTTTCAGATTTTGTAGCTTGGATTCTTTTATAGAATCATCTCCTTCATACAGATTTTTTAGCTTCTCCCATACCTCATTTGTAGATTCAAGGTCCACAACTTTTGTGAACACTGAGTCACTTAAGGAACTTAACAGAGCGTCCTTTTCTTTGACATCCAACTCACATTCTTTGATTTCATCTTCAGTCATCAAACCATTTGCAGGAAAGGTATTTTTTTTTGCAGTCTTCCATACTTTATAACCAAGACAAAGAAGATGGATTTTCATTCATACCTTCCAAAGAGCATAATTTGTCCCATCAAAATGTGGAGCTTCCTTCTTATAAGACATCCTAGATCTTCGTCAAAGGAATCGGCTCTGATACCAATTGTTGAACTGCATCGTACAACTGAGAGGGGGGGTGAATCAGTTGTCCTAAAAATTTTAACCAATTATGATCAACTTGTCAATTACTTAAATTTAGATATAACCATGAAAGTATAAAATGAGAAGCTCAACATAAAAGCATAATTAACACAGGAGACACCAAATTTTTATGTGGAGAACCCTAAAAGGGAAAAACTGCGGTGGGTGTTAGCCCATAGAAATATATATATTATATCAATACCAAAAAATGGAGGCTCATTGCCTACAGGGCTCACTGCCCAAATTGCTCATTGCAAAGAAAGGCTCACTGCCAAAAGGAGGCTCATTGCCAAAAGGTTGAACTGAGATAACAACATCCACTCCATGCCAAGGTTTAGTTCCATTGAAGCACAAACACCTCTTCTCTACTCTGCTACCTTACTTCACTTTTATCTTCTCATATTCACACTTGTATCATTTTCACGACTCAATTACAAGTATTTATACACCTCATCAATCTTGGAATGATCATCAAGGTCGGCATTACAATCATCAACTGTTGGAACAAACTCCAAAGTCAACAAACATACGTTACATCATATAGGTCTGGACCTAAACAAATTTATAAAGAAAAGAAATGAATGCGGATCATGCTGCACCTTAGCAAGGACTCAAACTTAATCTTCCACGCTATAACACACTATCATGATCTTCGATACATTTCCGCAGATGATGAATTCAACCAAGTCAGCCAAGACTGATGTTAACACAAGTATTCTCAAGAACATGCTTCATGCACGATCTGAATTACACCTTGTGGACCAATCCAAATGTAGGAGCATGATCAGGAGATATCCACAAGCACATTGTAATCACCAGGGACAACCACACAATCTCCAACCACTCTATCAATAAGATTCTTCAAACCGGAGCACAAGAACAACACTGTCAACTATTGTCATAAGTAAAAGATAGCTTGCGGACCACCAAATCATGAACCATTGCATTTGAAGGTACTTAACATCACCACTGACTTAATTCTAGAACCACAGACCAAAATACTTCAATGAGGAGGAATGCGGAGTAAAACACTTTCTCCCTGTCACCACCAAACATACAGAAAAAGTTGTTCACTCTGGTGAACATAACTCACTCAATTCTTCATACCGGAGGCTCAAACTCAAAATATAGCATCTTTAGATAGGCTTCTAAATAACTTCCAATCCTTAGGTAAAGATATTTATTCTAGAGGAAATGCGGGGCATTCTTATGGATTGTTCTTCTGTATGTAATGCATTGTTTCTACTGCAACACATTATTATCACCGGAGGGGCTAATTTTCTCAATATCCTCAACAAAGTAAGGGCATAGCTGACACCAATGACAACACAGATATGTTGACATCAATGACAACACCGATTAGGCACATACTTGCAACAGTATAAGAATACTCCTTTTGTTTGCAGTGTCAAGTCTGTACAAAGGATACAAAATCACCCTAGTCCCTTATACCTTGGTGCATAATAGCCTCTTGCTATATCAAACTAGGGTTGCTCTACACATTATACTAACATAACTATATCTTCTCTATCCATTATATACATTATGACTATAACTTATCCATTTCCAAATCCTATTCTAGACCATTCTTCACCTCTCAACCTATCTTATCCACTATCTATTTCACCTATCTCTTTCAACTTAACAATCCATCCTAACTATCCATTCCTAACCCTTAGCCTTTTCCATACAACCTCTTTTTCCATTTTGAGAGCATACCTGTGATCTCCTAACCCACCTATCCTCTCGTGGGGGCATCTCATCCTTACATTATTCCTCTTGGTCACTCCTTCAAGTGGCTGGGGCATCCTTTTCCTTCATCCATACATTTTCTTCTTTGAAATGATGTTACTTCTCTTAATCGTAATATCATCTCAAAGAGAGGAAAAATGTAGACACCTAAAATTGACCATGTCTTACAACATTACCTTACGTCTCCTTGCATCACCTTGCGATTTATTTTCTTCTAGGTCCCTTTCATGACCCCTTCCATCATTCCCATTGGTTAAATAAATTTTATTTATTTAATCGCTTTTTCCCTCCATCATCCAATTTAAATAAATTAAATGTTTATTTAAATTTCACATGTCTCTCATAATTTAAATAATTTTATTATTTAAATTATTTATTCCCACTCACATCCCTATTTTTAACCTCATTCATTGTGCATCATAAGCACTTCCTCTCCAAAATCAATTAAAAATTTCATTTTTTTCCACTCCCATCCTTATTTTAGTCACCTGTCATCCTCATTTATGGTGCGTCATAAGCACTAAAATTGACTTTCAATCATATCCATCCACCTCATCCCTCACCTTTCTAATCTTAGCCATCCATTTGAATCCCTCTCTATCTACAAATGAAACTTCCATTTTTATTTCAAACCCTCACACTCTCTCATCAAATTTCTATACGCACGCATATCTCTCATTTCTCATTTATCTCATATCATTTTCTAGTTATTTTGGTTGTGTGAGAAACCCACAATACATCCATAGGACAAATCAATGGATCTTGGGTGCACTCCATTCCATCCTATCAGAAGTCTAAATTTGTGCAAGGTTTGAAGGTAATGCTTTATTGTTTTATCTATGTGTTATTTGCCTTGCTTGATTTTCTAGGTTTCACATTGTGGGGTCTACTTGTATAAATTTATAAAGGACTGGTAGTACTAAACACACATGCTTTATTTATCCTGGGTCATTGGATCAAACTGCAATAATGCTTGGTAGGGCTCAAAGGTAGAAATGAAGATTATTTGAGAGGGACACAATGACATTAGCTAGAAAAGGTGATGTGCCAGTTGTTGGGCCTTGTAGTAATAGGTCTATAGGTCGTAGCTATAGGAAATTAGTAGCTACAAATGTATAAGTCATAGCTACAGGTATATAGGTTGTAGCCATTGGGGCTTAGTTGAATTGATTTATTTATCCTAGTCATGCATAATTTTATTAGGATCCCATAGTATTAAACTAAAGGGATAACATGTTTTATCTATTCCACGCCATGGGATCAAATTGTATCAATCACTTGCGAGGCTCCAAGGATAAAATAAAGACGGTTAGAGTGGGAGGTAGCACCATTCACTAGAAAAAGTGGTGTGTTAGTTGTCAGGTCTCATAGGGATTTTGTACTAAGATAAATTATTAAATTTAATTAATAATTAGTAATTTAATGGCCCATGAATGTAAATTAGTTCCCTATGCATTTTAAGATCTGCATGGTTAAAATTGAGTGAAGATATATTTCAAAATCTACTAGAGGTGTATAGGTCATAGCTAAAGGTATAGTCAATGTGTGTTTCTCACACTATTGTTATTTTATTTAAGTATATGTTCTTTATTATATTATTATTTTATTACTATTTCCCTAAATTTTGATTGTTTGGGATATTTCAAATATTGAATGCACTGTTGTGGACCACTTGAAATGATTTATTTATCTTGGTCATGCATAATTTTATTAGGAACTCGTAGTATTAAAACAAAGCCACATATTTTATCTAATCCACACCGTGCAATCAAACTGCATGAATCTCTCATGGGGCTCTAATCATAAAATAAAGATGGTTGTAGTAGGAGGCCATGCCATTGGCTAGAAATGGTGATGTGACAATTGACAGTTCTTGCAGTAGTTGTATTTTAATCTAAATGATTAAATTGTTAATTTGAATCCCCACATAACAATTAAAATATTGTTCATCTTTTATGACCTCATTGATTTTCTATGTTATTGTAACATCAAAAATTGCATACCCTTGCAATTTCACACTACATTTTGCGACCACTTTGGTGTTTGTGTATCCTCTTTGTATTTTAGGCTCATGTTTGCTTCATTTAGACTTCTCTCTCTTAATTTCATAAAATTATATTTTAATGTTTGGTAATTCTCTTAGCCCGTAGATGATTCACAAGATTCTGAGGTAGATTCACTCAGACACTAGTTCTTAGCATGAACGTCTACATGTAGCACTAGTGTCATGCGAGCACGAAACGATTAGTGAACTATTCTAGGAAACATTGAACTATCTCCTATGGCTGGAAAGATTCTTGTAATGCCTTTGAAGACCTTAAATGGCTATTCATCTTTGCCTGTGGTTTCATTCTTCTCTCTCATTCAAGGAGAATCTAATTTTTTTGAATAATCTCTCTCACTTGGCTCTCTTCTCTACATCTTTTACAAAATCTTGAAGGATTCTTTGATGAACTTTATCTCTACAACAACTATCTAGATTTTCTATGCCCTCTTGAGTTGTGGTGTTATCTCTACTAGCTCTTTGAGATTTTTGCTTGCATTTGTGTTCATTGAGAAGGCTCTCTCTTTCTAGGGTTTTGAAGTTTTGCCATCAGATTCCAGCCCTTGAGGAATTGCAACCTTCTTCTCACTATTCAAGTTGGTAACATTATCCTATTTTGTAGTTTAATATTCCATATTTGAATTTGTTCATGCATAGTGTATTTATTTTATTTGAAAGTTTCATGTTGTAGACCACCATTTGTTATGCTTCACGGTGTAGACCACCATTTGTGTGTTGTTGGGTATTCTTCCTTGTAGACTAGGGAAGCTACCTTAGCTTTACTTTCATTTTCCATTGGTCTTAATTCCTAGACACACATAGGATAGGAGCACACACTCTTTATTTCTATGTTTTTTTATCATTTGTTGCTCGTGGAGGTAGAAATACCAAAACTGAGGCTTAACTAAGGCAATCTCCTTAGTAGCACAACCATTTTCCCTCTATTTCTTGCAGACATTTTTGAGTGAAGACATCTTAAACACATAGAGGTTTCATTGGTCTCTTTTCATTTCTCCTTGCATTTCATTTTGTTTCATTTCTATAGTATAGTTTCTTTTATTTTGTTTTTTGTATTAGCTGGATATTGTTGGGTGTGTTTTGTACTTGTTGTTTTGCTATTTAGACATGATGAGGCCATACAAACTTCACCATTTTTATTTTTGTGACTTTGAGGATGCTAGTGCTTAACGCTTAGCACATATGTCCCTAAAATGTACTATCATCTAGGGAAGTGAGCTCATCCCTTTGGTGATAGGTTCCCGTTTCTCTTCTCTTTGCAGTTCTGAATTCATTTCTATGGTCTTCATTTTAGATTTCTAAATTGCAAATTTTTTTTGCTCCTTGTAGTTCTAGCTTTGAAAGTTGATTTAATTTCTTAATATAGAACTAAGTAGGATCTTGCTAAAGTCATTCTACTCTTCTTAATTTGATAGTAGCAAAATCTTCTCCTTTGGAGTTGGCTTGACCCTCATGTAATGGTTAAAGTTTGTCTTTAGTTAGAGTATTGTATTGATCTTTGATTAGATTCAAATTTTATACATTACATTTTTTATGAACTCGATGTGTTAAACACTCAAACCTTTTCTTCTTTGTTGAGGTTCACCATTACATTTGGGTGAGCCTATTGTTTCTACACATTCAAAACATCTAAACAAAAACAAAAAAATATTCTTTCATCACATTATATTGTGTTGCGAAGCCTAAAATCTGTTTATGAGCTTCACAACCCAGTCCTCAAATTCTCTATACATTGTGCGTAGGAGTCTAAGAAATTGTTTGTGAATCCTACCACTCCTATTCTATCTACTCTAGATTTTACAAGTCTTTCTTCTGAACAAATTACTATAACTATTTCTTCTTCTTTTACTTTGAGCATTGTTCCTATGACTTCTTACCATGATATGGAAGAAGCTCTTGATCATGAGGTAGCCTTTGGTTATGTCCCACTGGATAAAATTTGTGACTTAGATCACCATTTGGCTAACTACCAAGATTTTCTATGCCACGAGGACATATCCATTACCATTGTCCCTTTGTTCGATGCTCTTTGTGTTATGTTATTGGTCATCAAAAAGGTCTTGATCTCCTGCGTGGCATTGGCCATATAGTACATAGTGATATACCACCATTGGTGATCTACATTATGGATTCTTAGGACTCCCAATCAAAAATTACTGGAAGTCATCTTTCTATGCATCTCCCTACATCAAGAATTTAGATCTTCACATATTCTCAGATGCTTACTAGTGCCCCACAACATAATAGTGCAGGTATTGGTTTGTCTAGAGGTACAGTGAACCCCTTACATCAATATGGGAATGTTTTGCCCTTGGTCTCTTTGCCATTTAATTTTCCTCTTGGTAACCTCAAAGTCTCCCATCTACTTTCACAACCTATTACTTTTGCCCCTATTGCTCCATCCACTCATACCACTGATCTTGTGATCAACCAACTTTTGCAAAATGTTGGTTCTCTTTAGCAACAATTCACCTCCTTATCCACTTCATCCACACAACCACTTGTTCCTACTTATTATAGGAATACCCCACTTTCACTTGTTATTCTTGCCACACCTTTCCCACAAGGCTTTGAGGTGCCTAGATTTGAGAAATATAATGGCAAAGGAGATGCACAAACACATATATATGCTTTCACTACTCTCTACAATGATTTTCTATTCTAGGACGCTTTGTTGGAAAAGCTATGCCCGTGGTCCTTAAAGGACACAACATTGGACTAGCTTTTTTCACTTCTTGATTACTCTATTTTATATTTTGATTAATTGGCGAATCAATTTCTTCGACATTTCCAAGCTAACATTGGCCCATAGGTCACATTCACTAACCTCATCCACTGTCGACAAGGACCTAATGAAAAAGCAACCACCTTCATCTGCCAATACCAGTCTTTGTTCTCACAGATACCTATGCCCTTCAGGACTCTGATGTGTAGCAGGTTTTATAGGAAACCTGCGGCCATAGATTCAGGATGGGATTATGTTAATGAGATATTAATCTTTCACACACTTGTGCACTACACTTCATGATTACTAGAAGTCACTTATCTAGTTCAAGGTATATCCCTCACCGGATCCTACTATTCAATCTTCTACTTCTTCATTTTCAAATTATAAGAAAAATAAAAATTTCTTTAAAATAATTCATCAATGATAATTAGCATTGTAGTGACTGAAGCACCTTCCCAATCTCCTTTAGCCCTCTTTTCTCCAAGATCATAAAATAATCATAAGTTCACTCCTTTGAAGGAGTCTCTCTACTCAATTATGCAACTCCTAAACAATGGTTTAGTGCAGTTACCTAATATCCATCATCTCGATACTAGTAAGTGTCTACTGTCTTCATGACCTGAAGGCCTTATGTCAATTCCATAGAGTACCTAGGCATGATATAGAATGATGTCTACATCTTAAGCACACTGTGCAAGACCTCATCAACCAAAATATCATCCAGGTTTCTAGTGTGAATGACAAAGGGAATAAGTCAATGGCTCTACCAACCAACATTTGCAGATCTACACCAAACCCATGTTGCATCATAGCTCTAATTTATTAACCTTTCTTCACCCTCCATTGTGCTAGATCTTTGACTTCTGACATTCTCCCTTCTTCTTCCTAAGCCAAGATGGTAGGTATGGTGGATGTTCGCTCTTGCCCTACTCAAGAGCATCCTATTCCTGAGCCCATCATCTCTTTATCTTCTTCTAATATCCATGCTAGAACATATGATGGTCCTCTCTATATTTCCATTGAGCTCAATGGTAAGCCCATCAAGGATGTATTTGTTGATCCCACATTCCTAGTAAATATAGTTACAAAAGAGTTTTTATATGTTCATGAAAGGTATAAATATGTCTATGAGCAATCAAACATCTTTAACTGATGTCATGATGGGATGTCTAGACCTACCCTGGGTTCAATCACCCTCCCTATCTGGGTGGGACCTAAAACCCTAGATGTCTCCTGCTTGATTATTCCCACTTCTGATCATTTTCATTTGAAGTTGGGCTAGCCATGGCTCACTTCTATGAGAGAGGTCCCCTTTTTAGTTCATAGATGTTTAAAGTTTCCCCACGATTGCACAGTGTATATGATCTGTCATAGTGGATTTACACCTCTGGCCATGTGAGGAAATTTATCCTTGGACTACTATAGCTAGCACCCACTGAGCTACTTTGACCCCGTAATGACTTCTTGTTCCTCTAGTATCAGAAGTTCAAAGTGAGTCAAATAGCCTAGTTGTCTGCTAGCCCTTCCTCCTCATCTTCCATGGCTATCTCTCTTTTGGTGTCTATGTCTTTGCTGAGACTTCTTCAATGCCTTCCACTACCCCTCTGACAGTTCAAGACCAATAACCCATACAGAGTACACCTCCCCATTCATGTGCTCTTAGATGGTACTCTACAATGCCACCTCTAGCTTCCTATTCAAGGCCTCAAGGTCCACCTAGAGTACAAACTCATGCATTGAGAATTTTTGAGGCCCCTCAACCTCTGTTGGTTGGTTTTGTTCCTCCTACCTCTTTAGTGACACAAGGAAACCAACCAATGTTGAGTACTCCTCTTCCCCCTCCTCTTGTGGTTCATTGACCTTCTGTGGCTATTTTGTTCCTCCTACCTCTTCAGTGGCATGAGGAAAGTAGCTCGTGTCGTAGAACCCTCCCCCTTTCCCTATGGTTTCCTAACCTTTAGAGGTTCTTTCAGTTTCTCCACATGTCCCTCTAACTATAACCCATGTTGGAAGACCCCCTGCCTTTGTCAGAAAAAGCCCTGGCCTGCACCAAATCTAACCAGCTTGTGAGAGATCACAAGCGTCACTATCGTGGTGCAGCCCATGAGCATGTTGCTGATGTGCAACCTCCCATTGATCATCCTTCTCCTATATATCTACCCTCTGATCCTATTTTTTAGCCTGTGTCTCTTCCATCTCCAACCCCTCCTTCTCCTCCACAGTTGGATTTAGATGAATGCCACCCTCCAAGGGTACAAGTAGTCTTGGATCCCTTCATGGAGGATCCCTTCATGGAGGATCCCATCCTTCTGTCCATCCTTGACATTCCACCCTTTCCTGAACCCTTGGATATGCCTAACGTTAGTGTTATTCCTAGTGCCACCCTCACAGCTCTTTTGCCTTTCCAGTGCACTCATCATGTTGTCTTCCCAGATATCCTCCACCCCAACACCATTGATATAGATATTTCATACTTGACACCCAAGTGTAAACCAGAGCACTACCGCACCCCACCATTCTGAAAGCCTAAGTGCATGTTGCCTTTCCCGCTACCTCTAAGCCCTTCTTCACCATTTCTTCCATTTATGGAGGATGTCCCTCCACCTGCGACTCATAGTGCTCACCTTGTGGTTGATAAAATTGATGAACCATGAATAATATATTATTCTAATAGTGACTCTTATGATTCCTCTCCTGAAGAGAAAATCATTGAGTTTTTCCTAGACATCTCCTTGTTGTCTGCGATCTTCACATGATCATTGACAATTATTATTCCTAGTGCCCCTGAGGATCCTACTCCTGCTAGTGATCTGTAGCACTTGGCTCCAAGAGAGTCTACTAGTATTTCTCTTGTTGTGGTTCTATTGTTAGCTCTTCCTCTGTCCCCCTATGCTTATCAAGATTGGGACCAAGATGATTTGATGACACCTGACACTTGAGGGTGATACCTTCATTTCATGTGTTTTTGTGTGTTTACATGCTTGATTGTAATGTTTCCCTCGTACATGTGTATTTATGTTTGTTAGTTCTACCTGGAGGACCCATGATGCCCTTATATACATGTAAATACAAGAAAAACAAAAATGTTGTGACATTCTTCTATTTGTTGTCTCTATGTTTATTATGACATTTTGGGGACGATGCAAAGCATTAGAAGATTTAGCTTTCTTCCATGTTGACCCAATTTTTTTTTTATTTGATTTCTTGTGTCATTCTTCCCTTGTTCTTGTATTTCTACATGCTTGGGGGATGATGACAATTCAATCAGTTGTCCCTTAATGATTACCCTTCCCAATGCATATTAACCCCAAAGCCTGTAGATCCCTTAGTGTGTTTAGTGTTATTTCTTATTTTCTGGTGACATGTGTTAGCATTTCTTGGTGTCATACCATGCTTACACAAGCTTATTGTGTATCATGCCTATAGCACCACCTTCGTTGTCCCTCTTTGGGAGCATCCCTTTTCTTTTGCAAGAAGTAGCTCGGGACACATATTTCCTCCATATATGCTTCCTAAAGCTCTCTTCCCCTTTGCTACCTTAAAATCAATTGCATACGATTTCTTTATGCAATTATTTTAAGATGGGGGCATACTTTCTTGCTTCACATTTTTACACACCATGTTGTGGTTCACTCTTGCCAGTGTTTGCTCTAGCAGCATGTTGTAGCTTGTGGTCCTAAGCAGATGCACTTGCTTGGCTTGACCACGCTTTTCATCTACTCTCTTTTGGCACTCTTTGTGAGTCACCTAACAATGTAGTTCGTTAGTCCTAGTGGCCCACAAGAGTTTGGTATGGATCCTAGCTCTTGTATTGTGCTAGCCCTAGAACCATACTTGGCATTCTTCTAGCTCTCGTAGTGTTCTATAAATGCTCATTTTTATTTTCTTTATTTTTCTTTCTTGTGTGTGTTGCATGCGTTTGTTTTAGATAGTGGTAGATTGTGTATTAGATTATATCATTTACTAAACCATGATGTTTGGACAAATCATATATGATCTAATCCTTTTATTATGATTATATACATATGGTTTTGACATTACCTCTTGTGCATGTTTTATTCTCTAATACTGTGGTTTTGTAGGCTCTCAACCTAGGGGCTTCACTCCCCACTTGAAGAATCCTTTGCATCCTCTATAGTATCCTTTTTCAAGGTAATTTTTTCAATAATGTTATTTTCTTTTGTTTGCAGGAAATGAATTGTTTTCTGTCTTTAGACATTCACCATTGGCATAGGAGCTACTTCTTTGTGGGGGGATTTATCATCTCACTCTTTCTCTCCTCTAAGAGGGTTATTGATTGTATATTAGTGACATGAGAGTCCTTGGGGTTCATGTTGAATCCTCCTTCCTTCTTTCACTTTCTTGTTTTCTCTCTTTTGGAGAGGGTTTTTTCCTATGGGTTTTTCTCCTTTACTCCTTTTGTGAGAGATCTTTTGTACATGGGTACCTAACATGGCCTTGTAGCTAGGACCCATCTATCATCCATCATCAATTATTGGATCATTCACATGCTTTCTCATTCTCCCTAATTTGCATTTAAGGAGGGATGTTGGTGTGAACAAGGTATATTACCTAACTAGTTTCACATTAGATCTTATTCACACTAGTTTACTTAAGTTTACTTACGACATACTTAGGATAGTTATCTCTTTGTGTCTCTTGTCACATGATTAAGGCAATTTTCATCATCCTATGTAGTCCTATCTCATCACCTTGCCTATATAAGCAAGGTCCTTCATGTACTTTTTGTATCATGGTATCAATATATCATATCATAATATCATTATTCCATTTTTACACCACAATCAAGCAATTGATCATCTTTCTACTCTCTTGTGGAAGGCTAATCTTTGGTTTTTTAGGTGATCCTTGGAGCTTGAGTCCATTGGTGACTCTTACACTTTCTTCACTTGATCAAATTTGCATACCATAACATTTATCATTCATCCATTAAAATGTCACCCTTTGACGAACTTTATTGAACAAAATGTTAAATTCCATTTGATGGGAGGACTTGAAAACAAAACTATTGTTGGGCTGAAATTACTTCATGAGTATGATGATAATAATAGAATAAATATACATAAAGGTTATGTTTATTTGAATAGAACACCTCACAACCTTTTAATGGGAGAAAAATTAATTCTACATGTAAAACCATAAAAAAGTTCTATTAAATTTAGGAAATCAACTAAGTTGGATCCATCCTTTGTTGGCCCATTTGAGATATTATAAGTGGGAAACCCTAATCGCATGCTACTTGTCATTTTCACCTTCCTTGGCAAGGATTCATAATGTTTTTCATGTTACATTGTTGCACATGTGGCTTATATATCTTGTGTTAAATTGGTAGAATCTTAAAATAAAAGCTAGGAAAATAACTCTCAAGATAGTCCAAATTGTGGGGTTAGCATAGTGTTAATTTACAAAATTATAGTGTGCAACAAGTGCTGGTTTTTTGGGATTAGAATATTCTATGTAGTGTTACATAGGAAGACTGGAAATTTATGGAAGAAAATATCCCAACTTTGTTTAATAATAGTAGCCAATAATTTTTGATACGTTGAAGTTATTTTGTTAGTGATACTTTATCACTTTGTACCAAGGATTGTACTAATTTTAAGGGAGATAATATGTCAAGGGTGATGGCACTTTATTTTGTTCTAGTTCCCTTGTTTAAGTTCATACTTTCCAAAGATATTTCCAGACTTTCCTAGACACTATCTATGTTTATGATTACCTTTAAGACTTGAAAGCATTAAGAATAGTATATGATATGTTGATGAATGATTATGTGTGAATTAATGATTGTTTATTAAGAATAGTATATGATATGTTGATGAATGATTATGTGTGAATTAATGATTGTTTATAGTAATTTTTGTTAATTATGGTAGTTTGTGATGTGTAAATACTATATGGAGAAACTAACCCCTATGCAGCAAGTACACGGTTACCTGTGGTAAAGGCCATCTATCAACCTGCAACAAAGGAGGTGTTTATCTACAATGAAGAATGTAGTAGCCTGCAGCCAAAAAGGAAGGATCCTGAACCAAGTGGGAATGATTTAACCAAACTCCTCCCACTCCTCGATGGTTTTATCTTCAGAAGTTAACATAGTCATAAAGATTAAGAGGAGCTCAGATCGTGGTTCTTGATTAATCTAATAATGTTTTATTTTCATTTATGTCTATCTTTATAGTGAATAAGAAGAATCACAGTAGGACCGTGATATTTGGATTATCTTTGTAATAGTTAGTTTCCTACTTCTAATCTGATTAGAATAATAATAAAGTCTTCTTCCTATGTTTGTGGGGAGAATGGACGAGCGTAGGATAGTTGTTTAGAAGTTCAATTCAAATAGGAGGCTCAGATCCTGTCTATATATGATAGATTCTATATATGATAGGATGGAGTTAGAATATGATATTTTGTATTGCCAAGTTCTTGTTATTGTATTACATCTTCCAAAATTTAATAGAGAATATAGATTCAGATTCAGTCAATGAGTAGTTGATACAATAAGTGATATGATTTAGATTTTATGAGATTGTTGTCACTCAAGCAAGGGCCACTTAAGGTAACTATAGTTCTCTTTGTTGGAATAGCCAAGGATTCTCTACAACACTTGATATTCACTCTCACAATATGGAAATCGACAAATAGAGATAAGAAATCAATGATATTGATGAACCTAATTTGAGCATAAGCATATATTAATCTCACTTGATAATTTACATAAGAATGCCTTATTATAAAGGCATAAATGAGGCAATCCACCTTGCATGTGGATTGACAAGTGCCCCATGATGTGGCACATGCACATAAACAAGTGTCCTATAGGTGTCAACCTTTGGATCACTTGGAATGTGCAAACCAACAACCTTTTGACCAAGTCATCAACTTTGGTGACAAGTGTTGAATGACTACAAAAGTGACCTTTGAGGTGAGATAAAAAGTCTTCCAACCTCAAAAGGTATACACATGAGGTTTACCGAACAACTAGGTAACCTCTAAGATCTAAACGACTGCACATTCAGTTAGAAAAGATGTTGTCTAACCTCATTAACCTAAGTACACTTAAGCTATAGTGAATTGATAAATTATTCACTCTAACAGCCCCCTTAAGTGATACTTGGGGAGATCACAAAAGTGCAAGAGATACATAAATATGGGTCCCGACTACTAGGCCATGTTAGGTACCCATGTACAAAGTTTCTCATAAAGTGGAGTAAAGGAGAAAACCCTGTGGGGACAAAACTCATCTCTAAAAAGAGAAAAAAAATGCATGAAAAGAAAACAAGTGAAGAAGAAGGAGGACTTATATCATTACCCCCTAGGACAACTTCTATCACATGTGTATAATAAATTTCCCCAAAATAGGAGATACAAAGAGAGACTTGGAAGCCCCCATAAGATGTGTTGTAGTGTGTGTAGATGCTTGATGAAGTATGTTGAAGAGAATCCATGAATGCTGAACCACATTTCTCCTCTTAGGAAGAAATCAAACCATAGAAGTGCGCAAGTAATCTTCCCATTCCTGATAGGAACATACAGGAAGAAGTAGAAATGTCTCTAAATTCTGCAGATGATTCAAAGACTCATATGAGGCCCATGATGTCATAAAAAAATGACCAAGAATCTCCAAGCCAATGCTGTCATGTGACAAATACTAATGGAATAAATTAGGTATCATAGAAGATTATGTAATAGGAACCACAAGAACCATAGATGTATGGTGATAACTAGAACCATAAGAATCTGATATTGTCACTATAGAAGCTGATGTAGGGGAAGGAAGAGCAATCATATCTAAAGAAGACAAGGATGATGCAACTTCATCAAAGTTATCGAAAAGAAGATTGATGTCCTCAATGTGTGCTTCCATGTCAACAATGCGGGGCTCTACAAACAAACACAAAATATTGTGTAGATATACATCCCAATCAACATTGCTAGGAAGACAAATGTGATCTTACTGCAAAGAAGTACTTGAAGCTTGCGAAGAAGCGACACTAACATCTAATGAAGAAAAAATAGGTAGTGGAGGAATGATGATTTCCCTTATGTCAACTGGACACTTTGTATCTAAATCATGATGTAGGACGTGAGTTGTGATCATAGCAGGATCTGCGGGAAGGGAGAAACATTGGAGTCTCCATATATGTCTCAAAATTTGATCCATATTGCATGTGGAAATTCAATATCCATGATGGCATACAACACATCATCTGGTATATGTAAGTTGAGTAATCCAACAATGTGATCATGATTATTAAACCACTTATTCTTCTTAGATTGGTTACTTGGTTCAGGGACAAGTCCATATAGATAGGGTATGAGATTGTGGAACGTGAGATGTTTTAGGATGCCTTCACACCAAGACTTATAATTTCCTAATTTTAGGTGGATTACAGAAGAGTGAATTTGATATCCCATGATTACAAATAGGTTAATTCCTTTAGACAATAGAAATCAACACATTAGGCAACCCCCGGATTAGATGACCCTCCAAAATTTGGCACTTTATAACTTAGTACATTTTACAATGAGAATAGGTCCAATGCATGGGAAATGGGAAAAGACTAACTTTTTAAAAAATGGTGCTCAATTTTGAGTTACCGATCAAAAGCTATGACAAACAATTTCCTATATATGGCCTATTTTAATACATTTGTAGTAAAACAAGAAAAAAATGCCTATGGGAAGAGAAATCCTAGTCGTCCAACAACTCGTTGGGATTGGAAAGGAAAGTACAATACAATGGTTTGACTTGAGAGGGGGTATTGGCCTCCTGCCAAACTAGACCTCTCCCTTCGTCTTCGATCGACGAAGATACAAGAATTTTAAAACCATTAATTGAAAAAATTGCCCTTTCAATTTGCATCCTAATTTATAATAAACCCCCAAAATTATTCATTTATAGTATCTAAATAAACATAATTTAAATTCTTATTAAAAACAAAATGTAAATGCTATTTTGATGAGCAAGAAATAGGGCAAAAACTGAGTGGATTACGATAAAAAGAGCCCAAAAAATTGCAAGGACAACCAAATTTCAGCTCCACTGACTGAATTTCTTCCTCTCAAGTCAATTTTAGGTAGGTATAGGTTGATTTGAGGCATATTGAGGTCACAAATGACTTGCACATCAAAAAAATGCCTTGCCTAGCTCAAAAAATGTCTTGCACATAAAAAAATGCCTTGCTAGGGGGGTTTTGACCCACAGAGATGTAAAAACATCTTGCTAGGAGGGTTTTGACGCACAAAGATGTAAAAATGCCTTGCTTAGAGGATATTTGAGTTATACAGATGTAAAAATGCCTTGTTGTGAGGATGTTTGACCCACAGAGAGGGAATATGAACCCCTACAAAGTTGTGGACGCTCTTTATGTGGCCCGAGATGCCTCCAAATATGTAGGTCATGAACTTCTTGTGGGTGCTACTTCATCCTATTTACACATGCTATGGCTCTTTATGTAGGCTATGTGAATTCTCTCATCCTATACAACAATACAAATGACCTTTGCACAAAGAAAAATTTACAAATCAGGTTAACAGACCTAACAATCGAACCAACACTTGCTCGTGAAATCGGTTTCACTCTAGGATGCACCCATTGTAGCCTCACCTTTGGATCCCCTCAAAATAGAGATCATGTCTATAGCATGGCTTTGATACCATGTAGGAATACCCATGGATTCTCTACAACACTTGATATTCACTCTCACAATATGGAAATCGAAAAATAGAGATAGGAAATCAATGATATTGATGAACCTAATTTGAGCATAAACATATATTAATCTCACTTGATAATTTACATAAGAATTCCATATTATATAGGCATGGATGAGGTAATCCACCTTGCATTTGGATTGACAAGTGCCCCATGATGTGGCACATGCACGTAGACAAGTGTCCTACAGGTGTCAACCTTTGGATCACTTGGAATGTGCAAACCAACAACCTTTTGACCAAGTCATCAACCTTGGTGACAAGTGTTGAATGATTACAAAAGTGACCTTTGAGGTGAGGTGAAAAGTCTTCCAACCTCAAAAGGTATGCACATGAGGTTTACCAAACAACTAGGTAACCTTTAAGGTCTAAAAGGTTGCATATTTAGTTAGATAAGATGTTGTCTAACCTCATCAACCTAAGTACACTTAAGCTATATTGAATTGATAATTTATTCACTCTAACACTCTTGTTAGTTTATATTGTTAGTTTACATTATTAGTTCATTAAGTTATTATTATTTATTGAATTAGGGAATATTCAAGGTGATCACTGACTTAGTACATAAACTATTTTTCTACTGTAATTTGCATAGACTGTTTTCTACTATGATTAAGTTATTTCATGAACAATTCTTTAGGAAGTTGAATATGGTATTTATTATTCCTTAATAGAATTACCTACCTATAGCAACTGTTGTTCTTTGCAATTTAGATTTTTTTTCCTTCTTCATCATTTGTTTCTATGCACAACTTCTAGGTTAAACTCAGAAATCCTTGACTGTACATACAATACGAGTACCATCCAAGAAGAATACAATTCCATGGTTTGACATATTGAAATGTAACACATTATAGCCATTAGGTTGCTTGATAAAGGATCTATAGGTCCATTGAGTTGAGTACATGCCCTTTCTGCATCAATTTATTGGTTAATAATGGAGTTAGACATTTTTGGCATCGTTGCCAGGGATGGTGCTAAGGTTTAGAATTTCTAAGTTTTTTTTATTAGTTTTTGCATTTTCTTTTTAGTGTATAGGATTCCTTTTCCAAGAAATTAGGATTACTAAGAAATTCAATCCATTTATGAACTATCCACTAACATTGTGTAGGAAAAGAGCTATTAGCTCAAGCATCATTGCATGCGGTGGCAGAAAGACCAGTTAGGGAGATTTATTCCATCAAATACAATAGAAGAAAGGGAAGACCACTTTGAACTACCCCTCAAACCAAAGGATATCATATATTTGGAAGACATCACCACTTGGTATTGAGACACAATGGAAGAAGAAGCAGGACAGAATCCAACCGAGCTAGTTACATTTGCATTTCCCATCACAGACCAAGCACGAGCTGATACACTGAAGAATATACCTCCTTTAGCTCTGCCAAACTTTCACAGGTTAATCATTGAGACCCAGATACATTCTTTTTTGAATTTTGTGTCCTTTGTAGAAGCTATGACTACACTACAGATGCATACAAACTAAAACTCTTTCCAACCAACCTCAAAGATGCAGCCTTGCGATGGTTCATGGGGTTGGGTCAAAATTTAGTAGCAAACTGGGGCACCATGAAGGAAAAATTTTGACAAAAGTATCAAGACTATTGTCATGGAAGGGATATGAAGGGAGATGACATCTTCAGGATGTCACAAAAGGAAGATGAACCCCTTAAAGACTACATCAAGAAGTTTCAGTTTTGCCTCAAAAAGTCATGATAGAATCAACTCTCTCTAGAGTCACTCAAACTGGTATTCTTAAGGGGCATGAATGAAGAATCTACGGATGCATTGAATTTAATTGAAATAGGGGATATCTCTCAACTTGGATTTGATGAAAATTTTCAAATCTGTAGGAACTATTCATGTTTAACCTTGAAGAAAAATAGAGGCTCGAGAGCTATGTCTTCTACAAAAGAATCTACTGAAGTCTCTAGGGTAGAAGTCAAGAATCTAATATCAAATATGAAGTAGGACATCATAATCCATCTAGCAACTCAACCAGACACCCTACACATAAAGAAGAAGCAATAGGAAATAGGAACGACTTTCGTCAAATATTGTCCACATTGTTTGCAAAAGAAGACTAACTATAAATGAAAATGTATTGCTAGCATTTATGAGGAAATATGTGAGAAGCCATATTTTTGAGCCCTAGAGGATGAAGAAGGCCAAGTGTTCTATATTGCACAACATAAGCCTTCGCAATAGAGACAAGGTATGCCGCAAGACCCCTTGTCTAATAATGTTTCATTTCAAGGAGATGCTTCAAACATCTCTAATTGGCATAATGCACCTTGGTATAACATGCCACAATAATCCTGGGCAACCATGCCACCTAGTTGGAAGCAACAACAGGGGATATGGCTGTTGGCAAGAGACACTATGTGGCTTCATAAGTGTTGTCATTGATGGCAACAAAGTCCATCCCACATATTCGCAGGACATGGTGTGTCTATACCAGAAGTTAGATTGAAGAGTATTTTGGTCTGGTGACCAAGAATAGAGCATGCAGCAAGGTCTGACAATCAAGTCCGAATCTCTCAGAGGAAGTATCTCAGTAAAGTGCAGACTTGGGGAAGTCAAGGGGAGTACCATGACCAATATATTCCAGAGATTGAGCCTCTGGTGATGGAAGAGTGAAAATATATGGACACCTAAGTGTTGGGTTCCTGTTTGGCAGAATAGACTGAGGAAGAACTGACCGGCAGAGCATCAGACCTTAATCCGGATGAGATATTGAAGGTGAGAAAGCTTCTTAAGAGATCATTCATGATTGGCTGACATGACTAATGACTTCTATAAGTATCTCTTTGATACGCATCACTTGGTAAGCAAGGATTCAACCGACAGACCAGAGTTTGGGAAAATATTGAGTATTACGGATGCCGACTAGAAAGATGTTGAAATCCTTTCTGCGGATATATATACCAGATGGATTTCGATGAGAAGAAGTGGGTGGTGTATTATGAAGTGCGAAGAAAAGCAGAGTGAGGTGTGAAGGTAGTAATACAGGTCCAGTATGTGACAGGACAACATCACCAAAGAAAAGGAAGAATGAAATGCAGTAAATTAGTGTATTGAGCCTAACTGGAACTGAACATCAGCATATGTGGATGCTCCTCATCAGTTCAAGTATCTTGTTACTTTCCTTATACCTTGTAGACAGTGAATCTCTTGTAGGCAGTGAGCCTCTTGTGAGCAGTGTGTTCAAGTAGTGAGCCCTAATTAGCAAGTGCCATTCTATACTTCTATTCTTTTAACAGAGAATACAATCTTGGGTTAGTCACCTCGTGGTTTTTCCCTTAACAGGGTTTTCCACGTCAAAATCATTGTGTTATGTGTATTGATTTTGTTTCTACTTTCATGGTTATGGATGCTTATTTGTTTTGATGTTGCACTAGTTATTAAAGAAGAACATAAAGTTAAATTAATTAAGATAACTGATTCACCCCCCTCTAAGTTATCAACAATTGGTATCAGAGCCAAGTTCCTCCAAACAGAGCCTAACAGCTTGAGGAAGATCTGGGAATTCCAATGGATATGTATGGTATGAGGGAACAACTTCAGTCTGCCCTTGATGATCTTGAGTAATCTCACTCTGAAGTCAATAACTTGAGGGAAAGACTCAAACAAGCTAATGATTTCATAAATGAACTAAAGGAGAAACTGAGTATCTCTATGAAAAAGAGAAAGGAACTTCTTCAGCAATTAGCAAGTCAAAGTGAAGCCAATGATACTAATGAAGATCTGAATGAGAAGAACAAATTATGTGAGAAGCTATCAAAGAGGTCATTATGGTAAGACATGAAATGGAATCAGGGGTTATGAAATTCACCCAAGAGATTGAAGAGAAAAGAAAGACTGAAGATAATCTAAAACAATCTCTCAAGGAGAAGTCAGAAGACTGCCACAAAATGGATAGAATAATCAAGCATTTAGAATCTGATCTTGAAGAAGCTAGAGATAATGAAGAACAACTTGAGAATCAGATTGACACTCTAAAAAGGGATCTTCAAACAGAAAATGAATACAAAGAGAAATTCAAGATAAGCTCTGCTTAGCTTGAAGTTCTTCTTGAAAGCCAAAAGAGGGTAGATGACAACCAAGGCTTGGGGTATGAGAAAGGTGAAAGCTCTAGAACTCTAGATCAGGAAATCCAAGGAACAGGTCTAGAAGGCCTCCGGTAAGGCAACCAAATGCTCAAAGATATCCATCCTTCAATGGATACTGCCACAATTGCAATAACTTTGGTCATAAAGCAAATCAGTGCAGAAGAAGAATGAATTAGACTAATTCATCCTTCTCCTAACAATGTTTTAATTGTAAAAGCTATGGTCACAAATCTCATGAGTGTAGAAATATGCAAATGAACAATTCATTCAATGGTAGATGCTTTGCATGCAATAGAATGGGAAATATAGCTAATTAGTGTAAATCAAGAGGATATTAGTCAAATATACAAAGAAATGTTGTTTGCTACAATTGCAATAGATACGGTCATATTGCCAAATTCTACAGAAGTAAGAATCATGATAAAAGGGGTTCGGTGCATCAAAATCAAAATCAAGACAAAGGAAAAGGAAAAGTGAATGTGGATGAAGTTCAAAGGGAGATGAACAAGATTTGGGTAAAGAGAAGTGCAAAAAATGTTGGGGATGGATCCACACCAGAATCTGGTGCTGATATCCCTTCTAGAAACTAAATAGATGAGCTTTGGCTCAGGCGGAGTCACAAAAGAAAACAAGTTCCCCCAGCCAGTCAATTAGTGCCTGAAATTGGCACATGGAAAGTTGCGGATTAAAGGGTTCTTAGAAAAACATCTAAATAAACCTTGGTAAAGATATGGAAGATCCGCAAGAAATTTAGAAGAGGTTAATCTTCCAAGAATGATCCGGTTTAACAGTCATTCGGTAAGAACAGGATTTTCATAGTTAGATCTGGTATGATTCAAATTTAAGGTATCTTGATTTGCAGATAAATGGAATGATTGGAGAAAGGTAGATAGATTGCCAATATTCACCAAGAATAACTCTAAGTGCATCTCAGTGGTCCGGAAAGATCTCTCAAGACAAGGAGAGCAAAGCAACTGGAATAACTTAAGTTGTGCATTTATTACAATGTGAAATTAGGGTTTACGTAGAAATATAAGGGTTCCCTTGCTCATCATTTGTACATTTGCATTCAAGAAGAAGAGAGAAGGAGCTCTGCAACAAATTGTCTCAAACCTCTCAAGGATCAACCACATAAATCGATTTATCCAGCAATTCGATCTGGCTCATTTCGTAAACCCTAAAAGCATAAAAGGTATTTTCCACTCTTGAATCTCTCTCTCAATCCTTTGAAAGATGGCTACTCTGAATGTTGTGAAGATCACTGATAGCCCGCGACCTAAATTCAAGAAACATCCCTACAAATCCCTAGAAGTTGATCCCCTAGGCGCATTTTCTAGCATTCCGCATGGGGTTTTGCATGTAGAAGATGTTAGGGCATATATTCATGCAAACATTAAGGAATTTGGGGAATCCAAGTTAATGGATATCTATCACAATTAGCTAATAGATGAATCATTTGAACTCAAACCTCAGTACAAAGCCATCTGGGACAAGCATTTTGGACAGTGCATTCATTTCCCCTGTTTTGTAGAAGATGAATGGGTTCGGTATATTCTGAGCAGAGTGCATGACAACTTCATATGGTTGATGAGGCCATTTAAGATCACAAAGGATGCCATTAGGGCGGTGACCAAATTGCACTCATCCGATGGGTTACCTACTCTCAAATCAGTCAAAAACCAAACTGTGAGTGAGGCTATCGGATCTAAATTTGATAAAAGAGCAATGACAATTGAGGATATCATAGATCCAGATATCATGTTTGCTGCCATGATAATTGGCTACAAGATATATCACTCCAGCAAAGAGAATTCTGTATCCGGAACAATAATTTACACCGCTTATGAAATGTTAAGAAAGAATGCTGACTATGATCTTTGTGAGCTCCTTCTGAACCAAATTTTGGAGAATCTACAGAAGATAAAGAAGGATAAGAATAATTCTTTCAAATACGGTGGCTTGATACTCTGTCTATTATTCTATTACATGAATGAGCTACCAGGATCCAGTGGTTGGATATGGCAAAATGACAGACTAGTAGCCATACAAATCATAGATTATTTGCGTGGAATTGGTGATGCCAAGGCACAGGATATAGCACTCTGGGGCTACTTCAAGAACTTTCAGAGCATGATGCAGGCCAGAGAAAGAATCCCCTAATCTTTGGTTGAGAAATACAAGGATACAGTGTGCTTTATGGTAGACACTAATCAATGCCTAATGGAGTTAGTGGAACCAAGAATAGTATGGATCATGCCAATGGGGTATGAAGTAGATGAGAAAATTGTAGAGCTACATGTTCAACACATGCTAAGTCAACCCAAGGATCCTAAGGCAGAAAGGTTTGGAACGTTTCAAGAACTGAGTGTAAAAGTTCATGTTGAACTAAGATAGCCTAAGATCAAGAGAAAAGTAAGGAGGGAAGTAGAAGAATTCACCAAGAGGCATGGAATTTCAAAGGAGGCACTTGATGCAAACAGAGAGAAGATGGAAAGGACAGAGAAAGAAAGGCAAGAAACAAAAAAAGAAAGTGCCCCGGTGCAAGCCCCCTCCCAGACCAGATCTTCCAAAAGCTCTACACCTACCACCTCTAAGAGCCAAAAAGCATCAAAACCGGAAGCCTAGACATCTGGAAAGGGAGAGAAAAGAACAAAGAAAAAGGCAACAAAGTCCTATACAAGTCTCAAGGATGATGAAGAGATAGAGACAAATGAGGAAGTAAAGAAAATGAAGAAGAAGAAGAAAACATCTGGTGAATCCTCTACTGGTCAAGGCAAGCAAGAAAAGGCAGAAGAATTTGTTGAAAAACCTACTCTCCGCATTGATGATATCATCAAATCAGTCACTGTGGATGGGAAACTAAAACCAATGACTGAGTTCTATGATGAATATAATGAAGCTGGCCAGAAGATCTTGCAAGAAGCTACAGTCAGGTATCTGAATATCTATAATAAGGCATTTATTGAAATCATATCTCTAATTCCCAAAAGCCTAGAGAAGGAACTAGAAATAAGGAAGAACAATGCTAAGGCAAAGGACCTTGAGATCTGGGAACAGATAGCTATTCATCTCTATCGTTCAATCACTTCGAAACAAATGAATATGATCTTCAAAGATTGCAAGGATGAGTTCCGGAGCAAAGCTAGAATGAATCAACTTATGCTTGGAGAAACTAACAAAGTGGCAAAAGAAACAGAAGATATCCTCCGGAATGCTTTTAAAAGATTCAATCTTCTTGTTATAGAGGACTTAGGTGATGAACCCTATTCCATGGATGACGAAGGAGAATCTACTGTGAAAAATGGAGAAGAGCCAAAGGACATAGGTGAGGAAAGGACTCAGGACTTGGATTCCTCTACTCTGGAAGAGGAAGTCCCTGAAGAAGTAAACATCTCTCTTCTAGATCCCCCTGCTAACTCTGGAACTGAAGGAGAAGAAAGAAAAGAAGAGAGAATCAATCAATAAGAAGAAGTAAAGGAAAGAGAAGAAGGTCAAAAAGAGAAGACCACAAGTGACAATGCTGAGGCTGCAGAAGGGAAGAAAACTCTGTCTCTAGCAAGAGACACAGCAGAAGCAGTCAAAGACTTCTTGACAAAAGAAATGATGGAATTAGATGAATCAGAGCTACTTCAAGGACCATTCAATTTTGATTCCCTCTCTCCAATCCAGACAATGAAGGTAGCATCTTTTGCTCAAGCCAAAGGAAAAGAAAAGCTTCTGAAGGCTCACATGGAAGATTGTGAGCTAATAGAGATTGCATCCGGTGTGCTATAGAAAATCATGCCATCCTTCCAAAAGGATCCTTCGGCCTCCGCATCTGGTAATCTAAAGTCTCTTGTTAACTCTGTTAATACACATTTTGACTCTTTAGAGAAAGCAACAGAAGAGAAAGTCCGGAAAGAGTTTTTGGGTAAGAGATTCTCTGAAGTACAAGGACTTATAACAAATGATAGGAGAAATATGGATATTGGGATAAAGAGCTTAGAAAATGCTCTTAAAGATGGCAGAGAAGTATATAAATTTTTCTTATCCTAGTCTAAAGTGACAAAGGATATTGAGAAGAAAGTGAAAGAACAAGAGGATAAATTGTTAAGCTTATCTTAGAATTTTGATCCTCTCACCTCATTCATAATAAACCAAGAGCGTTAGACTATTGCAATCATAAATGAAATAAAGAAGCTTGAGAAGGAGAAGAAAAATAGAATAAGCAGATTAAGTGAACTTAGAGGGATAACTATCCCTAAATTAGAGGCCATGCATGAGGCCCTATCTGATGCTTAGACCACAGCTCGGACCAGTGATCCAATAGATCTAAAGAGGGCAGAAGCTTTTGCATTCCTGTTGAGAGGTCACATCTCAATTTTGGACAGGATGAAGCAGAGTTGGGCAACAAAATTTGTCCAGTTAAAGACAACTTTTGTAGATATACTTCAATATATGTAAGTATAACATGTATATATACTTATGAGGCTAAGTATAGTTGGATTTTTGGAAATTTTTGGTGTACAAATTCTACCCTTTTCCATTGATGTCAAAGGGAAAGTGAGTAGTAGTGAAAAATATAGAATCTAGCTATGGGGGAGCTCCAGCAAAGTGTACATTAGAACAAAGCATCAGCCAAGGGGGAGTGTAGTGTGACACTTAGTCATTTTTCACTAAGTGTTGCCATCAATGCCAAAGGGGGAGATTATTGGCAAGAGACACTGTGTGGCTTAATAAGTGTTGTCATTGATGGAAACAAAGTCCATCCCACACATTCGTAGGACATGGTGTGTCTATACTGGAAGTCAGATTGAAGAGTATTTTGGTTCAGTGACCAAGAATAGAGCATGCAACAAGGTCTGAAAATCAGGTCCGAATCTCTCAGAGGAAGTATCTCAGTAAAGTGGGGACTTGGGGAAGTCAAGAGGAGTACCATGACTAATATATTCCAGAGATTGAGCCTCCAGTGATGGAAGAGTGAAAAGATATGAACACCTAAGTGCTGGGTCCTGTTTGGTAGAATAGACTGAGGAAGAACTAACCGACAGAGCATCAGACCTTAATCTGGATGAGATATTGATGGTGATCAAGCTTCTTAAGAGATCATTCATGATTGGTTGACATGACTGATGACTTCTATAAGTATCTCTTTGATACGCATCACTTGGTAAGCAAGGATTTAGCTGACAGACCAGAGTTTGGGAAAATATTGAGTATTCCGGATACCGACTAGAAAGATGTTGAAATCCTTTGTGCAGATATATATGCCAGATGGATTTCGATGAGAAGAAGTGGGTGGTGTATTGTGAAGTGCAAAGAAAATCAGAGTGTAGTGTGAAGGCATTAATACAGGTCCGGTATGTGACAGGACAATAGCACCAAAGAAGAGGAAGAATGAAGTGCAGTAAATCAATGTATTGAGCCTAACTGAAACTGAACCTCAGTATATGTGGATGCTTCTCATCAGTTCAAGTATCTTGTTACTTTCCTTATACCTTGTAGATAGTGAGTCTCTTGTAGGCAGTGAGCCTCTTGTGAGCAGTGAGCCCTAATTAGCAAGTGCCATTCTGTACTTCTATTCTTTTAACAGAGAATACAATCTTGGGTTAGTCACCCCGTGGTTTTTCCCTTAACAGGGTTTTCCACATCAAAATCATTGTGTTATGTGTATTGATTTTGTTTCTGCTTTCATGGTTATGGATGCTTATTTGTTTTGATGCTGCACTAGTTATTAAAGAAGAAATAAAGTTAAATTAATTAAGATAACTGATTTACCCCCCCTCTCAATTATCAACAATGGTCACAACAACCATTCCAACCCCAAAATTATAATCTGAAGTGGCAGTATAATCAAAACCCATGGCCACAACAATGGCATGGAAATTAGCCATGGAAAAACTCATGTAAATTACCTGCAGCCACAACAAGTCCTAGCACAACAACCTACCATTATGCAAAACATAGTTTCACCTACTCTTGTTCCACCCAGAGCCACTCAATTGCCTTCTCAACTTGCCCCAAATCCTAACAATAATCTTTTTCAACATGCTTATACTAATGAAACCATCCAATACCCAACCTATACAATTGAGCTTAGTGATATTCACTTACATTCAGGAAAAATGTTTGCTAGACCTGCATCTCCACTTATCATGGAACTTGCTGATGAAGAACCAATCACCGATATTAACACAATTTAAATAACTAGCATAGCCCTCCTGAACAAACATCACCACAAATGGAAATCACTACAAGAAACCCTCCATTTTGAGAAAGATTAAACATGCAGAAATCCTCACCTCAACCTAAATTTGATTTCCTTGGGAAATTAAAGAATCTCTGTGTAAAAATTCCCTTAATCAAAGCTATCAAGGATTTACCTATATTAACTAAAACTATAAGCGAGCTATGGCTTAAGAAACTAGGATGGAAAAGAAAATACCCCCAAATTGTGCATGTTTGTAAGACAACTTCTTGATATTATGTTAGGCAACTTAGTTGTCTCAAAGTATGTAGATCTTGGCAGCCCTGTAGTTGATGTGCATATTAATGACACCCTTATAAAAATTGCTTTGATTGATTTGGGTGCAACTATACATGTGATGACTAGAGAAACAATGAAAAATCTTTAGCTAATTAACTTAAGGCCTACACCAACAGTTTTACAATTAGCAGATAGGTCAATTGTCAAACCTGAAGGAATCATTCAAGATCTAGTAATCACACTAGACTCATGGGAATACCCTACAGATTTCATGGTCCTACAACCAAAGGCCAACTTAGGTGGGTATCCACTCATTTTAGGACGACCTTGATTGGCAATAGCAAATGCCTTCATAGGATGTAGGTCTAGCAATATAATAATTTCTAATGGAAATATAACTAAGAAATTGGTCCTTTATCCCCCAACACAACCTTTTGCTGATATGGAACAACCTATTTGGCCAGACCTAGAGGATAATGGCCAATATTCTCTTTAGACATTAATGACTATTGAATGAAGCCCATTGTTAAATATTCAGGATGAGGATGAAGTGCTCTCTAATGTGATACAAAACACTTATGGTATGGACTTACAACAAGACCCATGTTTAGTATGCTTGACTTGCCCACTACATAATATTTTTCCCATAGTGAATACACAAGTCTATGCTTTCACTACCCACACGCTCCATCATTACCTACCACATAGTTGTAGCCTCAATTTATAAGGGCTAGATGTTGCTTCTGTTATGACATATACAACACCAGTTGATATCACACTAGGTAGGACACTTAATATCAACAACCAATTAACAACAGTACAAAGTCTGAACTAATAAACATGCTGCAAACTCACAAAATAACATTTACCTGGGACTATCATGATATGAAAGGAATAGATCCTAATCTCTACATGCATAGAATATATATAAATGAAGGATGTAGGCTAGTTAGGAAACCTTAGTGACGAATGAACCCTATTGTAAGAGACAATGAAGAATGAATTACAAAAACTTTTGGATGCAAGATTCATTTATCATATATCAGTCAACCAATGGGTATCCTCATTAGTCACAGTAACCAAGAAAGGAGGCAAGTGGCAGGTTTGTGTAGATTATAGAGAATTGAATACCACCACTAGGAAAGATCAGTTTTCTCTTCCTTTCATTGATCAGGTCTTAGATTCTTTGGCTGGCAAGAAATATTTTTCTTTCCTAGATGGATTCAGTGGCTCTAATCAGATCAAAATAGCCCCAAAGGACTAGGATAAAACCACATTCACATGCCCATGGGGAACCTATGCCTATTTAGTCCTTTCATTTGGACTATGTAATGCACCTGCAATATTTCAAAGGGTTGCTTTGAGCATCTTTTTTGATTTTGCTCATGACTCCATGGAACTGTATATGGATGATTTCACCACTTATGGAGATTCTTATGAAGAAGCATTGGCAAACCTTGAAAAGGTCCTCCAGAGATGTCAGGATCACAACCTATCTCTTAGTCATGAAAAATGTTTCATGATGATGGAAGGAGTAGTACTTGGACATTTTGTGTCCAAGAAAGGAATTCAAGTGGATCCCAACAAAATTGAAGTCATTTCAACATTAGCTTTTCCTCAAAAACAAAAGGATGTCAGAAGCTTTCTTGGCCATGTAGGATATTATAGGAGGTTTATAAAATATTTTAGTAAAATAGAAGCACCTCTTTGTCCTACTCTCTAAGGATGTTGAATTTGATTGGGCGCCTGCTTGTCAAAAAACCTTTTAAAATCTTAAGGACTCCTTGACAAAGACACCTATACTCAGAGGACCCAATTGGCAAATAACTTTTCATATTCATATAGATGCCTCTAACTTTGTTGTAGGTGTTGTGTTAGGACAAAAGGATGGGAATTTGGAATATGCTATTTACTACATCAGTAAGATTCTACAAGGTGTTGAACTTAACTATACTGTCATAGAGAAATAAATGTTAGTTATTATCTATGCAATCAATAAATTTAGACAGTATATCACTAGATATCTCATTTTTGTTCATACTGATCATGTAACAATAAGGTTTCTAATGAATAAACCAGTGGTTAGTGGCCAACTGGTTAGATGACTATTATTGTTACAAGAATTTGATATCACTATTGTGAGCAAACCTAGGAAGGCCAATGTGGTTGCTAATTTCCTCTCTAGGCTCCCTACTTATAATGAAGATCCAGTTGTTGATTACTCATTTCTGAATGAACACTTATTTGCATTAACAATACAAACTCCTTAGTATGCAAATATAGCTAATTATTTGGTTTCAGGAAAGACACCTCCACACCTTTCACCAAGAGAAAGGTGACATCTGGTTGAATGCAGTTTCCCCTATTCATGGGTATCTAGCTACCTCTTTTACGCAAGACCTGATCATGTCATGCATAGATGTATAAGAGAAGATGAAGTATATGACATTCTTAAAGCATGCCATGATGAACCTTATGGGGGCATTTTGTAGCCAAACAGACAACACTCAAGATCTTAACTAATGGATATTATTGACCAACACTGCACAAAGATACAGTTCAATATACAAAGAGATGTGACCGTTGTCAAAGGATGGTAAGACCTACAAGAAGTGATGAGATGCCCCTGCAGTCACAATTGGTGATTACACCCTTTGACAAATGGGGCATTAATTTTATGGGGCCCATTAATCCTCCCTCTAACAATAAAGAGTACATACTAGTAAGTACTGATTACCTAATCAAATGGATGGAGGTCAAAGCTCTCAAGGTTGCAAGAGACAGTAAGGTGGTAACATTTTTGTATGAGGAAATATTTACCAGATATGGAGTGCCAAGAGAAATAGTTACTAACCAGGGACCAAAGTTCACATCAATCCTGATTGCTAGTCTGATTTAGGAATATGAAATCAAACATAATAAATCCACTCCCTATCATCCACAATCAAATAGCTAGGTTGAGGTCACAAACAAGGAAATTGAGGCAATATTAACAAAGAACTGGTTGCATTGCACAAAAAAGATTAGGCAGCCAGACTCTTAGAGGCAGTCTGGGCATACAGAACCACATAGAAAATCACAAGAGGTTATACACCCTATGAGCTAGTTTATGGTAAAAAGGTTTTCCTCCCTATTGAATTTGAATACAAAACATTGAGAGCCACCATACAACTAGCAATGGATTTATGTACAACACAACAAGATAGGTTACACCAACTTAATGCTTTAGAAGAATTGAGAATGGAGGTAGTTTACCACATAGAAATAATCTAAAAATAAAGAATCAAATGACATGACCAGTACATCAAGACTAAAGAGTTTCACACAGGTGACTGAGCCCTACTTTACGACTCCATATATAAGGAGCACAAAGGCAAATTACAGACCAGATAGTTGGGTCCTTATGAAATCAGAGAAGTTTTTCCCAATGGTGCATTCCACCTTACCACAATTGATCTAGTCATATTTTTACTCATGGTAAACGGACACTATTTGAAACTTTATAATAAGTCATTGGATAAAGAAAACTTTCTCCAATAGTTGATAGGACAAGTTGATGCACAAGTTCCACAACATTCACCACCAGATGCAGCATGCATTCTATACATAATTGCTCCCAATGACACAACAGTAGATGAGGACACAATCTCATATATTGTCACTCCTCAGGTATGATCTTCTCTACCATTCTAAATACATAATAATAAAAAAAATCTCCACCACATCTAGTTGAATGAAGTTGACGACACCTGCAGCCACTCTACACACGGGACCTATAGCTGAGGCTTTCCAACTATTTTAATTGACTTGTGGCCATTGCACCTGTAGCCATTCTACACATGGGACCTATATCGAAGGCTTTCCAACTTTTTAAAGGGACCTGTAGCCATTGCACCTATAACCACTACGTCTATCCTCATTTTCATGGGACCTATTGCTGCTACACCCACAACCATTCCACTTGGGCCCTGTTCACTTTCTCCACACAACCACTACATCTTTCACATCACACATCTTTGCTTCCAAGCATGTAGCCACTCTTGCTTGTAGCACATTCATTCATGGCATCCGCATGCCACCAGTCTTTCTTTCACATTTGTACTTTCCAGCCACATGTTATCGAGCTCCTACTCTTCTCTCCAGCATACTTTCTTCATGTCACATCTACTTAATTCACTTCGGCACACTTTTCAACATCATCCATTCCAATTTCCATGTCAACCTCTTTGCATGCATCATCTATCACCTCGTCAGCATTCAACTAGTATTTATCTTACACCTTCCATTAATTAACAATAAATTCTATTTCTTTTATAGCAATCTTAACTTACACAATCATTTATTCCACTATTGTTCACAATTCCCAATGTTTTCACCCCTCTATCCCATACATCCTCACTGTCTTCGCATTTATAGACAAATGCATCCTTATTTGGTGGGATTTTATATATATAAATGATTTCACGTACCATCACCCATGCCAAAACATTTTTTTTTATAATTTATGGCTACTCGCTGCATAGCATATGTAGTTGATCAGTAGCAACCGATAGATGCACAGGAAGAAACAAGAAGAAAGGAAAAATAGGGTGGAATTTGGTTCCAACAATAGATAATTCCATAAAGGCTTGGCAAACAGGTAATTGAAGCTATAGAGGAAATAAGAATTGTCACGTGATGGGTGGGGATCCCATCAAGAAAGAACCAATGGATCATACAATATTGTTAAGAGACCCATACTGTATGCCTATTTTCTAGCAAGTTAGATGGCTTGACTATTTCCTTAGACTAATTGAATACAATGAAGCCTGGCTCAGCAATTTGCAAGGATGTTTCAACATAATGAAGCAATAGTCAAGGGATTAAGGGTTGATGCTTTAGAGGCTACTATTGTAGAGGTAACAGGGTTACCTACAGTTGGAGATGAATTTCTTGTAAAATTTGATGCCATTGCAGCAAGGGCTAAATTTGTCCAACCTGGTGAAAGATTAGATTCCTCATCTCAAGGTACTAAACGTGTCTCTCTACCCTAGTTATGGGCTTCTTTTTCTACTTATATTATTAAGTATTTAACTTGTGATGGAAGACAATCATTATTATATACTTTACATTTTAAACTATCGAGTCATCTCCATCATGGTAGAGTTGTAAATGTTCCAATTTTTTGTTTAATCTACTAAAAAGAATGTCTGTTGAGTATAAGTAGAAAGGGAACTAGTCATCCCTATCACATGATTGTTTGGTTATATTATTGGTGAAAAGAAGTTTGTTCAGTTCCCAGCCATTCTTTGGGAAAATCTTCTTGAGGGTAACCACATTGATGATAGACTTAATGACAACCTTGAAGATAGACCCTTAAGGGTTGGACCAGTTCGGGAAGATGAGGCATGGGTAGAGAATATACAATCAGAGGAAGGGAAGGAAGCTCTTGCAACCTTTTTCCAACCAACGACTTCACCTACCCATAGCCATGAAACCATTCTGGAGCATTCATCTCCATACACTGATAACCCAATGGACAAACCTACAAAGTTTCCCACTCTTGCAGCTTCACTGGTACCAACCCCATTGCCAAAACATCCTGCTTCGTAACCCTACAACCACATTGAATAGTTTTAAAAGCAATAAATGCAACCTGAAAGTATCAACTCACAACCCGTAGCATCTAAGATTTCCAAGAACCCTCCTTCTTCCAAGCCCAATAAGAAAAGAAAAGCATCCTATTCTCCCTCTAAAGCCAAGAAGAAACAAAAAGTGTCTACCCAACCACCAAGGCATTTTAGCCGCTTGAAAGAAAAAGGAGTTACAGGAGGAAAAATTCCTCCTAAACAAAAGAGGGTGGTTGATGTGCAATCTGATACAGAGTTAGAAAGGGAACATCTATTTGTTAATAGGGAGAAAATGAATGTGGCACAATCAAATGTTATGGAAACTTAAACAAAATCACAGGAAGAAGATTTGTTCACAACAAGGAAACGTCCTCAACCTCCTCCTAATGTAGGAAACCAAGAATTGTCAGCCTCCTTTGATAAAATTAAAAAAGAGGAATTATTGTTGGATAAAGAGGAGAAAACTGAGGAGAAGTTTGATGAGCTACATGTAGCTTTACAAAAGATTGCAGCTTTGGAAAAACAATTGCATGAATACCAGCAAAAGGAGACTAGATTGAATGAGAGAGTTAAAAGGTTCTAAAATTAGTTGCACATTTACCAACATGGAACATGACTAGATCAACTAGCTCAATTGGCCATTATAGAAATAAATAGGAGAATTTCAGAGCCTGAGCAGCAGGATGATCATCAAGAAGAAGTTGCACCATCAACCTTGTTGAATGTTAGCTTGCAATTGTGGGAGAGAATAGAGGAAGTAGTAAATGAACAACATGAGATGAAAGAGAAGCATAAAAAGGAGATTGAGGAGAAAAATATGGAGATAAGGAGATTAAAATTCAAAATAGATAGAATAACGGACATGACTATACAACTTATGAGATGTAGACCTCCTGCAAGGGTTTATGCCCTTTACTTACAAGAGCAATACTTGAGTTTTCAGTTTAGTCAATTGTACAGTGATGCTCCTATTTCCCTTTTTACACCTAAATTGTTTTTGATAGTCTACCAGAGAGATACCCCAGAGATGCAGAATCAATTATGTGAATTTTATTTACATGAATTGGCTATTCCTTATGACACTACTTGGAATCCCTTACTTTTTATTAGGGATGTGCAGATAAAAGCCATAGCATCATTCATAAAGAATGAACATAGGAGAGGGGTCCTTTAGCAACAGTATAATGAGAGGGAGAAATCAATTCCCCTCAAAATCAAGGCAGAGGCCTAAGATCCCAATCGGTAGTAGTAGAATGGATCAATCTTATCCAACACCCTGACATGGAAGAAAATCTCCTTGAATGTAGAGAAACATATTGTAAGAAATTCAAGGAATTAGCTGATGGCACTGATAAGGAGGGATTGAACTTCACAAGATGTAGGTGGAATGAGTTGACACATGAATTAAGAAGAAAATAACCCCACTCTATCTTCAATTTCTTAGCATCAATTATTAGGGCACACATGTACATCAAATCAACTATTGAGCATGGAATTACCTGACTTCCTTTAGTGTTTCATCCTCCTCTTCTCCTATATCCAATCCCACATTAGTAGGGACATAAAACATCTCAAGCAGAAGACCAAGCCAGGTGGGATCGGTTGGCTGAACACAAAGGTTTCTATCTTAAGTAGGATCAAGGAGTCATGGAACCCATGGATTACAGAGAGATTGTACTCCAGTGTAATTAGAGGCCCTAGGGTTCTTGAGGACAAGAAACACATTTAGTTGGGGGGTGTGATGGGATTTTATTTTGTTCTAGTTCCCTTGTTTAAGTTTGTACTTTCCAAAGACATTTCCAAACTTTCCTAGAGATTATCTATGTTTATGATTACCTTTAAGACTTGAAAGCATTGAGAATAATATATGATATGTTGATGAATGATTATGTGTGAATTAATGATTGTTTATAGAATGTGATAGTAATTTATGTTAATTATGGTAGTTTTTGATGTGTAAATACTATATGGAGAAACTAACCCATATGCAACAAGTTCACAGTTACCTATGGCAAAGGCCATCTCTCAACCCACAACAAAGTAGGTGTTTATCTACAATGGAGAATGCAGTAGCCTGCAGGTAAAGAGGAAGGATCCTGAACCAAGTGGGCATGGTTTAACCATAAATCCTCCCACTCCTTGATGACTTTATCTTCAATAGTTGACATAGTCATAAAGATTAAGAGGAACTCAGATCATGGTTTGTGATTAATCCAATAATGTTCTATTTCATTTATGTCTGTCTTTATAGTGAATAAGAAGAATCATAGTAGGACTATGATATCTGGATTATCTTTGTAATAGTTAGTTTCCTACTTCTAATCTAATTAGAATAATAATAAAGTCTTCTTCCTATGTTTGTGGGGAGAATGGACAAGTGTAGGATAGTTGTTTAGAAGTTCAATTCAAATAGGAGGCTCAGATCCTGTCTATAGATGATAGATTCTATATATGACAGGAGGGATTTAGAAGAGATTTTGTATTGCCAAGTTCTTGTTATTGTATTACATCTTCCAAAATTTAATAAATAATATTGATTCAGATTCATTCAATGAGTAGTTGATAAAAGAAGTGATCTAATTTAGATTTTACGAGATTGCAGTCACTCAAGAAAGGGCCACTTGAGGTAACTGTAGTTCTCTTGTTAATTTATATTGTTTGTTTACATTATTAGCTCATTAAGTTATTATGATTTATTGAATTAGGGAATATTCAAGGTGATCACTGACTTAGTACAAACTATTTTTCTACTATGATTTACATAGACCATTTTTCAACTGTGATTAAGTTATTTCATGAACAATCCTTTAGGAAGTTGAATATGGTATTTATTATTCCTTAAAATAATTACCTCCCTGTAGCAACTGTTGTTCTTTACAATTTAGAATTTGTCTCCTTATTCATTGTTTGTTTCTATGCACAACTTCTAGGTTAAACTCAGGAATCCTTGACTGTACATACAATACAGGTACCATCCAAAAAGAATATGATTCCCTGGTTTGACATATTGAAATGCAACACATTATTATTGCAAATATGTGCCTAATCAGTGTTGTCATTGATGTCAACATATCCTTGTTGTCATTAGTGTCAACTGTATCCCATTCTAGAAGACTTGTAAGTTGAGGATATTGAGAAAATTAGCCTCTCCAAAAGAAGCAAGTAAGCTACATATCTCTTTGTAAGAGACAGAGAAGACAATGCAGTTTAGTGAAGTAGATTGCTCTGCATTCCCAGCAAGTTGAAGATTAGAGTATGTGGACCAAAGGGTGTTGTAAAGGATTGTTTGAAGTTGTTCCAGTCAAGATTTGAGGGATCCGCATGAAGAATTTGTGAATTTATGGACATCTAAGTAGAACTGGGTTTTGCAGTGTTCAGAGGTGATAGAGTGACAGAAAATTGGTCTGGATTGATCCACATTGCAATATTATGATCTGCGGATCTAGATGTGTGTTTGGGACGTTGGTGTGTGTCCCCAACTCAAGTGGTTCATGGTTTGGAGGTCTGTAAGCAATCTTTCTAGTGTGACAGTCATGATAATTGGTGATCTTGAGTTCCTAGATGAAGGTGCAAGTGTTTTTGGTGATCTGAGGTGGTGCAGTTGTTCCTATTGATTTCATTGTGCTTGTGGTGGTCTCTGAATCAAGTTCCTATTGTGTTGGTGGTCTACATTAAGGATTGAGCTTGTGGTTGAAGATTTTTCCTTGGGTGTTGTTCTTCCAGTCTGAGCCGACCGGATGCTTTGTGCATGTTGCGGATGATCTAAGAAAGGTTCTATGAAGTGTGGCATGTTGTTCGAGGTAGATTTAGGTCCCAACTATGTTTGGCCTATAGTATAGTGATTCACATTAAGTCAGATGGTTGTAGTTCCAACCTTGATGTTTATTACAAGGTTGATGAAGCATATAAATATGTGTGGTTGAGTTGTGGAAAATCATCCTTGTGCAAAAATGACAAGATCCTAAGAGAGGAAGAAAGGCAGAGCAGAGAATAGGTAGAATAGAAAAGGAAGAGTAGTAAAGGATGAGGAGATAACAAAGAAGTGTTTGGGGGCAGAGCAGAAGTATTGTGCGCATCAATAGAATTATAGTTTGCATGAAATAAATGTTGTTTCTTAGTTCAATCTTTCTGTGTTAATCATACAATTATCTTGTAGGCAGTGAGCCTCTTTGAGCAGTGAGCTGTGGGTAGTGTGCCCTGAAGGCAAGTGCCTTCCCATTTTTTCTATTCTTTTAACAGAGAATAAATCTTGTGGGTTAACCCCCACCATGGGTTTTCCCTTAACCAGGTTTCCACATAAAAATCCTAGTGTTATGTGTGTTGATTTTATTTCTGTTCATGTGTTGTTGATTTATGCTTTCATGGTTATATCATTAATCTATTTATAAGTGATAAAGAAGATAAGTAGAAACAAAAGATAATGTTTTTGAGACAACTAATTCACCCCCCTCTTAGTTGTCTGCCCTAATTTCAATAATTGGTATCAGAGCCGGTTCCTCTAAAAGAAGCTTGACCGCTTGAGGAGATCCAAGATGTCTACTTACAAGAAGGATAGTCTAAGATTTGATGGAACAAATTACTCTCTTTGGAAGAGTTGCATGGAGTGCCATTTGCAATGCATGGATGTAGCTTATTAGTTGATAACTAAGGATAAGTATAAGCCTCTAGAGAAAGGTCCTTCAACTCCAAATCAACTCAAGCATGCTAAAAACAACATTTGAGCCAAAGAAGCTTTGTTGAGTGCCTTGACTGATACAGAAATGACAAATGTCCTGGAATTGAAAACTGCTCATGAAATCTAGAAGAAGTTGGAAACTCTATATGAAGGTGATGAGTATGTCGAATGTGCTAAGTTGCAGAGCTTGAAGGGTAGATACAAAAACTTGAGGATGAGTGAAGATGAAAACATCACTTCCTACATGCATAAAGTGAATGAACTTGTGTGCAACATCAAGTGTGTTGGTGGAACACTGGAAGAATCAGAGATTGTTGTCAAAGTGGTCAGATCCTTACTTGCTTCATACAAGCATAGAGTTGATGCTATTGAGGAGATCAGGACTGTGACAACTGGTACAAGAGATCAGCTAGTTGGCAAGCTCTCAGCATTTGAAATGAGTGAGTTTGGTGATTCTCTTCCTAAATCTGAATATGCATTTAAGGCCAGTGTTTATGGAAAGCAAAGATTTGATCTAGGTGAAAACTCTTCAAGAAGATTAACCAGATTTGAGAAGGCAAGGAAGGAACTTGAAGAAGATGAATTGGAGTTTGAAGAACTTGAAGCCCTGTTTGCCAAAAGATTACCAAGAGGATCTGGTAAGTATGAAGGAAAATTGCCCTTCAAATGTTTTTCTTGCAATAAGATTGGTCATTTTGCTTCAAGATGTCCAGAGAGGGTTTCAAATCCAAACCCTAACAAACCTAGAGATCAAAAGAAATTCTACTATATCCAAGAAGCTGCTGAAGGAGTTACTGATGATGAATCTGATAAGGGAAGTACCTCAGGAAATGAATGGGTGTTCATTGCTATCAAAGAAGAAGATCCGGTGCCTACTGAATCTTCTAACTGTTGAATGTGGAAAAAGCCTTGGCTACCCAGGTTGAAGAAAAGGATGAATGTGTGATTGACAGTGGATGCTCTCATCATATGACATGTGATAAGAGTAAGTTTGTAAGTATGGAAAGTTATGAAGGTGGAATTGTGAAGTTTGGAGACAATTCAGCTGGTAGAATCTATGGCAAAGGATTCATCTCTCTTGATGGTAAGAATAACACTAATGATGTTTTAGATGCAGAAGGGTTGAAGCATAATCTTCTTAGTGTTGGACAGTTAGTTTACAAGGGATATGATCTTCGATTCAAGGATGGAAAATGTAGAATATTGGAAAGCTCCGGAACTGAGATTGCATCTGGTACACAAACTAGAGGTAACATCTTTCATTTAAGTGGTACTGGTAAAAGTTGTTTGATTTCTCAGATTGACCAAAGTTGGCTATGGCATAGGAGAATGTGTCATGTAAAATTTGACAACATTGTCAAGATAAGTGCTACTCAGGCTGTAAGAGATCTTCCAAAGCTTGTAAAACCTAGTAATAGAATGTGTAAGGAATGCCAGTTGGGAAAATAGAGAAGAACTACATTCAAGAGTAAAGAACAATCTTCAAGTGGATTATTGGAACTTGTGCAAACTGATTTGTGTGGTCCTGCCAAGGTTAGGAATCTGCAAGGAGACATATATTTTATGTTGCCGATTGATGATCACTCCTAGATGATTTGGGTCACTTTCTTGAGAGAGAAATCAGAGGCTCTTGACAAATTCAAAGTGTTTAAGGCTAGGGTGGAGAATGAGATTGGTGTAAAGATAAAGTGTCTGAGATCTGACAGAGGTGGAGAGTTTACCTTCTGTGAGTTTAATGAATTTTGTGAAAAGCATGGAATAAGAAGATAGTTGTCTGCTCCTAGGACTCCTCAGCAGAATGGAGTTGTGAAAAGGAAGAACCATACTATCCAAGAGGTTGCTAGAACCATGATGATGGAAGCAAATGTTCCACATGTCTATTGGAGAGAGGTTGTAAGTACTGTTGTCTACACTCTTAACCGGGTGCAGATCAAAGGTAATTCTGGTAAAACACCTTATGAACTGTGGTTTGGTAATGCTCCTTCTATGAAATATTTTAGAGTTTTTGGTAGTAAATTCTATATCAAAAGAGATGAAGATCTAGGCAAGTTTGATGCAAGAAGTGATGAAGGAATATTTCTGGGTTATTCTAATCAAAGAAAAGCATACCAGTGCTTTAACAAAAGATTAAAAAAGATAGTTGAAAGTGCTAATGTCAAGGTTGATGAAAGCAAGGAGAGACCTTCAAGATTTTGTGGATATGAATTAGATGATCAAAATGAAAGTCCAAATGAAGGAAAGCAAGTTTAGTTTACTCCGGAGAATCTAGTGACTCAAGAAGTTAATGCAGATGTTGAGGAACAAGTTCAAGAATCAGAAATTGAAGAAAATCCTAAAACTCCCAAGTATGTAAGATTAAATCATTCTAAAAATTAGATCATAGGAGATAAAAATAAAGGTGTTCAAACTAGAAGAAGAACAACTGAAGAACAAGAGGAGCATTGTTTGATTTCAAAGATTGAACCAAAATCAGTAAATGAAGCTTGTAATGATGAAAGTTGGGTAAAAGCAATGGAAGAAGAATTAATGAAAATTGAAAAGAATGACACTTGGGATCTTGTTCCTAGACCTGAAAACAAAAATGTAATTGGAACTAAATGGGTCTTCCGAAATAAATTGAATGAAGATGGTGAAGTTGTAAGAAACAAAGCAAGATTGGTGTGCAAAGGTTACTCTTAGGTAGAGGGAATTGATTTTGAAGAAACTTTTGCTCCGGTGGCAAGAATTGAAGCAGTTAGATTATTTCTTGCCTTTGCTGCTTATAAAGACTTCAAAGTTTACCAAATGGATGTCAAGTTAGCATTCCTAAATGGAGAATTGGAAGAAGAGGTCTACATTGAGCAACTAGAAGGATTCCAGTTGTCTGATCAAGAAGATAAGGTCTGTAGATTGAAGAAAACACTGTATGGACTTAAACAAGCCCCAAGAGCCTGGTATGCAAGATTAGATAAGTATCTGCTAAAGTTAGGCTTTAACAAATACACTGTTGACAGTAATCTGTATTTCAAAATTGATTGTTGAGGTATTTGTTGATGATATCATCTTTGGTGGAAATGATGTGTAAAAGTTTTGTTGATCAGATGCAAAGTGAATTTGAGATGTCCATGCTTGGTGAAATGAACTTTTTCTTAGGTCTGTAAATCATTCAATTAGAAAAAGGCATCTTCATATCTAGTCTAAGTATGTGAAAGAGTTGTTGAAAAAGTTTAGAATGGAGGATTCAAAACCTGTGAGTACTCCTATGGTGACTAGATGCAAGTTGAGTAAAGATGATGACTCCCCTAAGGCAGATCAAAAGAGGTATAGATCAATGATTATAGGTCTTCTTTATCTGACTCATACCAGACCTGATATTATGAATGTAATCAACCTTATTGCTAGATTTCAAGCTGATCCTAGAGAATTGCATGTTGTAGCAGTCAAAAGAATTCTCAGATATTTGAAGGGAACATCTAACTATGGATTATGGTATCCTAAGGATGATGATTTCACTCTTCATGCATATACAGATGTTGATTGGGCAGGAGATGTGGATGACATGAAGAGTACTAGTGGAGGTGCATTTTTCTTGGGAAAGAGACTAGTTTCTTGGTTGAGCAAAAAGCAAGAGGCAATATCTCTGTCTACTACAGAGGCAGAGTACATAGCAGCAGCAAGTAATTGCACTCAAGTTTTGTGGATAAAGCAAATGTTGAAGGATATCAAAGTTGTGTTTGAAGAACCTGTTACAATCTTCTGTGATAATTCAAGTGCAATAAACATTTCAAAGAATCTAGTATTGCATTCAAAGATAAAGCATATATCCATCAAGTTTCACTTTTTGAGAGAGAAGGTAAATGAGAATGAAGTCAGATTGGCGTTTGTCTCTTCAAAGGATCAGATTGTGGATATCTTCACTAAACCTCTACCTAAGGATACTTTTGAGTATCTCAGAGTGATGCTAGGGGTTATTACCCCTCCTGTTCAGAACTAAGGTGCACTAAGGCACATCAGTCCAGTGGAATTCATAGTCATATCTTGTGATCCAGATTGGTGTTAAGGAGTTGCTACTCAGGGGGAGTAGTCAATATGTCGATTTTGATTAAGAAACAAAAAGAGGAAGAGATGATTGCAAATATGTGCCCTTTGCCATTGATGTCAAAGGGGGAGAGAAGTCATCTAAAAAAATTGGAGGTAAGCAGTTGATGGTGAAAGGGGGAGTAGTAAAGAAAATGGTTGCAGGTGTGATAAGAGAAAGGGGAAGAAGTTCTTGTCTTGATGGTTGAAACAATTTTTCACATCATATGTTGCCATCAATGACAAAGGGGGAGATTGTTGCAAATATGTGCCTAATTGGTGTTGTCATTGATGTCAACATATCCTTGTTGTCATTAGTGTCGACTGTATCCCATTCTAGAAGACTTGTATGTTGAGGATATTGAGAAAATTTGCCTCTCCGGAAGCAACAAGTGAGTTACATATCTCTTTGTAAGAGACAAAGAAGATAGTGCAGTTCAGTGAAGTAGATTGCTCTGCATTCCTAGCAAGTTGAAGATTGTATGAAGTTGCTCTAGTCAAGATTTGAGGGATCCACATGAAGAATTTGTGAAGTTATGGCCATCTGAGTAGAACCAGGTTTTACAGTGTTCAGAGGTGACTGAGTGACAAAAAATTGGTCCAGATTGATCCGCATTGCAATATTATGATTTGCAGATCTAGAGGTGTGTTTGGGATGTTGGTGTATGTCCCCAACTCAAGTGGTTCATGGTTTGGAGGTCCGCAAGTAGTCTTTCTAGTGTGATAGTCATGACAGTTGGTGTTCTTGAGTTCTCAGATGAAAGTGCAAGTGTTTCTGGTGATCTGAGGTGGTGCAGTCGTTCCTGTTGATTCCATTGTGCTTGTGGTGGTCTCTGAATCAAGTTCCTGTTGTGTTGGTGGTCTGCATTGAGGATTGAGCTCGTGGTTAAAGATTTATCCTTGGGCATTGTTGTTCTTCTAGTCTTGGCTGACCAGATGCTTCGTGCATGTTGCGAATGATCTAAGAAAGGTTCTATGAAGTGTGGCATGTTGTTCGAGGTAGATTTGGGTCCCAACTATGTTTGGCCAGCAGTATGGTGATTTTCATTAAGTCAGATGGTTGTAGTGCTGACCTTGATGTTTATGACAAGGTTGATGAAGCATATAAATATGTGTGGTTGAGTTATGGAAAATCATCCTTGTGTGAAAATGACAAGATCCTAAGAGAGGAAGAAAGGCAAAGCAGAGAAGAGGTAGAATAGAAAAGGAAGAGTGGTAAAGGATGAGAAGATAGCAAAGAAGTATTTGGGGGTAGAGAAGAAGAATTGTGTGCATCAATGGAACTGTACTTTGCATGAAATAGATGTTGTTTCTCAGTTCAATCTTTTTGTGTTAATCATACAATTATCTTGTAGGCAGTGAGCCTCTTTGAGCAGTGAGCTCTGGGTAGTGCACCCTGAAGGCAACTGCCTTCCCCTTTTTTCTATTCTTTTAAGAGAGAATAAATCTTGTGGGTTAACCCCCACCATGGTTTCTCCCTTAACCAGGTTTCCACGTAAAAATCCTGGTGTTATGTGTTTTGATTTTATTTATGCTTTCATGGTTATATCATTAATCTATTTATAAGTGATAAAGAAGATAAGTAGCAGCAAAAGATAAAGTTTTTGAGACAACCAATTCACCTCCCCTCTCAGTTGTCTACCCTAATTTCAACAATTATAGCCATTAGGTTGCTTGATAAAGGATTTGTAGGTCCGTTGAGTTGAGTGCATGGCCTTTCTGCATCAATTTATTAGTTAATAATGGAGTTAGAGAAAGGGCCTCCTACCTTAGACCTTGTTGAACTTACTTTATTACTTATAATGAGGATTTGATTGATTGATTATTTATAAATGTATGCATATGTTGTACTAATTATGTTTGTTACGTTGAGAGGCATTCCTACATTCATAGCACGAATGGGAGCTGAAAAATTCTGGAATTTCTATGTAAACTTATAAGATTCCAATCTAGAATCTTTATTAAAAAAACCAAATAGTCACTCCACAAATTAAAAAAATAAAAAAAAAAATAAGGTGAAAGGAATAAAAAAAATACATGTTAGATGGAAAAAAAGGTGGATGGCAGTTTCATAGAAGCCATCACTATGCACTAAGATGAAAGAAATAAATGTTACGGAATGGTATATGAAAAGACACACATTCAATCTATATTGCCTCCTTAATTTTTTTCACATGTACAATGAACATATTAAATTGTAGGATTTGAGGTGAGTGCAGTAAATTGATAAAAAAATAGACTCTTCGAGAAGGATATCTCGCGGCGTACTTTAGATATATTTTTTTAAATATAAATATACTAGTAGTCATCGTGTCACAAGAAGTTTGGATCAAATGGTGACATGTTTGATTGTTCAAGTTAAACTTTTTCATATCATTGTTGTCTATTTTTGTGCTAAGTTATGATGATTCAAATGCCCTTATTTATGTTGAAAGGAGGGATTCGACTCCTTTCCTAAAACCATATTCATTATTTAGCAGTACTAGATAGTGATATTGGAAATTGTTAGTCCTAGTCTATTTTTGTCATTATTCTTGTCTTGTAATGTTGTTTCTAATCTTGATTTTGTGATTTTATACATTATGGGTTTCTCCATGTTGATCTAATTGTATGTTATACACACATACATACATACATATACATCACACACATTTATTGAAAATTTTCTATGTTGATGATTAATATTAACATATCTTTGAGCCTTGATCAATGTTACAGATTCTGTATTGTGTAATACCTATAAATTAAATATATATAGATATTTGTGTTTGTAATAAAAATATTATATGTTTATACATTTATATAAATGTGATACATTATATACAAGTAATATAAATATTATGTGTTTATACTTATGTGAATGTAATTCATCATATATATATATATAAACATATATAATAAGTACATCATTTATTAATTTAAATGTCAGTCATATGACTTAAAGTTGGTAATACCAACCATCGATTACTAAGTGTTATGTGTTATATCATAAACCTTGGCAACCAGGCCATAATCTAAACTAAAGTAAACCCTATGAAATATATTCTTCTATAACAAAATTACTTGCACAAGCAAATTTAATACAATAAGAAATATGTTACAACTACTTGTTATTACTTGACAATAATAATCCACTTTTAGGGGGAAAACCTCCAATGACTTCAATAAGAACATAATTCACAATGTGATGATAGTAAACTAAGCACTATCTCATATATGCACCTGACTTTGCTATGGACGCCACCAAGGCCAACCTAAGTACCTATGTAAGAATATATACATGATCATATATAACTTAATTAAGGTTTATTCTAGCAAAAGTTTAGCTACACATATCCCCATGCATGCTATAGGTTAAGGGAATAACATGCCCCCCTTCACACAAGTGCTATCCTTGACATTGATCAATTATGGATGCTTTTGCACAAAATCTTCATCTTCCCATGTGGGATCTTTAGTCTGCAAATTCTTTCACTTAATGAGGTACTCTATAATAGTCCTAGTCCTCAACTTATTTATGCATGTATGGAGCACTAAATCAGAATCCAAGATGATTCTTCCCTCTTCGTCTAGCCCATGTAACATTGTTTGTGTAGATATCTATTGATCAACAACCTTATTTAAACATGAGACATGAAAAATGGATGCATTTTTGTTGGAGGTAACTTAAGCTTGTATGCCACACTAAAAATATTCTACAAAGTCTAATATGGACCATAATATTTAGGTGAGATCTTATTTTTCTTCTTTTATTGTTTTAGGGGCATTCTCTTATATGGTTGTAACCTTAAAAAAATTGAATCTCCCACTTCAAAATTCTTGTTTCTATGATTTTAGTGTGTTGTTTCATTCAGTTTTGAGGCATGGCCAAATTCTCCTTGAGACTTTAAAGTACCTATTATTTATGATTTGTGTGATCTTGCAGAAACTAAACTCTTGGTGTAACCTTCAAGGATGATGTGATGGATGGGGGATGGTATTCATATAATTCCATAAATGAGGACCTTTTTGAAGCACTAGGAAGGAAGTGTTATGATAGGTCATTTTACTAGTGGTAGCAAAGCCACTCAGTGAGATTGCTTATTTGGAGTAGAGCGATGTAGAGAACCCTCCAAATAATTATTCACTACCTTAGTTTTCCCTTTTAACTAGGGATGGTATGAATAGTTGTAAGAAAATTGAGTACCTAGACAAGATAATAAATATATCCAAAAAATACTAGTAAATATAGGGTCACAATCACTTACTATAACCTTTGGGATACCATGTAATGATGCAGGTCAAGATCCAGGGGCTTTGTCAAGCTACCAGATCAAGCAGCAAAAATGTTTAACACAAAACAACAAAATAAATGATTCTTTATTCATATGCAAGAGAAGGATTACAATAGGAGCCCAATTGGCATTACATTTGCATTGGCCTCAGCCTTACAACATTTCAAGATTTTGATCAAACAAATCTTGCAATCTTGAGAACCTTCTGGACCTCCAAAAATGTACTACAGACACTTGACCAAGGAGAAATTTGCCTATCATAGTATGAAATCCATGTATTTATAGACCCCTAAGGTGGCCACCGACCATATCACATGCATATGACACATGTCAAATCCTCATTTGTCTCAAAATCAGCCGTACACGCAATTTAAAATTGATTTTGTCACTTTCTGTGCATTTAGCAGGGATATCAGATGTCACTGGATGTGGGCCTTTGGTCCATGACCAAATCAAGCGGGGGATTTGTGCCTCTCAAAACATAGTGGGGTTTTCGACCCTCACTGGATATGTCCGATGCTGAGAGAAAGTCGTGCAAAGGTTCTTTCGGTAGAGCAAAGGGCAAAGTGGAGAAAAGTGACCTGACCAGATAGGCGGGGATTTGAGGGTTCATTGGATATGTGTAGTGAAGCTCCAATTTAGCACTCAACTCTTCTAACACTTCCGGCAGGATTTTCACCCCGCACTGGATCGATGGGGATTTTATCATTCAGTAGATATGTCCTGTGAGGGTCCCTTTTTGTGCAGGTCCAATGAAGTCAACTTTTAGTGCTAACACCTATTTAATTCTCCAGCAGGGAAATCCATTGTCATTGGATGGCTGGCACTGCGTGAAATCAGTGCAAACTGGACCAAAACAACTTAGCGGGCAAAATGAAGTTCACAGGATATGCAGAGGATTTGGGGTTTGGCAGACATGTCCGGTAGAGCCCAATTTTAGGGCAAATTTGATGAAGAGCAATTTTGGCGCAACATCTGGTGAAGTCCAAATTTAGCACAAATCTGATGAAGGATGATTTTAGTGCAAGGCGACCCAAACAACTTAGCAGGCAAAATGAAGGTCATAGGATATCCAGTGATAGGCAAAAACTCTGCTGAGGCATAACTTCTCAATTTTGATTAGATTTTCACCAAATTTGAGATGCAGATACCCATTTGGGCCTTCTTCAAGATCAACTCATCACTTGGCGAAAATCTTTAGGAAAAATCTCTGAAATTGATCAATCAACTCCTGTAGCAACTCCTACAGCAAAACAAATAATAAGAAAGTAAAGCAAATATTTTTGGTTGATGAGGATTGCACGTGAACCCAGATGCTCTTGCATCATGTAACTTCTATATATTCTCCATAAATTCTTTTTCCACTATACTTACTATAAAAGGATGAGACAATGCACAAAATGGGCATATTTGGTAAGTTTATCCACTACTTATGTGATGGCACACTTAGCTTAAATCTTTGGACGACCTATGATGAAATCCATGGAGACCACTTCCCACCACTTTCTAGGAATAACCAAAGTTGTAAAAGATTAGGTGTCCTGATTGTCTCATCTGTATTTCTTTGACATACTAGATAATCTACCATAAATTCTTGAACATCACCTTTAATCCCTTCTCAAAAGAAATCTTGCTTTATTCTTTGATATGTCTTCAAAAATCATTAGTGACCCCCAACTAGAGAATCATGGAGATCCTATAGAATCTTTTGTTTGAGGGTAGAAATCTTGCATAGGTATAATCTCTCTTTATACCATAGTGAATCTTTATTCCAACAAAACTTATCTAAGCAACCTAGATCATTCTACAACTGTTGAATGATATTTCACATAGAAACATATTTCTATCAATTTAACCTCACTTCTTCAACCCAATCTACCTATAATATTGCCATGGAACACAATAATGCCTCATCATTATCATCCTTTCTAGATAGTGTGTTAGCCACTGTATTCTCTTTCCCCTTATTATAAATGATCTCAAAGTCATATCCCAACATCTTAGTGACTCATTTTTTTTTCTTCAAAGGATAATTATTTCTTCAAGAAATATTTTATGCTATCATGATTTTTCTTTACTTTCAAGTGTCTACCTATCAAATATGGCCTCCAATATTTAACTGCATGGAGAATAGCTAGCATTTCCTTGTCATTAATTGGTTTGAGTTGATTCTTACCCTTCAATTGGAAACTTTAAAAATAAATGGGTCTACCTAGTTGAATGAGATTTGGTCCTTATAATTACCCAAAGCATCACACTTTATAATACAATTATTGGCAAAATCTAGAGTAGCTAGAATTAAAATGGTATAGATAACCTCCTGTAACAACATTCATAATCTCATCCCCAATAGGAACAAATTAATCAAATCCTTTAGTTTCATCATTATATAATAGTGTTCATAACCAAATTTTCCTACTTGTTTTCTCATTGTATGGATAAATCCCTTAGGATCATAAGGTCTAGCTTTGTCAAATTCTATATTATAATTTTATATAATGTCACTAATGTTAACATAGCCTTTCTTCCCCAACACAATAAAATATGAAAATTTGGCTTGAGGATGGATCCCTTTTCTCTTCTAAATTCTGAAGTGCTCATAGTTTGCATTGTTCATTTGCCACACAACCTCTAGGAAATAAATTTGGTTGCAAACCATATTTGCAGTTTATGTAGCATGAAAGTGGCACCAAAAACTCTAATAACAATATATTTTTCATGGAGGAACCAATCTACCCAATTATGGCCCTTCATTGGATTTTTTTGAATTTCATAGGTCTAAAACATTTAAGAAACTCTTGTGGAAACCTAGGGCTACCAAGTCCTATCCTTCTTAAAATAGGTGTGACAAAGTAATACTCACATATATAATAGTGCAATTTGAAATCAAGTTCGTTCAAATTAGGTGTCCATCATTGGACTAGATTTAATGTTCCTTTTGGTAGTTTAGGTGAATCCACTTGCACACTCAAATTCCCATCCCAATCCCTATATAATAAATGTACGTAGATCTAGAAAATCAAGGAGTATGATCTAAAGAATTCCTTCCTCCCTTATTTCCTCACACTTTTTGGTCCTTCCAACATACATTTAGCTAGAAGGATCCCAAAGTCTTAAAGTGTATTCAAGTGGGTATTTTGAATGTGGGATGTAAAAAATAGTGCACCTTTGGGAATCATTGGTTGGATATCAACCCTCAACACCTGGTACTGCATTTATATGTGTCTTGAAAATAGTTTTCAAATGAATGCAAAATTAGGGGTTCATTTTCTTCATTAGGATTGGTTCCAACTTCTCACCCTCTCCCTTATCTCTATAGTTTGGGATCCATTTCACCTTGTATCTAATTTTGTACTTATTATATTGTGTTGCTAAAGCCTTCATATCTATGGTAACCCTAGCACTAGGGTCCAAATGAAAAATCTTTTGAAATAATTCCCCATTTATAGTAAATAACTTGTTTCCTTGGGCATCAACAAGAATGTAAGTCTTGAGATTGTAACACTTTTCTATCCATTCAACCAAGTCTAGTCTAATAAAGCATTTAGTCACCACTACTTTCCCAGGGTTGAATCTCCAACCATTACTTAATGGGATTTAATTGCATGATTTCTTAAAGAATCTATCAAACAAAACTCCTCTAGTTTTGAAGGTCACAGAGTCATGGGCATGAGTCATGCAATCCTCAAGTTGGTGTATTAAAACTCCCTTTACTATGGATTTATTAAAGGTATTTATAGCCCAAGGGAGTAATTCTGTCAAATTCTTAGTGGATTTATGTTTGGATGACATACTAGAATTCTTAATTGGGCTAAACTAACTAGGGTTTTATGATTTTCTCAACCCATTCATAACATTAAAATGCCTTTTATGACTTTGTAGTATGACAGAGATCAAAATAATGAAACTAGAAAAATTCACACATTTATTTTGAGAGGAGAGAGAAATTGTGGATATTTGAAGTCACTCATGTATACAAACCTACATGGGAGTAAAAATTTTATCACCATAGTCTCTTAGCAAAGGATATGGATGACTTCTCTATGTCACTTGTTTTTTATGTAGTAACTTCTTTCCAATGGTGGAGTAATAAATAAGCTATGGCATGATAATTGCTTGATAAGGGAAATAGTTTTAGAAATATCCTTGTGATTTGACATAGATAGGATGCTTGCATTATATAGGTAATTTAGTAATAGATTCACTCATGCATATGTCCTTTGAACTAGTTGTCATGACTAACTTGTTTGAAACTAGGGAGAATAATAACCCTTAATGCTTTTTATTCTTGAGATCAATGGTGATGTGCCAATGTGCTAAGTTGCCTTTTAATTTAAATTTGGACTTGGAATAATAAGTAGAGCCTAGAACAACATGATCAGTGATGCCATGTGGATATATTTTTAAATGAAATGAATGCATGTTAATAGTAGCCTTGAAGGATGGCGACACCCAATAATTTTGTATCTTTTAAGGGATATTATTGGTCCAACAAGGAAATAGGTGAACAAATTTGTAGATTCCATATGGCAATAGGAGTCATAGTTGTGCTAATGCATTGTGTTATTCATTAGGATTGGATGGTCTTGCGAAATAACTAAAGCTTGCATTAAATAGAGCCACATGGAAAAAATAGAATGTATACTATGCATAAAGGTTTATAAATCAATGGCATAGGATCAAATTTTAGGTTAGCAACCGATAAAATTTTTTCGTATATGAATTTAATAGTTCTCGGCATTTAGACACATAGCCTCATGTCATTAGGTATCCATTAACTAATTCAAACAATGGACCCATGTTTGGGTTACATGTTAGGATATGTAGTAAAAGCCTTGCACTAATACACTGAGTTGGGCTATAGTGGGTGATCTCAACTTATCTCAACAAAGGAAGCCATTTCAATCTAGTTACCAATAAATGTTTTATCACTTTACAAGAATCAGTGACCTCTAGGTTTTGGTTATATTAAAAATAAAGGCTGATTTGGATATTAGTCTTAATGACATGACAAAAGTAATAAGGACTTATTTAGACTACATGTACTAGTGCATTACAAATGGCTAAAAGTTCATAACAATGAAGGATTCATACATGATAATACAAGGGAAAGCTTTACAACCAATTACTACACTTAATAAAACATACAGATCTTCTTTACGATGAATCGCGTGATCAAATCATATTAAAAAATGAAATTAGGATGCTAGGCAAGGCAAATATACAATGGTTGGGAGAAAAGGACACACAACATTTCTATAATTGGTTGAATGCAAACAAATCATTTAGCATAGAAACTAGTAGGACTCATTTCCATCATGCAAATTGATCTATAAATGTAGATCTAAAGGTTAGGGAACTTAATCCTACCAAATTCATCACATAGTTATGTAAACATAATCGCTTAATTGGTGAGTTGAACAATCAATAATAAAACTTTAACAATGAATGTCTAGGTATTGAAGGTGCATAATCATCTTAAAATATATTACTTCTAACTACATCATACTTTAATTCACAAACTATAAATATAGGTCAATCCTATTTTGGGCACAAATGACCTTGGTATCAAATCATGGTTTCTCATTGATATTAATTTCTCTTACTTGTAGAAAGAATATGATACATACATGAGCAAGATTGAATCCTTGAATATAGATTTTGGCAGAAAACAAATCATAAGAGAAATAATCCTCCTCCACCTCTACCCCCCTCCCACTCCACCATCATCACCACCTCCATAGTGATGTTAAGGAAAAACATTCTAAAACCTACAAATAGTACAATGCATGCCCTAACAACTCAATGGAGTACTAAGCAACCTAGGATCAAGAAAATGGAGGCATAAAACATAAAACCCTAGACTATTAGTGTAGAATCTCCATTGTTTCTCCCAAATTTTACTACACTTTGCTCTTAGATTTGTAGACCTGCAAACACAATGAGAGGTTCAAGAGTATGGCTATGGCAAAATCAAAGAGAGGATGCTCAAATTATGCAAGTGTGTAATGAAGAAATGAGGGTGAGAGAGTGCTTTTATAGAAGAGAGAATTTGAATGGAGAGTTGAGATTCAGAGTTTGACTTTTAATATGATGAAGGGTGTAGATTGATTAGGGTTCCTAGTCACTAGGGGACAAAGGATAATTTTTTATTTGAAGAAATGGTGAGGTGTAATATGATTTTAAATTAAATAAATTGTGTACATTTATTTAATTTATTTGTGAAACAGGGATTATGTAATGTGATTTAATTAAATAGGTAGAACCTATTTAATTAGGGAAAGACCTATAATTTAAATAAATATGTACTTATTTAAATTAATAGGGTAAAGTGGACATTGGGATAGTGAATAATTAAATAATTAATTAATTATTTAATTATAGAAGAAATCAAAAGAAAATTGCTAAGTAATTAAATAAATAAAATTTATTTAATTAAATAATTAAAAACTATTTAATTAATAGCGGAATATGGAATTGGGATGAATTATGTGTTGAAATGTCATTTGTAGGCTCGGGACAATTTAAGTGTCTACATTTTGCCCCTCTTTGATACAATATCGATTTCGGCATTGTGTCAAAGAAAAATTGAGAAATATGCTCTAGACATGCCCCGATGTGCCCTAGATGAGGCATGATTGCCTTATGCCCCCTCAGGAAATTTTTCAAATTTTCTAAAAAAATTTAAAAAATTTAGAAAATTTTCTGAAAAGGTGTATGGGATGCCAAAAAGTGACTTAGGAGTGAAAAAACGATCCCGAAAGGTGTTCGACGTGTAAGAATTGGTCATTGGTTGATTAATTTTGCAAAAAAGGGGCTCATTTAGGTCAAAAGGTCTATAAATAGCCCTTGGAGGGGCCCATAAGACTCATTTGTGCACTTAGCTTATAGAGATCTCAGAGAGTATAGAGTAGTCAGCTTATGATTTCGTGCAAAGATCTTGTCAGTATGTCTCTAGTTCTAGTTCACCTGCATCACAGCACGAGGGTTAGGACCCATGGTCGGCTCCCTGAGATAGGCGCGACAGTATGTATCTAACCCTCATTTTTTAATTTTGACATTTTTAGGTAGATTTAGGGGCCCAAAAATAGGGCACACATGCGATTCACTTTTGTGAGCGACATACGCTATCATGTACGACGCCTGTGCCAATTCGTGACGCATGCAATTTCTGGAATTGCATGCGCAAGGTGGTGTGATACCTCTGATTTAGGTGTCATGCATGTGCAAAATGCAACGCATGGGCAAAACAGAATGACGCATGCATGGAAGTGTGATGCCTGCGAAGGATAGTGCGATGCATGCATAAGACAGTATGATGCATATGCTTAGCCATGACACATGGGAATGATAGTACAATGCATGCATGTGTTTGGCAGTTTAGGAATGCATTTTTGACCTAATTTTGCCCCTGTTTTGTTGTGAATGCTTTGTTTAGGGTTTTCAGATTGACATAGTGTATTGTGTTTGTTGGCACAGGTAAGATTACCTCTGATTTACATGTGAGAGAGCCATTCGACAAGGTACCAATTGCAAGATCATTTGTCAGCAGGGGAGTGGTACACTCTTGATGCCCTAGGGTTATACGGTGTTGCCTTTATGCCCATGATTAGGGCTAATTGAGGTTTATTGACTGCATTGGCTGAGTGGTGGCACTTAGAGATGAGTTTGTTTCACCTACCTATAGGAGAGGCAACTATCACACTATTGGATGTCTAGCGGATTCTGCAACTGTTGATTCATGGAGAGTGAGTCATCTATAGTCCAGAGAGGGAATTGCCTACACTTTGGTGACTATTCAAGGCTAATGATGATGACGCCTTGGGAGTTGAGGATCATGAGATCCACAGGGACACCTTGACAGATCAGTACGATCAACTGATTGTGGTCTTATGCACATGCATTGGTGGTTTAGTGTGTCCAAACCAGTAGGGACATGGATTTCTAGTAGGTTGGGGGGAGATGTTGGAGGATATGACAGTAGATGCTACAGTATATTCTTGGGGAACCTACCTCCTAGCTTAGTTATATTACCAGTTGCACGGGGTAGCTTACTATGGGAAGCAGTCCATCAGTTGCAGCATCACTTTATTAATGATCTGGGCTTGGGAGCACATTCCCGTATGCAGACCACCAGTGGAGCGAGAGATTTTGGAGGAGCTACCCTATGTTTTTTGCTATACCAGGGTAGTTTTGCAAGTGCAGATGGGTGATGTTGGGTATTGGAGGCACGCCATTGATCATATGGATACATTTGTGTGGAGGTCGTATAGATCTTGTCCCAGGTGGACAGAGGATGCATAGCAGCTACCATTTTGTAGACACACACGATATGTGATCGGGCGGACTATACAGATGTAGCATATTATAGAGCGTCATTTGCCAAAGCGTGAGTTGAGATAGTTTGGAGAGTGGTAGGATACTCCTGCTGGCATTGCAGAGTTTGCCCAAGTTACTCAAGATATTTCATTTTGGGGACCCATGATCACCGTACAAATAGCTATTGATGAGATTGTAGGGTTACAACTAGTGCAGTGGGGGACAGATGATGTCACCGATGCCAATACTACTCTTGAGTATGATGCTTGGTGGGCCACCCATAGGCCAGTTCCATATTTACATCCTGATGAGACAGCTCTGGTGGAGAGGTTGGGGAGGGGACTGAGGGGGAGGCTCAGAGGACAGGGTCGAAGTAAAGGTAGAGGCCGAGGGGATGGTGGTAGGGAGGATGGCGATGAAGGAGATGATGATGGTAGAGCCAGTGGAGGCAGAGGAGACAGAAGACGAGGAGGTCGGGGGAGAGGACGAGATGGATAGGGGAGAGGCCCTCAACTTGCTCTGATTCAAGAGGAGGGAGAGGGGGCCATCAGATAGGTTGTTGCTATAGTGGGGGAGATGTAGGTGGAGGGAGGGGAGGAGGATGTGGTGATGGAGGATGTCGGCAGAGGAGACATCAGTGGAGAGGAGATGGAGGAGGGTGAGGAGGAGGGCGAGGAGGAGGTTAATGAGGAGGAGGCACTTCAGGATGTGCCAATTGAGGAGATCAGGGATGATGTAGAGGCAGAGGATGCTGGAGAGCAGGGAGGAGATTTGGCAGTGGGGATAGATGCCTTGCAGACTCAAATGCAGGGGATGTGGCTATGCATCTAGGAGCTAGAGGGCCAGGTGACACAGAGGACAACAGAGAGAGATGTGGTCATTATCATAGCCCAGAGGGATGAATAGCAGAGCATAGAATTTATGTCTACTGTTGGTGGGCCCACCGCAGATCTGGAATAGGCTTTGTATCGGGCAGGGCTGGAGACAGGATATTATGGGTCTTTATATGAGGGCGTGGTGCCAGCAGATCAGAGGGTGCCTAGTTTCTAGAGTAGGAGTGGCAGTAGGTTGCATTCACAGAGGTCACATAGTAGTGTGGGAGTTTCTCACTCGTAGAGGAGGGCTTCACCTTATGATTGACCATCTGGTTCTAGGACAAGGACAGAGCAGAGAGGTCCTCCTGCAGGACCGATAGGATCTACAGGCCATTATAGTAGTCATTAGGCCATTTTGATATGTATGATGTATATTATGATTGAGCTGCGTGCTCTAATTTTTTATTAAGCCCGCAAGCTCCATTTTTGACACATGGATTCTAATTTTTGACCTATGGATGCTCATGCTGAGATGCCATTATATGTGTATGCGATGATATTTTATTTTATTTTTATGTGATGGTTATATGCGTACTACATGGATGCGGATATGTTAACTGTTCTTATGATAGATGTATGCGGATGATGATTTTATGTGTTATAATGCAGTATTAATGAGCTAATATGATGATATTTATGATGGATATGGTATTATGATAATGATGTGATGTATATGATGGACTAACATGTGTATGTATGCAGGCCTATGAGATCTAATGCATTTTTTGGTGTGTCACAGTAGGATGAAAGATGATAAGAAGAAATGGAGACGAGGAAATGAGCAAAGGATGAAGATTGATTAGAAGAATGGAACCTGATTTTGCCTCGAGAGATTTTTGAGCTTCTTCCTTGCAGTTGTTGCTTATCATCATAGAGCTTATTATGTCAAAGGACAAAAATTACCATGGCATGTCAAAGGCCAAGGTGTAAAGTGTGGTCCCTTGTGAAATAGGCACAAGATAGACAAGGAATGCCTAACTCAGACTAAGTAACTGTGATATCTTGTCTGTTGGGAATTTAGGTGTCTCAACCTTGGTAATTCCTTTTATTTTTACATTGCATTTATTTATTATTTGCCTATTGTATTAATTGGATGCAAATCCTATGTTGTCATATTGTGGGAGTTGGCACTGTGATGTGTCATCCTACATGGCATATGACCACATGTATTTTTGTCCTCACATGAGGAGATAGGCGTCCCACTTAGTGGTAGGAATATTTTGCCATTTGTCGGCATCTTGGATGTTGTGTAAGGGAATATTGACCATAACGGTCATGACAGATTCCTATGATGAAGTTATGACATGTAAGAGTCAAAAATGGGAGATTCTATGACAGGTGTGTTGTTCTCAAAATCAACTATGCTTGTTTTTGTAGACAACCCCCTACAAAACTTGTCCGTTTCGTAATCTACACTCTAAGTTTGCAAATAGAGACAAGTACTCTTGATCTTGAGCAAAGTCATCTGACATCCTAGAAGAGTTTACAACTTTCCCTCACCATGATTTCTGAAAAATCGGGAAGCTTATTGTAATCGTAAACTCGCCAAAATATCAATTATTGGACATTTTGGGGTGTTAGAAAATTTTTTGTTACTACATGCAATGGCGGCCCAAACAACCATTCTTACATGTATTTTGGTTTTTTGATGTGCATAGTCAGCTATTTATGCCGCTTTCGAATATCTTACTATGTTTTTGTTGATTAAAACATGCAAAAGCAGTCTGAACCCCCGCTTATGCATGACCCTTCTTAACTCCTAGCATGCAAGGTTGGTCTTTTCCACTGCTTGCACAAATATTCAACCTTTCTCTTAACATGCTTGAGTGGTCTTTTCCTTCATCTTCACATGTTGATTAACACATGCATGATTGGTCATTCCCGTCGCCCAAGCATATCTTTTTGGATCAGTGGCATTAATGCCACTCATGTTGGCATTAATGCATTTGGTTTAAACCTTTTTAAAACATTTTAATTTGTTTTGTTTGTTTATCTCTTGTTATCAAACTATCCATTCAGCTGTTTATCCTCTTGGAGATCATTTGAAAGCATACGATTGGCGGATTTGTTTGTGTTTCACGGTTCGTGTATGATTTAGGGTTTTGTGTCGGCCTCTCAGGGTAAGTCTTCCTTTCATTTCCTTGCTATTTCTAATCGGGTTTCATTTAAGCATTTTTTTGTTTTAAAGATTTTTTGTAGATGTTTGTTATGGTTTCAAAGTATGTGTCAGTATGGTCTAAAACCTTATGTTCTATGCTAGTTTTTGTTGTTCTCTTGCTTGAGTAGCCTGCACATTCGTCATACCTCATTTCATTCGCCTAGTACAAACTTTGTTTATGCTTTAACCCTGGTGTGTTGGCGGAGTAACCGCCCGTAGTCGCACCCTTTGAGAGTTTTCCAAACACAATGTAAGGGCGGGTGAAATCACCGCCCTTACATGAACAAACTTAACCCTTGCACTTTCCAATATGCAGAAGTGGTAGAAACCACCGCCTTTACACATTCTAGAGGTTAAAAAGAAAATTGATGCAGTAGCGGTGTTTTTCACTGACTATGCATCGAATTAACAGAAGACATGCACCGGCGGTCCAATTAGCCGACCATGCACATGCCTTCAAAGTTGCAAAATACCCTGATGTAAGGGCAGTCATTTTGACCACCCCTACATGTAAAACATTCTTCCAAAAAAGAAAACACATGCAATATCGGCATTTTTCACCAAATTTGCATGATAATGATAAATTCCTCCCAAAACATGTACAAGTGGTCAAAACTTCCAACTTTACACATGTGCAAGTAATTCCTCATGCAGGAGCAGTCATTTTGACCACTCGTGCACATTTTCCTGATTTTTTTCTCAACACTGGGAAAATTCACCTTTCAAGACCTGTTAGCTACTTTCACCCTTTACCTCGATTTGCACGCACTCAAGCCCTTCAACGCATGCTTTCTTGTCCATGATCATCGAATCATGGTTATCCCAGTTTATCCATTTTTCCCCTAACTGTGAGATCATGGCCTTTTGTAGTTCTCAACAAGTCTTCGTGGTAGATATTTATCTTAGAGTTCTCTCCAGAGCTGATGTCAGAGCCATCTCTATCCAAAGCCAAAATCATGAAGTACAAGTACCAAGGTGTCTTTTCGGTGACGCCAGTGCAGTTGAATATTGATGAAATCAGAGATACAGAAATTGGACATGTGGACATGGCAGAATTCGTGGAAAGAACAAAACAGGCGAATCCTTTCAAACATATGCAAAAGATCATTCACAGTAATATTCATTTGGTTGCATCATTTCCAGTTTCTGCACACAATCCCGAGTTCATTCTTTAGGTAGCCAGCCATTACAACAAGGACACTAGAGTTGTGACAGATTCTCAAGGGAAGGTGATCATGAGATTTGATGAAGAGTTCCTTGACAAAATCTTCATGTGTCCACCCATTGTAAACATTGGACAGATTGACTTTGCTCAAGAGCAAAAGGATTATGACACAGATGTGGAAGCTGCCAGGAGGTACATCAACAACAAATGGTTGAAAATCCCTAGAAGTAATTTGACTAGATGGCCAAATGATCTTGCTAGGAGTGACTTTGTAGAGGAAGTTTGCAATTTGATTACTCTTTTGAGTTGCATTAGAGGACTCCCCTCTTCTTCCAAGTTCCAAGAATGGATGTACACTTACATCAAGGTGATTCTTCGAGATACACAAAGAATATTCTGGGGGGAGTAGATCAGTAATGCATTGCATGAGCAACTATTTAAGGTCAATACAACATTCAAATTTTATATGACCTCATATCTTGTATATGCTGCTGCTAGCATGAGAAGCTTTCCAGGTTTGACTTAGGTTGGTGACAGGAGATTGATTCTTGTATATGAGTATTACCCTCAGATTACTCTAAAGGGATCAATTCATCATTTCTGAAGGGTCAATGATGCCTTCTTTTCAGTATTCATGCTCCTATGGGATAATGAACTTGTTCAGAAAAGAGTCTCAGATGAAGCTTGGGAGGTAGTGAATCCTTTTGGTTGCTTGTTCCTGCAATTCCCCACTTTCACATATCTCAGGGTAGGATATTATCTTGGTTATCCTTATATTCTTCCACAGTATCCCAGTGACCATCTTGTCCTCATGGAGCTATGCAGATAGCTGATCGTAGTGCACAATAAACAGATGGAGCTAAAGAAGTTGGGGATAAAGTTCCCCATTGAAATTGGAAGGTATTTAGTTCAATCAGGTAACAAAGCAAAAATAGTTGATTCTGAATTACAACTGGTCACCATGAGAACTTACAAGAAAAGAGACCATTTTGACTTCAGAAGAGTTCAAGATAAGATCAAAAGGAAGTCAACCTTCCATGTACCAGGATTTTCTAAAGAAGAATGATAGAGGAAACTAATGCCTTAGTTTATTTTTGTATTTTCATATGTACTTTATTTTCATTTTTAGACATATCCACATGTAATTTTCCAAAATGTAATTACATGTGAGACAAAGGAAGTCCCAATTCAAATAGGACTCTTTTGTTGAATAAGTCAAAGTAGTTGTAAATTTCCTATTTTTGCTCCAGGCTCCTCCCTATAAATAAAGAGGGCCTCTATTGTAATTTTTATCTTTTAGTTATTGAAGCAAAACTCTGCCAAATTGAAGAGCATTTTGAGACTTTGTGTTCAAATTGTAAATCAAATTTTATCAAGTGAATAAGAAAGCAAGTGATTGTTCAAACTTTGTGTTGAAATAACTTGTGGCGTATTGGAAATTGTTCTTATGTCCTTTTCCTAATACGATCTTATCTGTTTGATCAAATAGTAGTGTGAGTGAGAATACTCTGGGAGATGTTCTAAAGTTGATTGTGGAGACTTTGTGCTACAACAATTATCTTTAGTTTGTGATTTAGTGTTTTAAAGTAAAAGATATTGGAAAGGCTTTGAACTACTATTATCTTTTGTGATCATTTATTTTGTCGTAGTTTTCGGTGAAGACTTTGGGCCGCTCCTTATTCTATTGGGTTCTAATTTATAAATCAGCAAAAGAAGCAACGATAGACTTTGTGCTCTCGTGGGTTTCTTGGTTATTCAGTTTGTATCAAGAAAGTACTTTTTCATTTTGTAAACATCATTTTTGAAAAAAGAGAAATGGATGATATGGTCTCACCCCTGAATTAGTATTTAGTTTAAAGTATTTTGTGATAGTTGATAGGGAACCTCCCCTTGCTGAGAGGAGAGATTTATCTCATTACACTGTAGTCGATATAACCATTTTGCCTTCAGTTAATTGAAGACAAAATATTCACCCAATAGTTTTTGGTGACTCTACTGGGGAAGGAACATGCAACTTGAAGCCTCACGCTCTGAGTTGAAGCATTTTCAGTTCTTTTCCATTTGTTTCAAAATTTTATTGAGTATACTACATTCTGGCAGATTCACGGTAGACAAGAAGCAAGAGAGCTCAAGGTATTATTGATCCTGTATTTGAGTTGATGCAGCAAAATAATTTTAGTCTTTTGCCTCTACGACCTTGCCTTCAGCGAACCAGGAGTTTTCCTCCTACCAATGCCAGGTCTCCAATACTAGGTGAAGCTTCTAGTTCTAGTGCTAGCAGAGTTTTGTCTATTCATACTCCACAAAGGTTTGTTATCCTGCCTTTTAATCAGTGCATCATGGCAGCTCAAGGCCCTTGGGGTAACACTTTTGGTCCTCTAAATTTAACCCCACCATTGCATGAACTAGCTCCTAGTTCAAGAAAGAATTTTCCGAAGTTCTATGGTGACGGGAAAGTCCACCCTGATGAACACATTTCAGCTTTCTGCATAGCCTGTGGTGTAATAGGTGTTGAGCATGAAGATGTAGCAGTAAGACTTTTTGTGGAAACACTGCAAGGTGCTGCTACAGATTGGTTTTACCATCTTCAATCTCAAACTATAACCAATTGGAACACTCTCAAAACTAAGTTTGAGGCTAGGTTCAAACCTGTAGAAGATGCACATGCCTTATTGGCTCAACTCACACAAATGAAGAAAGAGCCTCATAAACCCATGCAAGATTTCATCGCTAAGTTCAATAAGCTGAGAAACAGGATTCCTGCGACCGCTCAACCAACAACATAAAATCTTAAGTGTTTCTTTATCAACACTCAGCTTCCTGAAGTGAGTTTTCTACTAAGATGGGCTGGTCCTGCGGATCTTCCAGCAACACAAATTTTGGCTACTGAAGTGGAAGATGATCTTATCCTTGTAGGTAAGATAAGAAGAGATTCTAATAGAAATAAAGGTCCCTCTTCTGCTGATAACTCTTCCACAAGCACCACGGACCCTATGGTGCAAAAGTTAGAAAATGAATTGCTAGCTCTAAAAAGGCAAATGTCCCAAGGTATGTCTGCCCCTCCTTATCGGGATATACCAAGGAGGACATTTCCCAACAATTCATATCAAGGCAACGCTGCTAAAAATCAAGGGCAACCCAATTGTCTTCCACCTAAACAGGGGAAGCTTGCCATTGAAGTAGCACCGGTCAACTCAGCAGTTGGCTATTATGAAGCTGAACATGATCATTCTTTCCAACCTGAGTTGGACCAAGACAATGATGCTAATCTCTTTGCAGAAGGAGAAGAAGAATTAGCTGGCGACTCTACCATTGGCTTTCTAAATTACCAAGACGAAGCCGAAAAAGAAGGAGAAGTGTATGATGGAGCATATGTTATTTTTACTAGGTCCCAAAATCAGTCAACTCAGCAAGTTGATAAAGGAAAAGCGAGATCTCAATTGCTAAATGAGGAACTCCGTTGCCTTTTCAGTCAAAGGACCCAGTGGGCAATAAGAAAGTAAGTACATCCAACAATCTTGTATCTTCTACTTCTATCCCTCAGACTAGTACTACCCCTAATAAAAATTAGAATGATGGATTTCCTTCCTCTGTTTCTAGTTCATTCCAGTTATTTGATATAATAGATCATGCTAGGAAGACCAAAATCCAAATGTTTGAAGTTGAGTATTTACAAGCTAATCCTGAACAGTTTGATAGGTTAGCTAAATACGTCAAAAACAAGACCGTCCCTATAGGACAAGATTTTCCAAAAGTTGCCCATGATTCCTCAAAGAAAAAATCTACCCAAAATAATCTTGTCACTACTCCCCTTGCTGCCTTTGGAAAAATAGAACCTTTCTATGTTTCTCTATTGGCAAATGGTCACAAGTTGAGCAATTGCATAATAGATTCTGGAGCCTCTCATAATGTTATGCTTGCCAAAGTAGCAGACTCCCTTGGCCTCACCTTAACTAAGACCTTTGGGAGGTGTTTCTCCATGGAAAATAAGCAAGTACCATTGTTGGGTCAAATCAAAGATACCCAATTTGCATTTGCAGCCTTTCCATACAAGAGGATTAAGATGACAGTCCTAGTAGCTGATGTTCCAGCTTCTTATGGCATTCTACTCGGACGTAATTTTTGTAAAGATGTGGGCAAAGAATTGAACATGGATCTATCTGAAGCAAGGATACCTGTTAAAGGTGTCATGCAAAAGTTGCTTCCTGAGAAATAGGCATAATACATTGTTACTCAAACGGTAAATCCCAAAGCTCAAATTTTGTTTGAGTCCTTGGGAATGGGTAATTATTTCCTGTCCACTGAAGATGTTTCTAGTTCATCAGATGAGAGTTCATCAGGTGATAGCTCAGACAATTCAAATGGAGAATCAGAAGAGTTTTCAGATGAAAGTTTAGGTGAAGGTATAATAATGTCAGATTCTTCCCTCATTGATGAAGAGGAATCTTTTGATCAAAGAAATTCCAAAAAATCAAATTCTAATGAGGTATGGGTTTTAGAATTTGATGGCAGTTGTTCCTCTACCAATTTTAGAGCCAAAGTTGTTTTGATATCTCCACAAGGCGATATCTTCCCTTTCTCATACAATTTGCAATTCGACAATACCAACAACACCGCTAAATATGAGTCATTGTTGCTCGGATTGGAAGTTGCTCATGCTAGGGGTGTTAAAAATCTCCATGCTTAAGGAGATGCTAAATTAGTGGTTTGTCAAGTGAGAAATTTGTATCGGACCAAAAATGAAAGATTGAGACATTATCACAATCATGTATGGGATTGCATTGAAGGTTTTGATGCTTTCAATATTTCTGCAGTGCCTAGAGAGTTTAATGATCGTGCAGATTCATTAGCTATCTCCGCCACTCTCGTGGTTCCTCATAAAGATTTCAAAGGAAACAAGTACACTATTGAGCTGGTCTTTCAACCAAGTGTACTTGATAATGCTGACCATTGGTAGGTGTTTAATGGTGATAACCAAATCATTGCTTTCTTAGAAAAGATGGATAGCTTTGATGAGCTCTATTTTGAAGGTAGTGAATCTCCACCACGGGAATATGTTTCTGAAATAGATTCACAAACTGGTGAAGAGTTTCTTCAACTAAAAGGGAATAAGATTCCAAAAGGTTTGGTTTCCCTTGAAAAGCTATTTGATAAGCATGACAGATATATCAAGCAGCAACAACTGGATTCAAGTTCCTCTATGGAATTTGAGCAAGTAAATTTTAGTTCGGAGGCAGATCCCAAAATGGTCAACATTGGGAAATGTTGTACTGCTGATGAGAAGTTCAAATTCATTACACTCCTTCACCATTACATTGATGTCTTGGCGTATTCCTATGATGACCTGAAGTCCTTCAGGCCTAAGGAAATTCAACATGAAATTCCCCTCAAAGCTGGGTCATTGCCTCACAAGCAGAAACAAAGGCAATACAACCCCAAAATGTTAGGTACTATGCTTTTTGAGATTCAGAAGATGTTGAATGCAAGGATAATTTTTCCAATTCATCATTCCACCTGGATCGCGAACATAGTTCTTGTAAGAAAGAAGAACGGAGAAATCTGTATCTGTGTTGATTTCAGGAATCTCAACCAATCTTCGCTAAAAGATAACTACCCCCTACCCATCATGGACCAAGTGTTGCAAATGGTAGCTGGTTCGAAAATGTTGTCTATGCTAGACGATTTTTCAGGGTATAATCAAGTGGAAGTCAATGAAGCAGATCTGTATAAAACTACTTTCACTACACCTTGGGGCACATTTGCATATCGCAGGATGCCTTTTGGTCTGATCAATGCTGGCACCACATTCCAGAGAGCAATGGACCTTGCCTTCAGAGATGAGATGGGGAAGTTCATCATGGTGTATCTTGATGGCTTGATTGTTTTCTCCAAGCAACGTCATGATCATGCGCATCATTTATGACAAGTACTGGAAAGATGTCAGCAAAATGGTATCTCTCTCAACCCTAAGAAGTCAATTTTTGGGGTTATAGAAGGTAAGCTTCTCAATCACATTGTATCCCAAGAATGCACTAAAATTGACTCAGAAAGAGTCAAATCCATTTAGAGTCTTACTTTGCTTGCTAGTAAGACTGCAGTTCATTCTTTCTTCGGAAAGGTGAATTTTCTGCGAAGGTTCATTCCTAAATTTGCAGAGAAAACCCGTCACATCGTTAACATGATGAAGGGTAAGGCTACTTTCTGTTGGAGCACGGAAGGCAAAGTGACATTTGAGGATATAAAGAGAGCCATTTCTCATGCTCTGGTTCTTGTTTGTCCTGACTATACCAAAGATTTCGTAGTTTACAGCTACGCTTTTGAACATACACTTTCAGCTATTCTGGTTCAGCAAAATGAAGAAGGTGTGGAATCCCCCATATCATTTATGAGTTGTCTTCTCAAAGCTCATGAGTTGAAATATTCGAATATGGAGAAGCATGCTTATGCTGTGGTCAAGGTGGTAAAGCATTTTTGGTTCTATATTTTGAATTCACATACTATTGTTTTGGTGCCTGATACAACAGTAAAATCTATTCTGACTCAACAGGAGTTCAGAACTAAAAGAGGCAATTAGATTGCTAAGATCCAAGAGTTTGATCTTGATATCAAACCTACCAAGCTTGTGCGTGGCAGAGGTTTGTGTCAATTGATTTCTGATAACATACCAAAAGAGACAAGGGATGAAGAAGAAGAAGTTGAGGATATGCCAACTGTTCTTTTTGTCACTACTATTGATGAGTGGTATTCAAATGTTGCTCATTTTCTTACCTATGGTGAGTGTCCTTCCCATTTGTCTTATAAGGAGAAAAGGACTATTAATTTGAAGGCTGCTAACTATGTCTTATGGGACAATGGTTTATACAAAAGAAGCCTTGATGGAGTATTTCTCCGTTGTGTAGATAAAGCACAACAAAGTAGACTTCTGGAGTCATTCCACAATTTGGCCTATGGAGGACATTTTTCTACACCCATGAGAACTCACAAGATTCTGCAATCCAGATACTATTGGCCCACACTATTTCAAGATGCGTACAATTGGGTACGTAGGTGTGAGTTGTGTCAATAGTTTGTTGGGAAACCTAAATTAGCCGCATTATCTCTCAAGCCAGTGGTGATTGAAGAACCTTTTCAGCAATGGGGCATCGACTTCATTGGCACTGTGAATCCATCATCAAGTGTGGGACACAACTATGTTCTCACTGCGATAGATTATTTTACCAAGTGGGTGGAAGCCATCCCATTTAAGCATGCTACTTCTGAAGTGGTATGTAATTTTCTTAAGGAAAACATTATTTCCTGGTTTGGAGTCCCAAACAAGATTGTAGCAGACAATGCTACTTGTTTCTCTTCCCATGAGATTACTAACTTTTTCTATGAACATGGGAATATTCTTTCTCACTCTTCAAACTATTATCCGCAAGCAAATGGTCAAGCAGAATCAAGTAACAAAAATCTAGTTACTATTATCAGGAAACTGGTGGATGAGAATCAGAGAACTTGGCATAAAGCATTGTTTGATGCTTTATGGGCAGACATAATTACCCCTAAAAGGGCAATAGGTATGTTGCCATTTCAGCTTTTGTATGGTCTGAATGCTGAGATACCAATTACCTTGGAGTTGCCAGCACTGAAGTTGGCAAAGGCAGTGGAAGATAGAACTTTTGATAGTTCTATTGATAAAAGGATCATGTACCTAACTGAACTTGAGGAGTAGTGAGCGACGGTGGTAGATCGTATTGCTGAGCATCAAAGTCAGGTAAAGAAACTCTTTGACAAGAAAGCAAGGGCTCGTGAGTTTCAAATTGGAGATCAAGTCTTGTTGTGGGACAAGAGGAGGGAACCAAAAGGAATGCATGGGAAATTTGATTCCTTGTGGAGAGGCCCGTTCACCATTCATCAGTTCTGTGGTGAAAATGGTTTCTTGCTGGAGTATCAGGATGGAACACTATTCTTGTTGCCTCACAGTGGACAACATCTGAAGCACTTCAATCCTTGAAGTAAAAGATAAGTTCATTTGTATATTTGTATAGTTTTGTGTTTTTATTTTTGTGTTTTTGTTTAGTCTTTTGTGTCTTTTTCTTTTTGGTAGCTTGACTCTATAGCCCAATGGCATGGATGAAGGCACTTAGAGACTGGATTCTTCTCCCTTCTATCATTTCAAAGTTTGATCAAAGGAAGTTCCCCAATTAGAGCCAACTGTTGTTCTCAAAATCAGTTATGCTCATTTTTTAAGACAACCCCCTACGAAACTTGTCCGTTTCATAATCTACACTCTAAGTTCGCAAATTGAGACAAGTACTCTTGAACTCAAGCGAAGTCATCTGACATCCTAGATGAGTTTGCAACTTTCCCTCACCATGATTTATCAAAAATAGCGAAGCTTATTGTAATCGTAAACTCGCCAAAATATCAATTATTAGACATTTTGGGGTGTTAGAAAAGTTTTTGTTACTACATGCAATGGCGGCCTAAACAATCGCTTACATGTATTTTGGTTTTTTGATGTGCATAGTCAGCTATTTTTGCCACTTTTCCCATATCTTACTATGTTTTTATTGATTAACACATGCCAAAGTGGTCCGAACCCCTGCTTATGCATGACCCTTCTTAACTCCTAGCATGCAAGGTCGGTCTTTTCCACTGCTTGCACATATGTTCAACCTTTCTCTTAACATGCTTGAGCGCTCTTTTCCTTTGTCTTCATATGTTGATTAACACATGCATGATTGGTCATTCCTGCCACCCAAGCATATCTTTTTAGATCAGTGGCATTAATGCCACTCATGTTGGCATTAATACATCTGGTTTAAATGTTTTTAAAACATTTTAATTTGTTTTATTTGTTTATCTCTTGTTATCAAACTACCCATTCAGTTGTTTATCCTCTTGGAGATCATTTGAAAGCATATGATTGGTGGATTTGTTTGTGTTTCACAATTCATGTATGATTTAGGGTTTTGTGTCGGCCTCTTAGGGTAAGTCTTCCTTTCATTTCCTTGCTATTTCTAATAGGGTTTCATTTAAGCATTTTTCATTTTAAAGATTTTTTGTAGATGTTTGTTATGGTTTCAAAGTATGTGTCAGTATGGTCTAAAACCTTATGTTCTATGCTAGTTTTCGTTATTCTCTTGCTTGAGTAGCCTGCACATTCGTCATACCTCATTTCATTCGCCTAGTAAAAAATTTGTTTATCCTTTAACCCTAGTGCGTTGGCGGAGTAACCGCCCGTAGTTGCACCCTTTGAGAGTTTTCCAAACACAATGTAAGGGTGGGTGAAACTGCTCCCCTTACATGAACAAACTTAACCCTTGCACTTTCCAATATGCAAAAGTGGTAGAAACCACCACCTTTACACATTCTAGAGGTTAAAAAGAAAATTGATGCAGTAGCGGTGTTTTTCATCGACTATGCATCGAATTAACATAAGACATGCACCGGTAGTCCAATCAGCCGACCATGCACATGCCTTCGAAGTTACAAAATACCCTGATGTAAGGGCGGTCATTTTGACCGCCCCTACATGTAAAACATTCTTCCAAAAAAGAAAACACATGCAATATCGACATTTTTCACAGACTTTGCATGATAATGATAAATTCCTCCCAAAACATGTACAAGCGGTCAAAACTTCTGACTTTACACATGTGCAAGTAATTCCTCATGCAAGAGCAGTCATTTTACACAAATGGTTGAAAATCCCTAGAAGTAATTTGACTAGATGGCCAAAGGATCTTCCTAGCAGTGACTTTGTAGAGGAAGTTTGCGATTTGATTACTCTTTTAAGTTGCATTAGAGGACTCCCCTCTTCTTCCAAGTTCCAAGAATGGATGTACACTTACATCAAGGTGATTCTTCGAGGTACATAGAGAATATTCTGGGGGGAGCAAATCAGTAATGCATTGAATGAGCAATTGGTTAAGGTCAATACAGCATTCAAATTTTATATGACCTCGTATCTTGTATATGTTGCTGCTAGCATGAGAAGCTTTCTAGGTTTGACTCAGGTTGGTGACAGGAGATTGATTCATGTGTATGAGTATTACCCTCAGATTACTCTGAAGGGATCAATTCATCATTTCCAAAGGGTCAATGATGCCTTCTTTTCAGTATTCATGTGCCTATGGGATAATGAACTTGTTCATAAAAGAGTCTCAGATGAAGCTTGGGAGGTAGTGAATCCTTTTGGTTGCTTGTTCCTGCAATTCCCCACTTTCACATATCTCAGGGTAGGATATTACCCTAGTTATCCTTATATTCTTCCATGGTATCCTAGTGACCATCTTGTCCTCATGGAGCTATGTAGACAGTTGATTGTAGTGTATAATAAACAGATGGAGTTAAAGAAGTTGGGGATAAAGTTCCATGTTGAAATTGGAAGGTATTCAGTTCAATCAGCTAACAAAGCAAAAATAGTTGATTCTGAATTACAACTGGTCACCATGAGAACTTACAAGAAAAAAGACCATTTTGACTTTAGAACAGTTCAAGATAAGATCAAAAGGAAGTCAACCTTCCATGTACCAGGATTTTCTAAAGAAGAATGACGGAGGAAACTAATGCCTTAGTTTATTTTTGTATTTTCATATGTACGTTATTTTCAGTTTTAGACATATTCACATGTAATTTTCCAAAATGTAATTACATGTGAGACAAAGGAAGTCCCAATTCAAATAGGACTCTTTTGTTGAATAAGTCAAAATAGTTGTAAATTTCCTATTTTTGCTCCAGGCTCCTCCCTATAAATAAAGAGGGCCTCTATTGTAATTTTTATCTTTTAGTTATTGAATCGAAACTCTACCAAATTGAAGAGCATTTTGAGACTTTGTGTTCAAATTGTAAATCAAATTTTATCAAGTGAATAAGAAAGCAAGTGATCGTTCAAACTTTGTGTTGAAATAACTTGTGGCGTATTAGAAATTGTTCTTATGTCCTTTTCCTAATACGATCTTATCTATTTGATCAATTAGTAGTGTGAGTGAGAATAATCTGGGAGATGTTCTAAAGTTGATTGTGGAGACTTTGTGCTACAACAATTATCTTTAGTTTGTGATTTAGTGTTTTAAAGTAAAAGATATTGGAAAGGCTTTGAACTACTATTATCTTTTGTGATCATTTATTTTGTCATAGTTTTCAGTGAAGACTTTGGGCCGCACCTTATTCTACTGGGTTCTAATTTATAAATCAGCAAAAGAAGCAACAATAGACTTTGTGCTCTCGTGGGTTTCTTGGTTATTTAGTTTGTATCAAAGAAAGTACTTTTTCATTTTGTAAACATCATTTCTGAAAAAAGATAAATGGATGATATGGTCTCACCCCTGAATTAGTATTTAGTTTAAAGTATTTTGTGATAGTTGATAGGGAACCTCCCCTTGTTGAGAGGAGAGATTTATCTCATTACATTGTGGTCGATAACACCATTTTGCCTTAAGTTAGTTGAAGACAAAATATTCACCCAACAAGGTGAAGACATGTGTTGAAGAGCATCTTTGAAAAATGCATCTTTGGGCACCCCAAGGTGGACTATGACATGTTGTAAGAGAATATGCTATTTATAGCCTATGTATGACAAATTCTCTTACAGCTGTAAGTTATGACAGCTATGACAGATTCTATGACGGTTGTGAGAGTCGTAGAAGCATCTGTCATTACCCATTTTGGGAATAGGTGACCTCTTTGGGATGGGGTGACCTGCCAACTGTTAAGAACATCTTACAAGGTTGGACAAGTGTCCATAGGCATGGGTTTTGGGCCATGAGGCCATGTTGGACGCCCATTCCAAGATAGAGCCAAAATTGCCTTGTATATTCTATATAAACAGGTTCTTTGAGGAGGTGATGTATTACAGGTTTTACAGGTACTGTTATGATGCTGGATCATCTCCAGATATGAGTGTCAAAGACTCTTACAAGAGGATTGGCTCTGTGTTGTATTGTAACCTTCATTGTGTATGTAATACATTTGAGCTATGTTTTGGAGTGTGGTGTTTTTCACCCGTAAGGGTTTTCCCCACATATATCTTGTGTCTCTCTTCTTCTGTCATACTTTCTTGTTTATGTGTTTGCTACAATATCTCTGTTAGTGGGTTTAACATTTCTGTAATAGTAAGGATAAAATTGAATTTGCACTCTCCTCCCCTCATTAGATTAATGTAGGAAGCATTTTCTGCACACCTAGCTTCCTTTCAGTTGGTATCAGAGCCTGGCCAGTTTTGGTTCTAGCTGCTGGGTAGGGGTTTTTTGAGCTAATCTTAGGTTGAGTGGGAGTGTTGTGTAAAGTATTCTATAGCTTGTTGCAACAAGGAGATGGCAACCACATCTAGAAGGTTAGAGGTTGAGAAATTCAATGGCACTAATTTTGAGTTGTGGAAACTCAAGATGGAGGACCTACTTGTTGATCGTGACCTATGGGAAACCGTATCCGGTGTGAAACCTAAAGCAATGTCACAAGCTAATTGGGACCTCAAAGATCAGAAGGCTAAGGGTCTCATAAGACTCTGTTTAGCTGACTCTATCTTGTTGAATGTCCATGAGGAGAAGAGCACGAAAGATCTTTGGAAGAAGTTGGGTGATGTTTATCAGGCCAAGTCCTTGGTAAACAAACTTTTTCTAAAAAAGAAATTGTTTTCTCTAAAGATGGAAGATGAAGGGTCTGTTGTAGACCACATGAATGCTTTCAACATGATCGTTGCACAATTGACATCTATGGGTGTGAAAATGGAGGAGGAGGATCGTTGCATGACCCTACTTTGTTCTTTGCCAGATTCATGGGATCATCTTGTCATGGCTATCGAAAGCACCACTACAACCTTTAAGATGGAAGATGTGGTGTCCTCGCTGTTATCTAAAGAAATGGGGAGGAAGATATCTGAATTAGCCAAAGAGGCTCTTGTGGTTCGTGGAAGACCCAAGGAGAAAGGGAAGAAGAAGGACAAGAAAGTTGAGAAGGACAGATCCAAATCTTGTGGGAGATCCAAATCTCCTGGAAAATCCAAGGCTCTTTGTTGGAACTGTGTCTGAAAGGAATGCAAAGAAGAGAAGAAAAAGAAAATAAATCAACCCCAAATTTAGATTCTGACAAGTCACAAGATGATGGTGATGCCTTCGTTGTAGCCCAAGCCAACCATGCATCTGATGATGGGTGGTTGATTGATTCTGGTGCATCATTCCACATGATCTCACATCAAAGCTGGTTCATGAAGTATGAAGAGTTCGATGGTGGAAGAGTGTACCTGGGTGACAACTCTCATCTGAAGATTGTTGGTTGTGGAAGAGTCTCAATCCAATTCCCTGATGGACGAGTGAAGGGGATCACTGGAGTTATGCACATTCCAGGCCTTACACGGAACCTACTTTCTGTAATTATGTTGAATGATGCAGGTGTGTAAGTTATGTTTTCAAAGGATGGATGCAAGATGACCAGAGGATCTATGGTGCTTGCGAAGGGTACTCAGAGGGGTACTCTTTTTCAGTTGGAGGCATGCACTACATAGTGCAATAGTTCTTTTGACTCAAAGAAACGAGCTACAGTTACTTCATCCCCACCATCTGAACGAGCAATGAAGAAATTTGTTGTAACTAGTTCTGATGGTAGTGCACATGCTATGGAAGCTAAGCTTCTTGCTGAAAAGACTATGTTATGGCATTTGAGATATGGCCACATTGGTGAGAAGGGTTTGCATACCCTGAAAAATAAAAACCTTGTTGAGGGGTTAAATGATTGTAATCTTGAGTTCAACTTTTGCGAACATTGCATTTATGGAAAGCAAAACCGTGTTCAGTTTTACTCTAGTTCTCACAAGTCTTCTGGTGTATTGGATCTTATTCATTCTGATGTGTTTGGTCCTATTAATGTTTCTTCGATTTCAAAATCTGTATATTTTGTATCTTTCATAGATGATTACAGTAGAAGGACATGGGTTTATTTTATCAGAAGCAAGACTGAAGTCTTTAGTCGGTTTAAGGAGTTTAAAGCCTTTGGTGAAAATCAAACTAGTAAAAAGATTAAGTGTTTGAGAACTGACAATGGTGGTGAGTTTTGTTCGACAGAGTTTGATAATTTCTACAAAGAGCAAGGGATTGAAAGGCATAAGACAACTCCATACACCCCACAGCAAAATGGAGTTGCAAAGAGGATGAAAATGACACTGATGGAGAAGGCTAGAAGTATGCTTAGTGGAGCAAGCCTTGAACAAAAGTTTTGAGCTGAAGCTATTGCCACTGCTTGCTATCTGGTAAACAGATCTCCTACATTAGCTCTTGTTGGTAAAACACCTATGGAGGTGTGGTCTGGTAAGAAGCCTTCAGTTAGGTATCTTCATGTTTTTGGTTGTGAGGCATATGCACATGTGCCTAGGGAGAAACGGTCTAAATTGGAGAACAAGGATGTTAAATGTATTTTCATTGGCTATGGTGTTGGTGTGAAAGGATACAAGTTTTGGGATCTAGTGGCTGAAAAAGTGTTGTATAGAAGAAGAGTTATCTTCAGAGAGCTAACACCTTCTTCTGTTGTTCTACAACTAGAATAGATAGAAAAGAAAGAAGATGCGGTTCAGTTTCCTTCTACCCTTGAGAAGACTGAACTGACAGACCCTATGAGACTTGATGATGAGGAGAGCTCTAGAAGCTCTAAAATCTCAGAAGAAGAAGCAAAACCTCAACCTCAGCCATTGAGGAGGTCTACACGAACGAGAAAGTAACCTGATAGGTTTGGTTATTCATTACTTGATTCTAGTTGTGTAGTTGCTTTACTTACTAACACTGATGAGCTTAGAACTATGAAAGAGGCTATGGGCATGAAAGATGTAGGTTCCTGGAAGGAGGCAATGGAAGATGAGATGGCTTCTTTGGAAAAGAGCAAAACATGGGACTTGGTGCCTTTGCCTGATGGACAGAAACCAATTGGTTGCAAATGGGTGTTCAAGAAAAAATTTGGTGCAGATGGCAGTGTTGAAAAGTACAAGGCTAGATTGGTTGCAGAGGGGTACTCACAAGTGGAGGTAATTGATTATGGTGAAATTTTCTCTCCCATTGCAAAGCTGACATCCATTCGATTCTTGTTATCTCTTGCAGCTACTTATGACTTAGAGGTAGAACAGATGGATGTGAAGACAACTTTCCTTCATGGTGATTTGGAGGAAGAAATCTACATGTCACAGCCAGAGCATTAGATAGAGAAAGATAAAGAAAATTTGGTTTGCAAGCTTAAGAAGTCTTTGTATGGTTTGAAGCAGTCTCCTAGGATGTGGTACTTGAAGTTTGATGCCTTTGTGTTGTCAATTGGCTATCTAAGATCAAAATCTGATCATTGTGTGTATTACAAATTTGACAATGATCGCATTCTCATTATTGCATTGTATGTTGATGATATGTTGTTGATTGGGAATGGTAAGAATATGATTTATGATTTGAAGTCTCAGTTGTCAGCACAGTTTGAGATGAAAAATCTTGGGGCAGCTAGGTACATTATGGGAATGGAAATTAGAAGAGACAGAGCAAATAGAAAACTTTGGTTAAGCCAGAGTAAGTATGTGAAGACTGTGTTGGATAGGTTTAGCACGACAGATTGTAGACCATTGTGTGTTCCTGTTGCATTGGGGACAAAGTTATCTGTTAGTTATTGTCCAAAATCTCCTAGTGAGGTGGAGGACATGAGTAGAGTACCTTATGCTAGTGTTGTTGGTAGTTTGATGTATGCTATGGTCTGCACAAGACCAGACATTGCCCAAGTAGTGGGAGTCCTTAGTCGATTTATGGCTAATCTTGGACGGGTACATTGGGATACAGTAAGCGAGTGTTCTGATATTTGAGGGGTACTTCCGAGTATTCCATATGCTATCATGGTAACACTATAAGACCTCCGCATTCAGTTTGTATTCATGGATTTGTGGATTCTGATTGGACAGGTGACATTGACAGCAAGAGATCCACCAGTGCCTATGTGTTCATTATGTTTGGTGGTGCAATTAGTTGGATGAGTAAGAGACAACTTGTGGTTGCTTTGTCCACTACTAAAGCTGAGTATATGGCTACAACTCATGCTTGCAAGGAAGCCATTTGGCTTAAGAGGTTGTGTTTAAATATTGGTGTTGATGCAGGTCAGATTACGATCAGTTGTGATAGTCAGAGTGTGATTTCCCTTGCGAAGAATCCAACTTTCCATGCCATAACAAAGCATATCGATGTATAGTTTCACTTCATGTGAGACATGGTAGAGGATGGGAATGTAAATTTGGAGAAGGTAGATACTTTGAAGAATGTTGTAGATGCATTGACAAAACCAGTGGGCACATAGAAGTTCAGATGGTGTTCGGAGTCTATGGGCCTCTCAGCTTATAGTAGTTAAATCTTGTTAATTCTATTGGCTCTTACAAGGTGTTTGACAAGTGGGACAATGTTGGGAATTTAGGTGTCTCAACCTTGGTAATTCCTTGTATTTTTACATTGTATTTATTTATTATTTGCCTATTGTATTAATTGGAGGCAAATCCTATGTTGTCATATTGTGGGAGTTGGCATGGTGATGTGTCATCCTACATGGCATATGACCACATGCATTTTTGTCCTCACATGAGGAGATAGGCGTCCCACTTAGTGGTAGGAATATTTTGCCATGTGTCAGAATCTTGGATGTTGTGTAAGGGACTATTGACCATAATGGTCATGACAAATTCCTATGACAAAGTTATGACACGTAAGAGTCAGAAATAGGAGATTCTATGACAGGTGAAGACATGTGTCAAAAAGAATCTTTGAAAAAGGCATCTTTGGGAGCTCCAAGGTGGACTATGACATGTTGTAAGAGAATATGCTATTTATAGCCTGTGTATGATAGATTTTCTTACAGCTATAAGTTATGATAGCTATGACAGATTCTATGACAGTTGTAAGAGTCGTAGAAGCATCTGTCATTACCTATTTTGGGAATAGGCGACCTCTTTGGGATGAGGTGACCTAACAAGTGTCAGGAACATCTTACAAGGTTGGACAAGTGTCCATAGGCATGCGTTTTGGGCCATGAGGCCATGTTGGACGCCCATTCTAAGATAGAGCCAAAATTGCCTTATATATTCTATATAAACAGGTGCTTTGAGGAGGTGATGTATTACAGGTTTTACAGGTGCTGTTATGTTACCGAATCATCTCCAGATAGGAGTGTCAAAGACTCCTACAAGAGCATTGCCTCTGTGTTGTATTGTAACCTTCATTGTTTACGTAATACATTTGAGCTGTGTTTTGGAGTGTGGGGTCTTTCACCCATAAGGGTTTTCCCCACGTATATATTGTGTCTCTCTTCTTCTGTCATACTTTCTTGTTTATGTGTTTGCTGCAATATCTCTATTAGTGGGTTTAACATTGCTATAATAGTAAGTATAAAATTGAATTTGCACTCTCCTCCCCTCATTAGATTAGTGTAGGAAGCATTTTCCACAGACCTAGCTTCCTTTCATTGTAGGTACATGTGATGAGATAACCGCAGGGTATGTGAATCCTAATGCAAGGAAGCATGTATTCTTTCCAATGCATAGGATGTCTTTGATTCACACCTAATGGAATCCTGATCACACTCAAGAAACCTGGTTTCCCTAGTCATCTTGCCAAGACAAACCACAAACAACAATCAAAGAAAAGGTCCTGCTCTATCCTCGCTTCTCTTCATCACTTAGGGACTGCCTTGAGAAGCATAAGAATGAGACTACAAAGCAAATAAGGCAGGTAAGACCTAGAGTCAACGGCCATGTAGATCATTTGTTGAGTGTGCATGTATTTGTGATTGATTGTGATAGGTTGAATGATGTATGGTTTCAGGATAGAAGGTATGTCGTATAAGACGCTTAGTCTGGTTTTGACAATGCCCCTACCTATCTAAGGCAAGTAATAGGATTGTGACATTTCATGTAAGACATGTGGTCTAGTTTCCAAAATGTCACAAGATGTAGAATGTTTGGCATGTGATGATTGATAATGTCTGATTTTAGAAATGACACATGTGTATAAGGCATATAGTCCTAGTTTCGACGATGTCTCATTCCGTGTGACAAATGTGATAGTTGATAAGGATAGTGAATAACAACTGATTTGTGTTGGCTGATTGAATAACTCGTCTTGTTGATATTTGGGATCGTTTTCCTTGTGAAAGATTGATTGCTTTAGTCTGTTCAAAGTGTCCATCTCATTAAGGGACGACTTATTATGACAGTTGACTCGACGGGCCCTAAGGGACTGACCTAATGCCTTGGGAGCTCATCGAAGATGGCCTTGCCTACATGAAAGCTCAGAGGCATCGTAGTTTGACCAGGTGGACTTTGGGTGACCTAAGACCTAAGGGGGAATGCCTTAGGGGCTCATCGAAGATGGCCTTGCCTACGTGAAAGCTCAAAGGCGTCATAGTTCGCCAAGGTTGTTTGACACGGTTTATTGCTTAGGATTTTGTTTGGTTATGTGATTTTTGATGGTATTTGATGTTTTTGGATTTTTGAGAATATTTGATGTTTTTTTTTTTTTTTCGAAAATATTTGAATGTTTTGGGTTTTTTGGAATATTTGAATGTTTTGGGCTTTTTGGAAATATTTGATTTTTTAGGATTTTTGGAAATATTTGAATGTTTTTGGATTTTTGAGAATATTTGAATGTTTTTGGATTTTTGCGAAAGCTGTCCCCCAACGTCAATTTTAGGATCAGGAACTGTCCCCAGTCAGGTATAGGGTAAAGTTATGACCATGACAAGACAAAATGGGGATGATAACCTGCTGTGAAAAGCGGAGAGACGTGAAATGCCAACTTATTTCCAAGCCATGAAAAGGACAATGTGGATTATGATATGGATGATGGAGTGGATCATGTGGGGTTTATTTGCAGAAAGTGGAAGACTAGGTAGAGTAGTGGTAGACAAGGGAGCCAAGATCAACTACACATGGTGCCTGTTTGCTAGGTTTTCACCATGGTACTTATCCAAAGCGCCACCGAAGTGGTTTTCACTTTTGGATGAATTATTTCTCTTTACTATTTTATTGTTTTTTTAATTTTTTTGTATTTTCTGCATTTTTTTTATTTTTTTGCTTTTTTGATTTAGGTATAATATCTTCGAAGGTGCATGCTGTTGATTGGCTTAGGTAGCAGTTCACCTTTGAGGGTAGCAAGTTGATATGCTCTTGATCCATATGTTGCAGTGATGATATAGGGACCCAACCAGTTTGGTTCAAACTTTCCTTCTCCCTTTCCATTTGATTCTTAGGGTTTTCTTTCAAGACCAAGTCTCCAATGTTGAACTGGCGAACATTGACCCTTTTATTATAGTTGCGCCAAAGACGATTCTGATATGCTTGTAAGTGCACCTGGGTATTCTGCCTTCTCTCATCTCATAGCTCGAGCTCATTTAGCCTGGATACTATGTAGTCTTCGTCATCCACAAATTGCCTTAGTGATAATCTCATGGAGGGTAACTCAACCTCGATGGGTAGGATGGCTTCAGAACCATAGACAAGGGAACATGGGGTGGCTCCGGTGGGAGTGCGGATGCTGGTGCGGTAAGCCCATAAGGAAGGATTGAGTTGTACATGCCAATCACGGCCAGTGTCATCGACAGCCTTCTTGAGAATTTTTATAATGGTTTTATTTGATGCCTCGGCTTGAATGTTGCCTTGGGGATATTATGGAGTGGCAAAATAGTGTTGAATGTGGAATCTTTCACATAACTCACAGACGTCTTGATTTTTAAAAGGATGACCATTGTCTGTGATAATAGATTGAGGCACACTGTACTGGCATATGATATAATTGAGGATGAATTTGACTATTTGTCTACCGGTGATGTATGTCACGGGGATGGCCTCAATCCACTTTGTGAAATACTCTATGGCGGTGATGATGAACTTGTGGTCATTGGTAGAGGTGGGATGGATTTTGCCCATGAGGTCTAGTCCCCATTGAGAGAATGGCCATGACGTGAGTGGTTGCAAGCCTTGGGCAGGTGCATGCACAAGATCTCTGTGTATCTGACATTATCTACATTTTTTGGTGAAATAATAGGCATCTTTCTCCATGGTAGGCCAATAGTATCCCACTCTGAGAATCTTCTTGGCTAGAGTAGGACAACTAGAATGAGCTCCACATATACCCTTGTGTACTTTGTGTAGAGCCGTTTGTGCTTCCTTGGTGTTGAGACATCATAGGAGAGTATTATCAAATCCACGGCAGTAGAGAGTGTCACTGATGATGACATATTTGGTAGATTGGCAGATAAAGGATTTACGTTGGTTGGTGGATAGGTCAGGTGGTAGAATTTAGTCATGGAGGTATGTATGGATATCATGATACCAGGGAGACGTGGGACCAACTATCTTGCATACTAGCTCAAATTCAAGGACATCAAAGGCTGGGACAAACAGTTGTTCCACCAAGAACTCAAATTGAGGTGTATTTCTCAGGATATCTAGGAGAGACCCAATTGTTGCCATTGCATCAGCTGCTCTATTATGAACTTTTTGAATTAGATCAAAAACCATGATGTCAAAATATAGCCTGAAACTGTCAACCATTATCTTATATGGCATGAGCTTTTCATCTTTTGTGTCCTATTCATTATTGACCTGTTTGATAACGATTGTGAGTCACCGAAAACTTGCAATGTCTTGATTTTCTAGTTGACAACCATTCGTAGTCCTGTGAGCAATGCCTCATATTATGCTATGTTATTTGTACAAGGAAAGGCTATCTGAAATGCTTTGGGGATGGCATCACCTTGAGGGGTGATGAACATAATGACTGTGCCTGAATCGTGATATGTGCACGAGCCATCAAAGAATAGTGTCCATGTTTTGGGAACATCTACGAAAAGATTGATTCATCAGGAAAATATACGACTATAGGATAATCTGTTGTTGTAGGTGCTTCTTCCAGTTGGTTCGTGATCACTTGTCCTTTTATTTCTTTTCGATCCACGTATTCTATATCAAATTCACTCAATACCATAACCCATTTGGCTAGTTGTCCTGTCAAGGATGCCTTGTTGAGTAAGTACGTCAATGGGTCAATCTTTACAATTAACTTTGTCTTATTATTTAGCATATAATGTCACAACTTTTGTGTGGCAAAAACTATGGCAAGGTAGGCACGCTCAATAGGACTGTAGTTCAACTCATATCCCACTAATGTTTTGTTGATAAAGTAGATTGCCCTTTCCTTCCTCATCATTTTGTGCTAATAATGCCCCCAGTGTTGAAGGTATTGTTGATATGTATAATAAAAGGGGCTTTCCTGGTATCGGAGGCATGAGAACTAGTGGTGATAGCAGATAGTATTTGAACTTTTGAAAAGATTCCTGGCAATGTTTTGTCCATACAAAGGGTACCCCTTTATGGAGTAAGTGTTGGAACGGGTGGCATTTGTCAGCTAGTTGTGTGATGAACCTCCTAATTGACTATAACTTTCCTTGTAGACTACGTAATTATTTGAGAGTTGTTGGTGGAGGTATATCCATTATTGCTTTCACTTTAGCGGGATCAACTTCTATGCCATGGCATGAAACAATATAGCCGAGTAGTTTGCCTGATGTAACTCCGAACACACATTTCTTGGGATTTAATCTTACTTTGTATTCTTTGAACCTTTTGAAGATCTTATCCAATACCTCGAGATGAGTGTTTCTTGTGACTAATTTGGCCAATAAGTTGTTGACATAATCTTCCATACATGTGTGCATATAGTTGTGAAATATTGTTGTCATTGCTCTCTGGTATGTAGCTCCTACATTTTTTAGACCAAAGGGCATGACGATCCAAAAGTATGTGCCCCATGGACATGTGAACGTTGTTTTATGTTGATCTTCTGGTGCTATCCTTATTTGGTTATATCCTGAGAAGCCATCCATCAATGAGAGCGTTTCAAATCCTGTGGTAAGATCAACTATAATGTCTATGTTTGGCAATGGCAAATCATCTTTCAGACACGCTTTGTTTAAATCCCTGAAATCTTCACAGATTTAGATCTGGCCATTGGGTTTTGTGAGTGGTATAAGGTTAGATACCCACTTTGGATAGTCTATCAATCTGATGAAGCCCACATCGAGTAGATTTTTAAACTCTACTTTCACCAAGTGCGATCTGTGGATGCATTTTTCTTAATTTCCGCTTCACTAGTTTGGCATTTGGCAGTAGTGGCAGGTGATGTAAGATGAATTGTGGATCAAGCCCAGGCATGTCTGCATATGACCAGGCAAAATTGACTTGCCTTGCCGAGAAGAAATCTTTGAAGTCAGGCTTTTCCTATTCTGTTAACGACTCAGCGAAATGAATAATCTTAGGCTCTTCTTCTATGCCAAGGTTGATTTCAACGGTTGTCTCCACTAACAGTGGTGAACTTTCCTATGCAATAGGCAACACTTCCAACCCTCCATCCTTGAGTGCCTCGGAGAGGTTTTCACCCTCGGATATGTCCTTTATTTTTACTTTTTCATGGTCAATAAGCACATTTCGATTTTCACTTAGAGACCTTTTTTCTTTTTTTATTTTCACTTTTGTGACTAGAGGGTGGAGTGGATTCTCTGAAATAATCTAAATTGTCGAGATCCATGATGTAACCAACTTTGTGATCCCCCAGAGGTATGCCTTCACGCAGTCCCATGAACTCAACAATGGCTTCGTCATTCTTGAATAAATCCAAGCTAGGTGGATTTTGTTGATCCCAGTCTATGAGCTCGGGGTGGACTAAGGGAAAGCCATCATCGGTGTTTAGGTAGCTTATTGTGTAGGGAGTTAAAGTGTAGATGGAAGTATTCTCTAGATCCCAAAAGATGCGGATCCATGCAGCACCATCAGGTAAGTTAGGTGTGGAAGATTCAGGCTCAAGTTCGGGTGGGTCCCGCGATGTCTCGACATCCTTAGAAGTACTTGCATCCCTACCCAAAAGTAACTTAGTACTAGGATTTCTCTCTCTTCATGGTGTATACCCTAGGCCCTTGTTTTGAGGTCGCATGGTTGGTTGAATGGGTTCCATTATCCCACTTTTGTTAGATCGTAATCCGCTATGCCCATCATATCCTTTCTATTTTACAAAGTCATAGCGTTTGCCATATCATACCACAGGTAATTGTACATGATTAACCTCTTCTTCTTACTTGGAGAGCCACTTAGCTACATCATCGTCTATGTCCTCCTTGCTTAATTCTACTAATTTGGTGAAGGTGGTGGGGGCGACAATGATGGTCTCCTTAGGTTTGATTGGGCCAGGTTTGTTGTGAGACCTTGGTGACATTGGGAGCTTGCCGATGCAGTATGACCTTTCTATCTTGTATTCCCCACATCCTTTGTCTTGGATTTGAACTTTAGGGTTGTGTGGCGGGGTGAAGGGGGTGGTGGATTTTGATAACGTGGATGGGTCAACATAGTGTGATGAGTTGGAGGGTAAAATTCCCCTATTTACAAGCACTTTCAATTCTATGGGACTTCTCTTAGGTGGCTACAATACTGAAAGGCACCGAGATCACTGAGTATAGTGATTTCAGAGCCATTTTAAGGGAATTTAATGCATTGATGGTAAGTGGATGGTACAGCCTTCATGGAATGAATCAATGGTCAGCCAAGGATGAGATTATAGGGAAGTTCAGTATCCAAGATGTGGAATGCAGTATTGAGAGTGGCAGGCCCAACTCTAATGGGAAGTGGGATCACTCCCTTGGAGGAACGTTCAACATCATCATAAGAGTTAATGACAATCTTTTTGGTGGGGTGCACACATGCTTTGGAGTAACCCAATATCATCACTAACTTTAGAGGACATATATTCAATCCAACTCTACCATCTACCAGGACTCATCTAATCTTATGTTTGTTAATAAAGACCTCAAGGTGAAGTGGGTCGGTGTGATTTGGCCATTGTGAAGGTACATCACGTTTGGTGAAGGTGACATGGTTAGAGGTGGCTAAGTGTCCCACCATGGATTAGAATTGATTGACATTTAGATCTGTGGGAATAGAAGATTCCAACAAAGCTTTGTCAAGAATGGCCTTGTGCTCCGGGGATAGGCGAAGGAGTTCGAAGATGGATATTTGGGCTAGGGTCTTTTTCAGGTGGTCCAAGAGATTATATTGTGTCTTAGGTTGTGCATTTGATGGATTAGATGAATTAGATGGGGTGCCTTGCAGTGTTACCTTAGCTCTACGAGTGGTGACGACACACTTGGGGCAGGATTTGATGGTGATCATGGAGACGTTATTATGAAAGGCATGGATGCTATTAACGGTATACTCATATGCGATATTTCTATAATTAACATGATCATGTGGCTTGGTTCTTGAGGTGGAGGTTGTTCTCGATACATGATTTTGTAAAGGATCCTGAAAGATAGTGTGATCGGTATTGGAGGATCCTTGTGGATTATCTACAGTGACATATCCTCGATCAATGAGATCTTGTATGATGTTCTTCAGTTTATAACAGTTAGATGTTTTGTGCCCTTTGATTCTATGATAATCACAAACCTCATTGTCATTCCAAGAAGGTGGTTTAAAAGAGGGGTCATATGGCTTGACCTCAGGTAATTGAACGAGGTTTGATTGTAACAACTTCTCAAGGATTGTCTCCACGGGTTCTGTCAAGGGTGTAAAGTTTTGCTGAGGGTTGTTATTCCTTAGAGGTGGTCTTCCTTGATTATTTTGAATTGTGTTGGTGGTTTGTTGTTGCTATTGTGATTGCTGTTGGACAATTGGTTGATTATTTTGTACTGGGGGTGCTTTAAGTGTGAGAATGAGGCTAGTCCTATTGATTTCTTTGGCATCTATGACCCCATCATTGGTGACATTCTTATTTCGCGACCAAAACTTATTCTTATCGTAAGGCGGGTTTTGGTTTCTTTGGTTCTTGTTAAAAATTTTCATTGTGCCATTAGCTATGAGGGCTTTTTCAATGGTTGTTCCCTTTTCAAAGACGTCTCCAAAGGAGGTGCAGCAATGAATTTGCATTTGATGCATGAGTTCTTTGTTCAAGTTTTCCATGAAAATTGGTACCAATTGGTCTTCAGGAATTTGACATGGACACTTGCTAGCAAGGTTCTTCCATCTTTGGAAGAAGGAGATGGAGGTTTCCTCGTCTTCTTGTCTAGTATGGCATAAGGTGGCAACATTCACATCCATCTCAATGTTATAAGAGAAGTGGGATATGAATTTATCTGGGAGTTCTGTCCATGTCCTAATCCCCATGGGAAGGTGCGTGAACCACTCAAGCGCTTGGCCTACGAGGCTCCTTGGGAATAATCTCATCAAATAGGTATGTTCATATGCAATCTCGAGACATGCTGTGTGAAATTCCCACACATGCTCTATGGGACTTCCTTTTCCCCTATATTTGTTAAAGTTAGGCACATTGTAGTTTGGTGGGAAAGGTGGCATGTAAATGCTTTTATTGAAGGGATAAGGACATAAGTCTTCCATGGAATATCCCTTCTTAGTGGTAGAAACTTGCATGTTCGAGAAGCATTGTTTTAGTGTTTATATCTTGTGCACCATGGCCTCAAAGGAATTTAACGATGTGTTCAAGGTGTTTGCAGGTGTATTTTGATGTGAGTTACCTATGCTCAGTGCCAATGTGTTTTTCTGTCCCAAGTTTGTGATAAGTGGGTTGGTGTTTGTGTTGAAAGGGATGTGTGATGAAGACGCATTTAAGTTTTGGTTGTTGGGTATGTATGTGGTATTAGGATTAATGTATTGGTAATGGGATGAATCATTTGTGGTGTGTTGGTTTTGGATATTGTGAGGATTTTTTTGGAAAAGGGGGTTTTAGTTTTGGACACGATGAATGTTTTGATGTGAGGCACTAGCATTTTGATTAATGTGTTGGTGATTTTGGGGAATGGTGTGACTTTGAGTAGACCCAATGTTTACGTGAGTGTTAGGTACGACATTGTTGTTTTGACAATTTGGATCTACATATTGTTGATTCAAGGCATTGTTATGAGTGGCATTGACGTTCATGAAAGTCTTGGGTGTGACGTTATTGTTTTGATTTTGCGGTTCTACATATTGATGGTTCAAGACGTTGCCGTGTGTAGACCCAAAGTTCACATTTGGTTGGGTCCACATATTGATGGTTCAAAGCATTCATGTTCACATTGTTGTTTTGACCAAGGGGATCTATGCTTGGATTGCCTAGATTGTTTTGAGGTCCAAGGTTCAAGTTTGTATTTGATGTGGTGTTTTGTCCCCTAGAAGTCACTATGTGCATTTTTTGTGTCCTTTTTTTTTATTCATGTTCATTGGGGCAAAAGGATTTATGAAGTTCAATGGTTGGGACACAACATTCATGTTGTTAGTGTCAAATGTCACATGGGATATTGTGGAATCTTGTGATGTTTGTCCTGCGGGAATGGTGACATTCTCTTGTGTTGGATTTGTGTGGCTAGAAGAAGGTGTTATTTGTCCTTGTCTTTGTGTGGTATTGTTAGATGGTGATCCTACAATCATGTTAATGTCTACCCCGAGGGGAAGCTTGGTACCATTTTGCAAAAGTTTCATGAGGTAGCTTTGTGCATTCGCGGTAATCATCTCATCTAAAATTCTCAACATCCTAGGGTCTTGGGAAGCTTCTTCAACTTCTTGTTGCGTTATTCCCCAGTCTTCTTCTCGTAAAAGGATGTTCTCGAAGGGATTACGCATGTTGGATGAGGTTCCAAATCTAATGGTGTTTGCGAGTTGTTCTAAGGATTCTTCCTTTCTTTTCTTTTGCAACTGTGTCTCGACCATATAATACCTACTAGTTTGTGGGAAAATGAATTTATCCTAGGGATGAAAATTCAATGTTTCTATGCTATGTTTTTTGTATTTTTGGATAAGATAGGGAGGGTAATGCAAGGTGAGAATGCACTATGGAATGTTTTTGGTATTTTTGGGATATAAGTATGCCTAATGACACTAAGGATGAAAATATAAGGATATTTTTGGTATTTTATTGGAAGATAATGGAAATGGTACTAAGGTTGTACTTATGCAAATGACCAAAATGGGGGGATGGTATGTCAATTCTTTGAAATGAGACTAAGACTATGGTAGAGGCTAATGATTATTAGTCTTCAAAAAGTTTAGCTCCAAGAGGATACTATTGTCTACTAATGACCCTTTCAAAGCACAAGTTGGATTTGTCACTTGGACCTTGAAGTGTTGATGTAGAGAAAAGAGTGATTGATTTAAGTGTGCTTGTGGGTTGATGCTTCACTTTGAATGGATGGACTTATACTAGACTTGTGAGTAATAAGCCCAAATGGTGATTGATTTAGAAAAGATATCAAAGTCTCTTGGTCCAATTTTGTGGTTATGATGTAGTCAAGCTTCGATAGTTTATCCCTATGTTTCAACTTTTAGAAAGACTAATGTTTTTAGGAACCTCTCTAAGGGTTGGATTCTAATTCTCTAAAATGGTTTGTACAATATTGAAGATATTATTTGATTCTAAGGAAGTGGAATGCAATGAGGTGAGTATGTAAATTGATCCTAAGAGATGAATTTTGACAACTAAATCTAAAGGGGTGCAAATTTACCCTAAAGGGATGAAGCTAATGGATATATAGAACTAGCAGGTCTAAAATGTTTTTGACACAGTTGTAGTTAGATTTGATTGGGAGAGCAAATTTCAAAGAATCCCCTAAAATGTTTTCACTACAGGGGGATGCGTCACACAGGACTGCAACTACATCATACAAAATGGCAACTGCGTCAAAAAAATTAGCGGATACGTCACAGTTCTGTAGATGCATTTCAGAAAGCTATGGATGTGTTTTACTATCCAAGGGAACCTAAAAATTAGTTTTCTATGTTTTTTTGGTAGTTTTGTTAAAAAATTTAGAAAACACTTCACACATAAAAGACACTCAGCATGCAGTTTGGCTGACTCTTTACTTGGGTAGTGTAATGTGTATGTTAGGGGGCATTCCAACCCCAAATTTCCATAGGTCTTATCACAATTCAAGAATAATTCACACACATAAGACAATTCCTATCCTAAAGTCAAAGGCTGATGGCAGCTTGTTCAAGCCCATAACTTGGAATCTCTAACTCAAATGCAGACACATTGATTTATGAGTGTGTCCATTATATTATCTTTGCGAGGGAGGATGGATAGGGGCCTCTTGCACTGGAAGGATGACGCAATCACCCTCCCCCTAGAAAGCTATGTATAGCTTATGCTAAGCCGAGGATTCCCATCTCATCTCTAGGGAGCCATATGGTGAGAATCTAGAGAGGATTTTGTGTCCTCTTGCCTTTCACAAATCACCACAAGGTCAAAGCGGGGGGCTCTAATCTAAAGGTGTCTAGTAATTGTTCATGGGACCGGTACATTACGAGCATCCAACAAGCTACTTAAATCTTTAACTAGTCCTACTAGGAGTCTCATATACACAAGGTACGCCTCCTTTCAAACTAGCACTGTATGGTAAGTGCTAATACCGATTAAGACTTGGCTTTCGCCTTATCATATTTTGTATAGCAGACTGAATGAAAGTACCTCTTGAGGTCATTCCCTTTGGGTGAGTATCTCTTTTCCCACCAAGGCAAACCTCTCTAAAAGGGCAACAAAAGCAGTGCAAGTGAAAATGCTTTTGATCTCCAAGTTCATACAATGATGTGAGGAGAGAGCATACACATTTGACTTGGCCACACTAGACAAAGTTCACTTACCTTTAGAAATTTAAATGTGTGGTGTGATTTATGCAAATGTTGGGAAGAGATTTTCATTCCCAAGATCACTTAAAGCACGAGGGAAGAGCATACACTTCTTCACAACATAAACAAAATCACCAAGCAAAGCAAATAACAATACAATTTGTTGTTCGTTTTAGCCCAATGAATGTGAAATGTAAGTTCTTTTTAAGCTAAATGAGTGAAATATGTAGATTGTTGTTCTTTTTAACCCAATACATGAAAATATGCAAGTTGTTGTCCTTTCTAACCAATGAGTGAAAAGATGCAAGTTGTTTTTTTTAACCAATGAGTGAAAAGATGCAAGTTGTGGTTCTTTTTAGCCCAAATAAATGTGGTTCTTTTTAAGCCAAAAGAGTGTGGTAGAAAATAGATTGTAGTTCTTTTTTTAAATCCAAACCAAAGTGTTCCTAACCTAGCCACACACACATGAAAATAAAAGAAAACCCTACCAAAAGTAAATTAATGATTTTAACAAAGAGCTCTCCTCCAATGGATGCCACACAGCTATAGACTAGAGACCAGTAACAGAGAAAAACCCTAACTCTATTGTGCAAAACTGAAATATCAAATATGGACGAAACCCTTAAAATTTTTATTTTTACCAGTCGGATGCGTCACAGGGAACTACGAATGCATCACACAAAAAAGCTTATGCAGTTCACTGTTATGCATATGCATTGCAGAAAGCTTTGAGGGCATTGCATGGAATAGCAATTGCATCGTACAAAGCAGCAGAAGTAGTGCTCTATGCTTGCAAGTCAAAAACACAACAGGAAAACCCTAATAGCAGATGAAAAAAATACTCCATTGGTAAAATAAAAACCCTAGGATTTGTAGAGTTGGTTCCCTAATGCCAAAAAGATGAGAAATGTTCAAACATTCATAGGGTATACTCAAATGATTAAACAAGCTAAAAAAAACCCTAGATAAACCCTTGAAACATGAAAACCTTGATGCTTAAAAAAACCCTAATAAGATAAACAATTGAATAGAGGGTTAGTAAGGCAAACAAAACATCAGAAAATATGCTAAAATCTTGTAAAGACAACTGGGTTAGGTTGATAAAAAGGAAATGATGATATTCTTCCCTAAACACAGTCCCATGCGTCACAAAACCCTTTTGATGCATTGCAGACTCCAGAGGATGCGTCATTTCATACAGCTCATGTGTCTCACGAAAAAGCAGAAGTGTCGCACAGACCTGCACATGCATCACACTGTTCCTACAAACCCTAAATCATGAAATTTATCGAATGTACAGATGATTCATGTCAGCTTCACCAGATGATGTCAGGGAAAAACATTCTAAAACTTGCAAACAATACAATGCATGCCCTAACAACTCAATGGAGTACTAAACAACCTAGGATCAAGCAAATGGAAGCATAAAACATAAAAACTTATGCTATTAGTGTAGATTCTCTATTGTTTCTCCCAAATTTTGCTGCACTTTGCTCTTAGATTTGTAGACTTGCAAACACAATGAGAGGCTCAAGAGTATGGCTATGGCAAAATCAGAGAGGATGCTCAAATTATGCAAGTGTGTAATGAAGAAATGAGGGTGAGAGAGTGCTTTTATAGAAGAGAGAATTTGAATGGAGGGCTGAGATTGAGAGTTTGACTTGTGATATGATGAAGGGTGTAGATTGATTAGGGTTCCTAGTCACTAGAGGACAAAGGATAATTTTTTATTTGCAGAAATGGTGAGGTATAATATGATTTTAAATTAAATAAATTGTGTACATTTATTTAATTTATTTGTGAAAGGGGGATTATGTAATGTGATTTAATTAAATAGGTAGAACCTATTTAATTAGGGCAAGACCTATAATTTAAATAAATGTACTTATTTAAATTAATAAGGTAAAGTGGACATTGGGATAGTGAATAATTAAATAATTAATTAATTATTTAATTATAAAAGAAATCATGAGAAAATTTCTAAGTAATTAAATAAATAAAATTTATTTAATCAAAAGCATAAGAGGAAAGTGAATTAATTAAATAATTAAAAATTATTTAATTAATAGCGGAATATGGAATTAGGATGAATTATGTGTCGAAATGTTGTTCGCAAGCTTGGGACAATTTTAACTGTCTACACATAGGATGAGTTGATTCAACTGATTTTTAATACCCTAGATGAAATGTAGAGTTAAATGAATGCACAAGAGACAAGGTTGTTTGACTTGAGGGATCAAGATAAAATAATGAATCAACTCTAACCTAAGCAAGATGAATAATAGATTGATGGGGAGATACTAGGGTAGAAATCATTAAACCTTTTCAAAGATTTAAAGAAGAAACCTCCTCTAAGCTTTAATAGCCTTGAATTAAGAAATGTAGTAGAGGCTTGGTTAACCTGTAGGAATAGCCAAGGATACTCTATAGAACTTGATATTCACTCTCATAAAATGGAATCAAACAAATAGAGATGAGAAATCAATTATATTGATGAACTTATTAAGAGCATAAACATATATTAATCTCACTTAATAATGTACATAGAAATGCCTTATTATGTAGGCATGGATGAGGCAATTCAGCTTTCATGTGGATTAAGAAGTGCCCCATGATGTGGCACAAACATGTAGACAAGTGTCCTATAGGTGTCAACCTTTGGATCACTTGGAATGTGCAAACCAACAACCTTTTGACCAAGTCATCAACCTTGGTGACAAGTGTTGGGTGACTACAAAAGTGCCTTTTGAGGTGAGATAGAAAGTCTTCCAACCTCAAAAGGTATGCACATGAGGTTTACCAAACAACTAGGTAACCTCTATGGTCTAAAAGGTTGCACATTCAATTAGACAAGATGTTATCTAACCTCATCAACCTAAGTACACTTAAGACATAGTGAATTGATAAATTATTCACTCTAACATAACCAACCTAAAAAAGTGCTTTGCATTACAACTTCTCTCCAAAAATGAGAAATCAAGACTTGGGGTTTTTCAACATGATGGAGAGCCAACTCTCTATTTAGAATGTCTTAGTGCCTTGAAGAATTATAACATAGAAACTCTCACTTGGGGAGTATTCAAGGCACAATTCATGGTAAAATATATTTATGATGTGTTTAAAGAGAAAAAGGGGGATGAATTTTAACTTCTTTAGTAGGGTACCTCCATGGTAGCCCAATATGAATTAAAATTCATGAAGTTACTAAGATTAATGACTATATGAAGGATGAGATCATAAAATTCAACTTGATCTTAAAATAAGTAATTATTCATAATGTCAATATGACTAAACTTTCTACCCTAGCTAAAGCAATTAAGTTTGCTTCTAGAACTAAGGAAAAAGAAAATGCCTATTTGAAAGTAAGGCAAGACTTTAGAAACAAGATCAAGCAACAAAAATCTAGTGACTCTAGAAAACAAATTTGCCAAAGAAAATATGAAGAAATGATATCTCAAGGAATAGAAAGAAAGAAATAGAAAGTATCAAAGTACAACTTATAAGAGGTCTACAAATTCTATGAAAACACTTGCCACTAGGGAAAATATAGTTCCTATTTAACAAAAGAGAACCAAATGATGGTTGTTGTAACTATAGGGACAATAATTATTTCTCTAGATATTGTCCAAAACCTTAAAGGAATCAAGGACCAAACCACCAAGTTTATGCCACAACTGACAACTTACCTAAGGATGTGTAGATGCCACTCCTCAAATTGATAGGTTCAATTAAAATGATATACCTATTTTAATCAATAGTAAACTTGAGAGATACCAATCGCTTTGTTTCATCTAATATGGTTTAGAAATGTAAACTAGAAACTAAAACCTTGCCAAAGATGAGTAGTATCAAGTTATGCACAAGTAGGAGACAACTTATCAAGGAAGCTATTCCTAAGTTGTAAATTAAAGTTGAATCAATGAAAACCATCATAAATTTATCAAAATTTTCATCTTGGGTCTTATGATTTAATCTTAGCCATGAATTGGCTATATAGGCATGTAGCCAAAATTGATTCTAGAGAAAGGAAAGTGCATTTCTTGGATGAATCTAACAACCACATAGTCCTTCAAGGATTATGATGAACTAGAGAATTAAGAACTCTTTATGTTCTATAGTTGAAAAAGGCCACAAGGAAAGGTTGTGCCTTATATGCTATCTATTTTAATATGACAAAAGAAAAAGAGAAATTTGTGGATATAAATCTTCCATTGTTGTAAGAATTTCAAGATGTTTTTCTTAAAGAACTTCCTAGACTACCTCCTATAAGGGAGTTCAAATTTTCCATTGAGATTGTGCCTAGTTGCCTGCACTAGTATCTAGCACTAGTACAAAAACTAGCAATAAATGACTAAAAAAACTATTAAAAATTGGTCACATGACCATTAGTTTGGTCATGTGACCATTAGTAGTTTATTGTCAGTCATTTATAACGTGACCAAATTTATGACTAAACCATTTTTAGTCATTTATTGGTTGTTTTGATTGATCAAAATGGTAGTATATTTAGTCATTAATTTAGTCATTGATTGTTGTTAACTGGTCATTTGTTTAGTCATGGTAGTCATTTATTTACTCATGGTAGTCATTTATTTAGTCGTGGTAGTCATTTATTTAATCAATGTAGTCATTTATTTAGTCATGGTGGTCATTTATTTTAGTCATGGTAATCATTTATTTAGTCATTGTAGTCATTTATTTAGTCATGGTAGTCATTTATTTTAGTCATGGTAGTCATTTATTTAGTCATGGTTTAGTCATTTATTTGGGTGCACCAGTACTGATCCAAGGCTACAAAGTCATTGATTGAGTTGTTCAAATTCATACATAAATTGCACAGCCTTGCATCATTAACTGATACACAAAATTTACTAGAGTTGTTTCAAAATTTAACTGTTACCACATCTGAAATCGACATGAACTATACAGGAAATTTCATTTGGAAGTTTAAAATGCTTTTGACAGAACTTTTACATTTAACATTTAAAGCCTTTGGTTTCGGTTTAATTTACCTACAGATTTATAATTATAGTAAGTATTCCATAACAGTCAAGAATATGTTAAAACAAACATTATCCATAAGTTAAAAACAGACCCTAAACCAGAATTATTGCAATGCCAAAATCCCAAATGAAAAAAATAACAAAGAATGAATATAAAAACCCAAAACCACTAAATTGAGCATCCATCGGTATAAATCTAAATTGAAAGATACACCATAGGTGTATTTAAAACAAATTAAATTAATTAATTGTACTTTCACTTTTCTAAATTTGCGTTCGATATTTACAAATTAAGTCCAGTTGGGTAGCCAAAAAATTAACCTTGCCCTAAGTTCTGATTATTTCAGAGAACCTTGACAAAGTAATACAGCCTTCAAAAATTTATACAAACAACCAAGCAAAGTCAACAAATTTCTCTTTTTTCTCATCTGGGTCACCATGGTTTATCAACAAATTGAGAGCTTAAGCTCACCCACCTACAAAATAAAGAAGTTGAGACTGATAAGAGTAAGGAAATAAAAAAGAGATGAAACAAAATAGGTTAGGGTTTTGAGCCTTTCCAAGTTAGGGTTTACCTTTAGGGTTTCAACGCGAAGCAACACATGCGTGCAATCACCCACCTGCTGCACTATGATGAAATTTTAAACACCCCATCTGCTGTACTACGATGAAATTTTAAGTGCCCCTCTGCTCCAATCATTCACAACAAAAAAGAGAAGCCGGGACTGATAAGAGTAAGAAAATAAAAAGGAGATGAAACAAAATAGGTTAGGGTTTTGAGCCTTTATGAGTTAGGGTTTACCTTTAGGATTTCGATGATCATCTTCCCTATCTCTAGAATTGTCTTTCTGCATTGCTTCAAAATCTTTACACAGTCTTTGTCTATCTAATCATACATTATCCACTGCAAATTTTAAAAAAGAACAAAAAACCCATTGAGAAACTCCCCTCTGAAAAACCCCTGCTACATACAAAAAGAAGCACTGGATTCGATCCACTGACCTTCATGAATACAACATCTATGCATGGCACGCCTTTGAACATGTCTCCTCTAACATGCTTTACCCCTGCATAAAACATATTAAATCAATAACAGAAATAGAGAGTCCATTTAAGGGCAACCATTTTGTTGTGATAATCGGCATAGTTCAATTATATCCGGGAGATGGGGAGCCGTAGCTATGACATGATGGAGATCGTAGTTGACGCCGTTAATAGTTGGATAGGCCTTCACAATCTCTGCAATGATCGCTCCGGTTCCGCCTCCGACATCCACCAATGAAAGCCCTCATATTTAGACAAGACGACCTTCATCACGATGTTGGCGTTGCAAGCCATGGCATTCCAGAGATGAAACAAAATAGGTTAGGGTTTTGAGCCGGTTTACCTTTATGGTTTCAACGATGGGCACCAAAATTTTAACCATTTCACTTTTGGCGCCCATAAGATTTAGGTTAGGGTGAAACGAAAAGCGTCCATATTATAAAATATATTATATTATTATATTATAATATAATATTATATAATATTATAATATTAATAATATAATATTATAATATTAATAATATAATATAAATATTATATTATATAATTATTATGATATAATATTATATTATATAAAATTATATCATATAATTATTATAATATAATATTATATTATATATATTATATTATATAATATCATATTATATTATAATATATTATATTATATTGTATTGTAATATAATACCCACTCCCTCAATTCCAAATATTTTTTTTAATTATCCACTTTAATATCATATTGTCTAATTTTTATTTGTGTGACTAATTATATAGTCATTTTTATTTGTGTGGCTAATTATTTAGTTGTGTTTTTTACCCGACGATCAAATTATTCACTTATGATGATCAAATTAGTCATTTATAGTTGTGTTGCAAAAAATGAGTAGAATTTAGTCATCTTTAGTTGTTGTGACTAAAAGTTTTAGTCACGTAGTCATTTATTTGCCAAAATTCTACCAGTGTAGAGTTCCTTATTGGATGAATACTTTTGATTTGCATGAATTAAAGGTGTGGTTGAATGAATTTCTAGGAAAAAGATTGGTAAGGCCAAGTGCTTCTCCATGGGGTGCTCTAGTTGTCTTCATGAATAAGAAAGATGGAACACTTTGGATTTGTGTTGATTACCATATATTGAATAAAGAAACAATAAAGAATAGATATCTTCTACCCTGGATAGATGATTTATTTGATCAAATGAGAGGGGCAGGCATGTTTTACAAAATTGACTTGAAGTTAGGGCATCATCGGCTAAGAATTAAAGGGGAAGATATTCACAAAACAAAATTTAGGATTAGGTATGGTCACTATGGATTTATTGTGCTTCCTTTTGGGTTGACCAATGAACCCACAACATTTATCAATGTAATTGACATCTTTAGAGATTATTTAGACCATTTTTTTGTCTTTCTTGATGATATTTTGATCTATTCTAAGAACATGGTAGAAGATGAAAAACATCTTAGGCTAGTATGTAGAGATTGAGAAAACATCAATTATTTGGGAAGATGTGAAAATACACATTTTTTAAATTGAAGTGTGTTTTTTGGGTCATGTGATCTCTCAAAAGGGGATTTAGTATATCTGAGGAAAATCAAGGCCATGATGGATTGGCTTGCACTTCAAAATGTAAATGAGATAAAGAACTTCATGGGCTTGGTGGAGTATTTGTTAAAACACTCTAATATACTGAGAGAGGGGGGTGAATCAGTATATACCACAAATTAATCCAATTCAACTTTATCTTCAAAAACTTTCTACTACCTTAAACAGATAAACAAATAATAAAGCAATTCAAAATCACACAACCATAAAACCAAATTTACGTGGAAAACCATAGAAGGGAAAAACTATGGTGAGCAAAGTGCTTGGATCTACTGTCCAAATCTAACCTCACAAATAAAAACAAGATTTACAATAGGTTTTATGGGCTAAAACCCAAAGGAAGCTACAACTCCCTAAAATACAGTTTTATGGCTTCAACCAAAGGAAGCTATAACTCCCTACAATGCTACAACACTTACAAAAGGAGGTTACAACCTCTGTACAAAATACTTGATGAATTTTGCTGATCAAACACCTCCGCAGCATCAACACCCTTCACACTAACATAAATCTTCAACACCATTTCTCAACAAACTCTGCTATCTTCAACACACTTCCACACACTTGAACATACATCCTTGCACACTCTCCCTCACTCATTCTCTTTGCAACAAACTTGATCTTTTTTTTATATCCTCTGGAATCTTCAAAAACTTTCTCCTTTATCGGCCAAGATGAAACATGTAACATGAAACATGCAACGGTCACAAAAAGTTGGCTCCTAAAATCCAATGCGGTTGAAACCAAGTGATAACCTACAACCTATTTTTCCTTAGCACACATATCCATGTTGGCACACACTTCTAAATATATGGCGCAATAATCAAACCATACAAGGTTGGTCCAACAAACACTTAACCTCTCATACATTAGCTACAGACCTAAATCTGTCCTGGAGAGACCAAATAACATGATGCAAATCACTTCACAACCATTATATGACTTGCAAACACATTCCCATATATTCCATTCTCTGAATTATGCATCTTCTTTTTGGCACAAACAAACAAACACTGAACCAAGTATCACTTACACACTATGATCACACAATCATGATATAGGACATTGAAAATTAGACTTGTGGTACTCCTCAACACCTAAGACTTGAAATGAGAAAAAATACAGTCATTCTAAATTTATCCTTCAAATAGTAGCACCAAATATTATAATGCGGTGACTTTTAAATTCTCCTTCTGACAACCCTAATCAACAACATGATTTGTCCTTACTTTGCTGACTCCAGAGAATCTCTGCAGTACATCTTAACATTTGGAACTTGAATATATCATACCTCTGATCTGTATCCAACTATCCTTCAAGTTGCAACATCACATCTTCAAATGCGGAGAAATGCAAAGCATTCCTCTGACTCTTTCTATTTGCAGCAACACTAAACCGATGTTTTCACTTTGCTAGCTCTGGAATCTTTTGCGGTAACTTCTATGCTCTGAAATTTGGAACATACATACTTCACACCTACCTCTGTCTAACTTTAAAACTGCAAGGCGATACCTTCAAATGCAGAGGAATGTGGAGCATTCTCCCGAGCTTCTTCAGTGTAACTTCCTATGCCTTTGACTGTTTGAAACCTTACACACTTTCTTTCAAATCTTATGCAATGATTTTCACCAAGAGACAATGAATACAACATTACAACACCATAGACAACAATCACAACTCTTTTCATCAAAAAAAGAATCTTCACATTAGCACATCCTTTTAACCTAACAATTTTCACCTATCCATGAACTTCAATAGATAAGGTACAACTGTGTATAGATGATAATGATCTAACAGTATGCTCATGACTTTCATCATCATATCCTTCACTTCACAACACCTCTGATCATCACACCGTTGTCTGCTCCTTTGATCACTTACTCTGTCATCTCTGACTACCACTCTGTTGACATCAATGACAACATATGCAACAGTATTACTATGGGTTCATGAACAAATTTCCTAAAGTTACTCTTCCCTAACTTCTTTGTAAAGGAAGAGGAAAATTTTTTGTGGTTCAAGAGTGTGAAGAAACTTTCTATCAATTAAAGATGCTACTTATACTGCTCCTATCCCCTTAATTCCTACTTCAAATGGGTAAATCATAGTGTGGTCTAATGTCCCTTCTTAAGGATTGGGAAGAATTTTGATTCAAGATGGTTGAGTTGTGACTTATGATTCATGAAAACTAAAGTCCAATTATGCCACTAACGACTTAGAGTTTGCTAATGTCATGTATGTTTTGAAGTTGTGATGGCATTACCTCATGGGTAAGAAGTTTGAACTAAAAATAGGTCATTATAGTTCGATCTATATTTTTAATCAAGAGAAATTAAATGAACACTAGTGAAGTCATTGGAACTTTTATGAGGATTTGATCTTGACATTACCTATGTGAAGGGCAAGGAAAATCATGTGGCAGATGCTTTGAATATACATAAACACTTGGCTATAATTTCTAGATTGTAATATAAATTGAGAAGAAAAATCTTGGAAAAAAAAGGATCCAATTTATTATAAAATTTTCACTTTACTCTAATGAGGATTGAAAAATTAGGTTACTCATTTGATCTAGATGAATTTAGGAGATTTTGGGGTTGTGAATGTGTCCCTAAAATAGAAAATATGAGAGATTTAATCATGTTTAAATCCCATAGAGCACCATATTTTGCATATCCAAGTGTGGCAAAAATGTTGCATGAGTTAAAACTAGTATATTTATATTTAAAAATATATATCTAAAGTACGCGAAGAGATATCTTTCTCGAGGTGCCTATTTTTTATCAATTTACCGCACTCACCTCAAATCCTACAATTTGATATGTTTGTTCTACATGTGAAAAAAATTAAGGAGGCAATATAAATAGATTGAATGTGTGTCTTTTCATATGTCATTCTCTAATGTTTCTTTCTTTCATCTTAGTGCATAGTGATGGCTTCTATGAAACTCCCATCCACCTTTCTTTCCATCTGGCATGTTTTTTTTAAATTCCTTTCACCTTCTTTTTTTAGTTTTTTTTAATTTGTGGAGTGACTATTTGTTTTTTTAATAAAGATTCTAGATTGGAATCTTATAAGTTTACATAGAAATTCCAGAATCTTTGATCTCCCATTCATGTTATGAATGTAGGAATGCCTCTCGACGTAACTACACTTTTATTGGCCTAAAAAAGGTTAGATGTGGCACAATTTATGGCAAGATGCTTCGAATGTTAGTAGGTTGTGGAAAACATGATGTTCCCAACCATAAATTTCCTACGATCAACATGGATTTTATCTAGGTTACCCAATAATAACTAGAAACATGGCACTATTCTAGTAGTGGTAGACAAATTGACAAAGGTGGAACATTTTATTGCTAGAAATTTCCATGATTGTAGTAATTATAGCATCAAAATTTGTAAAATAAGTGGTAAGACTATAGAAAATTCTTGATGTAATAATTTTAAACCAAGATAGGTTGTTTACTTCTCATAGTTTTGGCTAACTTGATAGCAACCTTTAGTTAAAAAATAGATTTTATTTTTGCAAACCATCTAGTTTCTAGATGGCCAAACAAAAAGGGTTAATTAGATTGTTACATGCTTCAAATGTATACTATGGATCAACCCTCAAAATGAGAGGATTATATGTTAGAGCATAATGTTTATTTGGGGATTACCTTTAATGTACAAGTACTCTAAATAACTTTTACAAAACTCCAACTTATAAAGTTTATCCTTATAATATAAAATAAGGGTAATTTATAAAGTTTATCTTTATAAATAATTAATTAATTTATTAATTAAATGTATAGCCAAAAGGTAATAGAGTGAAATATTGTGACCTATTCACTAACCCCTTAAATTATTTTATAGACAATCATAAAGCATATCACACATTGGGCAAATATGTGGTATATACATTTGTATGTGCCAGAGACAAGACTGCATGATAGGTATATTAATGCATTGTACATGCATTAGAGGCATTATGGAAAGAAGGGGAGGATGAAGAAATTGTAATATGCAAGGTTCTTGTCATGTCTGTATTCATACAAACTTATTGTAAGTTTCCTCAATTATGAATGATGTGTTTTATGTGGTTTTTACCTAAAAGATTTTTCCCGTGTATATATGGTGTAATGTGTTATTTTTATGTATTATGTAATTTTCATTTCATTTTCTCTCTATTTCATATTTAATAATTAACTGCTTAAAGATCTTATTTCCTGACGTGGTATCAAATCCAAATATACTGTACTAATCATTTATATTTGGAAACTTACATAATTTGTTAAGTGTTTACAGAATCGAATAGTTATGGAAATCCTAAGTTGGGTCGAACCAGAGATGAAACCACTGCTCTCTGCCGATTAAATGACAACAGAGAATTAAGTTGCAATACATCGAATTTCATTACTGCATTATGCATCCACATAATCTTAACAGTGTAAGAAAATGGCATGAATAAATTCAACAAAGTATACATAGAATGGACTGAGGGCTCAGGCAGTCTAGCCAACCTGGAATTTGATAGCACCATTAAAAAAGTCAGACATGAAAATCTTTTTTGACTTGAACCTGCTACTTGTAATCACTGATGTCCTGATCAAATATAATCTTTTACCATAAGATATGCAACATGGGAGATAGAAAATAGCCTCCTGTGGGATGATTTTATCCCATGTAAGAGTAGCATAAGATTGTAGTGTATTACCAATATGCAATTGTTAGTATAAGGATTAAAAATGTCATAATAGATATAATTTTTTAGGTCGCATTTCATGACCCATTATTAGGACTATTGATTTAAATTGATCACAAATATGAGTCTTTTTAAATTTGTACAAGGCTTCAAGAACATGATTTTTAATCTTTTAGAAACATTTTTCATCCATTTTTTTTACAATTGGAATTCTAATTAAGGAAAGCACTCAGGATATTTGTGGTCTCTCATGATTTAGGACTTAAAATTCCATTGATGCTCACACATCAGTTTGAAACAGAATAGTGGGCTCTTGAAGAAACTTCTATCATCATCATCGTTAGCAGTTAAAAGGTTGGTGTAATAGTATGAGCAGATAATGCCGACCATTGATTAATTAAAAATTGTAATTGACCTCTTATCAATGTTGGTAACAATAAACATCAATATTCTGGAATGGCCCACCATGCATCCAATAAAAATATTGAAGATCATTTTAAAAGCTTTACGACCTAGAATAAATATCATCTATTTCAATGGTTAAACAATCAATAGCTATTTTACACCTCATTCATAACAAAGAGTGGTAAATATTTGTCTTTGTTTTATTAGTCAAAATTAATCTTTGACTGTTAAAATAGATGATATTTAAGAATAGACCATCAATCTTTCCTTAAAAAGTGGCTGTGATGAAGATACAGATCGAGAGATTAAATCTTGCAGAGTTGATAAATCACATAATTGAGAATGCTTCAAGTAGTCAGAGGTCCATATTTTTCTTGTTATAGGAAAGCTTCTTTGGATAGAATACCACACGCACAATTTTGACTGTGGCCCATTGTATCGCACTAAAATTAATCCTCATCACCAACTTCTTATTATTTTTCACAATTCTGTACATTCTTTGTTTCTTGGATAGGTGTTTTTCTCCATCGCAAGCTATCTTTCAATGGATCTCTCTCATTTTTCCATGGATTTTACTGAAACTAAGTTTAATTTAAAGAGTGGGAAATAACCTTTGTAATGAGCAAGTTTTTTTTGTTGAGCTTCGTTGGGTACAAAGGGCAATAAAGAGCACCTAAGTTTAAAATACTAGAGAGGCCCAAACACATTTTAAGTGAATGATTTGATAGTATGGCTATCCAATTTGTTAGATGGATGCTAAGTTTTTCCTCACACAATTACATAAATATTGCCAACTTGTAAGTGTGATTGAGTCTATGTGTACTACATCACAACATTGCTAGTGGTAAGCCTAAGAGCATTTTTACTTTCATTAGCCTATTTCCTTATTTTATAAGTTAATTGCAAATCTCAATTATTTTTTTCAAAGCAAAGTCATCTCCACTAAACAAAATGTTCAACACATAATCCAAGCCTATAATATAACTTTTGTTTATAAGTCGAAGGGGGCAATAACTCATTTTAGTTGGAGACTGATTTCTTTATCATGATGTACTTTGATTGGAAGCTAACTGCCAAACAAAATTTTGTGCAATACTTACTTTATGCAGTGCTAAGTATTGTTTTACTTGGATTCCTCCTTCCTCATATGCCAAATAAATATATACACTAGATTTTATTTACTACAGCTTGAATACAGGTTGTACAACTTTTGCAAACTCTTTAATTGTTCCTTTCCTTAATCAGTGTATAATTTTTTTCTATTTTCTGGTCAGCATTTATTTAAAAGGAACACTTCCTTGGCCTGGGCTTCGTGTTCGGGATCCTTCTAATAAGATAGAAATGTAAACTAAAAATTGTTATATCCTATAATACCCATGAAATTATATTAGGAGTGTTAATTACGATGAGATTGTAAAGTCATATCTCAAATGTGATTTTTTCCCATAGGGGATAATAAATGAATACTTCGTTTACTATGTTGGGAGTCTTTACATCCATATATGTAAATATCATACCATGAGGGGGAAATCACACTTGCATCCACCTCTAGGTTTGAACCCTTTTTTAATGAGATCCTTAAGTATGAGCAATGCATGTTTGGCTATCTACCATGTGGCACTATGCTAAAACCCTTAATAAATCATGGGCTAGTGTAAACCTATTGTGTATATGTTGTTTTAGAATGGATCTTGTCAATTATGTATCAATCTTTAATAGAATATTGTTGTAATTTGACTAGGTGTGTCTATTGGAGAGGAGTTCTAGCTTATGTGTTATAAATAAATGTAATGTTTAGTTTTTTAGATTGTAAATAAATAAATAAATGTTATGGAAAATGAATATACTTGGTTTTTTTGGTTAGTGAACAATCTACATCCAACTATATGTTAAAATACAAGCATGTTGAAATAATACTTAGATGTGTAAGACTACCATAGACTAATGCATTAGTCTTATGCTTTTTTCTTGAGAAGAGATTATATAAGATGATATAGATATAAATGGTTTTTTTGTGGAAAAATAACAATGTTTAAATTCGCTTACAAGGATTGTTGCAAAATTGGAAGTATGTAGTGAATCAAGATTTAGGTAGAAACCTTGTTCTAGATACTCTCTAAACTCATTTGATATAAATTATTTATGTGGATTATGCCTTGTCCTTAATAATGATCCCTTCCATTTTAATATTTTTTTTATTAAGGGTAAACGAAGGGTTTTTGAAAGGACCCCAACCCAAAATGGATTTGCAATAGAAAAGGTACAACAAAAAATAGTGAAACTATAGCTTAGAAGAAGCTACAACAAACAAAATAAAACAATAACATGAAGAACTAGAAACATACTGGACTAAAGACCATTTAAGGTGATGGTAGCCTCCCATTCATCTTGTAGGCCTTGCAGGTGGGGATTGATATCCTTGATGTTGACTGGAACCATGACCTTCTTTCCAACCCTAGTGCACACTAAAGGGCCCTTTGAAGACTATCCACCTTGATAATTTTTATCTCTATCATTGAGTGCTCTTATGTTGTTTACAAACTTAGTTATAGTGGCCTTGCTGAAGTTAACATTTTTTTGTATATATTTCAATTTATCTCCTTGATATCCCTCTCCAACTTACCTCTAGTCTCTCCTCCCTAAGGGGACCATCTACTCCTTCATGCAAAGGCTCTCCTCCCTATTATTCCACTCTTCACTGAGAGTGGTTTGGATCTTGTTCTTGTTCATTTTAATGAAGAACCACTTCAATATTTGATGATGGTTCTCTAATTCATTGTGGAGTTTTTTGGTTTTGTCCGCTAGAGTGTTGTTCACTAAAGTAACATCATGCAAAGTAGAAGAGAGACAATGTGTGGCATTTGACTATTGGCATCCCAAACATAAGCCTTCCACCTCAATACTATCCTATTCAAATATCTTCCTTTTCCTTTGGCTTCATTATTGATAGTGTTCATTCCCCCATTATGGTTGGTTTCCCCTATGGGTTCCCCCTAGCTTCCTTCTTGCTATGGATTAGAGAGACATCCCCACCTTCAATAGAAACATCATCACCATAGTCAGGGTTAAAGGATTCAAGTGGGCTTTCAGAAGAGAGAGTCACATGGTCAGGAGAGGGAAAGGAAGGAGTAGGGGAGGGAGAAGGGGATTTTATTTAAGGTTTATGTGGATGGGGGGGCTCTTCCAAAATGAGTAGTGATCGTCAGCTTGGGTTTCAGGTTCAATGCATGTCTATAAAGTAGCAAGATTAAAGATTGATGCAAAGGGGGGCTTCCTTTAATCCTATCAATAATGGAACAAGTTGTCAAAAAAAGATAGAGGGATTCATGATAATCTATTGCTTTATGATTAATTTATTATTTGATTGCTACATATATATTAGTTGCAATAGTGATATGATTGTGTTATCATATTCTAATGTTGGTCTTCCCTATCAAAGCCACAATATGTACTTTCACATGAATGATTATCTAAAGGAGAACATCATTGCTTTAGCATGCACTTAACATATTTTATGAGCTTCAAAATTCCTCTAAACTTCTTGGGTATGATGCATCTATCTGGAATGCAAGCCTGGAAAGGATAGCTCACCCGTTACTATATGTTTAGGTGTATGACATTTTACTTCGTAAAGAAACATGGGAATCCATGCCTACTTTTTTTTGAAAATCACATGCTTAATGATCTCCTTGATAAAGACGGATAGACCATTATTATCATTTTGAGTACTATCAAAACATCATAACTATGCTATATGCAGATGAATTACTTATTATAAGTATTTGAAACAATTATTCAAGATAACAAATTTAAGTCCTCTTTATCATTTGAATTGACTATTTTTCTAGATGATCATTTACAAGTATCTCAAAGCAATGTGTGCCTTTAAAAATATAATATGATTTTATTAATTGTTTTTTATTAGAGTAAGTGGGAAACAAGGGTCCTGACCCTTTACAAAAGCTACCCAAATGTGAGGTAAAACAAGCCCTTCAAGGCCAAAAATAGCACATCAACAGCATGAGAACAACTAATAAAAACAACAACAAACACATGAGGAAAACAAACAAAAGACAACCAGACAACTAAGGGGAAAGCTTTCCCCAGTCCTCAGTGAGGAACTTATACATATCCTCGTACTAGTCCCTGTTGGTGCTCTCACTCTCCTACCTTTTCTTCTCCTTCTCCTGTAGCCAAAATAGGGTGGTGGCAGATCTATGCATTATCTTAGTACTAAACTTGGCCAAGGTATTTAGATTCTTCTCCATCTCATCAATCCTAGCTTTCATGCTTTCCATTTGATTAGCAGTTTGAATTCAAAGAACACATTTTTCTTGATTGTCCTCTTTCATACCAGGATCCTGAGGGAAGTCATCTGAATCATATGGATCATTCATCTCTTCAAATAAACTGTTGCCCTCAAACTTCATGGGGGGTATCCCTAGGAGTCTTAACTTCCTCATTACCACCCTTAATACTTTTATCATGTTGCATCTCCATCGAATCACTAGAAATTTCAACTTCCTTCAAGTCTAAAGGAGGGGCCCCAACCAATTTCGTAGATCTTCTCACTCCAGTTCTAGTGCTCTCCTACTTATCCAAGGTATCATAATGCCCAACCTTCTCCCTTTTTACCAGGGATGGCTTGAACAATGCCTCCCTGGCAAACTAATTAGTGCCTTCTTGGGCTTGGACGCCCACACATTCTTGCCTCTAATTCTTGCTGGAAACATTAGTATCAAAATTCTCCACTATATCATCAATTTTCCTCTTTTCACTCACTTTAAATGAGGCATGATTAGTCACAAGGTTGTGTTTAATGGAATAAAGACCAACAATAGCTTCCTCCTTAGAGAAGGTAGATTTATCTTTGGCCATTGGGGTTATAAGCTTAGAAGATTTTGACTGTTTGGGTTCTTTCTTCAGAGGAGCTAAGGATTGAACCTTAGAGCTTACCCCCTTATGATGACTAGCAGTCTCCTCCACTATATTATCCTAGGTCTTGAAGGTGGGGGTAAAAGTAGACTCACTAGGCACATAGACTAAGGGATTTTTTTCCTTCTTCAAAGGATGACTACCCAGGGTTTTTCAACTAGGGAAGAAGAAATGGGTTTCTCTAGACAAAGGGAAAGATGGAAATGGTATAGCTAAAGGATAAGACCTTGGTGTAGGGAGATAGGTAACTTGTTAGGGCTACTAGCAAACTTGTCCTTAGCTTCCTCTATAGAGCTTTCGAGGGAGGTTAAAAGGAAGAACAAGAAACTAATTAAGGTCTTATCTAGCGTAAATGATTTAATAGTGGGAAATGGTAATTGTAGTAGCATTTATAATGGCCTTCTAAAGTGAAGTATTTAATCAATACCCAACACAATTAATCCCATGGCATGGGGATCTCTTCCTTGTTGAAACTATTTTGGTACTTGATAGCTTCCTCCCCTTCTTTAAAGAAAGTCTTCATACTCTCGGTTCTTGGACTTTGATTTGTTGTCTCACCTTCTAACCTTGACATTTGTGACCAGTGGCTACACCTATCACCTCCTCATTAACCTCAAACCCAATACCTCCAATCTACACCTTCCTTTTTCTCCACGACTCAATGAATTGGATGGAAAGATTCTAGTCAAAACCATTAAGACATTCTAGGTATGGAGAGATACTTCCCTCTTTACAAATGTATCAGAGGGTGCTATCACTTTTCACCTTCATGCAAGAGACTGGTTCAATTCAAAATCTATCACCACCCATAGCTAATAATAGAGTACGATAGAGATGAAGCTATCTAAGCTTTTGAGAAATGGAATCAACACCATTCTTAAGCCAATTTTCAAAACCACTAGAAGACTTGCCTCTATCATTAATCGAGGTGACATAAATCCATCCATACTAATTAGTAGTCAGCATACTTTCTAACTCCCACACCATAAGGATATGATTTTGAAGATAACAACCCATCCTCATCTTACAAAATTGAGTGTGAGTTTTGTAAGGGAAATAATTATTGAGTAAGGCACCATGGGGGGGGGGGGGGTACTCAGTGACTTGTGTTATGTGATTTATCCTTCTATAGTAATTATTACTTAAAAATGCCACCTAGGGGTGAAAATCCTACGTAACATAGCCTTTCCACCAAGGATATTGCCAAGTCATCCTCTTAATCCACATTTTAAAATTACCCCAATTAATACAATTATGAATAGCCCAGCAAATAGGGTTACCAACCTTATAACACATTAAATTGTTAAGAAACCTAATGTTTATCATATCTAAAACATTGTATGGAATCATATGAATAAGAGGGGGGATGTTGTTAGGGAGGTTACTACCTCTTTGCCAACAATGCTAAGGAGCCCTATTAATTCCAAGGTTTTCTAGGGCATCTGAAACCATATTCCCTTCACAAAAAATGTGAAGGGATTTGAAATTCACAAAGTTGTTGATGAGACCCTGTATATTCCTGACTGGGTCAGCAAAATTCTAGCTTAGAGTGATCTTTCCAGAGATGGCATCAATGACAATTTTGGAGTCACCTTCAATTTGCAAACATTGAAAACCAAGGGAGAGGACAAGTTTAATACCCCACATCACTTCCAATGCTTCAGCTTCATTATTCATTTTGACTCCCACACTTCTAGTATAATTTGTCATTTGCTCTCCCTGATAAGACCTTATAACTCACCGTCCACTTGCAGACCCATGATTGCCTTTAGAGGCTCCATAAAAGTTTAGCTTATCCCAACCATTAGGGTGAGATTTCTAATATGTATTAGCATAGCTATATCAATTTCAAGAGGATGGGGGGGACTTTCTAGTTTCTTAATATTGCAGTTTGAAACATTTTCCAAGAGAAGTTTAGAGGAGGCAAAGGTCTCCTCAACACACCTACCTTTGTCACAAATTTAATTATTATTTATTTCTTTCCATAGACTCCAAACAAGGTTAAGGGGAGTTGCTACCACAATTTCTTCATAATGGGGTTGGAAAAGGAGGAGAACCAAGTATCAACAAAAGTGGTTATATTGTTATTCATCACCCAACAAATTCTAAACTTTTGCATAGTTTTATCCCAAATGGACCTTGAATAATCATAGTGGAAAAAGAGGTGGGGAATTGTCTCCTCCTCCCTCTAGCACAACATGCATTTGTTTATGGTCTAGAAACCCCTTCTCTGCATGCTGTCTTGAGTAAGGATTTTGTTGTGGCCTTCTATCCACCAAAAGAAGTTGATCTTCAGGAGCAATCTATGGTTCCAAATCTTCTTCCAATGAGCATCTCTGGTAGGATGGTCCAATAGTAGACTATAGGTAGATTTGATAAAGAAGATACCTTTGTTATGTTTATACCATAACATTTCATCTTGCATAGAGAAAATAGGGATTCTATAATCAAGGAGTCTCTTTTGAAGTTCACCAACAAAAGGTAACACCTCAGTTTGATTAAGACAGATGTCTTTTATGTTCTTCCACTGATTGAGTAACCCATTTCTATAAAATTAGTCCTTCACCAAGGGACCAAAGAAGGCTCTTGCAAGGTCATACAAACGACCAAAGGAGTTATGAGAGTTTAGGGTTGCTCTTCCAACCACCTATCCTCTCAAAATCCTAGATGCTCGCCATTCCCAAGTTTCCATTTGACCCCTTTTTGTAATAACCCTCTAGATTTGAGCACATTATTCTAGATGACAAAGCCCTTTGGAATTCTGACTTTTGAAAGAAAATTATCCTATTGTTATGTATTCAAATAATTAGCTTTCATTATAGTGCACCAGTCTTTATTATCCTTCATGAAACCCCAACCCACTTTGGCAAGTAAGGCCTTGTTATCAAGTGGATTTTCCTTATACCCAACCCTCTATGGGCTTTTGGAGTACAAACCCTATCCCCACACATAAGGGCTAATATTTGTTTATCCTCAACTCTATCCCATAGAAACCTCCTCTATATTTGCTTAATTTTTTCTACAAGATACTTTGAAATATTGAATGAGAGAAAGAATATAGGAATACCTTGAAGGGAGGCTTTAAGCAACTAGAGCTTTCCCGCTTGACTCAAAAGTTTACCCTTCCAACCTACAAATTTTTTCTAGATTCTTTCAAGCACAATATTTCAGAAAGTCAGATTAACTTTCTTAACCATTAGAGGTAGCCCAAGGATAAGTAGCTAGAAGTTGGGTGCCATTACACCCTAATAAATATCTTATTTTATCTACAGGTCAGTTGTTGTATTGAAGAAATATATTTAAATTTTCTCAAAATTTATACTCTGTCTTGAGACAGCCTCATAGCCTTCCAAAACTTGCTTCCAATATTTAGCTTCCACCACAGAAGCCAATCCAAAGAGGATAGTGTCATCAAAAAATAGATGTATAGATGAAGGTTGAAGAGAGGTCGTAGCTTTAACTCCCTTTATAACCCCAAAGTTTATCATACTCAAGATGTTTCTTCCTAAGACTTCAAATACCAATATAAAAAGGTATAGGGATAAAGGGTCCCCCTGTCTCAAACCCCTACCAATGTTGAATAAATCTCTAAGATTACCATTGATCAACACAGAGAACTTAGGGGTAGTAACACATTCCCTGATCAAGTTAATTGTTGTCCTGAAAACCAAACTTTCTAAGAACTTTAAATAAAAAATATTAGGAGACCCTCTCATACGCTTTGGATATATCAAGTTTCAAAACCATACCTTGCTTATGATTCCTTTCCATAGAATGGATGATCTCGTGAGTAGCTATAGATGCATCTAGGATTTATCTTCCTGGGACAAATCTTTTTTGGTTCTTAGAAATCATCTTTTCCAGCAAAGGTTGAATTCTAAAAACTAAAATTTTAGAAAACACCTTATAAATCAAGTTGCACAGGCTAATAGGTTTGTAATCATACATAGTGACCAGATCCATCCATGTAGGAATGACAACAATAAAAGTATTATTTAACTATTTCAGCATTTTACCTGTCCTGAGAAAACTATGAACAACAGTCTAACATCTTTGCCTACAATCTCCCAAATCTTGAAAGAAGGTAGGAGGGAAGACATTAGGCCTAGGTGCCTTATAGGGTCCAAAAGAGAAGATGTCAAATTTTACTTCCTTCTCGGTAATAGGCTTGGAAATGATGGAGTTATCTTCTTCCAAAAGAAGGGAGGGGATGTTATCCAACAATTGATCAACAAGATAGTGATTGGAACATTGATGTTGTTCCTCAAGAAGAGACTAGAAAAATCTTGTAGCTAACTGACCCAACTGCTCATCAATGTTGACCTCCAGAATTTACTCATCAACGAGTCTAGTGATCATGTTTCTCTTTTTGTGATGAAGGGAAGATTGATGGAAAAAAAGAAGTATTCCTATCACCCTCTTTCAGCCATTGAGTCCTAGAATTTTGCTTCTACAAAATATCTTCTCTTTGCATTAAATCTTTCTATTCTAAAATGAGAGATTTTTCTCGCATGAGGATCTCCTCCTTTGTATTACCTTTAGCCATCTTATTTTGGATCTCCAATAATTTATTAGTGTAAGGCCACCTAAATCTTATCTGGTAACTTTAATGATAGACTATTTTGTTAACTTAGGAAGTTATTAAGAATTTCTTGAAGATTGGTTTATCGTAGTACATAATTATTGAAATGTTCGATCAAGATTTTTTTGATTTGTCTATATTAATGATTTAAGATATTTTGTTGATGTGTACCTTAGAAATATTGATTCCTTTTTAAAAAGAATCTTGAATGATAGATACACAAGCCTTGATATTATGAACAAACATATCCAATAGAAGTCATTGACATTTTGGTTAGAAGAATAAGTGGTAATGCTAAAGTAAACCAAGAATGAAAAGGTATTGGTAAAATTCTTTACGAAAATTGAAATAATTATTTGTATATATGTATATTTTAAATTTTATGTTGTATTAGTGATATGCATAAATAAAGTTAAATTTTAGATATTATATATACTACTTTATGAACTTAATTAAGAAATAAATATATTTATTAAAAAGAAAATAAATAAATAAATAAAATAAAATAATGGAGTTTTATAAATATAAACCTTAAAAAAAAATGCTTTATTTATTTATATATAGTTAAGTGAGTTTTTTTAAAATGTTTTAAAAAAAACTAAAGTATGTTTATGCTTTAAAACAAGAAGAAAATTTAAATTTTATGTTTAGAAAAAAAAGTGAATACTTATTATTAAGCTTTATCATTTTGTAGACACTTAAATTTGTGCATGTCTTGCAACATCACCTTGTCAATACATTACTAGAGACATCATATGACATTTTGTCCTAATCCCACAACTAATCCCATCTATCCCACTAGCCAATTAATTAAATAAATCATATTTATTTAATTAATTTCCCTCTCTCATTTTCCAACTAATTCAAATAAAATATTTGAATTAGTCTTCACCTTTCAACCTCATTCCAATACATGTCACATACTACATTTTTAATTTAATTGCCTTCACATGTCCAACTAATTTAAATAATATTTATTTAAATTAGGTCAGCCCTATTCCTATCCCTACACTTGTCACATGACTACAACTCCTCATGAGTGGGAAACCCTATTCAATCTCAATTGTCCACATCATTCATTTCAACTTTCAATCTTAGCCATCCATTCAAATCACTCCTTTCCTATAAATCAACCCTCACCCAAGTCATTTGGGGGATCCATTTTTCAAGTAGCCTCATGTTGTCGAAATGATTCTTGATCTCCATTCTCATTCATCTTCTTCTTAGTGTTATGCTTCTGAAATAGTGAGCAATCAACATTCATCTTTCAATATTTTGCATTCCTATTCAAGATTGAGAAGAGCAATGAAGGAGAGCCAAGCTTAACATAGAGATTTGGTTTTGGTTTGCTTTGTCATTTGGATTTCTATGTCTATCTTGTACTCCATTGTGCTATTAGTGTTTAATGATTGATGTTTGTGATTCATAGCTCTGATTTTTTCCCCTAATACATTTGGTGAACCTGACGTAAATTTAACAATTTTTTGTCAATTTTTTTAAATCAAGTTTTTCCAAGTTGTTCCCTGGCCTGGAATAGACCTCATCGTTGCATCCAGGAGGCCTCACAGGTGAAAAATAGCATATAACACTTAGTATTTCATTGCTAGAAAAAAAAAATGTTTGGCCCCTATCGTAGGGCCATACCGTACAGATCCGTACGGACCCGTATGGCCCCTACCTAGGGACCTCTGACTGAATCTCTAGTTTTCGCTGGTTGTAGGTTTTAAATTTTTGTTTTGTTAATAACATCTGCTGCAGGTTTTAGATTCGAGTTATCTAATCCAAACCCTAACTCCCTTTACATGCTTCATATCCTCTACTCACTATTAAGAGCATTCATCGCCATCTGCAGTGTTTTCTACTCATACTCCTCTTGTCCGCCACTCTTGACTCTGTGTCGCCACCTAACACAACTAAGTTGCCTCCTTATCTCCGCTCAACCCTCACAAATCTCCCCGTCGACCCTGTAAACTCCCATCTTCCACCTCTGCCTAAACTCCTCTGCTACTGGTTGCAAACACCACCACTCACTGTCCAAACCCTAATCTACTACTTGGGCTCTCTACTTCCCTTTGGCCTATCCTTAAACCCTAACATTTACCTTTTCGTCACCTCTGCCTAGCTTCCACTGACCATAGCCTCCTATTCCTCAGACCCGGTCGCCACCATTATCAGACTCAACAACCTCTACTCTAAAACCTGGTCACCACCTCAAGGATCTCTTTTCCCCACCTGACTGAAGATTCCTTCGCCTCTGCTTTCAAATTCCCTGCCAACTATTTAACACCTTGTCGTTATCTGCAATGTCAACATCCCTGTCGACATTCTTTGTAACCGTCGAGCCTGCCTTAAAATCTTTGGCCAAGGCTTTGACCGGAGCCTTAGCCGGTACTGGCTTTGGCTCTCTTAGCCCTCATCTCTAGTCGATGGTCACATAGGTGACCAGTCTAGCGGCCCCTTGTTTGCTTTTTTATTTTTTGCATTATCTCGGCCCCTGGTCATATGGCTGACCAGGGGCTCGGCTAACTCTAACTGCCCAAATAGAACGCTAACTTCCAAACCGATACATGTGACCAAAAACCTGTAGACCACTAGTAGTTAGGAGTAAACAGCCAAGCTTGTCCTTCACCTCCTCAAGCCCTAATAGGGCATTATTTTCCTTTTCTTCATAACTTGGTCAAAATAGGTCAAAATTTTGTGAAACAAGCGGCATCAGGAAGCTGGTTCGCCCAACTACAAAGTGGCAAAGAAATTTTTAGGTGAATATATCATTTTCATCAAGATTTTTCTAGTCAAAGTCAACCTTAGTTTTGAACTTCAAACGCTCATAACTATTGCAATTTTTATCAGATTTTCGTGAAATTTTTTTTCAAACAACATAGAATTCTATGAGGATTTTGATTATCAGATTTATTTTTCTATCACTAATAATTTTTATCAGATTGCTTCATTTTTTGCATAATGCATTTGCTTTGCAAGCTTCTTGTCTTTTTCTTGTTTTGATGGCTTCTCGGTGATCATAAGGGACTGTAACAACATCAGCATCAGCTAAAACAATAGATTTGGAAGAAAATTTTCTAGGTGCACTCATTTCAACTTTCATCTTTCATTTGTGTGAGCAGGAAAAAATAGGTTAATAAGATCAAGTATTACAATCAAAACCTGATCCTACCACCTTCAAGAAATCCATCTAAATGACACAAAATGAAAGCAAATCAAAAAACAATGTCACCTAGGTTGTGTTGATTCCTTGGTTGAATGTGGATTGCTTCTCAATAGTGAACAACCATAGTTGTCAAAGTTGCAATGATGATAGATGATATGCTCAAAGTGCTTGATGGATGCTCAATGGATTCAATATGCATGAGATGATAGTTTAGACGCTATGGAGTAGTGGGATATGAATGGAATGAGGTGAGAGGTGTATATATAGCTCTCAACTAAGTTTGATCAATGATGGAGAAAAGGTGGCTATGTGAATGGTTGAGATTATTCAAGAGACATGGATGAATGTGTACAAGACATGTGTCCATAGAGATAGTTTTTATTAAATGATTGTAGTTGGTTTGTTGGTAATGATAGGATTGATTTTCTTAAAATAGGATGCTTTTCTATTTTTAAGAGTTGGATGATGTGGATGATTGATTTTAGAACCAATTAAATCATTTTTGTATTTTATTTTCAACAAACTATGGACAAGGCCAACTCGTACACATAGAAGAATGTGATAAGAGAGGGAAATGATAAGATAAAAATAAATTAAATAAATAAATTCATTTAATTTATTTTTAAATGATAGAGGAAAAAGTTGATTTTAGAAAATTGGAAGAATCAAAATAAATTAAATAAATTTATTTAATTTATGTAAATTATGAGAAGATAAATAAATAAAATATTGATCTTATTTATTTTAGAGGAATAATGGAATAATTAAATAATTAAAAATTATTTAATTATAGATAGAAAATAGAAGAGATAATGATAATAGATGGAATTAATTAAATAAATATAATTTATTTAATTAATGATAGAAATAGATGGTTAGAAGAAAATTGATAACTGATACAAGTGTGCTAGACAAATTGACATGTGCAGTGCTAAAATGCAAGAAATCAATAAATGATGTGAAGGGTCAATTTTGGGTGTCTACATTTTGCCCCTCTTTGAGACAATGTCTATTAGGACGTTGTTTCAAAGAAGATATGATTGATACACTAGATAAACAGGCTATGCCCTAGTGAAACTAGTGGGTGATGCCCCCTCGAGAGGAAAACCAGGCTACTGGGAAAAGACTGGGTTAGCTCGCAATTAGATAACAAGGCAAGGATTAACGAGACTGACATGAAGAATTTGGGGATTGGGTGGGATTAACTAGGGATGGAAAAGAAGAATTAGGTTTTGACTCTATAAATAGGCTTTAAGGGATCAATTCAACTCATTTGTGCTATTTGTGTTTAGAATTTGTTAAGCTCTATGTTTAGACTGCATCAGGACTTCCGAGAGCTACAGGATGCTGATTATACGCGCAGATCATCAAGCGGAGAGGGTGAGGACTTATGGATGACCAGCAAGAGCTCCTGCACTGATAAGTATCGAAAACTTGCTCAGTATGCATCATTAATAGGGTTAAAAGCGTCATTAAGTCATGCATGTGACCAAAGGCACACTAGGGTAGTGCATGCGCTTATGAGTGATAAAAAGTCACATTTGGCAGTTTGAATCACATTTGAGTATGGTTTGATTGCCTTTGATGAAATAGGTTGCATTTGGTTGCTTTGCTAGGGTTTTTAGGATATAGTGCGCATATGGTGGAAAAAATTGCATTTGATGAGCAGCGAGTCGCCTTTGGCGCTTTAGGTCACGGATGAGCGACAAATAGTCACATATGGCAAAGCAAATCGCCTATGGCTGACAATAAGTCGCTTATGACAAGGAAAGTCATTTTGGGTTGAACATAGGCAATCTTAGGGTTTTTTGCAAAATACACTCACATTCATAAATGACGTTTAATCGATTGATGTTTGCAGAATGTATTACCAATGTTACTGTTGAGGGAGGTGCATCCAGCAGATTTAGCATTATCGAGGAATTTAGATGTAGAGGAGCACTTGTTCTTAGAGATCATAGGATTATGGCATGCAACACGGATCACCCCTATATGGGCACACCTTACCTTGATGATAGCATTAGTAGAGCGGTGGTACAATGAGTACAATTATTTCTTGTTTCTAATTGGAGAGGCTACCATCACATTAGATCAAGCATGTGTGAGCAGGTAAAATCAGGTTAATAAGATCAAGCATTACAATCAAAACCCAATCCTACCACCTCCAAGAAATCCATCTAAATGACACAAAATGAAAGCAAATCAAAGAACAATGTCACCTAGATTGTGTTGATTCCTTGGTTGAATATGGATTGCTTCTCAATAGTGAACAACCATATTTGTCAAAGCTGCAATGATGATAAACGATATGCTCAAAGTGCTTGATGGATGCTCAATGGATTCAATATGCATGAGATGATAATCTGGATGCTATGGAGTAGTGGGATATGAATGGAATGAGGTGAAAGGGTGTATATATAACTCTCAACTAAGATTGATCAACGGTGGAGAAAAGGTGGCTATGTGAACGGTTGAGATTATTCAAGAGGAATGGATGAATGTGTACAAGACATGTGTCCATAGAGATAGCTTTTATTAAATGATTGTAGTTGGTTTGTTGGTAATGATAGGATTGATTTTCTTAAAATATGATGCTTTTCTATTTTTAAGAGTTGGATGATGTGGATGATTGATTTTAGAACTAATTAAATCATTTTTATATTTTATTTTCAACAAACTATGGACAAGGCCAACTTGTACACATAGAAGAATGTGATAAGAGAGGGAAATGATAAGATAAAAATAAATTAAATAAATAAATTCATTTAATTTATTTTTAAATGATAGAGGAAAAAGCTAATTTTAGAAAATTAGAAGAATCAATATAAATTAAATAAATTTATTTAATTTATGTAAATGATGAGAAGATAAATAAATAAAATATTGATTTTATTTATTTTAGAGGAATAATGCAATAATTAAATAATTAAAAATTATTTAATTATAGATAGAAAATAGAAGGAATAATGATAATAGATGGAATTAATTAAATAAATATAATTTATTTAATTAATGATATAAATAGATGGTTTAGAAGAAAATTGATAACTGATACAAGTGTGCTAGACAAAATTGACATGTGTAGTGGTAAAAATGCAAGAAATCAATAAATGATGTGAAGGGTCAATTTTGGGTGTCTACATCATCAATCAATCTTGTTTTCTCTCACACTTCAATTTGGGGATTAAAATGAATCATCTTGTTTGCCTTCACATTTGGATTTGGGCATTAAAATGAACCATTGTCTTCAACCACACATTGAAATTGGGCTCTAAAATGAACTTGTGTCTTCCTTCACACATTTGGCTTTGGATTAAAATGAACAAGTACTTGCATTGTTTGGTGAACTTGAGTGTGATTGAAGGTGTGTATGCTCTTATCATGCACTTCATGCAATCTTGAGAATCAAAAACACCTTTGATCCATTCACTTTCACAACACATATTTCATTTCTAAGAGAATTTACATTGCGAGTGTGAATCTAGTGTGCATGTGTATTCTCTCTTCTTGCACCACAAGGTGATTTTGGAGATCAAAAGAACCCACTAGATATGTTTTTGTCACCCTTTCCTAGGAGCCATGCTTGGATACACACCACTCCAAGGGATGACCTCAACTCTAGCATTCCGGTGGAGTCTAAATAGTGAGGTGTGAATCGAAAGACACCCTCTTGGAAGCTGAAATATTGTCACTCGAGATAAGCCCCCAAGAACTTTATACCTTGGGGAAGTGAATGTGAAGGGTGGGTTACCCCTTTCTCCCAACTGTTTAGCACTATTTTGCTTTCATTTCACGGAATTGGGCCCCCCGTACCTTGAGTATATTGGGGACATCCTTAGTCAAACTTGTGCATCCTAGAGTAAGACCTATTTGGCCACACCCACTTGACTAATCTTAGGATTGTTGATGTGTCTTCAAGTGCTTGCTTAATCATCACATTCAAATTTCAAATTCAAACTATCTTATGTGTCTTGTGTGTGTGATCCATGCGTGTACATGTAAAATCATTTGTTTACAAATTTCCAAGTCAAGCTATCAAAATAAACACATAAACACGTCATTTTAAACATTTTTTCCATCACATTCATCCTCATCAAGTTCATCCTAATCAAAATCTTAATCATATCTTAATCATTCCACATCATCATTCTATTCTCTAATCCAATCAATTTCATCCTAATCATTATCCTAATCATTCCACATCATCATCCTAATCACTTCATCCTAATTATTCCACATCATCATTCTAGTCCTAATCAATCACTGGTCAAAATGGTCCTGATCCTTACCAAGTCTAGTTAAAATGCAAATCCCAAATTCATACTTCGACGAGGCCCTTCTCCTAGTCCTAATGATGAGACCAATCCTAATCCCAAACTCATACTTCAAGGGGGCCCTTCTTCCAGTCCTAATGATGAGACCAATCCTAAGCCCGAAATCATACTTCGAGGAGGCACTTCCTCTATTCCTAATGATGAATCAAATCCAAGACCTAATTAAACTCATACTTCGATGGGCCCCTCCTACTTCCAATGATGACAAGAATCATGTTGCATACCTTAAGGGACAAGATAAAATGCAAAGGCTTAAACACATGTGTGACACCATGCCAACACTAGAGAACAAGGTCATAGCACCACATCTCTAATCCATCATCCAAACACTTCACCAAATGCCACAACTCCTAGACCAACAAATCATACAACAACTACAAGACACCATCCAACCACTTCGAAAAAATTAATCACATCTAATACAACAATTCCTAGTCAAAATCCAACAATTCATAGCCACATATCAAACCCACCAACCACAACCACAAATTCTACCTCAATCCTATGTGTGACCTTCATCATCATGCCAACCTAGTCCACCCACACATTGTGTCAATGCTACATCAACCTATCAATTCACTCCACAACAAGAACATGTGATCCCAAGTCACCCCTCGAAACAAGATAAAGTGTCTTCAAGCCCTCATACCTTTGACAAGGGGAATGCCACTCTAGCTTGTGGGGCCTATAAGTATATTCTACCACCATCCAATTGAATGCCTATCCAAAATCCTACTAGTCCTATACCAATAACATCATATTCTCCTAGTCCTAATCTAGTGGTCCCTCGACCTTCTAATCCATTAAACCCTTCATTACCCCTACCATCGTCTAATCCTCCATCAACTTCACTCCCTAAATTCAAACATTTCAAAAGTAAACCTATGGAGTTACCCAAATCCACCCATCCATTACATCATTCATCTACCCATACACCTACAAAGGATGTGATCCAAGGGCTACAAGCAAGGAGTCAACCATGTCACCAAATTCCTATACTTGAGCCTACAAAAGAGTCTTCCAATACCATGTCTATTCCTTCAACCCCATCATGTAGACCACAACCCCTTGAGCCTATTCAATAGTCTCCCCCCATGAATCCAAGTCAACCTTCAACATGCCCTCATGTAGTTGACCATCAAGAGCCTATCAAGCCTCTCAAAGATTCTCCCACATCCCCTTCCATTAAAAATCAAGAGCTATGTCAAGAAGCTAATCCTAAGCATATGGAAACATCAAGCCCTCATTCTAATCAAGATCAAATTACTTTCATTCAACCTATTCATAACATATATCTTTTCCATGATCAAGATATTATCCATGATGAAGAACCTATCCATGAGCAAACTGGTCCTATCCATAACCTCATAACCATCCATGAGAAAGCTACCCAAGATCTTCATGGTTACCTTAGTAATAAGAGTGAGTATGAAAGTCTTGTTAACCTACTTGAGTACTCACCCCGCTTCATGGCCTTCCTTCAAAGCAAAGAAACTTCTCCTCCATCTAGCCCTACCCATGATGTACATGATCCAACAACATCCACTTCCCATGATGAGACACATGCCTCCCAAGCAAACATAGATGATCAAACCAATATCTTGGATCTTAATGCACATAATGAGAATCAAGATCCTAATGATCCTTCCACATCTAATATCAACCCCATTTCAAGTCCACTATCATATCCCCATGGTCTTACCACCTTCATCCATGAATGTTCTTCCTTAGGAAAGAAACAACTTCTATCTATCACCTCACATTCACCATCCAATAATGAGCTCAAGTCTAGTGTTCAAAACACACCTAGTCCCATTGTCCATCGTATACTCCAAAAATGAACTATCAAGGCAAAAGCTTAGGCCTTCATGAACAAGGTATTTTGGAGCCTATCCATGTCAACATTCCTCCACGCTCATATGGCCTTAGATATACACCCCAAGGTAAATAATCTCAAGATGTGGGTACTTCCTCCATTCCTCCTAAGTCCACTACTTTCCATCACAAATCTTATCATGCTCCCAAAACATATGTTTCCATTCCACCTCCATTGTCCTACAAATCCCAAAATCATGTGACCATACACTTTCTACCATCCACTTTACCTCCACTACTTCCAACTCCTAATATCCCTCTATCCCCTCTACCTCCACTTCTACCAATACTTAATATCCCTATCATCCAATCTCCTCATCCATTTATCCATAAATCCCCTCAAATTATGACCAATCAATGCACACATCGTCTAAACAAGAAGCTTCCACCAAACCCATGGGATTCAAAAATAAAAATTTGGATGCCTCCACCCATAAAGAAAAAAAATCCTAAAAATCCTCATGCCTTAGGACACAAATGCAAAGAATCAAAGCCAAATACATCTAAAAGGCTACATAAGCCCATACCTCCAAAAGAAAAGGTCAAAACTAAATTGATTTGGGTAAATAAGCAAAAAGAATGCAATTCCAATGAAGCATCCACATGCTTTTCCATCCAAAAATCACATTCCATTCAGAAATCTCAAATTCCTTCATCCCACAAGCAAAATAAAAGTCATAAGAATCCTAAGTCTATGTGGGTTCCTAAATCACTAAATTGACCATCCACTAAGCAAACATCCCCATTGATTCCTACACCTCCTCCAAATCATAAGCTTCAATCTTTATCACGGTGTGTGCAACCATTGGTCTTGGTTCCCTTCCATTCTGCAACATTCCCACATAACTCTATCTCCCCATCTTTCATCCGCTATCCTACATATCTTCCCCATCACCTTTCTATGGTCCACACTTTTGCATAATCCTTTCATCCATTCTTTTGCATAATTCCTTCATAATCCACATCATAGTCCACTATCTACCTACTCCATCACTCTCACACAAATCCCCTACCAACATCTATAAACATAATGACATTTGACATGGTCCATGCAATGGCATCCATCTCTATTGGGACTATCACCTTTCATGGAACTAGACACTTGAGTCCCTCCTATCCATATTCCCCTTCTCCTATCAAAAAATTAAAAAGAAAAAATCAAGAAAGTAAAGAGAAATCCCTTCGTCCAATGGTGAAAACCACCCTTGGTGGCACCTTGGGTAAGTACCATGATGAAAACCTAGGAAACAAGCGTCATGTGTAGGTTGATCTTCTATGTCACTTACACTTGGGGGCACATTGTGTCATCCATACCACACTATCATTTCCATCCTACCATTTCCATATCATCCTATCCTTGTTGCAAGTATGAGCAGTAAGTGTTGTCATTGATGTCAACACCTAAGGTCAGCATCTAAGGAAGTTATTTGTATGAGTTTGAGCAAGTATCTTAGAAGAACAGTGTAGCATTTTGCTCCACATATCATGTAGATTGAATATCTTTGCTTGCAATTTGAAAGTTATGCTAAGGGATGTCTGTAGTTGCTATGTTTCAAGTTTGAGCCTGTGGTGTGAAGATTTGAGTGGGTTCAGTTCACCAAAGTAAAAATTGTTTTCTGAGTATTCAATGGTGAGAAGGAGAATGTATTCTCCTCCACATTTCTCTGCATTTAAGTTTCATATTCTGTAGTTCTAATATTAAGTTTGGAAGGATGTTATGTGCCTTCAGTTGAAGTGGTTCATGATTTGGTGCTCCACAAGAGATCTTTCCTTTATGACAATGGTTGACAATAATGTTTAAGTGCTCCAGTTTGAAGAATCTTCTGGATAGAATGTTTAGGGGTTGTGTGGAAGTTCTTAGTGATTGTAACGTACTTGTGAATGTCTCTAGATTGTGTTCCTACTTTTTGATTGGTCCGCAAAGAGTAATTTAGATCATGGATAAAGTGTGTTCCTAAAGGTCTTAGTGTTAACACTAGTTTTGGCTGACTTGGTTGTTTTCACTACTTGTGATTATGCTTTGGAGTTTGTGATAGTGTGTTGTTGCATGAGAGATTGAATTTGAGTCCCAGCTAAGGCGTTGTGTGGTCCGCAGTCACTCTTTTCCTTTACAAATTTGTTTAGGTCTAGACCTATTCTAATGTATGTATGCATGCCGACCTGTCACGTCTCAAGCTTTGATGCTTTCTGAACTTACTTTATGTGGAACTGAATTATGGATGACTATGTGTGGTTGAATAAATATTATGACTATTTTGAAAGTTGAAATAAGTAATTGATTAATTTATTAAGGGAAAGATGAAACGAAATGAATATTATTTTATTCAAGTTATTTTGGAATGATAAATTATGGTGCTTCAGCTATGCTTCGGCTATTTGGACACTAACCTATTAATGGGAAATTTAAGTTTTCATGAGTTGCAGGTTGTCGAAGACAAGGGTGTGGTTAAGGTAGAGGAGGTTAGGAGTTTGGCAGGGTTAAGATGGAGGGATTTCTCTCTCACACACACTCTTGACCTTGGATTGCGGAAGACCAGTGGGGTCACGACGGTCGAGATCAGAGATTTTATGTTATATGATTCATTATGGATATTTACTTCATTGTATTATTCTTGTATGGCTAGTATAGCCAATTTGTAAAATGTAATTATTTTCATTGATGTAATAGATGTATTCAGTTGTACTCATAACATTGAAACAAATGTATTGTAACACCCTAATTGGTGTATGTAATTGGAAATGTAACACTTTTTAGTGTATGGAAATTATACTTCACATTTAGAAAATTTGCTATATCATGCAATTATGGATATTTGAATATTATAAATGATTTAATTTCTTCAATTGGAATAAGCATTGTTTTTGTAATACTATTTTTAGTATGTAAGTTTACGCACTTTACATTTGGTCTCAGAGCCCTAGGTTCAACTCTAGGACCTACGCCTAATTATGCTTTAATGGAATCTTTTCAGAGTAATCCAAATGGATACTAGATTCACTTACTAGCATGGAGGAGGATCCCATGGAGATCCAAATGAAAGATTGGATCAGATCATAGCCATGTTGAATCGACAAGAGGCCAGGATGGATGGTCTAGAACAGGAGATTCGAATAGGCCAACCAGGGCTGAATGCAGGAAGAAATGAGGGCAATAGGGGTGAAGCCCATGAAGAAATCCCTAAGACTGAGAGAAACCTAAGTAAGCAGGAGAAAGTGGCTGAAGAGTTGGGTAAAGACCTCAAAAATGTCACCCCACCAAAATTTGATGGAAAGACAATTGGGGATGGGGCAGAAGCCTGGATAATCGAGAGGGAGAAATATTTTGCCCTATGGAATTTGTCTAATGAAACTAAGGACATATGGGGATTGTATCAACTCATCGGTGAGGTTGCCACTTGGGATAATGAAAAGGCTGAGAAGCGGTTGTTGCCTGGTGAGGTAACTTGGGATCAATTTCTGTAGTTGTTCAGAAAAAGGTGGCTACTGCAGCTATATATTGATAAGAAAATGACCGAATTCTAGAATCTCACGTAGGGTGGAATGACAAAAACTCAATATTGGGAGAAATTTTCCCACTTGATCAAGTATGTGCCTCAGTATCAGTAGAAAGAGAGGTTTAAGATTCACAAGTTTATCCTAGGGCTTAGGCCTCAAATTGGAGTTGATATTGGCATTCATAACCCTTCCACCATGGATGAGGTTTTTAAAAAAGCAATCAAGAAAGAACAAAAATTACAATAGGTTGCAGACTACAGGAAGAGCAGAGATGCCAAGTATGGTAATAAGAAATCTCAAGGAAACAATCAGAATAATTAGAATCAGAATAACCAGGGCAATAACCATAATAGGTAGATCAGAAATCTCAAGAGGGGGAACAATTCTCAAGACTGCAACGAAGGAAATCAGAACAACAAGAGGGCCAATAATAATAATAATAATAGCAATAACAAGAGAGATGATTCAGACATACCTAGAGTACCCCACGGTGGTTGCTACACATGCAGGGGTGAACATTATACCAATGTGTGTCCTCAGAGGTGGAATAATTAGAAAAATAGAAACCAACATCACATCCATGCAACAGTAGATAATCGTCAGGTTGACTTCCAGGCTACGCCAATCCAGTGTTCGAGTAAGCTTTTTGGATGCCTTGTTTCAATTTTAATTGATACTAGAGCCACTGAGTGTTTTGTAGATCCAAATGTCATTTCAAAGTTGTCAATTAAATTGGGATATATGGCTAACTCATGGAAGGTCCAATATGGAAACCAGATAGAGAAAACGGTAAAGCATTGTCTTGCCTGCAGTGAACTTGAACTTCCTAGTTTTGAGACACAGGTCAACTTATATGTGCCACACCTTGGGTCATATGATGTAATTCTGGGAATAAATTGGCTTACTAAGCATAAGTCCATTGTAGATTGTGAAGAGAAAATAGTGAAATACTTAGATGACCAAGGTAACCGTGTTGAGATTCATGGTTTGAAAAGACCTTTAGAACTCAGGTAGATTTCTGTCATGTAGCTGAAAAAGGCTAACAGGAAAAGATGTACGATTTATGCAGTAAAGGTCAGGAACTTTGATAAATTGGAGTTGACAGCTAATGACCATCCCATTCTAAATTAATTTCAAGATGTATTTCTTGATGAATTGACGGAGTTGCCTCCTAAAAAGGAATTTGATTTCTCAATTGATTTATTGCCAGGAATTGAGCCTCAATTAAGGGTACCGTACAGGATGAACAAAAATGAATTATATGAGCTAAAGGCGCAGTTGCAAGAATTGCTTAACCAGGGATTTATAAGGCCAAGTGTGTCTCCATGGGGAGCACCTCTCATATTTGTGAAGAAGGCTGATACCTTGAGGTTGTGTATTGATTATAGAATTCTAAACAAGGCCACCATCAAAAATAAGTATTCGCTCCCTAGAATTGATGAATTGTTCGACTAGATGAAAGGGGCTAAGGTATTCTCGAAGATCGATCTGAGATCGGGATACCACCAACTAAGAATAAAAGATGATATTTCCAAGACCGCTTTTAAGACTAGATACGGACATTATGAGTTCACGGTGTTACCATTTGGGCTAACCAATGCCTCGGCAGCTTTTATGAATTTGATGAACAACATCTTCAGAGACTGCCTGGATGACTTTGTATTAGTTTTTCTAGATGATATCTTGATATACTCCAAATCAGAAGAAGAGCATGACAAACACCTTAGGATAGTGTTGCAGTGTTTGTGGGATCATAAACTTTATGGGAAGATATTAAAATGTACTTTCTACTAGACTAAGGTACACTATTTGGGCCATGTTATTTCAGCTGAGGGGATAGCAGTGGACCTAGATAAGATCAAGGCGATCATGGAGTGGCCAGTGCCACAAAATGTGTTAGAAGTCTAGAGATTTATGGGGCTTTCCGGCTACTATAGAAAAGTTGTCAAGGGATTCTCAACAATTACAGCACCCATCACTGCAAGTTCCAAAGAAAGGGAAAGAAATTTGAATGGAGTGATAAGTGTGAGCAGGCCTTTCAACTTTTAAAGGAGAAACTTACTTCTGCACCTATCTTGATTGTGTCGGATCCCAATGGGAACTTCATAGTGATTATAGATGCATTAGGAGAGGGTGTAGGAGTAATTCTTATGCAGGACGAACAGGTGGTAGCATACAAATCTAGGAAATTGAAGAAGCATAAACTGAACTATGCACCACATGATTTGGAGTTGGTTGCCATAGTGCATGTCCTTCAAATATGGAGGCACTATCTTTTGGGGAAGCCATTCGAGCTGAAAACAAATCATTTGGGACTTCAGTATATCTTTACCTAGCCCAACCTGAATGCTTGATAGAGGCGATGGTTGGAGTTCTTGAGAGAATATGATTTTGGCATTGAGTATATAAAAGGAAAAGAAAATAGAGTACCAGATGCCCTAAGTAGGAGGAGACATCTTGTAGCCATGATCAGTGTGAAATCAAATTTTAGACAGCAGGTGATTCAGGCCTTGCCGAGAGATGAGCATTATGAAAGGGTGAAACAAGCCCTAGAGTAGGATCCTTCAGATCATAGATTTGATGGATACATGTTTGAGTCTGATGGACTCTTAAGATATCAGGGACGAATGTATGTTCCTAACTCAACAGAGTTGAGAGAACTAGTGTTAGAAGAATTTCACAATGCACCTTATTCAGGGCACCCTAGTGTAACAAAAATGATAGAGGGACTCAAGCCATTATATTTCTAGCCAGGACTTAGGAGGGATGTTACAGCTTTTGTAGAATGATGTTTGGAATGCCAGCGAATTAAGGCTGAGCATGTGCATTTGGCAGGACTTTTATACCCACATAGATTGTCGAAATATAAATGGCAGGTAATTACTATGGATTTCATTCAGGGTTGCCTATGACCAAGACCAGACATGATGTCATCTTGGTTGTTATTGATAAATTAATGAAAGTAGCTCACTTCATATCTGGGAATCTTAAGGATGGATCACTGGTTTTAGTGAGAAAGTTTGTGCAAGAGATTTTCTGATTGCACAGAGTGCCAAAACGATCATCTCTGATCATGACACTTGAATGACCTCTAGATTTTATACTACATTGTATGCTTCTTTGGGGACAAAACTAAATTTTAGTTCGGCTTATCATCCTCAGACCAATGGACAAACGGAGAGGGTAAATCAGGTAGTGGAGGATCTCTTTAGAATGCACTACATGGACCAGCAGCATAAGTGGGAGGAGTACCTACCCTTAGTAGAATTTGCTTATAATAACTCATATCATGCCTCTCTAGGAATGGCACCTTTCGAGGCTTTGTATGGCTGCAAATGTCATACACCTATCAGCTAGGATAAGGTGGAAGATAGGATTGTCATTGGGCCAGAGATGTTGAGAGATATGGAAGATTAGATGAAACTAATTAAGGAAAAGTTAAAACAAGCTTCAAATTGCCAAAAGAGCTTTGCAGATAGGAACAGAACCTTTAGGCAGTTTTCAGTGGGAGATAAAGTCTTCTTGAGGGTGCAACCATAGAAGAGTTCTATCTCTTTTGGAAAGGGGTCTAAACTTGCCCCTAGATATGTTGGGCCATTTGATGTCTTAGAGGTTATCAATCTGATTGCTTATAGGGTTGCTCTACCACTAGCTCTATCTTGGATACATAATGTCTTCCATGTTTCTGTGGTTAAGCCATATCATCTGGCTGCTTCTAATATTCTTGACTAGCATGCATTACAACTTCAAGATCCAGGGGTGGTGCTAGTGGAGCCCACCAAGATTTTGGAGAGGCGCAACATTAAGTTGCAGAACTGCAATGTGGTGCATTATAGGGTCGAGTGGGACTAGTATTCGGTGGATAGTGCCACTTGGGAGAATACGGAAGATATTGATAGATAATTCCTGCATCTCAAATTTTAGCATATTTTTATTCCTACTTATGATGACTTTTATTATGTTATTGATATTGGTTGTATAAGACCTTTTATGTAGATGTTTTGTAATAAGACATTGAGACGATGTCTCTTCCAAGTGGGGAAGGATGTCATATCTCAAACTTTGATGCTTTCTGAACTTACTTTATGTGGAATTGAATTATGGATGAATATGTGTGGTTGAATAAATATTATGACTATTTTGAAAGTTGAAATAAGTAATTGATTAATTTATTAAGGGAAAGATGAAATGAAATGAATATTATTTTATTCAAGTTATTTTGGAATGATAAACTATGGTGCTTCGACTATGCTTCGGCTATTTGGACATTAACCTATTAATGGGAAATCTAAGTTTTCATGAGTTGCAGGTTGTCGAAGACAAGGGTGTGGTTAAGGTAGAGGAGGTTAGCAACTTGGCAGGGTTAAGATGGAGGGATTTCTCTCACACACACTCTTGACCTCAGATTGCAGAAGACCAGTGGGGTCACGGCAATCGAGATCAGAGATTCTATGTTATATGATTCATTATGGATATTTACTTCATTGTATTATTCTTGTATGGCTAGTATAGCCAATTTGTAAAATGTAATTATTTTCATTGATGTAATAGATGCATTCAGTTGTACTCGTAACATTGAAACAGATGTATTGTAACACCCTGATTGGTGTATGCAATTGGAAATGTAACACTTTTTAGTGTACAGAAATTGTACTTCACATTTGGAAAATTTTCTATATCATGCAATTACGGTTTTGTCTATTTGGCTTTATATGAATAATATCATTCTTAGTGATTATACTTTTACATATTTTTGTATTAAATGCATCATAATTTCATATTTTATATTATACATTTCTTGGAATATATTACTATGATACATATTTTACTATTCTTCTTTGGTCTTTTTGTCTATTTTCATGTTAATACATGTATTGTATTTGTATTATATATTATTCATATATACCTTTTCTTTTTATACTTTTTGCTATTATATATTATTCATATATATATTCTCTATATAAACTTTTTTGTTTTAGTAATGTTATGTGTTCATATGTGTGCTTATGTGGATTCACATACTACAAGTATGAATTGGTTGTGTTTTTATTTTTCCATCCCCTCCCCTCATGTTGTGGTTCTGTCTTATCCCCCCCCTCTCCATTTCCTTTATAAGGTCATGTTTGCTATCCAAACACACTTTCTCCTCTTCCTGATGATGGATCATTGTGCATGATCTAAAATGTTGAAGCAAAAACATACACAATTTAATCCAAAAGCACTATCAAATTAATTCATGGACTGTGGAAAACTCATGCCTACTATTATAAATGATTTAATTTCTTCAATTGGAATAAGCATTGTTTTTGTAATACTATTTTTAGTATGTAAATTTATGCACTTTACATGACCTTGGATATCATTCCAATGGTTAATGATTGTAATGTCGACCTTAATGTACATTCCAAGGTTGATGAATTGTATAAATACATGTAATGAAGTTGTAAATAAGGTATGATGTTGTGATGATGCAAAGATAAGTGTGAAATGTAAAAGCGGAGCAGTGCAAAGGAGTTTTATTGCACTTCAATGGAACTAAACCTTGGCATGGTGTAGATGTTGCTATCTCAGTTCACTAACTTCTGGCAGTGAGCCTCTTCTCTTAGCAGTGAGCCCCTTCTTTTGCAGTGAGCATTTTAGGTAGTGAACCTCTGGTAGTGAGCCTCTGACAGTGAGCCTTGTAAATTTTGATATATCATTTATATTGTGAGTTAATCCTCACCGTGGTTTTTCCCTCATTGGGTTTTCCACGTAAAAATTTGGTTTCTTATGTGTTGAATGTGTGAATGTGCTTGAATTTCTAAATTCATGCTTTCATGGTTAAATCATAATAACAGTAATTAAGTGGTTGATGCATTGATGGCTATAAGAAGTTAAGTTTTGGTTACGACTAATTCACCCCCCTCTCAGTTGTCTTGTGCATTTAAACAATTGGTATCAGAGTGAGGGTTCTTTAGAAGAAAGCCTAACAGTTTGAGGTAGATCTAGGACGGTGCACAAGAAGGAATCTCCACAGTTTGATGGAACAGACTGTGCTCTCTAGAAGGTACGGATGAAATTTCATCTCATTTCTCTTGGTTATAGTGTTTGGAGGATGGCAGATACAAAGTATACTATTTCTCAAAATGGTCCATCATCTGAAGATGAAGTCAAACAGTATGAGTTGAATGGAAAGGCTAGAGACGCTCTATTAAATATTGTATCCAACACTAAGTTAGTGAAAGTTATGGATCTAGAAACTGCTCATGAGATCTGGGTTAAGTTAAAAAATTTATATGAAGGAGATGATTTTGTAAAGAGTGCCAAATTACAAAACCTAAAGGCGAGGTATGAAGCCCTAAAGATGAGTGATGATGAGAACATAACAATCTACATACAAAAGGTTGATGAAATTGTCAATGGAATCAAAGGTCTTGGAGGAACCATTAATGAGGATGAGGTTGTGCTGAAGATTCTTAGGTCATTGCCTAAATCCTACAATCACAAGGTGTCTGCAATTGAAGAACTTATGAGTGTGAACAAGATTACAAAAGATCAGTTGCTTGCAAAGTTCATTGCATTTGAGATGAGAGAGTTCAGTGATGCTTTGCCAAAGACTGAGACTGATTTCAAAGCCAGTACTTCAAAGAAGACTTCAAGATCTGAGAAGTATGATGTGGAACTAGATGATGACCTTGATGAGATTGAAGCTAACTTTGTGGATAAAATGCAAAGAGCTACTAGTAAGTTCAAAGGTAAATTACCATTCGAATGCTTTACTTGTGGTAAGATTGGTCACTGTGCCTCAAGGTGTCCAGAGATAATTAAGAAAGGCAAGAAGAAATTTGAAAGTAGACCTAGAATCATAAAGAAATTCTATTATGTTAGAGATGATGATGATGTAGGTGTAAGAGATGACGAGTCTGATGATACTAGTGCAAATGAATGCTTGTTTATTGCTATCAAGGAAGAACTTGTATCTACTAATCCTGCTAGCTATGTGAAGGAAGAAAAATTGATGGAAGAGAGTGCTTTGTTTGTCTGCTAGGTTGAGAAAGATAAGGATGAATGGATTATTGACAGTGGATGTTCACATCACATGACAGGTGATAAAAGTAAGTTTGTAAGTTTGGAAAAGTATGATGGAGGACTGGTTAGGTTTGGAGATGATGCAACTAGTAAGATTTGTGGAAGAGGATCTATTTCTTTTGATGGAAAACACAATACAGATGATGTTCTATATGTGAAGGGTTTAAAGCATAATCTTTTAAGTGTTGGTTAGATGTGTGACAAAGGGTATGATCTAAGATTCAAGGATAATGGATGCAAGATCATGGAAATCTCCAGAATAGTTATTGCTACTGGTAAGAAGACTAGAGGTAATGTTTATCATTTGAGAAGAACTCATGATTGTTGTTTGTTGGCTCAGGCAGATGAGAGTTGGTTGTGGCATAGAAGGATGTGTCATATCAATTTTGACAACTTGGTGAAGATAAGTTTAGTACAAGTTGTGAGAGATTTGCCTAAGATTGTGAAACCTGCTAATACCATTTGCAAGGAATGTCAATTGGGGAAACAGACAAGGACAAGTTTCAAGAGTAAAGAACAATTTTCTGTTGGATTTCTTGTGCTGGTACATACAGATTTGTGTGGTCCTACAAGAACAAGAAGTCTGCAAGGAGACAATTACTTTATGTTGCTTATTGATGATATTCTAGAATGACTTGGGTCACTTTTCTAAAGGATAAATTAGAAGCCCTAGACAAGTTCAAATCTTTCAAGGTGATGGTTGAGAATGAGATAGAATTAAGGATCAAATGCTTAAGGTCTAATAGAGGAGGTGAGTTCACATCAAATGAATTCAACATTTTCTATGAAGAACATGGGATAAAGAGATAGTTGTCTACCCTAGAACTCCTCAGCAAAATGGAGTTGTGGAAAGAAAGAACAAGACAGTTCAAGAGGCAACTATGTCAATGATGAAGGAGGCCAACCTACCAAAAGTGTATTGGAGAGAAGCCATACATACTATTGTCTACATTCAAAACATAGTTCAAGTCAAAGGTAATGGTACTAAAAGTCCTTATGAATTGTGGTATGGAAGAATTCCTACAGTGAAATATTTCAAAGTTTTTGGAAGCAAATGTTATATCAGAAGAGAAGAAGAGTTAGGCAAGTTTGATGCTAGGTGTGATGAAGGAATTTTCCTTGGATACTCTACTAAGAGTAAGGCCTACCGGTACTACAATAAGAGATTAAGAAAGATCATTGAGAGTGCTAATGTGAAGGTTGATGAAGACAGGGAAAGAATATCATATCTAAGTGACTATGAATCAGATGAATCTACTGTTATAGTAAATGAAGAAAAAGTTAAACAACAAGACAGTCAAATTGAAGAAGAAAAGGCTCTGGATAGTACTATTAAGACTCCCAAGTATGTAAGGATTAATCATTCTGAGGATTAGATTATTGGTGACAAAAGCAAAGGGGTATTGACAACGAAAAGAGCTACATAAGAACATGTGAACTACTGTTTACTTTCAAAGATTGAACCTGAAATTGTAAGTGAAGCCTCCAAAGATGAAAATTAGGTAAAGGCTATGGAAGAAGAGCTGATGCAGATAGAGAAGAATCAAACTTGGGAATTAGTTCATAGACCTGCTGACAAGAATGTGATTGGAACTAAATGGGTTTTCAAAAATAAAATGAATGAAAATGGAGAAGTAGTAAGAAACAAAGCAAGACTGGTATGCAAAGGATATTCTCAAGTTGAAGGCATAGACTTTGAGGAGACTTATGCTCCTATGGTAAGGATTGAAGTAATAAGAATGTTCTTGGCATTTGTAGCACACAAAGATTTCAAAGTGTACCAGATGGATGTGAAGTGTGCATTCTTGAATGGAGAGATGGAAGAAGAGGTCTACATTAAACAACCGGAGGGATTTCAGTCATCAAACCAAGGTGACATGGTGTGCAGATTGAAGAAAGCCTTGTATGGACTAAAGCAAACTCCTAGAGCCTAGTATGCAAGGTTGGAAAAGTATTTGGTGCAATTAGGGTTTAGTAAAGATACTGCAGACAATAATCTCTATTTCAAAATCAATGATGATCAAATTCTGATTGTTGTATTCTTTGTTGATGATATTATCTTTGGAGGAAATGAAGGCATGTGTAATAAATTTGTAGAGGAAATGCAAAAGGAGTTTGAGATGTCTATGTTTGGTGAAATGAATTTCTTTCTAGGACTGCAGATTACTCAATCAGAAAAACAAATTTTCATTTCTCAGTCCAAGTATGTGAAAGAGTTGTTGAAGAAGTTCATAATGGAGGACTTTAAGCTATTATGTACCCCTATGGTAACTAGTTGCAAGCTGAGAAAGAATGATGAATCACCTAATATTGATAAAAAAAAGTATAGGTCTATGATTGAAGGACTACTTTATCTAACCTATACCAGACCAGATGTAATGCATGTAGTTTGTCTTGTGGCAAGATTTCAAGAAGATCCTAGAGAATCACATGTGATGGTAGTTAAGAGGATAATGAGATATTTAAAAGGCACTTCAGACTATGGATTGTGGTATCCTAAAGATATTGATTTCACTCTTAGTGATTATATAGATGCAGATTGGGCTGGAGATGTTGATCATGACAGAAAAAGTACAAGTGTAGGTGCTTTCTTCTTGGGTAACAGATTGGTTTCATGGTTAAGCAAGAAGCAAGATTCAATTTCTTTGTCTACTACATAAGTAGAATATATTGCTGCAACATGTTGTACTCAGGTGCTATGGATGAAGTAAACATTGAAGGATATAAGAGTTGTGTATGGAAAACTAATTTCAATCTTTTGTGACAATACAAGTGCTATAAACATTTCAAAGAATCTAGTGATGCACTCAAGAACAAAGCATATATCAATAAGGTATCACTTTCTGAAAGAAAAGGTAACAGAGAATAAAGTAAAGATGGAATATGTGTCTAGAAAGGATCAGATTGCAAATATTTTTACAAAGCCTCTGCCTAAGGATACTTTTGGGTATCTCAAGGAGAAGTTAGGGGTTATTACCCATCCTATTCTAAATTAAGATGCATAGGAAGTGCATCAGTCCAGTGGTGCCCAAAGTCTCATCTTTTGATCTGGATTGATGTTTTGAAGGCTACCTCTCAAGGGGAGTAGGTAGATTGTTGTTGATATGAGTTCTTGATTAAGAGCAGTAAGTGTTGCAGTGTTACTAATAGGGGGAGTAGTGCAGTAAGATCTAAATTTATCTTTGATAACTAAAGAAAGAGAAAAGGTATGGCACCATTTGCCATTTATGTCAAAGGAGGAGAGAATTTCATGTGAAAAACTTAAGGAGAGAGATTCTGAGAAAGTTGCAGCTAGAGAAAGCATAAAGTAAGGGGGAGTAAAGAAGCGAAGAAGCTTGTTTGTCTTGATGGTTTTTCACATCATGTGTTACCATCAATGACAAAAGGGGAGATTGTTGCAAGTATGAGCAGTAAGTGTTGTCATTGATGTCAACACCTAAGGTCAGCATCTAAGGAAGTTATTTGTATGAGTTTAAGCAAGTATTTAAGAAGAACAGTGCAGTGTTTTGCTCCACATATCTTGTAGATTGAATATCTTTGCGTGCAGTTTGAATTTATGCTAAGGGATGTCTGTAGTTTCTATGTTTCAAGTTTGAGCCTCCAGTGTCAAGATTTGAGTGAGTTTAGTTCACCAGAGTAAAAATTGTTTTCTGAGTATTCAATGGTGACAAGGAGAATGTATTCTGCTCTACATTTTTCCACATTTAAGTTTCATAGTCTACAGTTCTAAGATTAACCACTTCATGATTTGGTGCTCCACAAGTGATCTTTCCTTTATGACAGTGGTTGACAGTAATGTTTAAGTGCTCCGAGTTGAAGAATCTTCTGGATAGAATGTTTGGGGGTTGTGTGGAAGTTCTTAGTGATTTTAATGTGCTTGTGGATGTCTCTAGATCTTGTTCCTTCTTTTTGATTGGTCTGCAAAGAGTAATTCGGATCATGGATGAAGCGTGTTCCTAAATATCTTAGTGTTAACACCAGTTTTGGCCGAATTGGTTGTTTTCACTACTTGCGATTATGCTTTACAGTTTGTGATAGTGTGTTGTTGCATGAGAGATTGAATTTGAGTCCCATCTAAGGTGTGGTGTGGTCTGCATTCACCCTTTTCCTTCACAAATTCGTTTAGGTCCAGACCTATTCTAATGTATGTATGCATGCCGACCTTGGAGATCGTTCCAATGGTTGATGATTGTAATGTCGACCTTGATGTACAATCCAAGGTTGATGAATTGTATAAATACATGTAATGAAGTTGTAAATAAGATATGATGTTGCGATGCTACAAAGATAAGTGTGAAATGTAAAAGTAGAGTAGTGCAGAGGAGTTTTATTGCACTTCAATGAAACTGAACCTTGATATGGTGTAGATTAGTTCACCAACTTCTAGCAGTGAGCCCTTTTGGCAATGAGCCTCTTCTCTTGGCAGTGAGCCACTTCTTTTGCAGTGAGCATTTTGGGCAGTGAGCCCTAAGGTAGTGAGACTTGTAAATTTTGATATATCATTTATATTGTGAGTTAATCCTCACCGTGGTTTTCTCTCATTGGGTTTTCCACGTAAAAATCTGGTGTCTTATGTGTGAATGTTCTTGAGTTTCTAAATTCATGATTTCATGGTTAAATCATAATAACAGTAATTAAGTGGTTGATGGCTATAAGAAGTTAAGTTTTGGTTACAACTGATTCACCCCCCCTCTCAGTTGTCTTGTGCATTTCAACAATCCTACCATCCTTATCCATTACATACATATACCTATCCTATTGAATCCATCCATCCTCCTTTCCTCCTTTTGATCTTGATAAAATTATGGGGGCAAAATGTTGACAAATGTTTTGGATATCTCTTGATATAGCTCATCCTTTCCAAACAATCGTATCATTCATCCAAGTTATAAGCTTTGTCATGTAAAATCCTAAGCATTGTATCTAGAATGGGGCATGTTATTCCTATGTGACATAGCCTTTGGAGATCACATCCTAGCTCCCTTATGATGCCTACATCCATTCCATCCATTATATCTTATCTTTTTATCCATACATCTATCATGAGCTTTCCATCTTATCGCTCACCCTATTATCCATGTATCCAATCCTACCTCCATCCTAGCATCTAGACTTGGTTTTCCCCTTGTCATTGGTATCTAGCACAAAGGCTACCCAAATTGTAATCCATTGACATCCTTAAAATGTCAAAAAAACAAACAAAAAGATCAAAAGATTTTAAAAATACAAAAAAAATCAAAACATCCAAAATCCAGAAAAATCAAAACATTCCAAATAAATCAAAATATTAAAAAAATACAAACAAATCAAATATCCAACAAAATCCAAGTAATAAAATCAATCAAGTCAATCACATCAATCTAATCACTCAATCAATTCATTCCAACTCAACCAAATCAATTCTTCCAATCATCCAATCAATTCATCAAATTCAATTCAGTCAAATCAAATTAATCAATTCATCAAGTCAATTTCTCAAATCACATCAATTTTTTAAATCAATTCATACATTATTCAAATCAATCCAGTCAAAACCATCAAATCAAATCAATCCAAATCAAGTCATCAACAAAATCAATCAATTCATCAAATCATATCAATCCAAAAATTCCAAGCAATAAATCTCAAATCCAAGTCATCATCAATACCAATCAAGTTAATCAATCTTGTCAAATTATACAATTGCATCCTTTGGTCTTGATCCTAATCTTGTTGTAAACCCAATCAATCAATCATTAATCAAATCCTGGTGTTGATTCACATGGCCAACAACACTAGTGTCAACCAATCAATCAATTGTCTTATACAAGATGTTGCATTTTCAAAACTAGAATAGGTGTCTTATATGACATGTTTCATTTCTTAAAACCAGACATCAATATCAATCAATCAATCATTGGTTTATAGCTTGATAGGGGCAATACCTTGTTTGTTTTCGAATCATTTGTGCATGCTTGCTTGTGTGTGTTATTATTTTATCTTGCATTTGAATCAAATCCAAACCCTTCCAACTAATATTCATATCTTGTGTATGTTGGAATGGCTTTTTGCATTGACCTTTGCATCTAAGGTCATATCATACCTTTTGTGCATTAGGAGTCCTTTAATGCTCTAAGTTTTCTTCCTCATACGTCTAGACAAGGTTGTATTACGCTAGGTACACAAGACACATTGTCACCTTGGTCCTTATACCTTGGTGCATAATGTCTAGTGCTACATCAAACTTCATGGTTACTCACCTTCATTGCAGCATAATGTATCATTCTTTTTTTTCTATCCATTCCCTTATCTTTCTTCCTTGACCAATCCCTTTCACTCTATTTTGAGAGCCTACCCATGTTTGTCCAACCCGCCTATCCTCTCGAGGGGGCATCATCATCCTATCCTTACATCATCATCCTTTTCTTCTATCCATATGTTAGCTTCTTTGAAATGATGTTACTTCTAGTCGCAACATCATCTCAAAGAGGGGCAAAATGTAGACACTTAAATTTGTCCATGTCTTGCAACATCACCTTGTCGATACATTACTAGAGATATCATATAAAATTTTGTCCTAATCCCACTCCTAATCACATTTATCCCACTAGCCAATTAATTAAATAAATCTTATTTATTTAATTAATTTCCCTATCCCATTTTCCAACTAATTCAAATAAAATATTTGAATTAGTCCTCATGTTTCAACCTCATTCTAACTCATGTCACATACTACATTTTTCAATTAATTGCCTTCACATATCCAACTAATTTAAATAATATTTGTGTATAGGTAAAATTGAGATCGAATAATAAAACTAAAATAATGATAAACAAACAACTCAATCCTATAACCTTCAAATAAACGATCTAGATAATAACCGAATAATCAATGAATAATAATAAAAACAATGAAAGCTTTCACTTAGATTGTATTGTTTCCTTGGTTCTTTGTGGATTGCTCAATACATTATGAAACCATGTTTGGAACAAGCTGATGTAGATAGTAATTGCATGTTCAAAAGGTCAATGTGATCAACGATGCATGATAAAAGCTCAAAGCACTTAAGAATGCCCAAAGCTTAGATGATTGAAGATGATTTTTTATGAGATGAAGGGGTATATATAGTTTTCAGGGTTAGATCGATCAACGGTGGAGAAAATTCAATGAAATCAATGATTCAGATGAGTTGAGAAGACATAATGAACATGCACACAACATGTGTCATATTTAAAGAATATTTTAAAGTTGCTTTATTGAGTTAACTACTTGCTAGGATAAAGATAGGATTTGATTTCATAAATTAGAATATTTTTTCTAATTTATGAGTTGATCATAAAAACAATAAGATTTAAAGCCAATTAACTCAACTTTATATTTACTTTTTGAAATTCTAAAAATAAGACTGATTGTGCACATAGAAGAAAAATGATATTTTTAGAGGAATTAGAAGATATTTGAAATTAAATAAATAAATTTATTTAATTGATTGTGCATGGAAGAATAATATAAATAAAATATTTAATTTTATTTATTTTTAGAGGATAAAGTCAACTTTAAATAAATTTGGAGGAATAATTGAGCTAATTAAATAATTAAATTATTTAATTATGGATTTTAAGTAATGAATTAATTAAATTATTTATTTATTTATTTAATGTGGATTTGAGGAAAAAGGGATAATGATTTAATTAAATAATAAAAATTATTTAATCTAGAAGAATAAAGTGGATTTTAATGAAATTAATTAAATAAATAGAATTTATTCAATTAATGTTGGAAATAGGTGATCTAGAGCAAATTGATGAAATTAATTAAATCATTAGATTATTTAATTAACGTTGATGCAAATGATCTACAAAGGGTCATTTTTAGGTGTCTACATTTTGCCCTTCTTTGAGATGGTGTTGCAAAGTAACATCATTTCAAACAAATTTAAAACATAGTGCTTGATTGGATAGAAGAAGATGGATTTAGAAGAATATTGATTCCAAATTAGAGATAGTGATGCCCCAGTCACTCAAAAGTGAGGGTGACACAGAAATGATAAGTTTAATGAATGAGATGAATGATGATGACGATTATGATTATTCCAAGAACAAACAAGGCATTGCCCCTGTCAAGTTGTAAACCAATGATTAATTGATGATGAATGATAAAGATTGTGTTGTCATTGCGGGGAACAATATATCCCTAGATCAACACAAGGATGTGGGAACGATATATCCCATTGATGATGGATTGGTGATTGATTGATTGATTTACAACAAGATTAGGATCAAGACCAAAGGATGTGATTGGATAATATGGATAGATTGATTAGCTAGATTGATATGAAAAGGATGAGGTATATTGATAAGATGAATGATGATGATAATGAGGATGCCCCCTCAAGAGGACAGTTGGGTTCAAAGAACACAAATGTGCTCTCAAAATGAAAGGAGGATAAATGGAAAAGAATTAAAGAATTGATATCATAGAATAGAGAAATGATGATTGATCGATCGACGTGAAAGGTATAGATTTATTAGGATGTATGGATGGGTGGACGGATAGGATGAAGTATTTTGAGGATGTTTAGGTGAAATGATGAAATCTTATGTACCTGAGTACTGGATACTTCCTTCATATGCCAGACTACCTACATACCCGTATCCATAGGATTAAGGTACCTTAAGATTGAGATGAGATGATGATATATAGTTCTAGGTGTGTGATGAGATGGGGTGATGTTGCAATGGTTACACGAATATTTATAAAGAGCAATCCTTTTTCTGATATAGTATGTGGATGTTATGCACCAAGGTATAGAAAACCAAGGTGACGATGTATCCAATGCATAGGACGTTGACTCTACAAACAAACGGTTTGAAATTACATCTACTGGACATAATATAACCTTGTTGGATATGTGAATGAGCCATAGTCTTGAACATAAAATAATATTTAATACATAAATGCAAAAGGACTATTTAATATGTAAGATCTAGGTTGTAACACACACACATGATTAATATTAGTCATAGTAGGATAATAAGGTCATCCCACAAACACAACATACGAAAGAAATGACTATGCCTCAATCCATATTGCATCACAACATACCAAGATATAGATAAATCAAGACAGTCTTGAATAGGTACTAGAAAGGAACAAAAGATAAACCAAAAATAAAAAAGATTGAGTGATAAAGTAAACACACAACCATCATATTCTCTTGCCAAAGAGGTTTCTCAGGGTAGATTGGTAGATAAAGCCTTATTGTAGGAAATATATATCCATTAAAGGTTGTTGATCTGATCTAGGATAGATCGGTTGATGTAGCAGATCTGGCAAGCAGTATGTAGGATAGCATATGGCTTCATAAGTAGTCATTTTGCTTCGGGTTTGGTAAGTACTTTTATCTTTCAAAGGATAAATAGTTTGTTTTCTACTTGAGTTAGTCAAGTTGGGGTGATAGGATGGATTGTGATAAATGGAAGATAAGAAAGGTGGAAGTGTTTGCTGGAATAGGATGGAGACAATGATTTATGATTATTTTTGGGAATTTTCTATATTTGTTTTTTAATGTTTTTGGGATTTTCTCGATTTTGAAATGTTTTGGGTTGACATGGGATTGCATTTGGATAGCCTTAGTACTAGATACCAATGACAAGGGAAAACCAGTTCTAGATGCAAGGAGGAAGGGATTAGATAAGTGGACAAAAGGATGGGCGATAGCAAAATGGGATGGAAGACTCATGATAGAAGGATTCAAATACAAGAATTCAGGATGTGATTACCAAAGACTATGTTGCATAGGAATAACATGCCCCATTCTAGGTATAATGCTTAGGATTTTACATGACAAATCTTATGATGATAAGATTGATTGGATCGGTTGGAAATAATGAGGTATATCAAGAGATTTTCTAAATCATTTTTCAACATTTTTCCTCTATCTTTATCAAGATCAAAAGGAGGAAAGGAGGATGGATTGGACCAAGGGGATAATTATGTGGATATAATGGATAAGAAAGATATGATAGGAAGGATAGGTAGAAGGAATAATAAGATGGGTAGATGAGACAACATGCCCCCAAGTGTAAGGTACATAGACAATAAACCTACACATGACGCCTGTTTGCCAAGTTTTCATCATGGTACTTATCCAAGGTGCCTGTTTTCCAAGTTTTCACCAATGGATGAAGGGATTTCTCTTTACTTTTTTTATCTCTTTTGTTTTCTTTTTCTATTTTTTTTTCTTTTTTTTTTTAACTTTTGTTTGGATAGGATGGAGGATGAGCACTCAAGCGTTTGTTTCCAATAGCAAGGTAGTATGTTAGCACTTGAATGCATGTTTGCACATGGACTATATCAAGTAGCATTATGCACATAGATTTTGGTAGATGTGGGAATATGGAAATGGAAAGGATGATGGATTATGGTATGGATGATGTATGGAGATGTAAGGATAAATGGGTGGTGGAGCAAAAGCATGGACCATAGAGGTGTGGTGGGGGAAATATGGAGGATAATGGATGTAAGATGGAGGGATGGAAGTATATGGAAATGGCATGGAATGGTGGGGAACCAAGACCAATGGTTGCACACATCATGATAGATTTGGAAGCCTTTGACTAGGATGGGGAGTAGGGAGTAATGGAAATCGAGATAGGGGATTTGGGAATTGTCGATTTAGGATTTTAGGAACCCAAATGGGCTTAGGATTTGTAGGATTTTTAATGGGGAACATGATTTTTGGAATTTAGGGATAGATTGAGATATGGATGCTTCTTTTGGGGTAATAGCTTGTTGCTTGGGGACCCACACCATTTTCATGTTTTCTTTGAGGTGTGTGGGCGTATGCAACTTTTGAGATGGATTTGAGGTAATTTCTTGTTGCTTGGGGACCCACACCATTTTCATTTTTTCTTTGAGGTGTGGGTGTATACATATTTTGAGATGGATTTGGTTTTGCATTTGTGTATTGATGCCCTATGGCATGATATTATTGAGCCTTTTGCAGAGATTCTGCTATATATGTGGAAGCATACAAATTTTTATTTTGGAATCTCATGGAGTTTGGAATAGCTTCATATTTGGTCGATATGTACATTTGTTGGCCTTGATTAGGACTGATATGGGATATAAGGGGACAGGATGTGTGGATGGAGGGATGAGTGTACTGATGGATGAAGGGATTAGGGGATTGAAGGATAAGAATAATAGGAGTTGGCAGGAGTGGAGGAAGAGTGGATGGAGGGAGATGTATGGTCACATGCTTTTGCAAATGGTATGAAGATGGACGAGGGATGGCAACATATGAGTGAGAGGTGCGATAAGGTGCACTGGGATATGGAGTGGAAGAACTAGCTAGAGGAGGCATGGAGGTGGTACCAACATCTTTGGATTGTTTATCTTGGGATAAAAAACCAAGACCATGTGCTCAAGGATGGATTATGACATGGAGGGGCTCTAAGATACCTTGTTCATGAAGGCCTAAACCTTTGCCTTGATAGTTCATGTTTTGGAACATACGATATGCAATGGGATGTTTATTTTGGAAACAAGACACGAGTCCATTATTTGATGGAGAGAGTGAAGTGGTGGATAGTGGTGGTTTCTCTCCTAAGGAAGAACATTCATGGATGAAGATGGTAAGAACAAGAGGATAGGATAATGGATTTGGAATGGGATCGATGGTGGATGGTGGAGGATCAACATGAGATAATGGAGGATCCACAAGAGACAATGTGGGATCATGCAATGGATGACTTGGGATGCTTGGATCTTGACTAGCATTATTCTCAGTAGGAGGTAAAGGGATAGGATCCAAGTGATCTTTTTGATTAACTATGTTTTCTTGGGAACCAAGTGTCTCATCAAGAGAATTGGATTTTGTTGGATCATGGATAGGGCTAGCTGGATAATGTATAGGCTAGCTGGATAATGTATAGGAGTAGTGTGGATAGCTTGTTCATGGATGGTTGTGTTGCAAGTATGAGGTTATCCAGTGTTGTCATTGATGTCAACATACTCATATTGCATTGACAAGAAGGATTTGATGAGCTGTGTGCTGAGGATATTGAGAAAATTAGTCTCAGTCAGGAACAGTGAAGAACAGTGATGAGAAGAAGGTAAATGTACTGTATAGGATGAGAACCGGAGGATGCGGATTAAAGGGTTAGTAGATATGAGTCTTGAGATGCTACAGTTAAGATTTCAGAGGTCCGCATGAAGATCTGAAGGAGTTGTGGCTGCCGGTATAGAACCGGGTCCGGCAAGTATCCGGAGGTGACAGAGGATCACAAAAAGGTCCGGTGAGGTCCGGAATTGTATTATCCTAATCTGCGGATTGGAAGTAGTGTTTGGGATGTCCTTGTGATGTATCATCCTGATTTGTGTATGATTTGGAGGTCCGGAAGTACCTCTTGCATTATGACAGTAGCGACAGACTGTGTTCTTGAAGTTCCGGATGAGGAAGACAAGAGATCCCAGTAAGCAGAGGAAGTGCGGATGTATCCGGACATTCAGACAGGTTTGTGAAGGTTCTTGGATCATGTTTAGGTTTTTTTGTTGGTCCGCATTGATGGTAGAGCCCGGAATTGAAGTTATTCTTCCGGATGAAGTTCTTGCTTTGTGTAGCCGACCGGATGAGATGTTCATCCTGCGAATGTTCTTGTGATGGCCGACCAGATGTGTTATTCATCTTGCGGATACTCCTATGGTTGTTTGCTGACTTAGATGTTTGTTCCTAAGTCGATGTCTTGTATAAATAACGGGTTGTGAGTTCATTTCAGAAAGAAGAGTGAGGATGAGTATGGTATAGCGAAGAAACGTGCGAAAGGCAGAGCAGAGATTGTTGGGCTTAATTGGAACTGATCCAGACATGTTAGAGATGTCATTCTCCAGTTCAAGACTGTGATTTTCATCACTTTGTAGACAGTGTGTCTCCTTGTAGGCAGTGGGCCTCTTTGTGAGCAGTGTGCTCGGGCAGTGAGCCCTTATTGGCATGTGCCATTCATTTTTTTTTATTCTTCTAACAGAGAATAATTCTTGGGTTAATCACCCCGTGGTTTTTCCCTTAACCGGGTTTTCCACGTCAAAATCTTGGTGTTCAATGTGTTGATGCTTATCTGCTCTTGTGTTTATGCATTATGCTTCCATGGATGATTATTTGATATGCTGCTAACAACAGTAAGTTAAGTGTTTGAGAAGAAGTTTTATACAACTGATTCACCCCCCCCCCTCTCAGTTGTATGCCCTAGATCCAACAATTGGTATCAGAGCCAAGTTCCTCTGACAAGAGCTTAACCGCTTGAGGAGATCCAGGATGTCGTCATACAAGAAGGATAGTCCGAAGTTCGATGGAACCAACTTCACTCTCTGGAAAGGTCGCATGAAGTGTCACTTGGAATGCATGGGAAAAGCATACCTGGGTATGATTTCAAAACCATATGTACCTCCACAAGGTGGTCCGACTACTCTGAATGAAATCACAGAAGCTGAAAATAATCTGCGGACCAAGGAAGCTCTTCTAAGCGCATTGAATGACTCAGATCTCTCGAATGTCATTGACCTACCCACTGCATATGAGATCCTAACTAAACTGGAACTTCTGTATGAAGGAGATGAGTTTGTCAAAAGTGCAAGATTGCAAAGTCTGAAAGGGAAATTCGAAAGATTGAAAATGAGAGATGATGAAAACATCACTACCTTTATGCCAAGAGTAAATGAGCTGGTATGTGGAATCAGAAATGCTGGTGGAACTTTAGATGAAAATGAGATTGTCTGCAAAATCCTAAGATCCCTTCCTGCTGCCTACAAAATCAAAGTTGCTGCCATTGATGAATTCAGAGCCCACACAACTGTCACAAGAGAACAACTGGCTGGCAAACTAGCTGCATTTGAAATGACCGAGTTTGGAGATGATCCTCCCAAGACTGAATCTGCTTTCAAAGCCAGTGCCTATGTGAAAGGCAAACAGAGATTTGATCCGGGTGAAAACTCATCAAGGAAAATGTCATGGTATGATCAAGCAAGAAGAGACATGGAAGAAGAAGAAGCAGAAACAGCTCAACTTGAAGCCCTCATTGCAAAAAGACTGCCAAGAGGATCCGGTAAGTATGAAGGAAAACTACCCTTTAAGTGTTTCAACTGCAATAAGATTGGTCATTTTGCCTCAAGATGTCCGGAGAGATCTGCAAGATCTAATACTCACAGACAAAGGTTTCAAAAGAATTGCTATTATGTTCATGAAGAAGATGACAATGAAGGAGTAACAGATGATGAATCAGAACCAGGAGGCAAATCCGAAAATGAGTGGGTGTTTATAGCCATCAAGGAAGAAGATTCCTTGCTCTCCGAATCTGTCAATCACAAAGTTGTTGAAAAAGCCTTGGCTGCTCAAGTGGAAGAAAAGGATGATTGGGTTATTGACAGTGGATGTTCTCACCATATGACTGGTGACAAGAATAAGTTCTTAGACCTGGAAAGATATGAAGGAGGAATGGTAAAGTTTGGTGACAATTATGCTGGCAGAATCAGAGGTAGGGGAACTATTTCCTTTGATGGTAAGAGCAAAACAGGAAATGTACTGTATGTTGAAGGATTGAAGCACAATCTTCTCAGTGTTGGTCAGTTAGTGGACAAAGGCTATGATCTCCGGTTCAAGAATGGAAAATGCAGAATCTTTACAAGCTCCGGAACTGAAATTGCATCCGGTACTCAGACAAGAGGTAACATCTTTCATCTGGTTGGTTCAAATAAAAGTTGTTTATTTGTTCAAATTGATCAGAGTTGGTTATGGCATAGAAGAATGTGTCATGTAAATTTTGATAACATTATCAAAATAAGCAATACTCAGGCTGTGAGAGATCTTCCAAAATTGATAAAACCTACAAATAGTGTGTGTAAAGAATGTCAGTTAGGCAAACAAAGCAGAGTCTCTTTTAAAAGCAAAGATCAGTCTTCTACCGGATTATTGGAATTAGTACATACTGATCTATGTGGTCCGACAAGAATCAAGAGTCTGCAAGGTGATAGATATTTCATGTTATTAATTGATGATCATTCCCGGATGATGTGGGTCACCTTTCTAAAAGAAAAATCAGAAGCTTTTGAGAAGTTCAAAATCTTCAAAGCTATGGTGGAGAATCAAACCGGATTGAAACTAAAGTGTCTAAGGTCTGATAGAGGTGGAGAATTTACATCTGGTGAATTCATTGACTTTTGTGAGAAACAGGGTATAAGGAGACAGTTGTCTGCTCCTAAGACTCCACAGCAGAATGGAGTAGTTGAGAGAAAGAACCGGACCATCCAGGAAGCTGCTAGGACAATGATGTTGGAAGCAAATGTTCCTCAAATGTTTTGGAAAGAAGCTATCAGCACTGCAGTCTACACTCTCAATCGAGTTCAAATCAGAAACAACACCGGTAAGACCCCCTATGAACTCTGGTTTGGCATCACTCCTACTGTGAAATACTTCAGAGTATTTGGTAGCAAGTGTTATATTAAAAGAGATGAAGATCTAGGAAAGTTTGATGCTAGAAGTGATGAAGGAATTTTCTTGGGCTACTCCACTCAAAGCAAAGCATACCGGTGTTACAATAAGAGATTGAGGAAGATGATAGAAAGCACCAATGTGAAGGTTGATGAAGGAATTGAGAAGCCTTCAAGATTTTATGAGTTTGATGAAGATGACCAAGACAGTGTTCAAGGACCTCAATCCTCTCCGGTGAGACAGAGTCAGCCTGATCCGGTAAATCAGGAAGAAGAGTTAGATTTGAATGAGGCTGATCAAGAAACAGCAGTGCTGGATACTCCCAAAATTCCTAGGTATGTAAGACTGAATCACTCTGAAGATCAGATCATAGGTGACAGAAGCAAATGTGTACAAACTAGAAGGAATATTGCTCAAGATCAGAATGAATGTTGTCTGATTTCAAAGATTGAACCTAAAACAATAAATGAAGCCTGCAATGATGAAAACTGGACCAAAGCAATGGAAGATGAACTGATGCAAATTGAGAAAAATCATACTTGGGATCTTGTTCCCAGACCTAGAGACAGGAATGTAATTGGAACCAAGTGGGTCTTCCGGAACAAACTAAATGAAGCTGGTGAAGTAATCAGAAACAAAGCTAGATTGGTCTGCAAAGGCTACTCTCAAATAGAAGGAATTGACTTTGAAGAGACTTTTGCTCCGGTAGCAAGAATTGAAGCAGTCAGATTACTTCTTGCATTTGCTGCCTTCAAAGACTTCAAGGTATATCAGATGGATGTCAAGTCTGCCTTCCTAAATGGTGATCTGGAAGAAGAAGTCTACATTGAACAACCGGATGGATTTCAATTGTCTGATAATAATGATATGGTTTGCAAGTTGAAGAAAGCCTTGTATGGATTGAAGCAAGCCCCAAGAGCATGGTATGAAAGGTTGGATAAGCATCTTGTGCAGATTGGATTCAACAAAGGTACTGCTGACAGCAACTTATATTTCAAAATTGATCATGAGAACATTCTGATTGTTGAAGTGTTTGTGGATGATATCATTTTTGGAGGAAGAGATAGTATGTGTAAAACTTTTGCAAATCAGATGAAAAGTGAGTTTGAAATGTCTATGCTTGGTGAAATGAATTTCTTCTTGGGTCTGCAAATTACTCAAACAAAAGAAGGGATCTTCATTTCTCAGACCAAATATGCGAAAGAATTGTTAAAGAAATTTGGTATGGAAGACTCAAAGCCTATGAACACTCCTATGGCAACCGGATGTAAGTTAAGCAAAGATGATGATTCTCCAAAGGCAGATCAGACAAAGTATAGATCAATGATTGGTGGATTGTTGTATCTCACTCAAACTAGACCAGATATAATGCAAGCTGTTGGTCTTGTGGCAAGATTCCAGGCTGATCCTAGAGAATCTCATGTTATGGCAATCAAAAGAATTTTTAGATACTTGAAAGGGACAGTTGAGTATGGTCTATGGTATCCTAGAGGTCCGGATTTCTCTCTTCATGCTTACACAGATGCAGATTGGGCAGGAGATGTGGATGACCGGAAGAGCACTAGTGGTGGAGCATTCTTTTTGGGGAAGAGATTGGTTTCTTGGCTAAGCAAGAAACAAGATGCAATATCTCTGTCTACAACTGAAGCAGAATACATTGCAGCAGCAGGTAGTTGCACTCAAATCTTATGGATGAAGCAGATGCTAAGAGACATCAAAGTTGAATATGAGGAGCCTATCACAATTTTCTGTGATAATTCAAGTGCAATTAATATTTCCAAGAATCCGGTATTGCATTCTAAGACCAAGAACATATCTATCAAATTTCACTTTTTGAGAGAACAAGTAAACAAGGAAGAAGTCAGATTGGAGTATGTTCCCTCCAAGGATCAGATTGCAGATATCTTTACAAAACCTCTTCCCAAGGACTCTTTTGAATATCTCCGGGAGAAGTTAGGGGTCATGGCCCCTCCGGTGATGAACTAAGATGCACTGATGTGCATCAGTCCGGTGGCTATCACAGTCATATCTTGTGATCCGGACTAATGGGGAGCTGCAACTAAGGGGGAGCAGCTGGTATGATTCTGATGCATGAGAATTGCAAGTATGAGCCCTTTGCCATTGATGTCAAAGGGGGAGAGAAGACATGTGAAAAACAAGTGGCTGATGATCAAAGGGGGAGCAGTAAAGGAAGAGAAGACATATGAAAAGTTGAAGTTTTTGTCTTAATGGTTTTTCACATCATATGTTGCCATCAATGACAAAGGGGGAGATTGTTGCAAGTATGAGGTTATCCAGTGTTGTCATTGATGTCAACATACTCATATTGCATTGACAAGAAGGATTTGATGAGCTGTGTGCTGAGGATATTGAGAAAATTAGTCTCAGTCAGGAACAGTGAAGAACAGTGATGAGAAGAAGGTAAATGTACTGTATAGGATGAGAACCGGAGGATGCGGATTAAAGGGTTAGTAGATATGAGTCTTGAGATGCTACAGTTAAGATTTCAGAGGTCCACATGAAGATCTGAAGGAGTTGTGGCTGCCGGTATAGAACCGGGTCCGGCAAGTATCCGGAGGTGACAGAGGATCACAAAAAGGTCCGGTGAGGTCCGGAATTGTATTATCCTAATCTGCGGATTGGAAGTAGTGTTTGGGATGTCCTTGTGATGTATCATCCTAATTTGTGTATGATTTGGAGGTCCGGAAGTACCTCTTGCATTATGACAGTGGCGACAGACTGTGTTCTTGAAGTTCCGGATGAGGAAGACAAGAGATCCCAGTAAGCAGAGGAAGTGCGGATGTATCCGGACATTCAGACAGGTTTGTGAAGGTTCTTGGATCATGTTTAGGTTTTGTTGTTGGTCCGCATTGATGGTAGAGCCCGGAATTGAAGTTATTCTTCCGGATGAAGTTCTTGCTTTGTGTAGCCGACCGGATGAGATGTTCATCCTGCGAATGTTCTTGTGATGGCCGATCGGATGTGTTATTCATCTTGCGGATACTCCTATGGTTGTTTTCCGACTTAGATGTTTGTTCCTAAGTCAATGTCTTGTATAAATAACGGGTTGTGAGTTCATTTCAGAAAGAAGAGTGAGGATGAGTATGGTATAGCGAAGAAACGTGCGAAAGGCAGAGCAGAGATTGTTGGGCTTAATTGGAACTGATCCGGACATGTTAGAGATGTCATTCTCCAGTTCAAGACTGTGATTTTCATCACTTTGTAGACAGTGTGTCTCCTTGTAGGCAGTGGGCCTCTTTGTGAGCAGTGTGCTCAGGCAGTGAGCCCTTATTGGCATGTGCCATTCATTTTTTTTTATTCTTCTAACAGAGAATAATTCTTGGGTTAATCACCCCGTGGTTTTTCCCTTAACCGGGTTTTCCACGTCAAAATCTTGGTGTTCAATGTGTTGATGCTTATCTGCTCTTGTGTTTATGCATTATGCTTCCATGGATGATTATTTGATATGCTGCTAACAACAGTAAGTTAAGTGTTTGAGAAGAAGTTTTATACAACTGATTCACCCCCCCCCCTCTCAGTTGTATGCCCTAGATCCAACAGGTTGTAGGATCATGGATAGGTAGAGTGATAATCTTTTGACCATGGAATGCATAAATTTGGCTAAGAGGATCATCATGGTTCTCTTGATCATAGATAGGATCTTGATCATAGATGGGATCTTGATCATAGATAGGATTAAGTGTGCTATGGATGGGATCAATTTGCTCATGTATAGTTTCTTCATCAAAGATAATATCTTGATCATTGAAAATATATAGGTTATGGATGGGTTGGATGGAGGTGTTGTGATATTGATCTAGATAAAGGGTTGATGTTTCCACATGCTTTAGATTATACTCTTGACATAATTCTTGATTTTCTTGAATGGAAGTGGAGGTAGGAAACTCTTGAATAGGATAGATAGGCTCTATATGGTCAACAACATGAAAGTACAATGGATCTAGACTTGGACTCATGGTGGAAGACTCTTCAATAGGTTGTGGACTATATGATGTATTTGGAGGACTAGATATGATGTTTGAAGGTTCTTGGATAAGCTCTTGGATAGGTAGTTTATGACATGGAGATGGTTTATTCCTTGATAATAGCCATTGGATCACATCCTTCATCAGAGTATGGGTGGATGGGAAATATAATGGATGGATGATAATGGTGGATGGTGTTGTAGGTTTAAGATTGGGATTAGGTGGAGGAATAATGCGATTGGATGGATTGGGATTAGGATTGGAAATATCCCACAGTGGACTATGATAGGGACTACTTGGTGGTGTAGGGATATGACTAGTAGGCTCTTGGATAGGCATTTGATTGGATGATGATGTAGGGTACCCATAGGATGCAAAAGCTAGAGTGGTGTTCCCCTTGTCAATGGTATAATAAGGACTTAAGGACACTTGATTTTGGTGCAAAGGAAGACTTGCGTGTTTTTGTTGTGAAGGAACATGATAGCCTTGTGTATGGGTTTGATGATGAGTAGGAATGTTGGAATAAGGAGTTGTATGAGCTTGGGGTGGATCTTGTTGAGCTTTACAAATCTCCATGGGAGTAAGGAGAGGTTCAAGTGGTTTTTCTCCCATGGGTTTTTGATTGGGTATACCCTTTCGTGAAGATGATTCAATGAATGTTGTAGATATGGTAGACATTGTTTGGATGAGGTTTACTTGAGGTCTACCCATAACATTAACAACCTCGTGGATGGGATCTTTCTCCTTAAGAATAGATGTATCAAAATCTCTAGGTAATTTGGCTCCTTTTTGAGCAAGCAAATGGAAGTAGTGATTTGGATTAGAGCTTATGAGTTTATCAATAATTGCCATGGTTTTAGAATCTTGCGTGATTTCATCTATTTTTTGAGACCCTTCTTGAGAGGATTGACCTTCTTGAAAGTTTCTCTCTTCTTGAGAGGGGTTTTGACCAACAATATATCCTTTTTTAAGGAAATCATGAGAATACATTCCCGTGTCAAAGTGAGATGCATCTATCAAAGAGGTATTACCTTCTTGAGGATTGTTTTAGATGTTACTTTGAATATTAAGTTGGGGATTATGAAATGGGATGTTTTGATGATCTTGTTGAGGGGGATTAGGATTTTGATATTGTTATGGAGGAATGAGGTATGTGTTTTGATTTTGTGGTGGTTGAGATGGAGGAAGATATGTGGTGTTTAGATTTTGAGAGTTTTGGTATGGAAAGTGTTGATGTTGTTGTTGGGGTTGAATGTGTTGATTTTGGATGTATTGATGTTGTTGTTGGGGTTGAATGTGTTGATGTTGTTGTTGGGGTTGAATGTGTTGATGTTGATATTAGTTAACATTCGAAGAAGTGGGATAGGTTGATGTAGAATTGACATGATATGTGGGTAGGCTAGATTGGTATGATGATGGAGGTGACACATGGGATTGCAGTGTAATTTGTTGAAGTTGTGGTTGAAATTCTTGTTGTTGTGGAATGTGATATTGTTGTTGTTGAGGTTGGAATTGTTGGTATTGTGGTTGGGATTGTTGAGGGGCTGTGAATTGGTGGAGTTTGGCGAGGAGTTGTTGTATTCAAGATGATCAGTGTTGTTGAAGTGATTGGATGAGGGTTTGTATTCTTTGCATGGTTTGTGGGTCTAGGGGTTGTGGCATTTAGTGAAGTGTTTGGATGAGGTCTTGCAGTTGTGGTATTATGGTCTTGTTTTCTAGTGTTGGCATGGAGTTACCAAGGTGTTGAATTCTTCATATTTCAGCTTGTTCCTCAAGATATGTGTCATAGTCTGAGGTTCTCATGATCATTGGTGCTAGAAGGAGGGCCTCCTCGAAGTATGACTTTGGGTTTTGGATTTGACCTAGGCTTGTTGATGATTAGAACCATTTGGACAAGGATTTGTGATGATGTGACTAAAGTTTGACTCTTTTGATGATCAAAGATAGGTGTGACTGATTAGAGAGCTAGTGATGGGCAACTGCACAAAATGGTGCGCACATAACACAAAAATATCACTTCTGGTAGTGTCTAGGCACTTTTGGAGCACAAAATGGTGCCTTTGGTGTAGCTAGGCGCTTTTGGAGCACAGTAAGGTGCCTTTGGTGTATCTAGGCGCTTTTGGAGCATAGTAAGGCACCTTTGGTGTAGCTAGGCACTTTTGGTATATCTAGGTGCTTTTGGAGCACAGTAAGGTACCTTTGGTGTGTTTCAGGGTGTCTAGATAGTTTGACTTGGCTAAATTTCAGTCTTGGATTTGGATAGATTGCTTTGGATGATGAGAGCGAAAGTTACAGTGGATTGGATTTAGAATGGAATGAAGTGGTTTTTAGGAATGGATTGGAATGTTTTAGGATAGTTTAGGTATAATGTGGAATGGTTTAGGGTTGATTTAGAATGGTTTTAGGTAGTTTAGGGATAGCTTGGAATGGTTTAGGGATGGTTTAGAGATGGTTTAGGGTAGTTTAGAGATGGTTTAGGAATGTTAGCAAGTGATTGGAGGATGACTGGATGCGGTTAGGGTTTGATTGCAAGTATTTTGGGGATGATTAGGGATGAGGTTTGATGGATGAGGTGTGAGTTTGCTTTTGACAAAATTGGGATGAAATTGATATGATATGGATAGAAAGAGGATGGGGAGAGCAATTTGGATGAATTGAGATGAAGATGACAATAGGGAATGCCAAAAACTTAGGACTTAATCAAAAGTGCCTAGATATGGACCAAAGGTGCCTTACTGAGGTGCAAAGGTGCTTCAGAACTATGCAAAGGTGCTTTTCTAGAATAGTGATGTTTCAAGTTAGATTTTGATAGATTTTGACAAAATTGGGATGAAAATGAATATGAAATGGATAGAAATAGGATGGGGAAGGCTACTTGGATGAATTGAGATGAAGATGATAGTTGGGAACTCAAAAACTCTAGACTTAACCAAAAGCTCCTAGATATGGACCAAAGGTGTCTTACTGAGGTGCAAAGGTACTTCAGAACTGTGCAAAGGTGCTTTTCTGGAACAGTGATCTTTCAAGTCAGATTTTGATAGATTTTGATTCGTTTTTTATAGGATTTGCTTTAACAAGAGAACGCACAATAAACAAAGAGGCCAAGGACTGATGCAATAGATAGTGTATGTTCAAGGCTCACAAAAAAGCCCAAGTTTCCATGGGTATAAGACAATTGCAAATAAATCAAGCACTTTGTATCCCTAAAGACATGGATTCATTGTGGTACATTAGCTCACAACTTAGATCTTCGTCGACTCAAATGTCATCACACCTAGAGTGGGTGTGTACATTTTTTTATCTTTGTGAGAGAGAATAGATAGGGGCTTCCTGCACTGGAAGGATGACGCAATCACCCTTTCCCTAGAAATCTACAAGTAGCTTATTCAATATCGAGGATTTCTATCTCATTTCAAGGGAGGCAATGGTGAGTAATCTTGAGGGCTTGTAATGATTCCCCTCGCACTAAAAATTATCGCAACGTTCGAAGGTGCATTAGGTAGTCTCTAGCTAGGGGCTTCTTAGTTGCTTTGAGGGACCAATGCCTTGCGAGCATGCGGCAAGCTACTAAAATCTTTAACCAACTTTACTAGGAATGCAATATACCCTACATAAGTGCAAAATTTCTTTCACAAGAGTGTTACGTACAATTCCTTTCGAGTTGACAATGTAAGGCAAGGCTAACATTGGTTAGGACTTAGTTTTTGCCTCAACCAATTTATATAGCGGTTCAAAGGAAGACTCCGCTTAGGGTCATCCCTTTTGGATGAAGTGCAATCCAAAAGCAGACCCTTTTAAAGGATAAACTAAAAGTAAAGGATAGATGAGTCTGGTTTTTTGATCACCCAAGATGTTGCAAGAGGAGAGCATATACTTATCACCTTACAAGCACGTCAGACAAGTGTTTAATTGCCTCGTTATAAGAAAAATAAGGTGCAACTAGAATAATCACACAAGGTTGTAAGCGATAGATGTCAATTGTCCCTTAAGAAATTTAAGTGTTTCTAAGACTTAAATTGCAAAAATGATAGATGCCAATTGTCCCTTAAGAAAATCAGTTGTTCCTAAGACTTAGATTGCAAAAGATAGATGTCAATTGTCCCTAAGACTTAAATTGTAAAAAGAAGATTCATGTCCATTTTCCTTTAAGATAGTAGTTGTTCCTAATACTTAGATTGCAAAAAGATGATTCATGTCCATTGTCCCTTAAGATAGAAATTGTTTCTAAGACTTAGTGAGAAAGATTGCAAATCTTCAATGTTTGTCCTGCAAAGATATGTTAGGAAACCTATTTACTCTATTTGAGTGATAAGACACTGCAACAAGTGATATTAGTTCTAAAGAAATCAACAAGATGTCAGAAATCAAGTCAAAACCCTAATAATACGTCATAAGCCCTAGAACATCAAAGTGAAATCTAAAAAAATTGTGGTAATTATGATGAGATACAAAATATTGAATATCACCAATGGATTCCTTATGATTTTCTATGCAATTTTTTAAAAATATCAAATTTCGTTAAGTTTTGAGAAAGTTATGAGGTTTTTAAGTTTGCAGGCCTATTATCACAACCAAAAGTGCTTTAATACTGACCAAAGGTGCCTCAGTACCGACCAAAGGCACTTCAATACTGACCAAATGCGCTTCAGTACTGACCAAAGGCGCTTAACTGTTGTGCATATGCATTTTTTTTGTTTTAAATGATTAGAGGTGCTTCAGGATGGTATAAATGCATGTCTCTGTGCACCAAAGGTGTTTTACAGTCGCCCGAAGGCATTTTTCTACAAGCCAAAGGCATTTTATTGTTGTGCATATGCACTTTTCTATGTCATTTGTGCTTTTCTATATCCGTGCTTCAAAAAATCTAGTTTTCTAAAAAAGTAAAGGTTAGTGGGTCCCACTGGACGTGCCAGAATGTGTATAGGTAAAATTGAGATCGAATAATAAAACTAAAACAATGATAAACAAACAACTCGATCCTATAACCTTCAAAGAAACGATCTAGATAATAACTGAATAATCAATGAATAATAACAAAACAATGAAAGCTTTCACTTAGATTGTATTGTTTCCTTGGTTCTTTGTAGATTGCTCAATACATTGTGAAACCATGTTTGTAACAAGCGGATGTAGATAGTAATTGCGTGTTCAAAAGGTCGATGTGCTCAATGATGTGTGATAAAAGCTCAAAGCGCTTAAGAATGCCCAAAGCTTAGATGATCGAAGAGGATTTTTTATGAGATGAAGGGGGTATATATAGTTTTCAGGGTTAGATTGATCAACGGTGGAGAAAATTCAATGAAATCAATGATTCAAATGAGTTGAGAAGACATAATGAACGTGCACACGACATGTGTCAGAATATTTTAAAGTTGTTTTTATTGAGTTAACTGCTTGCTAGGATAAAGATAGGCTTTGATTTCATAAATTAGAATATTTTTTTTTCTAATTTATGAGTTGATGATAAAAATAATAAGATTTAAAGCCAATTAACTCAACTTTAGATTTACTTTTTAAAGTTCTAAAAATAAGATTGATTGTGCACATAGAAGAAAAATGATAGTTTTAGAGGAAATGGAAGATATTTGAAATTAAATAAATAAATTTATTTAATTGATTGTGCATGGAAGAATAATATAAATAAAATATTTAATTTTATTTATTTATAGAGAATAAAGTCAACTTTAAATAAATTTGAATAATTTATTTAAATTTGGAGGAATAATTGAGGTAATTAAATAAAATTATTTAATTATGGATTTTAATAATGAATTAATTAAATAATTTTATTTAATTAATGTGGATTTGAAGAAAAAGGGATAATGATTTAATTAAATAATTAAAATTATTTAATTTAGAAGAATAAAGTGGATTTTAATAAAATTAATTAAATAAATAGAATTTATTCAATTAATGTTGGAAATGAGATGATTTAGAGGAAATTGATGAAATTAATTAAATAATTAGATTATTTAATTAATGTTGATGCAAGCGATCTGTGAAGGGTCATTTTTAGGTGTCTACAATATTTATTTAAATTAGGTCAGCCATATTCATATCCCTACACTTGTCACATGACTACAACTCCTCATGAATGGGAAACCCTATTCAATCTCAATCGTCCACATCGTTCATTTCAACTTTCAATCTTAGCCATCCATTCAAATCACTCATTTCCTATAGATCAACTCTCACCCAAGTCATTTGGGGGATCTATTTTTCAAGTAGCCTCATACTGTCAAATGATTCTTGATCTCAATTCTCATTCATCTTCTTCTTAGTGTTATGCAGTTAAAATAGTAAGCAATCAACATTCATCCTTCGATATTTTACATTCCTATGCAAGATTGAGAAGAGCAATAAAAGAGAGCCAAGCTTAGTATAAAAATTTGGTTTTGGAAGGGGGGATCTATTCGTGGAAGTTTTAGAGTTAAAAGATTTTTTTAAAAGTTTTGGATTGATATTTTTGGGGATAAACATGTTCTCGGACTTTTCCACGGTGATTTCGGCTTTAAAAGCTAAAAAAGATAGCACTACCCATACATTTCCAATCTCACACACAAAATTTTTCTTTATATATAGAAAGAAATGGGTTTGCATGGGGGGATGGTATTGCCATAACATGGGAAATAATACAAGATCAACAGGATGGAAAGAAATGCAGAAAAGTCCGAGCGATGATTAAGTGAGCCTTCCGTTAGAGGAAAATATATTTGAGTGGCTATGGTTATCACAGGCCCTAGTGACACAGAGTTGTAAATAAAATTAGTCAAGCTGTTGTATTGAATTTTGCTTATCTTGAAATCTTCCTTCCATAGTCCCCGTTCAGTTTGATGTGTTGCATAACATTTTGCACACCAAATCTATGCTTTACAATTGCATGCACGTCAACCAGAACCATTCCAACTTAAGTTTCTGCAAAGCCTTAATGTTTATCAACATCTCTTTGCGTGATTATACAGTGTATAGTTTATGGTCTTATCACCATTAAAGCCTAGACTATAGATAGAAGGCGGTGACTGTTATCTTTCTTCTTACTCTGTCAAAGATGTGGGAGAAACTTGTGGTGTACTGAACATCTCTGTATTCATGTACTTAAAAGTCATTATCAATGCAGCCACCAAGCTTCAGTGTTGCCTAGTGCCCCCTTAAAAACTGTGAACCAAAATAATCTGAGGGATGTTAAATCAGGAATAGCAGTAGGGATCCCTATATTATCTACATATGATTCTTTGTTTCTTGCAGCTAAAAATCTACTACTGTTTTTACAGAGCTAAAGCTGATGGGTATAGATCATAAGTCAGTAGTTTGAAGTTTTAAAGCTAATGGGTATAGCTCATAAGTAATTTGATGTTATAAAACTAATGGGTATATCTCATAAGTAGTTTGATTTTTTAAAGCTGATGGGTTTAGCTCAGAAGTAGTTTGAATTTTTGTACTGATTAAAGGTTATAACTAGAACAGCTCATTGGTGTTCCAAAAGAATTTTAACACAACTCAAATACCAGAACTACTAGAGCTTGTTCATAGGTTGTTGATAACTGAGAAAAGCATTAAAGAGGTGTGAATGCCCCCATCAACATTGAAATCAAGGTATATGAATAAGCATTCAAACAAGACCCACTGCTGTTTGTAACAATTCCCAGTGCCTGACAATGCTACGGAAACCAAATACATATAGGATTCGAGTTGCACGTTTGATTTTATTGGTAGGACAACTAAGTTCTACAGCTTAGTTATTTCCGTGGTTGCCTTAATTAATGCATGGGCATCATGATTTCATTAACTTCATTATGTTTTATATTCAAAAAGGCAACGAATCCTCTTAACTCTCTTTATATTTAGTAATTATATCTCTTTAAATATTATGGTACATCATTTCATTTTGGAAGTTAGTCCTTTATATTTCCTTTTCTATTTCCTCATACGTAACTTTTGGAATTACTGTTTTAATCTATTAAATAAGGATTTATTTTTAAAGAAAAATAAAAGTAGAAATAAATAAATAAATATAAATTTGATTTGTTTGTAAAAGAGAAATTATCTGGTTTGATATATACAGAATGAATATTTTCTTGTTTATTCAAATTTGAAACTATCTAGTTATTTAAAGAAAAATAAAGAAATTATTTTGTTTTATAGAATTTCTCTTATATTAATGGAAGATTTTATTTGTTTTTATTAAAAGGATAGGAATTGTATCTATAAAATTATTTTGTAAATATATTGAAGAAATTATTATGTTTCAAATAGAAAGGTTATGAAATTATATATATATATATATATATATATATATATATATATATATATATATATATATAATGTTATCCATTTATTTGATTATGAATTGACATTATGGATAAAAGTATAATATTGTATTAGTAATATTTTGTGAAAGCCATAAATGGTTTGATAATTATAACCATAGTATTTAGACCAATTTAAATTAGCATAGAATTCATCTTGTTCTTAGTTAATCATAGATATGCTATCCTATTTTTAGTTTTGCATATACTATTGATTAACTTAGAAACAATGATCTTTATAATAGTAATAATAATACTTTCACGAATTGCGTTTCGAGTATATAAGTTTAGTTAATCGATAGGTTATAGGGTTATGTTTACTCTAAATGCTAGTAATGTTATGTGTTAAGACAAGTACAGAATTTGAATTTAGGACTAGTGGTTGATGAGTCATGAAGGTTATACTTGTTGTCTTTGGAACTTTTGTTATGTGATAACCTAGCTAGAAATCATCTTGTGTCAAGGAAACCTTGCACATATGTTATTGCATCCCTTCTTTGATCTAGAAAGAAGAACCTAGAGTTTTTGGTCATGAATCTAGTTTAAACCTGTATTGTTGCCTACACATATTATTGTATTTAAGTCAACCTGGTGGTTGAAAGGTAACTTTCAAGTTAGCGAACTATGAAGTCTCTGGGTGTACGTAGGCAAGGCCATCGAGAATGAGCCCCCGAGGCATTAGGTCGGCCCCTTAGGGCCTTTAGGTTCATGCATTGATATCTAATATGTTATTTATTGGCTTTGTGAAACTAATGATTATATTGAGTTGTACAGATTCAAAACTGTCACCTAGAGCTAAGAGAGAATTTCCTCACTTTGGGAATGAATGATCATGTGGTGTTATTGTAATTCTGAATAACTATATAAGAAATGTATTAATCTTGTTTTATTTTCATTGTAATGAATGATACAAAATCTATGTCTATGTATAATTGTATCCAAAGTTGGTTGTTCTTATTACATATCGGTTTAGATTTTTGTGTTATGGTCTTTTATATTTTAAAACTAAAGTTAACATTTGGCATTAAAGTGTGATATTAATCTATGTTTGAGGTTCATGCTCTAGTGTTGCAGTGTGGGCATAACAAGAGGAGACGAAGGGTGAGCGGAGAGAGCAGGGTGTGCGGGAGGTGAGTTGGGTGGTGGGGTGAGTGTGTAGAGGGGAGGCTGACCAACAACGGATCGGGGGGGCCTTAGGGCTGGCTACTGCAGCCACTGCAGAGGGCCGAAGCCCTATTAAAAAAAAATTAAAAGTGTTTGACCATTAAAAAATGAAAAGCCTAAAGTCTATGTTTGGAGTTTCACAACTATATCAACCTAATGCCAACCTAAATTTTGTCACCGATGCATTTTGTTTGTTTGATAAAAAATTGTTTTCAAACAGCTTGCAAGCATTAGCCGACAGCCTGTGGATCCGTATGGTACGGCCTGTGTGGGGCCAGAAAATTTTTAAAAATTAAAAAAAATCAATAACAAAAACTAGGGGTATTTTATGTCATTGTTCACCTATGAGGCCTCCCGAGGTCAAATTCGGCGTAGGAGGCAACCTGTAAAACTTGATCACTAAAACTTGAAAACAAATGATGTTAAATCAACAAATCAAAATGCATAAACATGCAAGTGATAAGGGGTAAGATAATCGGGCGTGCCAAAATGTAATAGTCAAAATCTGAGAACATAAACATAAATGAAAGATAAACGAATCAAACACGATTTACCTCCCTTGCATGCACAAATTCAACTTCGCTGATGGGGTGTACTGAAGTGCACCCAACTTCAATCAATTGCTCGTTGCTACTTTGGTATGTGGATTGCTCTTTTCGTCATCATAACACCGTGATGTGAGGATGATAAGACCTAGAATGATTTCTGCAGCGTGATGTTGTATCCAAATCGGAGAGGATTAGATGGTTTGGAGAATGTTTTATTTATAGACCCTCAGGGATGAAGATCAATGGTTGTGGATGATCTGAGAGATCAATGGCTAAGAATGGTTGAGAGGATGTGCACGAATGAGAGTGACAAGTGTGCTTGTCCTCTCATGCATCAGGGGAGTCAACAAATCTAATTAAGGAGTTGATAGAATTGATTGATCATATGACTAAATTGATTGGGTAGTGAACTGAATTGATTGGAGAGTTGACTAGATTGACTAGCCTATTAACGGATTTGATTGATTTAGTTAACTAATTTGATTGATTATTTATCTAAATTGATTATGAGTGAATTATGGAGGAGAGGGAATAATAGGAAATTAAATTAATTAATTATTTAATTTCATGCAAATGGATAAATAAATAAAATATTAAATTTTGTTTATTTTGAAGAAATTGAATATTACCTTTAATTAAATAAATAATTTAAATTTATTTAATTAATGTGGAGGAAAATTGATTTAACTAAATAACTAGAATTATTTAATTAATATGGAGGATAAATTGATGATGATTGATAGATGAACTTGATTAAACAAGAATTATTTAATTAATGTGGAGTATGACAGATGAAAGCCTAATCTGGGAATGAGTCAATTTTAGGTGTCTACATACATGACTTTTGGCAATCTTTTCCAAGCATGTCCTAGGTTGCCTAGAATATGTGTGTGTTTGTTTAGATGAGATGTTTCATGATCTTAGTTGAGAATGTGACCACTATTCCTCTTCTCCCTTTTTATGACTATGTTATATACGTATGATGTTGTAAAGTGCAATTTTGGTAAAATTGTTGAAGATAATTATTTACTTATTGATGAAATTTTATTGATTGCAAAACCAGCAATATTGGAATTCTTTTCTTGGGCTACTTAGTTGATTTACTTTCTTATAGTTATCTTACCTCAAGGACTTGTTTAATCGTATTTCAATTCAAGTTTTGAATATTGAATTTCGGCACCACTTTTGAATTTTATTCGCTAAATTTGATTTAAAATCTTATCTTTTGCAAGCTTGTTATTTTAAGGATTTTCTCATTGTTATACTACTGGTACATGTATAGTGATGTGACTTATGTAATCTACCCTACCCATAAGAGATATTTGGTGAGAGGAGGATGGGAATAGTTGGTCTTGGTTATGATGTTGTAAGGTTGAGGATTGTAGATCAAGTCAGTATTCATTGGATGAAATTCCTTGTTGACCTAGAGCCTTGACGAGTATTACTCTAGTACTTTCCCTTTTGGAAGGTTAAATCTTTAAGCTAATGAGAAAAGAATACTAGAAAGGTTTGAAGGAGTAGTCAGGTTGGGAAACCTTGAGATCCTCCTATTGATGTGAAGACCCACTATCCTAGTGATATGGGATCCCTTGTGTTTAAGGCTTTTTGAATGCTTCATCCATTTAGAGGTTGACTCTTAACTTTTGTAGTGACGTGGGTGTTTAATTTCATTCCTTGATGCTAGGAATGTATGGACGTGTTATGGTTCTCATCTATTCTGCAAGTTCAACCTTTGCAGTTTAGTGGAGACCTGTTGATTGAAGAGGCAGTCGAGACTTGTGAGTCCCGTGTGTATTGCTTGCAATCTAAGGTGTTTTAGCTTAGCATCGGCGATTCGCTGAGTTAAGTGCATGTTTGGGGCTACAATCGGTATGGTAATTATGTCTAGTTAGATTGCCCAAACTTCCTATTGGTTGTTCTTACGTTAGTTTAAGTTAATTTGGATGGCTTAGTGAGAACAGGAATCTGGTAAAGTTAGTGATGTCGAAAAGGCCTTTAGTGGTGCTAACCTTCTTGGTGTGACTTCATCTTTTTTGACCTTGAAAATTCTTGGTGATATTTCTTAAGGAATTTAATGCCCTTGTGTTTTATAATGCTAGTAAAGTTTTTGGTGAATGTGTTGTTTTTAGACCCTTGACTTCTCCTAATTGGAGGAGGTTATCCTCTAGATTAATTATTAAGTGATTACCTTATTAGGTTCCTTATTGTGTTTCTTACTGTTGATTTAGAAATCATTTTGAGTTCACCACCTTGTAGGCATGATTGAAGGTGGGTTGTTATACCCTACCTCCATGTTAACTTCCAAGAGGAAGTGTAGTTCTAGGGGGAGGATCTGAGGCCCACCTTTGTGCGACCATTTTAGTGGAGCTATTAGACCTAATTGTATTGCTTTACCTAGGCTTAGGTTTTTATTTATGGTATGGTGACCTTGCCCACAAGTCATTATGGTGTTGTTGTGGATCTATTTAGAAGGTAGTTATGTTAATGACTTGATAAATCATATATTGTTCAACTGTGATGAAATAGTTGGAAGTAATTATGTTAATTCTTGATTTTTAGATGAAATATGATGTCCCTTGCCATTGATTGATTCAACTACGAATGTGAATGGAATTTAGTGATATAGGAAAATTGAAAAGGATTATATCTTCAAACATAGGTATAAGTATGTAATGTGATTGATTATGTTACTTCTTGATTTTTGTGAAATGAATGGTAATTACATTATAATATTCTAAGTGAGATTAAATTGTTGCAATGGTTATTAGAACACCTGATTTTGATGATTAGATAAGGAATTGTGAAAAGGTTGAAAAGACTATGCATTGATATTTGAAAGTGATTGTATTGTGTTTGAAACACTTGGTTATTGAGTGACTCTGTGTGTGTGTGTTTAATTCTTGTCACTTTGGCTATATATATTTTGGACATATTAATGTGTGTGTTGAAGTGTGCAGGCCATAGCCAATGGAATTTCAGAGGTCTACTAAGTAACTCATGTATTTAACCAGTAATGCCAACCTAATCCCTAAGGTGGATTAAGGTTATTGTTGAAATTATAATGGTTGTAATGTGTTTTATTTGTACACTTTGATTTATGAGTCTTCTAAGGTTGTCAAGTAGTGAGGTGGATGATGATTTGTCATCCACATGTCCATTTTCGTTCATGGGCTTTTGGGGCATTATAAAATGTATTTTTAAAGCTTTTTATTGATTTTTGTGTGTGCTTAAGGGTCCTAGGTCAAGTACCTATGGGTTAGGTACCTTATAGACCTCAAATCATGAGTTTTAACTCATATTTGACCCCTCTTTTTACCCATGGGAGTTAAGTGGCGAGAATAGGGTTTTGGGTTGAGGGTTGGGTGACTTGTCACATCCAAATCCCACAACCCAAGGTTCATGTTAGGGCTTGGGGGAATCCCAAGGGTCTAACATGTGTGAGAACACTATGTAAGAGCCCTTAGGAAGAGAACCCCAAGTACTTCCCTCTTCCCCATGCCTCACACATGTGTGAGGAGAAATATGGGGAGATGTGCTATTGAGGAGGAATGAGAGGTTGACAAGTGTCACCTCCCTACTCCTCAATATCTCACACATGTGTCAGAGCACATATGGGGAGTTGTGCTTGTGAGAGTAAATGATAAGGTGACAAGTGTCACCTCCTCATTCATGGGGATGGTTTTTGAAACCCTATTTACCTCCCTTGTGTTAAGGTGAGAAGGGTTCTTTCTTTTGGCTTTTTATTCTTTAGATTTGGGGAGGAGCTTGGGTCTTGGAGAGAAATTTTGAAGTGTTGGAGAACTCTTGTGTAAATCTTCTTCAACTCCTTCATACTTGGAGAGCTTGAGAGGTAAGCTCTCAAGAGTCTTCAAGCTTTTAGTAGTTATTTATTTGCTTATGCAATGCATGTATTTGTATGCTCTTGTTTGGTTGTGTATTTGTTTTGGGATGGGTTGTTTATGGAAAATGCTCACCACTTGTGTGGATGAAGCTTGCCTTGTATTTGGGGTTTGGAGAGAGATGAGAACCTCCTCAAGGAAAACTCACTCCTTGAGAAGAGTTGTTTTGGCTTGAGGCCTTATTTTGAGGATGTGGTTATGTGTGAGAGGCAAGAGTGCCCTCCTTGTGAATATTGAACTAATAAGATGGTTAAGTTGTAACATGAGATAATACCGATGAGAAAATGATTGAATTGAGATATGAGAAAGTAGTGTTGAAGAAATGAGAAGTTGGTATTTGATGTCTTTCCCCTTGAATAGAGGGGTCCAGTACTCTCTCCCCCTTGTTCAAATCCATGGTTATGGATTTTGTGTTGTGAGTATCCTTGGTTGGGAATGTACTTCTTTGCTTGTGTGTGTGTTTGTTCCCCTTAAGTATGTGTGTATTTCGAGGTTACTTGTAGGCCTCCTAGCTCGGGGGAGGCTTGTCTCAAGCCGATGGTTGGGTGGTGAGCTCCATTGGCCTTGTTTTTCCTTTACATGTTGTATTCATTGCAGGATCTATGGCTAAGGGAAAAGAGAAGGAGAAGAGTATCCTTAGGAAGTTTTGAGTTTGTAAAAGAAGTTGGACATCTATGTAAAGGCTATGTAAACGCCTTAGCTCAAAGAGCTTTGTAAATGGGTAGTTAGGAGGTGGGTGTGAATCCCTTTTTGTAAAGTTTCATTGTATGTTAATCTACCCTTGTAAAAAGTATTATTTGCAAAAAGAAAATTTATAGAAAGAATATATTTTTCCCCTAGTTGCTTGCTCATCATTTTAAATATTGTTGGTAAATAAATAGTTAAATCTCTCTCTCTCTCTCTCATGATGCATTTTCATTCTAAAATAGTATGATTTCCAACTTGCAACATGATTAAATGGATGTAGTATTTCTACCCTACTTGTAAATTTATGTATTGGAATATGTTTAAAAAAAAGAGAAAACAAAAATATAGTGGAGTGATTAAATGAGAAAATGAAGTTAAGTAAATCTCCCTCCCTCAGTGCATTTATTCAAAGGATGTTGGGGTGGTATTCTATTGCAAAATAAAATAATTAGGTTCAAAAGTTAACAAGGATGAATTTCTTATAATCACTTTTCTTTACTATAGTAGTTGAAAGAAAACCATACCTCCTTTTGCATTTGTATTTGAAATATATATATAAAGAAAGAAGGGGTTTGCATTGTTGGTACTTAAAAAAAACTATTTTTTGTTAATATGCACATAAATATATATATATATATATATATATATAAACACCTATATATATATATACATACATTTTAGGTATTTAAAAAAAAATTTGATTTATATTGATTCTCTATTTTTTTTTAAGAAATAGAAAGGTTTTATTTTATTTTTATATAGAAATAAATGTTTTTATTTTTATAAAGATAAAAAGAGTAGAGTAGTTTTTTTCATTTTTTTTATTTGTGTTAGAAATTTTTTTAAAATAGAGCATAAACTCCCTGACTGTGGGGCGGGCAGGGTCATGCCCTAACCCGCACCCACAAGCTATGGAGGGCGTAGCAGTTGTGTGGAGGTTGTAGCCCCCGCAGGGACCTGCGGACTCCACAATCCCTAGGAGCACTACAACATGTGGAAGCCGCAGGCCCCCATAGGAACCTGTGGACTCCACAGTCTGCAAGAGCACTATAGTTTGTGGAAGCCATAGGCCCCCATAGGGACCTGTGGACTCCACCATCCACAGTCCCCCAAGCGGCCATTTCGGCCTGCTAGCAAGAAAACATCAAAACCCTCTATTATTTTTATTCCACTCTGCAAAAATGTTGTATTCATTGTGTATTTCATTTTAAATCTTGTAATATACACATTCTATATATATAGTCTATGTATATACACACAAGCAATGTATATATACATAGGCTATGTATATACATTCATACACATTTTCTTGATAATACAGTCTGTGTATATATTTTTACACAGTCTCTTTATAATAAGTTCAATTATATATATGTATATATATATATATATGGGAACAAACATATATTTTATACACAAATATTGCTTAATCAGTTAAACACTATTTTTAGTTTGAGCATCTTTTCTTTTGAAATAAATAGGTGAGAGGGAAATAAAATTCTCTTGCAAAACCTAGAAAAGTTAGAAAACCAAATTTGGGAGGTGTTAGCAAAACCTTGGCATTAGAGAGTAAAACATGTTAGAAACAAATCATAAATGCAAAACTTAGAAAACTAAAGGTGGGGAAATAATTCTTCCCATAGGGAAGAGATTTCCCCTAAAGCCTCCAACTCCAACTTGCAAAAAAAAACCAAACAAGTGTGAGATTATTGAGTTTAGGAGTGCTTTTATAAACTATTTTAGGGTTGTGAGGGTTGCCCTAATCATTAGGGGCCCTTAAGACACTTCTTAAACCTTTTAACTTTTTAAACCCACTTAAGTGAATTTGATTCTTTTTTGTAAGGTCCCATAGTTGAAGTGTTCTATTTTATAGCACATTTAATCTATTGAACCCCTACTTGTTGTTGTAGCTATATGCTGCCAAAATTTTCAGAGACTTGTTTGTTGGACTAGGGTGAAATAGGGGTATTTGATTTAGCTATTTTTGTGGTAATTTATTATTGTAATGGAAAATTATTTTTCTGGTTATATCAGTTCTATTGTAGTAAAGTTTGATTTAAATTGTTCTCCATTAAATTTATTTGGTTAGACTTTTGAAAGGGCATTTAATTTAATTTATTTTTCCCTGTGATGAATTATGGATAGTGAAATAATCTAAATTATTATTTTATTTAGCTTCTATATTTTAGAATGGAATTTATTTTCTTAGTAGATTTTAGGGTTAGGGTTTCGACATGGGTCAAAATCGAGTACTCTTCATCTAGGAAACCATAGGGTTGGTTCTCACTTTTGAGTCCTTCCCTCATGGCGACGCTTGTTGTGACACCTAAAGCTAGTAGGTTAACCCTCATATCTAAGGGATGCAAAAGGAGTTTCACATTTCCCTAACTTTTTTACTTCTGCCTCGCTTTTCGTGGCATGCCCAACACTTGTCACACATGCAACAACATTTGGCGTGTATACTATCGGGTGTGCACGTTGTGCACAAAGGGGGTTTTAGCGTCGGGTTAGAAAATTTTTGTTAGTTCAATTTTCATGACAACATGTAAAATGTGGGCATGCCATCATCCCTATGCCTACTCTTACTGTTATCTTTTTCCTTGTCTCTAGACTCCCTACACCTTGAGTCCTTTTATTTCTCTAAATTTCTCTCCTCCTCTGACCTTTGATAATCTTAATCCTTTTCCTTCACCATAAGACCACTAGGCCTTCTAGTAGAAGAGAGTCAACACTCCCCCTAAACCTGTGCTAACTTTAGGACATCAAATAGGAGAGAGTTATCTCCCTCATCTTCTGTCTGAAGAACTCAAAAGTGTTATCATACTCTTTCTTTTTATACTTAGGCTAGTTTCATCTTTTTTGGCCCAACAGGCATTCTATTTCCTTGGACTCAATGATATCATTACCTTCTATGCTACAACAGTCCACAACAGGCTCTCCAGAAGAAAGGACACACTATGTGTTACTCAATGTAAACCTATCTGGTTCCAACAAATATTCACACACTACCTCTGGCAGTCACACGTTACATTCCTCTGGTGCAACCAACAGGAACCATCAATATTGTCAACCAATAAGCATAGTGGCACTTTGTTACTTCTTGCTTTCTTTTTGATGTAGATCGACAACTAAAACTATGGAATATGATACTTCATATGTACCTTTAACTATAATCCAAGCCCCAGACCATAACTCATCAATGCGGTAGAATGCAGAGCCAAACTCGAATACAGAGTAACTAGGTACACATACAAAAACTTTATACAAACTTCTAGAAACATACCAAATAACATCCCATTCAACTGGAAATGCATCATGCCTTTAGATACAATAGATACCAGAGCAGTATTCTGACAAACCAATAATACATGACTTTGTCCTTCATAGATCTCAAATGTTATTGCATGATAGTGATTTTCACTCTTCGGATACCTTGACACCAAATGACAGAGAAGATCAACAACAACAACAACATTTACAACACCTTTTTCCTATTAGGTTATCAGCTGCTAGTGAGTTCTGTAGGTTCACAAAGACCTATTTCCATCTAGAATTCCCTCGTATTTCATGTTTTCCTTTCAGAAATTTGAGACATTGACTTAGCCTTACCCTAATAACATATCCTTCTTTTAGATCTTATCAAATCACCTGTATGTCTCGCTTCACTTCAATTCACCTTAACAGAATTGGCAACTCATTTTTACAGGGAGCTGAAAGATTATGCAATGGTTAGCTCCTCCTGAACCCATGCTTTTTCTTAATCTAATATGAAAACATCTGCATGAGGCACATGCAAAGGTTCTTCCTTCTTTTCATTATCTTGTTCTGGTTTCCTTCTCTATATCTTTTTCATTTCCTTATTTTGCTTGATCAAGGTTTCCTCCATCTTCTTTTGTTGAATAGGTGGTTCCACAAAACCACTTCTACAAAAACTAGATTTACGCCCAAATTTATTGCACTTATAGCATATGACATTATACACAAGAGGCATGAAAGAGTTTTTGCTCACATACCCATTTCTCCTTGTCTCAGTTCTACAATCATCAGCCTTATGACCAAACTTATTACAAGAATAACAGTAGCCATTTCTCCTTGTCTTGGTTCTACAATCAACAGCCTTATGACCAAACTTATTGCATAAATAACAGTAACCATAAAAGAATTGAGAGTACTTGGTTATAGCAAATTGTCTTGTAGGAGGAGGAACCCTGAATCTCTTCTTCAGGTCTCTGACCTTTATGAATCCATCATCTAACTTTTGTTTCTCATCTTCAATCTTCTCAGAGACTTTAGTGTAGGGTTCTTTCTTCTTTCTCTCATACATGCCTTCATGTATATCTATTTTTGAATTGTGACTTTTCTAAAATCCAAGACCACCCTTATTCTTAAGTGGTTTTTGATTGTTGATTATCTCATCAAGGATGTTTGTGTTTTTCTTAAGTTTTAGACTCATATCTATCTGATCCTTTATTTTCTCTAGTTCCTTTCTTAGGGAGACAATTTCTTCTTCAAGTTTGGAGCATTCATCTCATTTGGCATTGAGCTTAGCATTTAAGTAATCCACAACTCTTTTACCTTATTCAATTTGAAATTTCATGTTGTCAATTACTTCTTTTGATTCTTTAAGCTTGGCTTTATATTATGCATTCTCCTTCCTTGTTGCTCTCAGATCATCTAGAGAAGAAATGAGCTCTCCTTCAATATCAACTTCACATTCTTCTTCATCAATGACTTTCATGTCTTCATCATCCTCCGTAGGGTCATTATTATCCAAAACTTCATTTGCCATAAGTAGGGCTACTTCTCTTTCACTTTCAGATGTGAAATGATTGCCTTTATACATGTTATGAATTTTTTTGCCAGATATTCTCAATAGATTTGCAATGCACTATTTTGACAAATTCAAACTTTGTCAAACCACATACAATTGTATAAACAGGAAATGATCCTTCTTGACTTTCCATGTGTTCCAATCCAAGATCTACCTCCAACTGTCAGACTGCACCAAGGAACCTTTCTCTGATACCAATTGTTATGCACATGGAAGTACTAAGAGGGGGGTGAATCAATGTTAGGAAAGGTTGCCATTAACTTTGCAATCCTAACCAATTCTATGTGTCTTCAAAGTTCTTGGAATGTGTTCCCCAACACATAAGGACTTTGAGAGATTAATTAATATTTAATTATATCACTTGGCTTATTGTAATTAACTCCTAAATGATAGGGTCAAACTTGGATGTCCACTTTTGGGGCGGGGTCCATGAAAACTTATTGACAACTCCTTGTAATGTAGAAAAAGAGGGGTTTTTCAATTCAATGTATTGTATGGTTAAATCCTCCTTTCACTACATACATTCAAGGGCATATCAACTGAGTTGAATCTCCACTAAGCGAGAGCATTCACCTATCAGGTTGGGCTACGTCTTGGAACAATGCAGAAGCTCAGATGTATCAAACAATATCTCAATTTAATGCTCAACTACTCTTAAAACCCTAAATATGTGAAACAGTAAGAAAATTAATTAATTACGACAAATCCTTTTAGACTAAGGTGAAGGATAAAGATATTTAACTCACTATTTTTCGACATTTGAAATGCAGAACTATCAGGGACACTAGGACCAATGCCCTAGTCCAATGTACAGTTTTCATCACAGAATCTAAATCTCCTTCTGACACTGATCTACATTGTATCTTTCATTTTAGTCCCGGAGAAAGTGGAGGACATAGGGACTAGCACCCTTGTCCCAAAATGTTAAACTCTATCCGTTTTCTTCCAGATCCTGAATCCTTGTTGTCTACAACCTCCTTTCTACAACTCCACTTCGTTAAACTCAGTACCTGTAACCTACAATCACAAAGGAGTGTGGGAGGGGGTTGTGGTGTTTAGAGGCTTGCCTCAGTCAAGCCTTGGAGAGACATTCAAGTCTTCCAAACATCGTTGTCAGATAAGAGTGTGTATCCCTACGGGATAGAGGCAAAACCAAAATGATAAATAATAAAAAATACAATAGATATCACCTTGAAGTGTAGATCTCATGGAAGGAAGATGCTCTTCATGCCATGAGGACATGGAGTAAAATTTGCAACAAACAAGCACAATAACAACAAAATACTACTTTGTAACACAATGAATGCCTTGAATCACTTTAGCATAAAGTCACAAGTTCACAATGTCCATCTAGTTTGCAAATAAAAACCTAAACATGCTTATATATGCAACTACAAAGATTCCCGATAAGAATTTCATAATTCAAACTTGAGATGTTGGCATAGGACCTAAATAACGGTCATAAAACTGACATTTAAATTTAGGGCAAACCCAAATAGGGCAGGACTAGGGCACTAGAGCCCAAGTCCACCCTCCCATTTTTGTTCAAGGATCATCAAAATAGCACCCCCTAGGTCCTATTTGCCATAAGAGTTTAGGGTTTTCTCATCAGGATTCACAATTATCATGCAAGATGCTCTAAATGCATTCTAAGGACCTAGGAGCTAAACCTTAAGAGGGAAAAGCCCCCAAGGGGACATTTTTTGACATAACATTTAGCCCTCACTTTAATGTATGTATAAACGCAAGGTCAATACATGCATTAAAGTAAGGTCAACAAACACAACAAACACATTGAAGACAGTAACAGTCATGCAAAACACAAAGAAGATAGTTACAGTCACAGAAAACATAGAGAAGATAGCATTGAAGACATGCAAAACACAGTGAATGTAGTGATTATTTATTTTTTCATTTGCTCATATATGAATGCAAATGCAAGTACAAGGAAAGTAAACACACAACCCAAATGCAGGAGGAGCTCATCGCCACTAGTCTTGAAACTGCATAAAGGGCAACAAACACGCAATACAAATCTCAAAGTGTAGGAGGAGCTCATAGCCACCAGTCTTGAAACTACACTTGAGAACAAACATGCCATACAAATCCCAAAGCATAGGAGGAGCTCATCACCACTGGTCTTGAAACTATGCTTGGGAACAAACACGCCATACACACACACATGGAAGACACAGAGAAAACATGGCAAACAATTGATGGAAGAAACCTATTGTTAGGTTCATAGCCATCTTAGGCACATTACAGGCACACACTGATGATTGCGCTTCACCACAACAATTGTCGAAGACATGCTTAAGGGTTAGGATAGTCTCAGATCCGCTCCCCACCTGCTCAGAGCACTTTTAGAAAATGACAGGATGTGCAATCTCCTTGAGAAATACACCATCCCTGCCTCTGCAGAGGGCTTAAGTGATTGCAATATAGAAAAGAAAGATGTCCACTCACTCAGAGATACAACATCCTGCCTTCACAGAGGACTTCAAACACGCTTCGTTAGTACCAAAATCATTAGATAGTTTACCTTATATATGCCCCCACCTTAAGGTGGTTGAGGTCGTGTACTGATATCAAGCACGTCAAGGTAGAGAGAAAACACACAAGGGAACATGAGCTCTCGCAAACCCCATGCCCCCTAGAGGTGACATGTACTTTACGATCGCCAAATGTTCCCACAAACACACAATTTCCTGCAAGAAAAGGTGTTAGTATCCATATAATCATGATAAAGAACAATGCATGTAATCATTCACATAGAGAGCCGAGGAAAACAAGATCTAAGATAGACAAAGTGCACAGAGTAGTGGTATTGTTATGTTTTGTAAGTACGATAAGACAACATCAAGATATCACACTGAGTGATTCTACTAGCCAAACATCGAATAATATATATCAACCCCATCGTCATGTGTCGACTAGGTCCATTTCTTGATTTCTCACTCAAGGGACACTAGGTCTGTATTAGTATAATATGTTTTTTGTCATCCACCATCTAGATAGAACCGCTAGAGGAAGGTAAACAATAAATCAAGAGAGGAGAAACAAGTGCCTTAGGAACAGTCACATAGGAGAGTGCCCCCAAGTCACCAACCGCAACGCTATGTCCATCAGACACAACACACAACAATGAAAATAGAGGAGAGGCAATATAGAAGAATGTTGATACAAATAAAAGAGGGTCACAACAAAGGCAGTCTCCTGATATCCTTGACCTTACAAGAGTATCAAGGGTCATCTTAGGAGGCCTAAACAACACATAACACATCATGGGGGAAACACAACATAGAGGTAAAGGGTTAGAAATACTTACCTGTAGGGACAACTGAACTAAGTGTTATCGATGAGCAAATCATCCTCCTCCCAATCTCTTATGCTAGAGGAAAGAGGTGTGTAAGGTACCATAGCCCAACTTTTGTTCTTGTCTTCAAATTGTTTAGTGTTAAGTTTGTCTAAGTTTGATTCAATGTTAGGTTGAATGTTTTCTTGTTGAGTTGCATTTCATTGGGCAAAAGCTTGTCTTCTCTTCCTCCTTTCTCTTGATTGTCTATTCCTTCTTGTCTTACTACTTATCTCTTCAAAGGCATTGTTATGTTTTTCCATAGGGTTTTGCACATTAGAGGAGGAAGCACCATGTTCAAATTTCATTGGTCTTGTTGGAATGTTTTGTTTTCGATGAAAACCTCACAATCCCTATAAGGATGACGGGGGAGGAACCTTGGCATAGATACCATCTCTCCGTGGACGAGGTGAGTTATGAAACTTTCCCTTGTCCACTTCTATCATGCTAATTATTTCATCATAGTCATAATAGTCTTGTGTTATTCTTATGTCATTTTGTCATTTTCCTTTTGCTCTAAGGGGATCTTCAAATGCATGTTGTTCTTCCCTCATTGTTTGTAAAGGAGGCCTGGCCACTCTAGCTAGTTGTTTTGCTTTGTATCATCTATATTCTAGGTGTAGCCACCCTAAAATGACCATGTCGTTGCACCACTTGCATTTCGTCTAGTCTGTCACATCACCTGCATTTCAACATTAATTAAATAATCTAATTATATAATTAATTTCATTAAATTCTTCTAAATCACATACTTTCAACATTAATTAAATAAATCCTCTTTATTTAATTTAAATTCCTCTATATTCTTCCAAAATTAAATAATTTGTATTATTTAATTAAATCACTATCCTATTTCCAAAATTCAAGTCCACATCAATTAAATAAATCCAATTATTTAATTATCTCATCCAATTATATCTTATCTACAATTAAATAATTTACATTATTTAATTAAATCAATTGTTCTTCTAAATTTAAATAAATCATGCAAATTTATTTAAATTGTCTCAATTCTCTAAAAATAAATACAATCAAGTATTTTATTTATAATCTTCTGTTCCTCTATCATGCACAATCAATTAAGTAAATTTATTTATTTAATTTCAGTTATCTTCCAATTCCTCTTAAAATATCTTGTTAACTTATGTGCACAATCAGTCTTATTTTTAAAACTCTAAAAAAGGCAAAATTACAAATTGAGTTATCTATTCAATCAATCTTGTTTTCATCATATCTTAATAAAAATATCCTTATGGATTGACACATGTTGTGTGCACATTCATCATGGTTATTTGTTTTATCTCCTCCGTTCATTCTTTTGAATTATCTGGACCATTGATTGATCTCTGTTGAAACCTATATAAACCCCCCTCATCTCCTTCACAAATCCTCTTTGATCACTTATTCTCAGGCATCCTTTATAGCGCTTTGAGCATATATCGCATTGACTGAGCAACTTTACGATCTTTTGACATTGATCTTTGAGCACCTACACTTGCTTGTTGTAAACATGGTTTTGCAGCATTATTGAGCAATCCACATTTCGACAAAGAGAACAACACAAATCTGGGTAAAAGCTTTCTTATTTCATTTGATTTATTGATAATGGCTTTTATTTAGATTAGTTCTCTTTATGTTATGGGTTTTTGATTTGTTTAGTTTTCATAATCGATTTTCCTCATACACATTCTAGCACGCCTAGTGGGACACACTAATCCCTCTTTTTCTTTGAGAAATTGATTTTTTTAAGTACAGTACGGAACAACGCAAAAATATAGAAAAGCGCTATTGGTAGGACCTTAAAGCGCTTTTGGTATCACAGTGTAGCACCTTTGGGTGATACACTAGCGCTTCTAGTAGAGTAGTAGCATGCTTTTGGACACACAGTATAGCGCTATTGGCACAAAAGTAAAGCGCTTCTGGCATATTAGGGTTTTTTGAGATCTTACTTTCTGATTGGCAGGATTTCAACTCACATAACTATCATTGATTGACTGACAAGCTGATTTATTTGTCTTTCAATTATATTTTATACTTCCTAAGCTGACGTATTTAGGAGTATTTACAATCTTTTGAGTTAACCCATCTTTTTTTCAACATCATTGAATGGTTTTTATTCTAGGTTACGGATCTATCAGCTATTACATCCCAGATCTACAAATCAAACATAAAATTATCATTTGACCTAACTGTTTTGACGAAATACAACTTTTTTTAGATTAGGGGCAGTAGAGCACTTTTAGTAGCACAGCGCCATGTTTTTGGTATCACAGAACAACATTTCTAGTTTGCAACAAATCACCTTCAGTAACACAGTTCGGCACTTTCAACATAATAGTAAGTCACCTTTGGTAACACAGTACAACGCTTTTGGTCAAATTGATTTATTTTTGCTAACTTGTGAGTTTTTGTGGAACTAATTGACTTGGTGTAGCTTCTTATCACTCACACAGAGCAAATGGGTTTTTCTAACATGTTCATGCAGGACGAGCGTTGAAGAAATCTCAATCTATTGCAATAAGTCTTAGAAACATATTGCCTTCTTAAGGGATAATTGAACAAATCACTTTAGCAATCTAAGTCTTAGGAACATATTGCTTTCTTAAGGGACAATGGACATGTATGAGAAAACACTTCAATTTTCTAAAGGACAATGGACATGAATACCAAACACTTTGATTTCATAAGGGACAATTGACAACTACAAACGTGTGTGTGCCTAATTTAGTTGCACCTTATTTTTCTTATAATGGGACAATTGAACCTTTGTTTGACGTGCTTGCTCTTACATTTCAGTAATTCCTTTAGAAGGGCCTACTTTTGGATTATGCTTCATCCAAAAGGGATGACCCTAAGTGGAGTTTTCCTTTGAACCGCTATATAAGAGGGATAAGGCGAAAGCCAAGTCCTAACCGACGTTAGCCTTAGCTTGTGGTGCCAAACTGAAAAGAGGTGTACTAGCTCTTTGTGGAAATGATTTTCACATCGAGCGAAGTGTTTGATACTCTTAGTAGGATTGGTTAAAGCTTTTAGTAGCTTGTCACATTGCTAGTAAGGTGTTGGTCCCTCAAAGTTACTAAGAACCATTTTAGATAGTGACTACCCGATCTACCTCCGAACGTTGCGGTAATCATTAATGCAAGGGGAATCGATTTAAGCCCTCAAGATACTCACCATTGGCTCCCTTGAGAAGAGATAGTATTCCCTCATCCATAAAGCTCTTGTGACCTACTTGAGCTTTCTAAGGGGAGGGTGAGATATCCCTACCTATCATCTCAAAGCAAAAATACAAATGTCTGACACCTTTATGGAATGACATTTGGTCGATGGAGTATTAAGTTGTGAGCTGATCTACTTTAATGAAACCTTGTCTCTAGGGATAAAAAGTGCTTGATATTATTTGCAATTGTCTTATACCTGTGGAAACATTGGGCTTTTTATGAGCCTCAAACATACACTATCTATTGTGTCAGTCCCTTTTTGCCACTTTGTTTGTTGTGTTTTCTCTTGCCAAAGCAAATCCAATCAAAACTAAAACCAAATCTATCAAAATTTGTCTTTCAAAAACATCAGACACTACTTCAGCACCTCTAGTATTACAGCAGCTAACCTTTGGTATTACAGTAGCTCACTTTGGGTATAGCAGTACCTCACCTCTAGCAAAACTACTTCAGTGCCCTTGGTATAACAGTAGCTTGCCTTTAGTATAGTTGTACCTCACCTTTGGTAGCTTAGTCCATCGCCTTTGGTATTACAGTAGCTCGCATTTGGTAGCACAGTCCTGCGCCTTTGGTCAAACAGTACAATGCCTTTGTCCAGTAAACTCTGCATCAAAATTTATCTTTTCCAAAACACAAGCAGAATCCCAGCAGTTTGTCCTAGTGTATTCCATGGTAACCACTAGACTCCGGCAAACTATGAAGTCCAAGCAAGTTGTCCCTAGGAAGTGCAAATCACCTCCTCACACACCTCAATCAGGATGATCTGACATTACTCCTAAGGTTACTCCTAGGACACCTGCGGAAAAATTGACCAACTCTCCAAACATGCCGCAGCTAGACCACCCTAACAATCCTCAAGAAGGTAGGGTCCCTTTGGTAAGTACACCTCACTATACCACTGGCATGCCTCCAGAGTTTGTTCCACAAGGTTATACTATCGGTCATGTCCCATCTCAAGAAGGTAGGGTCCCTTTGGTAAGTACACCTCACTATACCACTGGCATGCCTCTGGATTTGGTTCCACAAGGTTATACCATAGATCAAGTCCCATCTCAAGAAGAGCAACACTTTTAAATAGGTCAATCCTCTCAAGAAGATGGACAAGATCTTGATGAATTCATACAAGATCCTAGAGCCATAGCCACCTTTGATAAAATCCTTAGTGAGAACCAAGATCATTTCTTTCACTTACTAGCAGAGCAAGGAGCCAAATTACCCAAAGGTTTTGATCTATCCATGCTTAGTGAGCCTAACAACACCCAAGACACTATAATGGCAATCCAAACCATTTCAACTATGACCACACCCTTACACAAACAAAGCTCACAAGGGAGAATGATTGCACAATATGAGAATCCCCTTTATCAAAACCCCACAGGAAAGAGGGCCATATCACCACTTCTGACGCCTATGGAGATCTACAAAAACCAACAGGAGACTCTCCAATGTCAAGCGAAGCTAGCAAAGCAAGCCACCATAGCTCAATCAAATATACAACAAACTCCTAAAGTGTCCACACCAATCACAAGTGGAATATTGGTCACCCCATCATGACAAGGTTTCCCACCAAATTACAATCCAAGGAACAACTACGTCGCCATGCAACAAGGGTCTCAACAAACGCCCCCTGAACATCATCAAACCTTCATATCTCTCAACCAACCAGGGTCATGCAATCCCAACCACAACCTTCTTCTACGCTCATCATCAATCAACCTCAACCATCGCATAACACTTCTATCTATGTTCCCCCACCACATCGATCATCAGCGCTAAACTTTTTCAACACATTGCCTATCCACCCTCAACACTCTCAAAACCAAACTTCCCAAAGCTATGTTTCGCAACCGCAACCTAACCCAATAAACTCTAGCTTTCTGCCCCCACACTCTTTTCTTCAACCATCACAAAGCCTACATTCTTACCTAGCACCGCCCCCACTGCCTCCAAATCAAAGCACCCAATTCCGACCCAATCTAAACCCAACATACAACACATATGACCCAAACCAATCTTACGACCCTTATAACACCAATGCCCATGGCTTACACTACAATCTTCCGTATGGGCATCAACAAGCACTTCTAGGTCAACAGGAGATGTTTCCAATCCCTCCCACGACTATGGAGCTAAAAATCGTGAAAGTTCAACAACTATCTGATCTTACGTTTGGCCACACCAAGAAGACCTTCTCTTTAGAAGAAGTGTGTCCTTATCCTTTTGATCAATCATTACCCATGATCCCTTTTCCTCAAAATTTCACTATTCCCAAATTTGATAAATACAAAGGAAAAGGTGACCCAAAAGACCATCTCAGGGAATTCTTTCTTGCTTGCTTTGAGGTCTCACATAACGACACATATCTTATGCATCTCATTCCTCGCATTCTTGGAGGGCAAGCTATAGAATGGCTCTCACACTTACCCATGTGTATTAAGTCTTTTAATGAACTTGCGGAGAAATTTGCCACCCACTTCTCCTACAACACAGAGCATAAGATTTCCATGACCGATCTATGCAACAACAAATAGAAAAATGGGGAAACTTTCATTTCTTTCCTTCAACGATGGAGACAAATGGCTAGCAAATTCCCATTTAAGATACCCGAAAAGCAGCTTGTTAGCATATTTGTGCAGAATCTCAACCAAGAATTGGGTTTTCACTTGCAAATTCTTAGTGCTACAACCTTTGACGAAATTACCTACAAGGGAATCAATATTGAGAAGGCCCTCATTGCTAAGGGTGTGGTCAAAATCTTCAAAGAAACTAAAGATAATGCTCCTCAACAACAAAATGATAAACCAAAGTTTTGGAACAAAAATAAAAACGCGGTCAACGATGGGGTGGTTGATTCTAAACATGTCCAAACATTGCAAACACTGCTTCAGCTTTCCAAACCAATTCAAGCTCCACCTCAACAGCAGCAACAACAAAGACAACCTTATCAAAACTAACAACAACGACAACAAGAGTGACCTCAACAAGATTACCCTCCGCGGCATCAATTCACTCCCTTGGGAGAGCCCATAGAGTCGGTCCTACAGAATCTTTTACACAAAGGGCTCATCACCTTACCGGATGCTCCCCCATATGGAGAACCTATTTACAAAACTGCACGGTACCGAGAAAATGAATACTATGAATTCCATAGGAGCAAAGGGCACAGAACTGCATCATGCATGAAACTCAAGCACCTAATCCAAAATCTCATTGAGGGCAATCAAATCTCTTTTGAAGATGAACCACCAGATCAACACATGAATAAAGACCTCAACATGTACAAGGAACCATTCCCTCACCATGGTCTACCTCCTCCTCAGGATAAAGGTAAAGGTGTCAATAATGCTTCCACTTCCTTTGACTCCATTGTGGGTCGTTTTGAAGAGAGTCGAGTGTCTACCCTCACAATCAAAGGCAAATCTATGGATTGCGCTGTTACAACTCGTCGTGGTCGTGTCACCATTCGTGGTCCTACACCCATTCTCCCAACTCAATCCAATTATAATCTTGTCGAACATCTAGGGAAAATGCCAACACAGATCTCTATCTTGGACCTTCTACGGTCATCACCTGCACATAAAGTGGTGCTAGAAAAAGCCTCCAAGAGTCTTCAGTTCCTAACAACATAGCGGTCGCGGATTTCCAAGCTATAGTAGGTAACATTGCTTCACCCTACAATGTGGTCTTCTCTGAGAAAGACCTCCCATCCCATGATCCGTGTCACAATGATGCCCTTCATATTGAGGTTCTCATTCATAAACGCAAAATCAAACGCATACTCATAGATGGTGGTGCTGGTCTCAACATCTGTTCTCTACAGTTACTTAAGCAATTGGGATACTCTGAGGATCATGTCAACATTGATTAGAGTATTACCATCAGAGGGTGTTATCCATTTACCTATACAACTGGGCCCCGTAATGCTTAAAACCAGGTGCCAAGTCCTTGACATTGAGCTACCTTACAACATTATCCTAGGCCACCCATGGATCCATGCAATGAAAGTTGTTCCCTCAATGTATCATCAGTCTCTAAAGTTCCCATTCAATGGTACAGAGATAACTATCCCAGGCAACCCCAACCTTTTGAATTTTGTCGTGTCTTGCAAGGCAACTATAAGAATTGCAACCAAGTGCCTAAAAATGACAAAGCCATTACATCCCCACTATATGTCGATCCTAAAAATTTGACAAAAGCCTTTGCAAGTGAACCTAAACCTCTTCCTAAGATCAAAGCTCACATCTGTGATATAGGCTTTGGAACATATGATATCTCAAAATCTTGTTGTGTAGGGCGGATGCCTTTATCCCCTAAATTTTACGGCCAACCGCCCATTGCCAAAGTAACCAAAAAAATAGCTATTCCTCCCCCAGCATTTATAACCCAATTCCAATAGGGACAATTATTGGAAGAGGAAACTATTGAGGACATTTCTTCTTGGCTCTACAAGGAGAAAGAACCAGTCACAATACCAGTCAAGCAATATGGCAATGGCTTAAGGTTAGTCAAAAACATGGGCTATAAAGGCAAAGGTGGCCTTGGGAAACAGAATCAAGGAACTATGGAACCCATTATTGTGACAAAGAAACTAGACAAGAAGGGATTAGGATTTGGTAGAAAGGTACCGCATGCCTTGGACATTGAGGGTATCCTCGACAAGGTGGCTGAAACTTCTCTCATAGATTCGACGTCTAATGAGGATACCATCAATGACTCTTCCCTCCATATGACCGACCTATTTACATAATCCTCCATATTTATGCTATCATCTGTCTCCCTAACATCCACCACAAACACCGAGAAAGTAACACTTGTCTACCCTAAACTTATCGATTGGGACCAACAAGGGTCCCCCATTATAGATGTATTTCAGAATGACGAAGCTATAGCTGAGTTCATGGGACTCCAGGAGGGTATCCCTCTTGGTGATCATAAAGTAGGTTTTGTAATGGAACTAGAGCCAATAGCTTATTTTGGGGAAAATGCCAAATCCTCCAGTCGCAAAAATAAAAATAAAGAAAGATCTCTAGGTGAAAACCACACTGTGGCACCTCTTGATCACAAAATAGTAAAAACAAAGGACGTATCCAAAGGTGAAAACCCAATTGTGGCACCTAAGGATGGAGGATTTGACCTTCCCCTACCATCTAAGTATCAAGAGAAGTTAGCTCTCCTAGTGGAAGATTCTACAGAGATAAATCTTGGCATAGAGCAAAACCCAAAGACCACATTCCTGGCAGCATCATTATCAAAAATAGAGCACAAGAATCTTAACAAATTCTTCTTACAGAGAACCATCAACTTTGCATGGACCTATGTTGATATGCTAGGGTTAGACCCTAAGCTAATAGTTCACTATCTCACAGTGGATCCAATAGTTAAACCAGTCGAGCAAAAGCTGAGGAAGATGCACCCACAGATAGCTCTCTTGGTAAAAGTGGAAATATAGAAGTTGTTAGATGCAAAGTTCATCTGACCCATTGATTATTCAGACTGGGTATCAAACATTGTACCTGTGTCTAAACCGAATGGGCGCATCCATATGTGTAATGATTTTAGAGATCTTAACAAAGCATGTCCCAAAGATGACTTTTCATTACCAAACATTGACCTCATAGTAGACTTGATTGCAGGTCATGAAATGCTTTCTCTCATGGATGGATTCTCTGGTTACAATCAGATAAGGATAGCAGAAGAAGGTCAACATAAAACAACTTTTACTTGTCCGTGGGGTAATTATTGTTGGTGTGTCATGCCGTTTGGTCTAAAGAATGTGGGGGCAACCTATCAGAGAGCAATGATAGTGATATTCCATAATCTCTTTCATCATATCATGGAGGACTATGTGGATGACATACTAGCTAAATCTTCTAGGGCAGATCACATACAAGTTCTCAGACAGATCTTTGACAGGCTCAAGAAATACCAAGTAAGACTCAATCCAAAGAAGTGTGTCTTCGGTGTAACATCAGGGAAGTTGTTGGGATACATTGTATCTTGTAGAGGCGTTGAAGTAGATCCCGCAAAAGTAAAAGCTATAGTGGAGATGCCTCCACCAAAGAACCTCAAAGCATTAAGGAGCCTTCAGGGAAGGTTGCAGTCCATTACGCATTTCATCTCACAGCTAGCAGATAAATGTTAACCATTTCAACACTTTCTCTGAAAGGATGTCTCATTTCGATGGGATTATAAGTGTCAAGCAGCATTTGATCAACTCAAAGAGTATCTAGCTACACCTCCTGTATTGGTTCCACCAGTTACCAATAAACCTTTGATATTATACATCTCAACTACAACTTCAGCCCTCGGGGCCCTTCTGGCACAGCATGATGAGTTAGAAAAAGAGTATGCAATCTATTATATCAGTCGAACCTTGGTGGGATATGAATTAAATTATTCACCTATGGAAAGATCTTGTTTAGCAGTAGTGTTCGCTTCCCAAAAGTTGCGGCATTACATGTTGAACCAACACACAAATCTTATAGCCAAAATTGATCCATTGAAGTATCTACTAGCAAAAGTAGCTCTTACAGGCAGACTAGCTAAATGGGTATGATCCTTAGTGATTTTGACATTGAGTATGTGGATCACAAAGCAATCAAAGGATAAGCCCTCGCAGATCGACTAGCAGAAGCACCCACGATATATACACACCCTATGGTAGCAGACTTTCCAGATGAGAATCTCTTCACTCTTTCTAACTCAATAATGTGGAAGTTGTACTTTGATGGTTCCTACACACAACATGGATCAAGGGCCGGCATCTTATTTATCACACCTCAAAATGACTATATTCCAAAGCCATATCGGCTTGCATTCCCTTGCACCAACAACATTGCCAAATATGAAGCACTCCTCATAGGTCTCATTACAACAGTTCAATGGGATATCACAGAATTATAGGTATATGGAGACTCACAACTAGTCATTCGACAAGTCACAGATGAGTACCAAACAAAAGATGAAAAGTTGGTCCCCTACAAGCAACTAGTGGATGCCTACAAACTACACTTTTCTAGCATCACATTTGAGCAAATTCCAAGAGAGCATAACAAGGCTGCAGATTCTATGGCTTCTGTAGGGTCACTGATTGACATGCCTACTAATACATAGAAATGTCAATTTTTGATCGAGCAGTTGTTGATACTAGCCGTCGATGTTCTAGTTACTCAAATCATCTGTGAACTTGTTGGTCCCAATTCCCCATGGTATGAATATATCTATTAATACCTTAAAAATAGTACCTTTCCCTCTGAACTATCATCAACCCAACGCAAAACCTTTATTCATCAATCCTCCTGTTACACCATTCTGGGTGATACACTATATCACCAGAGTCTCGATGGTATCCTCTTACGATGTCTTAACACGGAAGAAGCCGAAGCTACCTTACGAGACATACACGAAGGTGTCTATGGCACACATTCTACCAGTCCTAATCTCGCTAAGAAGATACTCAAAATAGGGTATTACTGGCCTACAATAGAACAAGATGCTACACAGTTCACGAAGAAATGTCTACAATGCCAGCAACATGGAGATTTGATTCATGCACCAACTCATGAATTACAACCTGTGACAACTCCATGGCCTTTTTCTCAATGGGGCCTTGACCTCATAGGACAAATCCACCCACCCTCATCCAATGGCCACAAATTCATCATTACCGCCACTGAGTATTTCACGAAGTGGGTTGAATCCATTCCCATGACCTATATCACCGGTAAGCAAATAGCCAAGTTTATCCTTAACTACCTCATTTGCCTGTATGGTATTCCCCAAGCCATTGTAACTAATAACGGGAGACCATTCAAGAACCAAGATGTCTATGCCTTATGCACACAATACAATATCCAACATCACTTTTCAACTCCCTACTATCCATAGAGTAATGGCCAAGCTGAGGCTTCCAATAAAACCATTCTCAAAATCCTCAAGAAAATAGTCAATGAAGTTGGTCGTGATTGGCACTTGCAACTTAATCCCGCCCCATGGGCCTACCACACTAGTATCAGAACACCAACTGGTGCCACACCTTATGCCTTGGTCTATGGCTCTGAAGCCATCCTACCTATAGAGGTCAAGATCCCATCCCTCAGAGTATCCATGCAGAACCTGATTGCTAGAGAGGAGTATCGCACTTCTAGATTAGCTAAGATAGAACTACTAGATGAAAGATGCCTTGCCACGCTTAATCATCTTCATGTCTATCAAAACTGCCTCTAGCATAATTACAACAAAAAGATCAAAGAAAGACGGTTTCAAGTTGGTGATCTTGTACTCAAAGAAAATTAGAGAAATCAAGCAGATCGAGAAAAGAAGGGCAATTTTGAGCCTAACTGGTTAGGTCCCTTTATTGTCACAGCAGCATATGGATCAGGAGCTTATACTTTAGCTACACTTGACGGCATTCCTCTAGATGAGCCATTTAATAGTGTTCATTTCAAGAAGTTCTATGTCTGATCCTCAAAGTTTACAAAAAAAAAAAAATCTGTCCTATGGTGAAAACCTGGTAAACAGGTGCCTTGGATAAGTACCATAGTGAAAACCTGGCAAACAGGCGCTATGTGTAGAGTCAGCATCCATCGTCTATTGAGTCTTGTTCATTTCTTGTTTTCATGCACACACTTCATCCATCCATCCATAATAAAACCATTGAACTTGTTTGCATTTCCATCTCCCTATCTAGTATAGCTTGGAAATTTGTCAATGGCCATTGTCGTCATCCCATATCTTGATCTGTGTCCACAGTTATCACTGTCTTGTTCTAGGTCATACTTTCTATGTCTGTCACCCATGCAAATTCCTCTACCGGAATGGGGGCAACTCTTTCCTTAACCTAGGTCTAGGAATGGATCCTTGTTCGTGGTTCACAAACTCTTCAATCGTTCTCCTTTCCGCAGATAACACCCTTTAATGGACACATCGCTCCTACGATAAGGTTGTTATCTTCCCAGTGTGTTTCCTACATCATCACATCAACCAGAACTACATATCATCTCATCTCAATCTTAAGGTACCTTGATCCCATGGATATGGGTATGTAGGCAGTCTAGAATACGAAGGAAGTTTCTAGTACTTAGGTACATAAGATCTCCTCCTTTCACCTTGACCCATTCATCACTCTATCCAGAACTACATATTATCACTTTCATCTTTCATCGTAATGTGCCTTGATCCCATGGATATAGGGTATGTAGGTAGTCTGGAATACGAAAGATGTATCTAATACTCAAGCACATACGATTCATCATTCTTCACCCACCCCAATCTATTAACACTGTCACCTTTCTAGTCTTCCGTTTATCAAAATCCATTCACCTCGACCTGACTAGCTCAAGAAGCAAGCATGCGCATCCTTTCAAAGAAAAATTCCTTAACAAATCTGAAGCAAAGCAGCTTTCTTCCAGAGTCATGTACTGTCCTACTGTTCTGATTGCCAGCATCAGCTAAGTCCCGCTTAACCAAAGCACTAGATCAACAAGCTTGTCTTCTGTAGAGTGTTCCATTGTTGAGACCAATACACACGTCTCCTGCAACATGTGGCATTTTAGGCAGCAAGATATTATCTTTTTAGGTAGATAGCCCCCTTTAACAAACACATCACTCCTAGGATAAGGCTATTATCTATCCTATGCAATCTATCCTGAGCAACCTCTTTGGCAAGAGAATATGTTGGCTATATGTTTACTTTGCAAGTCAGTCAATTTGCTTTATGGTTTATCTTTTGTTCCTTTGTCCATTACCTATTCAAGGCTACCTTGATTTATCTATAATCTTGGTATGTTGCGATGTGGTACAGATTGGGGGCATAGTCATTGCTTTTGTGTGCCGTGCTTGAGGAATGATCTTTAGCATCTTTTTTGGCAATGTATTTATCTTGTGTGTGTTACAACCTAGCATCTTACATATTAATATCCTGCTTGCATTTACATGTATTGAAGTTTATTTTATGTTCAAGACTATGACTCATTCACATGTACGACAAGGTTATATTATGTCTAAGGGATCTAAGTTCAAACTGCTTGCTTGCAAAGTCAACGTCCACGCACTTGGATATCACAGCACCTTGGTCTTTTATACCTTGGTGGTGAACTATCCACATGCTATATCAAAAATAAGGATTGCTCTTTATATACAATTGTGAAACCAATGCAATAAGCTCATCATTCACCCTTCTCTTTACCCATGGCCTTATATCGTTTCCAAAGCAATGATCAATCAACAATCTTTCTCTTCCATCTCCACTTTTCTTCTCTCTGGTGCATATCTGCAAAACCCACATGTTAGATATTGCAAGTCATAGCATCTATATCATCATAAATCTATAAGCATCATATAAGCAATATATGTCATCACATAAATCCATAATCATACATACATATCACCACATCCATGTCATCAAGAAGTGCATACACAAAAGCATGAACATCAGTGAGCGTAATATGTCATCATATATATCATGTGAAGGTCATCACAATACAAACTGTATGTGTCTACATCAATAGTCCATCGGTATACATCAATAAAGTACATCAAGGCTATCAAGAGCCTACAAAATATACATCAGGATGCACGCAGGCATCGGTCAAAATATACAAGTGTCCATCATGATACAAAAATGGTACAATGTACAAAAATGCATGCTCTAGTGGGTAGAGCTACCCTCCTACTGTGGCCCCTATCCTCCACCTGTGCTCGGTGCAGGTCCCCCTGATGGTCCTCCTCCCCCTGCTGGTCCTCCTCCTCCTGGTGGCACAAAGGGTCCTCTAATTGAGGAGAATGACTGCCCTGTCCTACAAGACCCGGATGCTCCAGACCTGCTCCTCTCTCGGAAGCTCAGCTCTCGCTGAGCCGCTGGCACCGCACCAATGTAGAGTCCCATGTAGTACTTGGCCTCTCTACCTACTGTCACAAGCTCTCCCTATACGCAGATGAGCTCACTATAGAGTGTCCTCTGATCGGCACCTAATGCATGGCGTGCCTCATCTCTCCCCCACCTCACTCTTTGTAGTGTGGCCTCTACTGTCAACCATAGTTGTACCTCTGCATCCCTCTCCCTAGTCACCTGGGCTAACTGCCCATCATCCCCTCATGGTGCGGGTGTGGCCTATGCCTGTGCCTGTGCCTGTGACTGTGCCTGTACTAGGGCTGCCTGTGCCACTGCAGTTGTTTGTGCATGAACCTGTGTTAGGGCATCAGCCTATCTCGCCTCTGCCCTCACTACATCCCTGTCTCACCTAACCCTCACCATCCGTAGCTCTAGGCATGTCCTCTGGGCTATCTCCTCCTGTAGTAGCCACTCAACCCACTATAAATCGGTCTCTATGACCGGATCCTCCACCTCAACCATCTCTACATCAGCCTGCTAGCCTCCAGCCTCTCCACCTACCTACTATCGGGCCTCTCTGGCCTGTTGTCTCATCCTAGCCTCCGCACCTGGGACTAGTACCTCCCCCACTGCCCCTGCCACACCTGGTGTAGTCAGTCTCACTGGCCTGTGTGTCTGCCAGTACCTGTCATACTCAAGTAAGGTACCTGGGTCTGCTAGTCCCAAATCCTAGTCCCACCTAACTGGGACAAGTCCTTGTACCTTTGCCAAGGCTGTAGCCACTGGAATCTCAGCATCCTAGTCCCCAATCTCCCTCTGTGTCCTCACATGGGTAGCCTCCCCAACTGGCAACCCCTATGGTAGTCCAAATTGTCTGAGTACCCACTCTGGCAGGTATCTCTCGATGGTATATGTCCATCTCCCAAAGAGGTATCGAGCCTATCGACAGTACATCAGCTACTCATGCTCGTCCTCCCACTCCTCACATAGTAACCACGGCCTCCAAACGAATAGGTCCATCTCATTGATCTGTCACCTCCAGTGGCTAACAGATCCAAGCTGCATGTGTGTAATAACTCCCTCATATAGAAATGCATAAGGCTCCCCCCTCTTGCGGCGGCACTGCGTAATAGGTCTGATCACTGGGATGTGCTCCCACGCCCACACATGTAGTAGATTCACCCCCGCTGAGAGACTCCAGCCTCTCCTATAGACGCAGTTGTGCATATCGCGATATAGTTGCCCAAGCACACACAGGCCCCATGCATACTGAGTGCCATGTGTAAACATCCCAGATAGTATAGTGCCCCATCCTACAAATAATCCTCTAGATCGCCTGTTTGGGCACAAGAAGTTGCCAATCAGTGAAGATACAATCCATATGATCTTGTCGCACAGTCTCGGGACGTCTGCCCACCGAATCTCACTGTCGTCAATCCTTAGGTCGTCTGTGCAGAACACCTCTATCAAGCCCGCCTTGCCCCGCATTGGGTCAAAGTCAACTCGCTCCCCATCTATCTAAATCCTGAGGATGCGATACACATCCTCCAGTGTCACTGTAGTCTCCCCTATCAGAAATTGAAATGAGCATGTCTCACTGTGGAATCTCACGACGACCGCGGTCACTAGGGTGAGATTCACCCTAATGTGTGTGAGGTGTACCACTTGCCACAATCCCATGTGCTCTAGGAACGCATCCTCCTCCCACGTCATCTATACCACCTCGTCTGCTATAATGTGGTGTCACTCTCTCGACATCAGCGGTGGCATCATCCGCTACATCCAAACAAACCACTTGTCAGACCTTTGCACACTTCTCTAGTTCCCTACCAACTCTACCCTTCTCTAGGTGGTCAAACCCCTCATTCCCCCTAACCCTTTCACTCTTCTAACTCCACCAAAAGTGTCTTGTTTTTAGCCTAGCGTGCTGCACTGTTCTGCCACAAGCGCCTTAATGTTTCCACACTAGCACTTTGTTGTCCATACCAAAAGTGACCTGTTTCACACAGGTGCGCTTCGTTGTGCCTCCAGCCACGCCTTTTTGTATTTGCAAAGCCGACTAGTTTTTTTATCCTCCCTACCAACCGCGCTTCATTCCCTAGCCAACAACGCTCTACTGCTATTCCAATAGCGTTGTGGGACCCTATCAACCACGCTGCGGCGTGAAACCCAAAATCTAATAGTGCTACGATTTGACCAAATGCGCTTTGCTACCCTACCAAACATGTTGTAGCGCGCCGAAAGTGCTTTAACTGAATACCAGACACGCCCTACCATCTTGCAGTGCTTTTGGCTGACCTAAATACCTACCTAGTTTAAAACCCTAAATCAGACCTAAAGCATTAAATACAAGGAGGTTTTCGAACACTTACCACTGTTGGAGCTCCTGCTGGTCTCCTGTACGTTTGCACCAGCTCTGCGTGATGCCTATGTGCTGGGATCGGCATCTCTCCTCGTTATAAGCTCCTTCTCCACTCAACTCTAACACACTAGGTTTGGAGGCTCTACACTCTAAATTTAGCAAACTCTTAGTGTGCAAATGAGGAGTGTGATCCCCTTGGGACCTATTTATAGTGTCCCTCACTCATTTTTTCTTCCCACCCCACTCTGTTGTTCCTTCTACCTTGTCGCGTAATTGTCTAAATCGAGCGTCAACTCAGTTCTTCTGTCACTTCCCTGTCTTTCCGCTTGAGGGGGCATACGCTGGGGCAACTAGCTACACTAGGGCATCAAAAATTGTATCAGATCTTCAACAAACATTTTCTTTGACGCAACACTGTAAACTACATTGCATCAAAGAGGGGCAAAATGTAGACACCCTAAAATGATCATGTCGTCGCACCACTTGCATTTCGTCTAGTCTGTCGCATCACCTGCATTTCAACATTAATTAAATAATCTAATTATTTAATTAATTCATTAAATTCTTCTAAATCACATACTTTCAACATTAATTAAATAAATCCTCTTTATTTAATTTAAATTCCTCTATATTCTTCCAAAATTAAATAATTTGTATTATTTAATTAAATCACTATCCTCTTTCCAAAATTCAAGTCCACATCAATTAAATAAATCCAATTATTTAATTATCTCATCCAATTCTATCTTATCTACAATTAAATAATTTACATTATTTAATTAAATCAATTGTTCTTCTAAATTTAAATAAATCATGCAAATTTATTTAAATTGTCTCAATCCTCTAAAAATAAATAAAATCATGTATTTTATTTATAATCTTTTGTTCCTCTATCATGCATAATCAATTAAGTAAATTTATTTATTTAATTTCAGTTATCTTCCAATTCCTCTTAAAATATCTTGTTAACTCATGTGCACAATGTGTCTTATTTTTAAAACTCTAAAAAAGGCAAAATTACAAGTTGAGTTATCTATTCAATCAATCGTGTTTTCATCATATCTTAATAACAATATCATTATGGATTGACACATGTTGTGTGCACATTCATCATGGTTATTTGTTTTATCTCCTCCGTTGATTCTTTTGAATACCGTTGATCGATCTATGTTGAAACCTATATAAACCCCCCTCATCTCCTTCACAAATCCTCTTCGATCACCTATTCTTAGGCATCCTTTATAGTGCTTTCAGCATACATTGCATCGATTGAGCAACTTTACGATCTTTTGACATTGATCTTTGAGCACCTACACTTGCTTGTTACAAACATGGTTTCGCAGCATTATTGAGCAATCCACATTTCGACAAAGAGAACAACACAAATCTAGGTAAAAGCTTTCTTATTTCATTTGATTTATTGATAATGGCTTTTATTTAGATTAGTTCTCTTTATGTTATGGGTTTTTGATTTGTTTAGTTTTCATAATCGATTTTCCTCATACACACTAGGAAAGATTGGTCTCTTCGTGGCTCAGGGTCTATGTAAGGTTGCGGCCAAAAGTAATCAAGAGTGAAGTTCTTTCTTTTAGCCGGAGGTTCATATGAATTACGACAGATAGTACGTATCTCTCCATGCAAAGGGAATTTTAAGCATTTGTGAATAGTTAAAGGATGGCATTCATAGCCTTAAGCCATGGATGTCCTAGTTTTACATGGAAGAGTTTGGATAAGGGGATAACATCAAATAATTGATCCACGGCTTTATCATAAACTGAGACCAATAAGGTTATCTTTCCAAATGTATTCGTCAAAGCTCCATTATGTGTTTTAATTCTCAAATCTGACGATTGGTAATAATCTTGTGCCAAATCATGTTTAAGAAGAAACTCTTTTGTAACCACATTAATCATGCAATTCGGGTCTATAAGTGTTCCATCCACAGGTTTTTCCATTATTTTCACTGTAATGTAAAGAGGCCCTTCAATATCTACCATTTCTTTGTCATGTGGTGTAAATGTTATTTCGAGTTCAGGGGCTCGTCTTTTCAAATAAGGCCTAGGAGGAAGCCTAGAATTATTGTTGTATTGAGAAGCCATGTGTATGTTTTCAAATGAATTCTAAATCAGATTTTAAAGATTTTCAAAACTTAAGCAAAAAAACTAATGCAGAAGTATGTGTGAATATGACCTAAAATGCTAGATTTTCTAAGTTTTTTCAATGCAAATGAATGAAAAAAAAGGTGTTGTAAGGAATTTAAAGAGGAAAAGAAAATTATAACCCTAATATCAATCAAATAATGCAACAAGATCCCTCACAGCACTCCTTTGATGCAAGTCTCTAGAGTAATGACAAGTCAAAACCTAGTGAAAATACACCTAAAATATGCAGTTGTTCACTAATTTTCAATGTAAATGCCTAATAGAAAGGGTGTTGTAAGGAATTTGAGGAGGGGTAGTAGATAATAACCCTGATATCAGTCAATTAATGCAACAATACCCCTCACAACATGCCTTTGATGCCATTCTAGAGAGACGATAAGGCCAAATCTAGTGAAAATGCAAGGTTTTCAAACCCTAGACATGAAATTTTTCAAGGAAACCACTATGATGCAACACTACAATTAGAAATCAGTCCTAATGAGTGTTTGAAAAGGGTAGTAAAATCTGAAACAAGATTTTGACTACAAACCCTAGCTAATGCAAAACTAGGTTTTATGAAAAATGCACAATTTCAAGCAATTTTTGACAATTTAAGCATGAGAATACAATGCAAGTGAATACTAAGTGATGAATTTATGTAATTTAAATCAAATCTAATGAAAATAAAATAAATTTGATGAAATTAAATGCCAATTAATTCAAATTATGCTAAAATGCAAGCCTAAGATGCCAAATTTTTCAAAATTTTCAATTTTTTTGTAATTTTTCGAATGCAATAAGATGATTGAATGCAAATTTATCACACAACACTCAGCAAGGTGTAAAAATTCCAAAAACACGGGTTCACCAAAATGTAATGTAGAAAAAGAGGGTTTTTTATATTCAATGTAATGTATGGTTAAATCCTCCTTTCACTACATGCATTCAAGGGCATATCAACCAAGTTGAATCTCCACTAAGCTAGACCATTCACCTATCAGGTTGGGCTACCTCTTGGAATGATGTAGAATCTCAAATGTATCAAACAATATCTCAATTTAATGCTCAACTACTCTTAAAACCCTAAATATGTGAAACAGTAAGCAAATTAATTAATTACGACAAATCCTTTCAGACTAAGGTGAAGGACAGAGATATTTAACTCACTATTTTTTGAAGTTTAGAATGCGAAACAATTGGGGCCACTGGGACTAGCACCCTAGTCCAATGTATAGTTTTCATCATGAAATCTAAATCTCCTTCTGACACTGATTTGCACTATATCTTCTGTTTCAATACCAGAGAAAGTGGAGGACACAAGGACTAGTGCTCTTGTCTCAAGATGTTGAACTGTGTCCACTTTCTTCTGGATCTCAAATCCTTGTTGTCTACAACCTCCTTTCTACAACTCCACTCCGCAAAACTTGGTACCTGTAACCTGCAATCACAAAGGAGTGTGGGAGGGGGTTGTGGTGTTTAGAGGCTTGCCTCGGTCAAGCTTCGGAAAGACATTCAAGTCTTCCGAACACCGTTGTCAAATAAGAGTGTGTATCCCTGCAGGATAGAGGCAAAATCTAAATGATAAATGATCAAAAACACAATAGATATCACCTTGAAGTGTAGATCTCATGGAAGGAAGATGTTCTTCATGCCATGAGGAGATGGAGTCAAATATGCAAAAAACAAGCACAATAACAACAAAATATTACCCTGCAACACAATGAATGCCTTGAATCACTTTAGCATAAAGTCACAAGTTCACAATGTCCATATAGTTTGCAAATAAAAAGTTAAACAAGCTTATATATGCAACTACAAAGATTCCCACTAAGAATTTTGTAATTCAAACTTGCGATGTCGGGATAGGACCTAAATAACGGTCATAAAACTGATATTTAAATTTAGGGCAAACCCAAAATAGGGCAGGACTAGGGCACTAGCTCCCAAGTCCACCCTCCCATTCTTGTACAGGGATCATCAAAATAGCACCCCCTAGGTCCTATTTTCCATAAGATTTAAGATTTCAAGGTTTTCTCATCGAGATTCACAATTATCATGCAAGATGCTCTAAATGCATTCTAAGGACCCGAGAGCTAAACCTTAAGAGGGAAAAGCCCTCAAAGGGATATTTTCTGATATAACACTCCTTAAAGTCTATTTTGAGAGTTTGATAACTTCTAGTGAGTGGGAGTTAACTTGGGTACCCCCTCTTGGAGGTGTCTTATATTTAGACTTGGAGTTTTCTTTTTTATGTACATGAGTGGATATTGTTGATACACTTTGCATGGATAAATGTTAGAGTTAACTAAAGTGTTAGAGATGCATGATATTGGAATATTGCTTGCATGAGGTCATAAAAACTTGCATGGACTTGCATGTTTTTTGCATGTGGATGCATGAGCTCATAAAAGCTTGCATGTTGTTGCATGTTGCTTTTATGAACTTGCATGTTCTTGCATGTCAGTTATTTTGACTTGCATGTTGTTGCATGTCAATTATATGGACTTGCATATTGTTGCATGTCAGTTATATAGATTTGCATGTTATTGCATGCTAGTTTTATGAGGTTGCTTGCAGAACACTCCAACTCTAGAAAACTTGCAAAACACTCCTCCAATTTCAGTTAATGGGTATCTATTGCATGTTGTTATAGGTTTTTGCATGTCACTTGCATGTACAGAATAGGTTAATTCATAATAATATTGGGGACATAAATTGTGCAAGTTGTTGCATGAGAATTAGTGTGTGTTGATCACTTCAGTTGACTGAAATAGATTGGGCCAATTTGGGCGCCCAATCTTGAGACTTTATTTTGTTATTTTTATTTGGAAATGTGTTTTATGTTGACTAAGGTTGAGTGGGCAAACTTGGGCACCCACATTTAGGACTAGCAGTTAACAGGAAGCTTGGGTTAGTTTGACTTCAGTCTTCTCTATTTGGAGCACTTGGTTTTTGCATGAGGACTTGTTTCATGTTATCAATTACAATTTATTGTAATTTGAGTTTCAAGCTTTTGAATTAAGAAGATTTTGAATTAAGAAGCCTTTGTATTAATTAAAAAGCACCATACATTTTCTAGAGAGCAAGATTTCAAAGACTTGGAAGAAAAAGAAGTTTTTTGAAGTGCATCAAGGACTTCGAGGAATTTCAGTATTGAATGTAATCTTTTACAAAGAGATTTAATACAAGTACAAATACATTTGAGTGTGGAGTTTTTTCCCTTAGGGGTTTCTCCACGTAAATACTTATCTTCTTCTTGCAATCTATTTTCTTCTATTCTACATTGGATTGGAAGTGCAAAATCACTACACATTAATTGTCTTGGATTAATCCTATTTTCAGCTTTGTAACCACATAAATTTAAAGTTTATAGCAGCAGTTCTACCTTCATTTTCAACATTCAGTACATATTCAAATTCTTTCCTTTTAAATGCAATCAAATCCAAACTGAACATTTAAACCAAATGAATCATAAAAGCACATACACACATGACACCATATCTATGTGGAAACCCAAGATGGGAAAAACCACAGTGAACAAGCTACTTGGATCTACTGTCCAAATCCAGCCTCACAAATAAAAAGAAGATTTACAATGAATTTTATGAGCACCAACCCAAAGGAAGCAACAACTCCCTGATACAATATTTTATGGGCTCCAACCCAAAGGAACCAACAACTCCCTAAAGAGCTACAACACTTACCAATTAAGGCTCCAACCTCTATTCTGAAACATTCAACTGATTCTGATGATTTAATTTCCTCCACAACATCAATTTTGCTAAAGTTTTGACATCCTTGACATATTTGCAATGACTTAACACTTCCGCACTATCCTCTCTACTATCATCTTTGATCATTTGACTGATTCTGATACCTCAAAAACCTCTGCAACATCCATTCTATTGTAGGTTATGCATTATTCCTTACATAGATGCTTATCTCATTTTGGATCATACACTCGACATCTTTTCCACACACTTGTAGCAATCTTCTTACCTTCATAAATACCCTCAACAACTTCAACTTCATTGACATTTTGACATTGACTTATTCTAATGGCTTCAACACCTCTGCTCAAACATCTCTACTGCCTCCACAACATCAACTCCATTAAGACTTTGACATTGACTTATTCTAATGACTTCAACACCTCTACTCAATCATCTCTACTGCCTTCTAGGCTCAACACACCTCTGCAATACAATACTAACTCTATTATGGATTATGCATTAGAACTTTTAGAGTTACTTCTCAATTTCTAGATCATTCACCTTTTTCGCATATTCTCACACCCATTAAAACAATCTTCTATCATTCATATATATCCTCCACAAGTCTTCAAAATATCATCTTTGTAGGCCTAAACGAAACGTGTAACTAACCAAACTTGTTGGCTCCCAAATCATCTACAGTAATGTAGGAATGAAATCTCATAATGTGGTTCATGCCAAGAGATCTACTAGACCCATTTTACCTTCTCCCAAACTTTCTTGTTGGTGCATGCTTCCATACACACGGTGCAATCACTCAAGTATACCATGTCGACACTGCAAACACTCATCCTTTCATGCTTAGCTCCAGACCCTATGCGGTACCGAAGAAGAGAGATATCATCATGTAGATCAAGCCACAAAAATGATATGACTTGCAAAACCTTCTCATGCATTCCTCTTACTTGTTCATGCTTCTGTTTGCTAGCATAAGCAATCAAACAATGATGTCAGTATCCCTTACATAGTCTAGTCATCCTGTCTTGACATAGAACATTGAAAAACACACTTGCGGTGATCAAAAACACTTGAAACCTGAATTGAGCATACATATTGACCATCTAAACTTATCTTTCAAACAACAAATCCAAACATCAAAGTGCAATGAAATGTGGTGGATTTCTGTTCTATCTCTGATAACCTTACACAGAAACATGACTTGTTCTTACTCTGCTAACTCTAGAAAACTTTGTGGTACTTTGTGTCCTTTGAAACTTGAGTATATCATTCATGTACCTTTGCTTTACCTAATCTCCAAACCATCAAGTCATACATGTAGATGCAGTGAAATGTAGTAGCTTTGAATTTCATACCTGATAACTTTACATTGTGATAACCCTGATTTCAGTCTGCTGACTCTGGATGTCCTTACCGTAGCTCTTATACTTTGAAACTTGGATCATGCATACCTCATAGTTGTCTCTATCTAACCTCTAAGACATGAGGCCATATCTTCATCTATGGTAGAATGTGGTACAATCTCCTAATCTTCTGTAGTACAATTCCTTGTGCCTTTGACAGTTTGATAATTTAGACAATTGTCTTCATATCCCATGAAATGTTGAGTAGCAATACATGTAACAATGACTTCATATTATCAAGGCAAGACATCAATCAACATACTTTGACAACCTTCATCTATTCATGAACTTCAAAAGATAAGGTACAACTGTGTATAGATGATACTGATCCCTTCTCATGTTCATGTCTTTCATCATCAAGTCTTTCACATCACAACTCCTCTGATCATCACTCCTTTGACATCCACTCCTTTGACATCAATCAACATACTTTGACAACCTTCATTTATTCATGAACTTTAGAAGATAAGGTACAACTATGTACAGATGATATTGATCCAATAGTATGCTCATCTCTTTCATCATCACAATTCTTCTGATCATCACTCCTTTGACATCCACCTTTGACATCAATGACAACATGTGCAACACCACCATGTAATCAAATGCCTATCCTTGAACCTATCCAAGAATCTTCAAGCAATATGCATATTCCTCCAAACCCATCATGTAGCCCACAACTTATCAAGCCTCTTGAAGAATTCGTTACCATAAGTACAAGTCAAGATCCATCATATAGCCATGTTGATGACCATAAGAGCCTATTACTCCCATCCAAGAGTCTTCCACTTCCATCCAAACCCAATAGCTATGTCAAGAGCCTAGTCCAAGCATGTGAAAACACCAACCCCTCATCCTAATCAGGATCTAAACATCCTATCTAATTCCATTCCCAATTCCATTCCATCATATGATCAACCTATTCATAACCTATATCTTTTCTATGATCAAGATATTATCTATGATCAAGATTCTATTCATGATCAAGAGATTATCACTCCACCCATCCATAATCCCACCAACACTAGTCCTATCCATCCTCCAACTAGTCTTATCCATAATCCAACAACATCCACTTCCCTTGATGAGACACTTAGTCCCCAAGAAAATATATACAATCAACTTCTTACTAAGCATAATGTTGATCAAGATCCTCATGATCCTCTACCATCCTCTATTGATCCCATTCCAAATTCATCATCCTATCCTCTTGGATCCAACACATTCATTTGTGGCAGCTCTCTTGTAGGAGATGAACAACTTTGATCCACCCTCCCCATCTAGTAATGGACTCGCATCTTATGTCCTAAACAATAAACATCCCATTGCACATCGCATGCTCCAAAACATGAATTATCATGGCAAAGGCTTAGGCCTTCATGAACAAGCTATTTTGGAGCCCATCCATGTCAAAGTTCCTCTATGATCGAATGGCCTTGGCTATATACCCCAAGGAAAACAATCCTAATATGTTAGTACCACCTCCATGCCTTCCAAATCCACTTCTTTCCTTCTCAAACCCTGTGCATCCCATCGCACCACCAAAACATATGTTGCTATCCCTCCTCCATTGTTGCACAAATACCAAAAGCATGTGACCATTAACCTTCCTCCATCCACTCTCCCTCCACTCCTTCCAACCCCTAATATCCCCATCCTTAAACCCCCTTATCCTTTTATCCACAAGTCCACTAATCCCTCCATCCATACATCTCGTTCCCTTAAAACCCCTAAAATTCCTACTCATGGTCAACGAATGCACACATTGACCAAACATGAAGCTTTCACAACCCCCATGGGATTCAAAAATAGAAATTTGGATGCCTCCTTATCCTCAAAATCCATAAAATCCTCAAGACTCTCATGCCATAGGACATCGATATACCACACCTAAGAAAAATCTATCTAAAAGGCTACCCAAGCCCACACCTCCAAAAGAGAAGTCCAAAACTAAAATGGTGTGGGACCCCAAGCAAAAAGTACTTAATCCAAATGAAGCATCCATAATCCGACCATCGCAAAAATCCTACTCCCCACTAAAAAATCATAAAAATCCTAAATCCATTTGGGTCCCAAAATTACTAAATTTACCATCCCTTAAGCAAACACCTCCATTACTCCTAACTCCACCTTCTAATCAAAAGCTTCAAAATTGAATTTAGTGTGTGAAAATGTTGGTCTTGAGTCCCACAACATTCCCACATACCTCCATCTCCCCATCTTCTATCTACTATCCAACATATTTCCCCCATCATATCCCTATGGTCCATGCTTTTGCATAATCCTTCCATTCGTAATCAACATCATAATCTGTATTCTTCCCTACATAATCCACATCCTAATTCACCTCCATCTCCCTCTCATGCAATCATCTACCAACATCCATGTGCAAAATGACACTTGACATGATCCATGTGTGACATTCCTCTATAATGGGACATTATCACCTTTTATGGAACTAGACGCTTGACTCCCCATCCTCTTCCAAATTCCTCCTATCCATATTCCCCTATCTGATCCAAAAGAAAATAAAAAAAGAGACAAAAAAAATCAAAATAGTAAAGAGAAATCCCTTCGTCTAATGGTGAAAACCACCTTGGATAAGTACCATAATGAAAACCTAGCAAACAGGCATCATGTGTATATTCCTTATCTATATGTCTTACACTTGGAGGCATGTTGTCTCATCTATCCCATCATATTATTTTCCTCCTATCCTACCATCTTCATCCATCATATCCTCATACCTACCTATTACATTTACCTATCCACATGCCCATCTTCCCTTCCTCCTTGGAGCTTGATAAAGATAGGGGCAAAATGTTGAAAAATGTTTTGGGCATCTCTTGATATATTCACTATTTTCCCAATCAATCCTATCATCCTATCATCATAAGATTTGTCATGTAAAATCCTAAGCATTACACCTAGAATGGGGGCATGTTATTCTTATGTGACATAGTCCTTGCAGATCACATCCTGAATTCTTTCGTCCATCTATCCTTTATGCATTTCCCATATATTATCCATTGTTACCCATCCTTCTACATATCCATCTATTTTATACTTCCTATCCCTCCCATCCACTATCACCCATCCGTCTACCTATTCATGATTTTCTCTTGTCATTGGTATCTAGCATCTAGGCTATCCAAACTGCAATCCAATGTCATCCCATAACATTTACCAAAAATCCAAAAAAAATATAACATTTCCAAAAAACACAAAAACATCATATATCCCAAAAATACCAAAAAAATTACAACATTTTCAAAACTCCAAAAAAATCAAATATCCAAAAAATCCAAGAAATAAATCTAAATGCAAGTCATCCTTAATCCATACCAATCTAGTTAAAGTAATCTATCCAAATCATCCAATCGCATCCTTTTTTGTGTTCCAATCTTGTTGTCAACCCAATCAATCAATCATCATCATCAATGAGATATATCATTCCCGCATCCTTGTGTTGATCTAGGGATACATCGTTCCCCACAATGACAACACTATCTCAATCAATCAATTATTAGTTTACAGCTTGACAGAGTCATTACCTTGTTTGTTTTTAAATCATTTGTGCATGCTTGCTTGCTAGTTTGCATGTGTGTTATCATTTTATCTTGCATTTATATCAAATTCTTCTTAGTACAGCTAATATTCATATCTTGTGTCTAGACAAGGTTGTATTACATTGTGCAAAGGATACAAAGTCACCCCGGTTCCTTATACCTTGGTGCATAATATCCTCTTGCTATATCAAATAAGGACTGCTCTACATACTATACCAGCATAACCATATCCTCTCTATCCACTATATCTATTATGACTATAACTTATCCATTTCCAAATCCTATTCTAAAGCATTCTTCCCCTCACAACCTATCTTTATCCACTTAACAATCCATCCTAACTATCCATCCCTAACCTTTAACCGTATCCATCCTCTCTCTTGTATTCATTTCCTTATCCAACCCCTTTCAGCCATTTCGATAGCATACCCATGTTCTTCTAACCTACTTATCCTCTCGAGGGGGCATCCCATCTTTACATCATTCCTCCTCATCACTCCTTCAAGTGGATGGGGCATCCTTTTCCTTCATCCATACCTTTTCTTCTTTGAAATGATGTTACTTCTCTTAATCGCAACATCATCTCCAAGAGAGGCAAAATGTAGACACCTAAAATTGACCATGTCTTACGACATTACCTTACATCACCTTGCATCACCCTATATCACCTTGCAACATCTTGCGACACATCTTGCTCTATGACCCCTTCCACCAATCCTATTAGTTAAATAAACTATATTTATTTAACTAATCTCTTTTATCCATTTATCCTCCTCTTACACCAAATTAAATAAATCTTATTTATTTAATCCCATTTTCCTCCATCATCCAATTTTAATAAATTAAATATTTATTTAAAATCCCACGTGTCTCTCATAATTTAAATAATTTTATTATTTAAACTATTTATTCCCACTCACATCCCTATTTTTAACTTCCTTAAATGTGTATCATAAGCACTTCTTCTCCAAAATCAATTTAAAAATCTCATTTCCTCCACTCCCATCCCTATTTTAGCCACCTATCATCCTCATTGAATGTGCATCATAAGCACTAACTCCAACTTTCAATCCTATCTATCCACCTCGCACCTCACCTTTCTAATCTTGGTCATCCATTTGATTCCCTCTCCATCTTTTGCTTCCATTCCATCCAAGTTATGTTGGTTGCATTAGCAATCCACATTACAGCATCAAAAGGACAAATCCAATGGAGCTTGGGTGCTCTCCATTCTGTCCTATCAGAAGTCCAATTTTGTGTAAGGGTTAAGGTATATTTGCATTGTTTTATTTTGATGTTATTTCCTTGAATGATTTTTAGGGTTTCACCTTCATACCATCAAATTCAAACCATATCAAATATGCACCCATCCAAACATAACCTCCATATCACCAAATCAAGTCATACTTCAACCAAATCTATCTTCCAAATCAAAACTTGGCTAAAGTATATCTAGATCTTATCATTATCCCCTAATTTATATTAGGCTTAAGAACTTGTCTATCTTAAGTTTTGTGTAAATTAGCCCTTATCAACCTTGGATAAATTAGCTTAGGATTTTAGACTACTCCTAAGTTAGTACATTCCAAGAATCCCATTTTTAATTGGTGTGTCTTGTCTACCCCAAGTCGAAGAGGATAACATCCTTTTACATCCACAAAGATCTAGATTTCCCCTAAGCCTCTTTTGGTTTGAAATCCAAAAAATCATCCTTTTATCAAGCCTTATTCAAAGTGTCATCAAAATCATTATCATTATCCTTTTATCATCTATCATCTAAAACCATCCTTTAAATCTTATCAAATCATCTTTCATCACCCAAGCCATCCCTTAAACCACACCAAATCATCATCCATAACCAAAACCAACCTTCATCCATCTATCAATTACATTTGGTCCAAAATTTTCAAAAATCCATAAAGTTCTAAGGTTCAACATCCTCCATTCAACATATCCATTCCACAATCAATTTTGGATCATTTCTTTGTATGCCAACAACCACAAAGTCACAAGCTAAGAAAAATAAAGACATGGAACCCAATAGAGATATTGGGATGCCTAGTGACTTTGGAATGAGGGATATAGATGCTCAAACCATGACTAATCATCCTCAACTTTTTCCTTCCCCAAGTCAAGAAAATCAAAATCCTGATCAAGAAGTGGACTTTACACAAGACCTTGGGGCCATGGATCTATTAGACTGAGTTCTAAAATTTGATCCCAATAGATATTTAGATTTCTTTCTTCAAAATGGCATTGTAGTATAAACCAATCCCCCCGCTAATCCATCACAACCATCCTCATCCAATAATGCACCCAACACCTCTACATAATCCTTTTTGGTGTGGAGGTTGATCAGTCTCCAAGTGGGAGATTGTTGATATGTGGTGACTGATCATGCAAGTACTGTACACTAGTTATGTATCCTCACCTAGGTTCAAGGCCAGGTCGGGCCCCAAGCAGGGGTTCAAGGGCGCAGCCCCCGAAAAAAAAATTCCCTCTTTTTTGCACAATCGAAGTTGGTTGTTAATTTTTGTTAACCGACAAAAGAAAAATGACATTGCAAAACCCTAATTCTAGAAGCTTCTAAAAATCTTGTTATAAGCGGCTAGGATGTATGTTACGGTGATGTATTTGCAAGATTGTAATATGTTTTGCACTAGATAATAAAATCATTAGATGGTTGAGTTTCTATGGATGTAGCCCATATTAGGTGAACCACGTTAAATTTTTGTGTTGATCTCTTTTGTGTTATTCCTCATTGTTATATTTGGGTTATTTAATCTACTTATAATTGTTAGTGTTTATTGTTGTGATCTACCTGAAACCTTAACAGATGGTATCAGAGTGGGTTGTGTTTGATTATCATCTACAGGAAGGTCTCACAGTTGAGCGGGAGTCTCATGGTTAAGTGGGAGCAATGGCGAATGAGGGTAAATTGAAGGTAGATAAATTCAATGGGCAGAACTATCAATTATGGAAGATGTAGATGGAGGATTACTCTATCAGAAGGATTTATGAAGGTCATTGGAAGGAATAGTTAATAAACCAGCAGCAATGACTGATGAGGATTGGGAACTTCTAGACAGAAAGGCACTGGGAATCATTCAGTTGTGCCTGGCACCATCTGTGGCATTCAATATAACAGGAGTGAAGACAATAAGTGAACTGATGAAAGATTTGGCCAAATTGTATGAAAAACCCTCAGCCTCTAATATGGCATTTCTCATGAAGCATTTGTTTAATCTAAAAATGATTGAAGGTGGATCTCTGTTAGATCATTTAAATGAGTTTAATACGTTTACCAGTTAATTAACTTCTATAAAAGTGAAATTTGATGAAGAGGTGAGGGCTCTCTTGGTTTTATGTTCTTTTCCAGAAAGCTAGAATAGCTTGGTAATGGTTGTAAGTAACTCTATCTCTGGTTCAAATACTTTGAAATTTGATGATGTTGTTGGTGTTATCCTTAGCGAGGAAATGCGACAGAAAAGCACAAGTGAGAGTTCAACATCAAGTAATGCTTTGACTGTAGAGAATAAGGGAAGAACAAAGGAGAGAGGAAAAAGCCCAAAAAATCGTAGGAAGTCACAAGGGAAGTCAAAGAAAGGCATATCTAAATCTAGAGGAAGAATGGATTGTTGGCATTGTGGAAAGCCAAGTCACTTGAAGAAGGATTGCTGGTCTCGAAAGGGCAAACAAGGAGATAGACAACATGATGACAGTAAGGAAGCTAATGTTGCAAGTAATAAATTACAGGATGCTTTAATTCTATGTTTAGATAATGCTAATGATTCTTGGGTAATAGATTCAAGGGCTTCATTTCATGCCACACCCCATAGGAAATATTTTGTAGATTATGTTCAAGGTGATTTTGGACAAGTATATTTGGGTGATGATGAACCCTGTCAGATTGTTGGAAAAGGAAAGATAAAAATCAAGTTGCAGAATGGAAATGAATGGTTGCTACAAGAGGTAAGGCATGTTTCAAATTTGAGAAGGAATTTAATTTCTGCAGGACAACTGGGTAGTGAAGGCTGCATAGTTACATTTTCAGACAAAATCTGGAGGGTCACTAAAGGTGCACTAGTAGTAGCTAAAGGTGAAAAGGTAGGCACATTGTATTTGTGTACTGGTAATACTTATTCTACCTTAGCTGCTACAAAAATAGTTGCTACTAAGATAGTTATAACACTTGTTGCAGGGACAGAAATAGAATTGTGGCACCATAGACTTGGGCACATGAGTGAGAAAGGGATGAAGATCCTTCACTCCAAAAAGGTGCTACCAGGTCTGACGCAGATTGACTTGGAGTTCTGTGAAAATTGTGTTTATGGAAAACAGAAAAGAGTCTAATTTCTAAAAGTTGGGAAAGAGAAGAAGAGTGAGAAATTAAAGCTTGTGCATTCAGATGTATGGGGACCAGCTCAAGTATCTTCTCTTGGAGGCTCTTGCTATTATGTTACTTTTATTGATGATGCAACTAGGAAAACATGGGTGTATTTCCTAAAACAAAAATCAGAAGTATTTGAAACTTTTAAAAAGTGGAAAGCTTTGGTTGAGCATGAGATAGGAAAAAAGTTGAAGTGTCTCAGATCTGATAATGGAGGTGAGTATTGCAGCAGAGAATTTGAGAATTACTATTCATATAATGGAATCCGTAGGAAAAAAATGGTTCTTGGAACCCCACAAGAAAATGGTGTGTCTGAGAGGATGAATAGGACCATTATGGAGCGTGCAAGGAGCATGAGATTGCATGTTGGACTACCCTTACACTTTTGGGCAGATGTTGTACATACCGCTATTTATTTAATAAATAGGGGACCTTCAAATCCTTTGGATGGTGGCATCCTAGAGGAGGCATGGACGAGTAAAAAGGTAAACTAGTCATTTCTAAAAACCTTTGGTTGTGAAGCTTTTGTCCATATTGATATTGAAAATAGGACCAAGCTTAAGGCTAAGTCTAAAAATGTACCTTCATTGGATATGGAGTAGATGAATTTAGTTATCGGTTATGGGATTATGAAAATCATAATATCATTAGGAGTAGAGATGTTATATTCAATGAGAAGGTCATGTTTAAGGATCACCTGCACGAAAAGAAGCATGAACAGGCCAAAAATGAATATGTGGTGCTGGATGAGATTCCAGAAAATAAAATACCAGTGGTATCTGATGCTCAACAACAACAAGTTATCCCACAGACTCCTGCAAGTGTTAGACATTCTACAAGGATAACAAGACCTCCAGAAAGATTTTCTCCATCATTATATTCTATATTATTAACTGATTCTAGTGAACCTGAAAGTTATGAAGAAGCAATGCAGGGAGATACCAAAAAGTAGTGGGAGCTAGGCATGAAAGAGGAAATGGATTCCTTGCTACATAATCATACTTGGGACTTAGTCCAATTGCCTACAGGTAAAAGAGCCTTGCCAAATAAATGGGTTTCCAGGTTGAAGGAAGAAGATGGAGGCAAGAAAAGATATAAGGCCAGACTCGTGGTAAAAGGTTTTGCACAGAAAAAAGGTATAGATTTTGATGAAATATTTTCTCTGGTTGTAAAGATAACTTCTATTAGAACTCTTCTAAGTTTTGTGGCTGTGGAAGACTTGCATCTTGAACAACTAGATGTGAAAACAACATTTCTCCATGGGGATTTGGAAGAGGAAATATACATGCAGCAACCACAGGGATATGAGGTAAAGGGTAAGGAGGATTTTGTGTGTAGGTTAAAGAAGAGTTTGTATGGCCTAAAGCAAGCACCTCGGCAATGGTATTTGAAATTTGATAATTTTATGGTTGAACAAGGATACAAAAGATGTTATTCTGATTATTGTGTTTATTTTAAGAAACTGGGTAATGGCAGCTATATTATCCTGTTGCTTTATGTTGATGACATGCTTGTTGCTGGGTCTAACATGCAGCATATTAATGAACTTAAGTAGAAATTAGCAAATTCATTTGCTATGAAGGATTTGGGCAAAGAAAAATAGATCCTTGGTATGAGGATCACACGGGATAGGACAAACAAAAAATTAATTTTGTCTCAAAGTGAGTATGTAGAGAAGGTGTTGAAAAGGTTTAACATGCAGAATGCAAAAGCAGTTAGTACACCTTTGCCTAGTCATTTTAAGTTGACTAAGGAGATGTGTCAAAAGACACAAGAGGAGGAAGACAAAATGTCTAAGATACCATATGCATCAGTAGTTGGCAGCTTGATGTATGCAATGGTATGCACAAGGCCAGATATTGCACATGCAGTGGGAGTTGTGAGTAGGTATATGAGCAATCCGGGAATGGAACATTGGAATGCTGTAAAATGGATTCTCTGATATTTGAGAGGTACTACTTCAAAGAAACTATGTTTTGGAGGAACAAATTTTGCTTTAAAAGGATATGTTAACTCTGATCTGGCAGGTGATATTGATAGCAGGAGGAGTACTACAGGGTATGTTTTTACTGTAGGAGGTACTATAGTCAGTTGGATTTCAAGACTACAAAAGGTTGTTGCACTTTCAACCACTGAAACTGAGTATGTTGCTGCTACGGAAGCTAGCAAGGAGATGATTTTGTTACAACATTTTCTAGAGGAATTGGGGCAATGACAAGAAGATAGCCCTTTGTACACTGATAGCCAGAGTGCCATTCATCTTGCTAAGAATTTAGCTTTGCATTCAAAAACTAAGCACATATAGCTTAGATACCACTTCATCCAATCAGTTTGGTAGGATGGGAAGTTGAAGCTAGAGAAAATTCACACAAGTCAGAATCCTGCAGATATGTTCACAAAGGCAGTTACATGGGAGAAACTGATTTCCTCATCAGTTTCCATTGGCCTTCATGACTGATAATGGTGGACTTAAGAAACCAGCCAGGCTTGTAATCCAGTGGGAGCTGCAAGCGCAGCGGTGTCATCCAGGATCATTCTCCAAGTGGGAGATTGTTGGTATGTGGTGATTGATCATGTAAGTACTCTACACTAGTTATGTATCCTTGCCAGGGTTCGGGGGCACAATCCTCAAAAAAAAATTCCCTCTTTTTGCATGATTGGAGTCGGTTGTTAATTTTTGTTAACCGACAAAAGAAAAATGACATTGCAAAACCCTAATTCTAGAAGCTTCCAAAAAGCTTGTTATAAGCGGCTGGGATGTATGTTACGGTGATGTATTTATGAGATTGTAATCTATTTTGCACTAGATAATAAAATCATTGGATGGCTGAGTTTCTGTGGATGTAGCCCATATTGGGTGAACCACATTAAATTTTTGTGTTGATCTCTTTTGTGTTATTCCTCATTGTTATATTTGGGTTATTTAATCTGCATATAATTGTTAGTGTTTATTGCTTTGATCTACCTAAAACCCTAACAAATCCATCCCTACATCAACATCAACATCAAATGCCACATCAACACCTACATCAACATCTACCATATCCACGTCCATCCCCCAAATCACCCTCAACATCCCAAACAATGCCACTTACACTAGTACTTCCACTAGTGTCCCCCAACTCGACCAAAACACCATAGCATTCCTATCCCAATATTTTTCTAAACCCAATAACAATCTACAAACATCCACGTCCACCTCCCAAATCAATTCCACATACACACAACCTCCCATCTCACAACCACCAACATCCTCTTCCACTCAAAACTTCAATCACACATTCCTACTGTAGACACCCAAAAATGATCGTTGCATTATCACCTTGCACATACGTCATTCTTCTAGCATCAATTCTTCTAATTTCCCTCAATTCAATATTAATTAAATGATTCTTAATTTTTTAATTAATTTCATCATTTCACCACCTTATTCTTCTATTTTCCACATTAATTAAATAAATCAATTAGTTAATTAATTCAACATTTTAATTCTTTCTATCCACAAACGATTAAATATTTTTTAATTATTTAATTGGCTAATTATTCTTCCAAAATTAAATAAATTATTCTAATTTATTTAAGTTGACTTTTCTTAATTCCTAAATAAATAAAATCATTATTTTATTTATTTTCTTCCATCATGCATAACAAATTAAATAAATTTATTTATTTAATTTCTAATTTATCCTCTCATCTTCCAAATTTTATCTTCTAAATATCTTCCATGTACACAAATTATATAATTTATTATTTAATTTAATCATTTGCATGCCAAAAAGCAAATCAAAAGTTGAGTTCAATTGGCTTTTAAATCTTTGTTTTTCTCAATCTGTTCATTAAATAGAAAAAGCATTCTATTTTTATGAAAATCAATCCTATCTTTAGTCAACAAAGCAGTTAACTCAACACAACAGCTTATTGCATGTACACTTGTCATGTGCACATTCATTCATGATTCCTCAATTTATCTCATCTATCAATTTCATCTAATTTCCTCCACCGTTGATCAATCTTCTCTAAAATCTATAAATACAACCCTTCACCTCTTCACAAACCCTTCACGATTTTGAGCATTCAGCATCCATATCTCCTAGCACTTTTGAGCACTCGTTGAAGCAATCACGCACCCTTCCATCCATCAAGCTTATCACAGTTATGCTTTTAGTATTTTGAGAAATCCACATTCACAAAATACACCAAGGAATTACACTCACTGGGTAATAGTTAGACTTTAATGTTTTTATCTTATTTTTGTTACTCTATTGTTGATTTCTTGAAGTTATGATGGATTTTGGTAACTTGAAGTTATGATGGATTTTGGTAATGAGTCTTATTGTATTGATGTTCTATAGAATTCTAGATTTCCCCATACACATTTTGGCACACCCGATGGGACCCACTCCTTGAATTTAACACATATTTGCTTGAGAAAAATTGTTTTTGATAAGATAAGCGGCAAAAAAGGGTGCCGATCCCATTACATATTAGCCAAAAAGGTGCACCAGAGTTCCATCAAAGAACCAAAAGAAGAAACCGACCAAACCAACAAGAAGCAGCCAAAAAGAGACCAAAGACCTAGACAGGGGACAGATAGTAGACCAACAGCAGAAAAAACCAAAAGCACAGAAAAAGCCCCCAATGGCTAATTAAACATCTAGTCCCAATCATCGGCCAGGAACTAGTAGAGATCCTGGTACTCCTTGAGATCCTTCTCCTTCATACCCTGGCTAGAAAGCTTGATGTCCTGGATGACAGCAAGAGTCATGGCTGACTGATGCATCACTTTCACAGAGAACTTTGCCAGCGTCTTGAACTTTTGTTCCAGCTCGTTGACCCTAGTTGAGAGGGTTTTAATCTCCTTCTCTTTGACAACCTTGCCACCCTTCTTCTTCTTGCCAATTTCCTTCACCACTTTCTTCGAGCTCATAGAATTAGCCCCCTTAACATTGAGTTTAGGGAAATTACTGGGCCCGTCCTCCACTTCACCCTCCACATTTTCATTTTTTGTTTCCTTGTTGACAGAAAATTCAACCCCGAAATGTTCAGTCTCAGGTACAATAGTGTCCACTTTGTTATTTTTGTTATCAGAAATACCTTCACCCTCTAGGTCTACAGTATCCTCCTCCATCTCAGTAACCTCCTCCATCTCAGTAACCTTCTCCTTTTGGAGAGCAGGACTAGGCTTAGCAGCAAGCCTCGTCGACCTCCTGGTCGACAGCACCTGGGGTTTACTATCAGTTATAGTGAAATCCACATCTGCAGTGTTGTCACTTCCACCAATCCCTTCCTCAGAGGTAACCTCCTCCACCACCACAGACACATTTTTTACCTTCTTCCCACTCTCTATACCACTTTCTTCCTCCACATTTCCCTTTTTCTTCTTCTGAGGGGTCACCTGGGCAGAATCATCGGGAAGGATTTTTCTTTTAACAGGGGTCTTCACAGAGGTCATGGTAGTCTGGTCACAGGCCTTAGGCTCCAAGCTTTTACCAACAATAGTTTTTTTCTTTCCCAACTTGATGGATTTGGCATACTTCTCCAGGGTGATTTCTATGATAATCACCGAGCTAGTCTTCACAGGAATGGAACACGATGGCAGGGGAGAATCAACCCTAGAAGCCATGAGAGCTTTAGGGGGGCTTGAGAAAATTTGTTTTTTAGGCTACAAGTATAGAGTTACACTTTTGACTGACAGAGTTGTGCTTTCGACTGACAAAGTTGCACTTTTGGCTAACAGAGTTGTGCATCTGGTCCGTAGAGTTGCATTTTTGGTCAATATAGTTGCACATCTGGTCTGTAGAGTTGTGCTTTTGGTCGACAGTATTGCGCATCTAGTCTGCAGAGTGGCGCTTCTGGTTTCTGTTGTTTATCTTGAGATTTCTGATTATTGCAAGGTTTTAAGGCACTTGATCTATCTTTGCATGCAAGCCAAGATGTATTTGCAAGCACTTATTCTGATTTGTTTCACAAGCTTATGTATTTGTGGACATATTTTAATTGCCTTTTGACCTAATTAACCCATTATTCTACCTTTTGTTTTCTAATTTGTACAGGCCTGATAGAGTGACACTTTCAAACGATTCCTTCACCTATCCAAGACATCCTTATCCACTTTTTGAACAACAAGATTGTACTTTTGACTATTTCTATTTTCTATTTGTAGGACTGAGACAAAGTTGGGCTTGTGAGAAATAGAGTTGCACTTTTGTACATCATAGTTGTGCATCTGGTAAACATCATGACACTTCTGGTAAATCTTTACACTTTTGGTCAGTTCTATTGTGCTTTTGGTTACCAATGCATACGCTTTTGGTCAACTATGTTGCACTTTTGGTTAGCAGTGCATATGCTTTTGGTCAATTCTATTGCGCTTTTGGTTAATACTGCGTCACTTTTGGTCACTATACTTAGGCTTTTGGTTCTGACAGTTCTAATTTGAGTTTTCATCTAACAAGTGTCTTTTTGGAATCTAACATCATTTGTGTAGCCTCTTATTGCTTGTCAAAGAAGCAAGAAAGTGAAACTACTAATGTGTTTGGTGCAGGACGCTTGACAAAGATTTTATTTTCTCACTAATTTATTAGAACACTTCAATTTCATTAAGGGAATATACAATTGTTTGCTATGTCTTGAATGTTTATGTATATATGCTCTCTCCTCACACTGAAAGGTGATCTTGGAGATCAAAAGTACTAGATTATTCACTTTTTTCTCTTTATTTACTTTATTCTTAGGGACCCGAGAGTCATATGTATGCTCTTCTCTCACGTCGCAAGATGATCTTGAGAATCAAAAGTACTCGGTATCCTCTATAGAAGGCATGTTAAGGGATTTCATCACCCTTAAGGATGACCTTAATCACATTTTTTGGCATGGGATATAGATGTTATGAGAATAAAAAGACTCATTTCAAAGGAAGGACCCCTTCTTGCTTAACAAAAACCCCAAGATCCTCAATCCATCGAAACTTGGTTTGGTTGGTGCTTAGTTGGATGCTTGGGACACCCCCATTCACAGACTTGAACCCCACCATACCTCACGTATATTTGGGGGCATCCTAGACACCTTGTTAACCTAGATAAGACCTTCAGTTGTCATATTTTGTGGTGCATTGCTGCAGCAGGGGAGAAGATCTCACACTATTACCTCCATTGTTTGAGTTGGAATACACTTTAGGCAAGACTTTAGTCCCCAAAGTAAGGGGTGTAAGGTGGTACATGACCTTGCATTCCCTACCCATCCAAGAAATGGTAGATGGTATCAAGGGGATGGAATCCTCCATTATCTAATAGTGGGGGTTGAAGTCGCACCTGAGTAAGTCCATGAGATATGACACACCTTGATTGAATAAATATTAGGCTTGTGCAAGAGTGTTTGGTGTATTTTCTTTTGATCTACTAGTATTCACCATTTGTTAGCCATGAGGGTTCATAGCCTTGTGTACCCAATTCCAAAAGAGTCTATAGCCATTGCGTTTTATTGTTTGATTCTCTTGCCAAAGAACTCATTCCATCCTACATACAAACAAACAGTCACAAAAATCCTACTTTTGAGCTACAAATTATCACTTATGAACAATAATATTGTGCTTTTGGTCAATATAGTTTTGCTTCTGATGCATAGAGTTGTGCTTCTGGCATACAGAGTTGCACTTTTGGTTGATAGAGTTGCACTTCTAGCACATAGAGTTGCACTTTTGGCATACAGAGTTGCGCTTTTGGAAGACAGAGTTCCACTTTTTGTTTCTATTTTTTTCACTATCATCTACAGATTTACACTTTTGGGCTATCTTGCTATCACTTCTGACTGACAGATTTGCACTTCTAGTGTATAGAATTACACTTTTGGCAGACAGAATTGCACATCTGAGCTATCCTGCTACCGCATCTGTACTATCCTGTTGTCTCTTCTGGCAGACAGTTTTGCGCTTCTACTTTTACATAGTTTCCAATTAAACAGTCACCTAGATTTGGAGACCTTTCACATTCAGTTGATTTTACATTCAAACTTGAGATCTTTCAAACCATCTACCATCAGTCCTTCAGTCATCCAATCATCTTCATTCATCATCATATCATCATTTGGACTTTAGAGCTTTATCCCCTTGAGACTATAGGATATTATCATCATCATCTAGAATACATCTTTGGTATCATCTAGCTTTTAACACCAGTTTGTTTATCATCAAAATCTAGATCACATCTAATAGCTTGTCTCTTATTTGAGAAGTTGCCTCTCTTAGATTAGTAGATAAGTTAGCATCTATCAAACTAGTGAAATAGCTAGCTTAGGAGAGCGGCTCCTCTTGAGTTGGTGAATCTCACTATCACATCATGTCTCTCCTTGAGTTCATTAGTCTAGCTCGTGAGAGATAATCTCAATCCCAATCCAATCAACATTGATCTAGATTTATCTTTTATCCAAACATCTAAACAACCAATTATCCTAAAGTCTCAACATTGTCATAAAATGTCTAAACAAACTCCATCCATCATCCGTCATCTATCCTCACAAGTTTTGAAATATCATATGCCTCTTACTAGGTCTCAACACAAGAAAAATATGGAAACAAATCAAAGTAATCCTCAACATGACCTCAACACACCCATTGATGCTACACAATTCACAACGAATATGAATCCTCATGTCTTCCTTCCAAGTGGGTATACACTAGGTCCTTCATCTTCCAATGACTTTGGACAACAATCACACAAAATATCACAAGACCCCACTAAAGAATTACAAGACCTAGATGTCTTACAAACCATAGATAGGCTCTTAGCAACAGACACCAATAAATTATTTCTTCTACTTGCTAAGCAAGGAGCTAAGTTGCCTAATGACTTTGACACATCTACTCTTAAGGAGCAAGAACCTATCAATACTTTTATTCTTGCTATGGCTGAATCACATCCCATTTCTATTCAAACCATGTCTACCATACCACCTAAACCCACACATAACATTGCTTCATCACCATTCACCAACCAATTCACCAATCCACTTTACCAACCTCCCACATTATTTGGTTGTGCTTCTTCTAGTATTCCATCATTTATTCCTCTATTCATTTCATCCATGTCATCTATGACCCAACCCAATCAAGTCATCACTTCACATGCACCCCAAACATCTCACATATCGACATATCTTACATCACAACCCCAAACCTCCAATCCACATTTTTCATATCTTAATCCACCACATACATCACAAACCCAAACTTATAATACTTACACATTACCCAATAATCCACCACATATTTGTTCATACATATCTCACACTAATCCACCTCAAGTGACCCAACCACCATCATCCAATTATCACTTGGTCTTTCTCCAAATCAACATTCCACATCAGAAATTGATAAAAAATTCTTATATATCCAAAAAAATATTATAGATCTCAGTTTAGGAAAAACCAAGAAAAATTCTCTTTAGAAGAAGTTTGTCCTTATCCTTTTGATAGGTCACTCCCTATGATACCTTTTCCTCCTAATTTTGAAATGCCAAAATTTGACAGGTACAAAGGAAAAGGTGATCCTAAAGAACATCCTAGGGAATTCTACATCACTTGTCTAGAGGTAGTCCACAATGATACATATCTTTTATGCCTCTTCCCTCGCAATCTTGGAGGACAAGCTATAGATTGGTTTTCTCACTTAGCCCCAGGTATCAAGACCTTTAATGAGTTGGATGAAAAGTTTGTAACTCATTTTTCATTCAACATCGAACATGAGATTTCCATGATCGACCTATGCAACAACAAACAAAGAAATAGGGAAACCTTTATATCATTCTTACAATGATGGAGAAACATGGCTAGTAAATTTGCATGGCCTATTCTTGAAAAGAAATTGGTGAGCATATTTGTTCATAATTTGAATCTTGAACTAGGATTTCACCTACAAGTAAAATGTTCCAATTCTTTTGATGAGATTAGCTCTAAAGGAAGAAACATAGAAAAGGCCCTCATCAATAAAGGACTAGTCAAAATCTTCAAAGAAACCAAAGAAAATCCTCAGCAATGAAATGAAAAACCACGTTTCTAGTCAAAAAGTAAAATATTATCAATGATGGCATTATGGATGCTAAACACATTCAAAATGTCCAAGCACATGTCAATCTTCAACCAACCAAAAATGTCATATCTACTCCAAGAGAGCAACCCCGACAAGACTCAATGCCTAGATGCAAATTCACTTCACTGGGAGAACCTATCAAATCTATCTTAAGAAAACTTGTCCAAACTGATCTCATCACACTACCTGAAGCAGGTCAATATGATGAACCTCAATTCAAACCCCCTTGGTATAAAGACAATGAATACTATGAATACCATAGAGTCAAAGGACATAAAACTCCTAGATGCATGAAATTGAAAAACCTCATCCAAAATCTTATTGATAGAGGAGAAGTAACTGTTGATGATCCTCCTAAACAAACTTCAAACAATGATCTCAACATCTACAAGGATCCATTCTCGCCTCATGGTAAAGGAAATACTTTGAACAAAGGTAAAAGTGTCAACCAAACCTCATGTTCCTATGATTTTCTTGTTGGTCATATAGAAGAGAGTCACATGTTTACTTTCTCTATTAATGGAAAAGCCCATGACTGTGCTATTACAACTCATTATGGTCATGGTACCCTTCATGGGGTAGCACCAAATACCCATCTAAATTTTGAGTACAACATTTTAGACCATCTAGGGAAAACACCAGCTCAGATATCCATCTTAGACCTCCTTTGAGCATCACCTACACATAAAGCTATACTCGAGAAAGCCCTTCAAGAGTCATTCATCCCAAATAAGATTGGTGTTGCTTAGTTCCAAGCCATGATAGTGCATATTTCTTCACCTCACCATCTGGTTTTTACTAAAAAAGACCTTCCATTGCAAAATCCCTATCATAATGGCACTCTACATATTGAAGCCTACATCCATCAATGCAAAGTCAAACCCATTCTTATAGATGGTGGTGCCAGCTTAAACATTTGTTCTCTAAAGTTGCTGAAACAATTGGGATACTCTGAGGACATTATTGATTCAGAAAAAAGTATCACCATAAAAGCATATGATGATGCAAAACTAGAGTCAGAAGGTGTTATCCATCTACCTATCCAGGTTGGTCCTGCAGTAATAGAGACTCATTGTCAAGTACTAGACATTGATCTTCCATACAACATCATTTTAGGTCTCTCATGGATCCATACCATGTAGGTTGTGCCATCCACATACCATAAATGCCTCAAATTTCCTTTCAATGGTATAGAAATTATTATCCTTGGGGACCCCAATCCTTTTAAATTTTGTTGAGCCATGCAAGGTCGATACCAGAATTCCAATCAAATCCCTAACAAAATTGCAACTCAACCTCTTCCTCATATCTTGAACCATCCATGTTAACCAAAGCCACAGTTGATACATCTTTTCCTGAGATCAAGGTCCAATACAAAGACATGGGACTTGGTGAGTATGACCTGCACAAGTCTTGCTATGTGGGGAACTTGCCTCTATCACCCAGATCATATGGAAAACCACCAATAGTAAAAGAAAGTCCAAAAGGGGTCATACAGGATAACCCCACAATATTCATTCATTGGGGATTATTAGAAGACGAGTTCATTGAAGACATCTTCTCTTGGATATTCATAGAAGCCCAAGATCCAATTACATTACCAGTTGAGCAGTATAGCAGAGGTCTTCACATTGTTAAGAACATGGGATACAAAGGCCAAGGTGGTCTTGGATTACATGGAAAAGGAAACATCAAACCCATATTTGTGACAAATAAAAATAATAAACATGGTATAGGATACAGAAAGGAGGTACCACAATCCTCAAGCATTGAGTTTATTCTCGAAGTAGTGAAAGCTTTTCCTAAAGTTGTAATTTCTAATGAGGATACCATTGATGACTCCTATTTACACCTCACTAACTTATTTCAAGAGACTTTTATATTCATGATATCCTCCTTATCCCTCACATCCACAATGAAAACCCAGAACCTTTCACTTGTATACCCTGACCTTATCAATTGGGGCCAACAAGAGTCTCTTGTTCTTGATATCTTTCAGAATGATGAGGCCATCGTAGAATTCATGGGACTACAAGATGGTATTCCACTTGGTGCCCACAAATTAGGCTTTGTTATGGACCTCAATCTCATAGCATACTTTGGTGAGAATGCCAAATGCTCCAATCGTAAAAGTAAAAATAAAAATGTTAGATCCCCTGGTGAAAACCACACTATGGTGCCATCAAATCCTAAAATAGTAAAAATAAAGGACACATCCAAGAGTGAAAACCTCTCTGAGGCACCTAAGGAAGGAGGATTTGACCTTCCCTTGACTTTGGCATATCAAGAAAAGTCTTCACTTTTGGTTGAGAAATTGCAAGAAATCAATTTAGGTATTGCACAAAATCCAAAGATCACTTTCCTAGAAGCGTCTCTTACAGAGAAAGAGAAAAAGAATTTTGCAGCTTTCTTCATGCAAAGAATATTTAACTTTGCTTGGTCATATGTAGATATGCCTGGGTTGGATCCTTCATTAGTGGTCCATCACTTAGCAGTATTCCCTAATGCCAAGCCAGTTAAATAGAAGCTGCAAAAAATGCATCCCCAGATAGCATTACTTGTTAAGGCAGAACTTCAAAAGTTACTGGATGTAAGATTCATTCATCCCATTTACTATCCAGAGTGGGTTTCTAATTTGGTACCTGTATCCAAAGTCACTAGGGGCATTTGTATCTATACTGATTTCTAGGATCTTAACAAGGCACGTCCAAAAGATGATTTTCCTCTGCCTAATATTGACATCATTGTAGACTTGACAGCTGGTCATGGAATCCTTTCCTTAATGGATGGTTTTTCTAGTTATACTTAGTTCATCATAGCACCTAAAGATCAGCACAAGATAGCTTTCACATGTCCTTGGGGCACCTATTGTTGGCAAGTCATTCCTTTCGGCTTGAAAAATGCAGGAGCAACATACCAAAGAGCGATGGTTGTTATATTTCATGACCTTTTTTATATTATCATGGAAGATTATGTTGATGATCTATTGGTAAAATCAGCTACTAGAGATGGTCATCTATAGGTTCTAGCACAAATTTTTGACAAGTTAGAACAATATCAAGTTAGACTCAACTCCAAGAAATGTGTCTTTGGTGCTACATAAGGGAAATTGTTGGGATACATAGTGTCTTGCAGAGGAATTGAAGTAGATCCCGCTAAAGTCAAGGCTATAGTTGAGATGGCTCCACCTTCTAATTTGAAACAACTAAGAATCCTCCAAGGAAAACTCCAGTCAATCAAGCATTTCATATCTCAACTTGCTGACAAATGTCAACCTTTTTTGCACTTACTAAGAAAAGACGTAGCATTTAGATGGGATAGTAAGTGTCAATAGGCATTTGATCAATTGAAATAATATCTCACTACACCTCTAGTGTTGGTACCACCAGTTTTAGGGCAACCTTTACTATTATACATCTCTACCACATCAGCTACATTAGGTGCTCTCTTGGCTCAGCATGATGAATCTGGAAAAGAGTAGGCAATCTATTACATCAACCGTACTTTGGGAGGTTATGAACTTAATTATAGTCCTATGGAGCAGCCATATCTAGTTGTTGTGTTTGCTTCCCAAAAGTTGTGATACTACATGCTAAATCAACAAACTAAGCTTATTTCTAATATAGATCCATTGAAATACCTTCTATCTAAGGTAGCTCTTACATGTAGATTAGAAAAATGGGTCATGATTCTTAGTGAATTTTATATTGAGTATGTTGATTGCAAAGCAATCAAAGGACAAGTCATCGTTGATCAACTAGCAGAGGCTCTTGTTACAGATACGCACCTTATGCTTTCTAATTTTCCATACAAAGGGATATTCTTGATCTCTATCTATCAGTAGTGTGCCAGCTTTACTTTGATGGTTCATATACGCAACATGGTTTAGGAGTTGGAATCCTTTTTATCACACCACAAGGTGATTGTATTCCTAAGTCATATCAGCTAGCTTTTCCTTGCACCAATAACATTGTCGAATATGAAGCTTTTATTATAGGACTCTACATGATAGTATAGTGGAATATCAAGTAGTTATAGGTCTATGGAGATTCCTAGTTGGTCATTTGATAGGTTACTGATGAATATCAGACTAAAGATGACAAATTGCTTCCTTACAAATGGATGGTCGATGATTTCAAGAAATGTTTTTCCAAGATCTCCTTTAAACATATTCCTAGATTGAATAACAAGGCTGTTGTTGCTATAGAAACAATAGGATTTCTCCTAGATATGCCAACCAATAGTCAGAACTGTAAATTCTTGGTTGAACAACTCTTGATACTAGCTTTCGATGTTCCATCTACTGAATTAATTTGTGAACTTGTTAGTCCCAATTCTCCCTGGTACCAAGACATCTATGATTACCTCCATGATAATTCCCTTCCATCAAACCTAACCACCACCCAGAAGAAAACCTTTATCCATTGAGCTTCCCATTTTACTATCCTTGGTGACACATTATACCGAAGGAGTCTCTAAGGTATACTACTTAGATGTCTCAACTCAGAAGAGGCTAACATTGCTTTACAAGAAGTTCATGAAGGTGTCTTTGGATCACATTCCATTGGTCCAAACCTTGCTAAGAAATTGATGCATACATGATACTATTGGCCTACTACGGAACAAGATGCCCACTAGTTTGCTAAGAAATGCCTTCAATGTTAGCAACATAGAGACTTGATTCATGTACCAACACACCAGTTGCAACCTATTACTACTCCATGGCCATTTTCATAGTGGGGACTCAACCTCGTTGGTAAAATCCATTCATCATCCTCCAATGGAAATAAGTTCATCACTACTGCCACTGAATACTTCACGAAGTGGGTAAAAGCCATCCCTATGACAAACATTACTCGTAAACAGATAGCTAAGTTCATCTTGCATTACATCATTTTCTGGTATGGTATTCCACTTGCTATTGTAACTGATAATAGAAGACCTTTCAAGAACCAAGATGTTTGTACCTTGTGCACTCAATTCCATATTCAGCATCTCTTCTCCACCCCTTACTATCCATAAAGTAATGACCAGGCTGAGGCTTCCAATAAAACCATATTAAAAATCCTTAAGAAAATAATAGATGAAGTTGGTCGTGATCTGCATTTGCAGCTCAATCCCACCTTATGGGCATACCGCACTAGTATCAGAACCCTAACCAATGCTACTCCATATGCTTTAGTCTATGGCACTGAAACCATTTTACCTATCGAGGTTGAGATCCCTTCTTTTAGAGTTTCCATGAAACATCTCATTGATGGAGAGGAGTACATAATTGCTAGATCGCATGAGCTAGAGCTACTGGACGAGACGCATCTTATAGCACTAAATCACCTTTGGGTCTATCAAAACTACCTTCATCAAAGTTATAATAAGAAGATCAAAGAAAGATGGTTTCAAGTAGGTGATCTTGTTCTTAAAGAAAATCAAAGAAACCAACAGGATCGAGACAAAAAGGGCAAGTTTGAGCCTAATTGCTTGGGAACCTTTGTTGTTATAGTAGTTTATGGATCAGGAGCTTATACATTATCAACACCTAATGGCATTCATTTAGATGAACCCATCAATAATGTTCATCTTAAGAAATTCTATGCTTGATCCTCAAAGTATCCCTAATAAAGCAATCCAAAAAAAATCAAAAAAATAGAAAAATCCAAAAAAATTAAAAAAATAAAAATAATTCGTCCTCTAGTGAAAACCTGGTAAATAGACGCCTTGGATAAGTACCATAGTGAAAACCTAGAAAATAGGTGCTATGTGTAAGAGTCAACATCCACCATCCACTAAGTCTGCATCCATACCACTCCATCCATCCATAATAAAGTTATTAACCTTTGCATTTCTACGTACCCATCTATCATGGCTTAGAAATTGTCAGTGTCAGTTGTTATCCATTAGTATCATCATTTATTGTTAGTCTACCCATCTGTCATTCTCCATAATAAATCATGTTCTTGACTGGGGGCACATTTTCCTTAACATAGGTCTAGGGAATGGATCTTTGTTTTGTCTCGAGAGGAAATGTCACTTTCACTCATTTTCTGTAAACATTTTTCATCCATCACAACCCATAATAATAAATCCTAACTTTCACTTCATCCATCTATCACAACTCATCATATTCACCTATCACCCCGACTTGACTAACTCAAGCACAAAATGAACTATGCATCCTATTGAAAGCTCGAGTACTTATCAAATCAGAAGGAAAAAGACTACTCCTAAAGCAGTACACGTGGCTGCATACCGCTTGCCTTATCTACTAAATCCATTTATCCTAATCCAAAGCCTTTAATAGATAAATCTTTCCTACAATAAGGCCCAATCTAATAGTGAGCACCCTCTTTGGCAAGAGATATGATGGTTGTGTATTTTTTTTGTCAGTTGGTCAATTTCTTTTGGTTTATCTTTTGTTCCTTTCTAATACCTAATCAAGACTACCTTGATCTTTCTATATCTTGGTATGTTACGATATTGTATGGATTGGGGCATGGTCATTGCTTTCGTATGCTATGTTTTTGGGATGTTCTTATTATCCTACTCAGGCTAGTATTTATCTTGTTTGTGTTGGAATTAGCATCTTGCATATCAATATCGTTTGCATCTAAGGTCTTCCAAAATCCTTGTGTATTAGGATCATTCTATGCTAAGACTATTTTCCATTCACATTCCCAACAAGGTTCTATTATGTCTGGTATGAATAAGTCCAAACTGTTTGTTTGCAGATTCAATGTCCTATGCATTGGATACACCATTAGCTTGGTCTTATATACCCTGGTGCATAATATCCATATGCTATATCAAAATAAGGATTGTTTTTTACATTTTATAAAGCATAACCGAAGCAAAATCTCTCCATCCATCCACACATATATCCTAATAAAATCAATAGCTTTCATGAAGATCAATCAATTATCACTTCTCCATTCTAGACATTATTTCTTCTATCCATACTAACATCATCTTCCTCTTCTTGTTTCCCATCCACATAGAAATACTACAAAAACATGCATGTTAGATATCACATTTATAAGCATCATATGCCATATCTATCATCTATACACCATCTATAAGCATATCATCATATAAATCCATGATCCTAATACATATCTATCATCCATACATAACATTTATAAGCATGTCATCATATAAATCCATGATCCTAATACATATCTATCATCATACATCATCTATAAGCATGTCATCATATAAATCCATGATCCGAATACATGTCTATCATCCATAACATCTATAAGCATATAAACCACTTGAATCCATAACATCATATACAAAAAAAACATCATACATAAGCATCATATAAAAATATCATCCATAACACATCATATAGGTCATCAAAAGCATGTCATATCTCATATATATCAAAAATGGATAAGTGTCATTATATACAATGGACTACCAAGAGCCATAAAATACATACACAAATAACCCCGAAGGCATCATCAAGTCGTCACAAGTGTCTAAAGGTGACCATGTGTCAAACTCCCTGTTGAAGCCTCATCCCTAGCCCCTGATGGTGGTGGTCCTGGTGGTGGTCCTCCTGGAGGTGGTCATGGTAGGGTGGTCCCATAACATATCCCCCAAATCTCCTAAAATATGAGGCCCCTAATCTTCTCCGCTCTCTAAAGTTGGGCTGCATCTAGTCTGCAAGAACGACACTATGGTAAAGCCCTCTATAGTACTCTGCCTCTCAGATTACCTAGGTCAACTCATGCTAAACCTGAGATAACTCTGTCACCAAGGCCATAGTAGGTTGATATGTCCCTATCATAGCCCTAGTTGTATCTCTCTTTTGAGTCACCCTCTGAAGGGCTGACTCGGTCTGCAGTCTCATGGAAATGGTCCCATCCTACTCTATAGTAATGCGAGCTAGCTCTATAGTGTCCAGAACCTATGGTTGTGCCAACACGTGTACCTATGTCTACCCTACTACTCTAGCCAATTGCAGCTCTGATCTAACATCATCCCTCTCATGACGAAGTCTCATTGTGAGTAACTTTTCTCTAGTCTGCCTATGAGTTTTCACCTATAATAGGCATTGCAATTGATCTATCTATGAGCCTATTACTGGGACATCCTACTGCTCTGCATCTCCCTTCTCCACATCTTCCTACCTTAGACTCCCAGGAACATCTTGGTGGCATGGATCCTACTCAGCCACCTCCTCGATCACCACTAAAGCCCTTTTCCTTTGCCTCCTAGCCCTCCTAGGCCTGGCCTCTAGCCCTCTACGTCCCAACTCTCCCACCTGTCATTCCTATCCACCAACCACACTAGGGATGGTCAATCTGGTAGGTATGTGCTCAAGACAGTAAGTATCATACTCTGGCATAGTACCAAGGTCAGTTCCTCTCCCCACTGGGTCACATATCACTGAGGTAAGTGCGTCAAACTCAACCAAGGCTGTAGAAACCACCACCTCAAGTCCCCACTCGGGAATGTCTCTCTGAGTGCAAAAAAAATGGCTTCTCCCACCAACACAAGCTATCAAAGTCCAAACTACCATAGAACTCTCTCTAGAAGATACCTCTCAATGATATACATAGTCGTACCAAACAGGTACCTAGCCTAACGGCAGTAAGATAAGTGCTATGCATCATCATCCCATAGCTCACAGTCCCTCCATGGTTACCAGATGATTGTGTCCAACTCATCAAAGGTCCTCCTCCAATAGGTCATCTCCTTGAGCTACCTATGTGTAACTGTACCATCATATAAGTGAACAAATGGCTATCGAACCCATCTTTGTTGTCACATCCCTAATTTTGATTATGATTTACTTTTCACTTTTATGAAATTGGTAGATAATCTTGCATGGATTAATGATTTGATGTTTAGTGAAAATGTCAGGATAAATCTATGATTTGATAAGTTTATGGTTAAATGCATAGAATTTAGACATGTGATTATATGTTATTATGATTATTCATGATATATATAGATTAACTAATGATACTCTAATCCCAGTTTGGTGATTATGAGTTATAACCAGGAAACAGATTTCCATCCTCTGAGAAAGAGAGGGAGATCATCATCAGAGAGAAGTGAATAGATGTTTGGAAGGGACAGGTTGTTGCCATCTATGTTTTGTGATTTCAATGTCTACTAAACCTCAATGTAAGTGGTAAGTTGTGTTAGAACTATTTGATCAGAGTTTTGAGTGTTGACTCGACAATCGTCGATTTGACATCAAAAACCATTAGCGTAGGTTTTGTTGAAAACTAAGTAAGGATAAAATGACTTTCAACGAGATAAGGTCAATAGTCATTATTTTCCTCAAGCCCTATGACTATAATTATGTTATTATAACTATTATATTAAAGGTTATTTTATATAGTATTTTTATTGTAGGTGATTTCTAATAAGTGATCCGCTAAGTTAACTTATCCTTTCTTAGGTGTTTTTGCAAGATAGAGAGGGGGAGAAACCTCAAACCCATTCTCGTATCCTTACAGATTGTATGTGACAACGTAAGTTTTGGTTGTTTTTCTACACCTGTGGTTATGTTCATATATATATTCATATTTTAATATGATTTAAGAAGCTAAACCTTTGAGGTGGTCAATAGACTTCTTATAACATGGCTAAGATTCCATGATAATGTAAGCAGTTTTGTCAGTGGCCTTGACTCCTTTACTCCCTAACCAATTAAGACAATAAGGAGGAGCTCTTAAACCAACATGAAGAGTGGTCTTTAATGACCATCACTTCCTCTTCTTTGCATGCCTACGAAGATTCTTTACAGGCTAAGTATGAGGAGTAAGTAACATGGTCATGGTGTGGTCAGTAAACATAGTGGGAATGTTTTCATAGAAAGACACTAACAAATAAGAGAGGGAGATAATTCGAGGAGATCAAGAAGTTCTTGAACAACAAGAGAGAGGGAATTGAGCATGGAAGAAAGGAGTCTATGGTCGATATCAAACAGTTTCCTCTCTTGTAATGCTAGTTTTATGAATAGTTTTGTTTTGTATATGTTATAATGGATGCTCAGTGTTGGAACCCAAAATAATGGAAACATAAAACTCTAAAACATTCCTAAATCACCTAGGCCAGGAACTATTGTTAGGGTGACAAGAAGAGGTTTATCAACAAGTTTTGGGTGATTTTGGCCAACTAACAGGAGTGGGTAAACTCATCTACTCTTCGAGCTCAGCTTAAACTCTGGAGGGATATTCCAAGGAGGTTTTATACTCGAGTAGGTATTAAAATCAAACCAGATGAACAACTAAAATTAAGAACAACCAAACCCAGATTGCTCTCTAAGCCCCAAATTTGTCACTGAACTAAGCAAATCTAGTTGTTGTATGACCCCTATATAGCTGATAAATATAATCCTATACAATGAGGATACATGAAGATTACTTTTGCTTCTAAAAATAAGATGTATAGTTTTTATTTTGAAGATGGGTGATCTAAGGCTACTCAAACTGGTGTCTATCCATTAGGCTACAAAGTCTAATATAAAAAAGAGGAAAATAATATATAAAAGTGTATAACTGCCTGCTTGACATATGAAATGCAAAGAAATCACTATCAGATTACTGAAAATACTTAAGAATCACACACCATACCACATTTTTCCCTATGCAATACTGAAATGATCATTCACAAAGCTTGGGAATGAATTAAGAATTGTCACATTCATCAAATTAGAGCTTACAATCATACCACGAAATGTGGTAAAAGCAAACTAAAACTATGATTACAGTTTACTAAAAAAACACCTACAGTAGCAGAGAAAAACAACAATTTGATGCAAAGATTTGAATTGTATTACATACACTTCATGATTGATTCATCTATAAACATATCCTGCACAATATTGTTTCTTAATCTACCTCTTGGAGCTCACAACCCTATTGAGAAAATGCAAAATGACCAACCCTTAACACAAATCACAACCTTGCATATATAGCACTTTGATTTCAAACTAAGTACAGTCCCCCAGGTGCCACATCCTAAGAAGGACTGTACCCACATTGCATTGAAGTCCAATTCCAATCTGTCAATTGATTTGCACATTGGGATTGAGACCCATGTCTTGTTGCCTCTACAATCAATCTGTCAAAGATCACTTGCACTCCAAATGTACCCTGAGTAATAAAGAGGGAAGCTTCTAATCCTCTCCCTCCCACCTGCAACCTATGACTTATCTAATTTGTCCTTTGTGCATTAAAGAATTTTACTATTTGAACAACCTACACAATTCTAGCCTGCAACTCATTAATGTTGAGTACAAAATCTGCATTTATGTATCCCTGCAATCATGGAAAGAATTTAGAGTATTATCTACTTTAGGCATTGATAGCATTCCCAGTGTGTCATCCTCATTTTTTGTTTCGATCCTTCTGATGATTGACTGTACCTTCCTTCATTTTCTTCCCTATCAGCCAATCTTATTTAGTTTCAGGAATTCCAGTTGTGTTGCCCTATTTTTCCTTTATTGGCAAACATCCATTGTTCAGAACTTTACCCTGTCACTCTCTATTAGAAGCTCTTAACTTTTTCAAACTGAGCTTCTTCACCCTTTAGTCGGCAAAATTTTCATTTTTTGAACTATGGCCTCTTCTTCTTTATTTTCTTTATCAGCAACTTTGCCCTATGCAAACTACTCACCTTTTGCCTCTATCAATAAATCTTCAATTCGCCAAACCATGCCTTTTCCATCTCTTTTGTAGAGGAAAACTAATGCATTATAGAAGATTCAGGGGTAAACCTATCTAAACAGTCCACTCTATCATTGCATTCCTACATTGAATTATCGACCAAGGAGCGTAAGCTTATGATGATGCCCGCACTATATATGCCTTCAAGACTCATTTCTATTCTAAACTAACTCATATAGACTTATTCTAATCAACTTAATTTACTGAAGTTCACAGAAATGAAAGAACAACAAAAATAGTTAAAAACCTAGTTGCTACAGGTACCCTCAGCATAAGCTGAAGATAGCTATATTTAACAGAGAATTATAGAATTAACTTGAAATACACAGAATGATAAAAGACTTGACACTAACCTCTGGAGGACTTCAATTATGTATTCTATTCATGAGTCACAACTATTAGAAATAGCAACCACTATTTCTTACTTATTTCACAATGCAACGTATAAGATAACATGAAACAATTTAAGTAGAAATGCATGAATAAATAAGCAAATGTATGAAGTGAGAGTTAGTACCTTAAGTGGCCAGCCCAGGGAACTATCTCACTTCTTCTAGAAACTAAATCTACTTCAGATCTTCACACATTTCCCATGACACGCAGTTGAATTCAATTCATATCAAAGACAGAATCTTCTTCAAATTTTATTCAAAATCAAAACATGTCTGGAATAACTGATAATTGTAAAAACAAAGTAACGACTATATAGATAGAAAGTAAAATAACAACTAACTAATCAATGAACTCATTGCCTAACTTATACAAAAGTGGGAGAGTCTTATGCAATCTTCCAACTAACTGTGATCATCAATTCATCTTTGGATATCAGGATATAGTTTTGAGATGAACTTATTAATTATCTAGAATAAAGGAAGCAGAGTCTTATTCAAACAGAAATCCCACACAATGGCTCATGAATGAAAACACATAAGCTGTGGTTAGACTTCTAGAACAAGTCTTCTTCTTCTCTTGTATTTATTTTTCCATGATGACCATGTTCATCTCCATCAATCTTCACTTCTGGCACTTGGACTGCACTTTAATTAATTCCCCTATTTTGTACTCTGCTGCAATTACTCCTTCCTGGATGCTATGTCTTTGCTGCACAAGATTAATTATCCAACATATATACACAAAATAACCTTTCATATTAAACTTATGAAATCCTATCTATATTACATGCATATCGATAATTTAAATCATCCACTTGATAATATAACCACCATATTCCATTTATCAGCATAGGTTTAAAGTCTCTGAGAAGTATATGTGAAATAACATATAATAAAGGTAATGTCTGTAAATTTATTGCAAGATCATATGAAAAGGTCTTAAAAGCATATAAAAACATTATAAAAGGAAGTCAATATTTCAACCCATCATCTCCCCCCAACTTAAACTTTTTCTTGTCCCTTAGCAAAACCAAGGAACTAACATCTAGGGTAGAAGATTATAATGCAGAGTGATTTTTTTGAGGTCCATGTTTTCCTTGACTCCTCCTTGTTTGAGATAAAATACATTGTAACATGCAAGTCTCTCCATCATGTTTAGCTCAACACACCTACACTTATCACCTCTCCCTCCTGTCCAGTGTGGCATTGGATAGAGAAAGATAGGAGGCTGGTAAGTAAGAGGCAACCATTCTACTCCCTTTTGCTCTGAGATCTGTATGTACCTGCGTAACTTCTCAAACATATTCATGAAGTTGTGGAAAGAGTGGGGTTCCTTCTTTTGCAATTCTGGAGTTAGACTGTCCCACCTACTTTGCACATACCTCTGGCAATTCTGAATGATGGACACTGCTAACCTCTATATACTTCTATAGTCCCTGAGTCTTAAATCCATGATCACCTTACCTAGGCCTTTATGAGAAAGTAGTGTTATCCATTGGGTCAGGATCACTTCAGGGTCTAAGGCTTCTTTCCTAATTGGTAGTGGCTCCTTCTTTTCCTGCTCCTCATACTGGTCCTTCAGTTCTCCCCTAAGTTGTTCATTTTTAAAGTATGACATTAGTGCTCTGATCTATAGGTCTCCAACATAGATGCAAGGGTTCCATTCTATGTCCTCATCCATTAGGTAATTATGCAGATAGTATTCACACAACTAGTCATGTTCTTCTAAACTAACCTCTTTGAAATATTTGCAAAAAATGTTCCTTGAATGCAAGTCAGGTTGATTATTAATAAATCTATTGAATTGAAAACTAAGGAATTTCTCTTTTAGAAACAATGCATAAACTCTTGGTGGAGGTATGCATCCAATGATTTTCTTGGCTCTATCAATAACCTCTGCCAGACGATCCTCTAACCTTGTGATTATCAAATCCTTTTCTGTAACTGATGCATTGAGACTATGTTTCTCTTTTTCCCAATTCTTTTTTTCTTGCTCAGTCTTATCAATCAATTTCATTAGTTCAAAGCCCAAAGACAGGATGGTATGGTACACTGGGGTCTTTATCATAGGAGGTTGGAGAGTAAGTACTTCTTCCTCAATTTTTGTTTTATTTTCAGCCAATTGTGCCAACAAATCTAAGTTAGAACCATGGCCATAAGTCTGGATCTTCTCCTCCAACTCTTGAATCCTTTTCTCTTTTTCTTTATCTTTCTCTTCATACCCCCTTACCTGTTCCTCCAGCTGTCTTATTTTGTCCAAGGCTTCTTGAAGTTCCTTCCTAATATCTTTGTCCTCTAATAATTCCCTTTCTTTTTCAACATTTTCATCGTTTCTTTCTCTACGAACATCAAAAACTTCTTTAGCAAAATCATCAAGCACAGACTTATCCATTTTTCTGGAAGTAAACAAATTTTCTGACTCAAAATCAGAAGAAGAAATATACTTTCTTTTCCTTATAGGCATATTAACATTTTCATAGGCATCTGTAGAGACATCCTTAAGAGGGTCCTCTCTTCTATCTGAATCTAGATTCAGTGGAGTTGGATCATTGTCTTGCTGGCCTATATTTTTGTCCTCTCCTCTCTGTTTCTCAACAACTTTTTCTTTGGCACCTTGCCTCCTTAACCTACCTGAGCATCTAGGAGTGACTGTCTCTTATCTTCCTTTTTCCTCCTTTTATTGTCCCCCTTCTTCCTCTTTTCCCCTGCACTTTCTTCTTTTGTTGCACTCTTGTGCTTCCTCACTCCCTTCCTACTCTTCTTTTCCTTACCAGATGTTGAAGGAGTGGTTCTTTCAGTTTTAGGGGCAGATGTTGAGGGTTCATCAGCTGATACAGACCTAAACTCTGGAGGGTTCTCATGTTGTAGCTCTTCCTACTCAGTTTCAAAAGGAGGCTCAAGCTCATATGGAATCTCATCTTCTGGTTCTGGTGCCTCTAAAAGTGTTGAAATGTCTACACATTGTTTAAAAGCTTCCCACTCAATCTATGGGTACTGAATCCTTAAACTCCTCTTTATTAGAAGAGCTATTAAACAATGGTGAGAAAGAGTGGTGTCTACCTGTTGTCTCTGATATTCTGAAGACATCCTTTTCAACATACTATACAGATAATTTGGAACATTGACAAGTTTTTCATGTCGTAAATGATTGAGCAATTTAAGATGTGCAGTATATAACATATTGTATCTACCATCATAGGTAATATACTTGATAATATATAAGGCACATTTCCCCCAAAAGAAGGGAAGAGATAGTCATTTGGTACCTTGTGTAGTAGAATCCAAGTGTTCACCTCTTTCATAGAACTCCTCCCTAGCCATGGCTACATCAGCTTTGGCTGGGTACTCGGACCCTATTCGTGGCAACCTTGTGACCTAAGCAATAGCTAACTCGGAAGCATCTATAGTCAACCCCTTCACCATTGCTTCATCATACTGTAGAGCAAATGTAAATTCTTTCACCATATCATCATCATACTCTGTCAATTTTAGGAAGTAATCTAACCAACCTACTCTCGTAAAGAGTGGGAGAACCATCACATCCTCTAGTATTTCCTTATGTGCTAAAGGTTCTCTTCTAATTACGTCCCCTCCCATTACTATTGTGAATTGCAAATTCTACAGTGTCAATTTTTTGTACAATGTCAATTTCTGTTGCTCAATTCCTAGTGCTTCAGCTTGCCACCCCAAAAGAACCAATCTTACAGTCTGCCTCTTCTTTCCTTTTCACTATAACTTCCTTAGGGTACTAATTCACTTGTTGGTAGAATAAGGTAAGTTCATGGTGTAGAATATTTATTTGGTTTTCTTGAAAGGCAAGGTTTTCAAAGGCAAATAATGTTCAAATGGCAAAAATTGAAAATAAACCCCTCCCCCCAACTTAAATATGAAGTGACCGCACTTCATGTGGCAGGTATTATAGAATGAGGAGTAGTGATTAAAAGAAATGGTGGTAATATTCGTCGCTTGCATGAAATAAACTATGACTAATCATGAATATAAAAAGAAATCTAGTTGTAATAATTGAAAGTTATTGAATGTACATATGAAGTGGAAATGAATAATTAACATACCTTGGAAGTTGTGAACAACTCTGATGATTTGATATGATATGCATGCGGCAAATGAGAAGGTGGTGGGTACGGCTGCAAAGATATAATGTGATAGTTCAAGATGGTGAAGAAAAGTACTTGAATTGATACATGTAGCAATAGAATGAAGTAGTTGAAAGTGGATACGAGCACGTGGAATTGGTAGGAGAATTTAGGTATTGTTCACCAAGTGATGGAAGAGAGCTGCATACAGATGTTGCTACAGGTGCCTCCAGCACAGGTCCCGATTGTCTAATTGTAAACACAATATATCAGGTCCCAGCTAAGTCAGGTCCCAACTGAATGAGTGAAAAATAGGTCCCATTGGAAATAACTTGTTGTAACCATGGAAATTGTGGTGTGTGTGCATGTGATTTTTAAAACAAAGAAATTTAATTTTTAGCAACAGGGGTTGAGTATTGTAACTCAACCTCCACATCACTGGACAATGTTGGTGGATCAGCATCTGAAGGTGTATCAGTTGGTGTCACAGCATCATCATCAAGAGTGTCAGGAGGATCATTCTAAGTAGCCAGGGATACAAGAAAGTCATCCTTCTGAAGTGGCTTTTTATACAATTTTAACCTGTGCCCATTTACCAGTAGTGAAAACCGAGCTTCATCAATAGTCTACAATTAAACTGCACCATTAGGAAAGACTTGCTAGATCTCATATGGGCCTAACCAACGGGACTGAAGCTTGCCCTTGAAGTCCTTGCATCTTGAACCATAAAGAAGTGCCCAGTCACCTGCAGTGAATTCTTTTGTTTTAATGTACTTGTCATGCCATTTGGCTCTTTGTTTCTGTATGACCTCTATGTGATGGATAGCCTCCAAATGGATTTCATCTAGGGCATTCAAATGTTGTAGCCTGTCCTGTTGGGTTGTGGTCAAATCCATTCCTAGTTCCATTGCTATCCTCAAGGTTTTGTGTTCAAATTCAATAGGTAGGACTGTTGTCTTGCCATAGACCAACTCATAAGGTGTAAACCTTGTAGTTGTCTTCCAGGTTGTTCTGTATGCCCAAACAACTTCTGGGAGCCTAGAAACCCAATCTCTTCTATGAAGCTGGATTGTCTTGGTCAATATGTTCTCAATTTCCCTATTAGTGACTTCCACTTGACCATTAGCCTGAGGATGGTATGGAGTGGATTTCTTATGCCTGATCTGATATTCTGCAACCAATTTGGTTATTAAATCAAATGTAAATTGTGGTCCTTGGTCAGTTATTATTTCTCTTGGCACTCCATACCTAGTGAAGATGTCTTCATACAAGAATTTTGCCACATTGCCATCTTGTGCAAACTGTAATGCCTTAACTTCAACCCATTTTGTCAAGTAATCAGTACATACCAGGATATATTCTTTCTTGTTTGATGTAGGAGATATAGGACCCACAAAATCCAAACCCTGCTTGTCAAAAGGAGCCAATGAGATTTGTAGCTGCAAAGGCATCTCATCACTTCTAGTAGGCCTCCCCATCCTCTGGCATCTATCACAAATCCTAGTGTACTTGACAACATCTTTATGAAGTGTTGGTGAGTAATATCTTGTTGTTAGTATCTTGAAGGTTGTCCTCTTAGCTGCAAAATGTCCCCCACAAGGCTCATCATGACAAGCCTTCATTATATCAAATACTTCATCCTCCATGATACATCTTTGCATAATATTGTCTAGGCCAGTATAAAATAGGAATCTAGAAATCCAAGAGTAAGAGAAACATTTGTGAACTAGCTGCCTCTTCTCCCTTGGAGAGAAGTATCCTGGAATCTACCCTGTAACCAAATAATTAGCTATATCTGCATACCATGGAGTGTGTATGGTGAGAGCAAATAGGTACTCATCAGGAAAAGAATCATCAACCACTCCTTCTGAAGACTGTGTAGGTAGTCTGGACAGAAAATCAGCAACAACATTGGCCTTGCCTAGTTTGTCAACAATTGTAATATCAAACTCCTGCAACAACAATAACCATCTTACAAGTCTACCACCCACTATTGGTTTATTCATCAAATATTTGATGGTTGCATGATATGTATGGATGAAAACCTTGTAACTAGTTATGTACTCCCTAAATTTATTAATTGCATAAACAACTACCAACATCTCTTTCTCTGTCACAGTATAGTTTAACTCAGCTCCTTGCAGATTTTTACTCACATAGTATATGGTATATTCCTTAGTTCCTTCTTACTGGCCTAGAACTGCTCTAATGGCAAAGTCTGATGCATCTATATGGATGTGAAAAGGTGGTGTCCAATTCGGACCTCTAAGCACAGGGGCTTGTGTCAAGGATGTTTTCAGCTTTTCAAAAGAGGTCTAATAATTTGATATCCATTCAAATTCACTATCCTTGGTTAGCAGAGTAAACAGGGGTGCAGCAATCTTGCTAAAATCCTGAATGAACCTCATGTAGTATCCTGCATGTACCAAGAAGCTCCTTACATCCTTTTGTTTCTATGGAATAGGCAAGGTGGAAATAACTTCAATCTTCTTTAGGTCCACTTGTATTCCTGCACTGGAGATGAAATATCCCAAGACTACTCCTTGTGTCATCATCAGAAAACACTTTTCATTACTGAAAGAGAGGTTGTGCTCTATACATTTTTTAATACCTTCTCCAAATTATGTAGAGCTTCATCATATGTGTCACCATATGTGGTGAAGTCATCCATATAAATCTCCATACTGTCATGGGCAAAATCAGAGAAAATGTTGAGGACTGCTCTTTGAAATGTAGCTGGAGCGTTGCACAAACCAAAGGGTAAGACAGAGTATGCATATGTCCCCCAAGGGCAAGTAAACATTGTCTTATCCTAATCCTCTAGAGCAATCTTACTTTGGTTATAGCCATTAAAACCATCAAGAAAGGAAAAATATTTCTTGCCTACTAAATAATCAAGAACTTGGTCAATAAAAGGCAATGGAAAGTGATCCTTCCTAGTAGCAGTAGTCAATTCTCTATAATCAACACAAACCCTCCATTTGCCACCTTTCTTTGGGACTATAAACAATGGTGAAACCCATTCACTCTCTGAAATGGGGTATATAAAGCCTACGTCCAAAAGCTTCTGAAGCTCAGCTTTAACAATTTCTCTGAGGGTTGGATTCATGTGCCTCTACTGCTGCCTGATTGGTCTATATCCATCATCTACGTATATCTTGTGCATGCATAAGGCAGGATCAATGCCTTTCATATCTTTGTAATCCCAAGCAAATGCTGCTGAGTGTGTATGTAATATTTCATGCAGGGATTGTTGTTGTTCATTAGTCAATGTATTGTTAATGTTCAACATCTTACCTAGCTTGACTTCTACTTGTTTGGATAGTTCTTGAATGGAAGACAAATCAAGGCTGGGTAATATAGGTAAGCATTGCTGAGGTAATAATGCATGGAAGATTTGGGAGACTTCTTCTGATGAACTGCTGGGTATTATGTTGCTCAAAGGGTCTTGTAAGCAAGATAGGCAATCTTGTTGTTGGGGGTGTCTCCCACAATTGTTTTGTATAACATGAGCAATTAATTCATCTTCATCTGGAATATTCAATAAAGGGTTGTGTTCTATAGTCATCAGGGTTTGCAGGGAATAGGTGTCCTCATCCTCTAGGCTAGGCCAAATGGTCTACTCAAGCTCATGGTATGGTTGGGTTGGTGGATATAAAACCAATTTCTTGGTCACAGTCCCATTAGATATGATCATGTTTCCAGACTTGCAACCTATTATTGCTTCAGCAGTGGCAAGCCATGGTCTACCTAGTATAAGAGGATATCCGGCAAGATTAACCTTAGGCTGCAAAACTATGAAATTAGCAGGGTATTCCCAAGAATCTAATGCAATGACCAAATCTTCTATGACTCCTTCAAGTTTGACTGTAGACCTATCAGCTAATTGCAAGACAGTTTGAGTAGGCCTAAGGTTGTTCAATTGGAGTGTCTGCATTGTCTCCTTGGTCATGACATTAATTGTAGATCCTAGATCTATCAAAGTATTCTTAATCAGAGTCCCATTAATCTTTACATCCACCACTGGGATACCTAGATATGTGTATTTGGGAACAATTATATTACCCAACATGATGTCAGCAAGATTACCTAAAACATGCACTATCTGAGGGTCTATTCTCTTCCTTCCTAGCTTCTTTATGCAAAGATCCCTAATAGTTTTGGTGTAGATAGGAATGTCCTTAATGACTTGGATTAAGGGAATCTTAATGCTTATATCTTTTAGCTGGCTGAGAAGGACAATATCAGTTTGGGTTGTTTTCTTTTGGATAGCCAAGCGCTCAGGGAAGGGAGGAGACTTCTCATGTAAGGTAGTTTGGGCATCTTGGGTTGATTCAGGTTCCAAGGGTGGCTTATCTGAGCCTTCTTCAGTGGGATTTTCATCTTCAAGCTCTGTAATTTGGGGGGATGAAGGACCTGCAAGTTGCTTCCCTGATCTAAGATGAACATTAATCACTTTTACCCCATAGGTGGGATATTGTATTACCTCGTTAGTATAAGCCTGCTGAATAGGCTTGTTGTTAGGGTTAGGTGCAGGTTGGGCAGGGATTTGGGTAGGTCTAAGAGGTGGATTTTGAGGTGGTGGCATTATGGTTGGATGTTGTGGCTAAGATGGAATCATAGGTTGCTAAAATTGTGCATTTTTCTGCCATTGTTGGCCCTTGTTCCACCGAGACTGCCATTGTTGCTGCTAAGTAGGCCACTAAGGGTTATAGTTGGGACCTTGGAAATTTTCTTGAGGGCATGAGTTTGGCTATTATTTGTTCCTACCAGCTTGTGGAGTAGGCCATGGGGGGTTTTTCCATGCATTTGGATTACCAGGCCATTGTTGAGTATACCAAGCGGAGTAATTCTAGTTTGCAGCAGGAAAGGGAGGATTAAAATTAAGTGGATTAGAGGGCATACCTTGTCTTTTCTGCCATGGTCTCCTTTGAGCAATGAAGAATAGTTGCCCATCTTCTCCTTCAAATGGCTGCAATTCTAGCCTTTCAATCTTCTCTTGCTGGATACTGGCCACCCTCTTGCATTTGCAATTGGCCTTCCTTTGTCTACAGTTGGGGCAGTATTTAGTAAGCATTGTATATGCCTCCTCTTGTTTATTTTTGATGTGAAGAGTGTCCAATTGTGTAGCCATATGGCTAATGATGTCCTCTTTCATGTTGGTTAGCAAATTACTAATCTCCACTCTAGAAACTCCATTAGTTGCCTTGCCTGCAATGGCTACTCTTTCTCCTCTAGGTTGTTTGGAAAAGGTCCTAGAATAATTTCTATAGGCTGTATAGATATCTTCAAAGGGAAGTTGAGATATATCCCCTATTCCAATGAGATTGAGGGCATCCATGCAGTCATCATTAACTCCTCTCAAAAAGACCAGCTTCAGTGATTCTTCAAACAATCTATTCTAAGGATTTTTCTTCAAGGCAAACTAGAAACTTTCCATATAGTCTTTTAGTGGTTCATCCTCTTTCTATGACATCCTAAAAATTTCATCTCTTCTCCTATCATGTCCTTTGCAGTAGTCTTTATATTTTTCCAGGAACTTTGTCTTCATGGTATCCCAGTTTGGAATGACATCTTTCCCCAACGCCATAAACCACCTTAAAGCAGCATATTTTAGTGTGGTAGGGAATAGCTTGAGCCTGTAAGGATTAGTGGTGTAGTCATAAATCCTACACAAGACATCAAACTCGAATAGGAAAGTGTCAGGATCTTCGGTCACCAAGCCGTAGAAAATAGGCAATGCAGAAGGTGGTATATTTTTTAGAGTAGAAGCCCTTGCTTGGTCTGGGATAGGGAATTCAAATGTTACTTGTCCTAGAGGATCATCTACTATAGCATCTCCCATGGTTCTAAAAGTCCCTTCTATGGCAGTGGAGGAAGCTGATGGAGATGTAGGAGGTGTTGATGAAGATGTAAAAGGAAACTCTCCTTCAACACTTCCTACTGTGTAGTTGATAAAATTAGTTGTGCCCTTGTTATTCTGAGAAGTTGAAGGGAGGAATCTACCCTGGTGATCTCTCTACCTCCGCATACAATAATTTGAGCTTTATGTTTCAGTGGTCTTGCACAGTGTTAGTAGAATGCCTAGTGTTTCTTGAAAAATGAATTTATTAAATCTAATGCTGAAATCAAGATTTAACTATGAAAGCATATAAAACTAATGAGACTATGAAGATAGCACCATCAGGAAAATTAATGCGTTGTAGACTTAAATAAAATTCAGGGGTAAACCTATCTAAACAGTCGACTCTATCATTGCATTCCTACATTGAATTATCGACCAAGGAGCGTAAGCTTATGATGATTTTCGCACTATATATGCCTTCAAGACTCATTTCTATTCTAAACTAACTCATACAAACTTATTCTAATCAACTTAATTTACTAAAGTTCATAGAAATAAAAGAACAACAAAAATAGTTAAAAACCTAGTTGCTACAAGTACCCTCAACATAAGTTGAAGATAGCTATAATTAATAGAGAATTATAGAATTAACTTGAAATACACAGAATGATAAAAGAATTGACACTAACCTCCGGAGGACTTCAATTATGTATTCTATTCATGAGTCACAACTATTAGAAATAGCAACCATGATTTTTTACTTATTTCACAATGCAACGTATAAGATAACATGAAACAATTTAACTAGAATTGCATGAATAAATAAGCGAATGTATGAAGTGAGAGTTAGTACCTTGAGTGGCCAGCTCATGGAACTATCTCACTTCTTCTGGAAACTAAATCTAGTTCAGATCTTCACACATTTCCCATGACACGTAGTTGAATTCAATTCATATCAAAGACAGAATCTTCTTCAGATTTTATTCAAAGTCAAAACATGTCTGGAATAACTGATAACTGTAAAAACAGAGTAACAGCTATATAGATAGAAAGTAAAATAACAACTAACTAATCAATGAACTCATCCCCTAACTTATATAAAAGTGGGAGAGTTTTATGTGATCTTCCAACTAACTATGATCATCAATTCATCCCTAGATATCAAGATATAGTTTTGAGATCAACTTATTAATTATCTAGAACAAAGGAACCAGAGTCCTATTCAAACAGAATTCCCACACAATGGCTCATGAATGAAAACACATAAGCTATGGTTAGACTTCTAGAACAAGTCTTCTTCTTCTCTTGTATTTATTTTTCCATGATGACCATGTTCATCTCCATCGATCTTCACTTCTAGCACTTGGACTGTACTTTAATTAGTTCCCCTGTTTTGCACTCTGCTACAATTACTCCTTCCTGGATGCTATGTCTTTGCTACACAAGGTTAATTATCCAACATATATACAAAAAATAACCTTTCATATTAAACTTATGAAATCCTATCTATATTACATGCATATCGATAATTTAAATCATCTACTTGAAAATATAACCACCATATTCCATTTATCAGCATAGGTTTAAAGTCTCTGAGAAGTATATGTGAAACAACATATAATAAAGGTAATGTCTGTAAAGTTTTTGCAAGATCATATGAAAAGGTCTTAAAAGCATATAAAAACATTATGAAAGGAAGTCAATATTTCAACCCATCTTCTTTTATCAGTGATTTTGAATTTTTTCAGAACCAGTTCCTTTGGCGCCTTTTCTCCATGCCTTATCAGAAAATGTCAACATTTGCAAACTTGAGCTACTTTGCCCTTATCAGTAAAAATGATTTTGCCGAACTTTACCTTTATCGCATTGTCGATGATTTCACACTTTTCAAAACTAGGTCATTTGGCACCTCTTTGCCTTATATTGCCAAAAATGCCTTTTGCTGAACCTTCTATTTCATCTACCTCTTGCTCTCTTTATCGCCTTGTTGGCGAAAAGGCCTATCGGCGAACTACCACAATTTCGAACTAGTCACTAGTTTGGCACTTCGTTGATTCCCCAACAAAGCATTATTTTTCCATTTCATGCCTTAGCTAAATTTTGTCTCAATTTGCCCTGTCAGCAAATTTGCTCTGTGCCGAACCAAATTTCTGCCTTATCACTTCCCTAGCCTTTGTCGGTGAATCTGTCATCAGGCAAACTACCTATCGATGAACCTTCATCATTCTAAACTTTTCACTTTTGCTGATAGACTTCACCTTTGCCTTTATCTTTTTCCACAACACTCTCCCCTTTTCTCTATTGTCGCCTTGTCAGCAAATCAACAAACCACCAAACTCCTAACAAGTTAGCAAGTTTGGGAAAAATCTGATTTTCCGACAAAGGCAAAATTTGATAAATATTCTTAGGGAGAAACCACCTTTGATCAAGGAAAAAACATGAAGACCAAACTTTGACCAAACATAACTTCTTCATTTTAAGGAATTTTGGGATGGTTCAAAAGGCAAAGTTGCACAGAATTGGATTCTCTATCTAATGGTGACCTTGGATAAGAAATTTTGCATAACTGGGCATAATGGGCACTGGTTTTTCTTGGCTCCATCAGTGGCTCTGGTTGGGGACATGTGGCAAGAAGTGTCACAACGAGGATTCAGATCTCTGGGTAGACCAAGATGGCACAAAACACAACAAAAAACACACAAGGGAAACATCCACACAAACATATTTACAAACAAGGCTTATATGTAAGGAAAAATACAGTCATAAACTTTAGAGCACAGAATAATATTGACTGTATTCAAAACTCAGGGGAGTTGTTACCTATGAAAAATAATGCTTTAGATGTTGTCTATGAATGGGCAACTCCAAAAGCATTCCTTCTAGAGTCATCAAGTAGGAAACATTCAGCTCTAACTTCTCAGCTACTTCATATGGCCCAAGCCATAATGTGTCAAATTTTCCATGTTTCCCCTTATCTTTAGATTTAGCATCCCAAAGAAGAACCAAGTCACCAACCTGGAAGCCTCTTGATACAGTACGCTTATCAAACAAGAGTTTCATCTTCTGCTTATGATTCAACATCTTGTCATGTGCATCTCTCCTTTGTTCTTCTAATTTAGTTAACTACAATATCCTCTAGGTAATTGCATCAAACTTGTCCTCTTTTGTATCATGCAGTAGCTAGTGGACTGGTAGCTCCATGTTGACTGGCATTTTAACTTTTGTCCCATACACTAGTTCAAATGGGCTCCTTCCAATAGTTCTTTTGAAGGTTATCCTATCAGCCCATAAAGCATACTTCAGTTTATCATCCTATCTATTTTTATTATGATCCAATGTCCTCTTTATGATCTTCATTAGGCTTTTATTACTGGATTCGGCCTATCCATTGCTTTAGGGATGATAAGTGGACAAATGCACTAGATTTAGAACACATATCCAACATCTCTTGAGACCTAAAACACATGGCATTATCAACCAAAATCTGGGCTGGCACCCCAAATCTAGTGATTATATTGTTGATTATGAAGTCAATAACCACTTTGGATGTTGCATTACGATTGGGTGTTGCTTCTACCCACTTAGTGAAGTAATCGGTGGCCACAAGAATTCAGTTAAACCCATTTCTGGACTTTTCCTATATTTCCCTAATAAAATCAATTCCCCACTACAGAAAAGGTGCATCAACAATAGGGGGCAAAAGGGGTAATGCCCCAGCAAATTTCATCTTTCTAGAAAAAAATTGGCAAGCATCACATTTTCTAATTTTTTGAGCCACATCTTTAAATAAGGTGGGCCACCAATACCCAGCCCTAAGAATTCTATGGGCAGTAGTTTTAGCTTTAAAATGTCACCCACAAATGCCATGATGACATTCATTAATCACAGCTTCAGCTTGCTCTTGATTCAAACATTTGAGCAATATACCTTCATGATTTGTCCACATGAGCTCATTCTAGAACAGAATATACTTTTGATTTTTTAGCTTGAGAGTCATTTTCTGACTTTCATCCATACCTGGTGGACAATCCATATTTTCAAGATAAAATACAACATCCCTGTACCATGCATTGTAAGACAATGAGTAATGAGGAGATGTATTTACCTCTGTTTCATTTATTTTAGCAGCCTCAAGGTTAGAATTAGCCATCAGCCTGGCTAAACCTTGACCTCTTACCAATTTGGTGACTTGAATGTCCATATCATATTCTTGGATTTTGTTAATCCACCTGCACCTTTTCCCTAAAGCCTCATGTTGCATGAATATATCTTTCACTGCTGTGTAGGGAACATATGCAATAATCTTGGCCCTTGTGAAATAGGATCTGAAATTTTTGTAGCCTTGACCAATGCATAGGCATGCTTCTCCATAATAGAGTAATTCAACTCAGCATCCTGTAAAGATTTACTAAAAAATCCTATGGGTTTCTCATATCCATCTTCATTCTTTTATAGCAACACAGTAGCAACAGTATGAAATGAAGCAAAGGAAAAGAGCTAGAAAGGCTTGGAATAGTTTGGACTTACCAACACTGGCACATTTTTCATAGCCTCCTTTATGTCGAGAAAAGCTACAGTTGATTCCTTATCCCACATGACAGATTGTCCCTTCTTGAGCATCTTGGAGATGGCTTTTGTCTTTTCAACAAAATTAGGAACAAATCTCCTTACAAAATTAACTTGACCAAGGAAGGATTGAATACCTTTGATTATTCTAGGCTGAGGAATAAGGTCAATGGCCTTAACTCTATTTGGATCAATTCTAACCCCCTCCTTCGACACAATGTGTCCCAACAGCTTTCCTTCTTTGACTCCAAATTGACATTTTTTGGGGTTTAAAGAGATCCCATACTCTAAACACCTTTCAAAAATCAATTGCAAATGTTTGCAATGACCATTTATGTCCTTTGAAAATGTAGTCAGATCATCTTGGTAAATAGCCATGATCTCATCAATGAGGCTAGCAAAGGCCACATCCATCGCTCGTTGAAATGTAGATCCTAAATTTTTTAAACCAAATGGCACTCTCTGATACACATACGTACCCCAAGGAGTGGTGAATGTTGTTTTGTACTATTTTGACTCCTTGAACAGCACCTGGTTATACCCTGAAAATCCATCCATCATTAACATTAGTTCTGAACCAACTACCCTCTGCAATAAATGATCCATGCTTCAAAGAGGATAGTTATCCTTGAGGGATTTAATATTCATATTTCTAAAGTCAACACACAGTCTAATCTTCCCATTTTTCTTTCTAACTGGGACAACATTAGAAACCCACTCAGAGTGTTTGATAGGATTGATGATACCTCCCTCTTTCATTTTTAGCAACTCCTACATCTTGGGAGCTATGGTGGGATTTATAGGCTTTTGTTTCTGCCTAAATGGTTTTGCATCTGGTTGAAGGAGGATAGTATGCTCAAACAAATCCTCCCTATAATCTTTCAAATCATCATATGACTATGCAAAACACCTTTCAAATTTCCTCAGTAAAGTAATCATCATTTGCTTTTCATGAGGCTTGCATTTCTTTCCTATGTAAACTATCTTTGGTGCTTCCTTAGTTCCAAGGTTAACACCCTCTACACTGTCTTCTTGGACTGGTTTACCATTGCTCTTCCAGTGGTTAGAGTTGTCAAACATCCTTTCCAATGCTACTAGTCCCGTAGGAATGGTATTGGTTTTCAACTGTACCACTTCGCTGCCAAACAACGTTTCTTTACCATTTTCCATTTCAACCATTGGATGCCAATCAATTTATTGACTTTCAAATTCATCCATACAATTTAAAAAACTAAAAATTTGATTGTTGTCATTAAACACTTGCCAATTGTATATGTTTTCTGGAATGGTCGACTTTGCAAGTACTTCAATGGCTTGATGGTCAGAAAGAAAATTAGACTATAGATTGTACTTGGACACAACTATAGCCAGGGCATCTCCTTCCTCATTTTTTGATCTATCAATCCACTCAATACCAATGGCATCAAACAACTCTATGGTATCCCATACAGGGTTTTTGTATGCTTTCAACATTTTGTCTTTGGTAGCAAACGTCTTTCTTATCTGTTGGACAATTAGCTTGTAAGGCCCCTTACCCACTCCTTAAAATATTTTCTAGTCTTTATTCCATTCCTTGTGGCTCTTGGTGTATTGATGTATTTAGCAAAGAACCGGTGGTGTTAGTTGTTTTTCTCTTATGATGAAGATAAGAAATTCTAGATGTTTAAAGAATTTGCTTTGTGAAGCACCTTCCTTTAAATACATGCGTTATCCATAATATGTTTCTATAATGATAGGTTAGGAAAAAGTTGTATATGTAATCACACATCTTGTCTACCACAAAATGGATGTGAGACCACCTTGCTTCTACCAAAAGGTCCACTATACTATTGTTCTTATCATTTTGTATTAACTAGAGACACTGTATACTCTAAGCTAGTATCCTACTTTAGACCATGATTTTGATATAATTATTTTGGTTCCCTGATAACTCATATGTGTATGACTATATTTTTGTTTACAAGTAATTTGTGCATTAGTTATTGTTGTGATGATGAATATGTGTGCATTAGTTATAGTTGTGGTGATGAATATGTGTATTGTCAAGTTCTATTTGGAAACTTCATGTGATATTCATGCATTAGGATTAATTTTATGATATGATGGCTATGGTTTACTAACAAGCGAAAATGATGAATGTAATCCATTTACAAGTTAAATTATTATTTTGCATTGAGAAATATAGAATTATTATAACTAAATAAAGTATTTTAGTGAGTTGTGTGAATGATTAGAATGATTAAATTACGATGAATTACATGCCTTGGTTATCATTGCTTTGACAATTGTTTTTTATTAAGATAAGCTGCTAACCCAGGAGCAGAACCTGATAACAGAGCCAAGAGGCAGCAATAAAGGCATAGGGCTAGCAACAGCCGACTAACAGTTCAACCAAAAACATTAACAAAACATATATCAAGTCTTTTTTAAACAAGTCTGAAAATAGCAAAAATCATAGACAAGAAACCAACTAACTAAACAAGGCCTTCCAGTCATTAGTAAGCAAATTAAAAATATTTTTCTGGTCCTTTATCAGCACATCTACGTTATTGGTCTTGTCCACCTGCAGAGCATTGAAGGCATCAGTAGCATTCCGAGAGGTTTTCAGCATCAACTGGGTCATCTTCTTCACCCTGTCTTCCATGACAGTCAATCTGGACTTAACATCAGCCAACTCCGCTTCCAGCTTCCTACAATCCATATCCCTCCTGGCACTCATGACTTCTTTGTCCAGAGTCTCCTGCACCTCAGTGTCCTCTTCGTTAGTGTCATAGTAGGAATTATTCATAGATGCGAAATGACTCACACACTCCTATTCTTTCTCAGGAGTGACCTTCTTCTCTTTCATTTCCCCCTCTTGCCCAGTTTCTTCCCCTTCAGACGTTGTAGAGTACTCCACTAGCTTAATTCCCTAATGAGGACCGGAAGCCAACTGCGAAGACCTCCACAATGAAGGCCTTCTGGACCTACCATCCTTTCCCAACACCACCCCTTTGACAATAACATCATCATCGACCCCCGGGGTCCCCTGATTTTTACCCAGCTCTTCAACATCTTTCTTATCGATTTCCACACTGCGTCTCTTTTTAACATTGCCACCTTTGTGCTTTTTACTTTCCTGCGCCAAGAACTTGCCTTTCAGATTACAAAGGCCTTCAACAACACCAACTTGAGCCTTCAACAACACCAACTTGAGCCTTATCATGGAGGGTTTCAAGGGGTTGGGTTCGACTGCGGCCCCCCGACATGGCTAAGAAAGTGGTTTTAGAGATAGGCAGGCTAGACAGAGGTCCTAAGGGACCACTAAGGGGTTGGTTGGATAGGGAAGTAAGCTGGGAAACCTTTGGGGAAGCCTTTTTAGCCAGTCTAGTGCTCAAGGGAACTTTGTCCGCAGAATCATCAATCAAACTTTCCTCCACATGTTTGGAAGCAGGGGTTTTAGGTGAATTCAGAGCAAGGTGATAATGGTAAAGGTGAAAGATAAGACCTTGATGAAGGAGAAGGGCCATAGGGTCATCAACTTGGACTTTCTTGAAATGCAGGATAGAGTTTTCAAGGCTCGACAACATAAAAGAAGGGAAATTCACCGGGGTTTTGTGTCGGAAGTGATTTAAAAAAGCAAAGTGGTAATGATAAAACACCCTACACCTCCCTTCAAGGGTGAAATACTTCATGATAAGGAAACATACCCAGTTCCAGGGCACAACCAAGCTCTCTCTCAAAACTGCCTTACAACTTGACTTATTTCTCCCCCTCCTTGTAGAACAACTTCAGGCCTTCCAAGTCCGGGATGTGGGTTTGTTTTTTGAGCCTATTACCTGAACATAGCAATCCAGTAGCAGCCGCAATTAAGGCTTCTAACAAAACAAAACTAATACCACTAATTTCCACCTTGCACTTTCCATCCCATGACTTAGCAAACTGGGTCGACAAATTCTCATCGTAACCATTCAACGACTCCATGAACGCCGTGATACCTCCTTCATAGGCAATGCTCCATACTTGCTGATCTTCCCTAAACTCGTTGCAGTTCATGGGTTCCGTCCTCACCTTATCACCCCCCATAATTTTCACAGTCATGGTCACCCAGCAATGAAGCTCACCACTGACAAACACAATACACTTTCTGTGCAAAGAGTTGTAGAGGATATGGCGGAAGCTCAAGAAAAATCTAGAAGTATTGAAAAAAAGAAACTTAGGTTTCTTTAACCACAAAAGCACATCATTCCCAATTTTGATGGCATTTAAATCATAAATCCAACCAGATCTTCATTCGTGCAAGTTGTTCCCCTTCTATCCCTTCCAAGTAGGATGACAAGACATATTCATTTGCCACCGCCAATTTGCATTGATTGTTTCAATGAACACAAAAAAATCATTATGCCACATCATATTAGAAGAGTGTGTTAACTCTCCACCTCTATCCTTTATGCCACATCTCCCTAGAATGATGGGGGAGCCCGCCACAACACTGCCTTTGTCACCCAGAATCATCATTTTGTCTATCATGAGAAATGGGGGTCTCTCTTTTAATACATTCAATAATGTTATTCAAAAAATTACTTAATCTCCTCCAGCATCTTAGGGGATGAACATTAATCCCTAAGTTAGCCATAAGATCCACAACTTTATTTCCTTCCCTGTAGGTGTACCTTAGACTTTGTTTTCAAACTTTAGAAGAAGGCTCTTTATGTCCTTAATGACATCCTTTAACCACCAATCAGCACTTCCTTTCCCTTTGACAGCTTCTAGAATCATCATTGAGTCACCTTCCACAATTAAATTTTTAATACCTATAGCCAGGGCAATTTTTAGCCCCCAGAGGAGGGCCATAGCTTCAGTAGTATTATTAGTGTTTTCTCCAATGCTCCCAATGAAAGTAGCAATTAGAGAGCCTTTCTCTGATCTTATAACCCCACCACTACTAGCCAACCCTAGGTTACCTTTGGCAGCACCATCAAAGTTGAGTTTTTACCAGTCACTAGGAGGAGAATTCCAAGAGGTGTTGGCTCTGGCCTTTCTCTTTTTGTCATCCACTCTGGAAATGCTTACGGGTATATTCCATCATTTGATAATGTTGATTTCTCTAACATTGGGGGAGTTTTCAACAACTTTTATAGAGATGTTCCTAACATTGTCTTGCAGCAGTCTAATAGTCAATTCAAACACATCTTTAGGACTTCTAAATTTTTCTCTGAAAAGTCTATTATTTCTTTCCTTCCATATGCACCAGGATAAAATTGGGGGGGTCTACTTGCACAATTCACGGCACACCGGATTAGAAAAGGGGGGATCCATACTCTAACTAGGTCTTCAAGGTTACCATTACTGCACCAAGGGATGTCAAGGAGATTCAGAGCCATACTCCTAACCTCCCAAGCAAACTCACAATGTAAGAAAAGATGAGAAGTAGACTCCTCCTCTTTCATGCAGAGAATACATCTATTTGGGATTTGGAATCCCCTTACCTGGAGGTTATCAATGGTAAGGGTTCTATTTTGGACAGCCACCCACCAAAAGTGATTCTTTTTTGGCACAAGGTTATGGTTCCAAATATTCTTCCATAGGTTGTCACTGTCATGAGTGATGGCCAATTTATAAGCAAATTTCACCGTGAACCTTCTTGTTTTGTCTTCTTGCCAAACCAGTCTATCATTTTGCAGAAAGAGGGGGATTCTGCAGCTTTTTAGGAGTAGTTGAATCTCTTCAGCAGCATTACACAGTTCAGCTTTACTTTGATAGCACTCAGATAGCCTACCCCAAGCATAGCCTAGCTGGAAGTAATCCTTTACTTTGGAACCAAAGTGGTTAATAGCTAGATTTATCAACTCCTGAATGTTTTGATGTTTGTTTAGGGGTCCACCCTCAATCTAACTATCCTCCCAAAATCTTATAGTTTCCCCATCTGCCAATTTCCATCTGCAACCTTTCAAGAGCAAGTTCCTGCATTTCATAACATTATTCTAGATGACTGAGCCTCTTGGGAAATTAGGGGAAAGGAGGAAGTCTTCCGGGGTAGAGTTCCCCATATACTTAGCTTTCATTATTCTGCCCTAGTCCTTTCCCCCAGCAATAAGATTCCAGCCAACTTTAGTTATGAGCGCTTTATTGAGCAGATTCAACTTTCTTAGGCCTAAACCTCCTTGCACTTTAGGTTTACAAACTTTATCCCAAGCAACCAAGGCAAGTCTCTTTTTGTCTTCCATTCCAGTCCATAGAAAAGTTCTTTGTATCTTTTTGAGTCTCTCAATTAGGTATTTAGGCATTTTGAATAGAGTTAGAAAATACACAGGAATTCCTTGTAAAGAGGCTTTGAGAAGTTGATACTTACCAGCTTGACTCAACAGCTTGCCTTTCCATCCTGCGAGTTTTCTCTGTGTCCTTTCCATAATGGATTTTCAGTAATCTAGGGAGGCATCTCTGACCATGAAAGGTAAACCAAGATAAATTCTGGGGAAGGAACCCGCTTCACAACCCAGGATACTCATGATTTTTTGCTGTAAATCCATTAGGGTGTTGAAAAAGTAGATCTGGCTCTTGTCGAAGTTAATGCTTTGGCCAGCTAAAATGGCGTACTCTTTCAGAACTTTCTTCCAATTCCTAGCTTCCACTACTGAAGTTGCACCGAAGAGGATAGTGTCATCAACAAATTGTTGGATGACCTCCAGATCAGTTGTTGAAGCAGTTTTAACCCCTTTGATGATATTGGAGTGAAGTAGAGAAGTAAACCCCCTACACAAAGACTCAGCCACAAGAATGAAGAGGTAAGGGGATAGGGGGTCACCTTGCCTTAGGCCTCTACCAGCATTGAAAAAGCCTCTCGATATGCCATTGACCAAAATAGAGTAACTAACAGAAGTAACATAGGTTTTGATCAGCTGCAGAACTTTGTCTTGGAATCCTAGCTTCCTCAAAATTGTGAAGAGGAACTCCCAGCTCACTCTATCATAGGCTTTAGATATATCAAGTTTGAAAGCCATGCCCGGTCTTTTGCACTTTTCCATGGATTGTATGATTTCATGAGTAGTGATAGCAACGTCAATGATCTACCTGCCAGGAACAAAACCTTTTTGACAGCTAATAATCAGCGTCTCAAGAATAGGTTGGAGCCTCAAGACCATGATTTTGGAGATCTTGTACACTGTATTACAGAGACTTATGGGTCTAAAATCTCCCATACCCATAACCTCTTGTTTTTTGGGGATAAGAGCAATGAAGGTGTGGTTTAGTTGTTTTAGTAGCTTACCTGATTTAAAGAAATCTCTAGCAGCTTCGGTAACATCTTTCCCAACAATTTCCCAAAATTCTTGAAAGAAAGCAGGTTGGAAACCATCAAGTCCCAGGGCTTTGAAAGCACCCATAAAAAAGAGGCTGGCCCGGACCTCTTCCATAGTTATACCTTTTCCCAGTTGATCATTGTCATCCTGATTCATGAGGGTAGGAATGATATCAACCAGTTGTTGACTAATACTACTATTTTGTGCTTCAATGAAATTTTGGAAATAGTTCACTGCCACTTCCCCAATCTACAAATCATCTTCAACCACCACTCCTCTACCATCCAACAGCTTAGTAATATTGTTCCTTTTCTTGTGCCTCATTGTGGACTGATGGAAAAATGAAGTATTCTTGTCTCCCTCTTTCAACCATTGTATCCTCGACTTTTGCTTCCAAAATATCTCCTCTTTTCCTAGCAGATCTTTCCATTCCTTTCTCACCATCTCTTCTTCCCTAGTTGTGGCTTCAGTAGTATCTCCTTCTTCTAAGCTATTTTGTATCTCTTTTATCCTCAGATTGATCCTTCTCTTTTCCTCAAATATGTTTTTGAAGTTGAATTTATTCCAAGCTCTAACCTTTTTCTTAACCATGATTAGCTTTTGAGCCAGGCGGAACATAGGCATACCGTGAATGTCAATATTCCACCATTTTGTCAGTAACTCTTTGAATTTTGGATGTTTATTCCACATTAATTCAAACGTGAAAGGGAAGGGGCCCTTATTATTTCCATCATTCCAAGATAAGAGTAGAGGATTATGATCAGAAGTAGTTCAGGGTAGAATATCAAGGGTATATGAACTTGAAAATTTCCATCTAGTTGAAATCGCAACCCTATCCAATCTGACTTGAATCAGGTTCTCAAGTAAACATGTTGCCTTATGGTTCCAAATCCATTAGACCTTTGTTTAAGAAATCATTCAAGTCCAGCATACTGTTAGTAAAGTCCAAATTCCCTCCCCTCTTTTCTGAAGGGAAGAGAGGGGTATTAAAATCTCCCATCAGCATCCAGCAACTGTTCGGTTCTCTAGATATGAGTGTAGACAGGGTATCCCATAGCTCCCATCTCTGGCTTCTCTAATTTAGAGCATAGATGTTAATCAAGTTCCAAGAAAAGCTGTCAATCTCCATTCTGGTAGCCAAAAAGTTTTTGTTTTTCTCAATCATCCTTCCTTTGACAGTACTACTGTTTCACATGGTGATAATACCTCTCGACGCCCCACAAGCATCACTACCTAAATGTTCAGCATTCATCCAAAGGCTTCTGGCAATCGACTGGAAACCTTCATTTTTCATTTTAACTTATTGGAGCAGTAAAATGTCAGTTCTATTTTCAAAAATACAGTTCTTAACCAAAAACTGCTTATGAGGGTTATTAAGCCCCCTAATATTCCATGACAAGGTTTTCATTTAATCAGGTTTTTCTTGGAGCCTAACTCCAATGTCTTATGTATGCCCATAGCAATGTCCTTATTAACCACCTTTTGTCTTGTTTCTCTAAAAGACAGGTGACCTTGTTTTGTGTCAGCACCCACATCCATCCCTTTCTTTCCTGGGCCTCTACCCTTCATTTTGATCATGTTCCACCCCTCTGAGCCAGCAATGCTAGACCCAGCACCAGGGGTAAGTGTCACAGTTTTATTGGAGGGGGGACCCTTTCCAATCTCCACTACCATATGTGTGTCTAACCTAGTCAGCTTTGGGGTACGGGCCTCCAAGGGAAGCATGACCTCAGAAATAGCTTGTTTTTCTAGGGGGTCCTCTAGGGGGATTTCCCCATCTTCAAGCCTTGAAGGTAAGAAGGTCATTCCATTGATGATACCCAAAATAGGGGAACCCAGGGTATCATTAGGGGACGGCCCATTAGGCTCCACATTGTGAGACTGAGTATTATTTTCAATAACAATAGAAGATTTATCTTTGATCATATTCAGTAGGTCTTCCTTGAAAGGGTAGTCCTCCATATCCTCCACAGACTGAGCTTCTTTCTAGGAGGGTTTAACTTTACATTGTGGAGCTAAGTGACCTTTTTTGTTGCAGTTTTGACAATAGATCGTGGAATTTTCATATAAGATAGGTTGTATCCATTGACCATACTTGGACTTAAGAGTGATGTTATTAGGGAGAATTTTGTTTACATCAATGCTTACACAAATTCTAGCAAATACTAACCTTGATTTGTTTCTAGTTGTACCATCCAGGGTGATGAAGTGACCAAGCGAGTTAGCAATCCACATGAAGATTTCTTCATCCCAGAACTCCATCGGAAGGCTCGAGAGTCTAATCCAAACTGGAGAAGCTTTATTCAGATCAATAGCACTATCAAATCTAGGTTTCCACTTACAAAGAGACAGGTTGTGTTTTCCAAGCATCCAAGGTCCTCCTGCCATAACAGTTGTAAGATCTTCTCTAGCCATGGATTTAAATAGAAACATCCCATTGTTCATAGCATGAACAGTTACACATCCTTTAACCCTCCACTTGGTGTTCACCCACTTTCTGACTGCATCAATGTTAAGTCTGAAGGAAAAAAAATTTTGACTAGAGCATTTTCCATCGAGGAGACAACCCTATCCATCACAACACCTAGAAGCTCTAGCTCAGGATCGCTGTCCACCACACTCAAGGTAGGGGAAACCCCACAATCCATTGCTTTCTCCCCAGTCAGGGCCTTTTTCTAGGCGTTGGGGCCTAACACCCCATTATGAAGCATGTGAGCAGAGGAATCTTCATCCCCCTCACAAAACACGTGACCCGCAGGATCCTCAGATCTATCTCAATCACAGGGGACCGACCCACTCCTCGAAGTACCCCCTGAGGGAACCCGCACCAGCTGGTCCAGAAGCTTGCCCGGGTCACCGTCTACCATCAAATTCAAATTCAAAAAGCAAGCGAGAAAATGCAATAGGTGGGAGGTTGCAAAGCTAAAAAAATGAAAATTATATAATCTTACTAGTAAAATCTTACCAGGAGGTTTGAATTTGGGTTGTTCACTCTATAGGCCAAAGCCCCACCATTTCACCACAGAGTATCCCCTCTTTGAGGGTAAGCAACCTTAATTTTGACATGGTAAAGGGTGACCCTGCGGGGTTTGAACCTTGGTTGTTGGCACTATAGGCAAGAAGCCCCACCATTTCACCAAAGGGTCATCCCCATGCTTCGACTATTGTTGTTTCAATTACAACTGACAATTTGAAAACAAGCAAGCAAGATATCTTTAACCAGTGGAAAAGTGGGGAAAACACCTGGAGACCTATTGTGATTCACCAGTAAGCTGACCTAGTCTATTTGGTGAGGCTTAGATCCCTTGTATGGTTATATTTATGTTGTGTTTACATCAATATGGAATTGTGTTATTGTCAATGTGAATCATGAAATTGTTCACACAAATCGTGATGTTGCTAAGGTGAAATAGGATGTTGTAAATGTGAGTCAGATGTTATTAATGTGAGTTGTGATGTTGTCAATGTGAAATTGTGATATAGACCATGTGGAAGTTAATCCTTGTGTTAAGGGGTTTTAATAATTCTCCTAGCCTTATTATTCCAAAAAAAATTCATACTTTTGGGAGCTAAAGTATATAGGCTAAGGTTAAACTCCTTTGTGAAACATAACGAATCAAAAATAATAATAATTTTAAACCATTTTCTAGGGGCATTTAAAAAGTGACAAAAATCATAAATTAAAGGAAAATTATTTAATTGGCTGCTTTGTAAGGGGGGGACTATGTGTAGAATAAGGCGAAGGCTAAGTGGAACAGCAGGATAGAGACACATGTTTTCCACATAATGAGACACATGTTGTCTCATGGGGAATAGGTGGAAGTAGGAGATGAAGGAAGAAATAATATTGCAGTGCTGGTAACCGAGGGATCACTTTCTTTATTACTGGGAAATGAATTTTACTGAGCTGTGAAAAAAATTTAAGAAAAGGTTGGAGAAACTGTGAGGAAAAGCTAGAGAAGGAGATTTAAATGGAGTTGAATCAGTCCACAAATTCTGTTGAGCCCTCTAGGTAGGCATCTAACTCAACTTGTGAAAATTTCAAACTTTTGGGGTAATTGAATAAACCTGTGTTTCTTTTACTTCTGCTATGAAACCAAAATAGAATATATTAATATAAATAAAGTTGTATCTGTGGGTTGTTATATTGATTTTGTTTATAATGTTAGTGTGTTGTTATGTTGGTATGTGTGTGAGTCTGAGATTGTCTCTTGCTTTGAGCAGTCCTTGTATGGGGTAGAGAAAGTTGATGTCCCTATAGGGATCTTTTATGTTGGGTATCTTTTATGTTGGGTAAGAGTACCCCTGTAGTTGCAATAATGGAATTTTCTGGTGGTTATGAGTACCCTGTATTTTGTGTTGTGAAAACTTTTAGTGGGTAAGAGTACTCCTGCAATGGTGCTGTGAAATTTATTAAAAGAAAAAAATATTATTAACAAAAGCAATCGTGAATTGGAGGGGAATTATTATTACAATTTTTGCAAATAGACATTTGACTCCCTACAGGTAGATGTCCTGAGCATGATGCTGTGTTTTTTTTTTAAAAAGTCTGTGTTAAATCTGTGGGTTGTACCTTTGTGTGAGTGTTTTTTCTAGTCTCCTTGTGTTTTCCCCTAGCTTAGGGGTGGCAAATTACTACCCTACACTAGGAGGTGAGCCTCCACTGGCTATAAGAGAAGTTTAGATGGTTGTAGGTCTCTAATGGATGTGGAAGATAGGCTAGCTGAGCTGGAAGTGTTGTGTTGTGGAGCTGTCAAAGAAATTCCTATCCAACAAGGAAGAAGAGCTTTTGCATACAATAAATGTAAAATAAAAATATTTAGCTAACTGGTCTGGTTGGGAGCCATGAGAGAATTGTTGGTTACCTGTGTATAAATCTGGCCTATTATAAATATAATATTATATTTCATGTTATTGCATGGTGGAGTTATGATATATCTTGTTCCCTTTCTTTTAAAATGGGGATGCTTTGTGGAACAGAAAGATTAAAAAAAAGGAACATTTGATTTTCTTATGTATGACAGTAAACATATCTGGTGGTATATATTTATGTTTTCAAGTATACTTGTTACCAAAATTAACAATAAAATAAAATATATCGCAAAGAAGAACATAAATGACTATACTTTCTTTTATTGATGCAAGTAAAGCTTAGCGTCTAGCTGATGTGTGTCTTGTAAACCTGCTTCTGTGGAGTCATTATAAGTAGATAAAATGTGAAATAATCAAATCTTCTACCATAGTATAAACAACACTTTCTACTACACTATTGTTATGATAATAAAATAGAGTTTATTTATAATACAGTGATCTATAGACATCAATTAATGTGTTCTAAATGTAGAGTTCTAGTAAAGGTTGTGGAATCTTCCTGTACACCTACCACTTGTATCTGCCGACCTCCTTAGTCATTTTAACAAAATCCATTTGTGTGAACCTTGTAGAATGCTATTTTCCCTTGAGACATGGCCTCTTGAGGGATTCTATCAGATGGTTCTTCCTCTAAAGAAAAGGCTTGGCCTTAGTAGGGCATAAATGACATTGGTCACCTTATAAGATTTCCTCTGCCTAGAGACAGACCTGCATAGCAGCAAACACTAAAAGAAAACATCATGCTCTCACACAAACATACTCTAGCCCATTTTAAAATAAAATTAATGTTGTGCTAGGTGTGGTTCTGTTAGAGAGGTCGTGGTTCCCTCTTCAAGGTGTGCCTCTCAGAGGTCATTTCTTCTCTGAGAGTGCCTAGGAAGTTTATATATATATATATATATAACTTAGATGATGTAAGCATGGGATGCCTATGTTGGCCACTCCCTACTCAGTATCCATTCTGTGGGTATTAATTAAACAAAAAAAGAAAAAAAATATAAAAAAGAGAAAAGAAGTTAGAGGTGTAGCACTCTCTTTGTCATCTGTCCTTCCTCTGGTTCCTCTGATAACATACAAGCAAACAGAGAGAAAACTATCTAAAGGAACAATAGCTTTGATGGATTTACATCCCTGCTCATACCCAAAGCACCAACCGCTGTGGAGGATAGCAATGGCGGCCTGTGTGCAAAAAAAAAAAAAACCTTTGTGGCGACTATGAGACTATGGAAGTCTCTAGATGAAGAATCGCGCTCTCCTTGGCATTTAGGGTTTCATAGAAAATGACGAGCATTTAGGGCAATGTTTACTCTCTCTCCTCACATGTAAAAAAAAACTAGGGTTGAATATATTTTTTAGAAACATATAAACTTGCTATAGGTATGCTGCGCTAGCTAAGTATATGGGTTTAAAATTAAAGCTATTATAGTCCTCCCAAATTAATAGCAATAAAGAAATTAAATCGTGGATTTTGGTATATTTACCTTAGGCAATTATCGTCCCCTCTACTATTGAAAAATCATACTAGTTATGTTGGCATATTAATGCATTTTGGTATATGGTATATTGGTATGTTAATTTGTTGAAAATAATGTATTTTGGTATATTATGTTCAGCACTGGCATATTTATTTTTTTGTAGGATTTACAAAAAAGAAAGCATAGATCATGGATTTAGGCATATGTTATATTAATTAAACTCTTAAGAGGTATTTGTGTTTTATAATTTATTAATATTATGGGATTGAGAGGGTGTTCTAATAAAATAGAAATTCCCTCGGGTGAATAAGTGAGTTATTTTCCAATTAAGTAATTTTCTTCTAACTTTATTCATCCCTCTCATTGTTTTAAGAGGAATTTAGCTCTTAAGAGGTATTTGTGTTTTATAATTTATTAATATTAGGGGATTGAGAGGGTATTCTAATAAATAGAAATTCCCTTGGGTGAATAAGTGAGTTATTTTTCTGTTAAGTAATTTTCTCTTAATTTTATTTATCCCTCTCATTATTTTAAGAGGAATTTAATTTAATGTAGCAAAGTAAGAAACTAATCCCTAGTCTTAGGCCTATCCTATTTAGTGAGCAAAGAAGTAATATTTTCTTTGAGTTAAATATAAAAAAAAAATCCAACATAGTTATTCTTTCAAACCCTTCGGCAATGTGGTTGTAAACACATTATATAAATATTTATATAATTTAATTATATAACCTACTTATGTATCTTAAATGTTAATTATGTAATTTTCAGAAAAAAATTATGTTAATTATGTGTTATGCCCAAGTGTAGGCATTACATTAGGTATCAGAGCCCTAGGTTTACTACACTGGGAACTTTGGGAATATATTGTTAACCTACCTTTGTTGTGTACTCATGTCTAGAAATGGGTAGTCATATTAATTATGAATTGCATGGGGAAATTTATGTGTAATGATCATTCACATAAATAATTTGGGCCTATATGGTTTTATTAATGACTCAAGTTGTGATGAACCCTTTTGATGTCCTGATTGCATGAGTGAATGTTAGTTACATATAGTCGAATTAATAATCCATTGCACTATCCTGATTTTCCTAGCATATCTTCTTATATGATTTTAGCGCAAGGATTTCTTGGTAAAAGATGTGATTAAGTAGTGAATTATTTATGAAGTATCATATCTCATTGATTGAAATATGTATGTTGTCTGCTTGTTGTATAATTCATACATCATGTAAGCAAATATGGAAATATAGACTTACGTCACAATATTGTTGTCCCTTACATGTGATATTAGTTGGTCAGTCTATGTAGTTTTACAATAAGTTCCTACCTTCTAGTTGTAGACTTCACATTTATATCTTGTATTTAAGTATAGTACAGAGATTCTTTGTGTGTTATATTATGAATTCATGTTATTTATGACTAGAAAGGATAACACTATTGATGTGATTAAATTATTAGGTAATCTTACAACATTTAAATTTTATAGTGATAGATTTGAAAATTGATAAAGAAATAGAAATCATATTCTGATTAGTTATTAAATGGTAAAACAGATACAACCAGATTTTCATATTTTATATTACTATCTTATCTACTTGGGTATATAAGTATTGTTAATATGTTTAACATCATTATGAATGAATTCTTTTCATGAACATAGAAGGCTTTAACTAGACTTAGTGATGCCTTAGATAACTTATAGAAATTCAATTGTTAATTAATGTATACCAATATGAGTGCCCTTTAAATGGTTTTGGTAGAACTTTTAAGATAAGTTGATTATATTGTATAGTGATTGGAAATTAATCATCTTGAAAGAGTTTTGTTATGTCTCTTAGATTTATTTGGAATTGCATTATGACCTATCAAATATTTCTTTGAAATAAATACCAATTGCATAATAGAATTGCATGTAAAATTTTGGTTTTAACATTAAGTAACAAACTAGAAAAAGAATCATGTTTCCTGTACTATGTTGTCAGTGTGAGTGGCCACCTGAGTAAATTATCCTAGATGATCTTGTGGTAATGTACCTATGTAATGTAGATATGTCTTGTGATGTGTATATAACAATAAATGTTGTGATCGTATCTCAAGTACATGATACAGGGTATCCAACTTGGAGAGAAGGGTTTTGTGGACATAATGTGTGATCCACTTATGCATGCTCTTTGTGATAATTGTACATATGTGTGAATAATTGTGTTGGCCTAGCATGGAAATGTTAAATAAATATGTTTGAATGTGTATTATGTTGAGATGTGTGAGTCACCCTCCATGTTCGTATGTGTTGTGATGTCTTAGTGTCACCCCTAGCGTCAGCCTTCCCACTCAAATGAGAGCACGCTGGTGTAACTAGGGGTTGAGAGAGGAGTGAAGGCCTCCGTTGGGACATAACTTGTTTTAGGGTGAGCTATGTGGCCCCTATTTGAGGGCATTCCCTCATGGTCATAATTGGAGTGCAGTCCCTCTTCTCCCCCACATTAGAACCACACTAGTTGGTTCGTGGTGCAAACCCTTTTCCTTTCTATTGTTCCATGGGTTGAGGATGGAGCCTAATGTGCCCTGAACCTATACTCATTTCTAGTTACAAACACTTAGCAGTTCATATGACCTGAGCACTGGGGACACTATTGGTGTTGGGTAATTGATGTCATCATAGATTTATAGTATTTGGGGAGCTACTATTAGTTATGAGATACCAACACTACATTGGATACAAATAGTGTTATAGCATTTGATTTTGAGATTTCAGATTGGTTGCGAACAAAAGGGATTGGTAACTTTGGGCATTGACACATTATGTGCTAACAAGATGTTCAAATATGATAGTCATGAATTAAGATAAGTGTGACATAGTAATTTGGATGGCAGCTCGATACAATGATAGTTTGTGTGTAATGAGATAATAGTGATTGATACTTTTTTACAAGGATGACATGGCTTTTGATGTGGTTGTCAGTATAAGTATGAGGTGTAGTTTTCTCTACTTGGGGTAAATGCAGATGACTTTATACATGCGTGATATCTTAGACACATGGTACATGATAACCATACAGGCTTGTGGGTTCTTTTTTGTGAGGTGGATGTTAGATCATATAGATGACTCATTTGTGGCATATGTTAGTGGACCTTGGTATGATGGCAGGTTCTGAGTTGTGTGGGGCATGCGACTTTTATTGCAAATATTTGATAAGGTTGTCCGAGGTCGTGTGGGACATGCTTATTATGACATGGTAATTTATCATTGATTTTTATGTGGTTTGAGACCACCATATTATTTCATGTGGTTTGAGACCACCATACTATTCTATGCAGTTTGAGACCACCATAATATTCTATGGTTTGAGACCACCCTATTATTTCATGTGGTTTGAGACCACCATATTATCTTATGTGGTTTGAGACAACCGTATGATTTATATGTTTCGGTGGTAGTAAGTCCACCCAATTCCCCTCCTCCCCTTAGGTGGCCTTATTGCAAGGTCGCATGGTAATCGTAATGTGTTATTTTTGAGAGACTATTGGATTATTTATTTACGTGTTGAAAATTGTTTCTTATGTATTAAAGCTAGCAGTGTTTTGTTACTTTGGGCTAATTAGCCATTTTAATGTTGAGATAGTCCTTTTGCCTCAAGGACATGTTCTTGGTTAAACTCGAGATGATGCAATGATTATTATTTGATCTCCACTTCTTCTACGATTTATTTTATTTTATTTACATTTTTATTTTACTTTATTTGAGGATTTAGCTTATGAGCTTGCTTTATTTCTTTGTCTTTCTTGTTTTGAGGTACTTTAATCATTGTAATTACTGGTATGTGTGGAGTAATGTGACTATTGTTTACTATCATATCCTAGAGGGATCACTGGCAGGTTGTGTAGGGGAGTAGATGGCCTGGGGAATCTTGTTCATACTAGGAAATGTATGGTGGGATCATTGAGAGGACCCTAAGACCACCTTTCCTAAACAGTTACTTGGCACTATAGTATGGATGATATTGGTTTCTTTTGGAGATGAGATTATATGGGTTACACTAAATTGGATACTGGCATAGTGATTCTACATGGCATGGTTATTCATTTATTGGTTATTGGATCCATGACACTATGGATTACTCAGTGGTATGTTTGTGTTTGTCCTCCTCGTAATACCCATTCTTGTAGAGCCTTGTGGTGTGAGTCAGGTGAGGTCTTTGTGACATATATAGATTGATACAAGTCAGTATGGCCTTCATCATGTGTGTTACCTAGGAGAGTTATGTGATGTGAGAAAGCCTTTAGTTAACCAGTGTGTTATATGTGGAGTGAGGTCTATGTGATATGTGAGTTATTGAGTGTAGTTGTAAATCAGCCGTTAGAAATTATTGACTTGAACAATTAAGTAATCTCCTAAGGTATGATGGTTTGTTCAAATTCCCTAGATTGAAATTGATATATTCATGATAGTAGTGATGATCTAAGGACATGTTTAGTTGACTAAGATGAGGTATATGGATTAGCATGCATTGATGTGACTTAAGATAATATGGTTGCTTAGACTTTTGATTCTCTGTTATATGATGTGGTAAAGTAAATATCTTTGTTGATCCTAGTTTTGTTGTGTTCGTACCAAGTGGGTAGTTCTCTTCTCTTAAGGACTTCTAGGAGGAAGTCTATGCAAGGGGGGAGAATGTAAGGACCCTTACCCACTCCATAAAATATTTTCTAGTATTTATTCCATTCCTTGTGGCTCTTGGTGTATTGATGTATTTAGCAAAGAACCGGTGGTGTTAGTTGTTGCTCTCTTATGATGAAGATAAGAAATTCTAGATCTTTAAAGAATTATCTTTGTGAAGCACCTTCCTTTAAATGCATATGTTATCCATAATATGTTTCTATAATGATAGGTTAGGAAAAAGTTGTATATGCAATCACACATCTTGTCTACCACAAAATGGATGCGAGACCACCTTGCTTCTGTTGAAAGGTCTACTATACTATTATTCTTATCATTTTGTATTAACTGGAGACATTGTATACTCTGTGTTAGTATCCTACTTTAGACCATGATTTTGATATAATTATTTTGGTTCCATGATACTCATATGTGTATGACTATATTTTTGTTTACAATTAAGTTGTGCATTAGTTATTCTTGTGATGATGAATATGTGTGCATTAGTTATAGTTGTGGTGATGAATATGTGTATTGTCAAGTTCTATTTGGAAACTTCATGTGATATTCATGCATTAGGATTAATTTTATGATATGATGGCTATGGTTTACTAACAAGTGAAAATGATGAATCTAATCCATTTACAAGTCAAATTATTATTTTGCATTGAGAAATATAGAATTATTATAATTGAACGAAGTATTTTAGTGAGTTGTGTGAATGATTAGAATGATTAAATTATGATGAATTACATGTCTTGATTATCATTGCTTTGTCTATTGTTGTTTCAATTACAACTGACAATTTGAAAACAAGTGAGCAGGATACCTTTAACCAGTGGAAAAGTGGGGAAAACACCTAGAGACCCATTGTGATTCACCAATAAGTCGACCTAGTCTATTTCATGAGGCTTAGGTCCCTTGTATGGTTATGTTTATGTTGTGTTTACATCAATATGGAATTGTGTTATTGTCAATGTGAATTGTGGTATTGTTCACACAAATCGTGATGTTGTTAAGGTGAAATAGGATGTTGTTAATGTGAGTTGTGATGTTGTCAATGTGAAATTGTGATGTGGACCATGTGAAAGTTAATCCCTGTGTTAAGGGGTTTTAATAATTCTCCTAGCCTTATTATTCCAAAAAAAATCATACTTTTGGGAGCTAAAGTATATAACCTAACGTTAAACTCCTTTGTGAAACATAATGAATCGAAAAAAATAATAATTTTTGACCATTTTTTGAGGGCATTTAAAAAGTGACGAAAATCATAAATTAAAGGAAAATTATTTAATTGAGTGCTTTGTAAGGGAGGGGACTATGTAAAGAATAAGGTGAAGGCTAAGTGGAACAACAGGATAGAGACACATGTTCTCCATATAATGAGACACATGTTTTCTCATGGGGAATAGGTGGAAGTAGGAGATGAAGGAAGAAATAATATTGTAGTGCTAGTAACTGAGGGATCACTTTCTTTGTTACTGGGAAATGAATTTTACTGAGTTGTGGAAAAAAATTAAGAAAAGGTTGGAGAAACTATGAGGAAAAGCTAGAGAAGGAGATTTAAATGGAGCTAAATCAGTCCACAAATTCTGTTGAGCCCTCTAGATAGGCATCTAACTCAACTTGTGAAAATTTGAAAATTTCAAACTTTTGGGGTAATTGAATAAACTTGTGTTTCTTTTACTTTTGCTATGAAACCAAAATAGAATATATTAATATAAATAAAGTTGTATCTGTGGGTTGTTCTATTGATTTTGTTTATAATGTTAGTGTGTTGTTATGTTGTTGGTAGGTGTGTGAGTCTGAGATTGTCTCTTGCTTTGAGCAGTCCTTGTATGGGGTAGAGGAAGTTGATGTCCCTGTAGGGAGGTTTTATGCTGGGTAAGAGTACCCCTATAGTTGCAATAATGGAATTTTCTGGTGGTTATAAGTACCCTGTATTTTGTGTTGTGAAAACTTCAAGTGGGTAAGAGTACCCCTGCAATAATGCTGTGAAATTTATTGAAAGAAAAAAAAATTATTAGCATAAGTAATGGTGAATTGGAGAGGAATTATTACTACAATTTTTGCAAATAGACATTTGACTCCCTACAGGTAGATGTCCTGAGCATGATGTTGTGATGTTTTGAAACAAAAACATACATAGTTGAATCTAGAAGCACTCTCAATAATCTATCATGGACTATGGAAAACTCATGCCTACTAATGATGTTGTGTTTTTAAAAACAATGTCTGTGTTAAATATGTGGGTTGTACCTTTATGTGAGTGTTTTTCTGGTCCTCTTATGTTTTCCCCTAGCTCGGGGGTGGGAAGTTATTACCCTAGGCTACAAGAGAAGTTTAGATGATTGCAGGTCTCTATAGGATGTGGAAGATAGGCTAGCTAAGCTAGAAGTGTTGTGTTGTGGAGCTATCAAAGAAATTCATATCCAAGGAGGAAGGAGAGCTTTTATATACAATAAATTTAAAATAAAAATGTTTAAGGGGCCTGTTCAGCTAACTGGTCTGGTTAGGGGCCATGAGAGAATTGTTGGTTACATGTGTATAAATATGTCCTATTACAAATATAATATTATATTTCATGTTATTGCATGATGGAGTTATGATATACCTTGTTCCCTTTCTTTTAAAATGGGGATGCTTTGTGGAACAAAAAGATTAAAAAAAAGGAACATCTGATTTTCTTATGTATGACAGTAAACATATCTGGTGGTATATATTTGTCTTTTCCAATATGCTTGTTACCAAAATTAACAATAAAATAAAATATATTGCAAAGAAGAACATAAATGACTGTACTTTCTTTTATTGATGCAAGTAAATCTTAGGGTCTAGCTACTATGTGTCTTGTAAACCTGCTTCTGTGGAGTCATTATAAGTAGATAAAATGTGAAGTAATCAGATCTTCTACTGTAGTATAAACAACACTTTCTACTACACTATTGTTCTAATAATAAAACAAAGTTCATTTACAAATTTACAATACAGTGGTCTATAGACATCAATTAATGTGTTCTAAATGCAGAGTTCTAGTAAAGGTTGTGGAATCTTCCTGTATGCCTACCACTTGTATCTGTCGACCTCCTTAGTCATTTAAACAAAATCCATTTGTGTGAACCTTGTAGAATGATATTTTCCCTTAAGACATGGCCTCTCGAGGGATTCTGGCAGATGGTTGTTCCTCTGAAGAAAAGGTTTGGCCTTAGTAGGGCATAAATGACGTTGGTCACCTCATAAGGTTTCCTTTGTCTAGAGACAGACCTGCATAGCAGCAAACACTTAAAAAAAACATCATGCTCTCACACAAACATACTCCAGCCCATTTCAACATAAAATTAATGTTGTGCTAGGTGCGGTTCTGTTAGAAAGGTCGTGGTTCCCTCTTCAAGGTGTGCCTCTTAGAGGTTGTTTCTTCTCTAAGAGTTTCTGGGAAGTTTTTATTTAAAATATATATATATATAACCTAGATGATGTAAGTATGGGATGCCTATACTGGCCGCTCCCCACTCAGTATCCATTATGTGGGTATTAATTAAACAAAAAAATGAAAAAAATATAAAATAGAGAAAAGAAGTTAGAGGCATAGCGCCCTCTTTGTCCTCTGTCCTTCCTCTGGCTCCTCTGATAACATACAAGCAAATAGAGAGAAAACTATCTAAAGGAAAAATATCTTTGAGGGATTTACATCCCTACTCATACCCAAAGCACTAGCCGCTGTGGAGGATAGCAATGGCGGCCTGTGTGCGAAAAAAAAACCTTCATGGTGGCTATGAGACTATGGAAATCTCTAGATGAAGAATCGTGCTCTCCTTGGCATTTAGGGTTTCATAGAAAATGATGAGCATTTAGGGCAATGTTTACTCTCTCTCCTCACATGTAAAAAAAACCAGGGTTGAATATATTTTTTAGAAACATATAAACCTACTATAGGTATGTTGCGCCAGCTAAGTATATGGGTTTAAAATTAAAGCTATAGTTTCCACCAATCAGTGTTCTAGTCCTCCCAAATTAATAGCAATAAAGAAATTAAATCATGGATTTTGGTATATTTACCTTAGGCAATTATTGTCCCCTCCGCTATTGAAAATCATACTCTCTCTCTCCTTAGCATTTAGGGTTTCATAGAAAATGATGAGCATTTAGGGCAATGTTTACTCTCTCTCCTTGCATGTAAAAAAAACTAGGGTTGAATATATTTTTTAGAAACATATAAACCTACTATAGGTATGTTGTGCTAGCTAAGTATATGGGTTTAAAATTAAAGCTATAGTTTCCACCAATCAGTGTTCCAGTCCTCCTAAATTAATAGCAATAAACAAATTAAATCGTAATCATATTGAAAAACACAAGTACATTCATAATATTTCTGCCACTTCAACTCTTTGGCAGGGATGTTCTAAATAGGGACAGCTTTGTTCCTCAGCTGGTAGCCTCCTTGGACTTGCAAGATGGTTGTGTCTTTCAATACTTTCATATCATCTTTTGAGGGCTTTGATTGCTATTATTTTTCTACATAAGATCCCTTAGATGCCCAAAATCATGAGATGGCAATTGGTATTTTTTCAGACCTTCATCATAATCATATTGAAAAATATGATCATCCTCCTCATTATTACCAAAATCAGCATCCCGATCAATCTGTTCATAGCCCTCAGTATCAAACTAATTTATCTCTTCTTCATAGTATTCAGCTACACCCTCTTCATTTGGAAACTCTTCTTCTCTGCTCAATGAATGAGCCACCGCACAATTAGCTGGGTCATGGGGAAGGAAACAAGCTCGACACCACAAATATTCATATTGGAAATTAATCTAATCCTTTATAAAAGGATCAGGGGTGTCCCTTTTAGGCTTCTTGAAACTCACATGCCTGGGAACGGCCTGCCTATCATTCTGTTGTGGTCTCTTAGACCAATCAGTATTATAAGGCCTGTTATGAAGCCTCTGTCCTTCATTAAAATGTGATGCAGCACCCTGAGGTGGCAACCCTTTGTCGTTTCTAGCAACCTTATAACTCAGATCCTTCACTACCCCCATAAGTTTGTCTAACTTATCATCAGTAGTAAGGGGTTTGTTGAAAATAGCCTTGTCAGGCTAGGACAATTTCACACCAGCCCTTTTAATATGATTTCCTGAAGCTCTCATGTTACTCTCTATATTTATTGTTGTAGCATAAGCCTCTCTTAATGTTTGGGGATTCTTATCCCTCAAAAAATAACCAAGATTAGAATCAAATGCACCACAATATAAGACTAAACATGTTGATTCATTAGGTTTCATGTGAGGAGGTACCTTTATCATAGTCATGATGAAGAGGCTGTTAAACTCAGCTACTATCTCATTGATGGCCTTCTTGATGGTTGTGAGCTCATTAATGGCAAATTTGGGATCAATCCTATCCCCATACTATTGTCTAAAAACTCTCATGAACTCCTCCCAAGAATCAATTCTATTATCAGGGAGAGCCTTGTACCATTCTTTTGCACTTTCTTCCAATGAGTGCACAAACAACTTCATCATCGTATCTTCATCTGCAATCTCATACTCATTAGTGACATTAATAAAATGTCTCAAGTTTTCCTCCCTAGTGATAGCATTGTTGCCTTGAAATCTTTGAATCTTCCCTCTAATCTCAGTTGGAATGGGATTAGGAAAGTCAACAATACCAATAAAATCTAGTTGCTTGTATCTTTTAGCTCCCAACGGCTGCCTTTGTGTAATAAATCTTTGTGCTTGTCTTCATTGTGCATGCCCAACATGTTGAATGTTGCCATGATGTTGGTTAACTTGATTCTATGGTGGCTGCATGTTTATGTTGTGAGCGGGGGCCTAATTTGCACCCTGTTGTCCCATACAACTTTGTTGTTGTCTCTGGTTATTCTGCTGATTATGTGGCTACTAATGTGCATGTTGCTATTGTGCATTTCGATTCAGGCCCTACTACTAAGCATTCTAATTTTGTTGGGCATGCTGAGCAAGTTGAGTTTCTTGCTGCTCAAGTAAAGCTTGCACCTCTCTTTACCTATTTCTATTGTGATCAAGCAAGTCCAACTCATCTTGGATCCTTCTTTCTCTTTCTTCATCCTTATCAGGCCATTGTTGATCATCCACATTTGGGATAGTGTCTTTTTTACCTCTAAATGATATTGTTGATCTCCATTTCAAAACTTCTTTCACACTAAAATTAATTTTGGGTTAACAAAACAGAGTCGTCACTCTCCTGTTGGGAAGAAAAATTAAACAAAATTGTATCTCAATATTAGCAACCAAAACTGAAACAATTCACTATTACCAATGATTTTGAATTTGCACAAAATAATTATTCCTCGGCAATGATTCCAATCTATTGGGACCCAAAATAATGGCAACACAAAACTCTAAAACATTCCTAAATCACCTAGACTAGGGACTGTCATCAAGGTGACAAGAAGAGGTTTATCAACAAGTTTTGGGTAGTTTTGGCCAACTAACAAGAGTGGGTAAACTCCTCTACTCTTTGAGTTTAGCTTAAACTCTAGAGGGATATTCCAAGGGGGTTTTATACCTAAGTAGGTATTAAAATCAAACCAGATGAACAACTAAAAATAAGAACAACCAAACCTAGATTTCTCTCTTAGCCCCAAATCTGTCATTGAACTAAGCAAAGTTGGTTGTTGTATGACCCATATATAGTTGATAAATGCAATCCTATACAATGAGTATGCATGAAGATTACTTCTGCTTCTGAAAATAAGATGTATAGTTTTTGTTTTGAAGATGGGTGATCTAAGGCCACTTAGACTGGTGCCTATCCATTGGCCTGCAGAGTCTAATGTAAAACAGAGGAAAACAATCATATAAAAGTGCATAACTACCTGCTTGACGTATCAAATGCAAAGAAATCACTATGAGATTACTGAAAATACTTATGAATCACACACCATACCATGTTTTTCCCTATGCAATATTGAAATGATCATTCACAAATCTTGGGAAAGAATTAAGAATTGTCACATTCATCAAATCAAAGCTTACAATCATACCATGAAACTGAAACTGCGATTACAATTTACTAAGAAAAACACCTACAGTAGTGGAGAAAAACAATAATCTAATACAAAGATTTGAATTGTATTACATACATTTCATGATCGATTCATGTATAAACATAGCCTGCACAATATCCTTTCTTAATCTGCCTCCTGGAGCTCACAACCCTACTAAGAAAATGCCAAAATGACCAACCCTTAACACAAATCACAACCATGTATATCTAGCACTTTGATTTCAAACTAAGTGTAGTCCCCAGGCACCACATCTTGAGAAGAACTGCACCCACATTGCATTGAAGTCCAATTCCAATCTATCAGTCAATTTGCACGCTAGGATTGAGACCCATGTCCTATTGCCTCTGCAATCAATCTGTTAAAGATTGCTTGCACTCCAAATGTACCTTGAGCAATAAAGAGGGAAGCTTCTAATCCTCTCCTTCCCACCTGCAGCTTCTAACTTATCTAATTTGTCCTTTGTGCATTGAAGAATTTCATTGTTTGAACAACCTGCACAATTTTGGCCTGCAACTCATTAATGTTAAGTACAAAATTTGCATTTATGTATCCCTGCAATCATGGCAAGCATTTAGGGAATTATCTACTTTAGGCATTGATGGCATTCCTAGTGTGTCATCCTCATTTTTTGTTTCGATCCATTTGACCACTAATTGTTCCTTCCTGTGTTTTCCTCCCTATCGGCCATTCTTCTTCAGTTTCAATAACTCCGCTTGTGTTGCCCTCTTTTTCCTTTATCAGCAAACATCTATCGTTCATAACTTTACCCTATCACTCTCTATTGGTAGCTCTTAACTTTTTCAAACTAAGCTTCTTTTCCCTTTAGTCATCAAAAATTTTCATTTTCCGAACTATGGCCTCTTCTTCTTTATCTGCTTTAGTGGCAACTTCGACCTATGGCAAACTACTTACCTTTTGCCGAACCATGCCTTTTCCATCTCTTTTATCAACAATTTTGACTTTTTTAGAACCACTCCTTTGGTGCCTTTTCTCCATGCCTTATTGGCAAATGTCAACATTTACAAACTTGAGCTACTTTGCCCTTATTGAAAAAAAATGATTTATGTGAACTTTACCTTTATCGCCTTGTCGGTGATTTCACACTTTTCAGAACTAGGCCATTTGGTGCCTCTTTGCCTTATATCGGCAAAAATGCCTTTTGTTGAACCTTCTATATCATCTCCCTCTTGCCCTATTTATCACCTTGTTGGCAAAAATGCCTATTGGTGAACCGCCACAATTTTGAACTACTCACTAGTTCAGCACTTCATCGATTCCCCGACAAAGCATTGTTTGTCCCTTTCATGTGTTAGCTGAATTTTTTCTCAATTTGCCCCGTCAAAAAAATTGCTTTGCGCCAAACCAAATTTTTTCCTTATCACTTCCCTAGCCTTTATCAATGAATCTATCATTGGGCAAACTACTTATCGGTGAACCTTCAGGGTTGCAAACTTTTCACTTTTGCCGATAGACTTTGCCTTTGCCTTTATCTTTTTTCTGCAACACTCTCCCCTTTGCTCTGTTGTTACCTTATCAACGAATCAAAAAACCACCGGACTCCTAAAAAGTTAGCAAGTTTGGGAAAAAGTCAATTTGCCGACAAAGGAAAAATTTGAAAAATATTCTAAGGGAGAAACCACCTTTGACCAAGGCAAAAACATGAAGACCAAACTTTGACCAAACATAACTTCTTCATTTTAAGGAATTTTGGGATGGTTGAAAAGGCAAAGCTGTGTAGAATTGGATTCTCTATCCAATGGTGGAATTGGCTAAGAAATTTTGCATAAGACTTCTAGATGTTTTGGGGGAGGAATGGGCACAATGGGAACTAGGTTTTTTGGGCTCCAACACTCAGTTTATGTCACAGTCAATACTTTGCATGTGAGTCAATGCTTTGCATCAATTTAGAGTCATTACTCTACTTTTCTATAGTCAATACTTAGTGTATGTATTGATCGATACTCTATATCTTATAAGGCCAAGAATATAAGGTCAATACTCTTTAAATATAAGGCCAAACATTACTTTGTTCGATGACCGATGCAGATAAAGCTCTCCTGTGTATAATGATTGTTAGTCTTTGTTTATAGTCGATAGATATAAGGTCATTATCTTACCATGTTAATGTGTAAGATCAAGGCAGATATTTTATCTTACCATGTTATTGTGTAAGATCAAGGCAAATATTTTATCTTATCTCTATGAAAACATAAGGTCGATACTTTGCCTTATCTCTGTGTAAACATAAGGCTGATACTTTGCCTTATCTCTGTGTAAACATAAGGCCAATACTTTGCCTTATCTTTGTGTAAACATAAGGCTGATACTTTGCCTTATCTCTGCGTAAACATAAGGTCGATACCTTGCCTTATCTATGTGTAAACATAAGGCTGATAGTTTGCCTTAACTCTATGCAAACATAAGGTTGATACTTTGCCTTATCTCTGTGTAAATATAAGGTTGGTACCTTGCCTTATCTCTATGCAAACTCAAGGCTGATAGTTTGTTGAAACCTGTGCAAACTCAAGGCCAATAGCCTGTTAAGCCAATGTAAACTTATGGCTGATTAGTCATGTTTGTTAGTATTGAGATAGACAAACAACTAGCTATGCTTTCTATTTAGTATAATGAGAGTAAGTTATCTCTATTATCCTGTCAAAGATTAACCACGATAGGGAACCCAGAGACTCCTTTTGTACTCACTATGTATGCTTATAAAAAGGTTGAAGAGAGGTATACTTATATAGGCTGAAGAGATGTATACTTTTATAGGCCAAAGAGATGTATGTCAGTAGTAGGCTGAGTTGTTGTTATTGCCTTATCTTTTATTATATAACTAAGATATTTTTATCTATCTAAAACCCAATTGAGTCACCAAAGAACTCTAAGGAGATATAGGAGTTAAGATTAGTGGGCAAGATAGTGATGAATCCTATGAATCTTTTTATTACATTCAAGATTATTTAGTTTTCATTTTAAAGACTTACTATAAGGTCTCTTTATTTTTAAGAAAACTAGAAGGATTTTGGTTATCATTGGATCATCAAGGTATGACCATAGAATTAAATATATGATCCTAAAGAGGATATGTTTATATCTTGTGCAAGGATGAAGTGCACAGGTATTGAACCTTTTTATATCCAGAGTTAGTGGATGAAAGGAGACTATCTGATTGAATTGGTTTATTATTCTATATAGACTCATAATTTATTTTGGAGATCAAACTTTGTTTATAGTACTTATGTTATGAAGAATATTTACTAGAGTTTATTTACCCATGTTCTATGGTAAATATATGAGAAATGTGAAGTTGGGTAAAGCTTAAGTGGTCTAGAGAAGACTAGAGGCTAATATACTCATGTAATATTATTATCGTTGTATAACAAGAGTTTTTTATAATATTTTGTATATTGGGTCAAGAGAGGATAAATCCCTAAGATCAACCTAGTTGGGTCTAGTAAACTCTCAATATAATTATGTCACTGATTGAACTTAGTATACTTATGGTCGACAGTGTATAGTCAAGAGCCCATAATTCAAGACAAGAATACCTTAGGAAAGGTTTAATAAATTTTTGAAGTTGGTACACAACATCAAGCACCAGGATTCTTAATTTAGAGTCGATGAGTAGAGTGATAGGAAGTCATAGACTCAGATGTTTGCAAGAATGCAATGAAGAACTTTTTGAAAGATTATGTCTTTTTAGACCTATTCATTGTATTTATATCCTAGAATCTAGGAATAAATTCTAAGTCAGATGGACTAGGAGTTAAACTTAGACAAGACGATTCATGACTAGTGTCTTAGTCAAATAAATCAACTGTAGGATGAGATAGCCCTCAAGTTGAGTTAGAGGTGTGTGAACACATGACTACATTTATTGCAAATGTGTATTTATATGGAAATTTTGGCCAAAGTGATGCATAAGTCTCTGCATGCATTAGTCAGTTCATAGTCTCTATATGGCATAACCTGTCAGTAGGATCATACTTAGCTAGAAGATTGTCTAGAGTTGTATGGTCGATTGTGTTACATAGGACACAACACTAGGACTCAGATGGCAAAAAAACATGTTGGTTCCTTATTTCTATACTCTTTGTGAAGGGTAGGGCCACTTCCAGAAAGAAAGGTGTGTGAGGGATTGTCGGTCTGTGGTTGGAGGTAAAGCACTCGAATGATGCTCTCCCTCTTTAGCAGAAGACTCACCGAGATTTTACTGACAAATGTCAAGATTCTAGATGTAATATTCTTTATGTATTGATGTAAAATTATTATCTTTGCCAAGTGCAAATCATGTATTGTAATTGGAAAATGAAATATTTCTCACTAAGATTTATCTTCAAATATATTGATCTTCTAGGTTGAAGAATATTCAGAAATGATATGTAATTATTTCCTTGTATTTATGCAATTAAAAAATAAAAGATATCTCATGTTTACCATGTTTATTTACTTTCTTGTAAATTCTTGAGCTTAAGTGAGTAATATAAGAAGGCATGTTACACATGTCATGGTGAGATTGGCCTTGTCCCTGCTCTATGCTCCTAGGCCCACACATGTAGAAGTGTCACCCCAACTGCTAGACTTGACCCAAATCTGTAAACCACCTGGTGCATGTCATGGTAGAGCTGTCCCAACACATAGGGCCCCCATGCATATTTCATCCCATGTGTAAACATGCCCTTTAATACTGGGCCCCATCCAATCAAGAAGCCTCGTGACCGTCGATCTGGAACTATTACCCCGCCAATCAATCTAGTAAGCACTAGTTGTATCCTGTCAAAGATTTGTCGCATGTGCTGGGGTCGTATCTCCTCGTCCTCAATACCAAGATCCTGAGTCACTAGAATCTGAGCTAGTGCAGCCTCGCCTACATCTGTGCCATATATACCACCCAATCCCATAGAAGGGGATGAGCATAATCCTCCACACATCCTCTAGGGTGATGGTGATCCCACCTATTGGTAGATGAAACAATTTGTGCTCGTTGTGCCATCTCTCTACTAATGCCATCATCATAGCATGGTGGGATCACACCGATGTCATAGGGCCATGTACCATAAACCTATGACCTCCAAGAACAAGTCCTCATCCTCATCGAGGTTAGCTACCAATGCAAGCATTACTGGATGTCACTCTTGGGACATTAGCAGAGGAAGTACAACCTGCATCCATAATGATCAACTTGTCAGCACTTTTCAAAATTAGGTTATTTTGCTACAAAACCAAAAGCAACATAGAAAAACCATAAGCACCTAAATCTTTCCTTTAGTGCAACTTTATCTACCAAAAGTGCCATTCTATCCTCCACTTGTGCTAATCTGCAAACCACTTGCGCCACTCCTCCAAATGCGCCATTCTGTCTTCCACTTACAACCTCTTTTCTATCATTTGTGCAACTTCATCCACCATAAGCGCCATTTTGTTCACCAGTAGCGGTTTCCATTTGCATCTAGTTCTTGCCTAAGACTTAGCCATTAGCGATTACTTTTTACCATTTGCGCCATGCTATCTACCATTTGTGGCCTATTTTACCAAAAGTGCAACTTCATCTACCATTTATGCCATTTCACAAGCCAAAATTGACCCCTATGTACTTAACCCTAGTTTTCCAAAAGCAACCCCTAAATGCCAAAAGTGCCATAAGCACTATTGCCCACCAAAAGTGCAGTAAAACTAGCCAAATGTGTCGTTCTAACCTATCGTTCACTTTTGGTCAAGACCTAGGACCTACCTTGTTTGACCCTCATTAATGACCCTCATAAATACATTTATTAGTTCAATTAGGGGTACTTCTTTCTCCTAGTGCTCTTGTCAGTTGGCCATGTGTTCTGACCCTCTCCGCATGGTGATCCTCTCATGGAATGCTTGACATCTCTACAAACTAGCAAGCTCTGAGCTCCTAAAAAAATTTAAGCACTAAAAGACAAGATCTCTAAACTCTAAGGATGCAAATGAGTTGAAAATGACCCTTGGGCCCTACTTATAGGCTCCCTGCCCTAATTTCTTCCTTCCCATGTCCTTATTTTCTTCATGTCATCCTTTAATCTCCATCATGTCAGCCTCCATTTATGATATGGTCCTTCTTAACCTTTTTCTTTTGCATCGTCAACCTTTTCTTCTTGTCGTGAGTCAACCCAGTCCATCTTCCCTTTCCCTGGTTTTCCTCTCGAGGGGGCATCCTACCACCTATTCCACTGGGACACAGTAGTCAACACATCAATCACATCATCAATAGTTCTTTGAAACAATGTCATGAAACACATTGTCTCAAAGAGGGACAAAATGTAGACACCCAAAAATGACCATTGCATTATCACCTTGCACATACATCACTCTTCTAGCATCAATTCTTCTAATTTCCCTCAATTCAACATTAATTAAATAATTCTTAATTGTTTAATTAATTTCATCATTTCACCACCTTATTCTTCTATTTTCCACATTAATTAAATAAATCAGTTATTTAATTAATTCAAAATTAAATAAATTATTCTAATTTGTTTAAGTTGACTTTTCTTATCTCCTAAATAAATAAAATCATTATTTTATTCATTTTCTTCCATCATGCACAACAAATTAAATAAATTTATTTATTTAATTTCTAACTTATCCTCTCATCTTCCAAATTTTATCTACTAAATATCTTCCATGCCCACAAATTAAATAATTTATTATTAAAACTTAATCATTTGCATGTCAAAAAGCACATCAAAAGTTGAGTTCAACTAGCTTTTAAATCTTTGTTTTTCTCAATCAATTCATTAAATAGAAACAACATTCTATTTTTATGAAAATCAATCCTATCTTTAGTAAAAGCAGTTAACTCAACACAACAACTTTTTGCATGTACACTTGTCGTGTGCACATTCATTCATGATTCCTCAATTTATCTCATCCATTGTTGATCGATCTTTTTTGAAAGCTATAAATACAACCCTTCACCTCTTCACAAACCCTTCACGATTTTGAGCATTTAGCATCCATATCTCCCAATGCTTTTGAGCACTCGTTGAAGCAATCCGTATCCTTCCATCCATCAAGCTTATCACTATTATGCTTTTAGTATTTTGAGTAATCCATATTCACAAAATACACCAAGGAATTACACTCAATGGGTAATAGTTAGAGTTTAATGCTTTTATCTTATCTTTGTTACTTCATTATTGATTTCTTGAAGGTTATGATAGATTTTGGTAACTAATCTTTATTATATTGATGTCCTATAGAATTCCATATTTTCCCATACACACCTACAACAACTCCAACAAATTCAACTCCAACATTAACAACAAATATCACCCAACTTTCTTCAACAACTCATCACCCACCAACAACAACTTCAAAAACAACAACGACAACTACCCAATTTCATCCAACACCTCATCAACCAACACACCCCAACCACCTCAACAGACCTATCACAAGTCATCCAGCATTTGATGCAAAGAGTGGATGATATAAACAAGGGCACAAAAGGAAACAATATTCCTTTGTGGATATTTGTCCATACCCTTTTGATCGCTCTCTCAACATGCCACCCTTTCTTAAGAACTTTGGAACACCAAGATTTGGCAAATATAAAGGGAAAGGAGACCCTTGAGAACACCTCAATGAATTATATATTGCTTACCTAGAAGTCTCTTATGACAATACTTATCTCATGAGGCTTTTCACTCAGAGCTTAGGAGGACAAGTTACCAAATGGTTTGCACACCTCGCCCCTGGAATCAAGACATTTCGTGAACTTGTAGAGAAATTTGTTAACCACTTCTCTTACAACTTGAACATGAAGTGTTGATGATGGACCTTTGCAACACAAAACAAAAGAATGGAGAAACCTTCGCTACCTTTTTTCAACGATGGAGAAGCCTTGCAAGCAAGCTTCCCTAGCCCATCCCTGAGAAACAATTGGTCAATATGTTTGTCACAAATCTCAACCAAGAAATGGGCTTTCATCTCTAAATACAATGTGCCTCAATGTTTGAAGAAGTCGTTGACAAAGGCACCACCATTGAAAGGGCCCTTATTGCCAAAGTGGCCATCAAAATTTATAAGGAAAACAATGACAACAAAAACAACAATAAAGTCAACAATAGAAACAACAACACCAACAACAACAATAATTAATCCTATGAGAAACCCTGCTTTTGGGGCAATAACTAAAACACTCTTAATGATGGTGTGACCGATAATAAAAATGTTCAAAGTATACAAGTTCCTCCACCATCCAACCCATCCACAAGCAACAATAATGTCAACATTCCTAAAGGACAACCAAGACAAAATAATGCTCCTAAAAGAAAGTTCACACCTTTAGGAGAACCTATTGAAAATGTTTTACACAATTTGGTTAAGTCTAACTTAATCCAATTGCCCATCATTAGGCTTTATTATGACAATTAATCCAAACCCTCATAGTTTAATGAAAATGCTTATTGTGAATACCATAGGGTCAAAGGCCACAAAACATCCAACTACATGAGAATAAATAATTGCATACAATATCTCATAGACTGAGGTGATATCAAAATTTATGATCCTCCCAAAAGATCACCAAATGAGAACATTGGTGCATATAAAGATCCACTCCCTAATCATGACAAAGGGAAAGCTTCTAGTTCCAACCAATCTTACAACATCGTTCCTCCCCCTTCTTTCAATTATATTGTAGGATGAATAGAAGAATGTTCTAACCATGTATCCACTATTACCATAAGAGCTAAGACTCCTAATTGTGCTATTACCACTCACCATGGGCACATCACAATCCAAGGACTCTCATCTGAAGCACCATCCACAAACCCCCCATCCTCCTCCAACGAGTACACATTCTTAACCACCTTGGAAAGACCCCCACACAAATATCTATTTTGGAGTTACTTCATACTTCACCAACCCATAAAGAGGTCCTTGAAAAAGATCTTCAAGAGACTCAAGTCCCCAATGACCTTAATGTGAATCAATTTCAGTCCATGGTAGGACATATTTCATCCTAACATAACCTTACATTCTCTAAAAAGAATATACCCACATCCAATACATCTCATAATGACGCATTACATATTGAAGTTCGCATCCACAAGCATATCATTAAATGAGTCTTAATATATAGTGGGTCAGGCCTAAACCTTTGCACTCTCAAATTAATAAAACATTTGGGATATTTCGATGAGGTGGTAGATTCTAGTATAATCATCACTGTAAAAGGCTATGATGATAATGAACAACAATTTGAAGGAACCATCAAGTTACCCATTCAAGTAGGACCTATGATTTTGGATACCATGTGTCAAGTACTTCGCCTTGACCTCCTATATAACATTCTCCTTGGTCACCCATGGATTCACACCATGCAAGTTGTTCCATCCACATTCCATCAGTCTTAAATTCCCCCATAATGGGACTGAAGTGATAATATATGTCGATCCCCATCCCTTTCATTATTTTAGAGTGTTGGAAGGAAGATATAAGAATTTTAAACGAGCCCACCAAAGCATCCACATCATATGTCGATCCATCAAATAGTTTCTCATCCTCCACTTCACGGCCCACCATTCCTAAGGTCAAGGTCAAGATATTTGATCAAGGGTATAGATAATACAACCTGGAAAAACTCCCACCCTCTCCAAATTCATATGGGAGACCAAGATCTTCCAATTCAATATCAAAAATGGTCATAAAAGGCAAATTTGAATGAAAACATCTTCCAGACCAAGATGACCTTGAAGATGTATCACAATGACTCTACAAGATGAGGAAAATGAACTCGTCTCTCTACATCTAGAAAAATAAGGAAAAGGTCTTTGCATCATTCAGAACATGGGATACAAAGGACATGGAGGTCTAGGCTTGCATGAACAAGGTACTCTTGAGCCCATCAAAGCTACACAAGGTTATCGCCATCAAGGTCTAGGGTATGGGACACCCGAGCCTCCTCCCTCAGAACTTGAGTGTATACTTAGTGAGGTAGATAAGGCCTTTCCTATCATTGAGAGAACCAATGAAGGTTCCCACGATGACTCCTTCAAATGCATCATCAACCTCTTCGAAGACATGACCATTTGTACCATATATACCTTTTCAACCATATCATCCCCATCTAAAGATATTCCCCTCATCTATCCCCAACTGATAGACTGGGACCAACAAGGGCCTCCTATCCTTGACACATTCTAGAATGATGAGGCCATAGAAGAGCTTATGGGAGTCAGAGAACATATTCCCTTGGGAGATTACAAAGTAGGGTATGCCATTGAGCTCAATCCACATGCCTACTTTGGGAAGACTATAAAGTTCCTTAGTTGCAAAAATAAAAATATCAAAATCACATCCCCTAGTGAAAACCACCATGTGGCACTATCAAATGAAAAAAAAGGATGTATCCTCTAGTGAAAACCTCTTTGAGGCGCTAGAGGATGAGGAACTCGATCCTCCCAAAGTACAAAGATTCTATTGAGAGAATTCCACAATCTTGGTAGAAGAAGAAGAAGAAATGAATCTGGGAACCATAGAAGCACCAAATATCACCTTTAGAACTACGCCTCTGACCCCATTGGAGCAATTAGAATTCTTAGCATTCTTCAAAGAAAGGTCTCATAACTTTGCATGGACCTATGCAGATATGCCAGGATTAGATCCTGAAGTTGTTTTGCACTATCTTGTAGTCCATCCAAATTCTAATCCTGTTAAACAAAAGCTTAGAAAGATGCATCCACAGATTGCACTCCTAGTAAAAGCTGAACTACAAAAGTTGCTACAAGCTAACTTCATCTGTCCCATTGATTATCCTGAATGGGTGTCCAATCTTGTCCCAATAGCTAAAGTAATATGGGGCATCCATATTTGCATAGATTTTAGAGATCTTAACAAGTCATGTCCTAAAGATGATTTCCCTTTACCAAACATCAACATCATTGTTGACTTGATGGCATGACATGAAATGTTATCACTCATGGATAGATTTTTAGGGTATAACCAGATTTGTATAGCACTAGAAGACCAACATAAGATAGATTTCACATGTCCATGGGGCACATATTATTGGCAAGTTATGTTGTTTGGGCTTAAGAATGCTGGGGCAACTTATCAAAGGGCAATGACTGTGATATTTCATGACATGCTACATAAAACAATGGAAGATTGTGTTGATGATGTCCTAGGAAAATCAAGAACAAGACAAACACACCTGCAAGTTTTGGGATAAATCTTTGACCATTTGGAGTAGTACAACTTGCGTCTTAACTCCAAAAAGTGTGGCTTTGGGGTAACATCTAGCAAAATCTTAGGCTACATTATTTCCTGAAGAGGCATCGAAGTGGACCCTATGAAAGTCAAAGCTATAGTTGACATGCCTCTACCAAAGAGTTATGTAGCCTTCAAGGGATGTTGCAAGCAATTAGACGGTTTATTGCATAGTTGGCTAATAAATGTCACCCATTCTCACATCTCCTATGAAAAAATGTAGCATTCTAGTGAGATGAAAATGTCAACAAGCATTTGATCAACTAAAGGAATATCTCGCTTCTCCTCCAGTGCTCATGCCTCCTAATTCAGATCAGCCTCTACTATTATACATCTCAATGACATCAGCAGCACTAGGGACTCCTTTAGCATAGCATGATGAAACCAAAAAGAAACAAGTAATATACTACATCAGTAGAAATCTAGTGGGATATGAGCTTAACTACACTCCCATGGAACGAGCATGCCTAGCATTTGTCTTTACTACCCAAAAATTAAGACATTACATGCTCAATCATAAGATCAAGCTCATCACCAAAGTGGACCCACTTAAGTACTTTTTGTCAAAAGCAGCACTCACAGGATGCATGGGAAAATTAATTATGATCCTAAGTGAGTTTGATATTGATTATATTGACCGCAAGGCCATAAAGGGACAAGTAATAGCCAATCAACTAGCAGATGCACCTGTTCAAGCCAACTATCCACTCATTGTAGAATTCCCTGATGAACTTGTATCTACAGTAACTCCAACAACCCCATGGAAACCATATTTTGATGGATCCTACACTTATCAGGGTTCAAGAGTAGGAATATCCTTCATCACACCGCAAGGTGATTGCATTCCCAAAGCTTACAAGATTTCCTTCCAGTGTACAAACAACATGTTGGAAACAAGGCAGATAACTGAGAGGGGGGGTGAATCAGTTATCTCAAATATCTTTAACTTTCTTTTCTCCTTTAGTAATTAGTGCAGCATCAAAACATATGAGCATAAATGATCATAAGAACAGAAATAAAATCAACACACATAACACAAGGATTTTTACGTGGAAAACCCTGTTAAGGGAAAAACCACGGGATGACTAACCCAAGATTGTATTCTCTATTAAAAGAATAAAGTAGTACAAAATGGCACTTGCCAATTAGGGCTCACTGCCCAAGCACACTACTCACAAGAGGCACACTGCCTACAAGAGACTCACTATCTATAGAACTTACAGAAGGTAATCAGGTGTTTGAACTGATGAGAAGCATCTACAAATGTAAGAGTTTAGTTCCAGTTTAGGCTCAATATATTGATTTGATGCACTTCATTCTTCCTTTGTTTTGATGTTGTTGCTTTGTCACATACCAGACTTGAATTGCTGCTTTCACACTTATCCATGCTTTTCTTCGCACTTTATTTCATCCCTACTTCACATCACACACCTACATACTAGAATCCATCTAGTATATTTATTTGCATCAAGGATTTCATCAACTTTCTAGTCGATAACAAGAATACTCAAGATATTTACAAGTTACTGATCTGTCGGCTGAATCCATGCTTGATTTGTGATGCGTATCAAAAACATAGACATAGAAGTCATTAATCATGTTGGCCAACAATGTATGATCCCACAAATTGCTTGATCAACATCATTTACTCATCCGGATTGAAGTCTGATACTCTACCAGTCAGTTCTTTCTCTATCTGCTCTGCCTATCTGGAACCCAACACTCAGATGCTCATATCTTTTTCATGCTTTATCACCAGAGGCTAAATCTCTGGAATATAGTAGTCATGATACCCCTCTTGACTTATCCAATTCTACAACTTTCTGAGTTATACCATCTGAGAGGTCTAGACCTGATTGTCGGACCTTGTTGCATACTCTGTTCTTGTTCACCGAACTAAAACAATCTTCAATATGACTTCTGGTATAGGCATACTATGTATTGCAGATGTGTGGGATAGACTTTGTTGCCATCAATGACAACACTCATGAAGCCACACGGTGTCTCTTGCCAACAATTTGCCCCTTTGGCATTAATGGCAACACTCAGTGAAAAATGGTTGTGTCGCAGTAAACTCCCCCTTGGCTGATGCTTTGTCTTTTGCATTGTTTTATCAGAGCTCCCCCTAAGCTGGATTCCACATTTTTCACTACTCCTCACTCCCCCTTTGACATCAATGGCAAAGGGTGGAATCCGCACACCAAAATTTGCAAAAATTAACCTATACATGGCCGCATAAGTATATATATGTTATACTTACATATACTTAAGTATATCCACAAAAGTGGCCTTCAACTGTAGAAATTTTGTGGCCCAGCTCTGCTTCATCCTGTCCAAAATGGAGATGTGACCACTCAACAAAAATGCATATGCTTCTGTCCTTCTTAAATATGTTGGATCACTGGTCCGGGCTGTGGTCTGAGCATCTGTCAAGGCCTCATGCATTGCCTCTAACTTAGGGATAATTATCCCTCTGAGTTCACTCATTCTGTTTATTATATCCTTCTTTTCTTTGTTCAGCCTCTTTATTTCATTTATGATGACAATGGCCTAGCATTCTTGATTCATTAAAGATGTAGTAAGGGGATCAAAATTCTGAGATAGACTTGACAGTTTACCTTCTTGTTCTTTCACTTACTTTTCAATATCCTCTGTCACTTTGGGCCAAGATAGACAAAATTTGTATATGTCCCCACCATCTTTAAGAGCATTTTCAAGGCTCTTTACTCCAATGTATAGGGTCCTCCTATCATTAGCAATGAGTCTCTGTACTTCAGTGAATCTTTTTCCCAAAAACTCCTTCCAGACCTTAGCTTCTGCTGATTTTTCTAGAGATTCAAAGTGAGTGGTAACAAAATTTACCAAAGATTTCAGGTTGTCAGGTGGTGAGGCTGAAGGATCCTTTTGGAATGATGGCATGATCTTCTCTAGCATCCCAGATGCCATCTCCAACAACTCACAGTCTTCCATGTGAGATTTTAGGAGTTTTTCTTTTGCTTTGGCTTGAGCAAAAGATGTTGTTTTCATTGTCTGGACCAAAGAGAGAGAGTCAAAATTTAGTGGCCCTTGAAATAACTCAGGTTCATCCATCTCCATCATTTCTTTATTTAAGAAGTTCTTCACTGCCTCTGCAGTGTCTCTTGCCAATGACTGAGTCTTCTTTTCTTTTGGGATCTCAGAACTGTCATCATAAGTCTTCTCTACTTGTTCTTCTTCTTTTCCCTTAACCTCCTCTTCTTGACTCACTTTCTCCTCTTTTCTTCCTTCTCCTTCAGCTTCTAAATTTGGATTGTCTACAGTGGGATCCGAAGGAGAGATGTTACCTATGTTTACTGCTTCATGAACTTCCTCTTCCAGAATAGAGGAATCCAAGTCCTTAGATTTCTCTTCATCTATCTATTTTGATCCTTCTACATCAGAGGATTTTTCATTGGTTACATTTAATCCTTCAACATCCATGGTAGAAGGTTCTTCAACTAATTCCTCTATAACAGGAAGATTGAATCTTTTCAAAGCATTCTGGAGGATATCTTTTGTCTCACTTGCTACTTGGTCAATATCTCCAAGCATAAGTTTATTCATTCTTGCCTTACTCCGGAACTCATCCTTACAATCTTTAAAAATCATGTCCATTTGTCTTGGAGTGATAGAAGGATAAAGTTGAATCATTATTTGTTCCCGAATCTCTAGGTCTTTTTCCTTTGCATTCTCTTTTCTTAGTTCAAGTACCTTCTCTAGACTTTTGGGAATTAATGATATAATTTCAATGAATTCTTTATTGTAGATGTTCAGGTACCTGATTGTAGCTTCTTCCAAAATCCTCTTTTCAGTATCACTATATTCATCATAGAACTCTATTACTGGTTACAGGTTCCCATCCACAGTAACTGCCTTGATGATGTCATCAATGGAAAGAGTGGGCTTTTTAACAAATTCTTCTACCTTTTCTTCTTTGTTTTTACTAGCAGAGAATTCCCTGGATGTTTTCTTCTTCTTCATTTTCTTAATTTCCTCATCAGATTCTATTTCTTCATCATCTTTGAGACTTGTGTATGACCTTGTGGCTTTTATTTTCATCCTCTTTTCTCCTTTTCCGGATGTCTTGACTTCCGATATGGTAGCTCTTGAGCTTTTAGGAGTGGCAGATGCAAAGCTGTTGGAGGATCTAGTCTAGGAGGAGGCTTGTACCGGAACATCTCCTTTCTTTGCTTCTTTTTTCTCTTTCTCAACCTTCTCCATTTTCTCTCTATTTGCATCTACTGCCTCTTTTGATATGCCAAATCTTTTGGCAATTTCCTCAACTTCCCTTCTAACTTTCCTCTTTATCTCTGGTTGTCTTAGCTCAACATGTATTTTTACACTTAGTTCTTGAAAGGTTCCAAACCTTTCTGTCTCAGGGTCCTTAGGCTGGCTCAACAGGTATTGAATATGTAGCTCCAAGATTTTCTCATCAACCTCGTATCCTATAGGCATTATCCACATCATTCTGGGCTCAACTGCCTCCATTAGGCATTGATCAGTGTCTACCATGAAGCACACTATATCCTTGTATTTCTCAACTATGAATTGAGGTATTCTCTCTCTAGCTTGCATCATGCTTTGGAAGTTCTTAAAGTAACCCCAGAGAGCTATGCTTTGAGCTTTAGCATCACCAAGTCCATACATATAATCTCTAATCTAGATTGCAACCGGTTTGTCATTTTGCCAAACCCAACCAGTTGATCTGGGTAGCTCATTCATGTAATAGAAGAATAGACATGGTATTAGACAACCATACTTAAAGGAGTTCTTCTTATCCTTTTTGATCTTCTGCAGGTTTTCTAACAGTTGATTTAAGAAAAGTTCACATAGGTCATAATCTGCATCTTCCCTCAACATCTAATATGCTGCATAGATTGTTGTCCCAGACATAGAATTCTCACTGCTAGAATGATAGATCTTATACCTAATTATCATTGAGGCAAATTTGACATCCGGATCTATGATGTCATCTATGGTCATTGCTCTCTTGTCAAACTTAGATCTGGTGGCTTCAGTTACTGTCTGGTTCTTGACAGATTTAAGTGCAGGTAACCCACCGGATGAGTGCAGCCCAGTTACTGCCCTAATGGCATCTTTTGTTATATTTAAGGGCCTCATTAACCACATGAAATTATCATGCATCCTGCTTAGGACATACCGGACCCAATCATCTTCTGCAAAATAGGGAAAGTGTATGCAATGTCCGAAGTGTTTATCCCGGAGGGCCTTGTATTGAGGTTTGAGTTCAAAACTCTCATCTATTAGTTGTTTGTGGAAGATGTCCATCAACTTTAGAGTCTCCAAATTCTTCAATGTTGGCGTGGATATAGACCCTAACATCTTCTGCGTGCAATACCCCATGCGGAATGCTAGAAAATGCACCTAAAGGATCAACTTCTAGAGATTTATAGGGATGTTTCTTGAATTTAGGATGTGAACTATCAGTTATCTTGACAACCATTGGAGTAGCAATTTTGTAAAAGATTCAGAGAGAGATTTTCAGAATGGAAGTACCTTTTTATGCCTTAGGGTTTGAAATAGGATCCAGAACAAATCACCGGTTGAATTCAGTTGATCTTTGAGTGGATTGTAGAAACTTTGTTGCAGAGCTCTTCTGATCTTCTTCTCGAATGCAAATATGCAAATAATGAGTGAATGAACCCTTTTATCCTTGCACAAACCCTAATTTCATTTTGTAATAAATGCATAACATAAGTTATCCGGTTGCCCTGTTTTGTGAGAGATCTCCTCGAATCACTGTGTTGCATTTAGAATCATTGTCAGTGAGGATTGACAATGTATCTTCTTTTCTTCAATCATGCCATGGATCCGCAGAACAAAGTATTTCAATTTTGAATCATACTGGATCTGTCTGTGAAAATCTTTCTTTACCGGATGGTTGTCAAACCGGATCAACTTGAGCAGTTAAAGTCTTGCAAAACTCCATGCGAATCTTTCATATTTTTACCGAGGGTTATTTAGATATTTTTCTGAGAACCCTTTAGTCTGCAGCATTCCATGTGCCAAATTTGGGCACTAATTGACTAGTTGGGGGAATTTGTTTTTCTCTGTGACTCCCCCTGAGCTAGAGCTCATCTGTTTAGTTTTCAGAAGGAATATCAACACCGAATTCTAGTGCGGATCCATCCCCAATATTTTTTATACTCTTCTTCACCCAAATCTTGCTCATCTCCCTTTGAGCTTCATCTGCATTCACTTTGTCTTTACCCTTATCTTATTTTTTATTATGATGCACTGGACCCTTTTTATCCTATTTTTACTTCTGTAGAATTTGGCAATATGACCGGATCTATTGCAATTGTAACAAACAACATTTCTTTGCATATTTGATTGATATCCTCTTGATCTACATTGATTAGCCATATGTTCCATTCTATTGCATGCAAAGCATCTACCATTGAATGAATTGTTTATTTGCATATTTTTGCATTCATGAGATTTGTGACCATACTTTTTGCAGTTGGAACATTGTCCAGAGAAGGATGGATTAGTCTAATTCATTCTCCTTTTGCACTGAGTTGCTTTATGACCGAAATTGTTGCAATTGAAGCAGTATCCATTGAAGAATGGATATCTTTGAGCATTTGGTTGCCTTACCGGAGGTCTTCTAGGCCTATTTCTTTGATTTCCTGATCCAAAGTTCTTCTGACCAGATCCGGCGCTTTCACCTTTCTCATATCCCAAGCCACGCTTATCATCTACCCTCTTTTAGCTTTCAAGAAGAACTTCAAGTTGGGTTGAGCTTATCTTGAATTTCTCTTTGTATTCATTTGTTGTTTGAAGATCTTGTTTAAGAGTGTCTATCTGATTCTCAAGTTGTTCTTCATTATCTCTAGCTTCTTCAAGATTAGATTCAAGATGCCTGATTATTTTGTCCATTTTGTGGTAGTCCTCTGTCTTCTCCTTGAGGGATTGTTTTAGATTATCTTCAATTTTCCTTTTTTCTTCAATTTCTTGGGTGAATCTCATAACCCCTGATTCCATCTCATGCCTTACCATAATGACCTCTTTTGACAACTTCTCACATAGCTTGTTTTTCTCATCCAGATCTTCATTAGTATCATTGGCTTCACTCTGATTTGCTAATTTTTGATGTAGTTCCTTTCTCTTTTTCACAGAGATACTCAGTTTTTCTTTTATCTCATTTATGAAATCATCAGCTTGTTTGAGTCTTTCCCTCAAGTTATTGACTTCAGAGTGGGATTGTTCAAGATCATCTAGGGTAGACTGAAGTTGTTCCTTCATACCATATATATCCATTGAGATTCCCAGATCTTCCTCAAGCTGTTAGGCTCTGTTTAGAGGAAATTAGCTCTGATACCAATTGTTGAAAACAAGGTAGATAATTGAGAGGGGGGTGAATCAGTTATCTCAAATATATTTAACTTTCTTTTCTCCTTTAGTAATTAGTGCAGCATCAAAACATATAAGCATATATGATCATAAGAACATAAATAAAATCAATACACATAACACAAGGATTTTTACATGGAAAACCCTGTTTTGGGAAAACCGTGGGGTGACTAACCCAAGATTGTATTCTCTATTAAAAGAATAAAGTAGTACAAAATGGCACTTGCCAATTAGGGCTCACTGCTCGAGCACACTGCTCACAAGAAGCACACTAACTACAAAAGACTCACTATCTATAGAACTTATAGAAGGTAATTAGGTGTTTAAACTGATGAGAAGCAGTTACAAATGCAAGAGTTTAGTTCCAGTTTAGGCTCAATATATTGATTTGATGCACTTCATTCTTCCTTTGTTTTGATGTTGTTGCTTTGTCACATACCGGACTTGAATTGATGCTTTCACACTTATCCCTGCTTTTCTTTGCACTTTATTTCATCCCTACTTCACATCATACACCTACATACTGGAATCCATCTGGTATATATATCCACATCAAGGATTTCATCAACTTTCCAGTTGGCAACAAGAATACTCAAGATATTTACAAGTTACTGATATGTCAGCTGAATCCATGCTTGATTTATGATGTGTATCAAAAAAATTGACATAGAAGTCATTAATCATGTCGGCCAACAATGTATGATCCCACAAATTGCTTGATAAACATCATTTACTCATCCAGATTGAAGTCTGATATACTGTCGGTCAGTTCTTTCTCTGTCTACTCTGCCTATCTGGAACCCAACACTCAGATGCTCATATATTTTTCATGCTTTTTCACCAAAGGTTAAATCTATGGAATATAGTAGTCATGATACCCCTCTTGACTTATCCAAGTCCACAACTTTCTGAGTTACACCATCTGAGAGGTCTGGACCTGATTGTCGGACCTTGTTGCATACTATGTTCTTATTCACTGGACCAAAACAATCTTCAATCTGACTTCCGATATAGGCATACTATGTACTGTGGATGTGTGGGATAGACTTTGTTGCCATCAATGACAACACTCATGAAGCCACACGGTGTCTCTTGCCAACACAACATAGCAGAGTATGAGGCCCTTATCACAAGACTAAGAATGGCCATCCAATGGAGAATTGAGACCTTTAATGTATATGGAGATTCCCATCTTGTGATCAAACAGGTTAATGATGAATATCAAACTAAGGACGACAAGTTGATCCCATATAAAAGAATGCTAGATGATCTCAAGGAGTATTTTCATGAAATTCACTTTGAACAAGTTCCCAGTGCTAATAACAAAGTTGTTGATGCCATGGTACTATTCGATCTCTCTTGGACATGCCAAATAATAGCCACAAGTGTGAATTCCTTGTTGAACAACTAATGGTAATTGCTTATGATATTCTAGATCCAGAACTTGTTTGCAAACTTGTTGGTCCTGTTGGGACAAGAAAATTTAAAATTTTTTGTGTATTCTTACTCACCCATATCTGACCATATCATAAAACATTATGCCCAAAATCATAATAATAAGAGGGTTCAAATTTCCTAATATCGGCAAGACCTCATTTATTTATACCAATCCATGAGAAACTAGTTGAAATGGCTATCAGCATGAGAATAAGGATCGGGGAGAATGTTTTGGAGGACACCGATGGAGAAAATGGCACCGATAACCTTTCATCAGAAAGAAAATGAGTGGTCACGCCGATCGGTATAATGAAAGACTATCAAAGAAAACTCTGAAAACCCTCATGACAGTATAAGTCATACTGATGCAGGAGTTCGGTAGGACTCTCACCGATCAGGAAACTAGCAGTCATTGGCAGGAGATAAGCATCGGAATGAACAAATTAAGGAGTTTCTGATACTCTAATGTCTCACCGATTGAAGAAAAGTGCTTTAGCATAGCTTACACAGATATGTGTGAAAAATAAGAACCATCAGCGAGAGCAAATGAATCAGAACAAAGATTACAAGTCTGGCCAAAGCAATACTCACAATGATGTCAGTGACATGTTGTGAAGGCCTCTCCGATCCAGGATATAAAAGACTATCGGGGAGATAACCACAATCGGGTGACTTGAAATAAGTTATTCCGATAACAATGAGGATTATGTTCATCGACAAGACTCTCCCTGATAGTCATATTGGAGACACTTAGGAGATCGGGGAAGAAGGTTATTCACATTGGGTAAAGCATGGAAATATCTTGCCAATACAAACTCACTTATGAAATATGACATCGAAGAGATAAATTAAGGGTTACAGCAATTGATACATGAGCAAAAGACTGCACCATGAGAAGATATTAAAGTTGCTCTAACATTACAAAAATCAAGCCGATGAGAGAAGTTATGACGATGTGACATTTCACAATGATCAAGAAAATTAAAACCCTGGAACCATTAATTACAGACGGTGAAGAAATCCTCTGAGATGCTATTTGAAATTATTGTAATTGAGTTCAAAGGAATTAACTGAACTGATTAAGCAAGCGGAGACTTGGAGGAGAATACAGGGGAATTTGATCACCATTTCAAAATAATAGGTACATACATACAAAATTCTGTCTAATAGCCTGTAATTTGAATTTTCTGTCATGGCTTGTAAATGGAGACTCCAGTGAAGGGAAAGGGCAAAAAACAACAGGGTGACACCAGAAAACCTAAAAGACAAAAAATTGACAAAACCCCTAAAGAGAAAACAAAAGAGAGAAAACTGAACCAAGACTTAATTGATCAACTACCTGGATCAACTCCCAAAGCCCGAAGGTCTGCACAACTTAGGGCAAAAGTGGAGAAACTAGAAGACAAGTGTAAATACCTTGGGAACATTTGGACTCCAATTAGAGGCTATGAGCTTTGCAAATTCCACTACAATAGAAGAATTAGGAATTTTCCAGTGTCAAACCCATGGCATTTGAATTTGGGTAAATTAGTTGTTCCTGATGTATTTCTGAATGCTGAACTCCTCCAATTTCTTGCTAAACAATATAATCCAAGTCTTAAGGCTATATGCAACCCACAAGGGGAGCCTATTATACACTTGTCAAAGAATGCCATTTGTGAAGTTTTTGACCTGGATGATCTATGTATTGTCCCTATTATTTATGAGGATTTGGAAAAAGAGTATTGGAGAATGGATACTACTTATAATGGATGTAGGATGCCTATTCCCATGCCCAAGGCAGAGGGAGAAACAGTGCCTCTCAGTGAGGATGATGGCCCTCCTTTTCATGTATCATTATTTGAACCCTACATACAATATACTTACTACTCTGTAGGCCAGTTCCTAGGATCAGAGGTCCCTGACATCGTGACAACTCCTCTGATGGTCATAGCTATAGACATCTAGTGCCACAATGCCAGGCAGTTTGATTATGCTGCCTATGTTTTTAATAGAATTGATTCTGGTCTGACTGCCATAAGGAACAATGCCCCATCAGTTTCCTTTGAACATTATTCACTTCTCATGCACATGGTGCTCTATTATGGCCAGGAAGTGGGGTTCTGGCCAACTGAATTCAAAGTTGTTCCAGTAGACCAGAGGGGGCAAAAGTCACCCGTGCAGATGTGGACCAGAATATGGGATAGTAGATATGCCCATTCTAGCTATGTGCAATTTGAAGAATATTGTGTGAAAGTGATATATAGATATTTCAGTCATCCATGTGAGCATTCTTTATCAAATGAAATAAAAAGGTTTCTTAGACCTAAAGATTTTGGTGGTGCTCCTACTGTTACTCACAACTGGGGAGACTGGTAGTGTTTTGAAGATGCTACTATGATCAGAGTTTATGGTTTTGAAGATACTCCATTTATATTGTCTAAGACTATTCCTAATAGAATTTCCTACTTAGAAATAGTTAGGCAAATGCATTTTTCTAATGTGATGCATTTCAGCTCCCATGACAAATAGTCTTTTATGCCTAGTACTTTGTGTTTTGGAGATTTCACTATGGTATCCAAGGAGGGTTATGGTCACATTATAGATAAACTGATGCACTACAATATGAGGTGTGTTGAGATGAGAAAAGGGTTTGATCCTGAGGGTTTTATTAACCTTGCTCAGAGAAAACAAAACCTCAATGCGTACACACATGTTCCCTATCCACACGATGATGTCATTAGGAATTTGGAAGAGGTTGAGGTTGAACTAGTGGTTGAGAAATACAACAGGGACTTAGATGAGAAAAGGAAACAGCTTACAGAGATTGAGGTGTTATCTTCTTGTGATGAAGGACCCGCATAACAAGAGAAGCCACATCAACAGACAACAAGAATGTCCAAACGAAAAATGTAACAATATCAGTCTCCTGTCATAGCACATGATGAGGAGGGGTTTGTTGATGAAGACCCAAGACAAATAGCATATGATTCTTTTATTTCTAATGATAAATTTATTCATTCTAAAGAATTCAAATCATTTTTATATAAATGCAAGGGGAAAGAAATCAGAGAGACAGCTAATGATGTCTCTGCCAACAATGAGAGACAATTACGTGATATGTTGAAAGCAACAGTGGATAATGAATTGCAAGATATGACCCCTAGTAAGGGTAGACAACTGCTCAAAGAAGCAGGGGTGATGATCTTTCCTAGCCTTGATTTGAATTCTGCTCTAGTATTTGATAGTTTTCTGCATAATACGGATGATAAATACAAGCTCACTCCAGAAGGTGTCACTGAAGTATATATGGGCACCAAATATAATAATGATGAAAATTCATTAATGATATGGGCCCTGTATCCTCCCCATAAAAAGATAGCCATTATAGACAATAAGAAGACTTTTGGCCATGTCATGACTTTGAAGGCAGGGGAGACTGACCCCTTGATCACTACAGACATTGGCATTAATGTTGCAAAGTTGAATAAGGCACAGGCTCATATGTTAATTAAAGAAAGAGATGCATACAAACTGAGCTGTGAGAGATTAACCAAAGAAAATGACTATTTGAAAGATGTTGTTAAGAGCACCTTTGGGGGATCAGTAAAGAGACTAACTCTGGGTGAAAGCTCACAGAGCGTCCAATCCACATCCATTGATCAGATAGCTCTAATCCAGATGGATACACTTGTCATAGTACTCCAAAACAGGGATACCAACATGATGCATTGGCTGAACCAATTTTGGGATAATTATTCTCAAAATTATGAAGCGATCCAAGAGCATGAGAGGCTGGGCAAAAGGCTGCAGGAGAAACAAAATGAGACACTGAGTAAAGATACTTCTGACATAACAGGTACCTCCAGTGCAAAAGAATTGGTTGAGCAGCATCAGAAGTATTATGACCAACTTAAGACTGATGCCAAAGAATGTGTTGAAGCCTCAAAGCAGGAGTGTCCACATTGTTCGAGAGCGATAAAGAATTAAAGAGCAAAGAAGAATGGAGCAAAGACTGTCAAGCAATATTGCATGAAGCTTTAGAAGCTCTTAAGGACAAAGACTCTACATCCGGGGAAGCCTGCAAGCACTTGGAGAGGATGGTTACAATGGATGTGATCACAAGGAATGCTATTGAATTTACTAATTCACATCGCAGCCAGGAGTACTTAGATCATATTTCTCAGCTATACTTGTGGTTGAATAGAGCATAAGCATGGTTATTTTATTGTTGTTATGTTAATCATGTTAATTCCCAAAAGACTTCTTTGAAGAGTTATGTCTCTTCATAAGTATTCCTATATAAGTTGGACATATGATGTTGAATTAGGATCAGTAGTAGAATATAATACATAAAGTTTACAATGTTTCTCAAAGACCATGTTGCAAGTATATTATTGAAGAAGTAGATTGAAGTGCTTTGATTCTGTGGTTCTATTCTGGCATCAATTATTTGTTAAAGTCATTCAATTTTATGGTTGTCTCTAGTTCAGTATTTCCTTGTTATTCAAATTAATATATCAAGTATATAGTTAATTTGTCAATGCACATTTGTTGTATCTGTGTGATTGAATTAATTGGTTTCCATTAGAGGAATTGAAAATCCTTCTAATCAATCACAGTAACCTAGAAGTGTTAGTTTGGATTACTAGGAAGAACCATATAATTAGGATTGTCATTCTATCTCCAAGTTAATATTATCTGTTATTCTTACATGTTTCATTCAATTGGTTCCTTCAAGAAAGGATTAAATTACATTATGGTGAATTACAAGAGATCTGATTATATTGGTTGGATTATTAAGAAGAGTTTGTCAATCATTTCCTTGCATGTTTATACAAGTTATAAACTAAAATATTGTGCCACACAGTTAGAATTACTGCCAAATATAAGCCACTAGTCTTAGTCTTCCATTTGACTCTGTTTACCCAACAAGGCATTGGTCTTATTTCAATTCATCACTTAAAAACCCCTCTATTAGTTAAGCACAGTCATAAAATTCACCTTGATATTGCTTATACAATTTCTACCAACCAGTCATCAGATAATAGATATAGAATTAGTTAGCAAGCTTTCATCTATCCTACACCATTTGCCATTGTAGGTAGATTCATTTACTTAGTCAAGACATTTACATTCAGTCTACTTTAATTTCCAAGGTTCACCCGCCTAGGTGTAGCAGGACCTAAAGTGTAGGGAGTCATCAAACCCTAAAGGTTGATTCTGTCGCGTTAGTTCAAAAATGTTGCAAATCTAAGCACACAGCCTAGCATCCTCTTAGGATTAGCAACCTGCATTTTTGAGACCTAACAAATTGGCGACTCCGCTGGGGATCTAAATAAAAGACCTTGGTAACAAATCATTCCTTTTATAGAGTCATTTCAAAAACTTTAATTTGGTAACTCTGCTAGCAAGAAGAATCTAGAAAAATAAATTATAAACATTTTTCCTATTTACAAAATAGGTGGCGACTCTAGAAACTGTTATAACAGAAAGTTGATACCAAATGGATGGTAGGAGATCCAAGATGGAAGGCAATAAATTGCAATCATCTCCACCAATTAGAACATCTCCAAAAGAAATTGAACATCAAATTATTCTCACCAGAATAATAACCAGGAGGCTCAAGAGGACAATGTTGAGCAAACTATAATAACTCACAATAGTTTTACACCTCTGCATGAATCAAATGAAAATCTCAACGGGGTAACTGATGACATATTGGCTAAATACAGACCTGATTCTCAAGAATAGCTTGAGTGTGAAGCACGGTCCATGAGGGAAATCGATCAAAGACAAGCTGAATATGATTTTAAAATGTCATTACAGCAAGGAGAAGGGGTAAAACATGGATTCTCAACTCAAGAAATAAATGAAAGCCCAAAGAATTCAGGAGGTATGAATCAAGCACAATAGGATCTGCTTAGGCTCCAGGAAGAACTTGAAATGATCAAGATAGAGGAAACTAAGAGGTTGTTGCAACAAGAGATTCAATAGATAAAGAGTAGGGCTAAAACAGCCCCCCCAAAATATGTACCTCCACATAGGGGAAACGCTTCAAGGAATCCACAGCAAAATATACACCAAAATACAAGTGGTGCTTCAAATTCACAAGCATTTGGAAGTCATCAAAATACCATTCTCAAAAATCCTAGACCACCTCCCATACATAATACCTCTCAACATATGGCTAATCCTTACCCACCCCCTGGCCAACAATATTATAGACCACAAAATCCTTATATAAATCCCCACATAAACCCATATCAGCAATATGCTTATCATCAACCTCTAGGTGGATATAATTACTATCCTAACCTACCACCCATGAATTTTCCACCTCAAAACCTCACAAACATATGTAGCCAATTTGATCTGACTGGATATCAGCTGTATCCATATCCTATGGATAGTAATTGGAGAAATATAGTTCCCAAGTTCACTGGGAATAGTGCAATATTAGCTGAAGATCACATCAAAAGTTTCAATGCTTTCGTACAAGATATTGGTATGGACTATGAAGATGTTAGAATGAGGTTATTCATGATGTCCTTTACTGAAGATGCAAGAGACTAGTTCAACAATTTACCTGATGCCTCAATCAGTTCAATAACTGATTTCCACAATCAATTCAAGGAATAGTATGGCAATCAGTATGCCCCTGAGTTTGCATTGCACGAATTGATAAGTATCTAGAAGTTCCAAAATGAATCAGTATATGATTTCAATCTGAAATTCTCTAAATTACACAAAAAAATACCACATGGATCTAAACTGACTGACCCAGCAACATTGAGCATTTATCTGAAAGCATTTGATGCCAAGACAGGGTACGAACTTAGAAACTGGTGCCCTGCGACCCTGGCTGAAGCACAGAAAGTGGCATTAACTATTGAGAACAATAGGAAAGCTACAGGTATGGTTAGCAAGAGGGATAACCCTAGAAATCCTCATAACCCAAACATTCAGCAAACTAAACAAGAAGGTCAGCATAGACATGAGAGGCCTAGGTTGCATGATATGCCATACAATACAAATTGGAAAGATGGGAGACCCATTGAAAACAGCAGAAAGCAACATTATGGCAAAGATACCCCTGACCCTCTAAAAAGAAATGTGGCACATATGGTAGAAGATAAACCTTGGTGTCTAGTGTGCAATTTACCACATTCACCTGAATATTGTGAGGTAGCTAAAACAATACAACAAGAAGAAGCATTATATAATTATAACAAAGACAATCACACAATAAACATGATGCAAGATACAACATATATGCTGAATGAAGATTATTCTTCTATAGAGGAAGAGGGATATGAATATGATGTAGGAAATCAAAGACATCATATTAATATGGGAAAATACGAAGTGTTCTCAGATCAGGAGGATGGTTATGATGAACCTACCTATTATAACAATCAGCCATATGATCAATGGAGAAAGCCCACTGAAAATGAAAGAGAAGCTCTTACAATAGCTGCAATAGCTCAAGCTAAAAATACCTATAACTTAAGGAACAGGATAGTGAATGTTGAACAAGGAACACCTGGGAGTGTCTTTATAAAAGATCAGAATTACAAAAGGAATAATGCAAAGTCATCATTTAAAGAACCAGAAAAGGCTGATAAAAATAAAACAAAAGATAAATCACAAAATCAAGAAAAGGAACATATAAAGACAGAAAAGAATGATCAAACTATGGCCCATTCATTTGACATTGCTCATGCAATATCTCAGGTAAATATATTAGTTCCACTTTTAGAAATGATGAAGATAGACAAATACAAGAATACAGTAGTTAAACTAGTTTTAGATATACCAAATCAAAAACATAAGGGATCAGAGAATAGAACAAACAATGTTCACCAAGAAACATTCCAAATTCCCGAGGTATACCTAGGTGATACATTGACAAAGAATCCCTCACAGGTGGACCCTTTCTACACTACATTATTGATCAAAAATAGGATAGTGAGGAACTGCATGATTGATTCAGGTGCTACCATGAATATCATGTTGATAGCAGTCATGAAGGAACTAGGAATGTGGGTTGACAGTACATTTGGTAGGTGTTATGCAATGGATAATAGATCCATCCTAGTCGTTGGCATTATGAGAGATGTGGAGATAAAACTTGCCTCATACCCTGAAGCGACTTATAACATCGATATTACTGTGGTTGACATCCCACCATATTATGGAATGCTTTTATCAAGACAATGGGCTGCAATGGCAGGAGGGAATGTCTAATTGGACTTATCATATGCCACAATACTAGTGGGAGGTAAAGAGATCAAGCTATGTAGAGAGCCAAGATATGAGAATATCATAGAACACTTGGATCAACATCAAATAAATTTCTTTTGTGATACATATTTGGGAGCCAGCCAGAATTACAGAATACTGATCCAATACATGTTGAATCTAAGAAAGAAGAAAATGATGTGTGGAAGATGTACTTTGATGGTGCATGTAGCAAAATGGGAAATGGGGCCGGAGTAGTATTTATCTCACCAACAGGTAAAACTTTCAAATATTCCTTTCTATTAACATTTGAATGCACAAACAATGTAGCAGAATATGAGGCTTTGTTCATTGGTTTAAATATAGCCACCAAGCATAAGATAAAAAAGTTAGCTGTATATGGTGATTCTAAATTGGTTACTTCCCAAGTGAGAGAGAAATACCTATCAAAAAACAAGAGGTTGAGACAGTACAGAAATGCAGTCTGGGATGATATTGAGTTATTTGATGCCTTTTCAATCAACTGGATTGATAGGTCAAAAAATATTATGGCAGATTTTCTAGCGAATATCGCATTAAAAAGGGATGATGTCACATTAGGAGGTATTACATAAGTTGAATTCAAAACCAGACCTACTATCCTAGATAATGTACATAGCTGGCAAGTGTTTGATAATGATGTTGATATAATCAACTTCCTGCATTGTGCTGATTATTATGAAAATCAAGAGATTGATTTCAATGCATTTGTAGAAGAACATGATGGGAAGGAAACCCTTTTTGGTCAAGAGATAGTTCAGTTGAAAACAAATAAAATACCTAAGGGACTTATAGAATTGGAAAAGGCATTTGATGGACATAATAGATTTAAAATGAAAGACACACCAGTGGTGCAAAATGACCTTGAAGAGATTAATTTGGGGACACAGGCAGCCCCAAAGAATGTATATATTGGAAATAATCTTAACCCCAAAATCAGGAGCAAGATCATCAACTTACTTAGGAAGTATAGACACGTATTTGCCTAGTCATATGATGATTTAAAAGCATATATAGAAGATCTTTTTCAGCATGAAATACCATTAAAACCAGATGCTAAACTGTTCAGGCAAAAATAGAGGCCTATCAATCCTAGATTATCTCCTAAGATGCTTGAAGAACTCTCAAAATTAAGAGATGGAGCTATTATTAAACCCATCAGGCACTCTTCTTGGGTTTCTAATTTGGTGTCTGTCAGGAAAAAGAATGGTGATATTAGATTATGTGTAGACTTCAGGAACCTAAACAAATCCTCTCTTAAGGATAACTATCCCCTCCCTAATATGGAAGCAATATTACAAAAGGTTACCGGATGTGAACTATTGTCAATGATGGATGGCTTCTCAGGATATAATCAGGTGAAATTCAAGGAATCAAAATAATATAAGACTGCATTCACCACTCCATGGGGAACATATGTATATTTAAGAATGCCATTCAGGCTCACTAATGTTGGAGCAACATTCCAAAGAGCAATGGATGTGGCATTTGCTGAATTGATTAATAAAATCATGATAGTATATCAAGATGACATGACAGCATATTCTAAAAGGGCTGAAGATCATTGTGCACATTTGGAGCAAATATTTACCAAAGCCCTAGAATATGGGATTTCATTCAATCCTAAGAAGTGCCATTTCGCAGTGATAGAGAGGAAGTTGCTTGGTCACATAGTCTCAAAAGATGGGGTGAGGATAGATCCTGAGAGAGTAAAAGCAATTGACCAAGTTCCTATTCCTAAAAATGTGAAAGCTATACAGTCATTTTTTGGCCAAATTAACTTTGTCAGGAGGTTTATATCAAATTTTGTAGAAATTGTTAGTCCCATATCAAGGATGTTGAAGAAAAACTCAGAAGTAAAGTGGACAACAGAAACAAGAGAAGCATTTGCCACTATTAAGAGAGCAATCAAAGAAGCTCCTGTCCTGATATCCCCTAATTTTAGTAAACCATTCCAACTATTTTCATTTGCCTCTTATCATACAGTTGCAACAGTATTATCATAGAAAAATAACGATGGACATGAACAACCCATTTCATTTTTCAGCAAATCTCTTCAAAATGCAGAGTTAAAATATGATATTGTTGAGAAATAGGCATATGCATTGGTGAAGGCAGTTAAAACCTTTAGGCCATACTTGGTGGGGGCTGAAATCATAGCATATGTGCCTAATGCTACAGTAAAAGATGTATTGGTCCAAAATGAAGTCACAGGTAGAAGATGCAGATGGATCAATAGAATTCAGGAGTTCAATATTGAAATCCAGATCACTAAACTAGTGAGAGGACAAGGCCTTGCTAGGTTGATGGCTGAAAGTAATCTTAAGGCTTCTCAGATATGTAGTGCTAATAATGTTGATAATACAAGTTCTAGCATTGAGCATACTCCATGGTATACGGACATCATATATTATCTAAAGCACATGAAATGACCTGAGGGGTATGATGATAACAAAAGAAGGACACTTAAATTACAAGCCTCAAAATATGTATTTATTGATGGAGATCTTTACTGGAAGAATAGGGATGGAAATCTACTATTATGCTTAGATGAACATCAATCAAAACATATTATGAAAGAGTTACATGAAGGCATGTGTGGAGGTCATTTTTTAGCAAAGACTACAGCCCACAAGATCTTAAGGGCTGGATACTATTGGCCTAAATTTTTTAATGATTCATATCATTACACTAGGAAATGTGAAGCATGTCATAAATTTTCAGGAAAGTTGAAATATCAGGGAGCATTGCCCTTGAAACCCATGCAGGTGGAGGCTCCATTCTATCAGTGGGGTATTGACTTCATAGGAGAAATTGCAGAGAAGTCAAGTGGTGGACACAAATGGATTTTAATGGCAACAGATTACTTCACAAAATGGTGGAAGCAATCCGAACCAAACAAGCAACAAGTAAAGTGGTGAACTTTTTAATGGAGAATATTATATTCAGATTTGGCACTCCAGTGAGGTTGATTACAGATAATGGAATGTGTTTTAGGTCTGATGAGTTTAAAAATTTCTGTAGTACACATGGTATCATTGTGTCCTATGCTGCCCCTTATCATCCACAAGCAAACGGGCAGGCAGAATCCAGCAACAAAAGCCTTCTAAAAATTATAAAAAGAATGTTGGATGGAAATAAGAAAGCATGGGATTCAAAATTAAGAATGGTTGTATGGGCTGATAGGATTACTATGAAAAGAGCAATTGGGAGATCTCCTTTTGAACTAGTGTATGGGACACAAGAAAGAATACCATTAGAAAATCTCCTACCAGTTTACAAATTTGTCCTTCAAGAAGATTTAAACATTCCTAAATTAATGGAGGAAAGATTAGAACATCTTGCAGAACTTGATGAAACAAGGAGACTAGCTCAAAGGCAGAATATCAAGTTGCAATCACAAGTGAAATACCTTTTTGACAAGAGGTCCAAAGATAGGAAGTTTGACATAGATGACTTGGTACTGATGTGGAATGCTAGATGCCAAGAGAAAGGAAAGCATGGAAAGTTTGAAGCTTTATGGCTAGGTCCTTTTGTTATAACTGGAAAAGGAGATGATGACTCTTACTATTTGCAAAACATGTCCGGAGAAGAGCGGGAACTGCCTATGCATGGGCAATATCTGAAGCCTTTCTTTTCGTAATCATGTACAAAGAGGATTGAGTGTTGCCAGTGCATGGACAACCCTTAAATAATTCTCAAAAATACTTTTATTCCATGCACAATAGTCTAGGGAAATCAAAAGAGATTGTGATCTGCCAATACATGGACAGTCCTATGAATCTCTATATAAAAAAAAAAACTTTTTTATGTACAATAGTATAGGATCATCCCAATTCCCCATCATTATCACCTCCATCTCCCATTCTCAGAAAACCGTCATTCCAAATAAATAAAACATATGGTCTACTCTCCCAAGAGATTTGAATTCTTGTTATACTCACAAGGAGTATACATCCCAGACAAAGCCACTGTTGGGACAGGAAAATTTAAAATTTTTCTTGTATTCTTACTCACCCATATCCGACCAAATCATAAAACATTATGCCCAAAATCATAATAATAAGAGGGTTCAAATTTCCTAATATTGGCAAGACCTCATGTTAGTTATACCGATCCGTGAGAAACTAGTTGAAATGGCTATCAACATGAGAATAAGGATCGGCAAGAATGTTTTAGAGGACACCGATGGAGAAAGTGGCATCAATGACCTTTCATCAGAAAGAAAATGCGTGGTCATGCCGATCGGTATAATGAAAGACTATCAAAGAATACTCTGAAACCCTCCCGATAGTATAAGTCATACCGATGCAGGAGTTCGGTAGGACTCTCACCAATCATCCAGTGGAACGGAGGAAACTAGTAGTCATCAGCAAAAGATAAGCATCAGAATGAAAAATTAAGGAGTTTTTGATACAATAATGTCTCACCGATTGAAGAAAAGTGCTTCGGCATAGCTTACAACGATATGTGTGAAAAATAAGAACCATCAGCGAGAGCAACTGAATCAAAACAAAGCTTACAAGTCTGGCCAAAGCAATACTCACAACGATGTCAGTGACATGTTGTGAAGGCCTCTCCGATCTAGGATATAAAAGACTATCATGGAGATAACCACGATCGGGTGACTTGAAATAAGTTATTCTGATAACATATCTTACTCTGATAACAATGAGGATTAAGTTCATCGACAAGACTCTCCCCGATAGTCATATCGGAGACACTTAGGAGATCAGGGAAGAAGGTTATTCACATAGCGATGAAGAAAGTCATGCCGATGACAATCATGCCCACTTCCACATCGGGTAAAGCTTGGAAATATCTTGCCAATACAAACTCACTGATGAAATATGACATCGAAGAGATAAATCAAGGGTTACAGCGATTGATCCATGAGCAAAAGTTCATGCCATGAGAAGATATTAAAGTTTCCCTGACATTAGAAAAATCAGGCCGATGAGAGAAGTTATGATGATGTGACATTTCACAACGATCAAGAAAATTAAAACACTGGAACCATTAATTACAGACGATGAAGAAATCCTCTGAGACGCTATTTGAAATTATTGCAATTGAGTTTGAAGGAATTATTTGAACTGATCAAGCAAGTGGAGACTTGGAGGAGAATACAGGGGAATTTGATCACCGTTTCAAAATAACAGGTACATACATACAAACTTATGTGCAATAACCTATAATTTGAATTTTTTGTCAAGGATTGTAAATGGAGACTCCGGTGAAGGGAAAGGGCAGAAAACAACAGGGTGACACCAACAAACCTAAACAACAAAAAATTGACAAAACCCCTGAAGAGAACACAAAAGAGAGAAAACTGAACCAAGACATAATTGATCAACTACTTGGATCAACTCCCAAAGCTTGAAGGTCTGCACAACATAGGGCAGAAGTGGAGAAATTAGAAGACAAGTATAAATACCTTGGGAACATTTGGACTCCAATTAGAGGCTATGAGCTTTTCAAATTCCATTACAACAAAAGAATTAGGAATTTTCCAGTGTCAAACCCATGGTATTTGAATTTGGGTAAATTAGTTGTTCCTGATGTATTTCTGAATGATGAACTCCTCCAACTTCTTGCTAAACAATTTAATCCAAGTCTTAAGGCTATATGCAACCCACAAGGGGAGCCTATTATACACTTGTCAAAGAATGCCATTTGTGAAGTTTTTGACTTGGATGATCTATGTACTGTCCCTATTGTTTATGAGGATTTGGAAAAAGAGTATTGGAGAATGGATACTACTTATAATGGATGGAGGTTGCCTATTCATAGGCCCAAGGCAGAGGGAGAAATGGTGCCTCTCAGTGAGGATGATGGCCCTCCTTTTCATGTATCATTATTTGAACCCTACATACAATATACTTACTACTCTGTAGGCCAGTTCCTAGGATCAGATGTCCCTGACTTCATGACAATTCCTCTGATGGTCATAGCTACAGACATCCAGTGCCACAATGCTAGGAAGTTTGATTATGCTGCCTATGTTTTTAATAGAATTGGTTATGGTCTGACTGCCATAAGGAACAATGCCCCATCAGTTTCCTTTGAACATTATTCACTTCTCATACACGTGGTGCTCTATTATGGCCAGGAAGTGGGGTTATGGCCAACTGAATTCAAAGTTGTTCCAGTAGACCAAAGGGGGCAAAAGTCACCAGTGCAGATGTGGACCAAAATATGGGATAGCAGATATGCCCATTCTAGCTATGTGCAATTTGAAGAATACTGTGTGAAAGTGATATATAGATATTTTAGTCATCCCTATGAGTATTCTTTATCAAACAAAATAAAAAGGTTTCTTAGACCTAAAGATTTTGGTGGTCCTCCTACTGTTGTCACAACAAGGGAGACTGGTATTGTTTTGAAGATGCTACTATGATCAGAGTTTATGGTTTTGAAGATACTCCTTTTATATTGCCTAAAACTGTTCCTAACAGAATTGCCTACTTAGAAATAGTTAGGCAAATACATTGTTCTAATGTCATGCATTTGAGCTCCCATGACAAACAGTCTTTTATGCCTAGTACTCTATGTTTTGGAGATTTCACTGTGGTATCCAAGGAGGGTTATGGTCACATTATAGATAAACTGATGCACTACAATATGAGGTGTGTTGAGGTGAGAAAAGGGTTTGATCCTGAGGGTTTTATTGACCTTGCTCAGAGAAAACAAAACCTCAGTGCGTACACACATGTCCCCTATCCACACGATGATGTCATCAGGAATTTGGAAGAGGTTGAGGTTGAACTAGTGGTTTAGAAATACAATAGGGACTTAGATGAGAAAAGGAAATAGCTTGCAAAGATTAAGGTGTTATCTTCTGGTGATGAAGAACCCGCAGAACAAGAGGAGCCACATCAACAGACAACAAGAATGTCCAAATGAAAAATGCAACAATATCAGTCTCTTGTCATAGCACATGATGAGGATGGGTCTACTGATGAAGACCCAAGACAAATAGCATATGATTCTTTTATTTTTGATGATAAATTTATTCATTCTAAAGAATTCAAATCATTTTTATATAAATTCAAGGGGAAAGAAATTAGAGAGTCAGTTGATGATGTCTCTGCCAATAATGATAGACAATTACTTGATATGTTGAAAGCAATAGTGGATAATGAATTGCAAGATATGAGTAAGGATAGACAGCTGCTCAAAGAAGCAGGGGTGATGATCTTTCATAGCCTTGATTTGAATTCTACTCTAGTATTTGATAGTTTTCTGCATAATACGGATGATAAATACAAGCTCACTCCAGAAGGTGTCACTGAAGTATATATGGGCACCAAATATAATAACGATGAAAATTCATTAATGATATGGGCCCTGTGTCCTCCCCATAAAAAGACAACCATTATAGACACTAAGAAGACTTTTGGCCATGTCATGACTTTGAAGGCAGGGGAGACTGACCCCTTGATCACTGCAGACATTGGCATTAATGTTGCAAAGTTGAATAAGGCACAGGCTCATATGTTAATTAAAGAAAGAGATGCATACAAATTGAGCTATGAGAGATTAACCAAAGAAAATGACTATTTGAAAGATGTTGTTAAGAGCACCTTTGGGGGATCAGTAAAGAGACTAACTCAAGGTGAAAGCTCACAGAGTGTCTAATCACCATCCATTGATCAAATAACTCAAATCTAGATGGATACACTTGTCATAGTACTCCAAAATAGGCATACCAACATGATGCATTGGCTGAACCAATTTTGGGATAATTATTCTCAAAATTATAAAGCGATCCAAGAGCATGAGAGGTTGGACAAAAGGATGCAGGAGAAACAAAATGAGACACAGAGTAAAGATACTTTTGACATAACAGGTACCTCTAGTGCAAAAGAATTGGTTGAGCAGCATCAGAAGTATTATGACCAACTTAAGACTGATGCTAAAGAATGTGTTGAAGCCTCAAAAGTAGGAGTGCCCACGTTGTTCAAGAGCGATAAAGAATTAAAGAGCAAAGAATGGAGCAGAGACTGTCAAGCAATATTGCATGAAGCTTTAGAAGCTCTTAAGGACAAAGACTTTGCATCTGCGGAAGCCTGCAAGCATTTGGAGAGGATGGTTACGATGGATGTGATCACAAGGAACGCTATTGAATTTACTAATTCACATCGCAACCAGGAGTACTTAGATCATATTGCTTAGCTATACTTATAGTTGAATAGAGCATAAGCATGGTTATTTTATTGTTGTTATATTAATCATGTTAATTCCCAAAAGACTTCTTTGAAGAGTTATGTCTCTTCATAAGTATTCCTATATAAGTTGGACATATGATGCTGAATTAGGATCAGCAATAGAATATAATACATAAAGTTTATAATGTTTCTCAAAGACCATGTTGCAAGTATATTATTGAAGAAGTAGATTGAAGTGCTTTGATTATGTGGTTCTATTCTGGCATCAATTGTTTGTTAAAGTTATTCAATTTTATGGTTGTCTCCAGTTCAGTATTTCCTTGTTATTCAAATTAATATATCAAGTATATAGTTAATTTGTCAATGCACATTTATTGTATCTGTGTGATTGAATTAATTGGTTTCCATTAGAGGAATTAAAAATCCTTCTGATCAATCACAATAACCTAGAAGTGTTAGTTTGGATTACTAAGAAGAACCATATAATTAGGATTGTCATTCTGTCTCCAAGTTAATATTATTTGTTATTCTTGCATATTTCATTCAATTGGTTCCTTCAAGAAAGGATTAAATTACCTTCTAGTGAATTACAAGAGATCTGATTATATTGGTTGGATTGTTAAGAAGAGTTTGTCAGTCATTTACTTTCACGTTTATACAAGTTATGAACTAAAATATTGTGCCAAATAGTTAGAATTACTATTAAATATAAGCCACTAGTCTTAGTCTTCCATTTGACTCTGTTTACCCAACAAGGCACCAGTCTTATTTCAATTCATCACTTAAAAACACCTTTATTAGTTAAGCACAATCATAAAATTCACCTTGATATTGCTTATACAATTTCCACCAACCATTCATCAAATATTAGATATAGTATTAGTTAGCAAGCTTTCATCTATCCTACACCATTTGCCATTGTAGGTAGATTCATTTACTTAGTCAAGACATTTACATTCAGTCTGCTTTAATTTCCAAGGTTCACTCGCCTAGGTGTAGTAGGACCTAAAGTGCACGGAGTCATCAAACCCTAAAGGTTGATTATGTCACGTTTGTTCAAAAATGTTGCGATTCTAAGCACAAAGCCTGGCATCCTCTTAGGATTAGCAACCTGCATTTTTGAGACCTGTTGTGTGGTTACACAACACGCCCCATTTTGACTTGGCAAAACAGGGACCCAACTTTTGTTTGGCTTGTTCTGTGCTTTCTGGCGGTTTGGTAAAAGTAAGTCATGCAAATCATCATGCAAGAAAGGCTGAGTAGGGCATCATCATGAGGTCAGTTTCTCAAAGTTTGTATTTCATTCCAAAAACCTCATATTCAGAAAGAGCATCAAATTCCATGCAGGTTTGCCTTTTACATCACCCTGATATTCATCAGGATGTGAAAGTTATGAATGATCAAAGTTTGAGTCAAACCTGATATTTCCAAGGGGAGGATCATATTTCATAACATCAGTCATATTTCAAAAGATCACCGTGATCTAGTTTATCACTCAATAAATCATGCGGTCTGAATATCCGGACGTCAATCTTAGGTGATAGTAGCCTTTACCCTTCGCAGGCCTTATGCATTTCGCGAGGATCATATTTTTTAATGTAACCCAATATTTCCTAATATCCTCCTGCCACGAAATATCCCCCTAAGCCAATATCTTGATGATGTCATTTAAGTTCGATAAATGAAGAAGCGATATGATGATGACATCATCATCACATTTACCTCTCGGCAGGATATTTCATAAACATGATCCTGTTCCCATAACATGACGATGACATCATGGTGCCTTGTCGATACACTGAGCGAATACCTCGATGATGTCATCCCAATATCTTGAGAGGAAGTAAGAATGACTTCGGTCATCATTATCTAAACATCACCCGATATTTTCTAATATCCTCCTGACGTTTAAAACACGACCTAATGGCGCAAACATCACTCATTATCTAAACATCACCCGATATTTTCAAATATCATCCTGCCGTTTAGATATCACCCCGCTCTCATTGCCGCCATTAACATTAAATGCGTGCAGACATGGTAGGTAGTTCCCGCCGATCATTAAACCTGATGCAACACCTGGCGAGATCCTGACTTTCCATGCAGAAAACTAACGAATAAGATCCAATCTGTCAGGGTTTGCCCTAATTTTACCCTAATTGCAAGGTTAAAAGGTAAATCTAACATCATTTTTACATTTACCTTGCGAAGAAATTATTTTTACAGAGCACCAGCTTCTATATCCTCATATAGGCGATAGTTGTACGAATCGAGCTCACAGACAGGAGGAACTGCGTGATCATCAGCAGAATTAAGAGCATTTTTCAGAAGTCTACTGGTATAAAGGAGATTTGCATATCTAGGTAAGTAAATGGAACCCTCATCATGTTGTTTCTGTGATAATCAAGTATGGGTTGTTAATCTGAAGTTCTGGTTTATGCATCCACATGATTGGTTAATGTTGAATAGATACAGTAGGCATGATGAATATTGAAGATAAATTGCTATATGCATGCATATGGGTACCTATTGTAAGACAAGATTTTGTTAATTGTAGGCATCCATGGCTGATAAGAGGTTGGCTAAGTGTGAGGCTAAATTCAGTAAGCCTATGTTTTCATCCCAGAGGGGCATCCTGTTCAAATATGGTGCAATTATAGATACCCATCAGGGGAATACCAATTTGGAGGCCTGGTCAACTAAGCTAAATGATGAGAAGAACAGAAGTCCTGTGCTGGATGACATATTCATGTCCAGAATGTGGAATGCCACCGGTTTCCCATGCTCTATGGAATCCCTGGAGCTGGTTATCGAGTGTGCCCGGAACTACAACCCAGAGACCAGGCAGGTGATGAAGCATGGGAGGATATATGCAGACCTATCCATCAAGGGTCTTTCCATGACATTTGGACTGCCATTGGGCAAGAAGGTCAACAGTGTGGACCTGAAGAAATCAGAGAGAGAATATGAGAATAACAAGAAACAAGCCAGGAAGAATATGTACCAATGGAGGGCTGAGAACAGCACATATCCTGCAGCCACCAAACTTCCTGTGCACTTATTCAAATATGATTTTAGTGAAGAGTACCAGTACATGATTGCACTACTGAGTAGAGTCACAGGCCAGCCTGATGCTGGTAGTTTTAAGGATTCGATGTATGGTGTGATCATGATGTGCATATATTTAGATATCAAGCCATTGTGGGGCCAGCTAATAAGTGATGCTCTGCATGAGCAGCTGATGAACCTAGGAGGTTCAAATTGTGCTTTCTATATGACATCATACATTGTTTACTCCTGTGCTTATAAAGGCACATTTGATGCACTAGTTACAGATAGAAAGCTTATAGGCACAGTCAATGCTGTGCACATTTGGGATCATCATCCCCAACTGCAAAGAGCCAATTACCTCCAAGATTACAAACTGGTAAATGATGCATTCTATATGCATTTGGTCAGAACCATGGAGGAGGATAGAACAAAGAGATTGAGCATGGAAGCTCAAGAAATAATCTACAGGCATGGAGCCTGGTATATACAATTTGCCACATTTTCATACATGAGGATTGAGGGTTTTGAAGGACATCCCCTCATGCTGCCAAGGTATCCCACTGATGCAGTGATACTGATGGAGTTCATAAGGCAGAGCTCCACAATATTAAAAACATACAAGGATGCAAGGAAGTTGCCACCAATTTTGTTTCCAGTCACCATTGGCTGGTACATGTGTCCTGATTTAGAGAACATAAAGAAGGTGATGGTCACCCTGAATAAAATGAAGTTGCAACCTTTTCCATTAATAAGACCATATGATCCTTATGGCAGGATGCAGAAAATAATAGGAAAGCCTATTCACCAGAGGCACCTAGAAGACTTCTGGGCTGACATTAAAGATGAAGCAGAAGCAAGAGCAAGAAGGTATCAAAGGCTAACACTGAATCAAATTAGAACCTTTGACTGCATCCCCATCCCTCAACAATTGAAGAAAGATGATGGCAGGATAATTGCAGATGAGTATGAGCAGAAGAAAATATATAATGATACCATCTTTGCACCTGACCTCACCATACAAGAGGACATATCCTTGGACCCCTTCATTTCCAGGACCATACAGCTAACCCAAGCCTGGGTTGATGAACAGATAGAGGCTTTGAAGAAGAAAGGTGTTGCCATCACTGTGGACAACAAAAAGAAGGGGCAGGAGATTCCTGATGGGGAGTATGGTGATTTAATAAATGAGAAAAGAAAGTCTAAGGGAGATAGGCTCCCTTCACAACAACAACAGAGCAAAAGACCCCTAAGGGGCAAGAAAATAGACAATGAACCCAAAGGGGTTATCATTGAACGAGCAGTGTTCATAGCTGAGGAGGCAGCAGCATCAGGATCAGGATCTGCATCACCTCCATGGACAAGAAAATAAAAGTCCAAGAAAGGAAAGACAGTAGAGGCTGGAACTACTGAGACCCATGAAGAGGGTCAATCCTCAAGAAAACCAGATGAAGAGGATATCCTCATGGAGGAAGAGCCTGAGGAAGAAGAGGCTCCTTTATTATTCAAAAGGAAGAAGAGGTCTCCACAGGTGGTGGTGTCTACCCCACCTAAGAAACAAATAACCTCCATGAGAGGTGAAATAAGGCAACCCCATACATTGTTACAAGGGGCAGGTAGTGAAGTACATAAGGAACTTCAACATAATGTTCCACTTCCTACCATAGTCAAGTTTAAGACCGAGCTCGCAGAAGAGCAGATGAAAGAAACCTCCTAGACACATGCAGAAGGTCACATCTCACTAGATGAAACAATAAATTTGTCTGATGATGAAGTTGTGCAGGAAGTGGCTTCACAGAAGATGGAAACCCTTGCTGCAGGTACGCACATGACCCCTCACAAGACTCCACCAGTTCAAACTATACTAGAGGAGATGAAGCAAGTGGAAACCAAGAAAGAAAAGAGCCTAGAGCAGATAGCCCAAGAAATGGGGCTAGATACACTGATTGCAGAGGTGACAAATCCTGCGGTGATAGACGTAACTGAGAAACACGATGTGAATCCTGAACATCCAGTAGGATCACTTGATAAAGGGCAACCTGCAGAAGAAGTAAAGATGGCAGAACTAGAGGGCCATACTTCAGAACTGAGCTAACCAAGTGCACAAGATGCATCAACGGAACCTGCTATAGTAGAGGTTCAGGAAAGGAAGGCTGATGAGAAAGATGTGGTAGAAGATCCTGCTGCCAAGGTTTAAGAAATAAGTAGCACAGGTGCAGAACAAATTGTGGTTACAGAACCAGCACCAGCACTTAAGGAGACTTCCCAATTATCCACAACTAAGAATGTTCCTCAGTAGGAGGAAAAGCCAAAGGAGGATGAGGTAATGACAGAAAAGGATCATGATCATCATGATCAGCCTATAGATACATCACAAGATCCTCCACCTCAGGAAGATGCTCCTCCAGAGAAAGAAGTTCCTCAACAGGAGGATGTGCCATAGGATCAACGTCAAAGCAAGCATCATGAAGAAGAATTAAGGAAATCACCTTCTCCATCACATCTGCTGACAGAAATAGGAGATAAAAGTGAACATCATGATGATGCGGAGAAACATGATTAGGTACCTCCGTGGTTGGAGAAAGAGGTAAAGCAGAGGTAGAATTTGAAATTCAAGAATTTGATGTATCTACCTTATTTACTGAGGATATAATAAAACCTAAGAGGAAGGCCAGAATGAATTCAGCCATCAAAAGAGATCCAACAACTGGGAGAAGGACTGCACAGATTGCAGTACCTACTGTAGAGAAAGAAAAAGGTAAAATTACCTTAGATGAGTTTTAGATCAGCACAGTGGACCTAGGATTTGCCAATGAAGACCAAGAGGGTCAAGAGGGCAAAGATATTATTGATTCTTTAATTCAGAAGGTGAAAAGAGAGAAGGAGAAAAATAAGCAACGCAAAGAGCACATTGCTCAGTTGCATGCCTACATAGGAAGGCTGACCAATACTGAAGATACTTCAACTAAACATGTAGTCCCATTGACTGCTATTTCTCAAGAGGAGGTGAATAAATTAGACCTCATGAAACATGAGGCATCTGTACTAAGGAGATGGATGTCATCCACATTGGATGATGCAGAAGAAATGGTAAAGGCCTCTTTGAAGAGGTGGAATACTCTCAGTGACTCCAGGTCAAAGGTAGATAAATTGCAGATGCAGACAGGCAAAAGGTCTTATAGATTGGAAACGATATTAGACATCCTAGGAGAAATAAGGAGGATAAATCCTCAGTTGCTTATCAACAAGCAGGTATTGAATAGTAATACTTCCTTGTTGGTTGATATATGGTATAAGGACATTCAATTTGAAAGTGGAGTACTTAGAAGATGCAATAATAAACTGAGAGATATCAGCATGAAGTTGCATGATTTAATGTCTGTTGAGGCAGAAATATTGGAAACACTGGAAGGAAAAGTGGAAGGGAAAATAGAAAATCAAGATGAAGAGTTTGCTATCAAATCCTTACATGGCAACTTCCAATCAGTACCTGATGATCCACTTGTCCACTTGACAGAAGAAATCATAGACAAAATAATGAGAATCAAAGTCAAGATGGAAAATTACAATGAGACGCTGCAAGACAGGAAAGACAAACTGGATAGCAATAGACACAAATATGAGGCACACAAGAACACCATCATCAGAGCAAAGACTCAGGATGGCGGAGAAGTAGATAAAATTGTGCAGTTATATGAACAGATCTGGAGCAGCATGCAGCCTCATGCAAAGTCATCATCATCAGGATGATGAAAGTTCAGGAAGCGATGCACATGATGATGGTGCACATGAATCAGATAAGGTAGATGATGATGCAGCATAAAGTAAATATCAGCATCAGATACTTAGTGGAAATAAGTTTTTAGATAGTTGCCAGCTGGCAACTTGTGCCATTTTGTAAGGTTGACGTAGTCAAAGAGAAATCTTGACCGTGGATATTCATAGACAAATCAAGATCATTGATCTTTTGTAATGGATTCCTCACCTTGTTCTATAAAAGGTGCTGGAATGCCTCTTTTCTAATATTCGAAACTTAATTGAAATCTATCTGCTGAAGTATTCAGGGCTCATTTCAAAGCTTTTTGCATACATCTATATCTTTGCATACTTAATGAATGAGAAGACTTGTTTGATTATAATTCATAGTAAATCTTGAGTAATCAGTGTGTGAATTATGGATATATGCTGTGATTTGCTGTGTCCCTTGGAGTGCATGTCTACTTGCATATGTTGCTTTCATACAAATTCCTTTGAAGTTAGCATCAACTGTATCTAGCTGTGGAATGTCCTGGTGAACATATGGTTTGGTTTTCTTCTCTTCATGACTATATCTGATGTGCATGTGGTTCAAAAGCTAAAGGTTCAACTTTAATTTGAAGTATTTCTTTCAATTTCTTTTAAATTTCATAGCATTTCACTACCACAATTGCAAATAACTGATAATCTTAAGCAAATAACATAAAATATGCAGACATCTCGTAGATAATTGCAAATATTTAGCATATTTGAAGCTAAAGCATGTATAATTGGTAAATATCATGCAAAGATTTGAATATCCCTGCATCATTTGATCAAGCAACTGTATAAAATGACCCCTCTGTGAAGAATCTTTGCAGAAATAATGTCATGATGATGAACTTTACGTAAGGCCCCGAAATGGAAACAGCAACACACATCAACCTCTGAGTAACATCAGAAGATTAAGACCTAATCACCGGAGACTTGGGATCATGAATTCTCTGAATTCATCGTATCTTTCAAGATGAATAAAGGTTAATGTGTACTTTTATTCTATGCTTGTTTATGACTAACATCATGACCAACATAAATTGGCGCTAGAAGGAGGGCGAACTGGAAAAAACACCATTGCTTCAATCATCATACATTTTATGCAGGCTCCTCGCTCCTAATGCAACATAAATTGGTGCTAGAAGGAGGGCCTTTATCCGAAGGAAGATGCTCATCATCATTATTTTTAGGTTTGATGATGCAGAGAGTAAGGTAACCCCAGTGCATTCGTGAATTTCAAATATTGTTCAAATATTTACTGTAGCAAGCTTGTAGATGTTCATTCTGTGTAAAGTTCCTGAAATTAGTCAAAAATATTGCAAGCTTTACAGTAGATCATCATGAATTCACAAATATCAGCCAATGATAAGTAAATCTATTCAAGCTTTGAAGAATTTTGGCTTTACAAACTTGATATCCTATGGTAAGAGTCATTATACCTCAAATATCCTTTCATATTTGCAGTATCTTTGCAAATATTTCATAAATATCCAGTCCAATCAGTCATCCAACCTCAAATATCACCTTAGCCAGTGAAATCCAGCCAATATTTGTAAAGTTTCAGCCAATTTGCCTCAAAATTGAGAAATCCTGGCTCACAGGATAAATACCAGGTCTAGATCTAGTGGAATCTTTGAAGAATTGCCTATTAGAGGTTTCAGACCTAGAACTGTAGACATCCATCATACTCCCGGGTCTAGTGCATCAGGAGCTTCACCAAAACCTCCTCTTGTAACTCCTGTTGGTTTGCAAATACCTTTTGGGATATCTGTGACACCTCCTGTTCAACCTCAACCCCAGGTCCAACCTCAGCCAGCTGTACCACCGGCTCAACCTCCTCTAGTCACAATGTCTTTCTTTGCAGCAGAATCACCTTTAACCTTCAATGCATATCATGAGTTGCCAAAGAATCCAGACAAACTTTGTCCAAAATATCATCCTTATCAGGATGTTGATGATCATATCAGGACATTTAAAGAAGCTTGTTGCAGAGCCAGAATAGAACATCAGGATGTAGTATGCAGATTATTTCCTTTTTCCTTAGGGGAAGAGGCTTATAATTGGTTTATTAGTCTTGGTCAAGCTTCTGTTGGTTCATGGGTTGTCCTCGAGAAAGCCTTTCTTCATAGGTTCAAGGTTCCTATTGATCCATCTATGAATTACCACATGTTTGCTACAATCAAAAGATTCGAGAATGAACCTATTGCTAATTTCAATGCTAGGTTCCAGAAAATGCTATCCAAGTTAGTTGCTCCATATGTAGTGGTAGATGCTTCTGCTAGGAGTATCTATTATTCAGCCCTGGATCCATTGACTTCCATGTTCATTAGGAGAACACATCCTGAGATCACTACCTTGACAGGAGCCTTTCAAGAAGCTATCAAAGTAAATCAGTAGCTAGTCCCAGCTCCTACTCCAAATATTGCATTCCCTACACTGCCTGGCATGTATCCACAATATCCTGCATCATATTCTGCATCATATCCTGTACAGTATCCTAATGAAGCTATGATACCTCCACCAGTCATGCCTGCAAGTACCTCCATTAAGTATCATGCCACCTCCTAATGGGAATGGCCAAACTCCACAATATCCTGCACAAATTCAGACACCTCAGAGTGCTGATCTGTCTAACAATAACCATGGATCCTCTTTCTTCAAGCCTCAAACTGAGAATGTAGTAGCCAAAGCTCAAGAAGAGGAGGAAACTAAAGAAATTTATGCTCAACTGAGAAAACTCACCATAGAAGTGACACATTTGAGAAATCAAAATTTCTATTCCCAGTCAAATTAGAATAGAAATTATTCCAATGATAGACCAAATTATCCTGACAGAGGATACAATAACAACAATAATTTCAATAATAGTGGTGGAAATAACAATAATCCTCAAAGACAGCCTAGAGTATGGAATTCCAGGCCAAATAATGGTTCATTACCATCACCCTTAGATAATCAGCCACCTGGTGAAGCCAAACAGGCTACTAGAGTCAATCTTGCTGAAGCGGCCCTCACTAACTTGTGTAGGATCCACAACACAAATGCTCATGCAGAGTTAGACTGTCCACAATTTCAAATTGCTGCCAGCATTTTTCAAACAGAAGTGTCTAATACTGTAGGACATCCACCTCAGATAGAAGGTAATGAAATAGTTCCTTGTGGATATGATTCAGCCCTAGTGCTAGAAAGCTATACTGATCATCAAAATTATTCTCATGCATATGAAGAATCTACTTTAGCCTTTGAATCAAACTATGTCTTCCCCTTTGAAGGTGAGAATGAACCATCTACTGAACGTGAGGAGGTGCATGCATACCAGCAGCAATATCCTAGCAGACATAATTATAATTTGAGAAGTAGCTGCAACAAACCTACTGGTCCACTGACATCATCTCTACCTCCAAATAATTTCAACACACCTCTTGATCCCAAAGCTAGCAATAATCTGGGCTTCTCCAAGGTAAATGCTCAATATCTGTCACCACAAAATATAGCATCAAAAGCTGTTGCCTTACCTTAGGAGTCTGACAAACTTGTTTCATACTTGGCAGATGAAATGAAAAAGATAAAGATCAGCCTGTCTTTGTCAGAATTGTTAAAAACTCCTGCAATCAAAAAAGCTTTTATGAAGTCACTGGATGATCCTGCTCCTAAAGAGGACATTCCTTCTCTTGGTCATCTTAGCAATAAAGATCATGCTTCTCGAGATAGTAATATCAAGCCTAAAATGCCAGCTACTGTCCAATCTGCAGAAACATCACATATGACATTATACAGAGATAAGAGTGAGTCACCACCTTTCCTCCTTACCATAAGGATGTTTGGAAAGAATTTACACAACTATCTGGTAGATTCAGGTGCATCTACAAATGTGATGCCCTTGTCCATATGCAATGCCTTAGGACTACATCCTGCTAAATCCCTGAAGAAGGTGACACAATTAGATAAGATAGAAGTGAGTGTAGTAGGAGAACTGACTCATATACACATGCAGCTAGCATCTGATCCCAGGATCCAGTACTACATTGATATCCAGGTAGTTGACATACCTGATACATATGGGATGCTACTTAGCAGAGACTGGTCAAAGACTTTGAATGGATATATGTCCACTGACTTCAGTCACATGTGGTTACCTTGGAAAGGCATACCAAACCAGATAAGAATAGATGCTAAACCCAGAATGAAGCACATGATAACCGAGTATAATAAAATGAATGAGCCTGGAGTTTATGCCGTTAGACCACAGACTATCAGGATAGAAGAGATCTTGATGCTTGATTTTCATCATCATCATGATGATGATCATCAGGAGGATGTGCCAGTTGTAGAAACCAATAATAATTTTGAGAACGAAAATGAAATAGATCGCTTCAGAGACTTTGAGATGCATTTGTCCAAACAGGTAAAGCGTTGTCATTTGTTAAATATACCTACTAATGATATTTTAATTGATGGATGGTGCAGATTACACAATGAAGCGCATTCAAAAAAGACTTGTGAAACATGCGTAGACATGATGATGCTAGAGCAGACATGTAGTGAGGTATCATCATCATATTCCGAGGTAAGTTCTACATCTGGTGATGATGATGATACTGATTCTTTTTTACCTTCTGTAGGAACCACAGAAAAAGTGATAGATCATGATGAAGGTCATGAACAGAGAATAGAAGAAATTCTGGTGTACAATCAGATAAATGTTAGCAAAAAAGAAAAGATCACCCTAGGGAGTGATTGTCTAATGGAGTCAGACTATGAATTGTCTGATGAAGACAGAGGCAGTAACCTGACCAGATTTGAAGAGTTCTTGTCTGGAGAAATTAAGAAAATGATAAGACAAAAGAAACATCCACAAGATGCACTAACTGAAGGTTGGTGTAGGCTGTATGAGGCACCTCATTCAGAGACCGCCTATTCACTGTGTCTTCATATTTTGAAGAAACATATAGAGCCTGATCCAAAAGATCATCCTCTTGATGATGGAAAACAAGAAGAAAAATCAGCTTCTCAGAAGGAAGAGAAGATGAAGTCTGAGAAAGCTGACATTCCTAAGTTAAAATAGATATCAGGTGGAGCAGCTGCCAGAGCTGCAAAGAAAAATAAAGGTTCAGCTAAACCTCATGCTGAAGATAAGTCTTGGATCCTTAGATTTGATGGATCCAAATCCAAGCAAGGAGCCGGAGTAGGGATTGATCTCATTGATCCATCAGGAAAATCCTACTTAGCTGCATATAGATTACAGTTCCCCTGTACTAATAATGTGACAGAGTATGAAGCTCTAATTCATGGGATACTATTTTCTCTGAAAAAGAAAGTGAAAATTCTGCATGTCTTTAGAGACTCAGAATTAGTTGTCAGAAAAGTAAGAGGAATCTACTCTTGCAATTATAAAAGATTGTCAAATTATAGACACAGAGTGTGGGATTTGATTGAAGACTTTGATGCATTTAACATCACCCAGAGAACAGAACCATAGGGCAGATGCACTTGCCTAGGCTGCCAGTACATTGGAGCCACTATCTATATCAGGTCTGAAGACATTTTCAGTAGAACTAGTATCTGTACCCTCAGTACCTAATAATGTTACCAATCTTCAGGTCTTTGATGATGATCAGCACATCCTTGATTTCATCTCCAACAGGGATGTATTTGACGCTCAGATTATAGATGAGAATAGTATGGAAGATCATGTATGGGAAGAAGATGAAATATTAGAGCTGCCTAGAAACAAGATTCCCAAAGGTATGATTGAATTAGAAAGAGCCTTTGATTTGGATAATATGCTGAAGCAGAAGGATCTTCCCAAAGCTGATGGAGGTCAGTATTCACAAGTGAATATTGGATAGGATGATAACAAGAAAAATGTCTTGATAGGTAAGGTTTGCACACCAGAAGAGTTAGAAGGAATAACTTAGGCCCTTAAGGATTACGTCCATGTAATTGCATGGACTTATGATGAGCTAAAGACATATGACACATCTGTCATAACTCATACTATACCTCTCAAGCCAGATGCTAAACCTTTCAGACAGAAGCAAAGGCCAGTCAATGCTTTGCTTGAACCAATAATTTTTTAAGAAGTCAAGAAGCTGTTAAATGCTAGGATAATCTTTCCTGTGAGGCAAGGTGGCAAATCTAGTGCCAGTTAGGAAGAAGAATGGAGACATCAGGTTATGTGTAGATTTTTAGGAATCTGAATAGAGCATCAGAAAAGGATAATTATCCTTTACCCTCATTAGATGAAGTTATGCAGATTGTAAATGGAGCCAAAATGATGTCCTTCTTGGATGGCTTTTCAGGATACAACCAAGTGATGGTTGATAAGATTGATAGGCTAAAGACTACCTTCACCACCAAGTGGGGATATTTGCATATAGACGTATGCCATTCAGACTTATAAATGCTGGAGCAACATTCCAGCGAGCAATGGACATAGCCTTCAGAGGCTTAATAGGAAAATGTATAGTCATCTACATGGATGACTTGACAGTATTCTCCAAAGAAAGGGGAAATTATGTAGCAGATCTCAAAAATGTGCTGAAGAAATGTGAAGAGTATGGAATATCACTAAACCCCAAGAAATGCATATTTGGGGTGACAACAGGAAAGTTATTAGGCCATTTGATAACGGAAGATGGAATCATCATTGATCCTAACAGGGTGGAGTCTATCATGAAAATACAACTTCCTGGAAGCAAGAAAGAACTTAAGTCTTACTTTGGTAAGATTAACTTTGTAAGAAAATTCATCACTGGTTTTGCAGAAATAGTCAGACCACTAAATGCTATGCTGAAAAAAGATGCCAAGATTGAGTGGACAGCAGAAGCTAAAGCTGCTTTTGAGGACATAAAGAAAGCCATATCAGATGCTCCTGTCCTCATCAGTCCAGATTACACAAAGGATTTCTACATCTATTCATTTGCTTCAAAACATACCTCTGCAACAGTGTTGACTCAAAGGAATGAGGAAAAAGAAGAGAAACCAATAGCCTTCATGAGCTATCCTTTCAAGGATACTGAACTAAGATATGTGGATGTCAAAAGACAAGCACTTGCATTAGTCAGGGCAGTAAAGAAATTCAGGCATTATATACTGAGAAGCAAGGTGATTGCAGTAGTGCCTGATGCAGCAGTGAAGATGCTGCTCATGCAGAGTGAGCCTGGTGAGAAAAGAGCCAAGTGGATTACTGTATTACAAGAGTATGATATGGAAATTACACCCATGAAGCTGGTAAGAGGACAGGCTTTGAGCCAGATGATATCTGAAATTGACCCAAACATCACAAGTCAGCAGTATGTTATCAATGACAAAGACAATAAGGAATGGTATTCAGATATCAGGCACATCCTGATTACTGGAAGATGTCCTCCGAGATTGCAAGCTTCACATAGAAGAGCCTTGAAGATAAGGTCACAAAAGTATATGATGAAGGGAGGAACCCTATTCAAGAAGAATTATGAAGGAATATACCTGAAACGCTTAGAAAAGCCAGAAGCAAATAAGGTCCTGTCAGAGTTACATGACAAGTTTGGAACAGCACATGGATCAGCCTTGGCCACGACACATGCAATCCTCAGAGCAGGATATTATTAGCCCACAATTTTTAAAGATACAGTTGATCATGTTAAATGTTGTCATGTATGTCAGGTTGCTGCCAACAGAGAGAAATATGCTGCACAACCCTTGCAGCCAGTGATGGAAGAGCGCCCATTTGCACAATGGGGCATGGACTTCATAGGATCAATCAATCCTCCATCCTCCTCAGGCCATAGGTATGTCTTAACAATTACTGACTATTGTACCAGATGGACTAAGGCTGTCAGCAGCAAAACTTGTACTGCAGATGGTGTCATTAAATTTCTGGAGAGCAACATTGTTACCAGATATGGAACTCCTTATGCTTTGGTAAGTGATAATGGTTCTGCCTTCACTTCAACTAAATTGTCAAGTTGGGCTTTTGATCATGGGATCATACTTAAGTTTTCATCCAACTACTATCCCCAAGGGAATGGATTAGCAGAATCCACCAACAAGAATTTACTGAATATCATAAGAAAATTAATAGAGAAGAACCCTAGGGAATGAAACTCATTTCTGAAATATGCCTTATGGGTAGACAGAACTAGAATGAAAACTACATTAGGAAACTCACCCTTCCAATTGGTATATGGGGTGGATCTTATCCTCCCTGTAAACTTGAAAATTCCTACTCTGCAGTTTGCCCAAGAATACCTAGGCATTGATAATAGACAAGAAGTCAGGTTGCTTCAGTTGATGCACCTAGAAGAGAAAAGGAGTCAAGCAATTGACCAGTTTGCAAAACATCAGGTTGTTGTCAAACGTTGGTTTGACAAGAGAGCCAGAGTTAAAGCCTTCAGGATATCTGATTTAGTCCTAATGTGGGATAAAGCCCATGAGAGGAAAGGTGACCATGGTAAGTTTGACAGATTATGGATCGGTCCCTTTCAAATTTCTGAGATACTAGGAGACAGCACTTATAGGCTTAAGAACCTGACAGGTGAGGATGTCCCATTGCCAGTCAATGGACAATTCCTCAAACATTATTTCCAAGCCCGAGTGACTTCATGACAGTCATGTGTATCATATTGTACATTTGTATAGTTGTGGTTGTTTGTTTGTTTGTTTGTTTTGTTTTGTTTTGGTTGAGCTTCTATTTTTGGTTAGTCAAGATGATGAACCTCATTACCACAAAAAAATAACTAAATTGTTAGGATTCAAGTGATGAGATCAGATTTAGACATAGGTTGTAATTCAGCCTAAGAAGTATTCATGATCAGGTCTGTGATAGCTTTTCATCAGGGTGCCTTTTCTTGATCAAAGTGAATCAATCACAATGAAACACCTAACAGCCTTGGGTTTGTTGAACACACAAGTATAGGTGTTAAGTGAAAAATCTAAAGGGACTCCCTTGCTACCAATACAATCTCCAACCTAAAGCTGCAAGTGACTATACCTTGTACAAATGAGCTAACATGATGATATCAAATACAAATTTTAAAGAAAAAATCAGAAAAGAAATAAAATTAGGCCATCTAAGTAACTCTACCGGGGCTATAGACGCCTGCTGGCAGTGGGGCTCTACTTAGGGAGATTGTATAGATAACCTTGCTGGGGCTATAGACGCCTGCTGGAAGCAAGGCTCTATCCAGGTTGGCTATGAGGGATGATCTCCAACTATGTAGTTTAACACCAATTACTTATGTTTTCAACTTGCTTGCAAGATGAGGATAATTAATCAGTTGCACACATGATCCTTTGTTAGCATTGTTATCATGAGGAAATTTTGTCATTCAAAAGATCATGATGCTTATGCTTAGAAAGAATTAGAATACTATGAATAAATATGATCACATCACTTGAATCATTGGAATTTATTTGTTTTCTTTGGTGGCAAGTTGTTGTGTGGTTACACAACACGCCCCATTTTGACTTGGCAAAACAAGGACCCAACTTTTGTTTGGCTTGTTCTATGCTTTCTAGCAGTTTGGTAAAAGTAAGTCATGCAGATCATCATGCAAGAAAGGCTGAGTAGGGCATCATCATGAGGTCAGTTTGTCAAATTTCGTATTTCATTCCAAAAACCTCATATTCAGAAAGAGCATCAAATTCCATGCAGGTTTGCCTTTTACATCACCCTGATATTCATCAGGATGTGAAAGTTATGAATGGTCAAAATTTGAGTCAAACCTAATATTTTCAAGGGGAGGATCATATTTCATAACATCAGTCATATTTCAAAAGATCACCCTGATCTAGTTTATCACCCGATAAATCATGCGGTTCGAATATTCAGACGTCAATCTTAGGTGATAGTAACCTTTACCCGTCGGCAGCCTTATGCATTTCGCAAGGATCATATTTTTCAATGTAACCTGATATTTCCTAATATCCTCTTTCCATGAAATATCCCCCTAAGCCAATATCCTGATGATGTCATTCAAGTCTGATAAATGAAGAAGCAATATGATGATGACATCATCATCACATTTACCTCTCGGCAGGATATTTCATAAACATGATCCTGTTCCCATAACATGATGATGACATCATGGTGCCTTGCCGATACACTGAGCAAATATCTGGATGACATCATCCTGATATCTCGAGAGGAAGTAAGAATGACTTCGGTTATCATTATCTAAACATCACCCAATATTTTCTAATATCCTCCTGACGTTTAAAACACGACCTAATGGCGCAAACATCACTCATTATCTAAACATCACCTAATATTTTCAAATATCATCCTGTCGTTTAGATATCACCCCACTCTCGTTGCCACCATTAACATTAAATGTGCGCAGACATGGTAGGTAGTTCCCGCCGATCATTAAACCCGATGAAACACCTGGCGAGATCCTGACTTTCCGTGCAGAAAATTAACTAATAAGATCCAATCTGTCAGGGTTTGCCCTAATTTTACCCTAATTGCAAGGTTAAAAGGTAAATCTAACGTCATTTTTACATTTACCTTGCGAAGAAATTGTTTTTACAGAGCACCAACTTCTATATCCTCATACAGGCGATAGTTGTACGAATCGAGCTCACAGACAGGAGGAAGTGCATGATCATCAGCAGAATTAAGAGCATTTTTCAGAAGTCTACTGGTATAAAGGAGATTTGCATATCCAGGTAAGTAAATGGAACCCTCATCATGTTGTTTCTGTGATAATCAGGTATGGGTTGTTAATCTAAAGTTCTGGTTTATGCATCCACATGATTAGTTAACGTTGAATAGATACAGTAGGCATGATGAATATTGAAGATAAATTGCTATATGCATGCATATGGGTACCTATTGTAAGACAAGATTTTGTTAATTGCAGGCATCCATGGCTGATAAGAGGTTGGCTAAGTGTGAGGCTGAATTAAGTAAGCCTATGTTTTCATCCCAGAGGGGTGTCCTGTTCAAATATGGCGCAATTACAGATACCCATTAGCTAAGCTAAATGATGAGAAGAATAGAAGTCCTGTGCTGGATGTCGTATTCGTGTCTGGAATGTGGATTGCCGCCGGTTTCCCGTACTCTATGGAATCCTCGGAGCTGGTTATCGAGTGTGCCCAGAACTACAACCCAGAGACCAAGCAGGTGATGAAGCATGGGAGGATATATGCAGACCTATCCATCAAGGGTCTTTCCAGGACATTTGGACTGCCATTGGGCAAGAAGGTCAACAGTGTGGACCTGAAGAAATCAGAGAGAGAATATGAGAATAACAAGAAACAAGCCAGGAAGAATATGTACCAATGGAGGGCTGAGAACAACACATATCCTGCAGCCACCAAACTTCCTATGCACTTATTCAAATATGATTTTAGTGAAGAGTACCAGTACATGATTGCACTACTGAGTAGAGTCACAGGCCAGCCTGATGCTGGTAGTTTTAAGGATTCGATGTATGGTGTGATCATGATGTGCATATATTCAGATATCAAGCCATTGTGGGGCCAGCTAATAAGTGATGCTCTGCATGAGTAGCTGATGAACCTAGGAGGTTCAAATTCTGCTTTCTATATGACATCATACATTGTTTACTCTTGTGCTTATAAAGGCACATTTGATGCACTACTTACAGATGGAAAGCTTACAGGCACAGTCAATGCTGTGCACATTTGGGATCATCATCCCCAGCTACAAAGAGCCAATTACCTCCAAGATTACAAACTGGTAAATGATGCATTATCTATGCATCTGGTCAGAACCATGGAGGAGGATAGAACAAAGAGATTGAGCATGGAAGCTCAAGAAATAATCTACAGGCATGGAGCCTGGTATATACAATTTGCCACATTTTCATACATGAGGATTGAGGGTTTTGAAGGACATCCCCTCATGCTGCCAAGGTATCCCACTGATGCAATGATACTGATGGAGTTCATAAGGCAGAGCTCCACAATATTAAAAACATACAAGGATGCGAGGAAGTTGCCACCAATTTTGTTTCCAATCACCATTGGCTGGTACATGTGTCCTGATTCAGAGAACATAAAGAAGGTGATGGTCACCCTGAATAAAATGAAGTTGCAACCTTTTCCATTAATAAGACCATATGATCCTTATGGCAGAAAATAATAGGAAAGCCTATTCACCAGAGGCACCTAGAAGACTTTTGGGCTGACATTGAAGATGAAGCAAAAGCAAGGCCAAGAAGGTATCAAAGGCTAACACTAAATCAAATCAGAACCTTTGACTGCATCCCCATCCCTCAACAATTGAAGAAAGATGATGGCAGGATAATTGCAGATGAGTATGAGCAGAAGAAAATATATAATGATACCATCTCTGCACCTGACCTCACCATACAAGAGGACATATCCTTGGACCCCTTCATTGACAGGACCATACAGCTAACCCAAGCCTGGGTTGATGAACAGATAGAGGCTTTGAAGAAGAAAGGTGTTGCCATCACTGTGGACAACAAAAAGAAGGGGCAGGAGATTTCTGATGGGGAGTATGATGATTTCATAAATGAGAAAAGAAAGTCTAAGGGAGATAGGCTCCCTTCACAACAACAACAGAGCAAAAGACCCCCAAGGGGCAAGAAAATAGACAATGAACCTAAAGCGGTTATCATTAAACGAGCATTGTTCATAGCTGAGGAGGCAGCAGCATCAGGATCAGGATCAGGATCCGCATCACCTCCACGGACAAGAAAACAAAAGTCCAAGAAAGGAAAGATAGCAAAGGCTGGAACTACTGAGACCCATTAAGAGGGTCAATCCTCAAGAAAACCAGATGAAGAGGATATCCTCATGGAGGAAGAGCCTAAGGAAGAAGAGGCTCTTTTATTATTCAAAAGGAAGAAGAGGTCTCCACAGGTGGTGGTGTCTACCCCACCTAAGAAACAAAGAACCTCCATGAGAGGTGAAATAAGGCAACCCCATACATTGTTACAAGGGGCAGGTAGTGAAGTACATAAGGAACTTCAGCATAATGTTCCACTTCCTACCATAGTCAAGTTTAAGACTGAGCTTGCAGAAGGGCAGATGAAAGAAACCTCCCAGACACATGCAGAAGGTCACATCTCGCTAGACGAGACAATAAATTTGTCTGATGATGAAGTTCTGCAGGAAGTGGCTTCACAGAAGATGGAAACCCTTGTTGCAGGTACATACATGACCCCTCACAAGACTCCACCAGTTCAAACTATACTAGAGGAGATGAAGCAAGTGGAAACTGAGAAAGAAAAGAGCCTAGAGCAGATAGCCCAAGAAATGAGGCTAGATACACTGATTGCAGAGGTGACAAATCCTGCGGTGATAGACGTAATCAAGAAACAGGATGTGAATCCTGAACATCCAACAGGATCACCTGATAAAGGGCAACCTGCAGAAGAAGTAAAGATGGCAGAACCAGAGGGCCATACTTCAGAACTAATCCAACCAAGCGCACAAGATGCATCAGCGGAACCTGCTATACTAGAGGTTTAGGAAAGGAAGGCTGATGAGAAAGATGTGGTAGAAGATCCTGCTGCCAAGGTTCAAGAAATAAGTAGCACAAGTGCAGAACAAATTGTGGTTACAGAACCAGCACCAGCACTTAAGGAGACTTCCCAATTATCCACAAGTGAGAATGTTCCTCAGCAGGAGGAAAAGTCAAAGGAGGATGAGGTAATGATAGAAAAGGATCATGATCATCATGATCAGTATATAGATACATCACAAGATCCTCCACCTCAGGAAGATGCTCCTCTGGAGAAAGAAGTTCCTCAACAGGAGGATGTGCCACAGGATCAACGTCAAAGCGAGCATCATGAAGAAGAATTAAGGAAATCACCTTCTCCATCACATCTACTGACAGAAACAAGAGATAAAGGTGAACATCTTGATGATGCGGAGAAACATGATCAGGTACCTCCGTGGTTGGAGAAAGAGGTAAATGTAGAGGTAGAATTTGAAATTCAAGAATTTGATGTATCTACCTTATTTACTGAGGATATAATAAAACCTAAGAGGAAGGCTAGAATGACTTCAGCCATCAAAAGAGATCCAACAACTGGGAGAAGGACTGCACAGATTGCAGTACCTACTATAGAGAAAGAAAAAGGTAAAATTACCTTAGATGAGTTTTAGATCAGCACAGTGGACCTAGGATTTGCCAATGAAGACCAAGAGGGTCAAGAGGGCAAAGATATTATTGATTCTTTAATTCAGAAGGTGAAAAGAGAGAAGGAGAAAAATAAGCAACGCAAAGAGCACATTGCTCAATTGCATGCCTACATAGGAAGGCTGACCAATACTGAAGATACTTCAACTGAACATGCAGTCCCATTGACTGCTATTTCTCAAGAGGAGGTGAATAAATTAGACCTCATGAAACATGAGGCATCCGTACTAAGGAGATGGATGTCATCCACATTGGATGATGCAGAGGAAATGGTAAAGGCCTCTTTGAAGAGGTGGAATACTCTCAGTGACTCCAAGTCAAAGGTAGATAAATTATAGATGCAGATAGGCAAAAGGTCTTACAGATTGGAAAACATATTAGACATCTTGGGAGAAATAAGGAGGATAAATCCTCAGTTGCTTATAGGTATTGAACAGTAATACTGCTTGTTGGTTGATATATGGTATAAGGACATTCAATTTTAATGTGGAGTACTCAGAAGATGCAATAATAAACTGAGAGATATCAGCATGAAGTTGCATGATTTAATGTTTGTTGAGGCAGAAATATTGGAAACACTGGAAGGAAAAGTGGAAGGGAAAATAGAAAATCAAGATGAAGAGTTTGCCATCAAAGCCTTACATGGCAACTTCCAATCAGTAGCTGATGATCCATTTGTCCACTTGACAGAAGAAATCATAGACAAAATAATGAGAATCAAAGTTAATGGAAAATTACAATGAGACTCTACAAGACAGGAAAGACAAACTGGATAGCGGTAGACACAAATATGAGGCACACAAGCACGCCATCATCAGAGCAAAGACTCAGGATGGCGGAGAAGTAGATAAAATTGTGCAGTTATATGAACAGATCCGGAGCAGCATGCAGCCTCATATGCGAAGTCATCATCATCAGGATGATGAAAGTTCGGGAAGCGATGCACATGATGATGGTGCACATGAATCAGATAAGGTAGATGATGATGCAGCATAAAGTAAATATCAGCATTAGATACTTAGTGGAAATAAGTTTTTATATAGTTGCCAGCTGGCAACTTGTGCCATTTTGTAAGGTTGACATAGTCAAAGAGAAATCTTGACCATGGATATTCATAGACAAATCAAGATCGTTGATCTTTTGTAAGGGATTCCTCACCTTGTTCTATAAAAGGTGCTGGAATGCCTCTTTTCTAATATTCAAAACTTAATTGAAATCTGTCTGCTGAAGTATTCAAGGCTCATTTCAAAGCTTTTTGTATACATCTATATCTTTACATACTTAATGAATGAGAAGACTCGTTTGATTATAATTCATAGTAAATCTTGAGTAATCAGTGTGTGAATTCTGGATATATGCTATGATTTGCTGCGTCCCTTGGAGTGCATGTCTACTTGCACATGTTGCTTTCATACAAATTCCTTTGAAGTTAGCATCAACTGTATCTAGCTGTGGAATGTCCTGGTGAACATTTGGTTTGGTTTTCTTCTCTTCATGACTGTATTTGATGTGCATGTGGTTCAAAAGCTAAAGGTTCAACTTTAATTTGAAGTATTTCTTTCAATTTCTTTTAAATTTCAGAGCATTTCACTATCACAATTGCAAATAATTGATAATCTTAAGCAAATAACACAAAATATGCAGACATCTTGTAGATAATTGCAAATATTTAGCATATTTGAAGCTAAAGCATGTATAATTGGTAAATATCATGCAAAGATTTGAATATCCCTGCATCATTTGATCAAGCAACTGTATAAAATGACCCCTCTATGAAGAATCTTTGCAGAAATAATGTCATGATGATGAACTTTACGTAAGGCCCTGAAATGGAAACAACAACACACATCAACCTCTGAGTAATGTCAAAAGATTAAGACCTAATCACCGGAGACTTGGGATCATGAATTCTCTGAATTCATCGTATCTTTCAAGATGAATAAAGGTTAATGTGTACTTTTATTCTATGCTTGTTTATGACTAACATCATGACCAACAAGACCTAACAGGTCCCTTGTCTCCATAGTATCGAGACATTTACCTTTACCTCCATGACAACACCTTGCCACCTAACCTAACCAACACCCAACGTAAAACATTCATTCACCGCTCATCCCATTATACAATCATCGATGACACATTATATTGAATTAGTCTATATGGAACCCTTCTTAGGTGCCTTAATGAGGGAGAAGCTTGGACTTCCTTACAAGAGGTACATGAGGGTATCTATGGGTCACATTCTAGTTGTCCTACCCTATCTAAGAAGCTACTAAGAACAGGATATTACTAGCCAACCATGGAATAGAACGCCTAACAATTTTCCAAGAAACGTCTGCAATGCAAACAACATGGTGATTTGATCTATGCACCCTCTCAAGAGCTACATCCAATCACCACACCTTGGCCCTTTTCATAGTGGGGACTTGATCTCGTTGGCAAAATTACCTCTACATCATCTAATGGCTATAAATTCACCATTACTGCCATTGACTATTTCACAAAGTGGGTCAAATCCATTCCACTCACTTATATCACTGGTAAACAAATATCCAAGTTTATCCTACATTACCTCATATGTCATTATGGGATACCTCATTCCATTATCACAAATAATGGTAGACCTTTCAAAAATTAAGAGGTATGAGCCTTTTCTAGCAATTCAACATTCAGCATCACTTCTCCACACCCTATTACCCACAAAGTAACGGCTAGGCCGAGGCTTCAAATAAAACCATCCTTAAGATAATCAAGAAAATAGTCAATGAATATGGTTGTAACTGGCACCTGCAGCTCAATCTTGCCCTTTGGACTTATCGTACCAGGATTAGGACATCCACATGAGCCACACCATACTCCCTTATCTTTGGTTCTAATTTTTTTTCCAATCAAGGTCCATCTCCCCTCACTACGTAGATCACTACAGAATCTTATTAATGAAGAGGAATATAAGGTTTCCCAACTACATGAGTTAGATTTGTTAGATGAAAGGCATCTTAATGCCTTAAATCATTTGCAAGTCTACCAGAATTGCCTTTCCCATAGCTATAATAAGAAAATCAAGGCTAGAGAATTTGAAGTAGGTGATCTTGTGCTTAAAGAAAGTCAAAGGATCCAGCAAGTCCAAGAGAAAAAGGGTAAATTCAAGCCTAATTGGTTGGGTCCCTTCATTATCACTACTAATTATGGATCAGGAGCATATCATCTTGCCACACCTAAGGGTCAACCTCTCGAAGAGCCAATTAATATAATCCATCTAAAGAAGTTCTACACCTAGCATTGGATATCCCAAAAGTAAAAAAGTAAAAAAAACCAAAAAAAATCAAAAAAATTTTTTTAAAAAGTCCAAAAAATCAAAAGATCACAAAAAACTAAGTGCAATAAAGTTGTCCAATGGTGAAAACCATTTTGGTGGTGTCTTGGATAAGTACCATGATGAAAACCTATCTCGGGCATCATGAGTAGTAGCATTACCTACCATCTGTTAAATTCTTGTTCATCCACTTAATCCACCATCACCTCATATTCTATCATGGCTTGAACCTATAAACATTAAGCGCCTCCATTTCCCTCCCACTACTATCCCACACTGGGGGCAAAAACCCTAAGTCTAGATAAAGAATCAGATCTTTGTATGCATACTATGGACCACTATACAATTTACCTCATATGTCCCTTGTACAGACACTATTCTAGAAAATACCAAAAAAAAAAGAAAATCCTAAAATACCAAAAATTAGAAAATACCAAAAAATCAGAAAAACCTTCAAAAACCAAGCAATAAACTGGCTACACCTAAATCAAGGACAAAATACAAATAAGAAAAAACAAACACCACATGCAAAAACAACATACCACAAAACCAATCACACATAAGACCAAATTTCCAAAGACCACATAACCATCATATCTTGTGCCAACCTTACAACATCCATCATCACAACCTATGCCTTAGGATATATCATTCCCACAATACGCATGGCCCAATCACACTCAATCCACAATCTTGGCAAGAGATTTAATGGTTGTTGGTTTCTTTGTCAGTTGGTCTTTTTGGAGTTATCTTTTTGTACCCCTTCTACACTTACCCAAAGAACCATGTTACATCCCCAACTTATGATTTGGCTTAATCTTATTTTTGTGTGGTAATCAAGAGGATTAACCATAGTTTAATGATTAGATGTTGTGAAAATATCTGATTTAATCATTGATTATGAAAATACTGACTAATGATAGTTAGATATGAAATTACATGTTCATATGAATATTTAATTATTATGAATTGAGAATCAGATGATGATGCACTAATCATGGTTTTATGATGGTGAGTGTGAATAGGAAATGAATCTTCCTTTGAAGATGGAAGGAGAGTATCATCTGAGAGGAAGAGATAGATGTTGGGAAATGGGTCCAATTGCCATCTGAGTATCAAATTTTATGTCCTTATGAACCATTGTAAGTTGACATAAGTCACGTCTTTTCTTTGCTTGCCGATTTCCTTTTTGTGTCGTCTTGTCAATTGAGTTATTTTGACAATGTTTACATCAACTCAACCTATTGACATTCTTAGAATGTCAACGTGAGATGAGAGATAGTCTCTCCAAGTGGCGGAGTACTTTCTTGTTTCTCTATTTATTCCCAAACTGAGACTTTGAACCTATTATTCTTGGTATAATATGCTTTGGGTTTATAGCGAAGAAGGGGGAGCAGTACAAAATCCCTAAATCACATTTTGATCATGTCACCATGTTGGTGATGATGTTGTATGATGATGTCTTGGTTGTCTTGAGTATCTTCATACATCATGAAGATGTATGGAAAGTTTATTATGTTATGACTATTTAAACTTTATATCGAACCCCGTGTTAATACTAATATGTTTATGAGATATGAGTTTTGGCTGACATCACCCATAGTTAGTGGAGTGATGAAGTGTCATTTTGGACCAATTGGAGATTTATGCTCACTGCCCACTTGCATATAGCAAGTTATGGATAGAGTGTCTCCTAAGAAGCTGCAGGAGGCGGAGTGGAGAAACCACCCTCCACTTCGTGGGCTTGGGTGGTAGTTACACTGCATGCTCGGCATGCCAAGAAGATTGAAACATAGCTTTTGTAAGTCTTATCATTTTCATTCATTATCGTTGTTGTTATGTACGCTTGGGAGAGACAGCAAGAACAGGGAAACATACAGTTAGCTGGAAGCCTTTGGAAGACCACAGGAAGTGGCACGATAGCCTTTGGCTGAGAGTCTTTGATAAACTATGTTGACAACACTAAAACTACATATCTCAAGTAAGAATCAAAGTTTGGAAAGGCTTTCATTATGTTGATAGTTAACAGTAATAATTCACTATTGTATGGCATCGACAGTTATATGTTATAATTGTTGTGATTATTGTTTGAGGCCCTTGGGTTGTAGCCATTGATTAGATAAACTCTATTCCTCAGACCCTCGAGGTCTATATTACAGTGTTTAATCTTGTTAATGTTTTCATTTGGAGGTATACTCCAGGCCATTGGGGCTGACAATATTATATATTACAAGTTAACATTGACTGTATATCTTAACTGTCAGTCAAGGCCTTCAAGGCCGAGCCCAAAACTTACTATAGCAAACACATGTCGAGTGCCGATATGGCATAATTGATAACAATGTATTGATAACACAAAAGCTCCTATGATGAGCTCAAGTCGATAGTGCTCATGGGATATAATGTTTAGAACTATTGTGTAAGACATATGTTTGAAGAATTTCAGCCTGCATGTGGCCGAGGCACCAACCTCAAACTGTTATGATAATCTTTTGAAAACTTTACCCTTTGAATGTGCTAAGGGCACTTAAATACATTCATGAGAACATCATGCATAGAACTTGAATGTTGTTGAAGGGTTATTAGGATAACAAAATGCAGCATATATCGACCCTCCTTGAGTTAATAGTATTACTCTATGGCAGCTTTGCATGCATGTCGAGATAATAGAGAGGATTCTCTTCTTGCTGCTCATAACATTATGATATGGAAAGCCTTATTAGTTAAGTCTTATATATTATAATGTAAATCAAAACCATTTCTTTAATTATGGTTGAACTCCATGAAGGGAGTATTTAACATTATAAACTCACATGGGTATATGAATTATAGTCTATTATTAAAACCATTTTAATTGGTTAAGGCAGTGTAAGTCTATGATATCATGATCTTGAATTTAACCTATATGGTAGATCATTTTGAAACTGTAAACCGTGGAAGACCTAGGTCAGAAAACTTGGTTTGACTTTTAACATGTTGAAAATGGAACAGAGTGATGAGGAGTCACAGGTTCCTCATTGCAAAAGTAACCTATTACATTAGATATACTCCTAAGATAGGAGTTGATTGTCCTGGTGTTGGACTATGAATTGAACTGAACCTACTTTTACTAAACCTAGAGAGAGGTTGAATTAAGCATATTGTGGGATGAGACAACTTCTAAGTTGAGTTAGGGTGGTAGACATACGACGACATTCATTGTCTAATGTACATGTATGTAAATCTTTGGCCAAAGTAATACATCTATGTCTGCATGCATTGTCGATCCACAGTGCTCCAGATGGCATAATGTCTCCAGTAGTGTCATGCATAGTTAGAGTGGATCTATAGTTGCATGACCGAGAGGCATTATGAAAGACACAACACTAGACACTTAGATGGAAAACCTAATAGTTCCTTATATCTATACCTTATGTGAAGGGTAGGGCCGCTTCCAGGTAGGAAGTTGTGTGGGGGACCGTCAGTCTGTGGTTGGAGGAAAAGCACTCGGATGATGCTCTCCTTCCCAAGCATGAGACAAGTTGAGGCTTATGAAGACAGATGTCGAGAGTTCCAGATGTGGTGCTTTTTCATTATATGACTTGATAGTTAGTTATTATGTATAATTTGATATTTGATGCCTTGAGCATAGTTTTGTAAATGCGTAGTGAAGGTTATTCACTAATGAGATGTAATTGGATATTGTAAATCTAAGTGTTGTTATATTCTGGCCTAGAATAACATGCTTAATTATTGTAATGATAATTATTCATTCTTGTTTAACTCTGATTGGGATAATCATGATGAATTCTAATTCTTAGTTAAGATGAATACTTATGTTAATTATTGAGCATTATGAATTGTGCTATTACAAACCACCATATTTTTCATATCTTGGTGTGTCATTAGATGGTATAGAATGGGGCAAGAGTCATTTGTTGTTGTATGTTGTGTTTGTGGGATATTCTTATTACTCCAGCAAGTATTCATATCTTGTGTGTGTCAGAATAGCTTTTTGCATAACATATGTCCTTTGCATCTAAGGCTTATACCTTTTGTGCACTAGGACTACCATGCTCTTAGTCTTTTTCCCCCACAGGTTTAGACAAGGTTGTACTATGTTGGGCATGTATATGCACACCCTCTTATTTGAGTGTCAAGTCCATAAATATTGGATATAAATCATCACCTTGGTCTCCTATACCTTGGTGAACAATATCCTTTTTGCTATATTAAAACTTAGGATCACTCTAAAACATACCAGCATAACTCCCACCCTAATTTTCCCTATCTTAACCACCCACCCATGACAAGATCCCTATCCAAATTCATCCATAACATCCCTATCCTTAGCTTTGCATTAATGAAGATGGTGACCCAACCACTTCCCCCCATCCTAACAAACCCATTCCTAATCCAATCACTTCCCCCATCCTAACACATAAATCCAACAAACCTCTCCCCCCAACCAACCCTAATCTCCCCCAGTAATCCCCCAATTCACACCCACCCTGACCAAACCAGCAAGATTCAAGGACATATCTCAAGGGTTGACAAAAAAATCTCTCTTACTACCCAATATCTAGAATAGTATGGTCTACAACTTGATTTTAACTTTGCATTCCCACCATATCACCTACCCCATTCTAATAAACCTATCCCCCCATGCCAACTTGTTCATGTTGCTTTCCAATCATTCCCCCCCAATAACCCCCCATCCCCAAATCCACCTAACTACCCCCCTCACAGGCACAAGGACACTTTGTATCATGACCTAAAATTAATTAATGCACCATTGCATCCACTTGCATCAACACATAATCATCACCAACCAAATCCAGCACATAACTGCATAAACAAATACACAAAATGAATCGTACACTCATGCAAATTCAATGCCACAAGTTTCCACCAATTATCTCCCACTCAGAATGATCCTAACAACATCTACCACATACATACACCCTCATCCACATCCAAATATATGCCTAAAGAACGTTATTAATTTGAACAAACTACATAGACATACCTTACCACACATGCTTGGAGCTAATGTAGACTTGATTTAGTGTATGAATGTACATGCATGGCTTCATCATAATCACCATCCCACAACCTACACAGATTGAGTCTTTTTTATAAAGCACACCAAGTCTCATCACTTACAAATCACACGTAAGAACAAAGACTCAAGCTAGCACTTCACACACCCATCAACATACCACAACCAAACAATATTGGATCCTTTATATAAAGCACATCGTGATTTGGAAGTTGTGACACAAGAGATTCTATCTTATACACGCATCCATAGACTCATCAAAATAAAAGGACTCAAGCTAACACCTAACCATACATCACATCATCACCATAACACATGCATAAACCCCCCACAAAACAACAATCACATACCATAAGTCATACAACATACATCCATAAACCATGCACCACAAAGGCCATCAGAAGGGAACAAGTAAGTGAGCTTTATTTCATTGTGTACATCTAAGGCCTAATCACAAAAACATGTCATCCACTAAACATGTCATAGAAATGCAATGGAATTGATTTCCTGGTAACTGTTGTCCTAATTTTGCTCCCTAGCCAAATAGCCCAAAAACCTAAGTTCTCTAAGTGTTTTCCCCTTTGGGAATGCAAGGAAAACCCCAAACATCGACTAAGTCCAAAAATCTTGAGTTTTCCTTGTGTTTTTAGCATTTTCAAAGTTTCAGAGTTTGGAGTTCTCCCCTTCGTCATGTCATCCTAATTGGCTCCAAACTCTACTTTGTTCTTTGAAAATGTGTCTAAGTACTTTAGGCGTCAGAGGTCGGGAGTTTCCTCTTTTCCTTTTCTTCTGGTGAAAGGTGGCAGAAGGAAGGCCCGAAGTCCAAGCTCTGGTTCTTTCCCTTTGGAAATAGTTCCAAGTGTTTTCGGGCAACGAACTTCAAAGGTTTCTTCTTCCCTCTTCTTTTGTAAGCCCGAAGATGGAAGGCCCGAGGCTCGATCTCTACCATTTGCAAATGTTCCAAAGAAAAGTGCATCATGCAACGGTGGCAAAATGAAATAAGATACGAGGCGTACTGATGCAAAATACTACCACATGGCCAAGTCCGTTGGGTTTCAAAATAGTTCTAAGTGTTTCAAGCGTCGTGGGTCAGACCTTCCTTCTTCTTCCTTCTCATGGAAGGAGGAAGAAGGAAGGCTCAAGGCCTGACTTTCGCTAAAACTTTCAAAAATGGCTAAGTCTTTCAAATTGCAGAGCTCGGGGTTCTTCTCTTCTTCCTTCCTTCTTGCGAAAGTTGAAAGGTGGAAGGCTCAAAATCTGAAGTCTATTGAACTCGTGTATTTTTCTCAGTGTTGCAGATCTTGAGAAGTAGGGTTCTCTTCTTCTTCCTTTTCTTTTGGAAGGTGTAAGGATGAATGCCTAAGGCCCTATCTCTGGTGGTTTATTCATTTATCTAAGTATTTTGGGGTCGGGTGATTCTCTCCTTTTTCTTCAAAGGCACGTGGTGAGCTGACACAACATTTTCCAAGCTTTGTCTCTCACGTCGGAAGGAATTGCGTCATGCAAACACATGGCATTCGCAAAGATGCATCACAAAGGAAAAGACATGGTCCACCGCTTTGAAAAATTTGATGCGTAAAGCCGCCATGTGGCGCCTTCGCACATGCACAGGGAGAAGTTGCACCTGGACTACAAAGGGAACCTTGCCGACAAAGGGAGAAAAGAAAGAAAAGATAGAGGCAAGCCACCGTTCGCAAAGAAGTGATTTTTCCAATAAGGCAAAATAAGGCTAGAATTTAGAGTAAAGTGAAAATCAGTGAAAATACAACTTGTAATATAATGTAAAGATTTAAAATATTTTAAATTAAGATATTTTAAAACTGTTTTAGAAGCTTTACATAGGGACTTTTGGTAGGCATTGTATTTTGAAATGCCTATCTTCTCCTCTCTGCCATGAATGTAGAATCATATTAGCACCAGTTGTAGATAGTTGTTGTGCTTTAATTGATGCAAGATACTAAAATTCAATGCAGATATTATTTCTCACTTACTTCAGAACAAGATATTTTCTGTATTTATGTCGAAGACAAAACAGATGTATCCAGACATTCCCTTTACAGAAATATCTTCTGACGGGCCCATGGAGTGAATTTATGGCAATAGGTGATTGTGCCTCAATGTAAAATGCTATATAAGCATGAAATCAAATGTATTATTGTTGGTTATTGGTCTAAAAAACCACGTCTTGTATCAACAGTAACTGTGCCTCTTTGACAATAAACAATAAGATTTTACCTTTTCATGCACTTCTTCTACACTATGTAATACTTTTGTTTGATCTCCATTTGTGAATGTTTCTTTCCTTTTGGATTTCATTTAGTTTCCTTTACCTCTGTATGTAGTTTGTGATTTGTGTATGTTGATTTGTTGTTTGTTATTATTCTATGCATATATAGATAATCTAAGGGTCGAACATTCAAACTTGGTGTATCACCTTTTCCCTTTCAATTTCTCCTTCTTCCCCTTTTGCCTAGCGGTGATTAGATTAGGTTTAGTCTTAGTCTGCTATGAATTTCTTATTCAGAGAAAGGAACTAGCCTTCTCTGGAGGTTTGATTTCCTTTTCAGGGTCCCACACCTAGAAAACACTCCAATGTTTCATTGGATTGTTGCAGACAAAGCGCTTCAACACAGGGTGCAAATCCAAGTGACAACAATTTTTAGCACACCCGGTGGGACAAATGTACTTTGAATTAAAAGTTAAGCTGAGAATTTGGTGTTTTTCTTAGTATTCTGTAGTTTGGAAGACAACTTTCATGCACCTGGCGAATCTACTAGCTCCTGGTTTACAATTAGTCCAACGTTATATGTCTGTGCAGACGAGAGCTTCTTCAAGAGGTAATAACTATCAATTCATTGAACTAGCTATTGTTGCTTCAAGAAGAAGAACTAGGTTATCTAGGTCTCCTACAAGAAGAAATAATAGTGTTGTTCCATCTCATCCAAGAGCTCGGTCCACACCTCCTCCTGTTAGGATTCTTGATGAGTGGGTGAGGGACCACTTTGATTTTGATCCCTATGACACCATTAAGACAACTAGGTTGGCCACCTACATGATTCATGAGGGGAATTCCTTTGTCCCTTCTATACTAAAACTAGATAATTATTCTAATGGCCCATGGAAAATGTTCTTTGATGGTGCAAAGAGTAGAAATGGAGCTGGTGCAGGAGTATTACTAATCTCTCTGACAGGTAAGAAGCTGCATTTTATTCACAGGCTGCATTTTTTCTGCACGAATAATTTTGTAGAGTATGAAGCATTGGTACATGGCCTATTGATTGTTGAAAAGAAGGAAATTAGACATCTAGAGATCTTTGGAGATATTGAGCTGGTGATCAACTAGGTCAGGGAAAGATGTGCAATGAAAAATTAGCTCCTAAGAGCTTACAGACATAGAGTGTGGATTCTTCTTGAGAGTTTTGATGCTCTCAACAAGTGATCCCAAGGAAATTAAATGCTGAGGTAGACCAATTGGCAATAGTTGGTGCTTAATTTTCTCCCCCTACAGACCTCTTTCAAGGCCCTGATCAACATGTCAAAATAGTGGTTAGGCCCTCAGTCCCTAATAATGATGTGAACTAGCAAGTTTTTGACAATAATGAGCAAATTATGAACTTCATCCAAAATGAAGTTGAGTTCTCATCAACTGCACAGTCCAGGCTGCAAGAAGGATATGGCGATCAGATTATGCAATTGAAAACAAACAAGATGCCCATGGGTTTGGTCACTCTTGAGGCTATTTTCAGCCAAGATGATGAATTCAAGGGTGAGAAGAAGAATGTCATGTTAAAAAGGAGGACTATCAAATTATTGCTATCACCCAGGACAAAAGTTTATTGTTGGGAAAGGTATGTTGTGATGCTGAACAACAAAATTTTATTCACCTTTCTCAAAAATACAGTGATATTTTTCATGGAAGAGATTTTACTGGCTTTAGGATAGATGATTGGGATTTGAAGTATAATGTCTTCCTAAATACTTCATCTAACTATTACCCCCAAGGTAATGGTTTAGCTGAATCTACTAACAAGAACCTGATCAGAATCCTGAAGAGGACCATGGAAACAAATAAGAGACAATGACATAATAAGATCAGATTGGCTTTCTGGGCTGATAGGATCACCTATAAAAGAGCCATTGGTAACTCTCCTTTTTTTCTTGTGTATGGAAGAGAGGCTAGATTGCCCTTATCTTTGTAGCTTCCTTCATTAGAATTGGCTCAACAACTGGAACCAGAAGGAGAAGATGCTAGGTCTGTGAGGATAGCTGAATTAACTAAGTTAGAAGAACTAAGATAGTTAGCCATGGCTACATTACAAGAACACCAGAAATAGACCAAGAAATACTTTAAAAAGAAAGCCAAGGATCAAACTTTCAAGGAAGGTGATCTTGCTCTGAAATGGGATGCTGACAGAGCCAATCCTAGAGGCCATGCTAAGTTTGATGCAATTTGGAGTGGGCCATATATCATCACCAGTTGCAAGCAAGCCAATTCTTTTAATCTTTCAAGGCTGGATGGTGAAGTTCTATCGATCTCAGTCAATGGGATCCATCTCAAACCTTACTTCTAAGGTTGGTCTAAGATTTTGTATATACTGTAGATTTTGTTTCTACTTTAGGTTTTCCTTTTCCCTAAGTGATGTTGCATAGGCTACACTCTCATTAGGAGAATGTAGGTCTTGTTTTCCTTTTGTTTGGTGTTGTTTTGAGGCAAGGTTTCAGTTATTCCCAATATACTTTAGCCCCTTTTGACTCTATGCCCAATGAATGCTTAAGGCCACTGGTTCCCTTTTGTTTAATAGACAAACACCTCTAAGAGGTCACCAAAATGTTGTCCTATTTTTCTCCCTAGCCAAATAGCCCAAAAACCTAAGTTCTCTAAGTGTTTTCCCCTTTAGGAATGCAAGGAAAACCCCAAAAATCTTGAGTTTTCCTTTTGTTTTTAGCATTTTCAGAGTTTCAAAGTTCAAAGTTCTCCCCTTCATCATGCCATCCTAATCAGCTCCAAACTCTGCTTTGTTTTTTGAAAATCTATCTAAGTACTTTAGGCGTCGGAGGTCAAGGGTTTCCTCTTTTCCTTTTCTTCCGGCGGAAGGTGGCAGATGGAAGGCCCGAAGTCCAGGTTGGATGGTTCTTTCCCTTTGAAAATAGTTCCAAGTGTTTTTCAGGTGGCAGACTTCAAAGGTTTCTTCTTCCCTCTTCTTTTGGAAGCCCAAAGATGGAAGGTCCAAGGCTCGATATCCATTGTCTGTAAATGTTCCAAGGAAAAGCGCATCGCGCGGCGATGACAAAATGAAATAAGATGTGGGGCATGCTGATGTGAAATGTTGCCATGTGGCCAAGTCCACCGAGTTTCAAAATAGTTCGAAGTGTTTTGAGCACCATGGGTCGGACCTTCCTTCTTCCTTCTCATGGAAGGTGGAAGACATAAGGCCCAAGGCTTGACTTCTGCCAAAACTTTCAAAAATGGCTAATTCCTTCAAATTGCAGAGCTCGGGGTTCTTCTCTTCTTCCTTCCTTCTTGCGAAAGCCAAAAGGTGGAAGGCCTGAGGTCTGAAGTCCACCGAACTCATGTATTTTTCTAAGTGTATTGGATCTCAGGAAGCAAGGTTCTCTTCTTCTTCCTTTTCTTTTGGAAGGTGTAAGGCTGAAGGCCTAAGGTCTGATCTCCAGCAATTTCTTCATTTATCTAAGTATTTCGGGGTCGGGTGATTCTCTCCTTTTCCTCCAAAGGCACATGATGAGCCGGTGCAACATTTTGAAAGCTTTGTCTCTGGCATTGGAAGGAATTACACCCTACAAACATTTGGCATTCACGGAGATGCATCATGAAGGAAAAGACATGGACTACTCCTTTGAAAAAAATTGGCATGTAAAGCTGCCACGTGGCACCTTCGCACATATGTAAGGAGAACTTGTGCCTAGACTACAAAGGGAACCTTGCCAACAAAGGGAGAAAAGAAAGAAAAGACAGAGGCAAGCCATAGTTCACAAAGAAGTGATTTTGTCGATAAGGCAAAATAAGGCCAGAATTTAGAGTAAAGTGAAAATCAATGAAAATAAAGCTTGTGTTATGTCAAAAAATGTCCCCTTGGGGGCTTTTCCCTCTTAAGGTTTAGCTCTCGGGTCCTTAGAATTCATTATAAGCATCTTGCATATTCATGTTGACTCTCGATGAGAAGACCCCTAAGTTTATGGCAAATAGGACCTAGGGGTGCTATTGTGATGAATCTTGACTAAAATAGGGAGGGAGGACTTGGGCGCCCGTGCCCTAGTCCTACCCTATTTTAGGTCAAGACCTAAATCTAAGTGTTGGTTATATGACCATTATTAGGTCCTATGCCAACACCTCAAGTTTGAATTATGAAATTCTTAGCAGGCAGTTGTTTAGTTGCATATATAAGCATGTTTAGGGATTCATTTGTAAACTAGAAGATGATTATGAACTTTTGGCGCACCTGTGATTTTAGAGCATTCAAAGTAGTCATTGTTGTAGAGCAGACTTGTCTTGTTATTGTGTTTGTTATGCAGATTTGGCTTCATCTTCTCATGATGTGAAGGATTATCACCTATATGTGAGCTACACCTCTGAGGTGACATTTATTTGTGTTTTCAATCATTTATCATTTAGATTTTGCCTCTATTCTGCAAGGATACGCACTATTTATTTGACAATAGTGTTCGAAAGACTTGAATGTCTCTCTGGGGCTTGACCAAGGCAAGCCTCTAAACACCACAACCCCAACCCCTTTTTCTATTATTGCAGGTTACAGGTTGTGGAAGTGGAAGAAGTGGAGTTGCAGGGAAGCAAAACGGAGTGTCAAAAGTGCAGAGGAAAGAGGAAAATCAGAACCTAGACTAGGGCACTCACTCATTAGTCCTTCAGATCCTGAAATAGTAAAATCTCTGGAACAACAAAATTGAGTTGCAGACATTCTTTAGAGATCCTGACAGAAACTGGTACATTAGACTTTGGTGCCTGCTCATTAGTCCCCAACTTTTTCATACACTGAATCTCAAAATCTGGTATGTGTCTAATTGTCATTTGATATCTCTGTGTGCAAGCATTTGTTGAGATTTATCCGTTTGTTTATGATTTTAAGAAATTAGGGTTTTAAGCATAATTGGAGTTTAATTGATTAATTAGTTAGCAAATTGCAATTTTCCTCTTCATTCCAAAGGACACTAAATCTGTAGTAGATCCCTCTTGCAAAAGATTGTGGCTTCACTTGATTTATGTCCTTGAATGTTAGATGGGAAAGGAGGATTGAACCTTAAAACTAAACCCCCTCGTTTTCCTACTAAACAACTTGTAATACAATGTAAAGCTTTAAAATATTTTAAATTAAGATATTTTAAAAGTGTTGTAGAAGCTTTACATAGGGAATCTTGGCAGGCATTGTCTTTTGAAATGCCTATCTTCTCCTCTCTACCATGAATACAGAATCATATCAGCACTAGCTAGAGATAGTTGTTGTGCTTTAATTGTTGCAAGTAGATGGATTAGATACTAAAATTCAATGCAAATATTATTTCTTAGCTACTTCAGAAAAATATATTTTATGCATTTATGTCAAAGACAAAACAAATGTATCTAGACATTCCCTTTGCAGAAATATCTTCTGACAGGCCCATGGGGTGAATTTATGGTAGTAGGTGATTGCGCCTCAATGTAAAATGCTATATAAGCATGAAATCAAATGTATTATTTTTGGTTGTTGGTGTAAAAACCACATCTTGTATCAATTGTAACCATGCCTCTTTGACAATAAACAATAAGATTTTACCTTTTCATGCACTTCTTCTACATTGTGTAATACTTCTGTTTGATCTCCATTTGTGAATGTTTATTTCCTTAATTTGGATTTCATTTAGTTTCCTTTACCTCTGCAGGTAGTTTGTCATTTGTGTATGCTGATATGTTGTATGTTATCATTCTGTGCACATATAGATGATCTGAGGGTCGAACATTCAAACTTGGTGTATCACCTTTTCCCTTTCAGTTTCTCCTTCTTCTCCTTTTCCCCAATAGTGATTAGATTAGGTTTAGTCTTAGTCTGCTCTGAATTTCTTGTTTAGAGAAAGGAACCAACCTTGTATGGAGGTTTGATTTCCTTTGCAGGGTCCCACACCTAGAAATCATTCAAATGTTTCACTAGATTTTTGCAGCCAAAGCACTTCAACACAGGGTGCAAATCCAAGTGACAATAGTAACTCCCTCTGATGGTTGCACATGAGTTTAGCAACTATTTTGTTGTGTACCTCTGAATGTTCCACCTCATAATGCCTACATCACAACATAACCATTACATCAACATAACATCATAATCCATACATCAAAACACATCACATAATCATACCATGCTAATATTCATCACATTACACATCTATCAAGACTATCCATCTATTTTCCACATAAGCCTGAATATAGTTATTACTGATAATTATTGTCATCTAAAATGGAAAACATCTACAACATCATCCATCAAAAAATACATAATCCACATCATAATCTACATCCATAACGTAATCCATTAACCATAGCATAATCCATGATCCATAACATAAAGCATAATACATGAAACATCACATAATCCATCACATATCATAATGCATAAACCATAACATTATCCATCGCATGAAACCATAACATAAAGCATAATACATGAAACATCACATAATCCATCACATATCATAATAAATAAACCATAACATCATCCATCGTGTGAAACCATAACATAAAACATATCCATGATTTATCACATGTAATCACATAGCCCATATTATAAACATACACATCCATCACACATAGGCACCCAAATCAGGGCCAAGGCTAGATTTGGTAGTCACCCAAAGCACAATATGACTTGTCGGTCATCTCTACACCATCATAATTACCATAACATATGCATAAAACCACCCATAAAACATATCTCATCATAACATCATCACCCATAAATCAAATATACCCATCCATAACATAATCATAAACATCATACATACATATCCATAATCCATAACATCCATAAAATAATAAAAATCTATCCATAATCCATAACATCCTAAAAATCCATCCATGATCCATCATTATACATACATCCATGACATAATCATAAACAACATAAATGCATCCATACACAAAACCATAACATAAATGCATCACATGTCCACAAAATCATACATCATAAAATCATATCATAAACCATCATAAGCCACCCACAAAATTCTCATCATATATATATCACAAAAATAGATCGTGATAAAAAATGTGCCTGAAGGCTCAGTATGTAAAATGTCTGGTACAAAATCCATAAAATACTACTAAGTGGTGCTATCCCCAAACTCTGTAGAAGCCTGTAATCCTATCGATGAGGGCCCCGCCCTTGTAGCTTGTGCACCTATTGCCTATGCTCCTATCCCCTGAGTCCTTGATGGTGGCACAACTGGCACCTATGTTGGTGGAGCCATCCCCTAAGGTGGTCCCGTGATTGGCCCTATCATAGATTGCGTTCTCAACCTCCCGAATCAGCTAGCTCTAGATTTATGCTGGGCACTGTAACTGGCTTTCCTCTGCTCCTTCGGCATTGATGCATGATATAGGGTCCTGTAGTGTTGAGCCCTCTCTCTAGACACTGCCAACTCCCCATGTACCTTTGCCAAGTCTCCCTGTATATGCATAAGGTCTCGCCACATGTTTCCTAGCCCAACCCTTGCTATAGCCTATTGTGTAGTATCTCTCTCTACCTACAACAAAGCCTCATGCCTCTCTGCATGCTCATGTAACACCTGAGTTACATCCCTCTTTGTAATAGCCTTGTCATGCTCTTGAATCATGTGAGCTAGCTCTACAGGATCCATGCCGCCTCCCTGTGCTGTAGATAACTCTATTATCTATTCATGAGTAGCCCTAAGATCCCCTATAGCCTATCCACCTCTGCATCAGATAGTGCCAATTGTGCCTCTGTAATGTCTCTCTCCACCCTGGTGCTAGCCAACTCTACATCAGACTCTAGAACTTGACCTACAGGATCATTGGATCCACCTCCTCCCCACCACCTCCTTCTGAGCCACTCACCACTACCTCTACCCTATGGAAAACTCAATGCCCACCAATCCCCAACCCACCTCGGCCATCTCCTCCATCTCCATTATCTCCCCTGTCACTCTCCTCCTCCTCCTCACTACTCTTGACCTTTACCAACTATCCCAATGGAAGGGTCAACCTCATAGGCTATTGCTCCTCCCACTAGACATCATAGTCTGACGTATTCCTAGTGTATACACCTAAAAATGACACGATTCTGTCTAAATAAATATTCTTAATATTTATTCCATTCTAATTCTTCTATCAATAAATAAATTTATTTATTTGATTCATATTCCTCTAAGTTAATTAAATATCAAAATATTTAATTACCTCTTCTAAAGTCAAAATTAAATAAAAACCTTTATTTAATTAAATTCTTCCAAACAATTAAATAATTCTTAATTATTTAATTAAATCAAATCATTCTTCCAAATTTAAATAAATCAAAACAAATTTATTTAAATCCTCTCGATCTCCAAAAATAAAATATAATCAAATATTTTATTTATTCTTCCAAATCATGCACAATAATTAAATAAATTTATTTATTTAATTAGCTTTCTTATCTTCTAATTCTTCAAATTTCTTCCAAATCTTCTAAAAATAAGTCTTCTTCTCCATGCACACAAAATTAAATAATTTATTATTTAATTTCTCTCAAATCATACAAAAGCAAATCTCAAGTTAAGTTAACTGACTCAATCAACCTTATTTTTATCAATATCTCTTAAAGTAGAAAAAAAGGTTTATAATTTATGAAGCCATATCTTATCTTTAGAAAAGAAAGTAGTTAACTCAAATAAAACAGCTTTTGTGTGACACTTGTCTTCTTCTTATTCGCGCACGTTCCTCAAGGTTTCTATACCGTTGATCTTCTCATTCTTTCTATACCGTTGATCTTCTCTTTCACAAGTCTATAAATTGAACCTTATTCCTCCATTTCATTCATCCAAGCTTTAAGTATTGTTACTCTGCAGGAATTACAGCATGCCTTTGGCACCAATTCCTTCATTGCTTGTGATCACACTCGTTACCATACTATTAGCATTGTTGTGAAACTCCTCTTCATTACAAAGCAACTATCATAGTCGTTCTCCATTGACAATCTTGGAATAGCAAGGAAGCGTACTCTCTGAGGGCCTTATTCATACATGCAAGATCGATTGAGATAGGCAACCAATGGAAGCTATGAAGCTTTGAGGTTTGCAAAGGTTTTTGAAGTTCTTTTTTTTTATTGATCTCGTTGTTTCTGTATTTCATTCAGTTTTGGGCATTTTGATATTGATATATTGATTATTCATTTGAATCCAATTTTCCCTTAACATTTTTGGCACCCACCGTGGGGCCTAGCCCCAAATTTAACCCAAAAAATGAGTTTTTGTGTTTTAGAAAGTCGTACACAGGAAAAAATTGCGCATCTGACACATCCTAACACACATCTGCTGTCTGTTCCAGCACATACATTATTTCGGCGTATACAAACTCTGTTCTGGCACATCCATCCTCCGATACGGCGCATCTGTCAGTTCAGCGCATATACACTATTTTCTTGCACTTTTGACCTCTGTATTAGCGTATATGTACTGCAGCGCTTCTGATCTCTATTTCTATGCATTCAGTCTCTGAAGCGGTGCATCTGATCTAGGCAGTGATTTTTAGGGTTTCCTTGAAGTTTGTGCTAACGCTGACGTCTCTTTGCAGGAGCACTCTTGATTTGTTTTGTAGGCTAGGTACTGGTTTAGAATCATATAGTTGCACTTGTTAACTCACACTTCAATTTCTAACGGGAAAGTAAATGGATGCTCATGCAAATCTCACATAGTCTTAACTAGGAAGGCGGTAATTGAATCATTGCTATATTGCTATCTTTCAAAGTTAGACTCATTGCTATCTTGGTAAAACTGAACCATTGCTATCTTGTTATCACTTCAAAGTTAACAACTCATTGCTATCTGGATAAAATTAAACACATCATTGCTATCTGGGTAAAACTGAACCATTGCTATTTAGATTATCACTTCAAAGTTAACAAATTTGTGCTATCTAGATAAAATTGAACACATCATTGCTATCTGGGTATAACTGAACCATTGCTATCTTGATCATCACTTCAAAGTTAACAAATTTGTGCTATCTTGGCTAAAATTGAACACATCATTACTATCTTGGTAAAACTGGACCATTGCTATCTTGTTATCACTTCAAAGTTAACAATTTTTTGTGCTTGCCCAAGTAGATAGCTCATCTAGTTTTTCTCATTTTAACTAGGGAAAAGAACCACTATATTCTGTGTTATGGGAATGATACTAGGCCTATGCTCTCCCCTATCTTGGGTGACCAAAATGTCAGACATATCATTTTTGCATGTGTTTTTCCTTTAGAGGGGCCTGCTCTTGGATACCGTTCATCCAAGTAAGAATGACCCTAAGTGGTAACAAGCTAGACACCAAGCCCTTCCAAGCCACTATAAATAAATTGTGTTTGGAGTGAAAGCTTCAAACAATGAGTACAGTTGTGTTATACTGACAACCAACGTCTCCCAAAACCCTCCAAGGCGCAACCCTTGCAGGCTAGGAGACTCCATAATGGAGAGTAGTGTTGCCGCATGTATAACCACTCGAATGGTTGCCATTATTACTCATCCTTTGTTTTAGTAGGCCAAAAACCCCTATAATCCGGTACAGGGAAGGGCGATTATCACCTCCCGAAGATGCTTCACTAGAGATAGTGAGAATTCGGTTTTATACTGTCCTTTGAAACATAGGTTTGTACTTGCTTTCTTTTAGTCCAAAAAGAGTCAAAAAATCACAAAAAAAAAACCATAAAAACATTCTTTGTGTTTGCTGTGTCTTCTTGCCATAATTTCAGAAAATCAAATCAAAGAGACCTTCTTGCAACCAAAGATACCAAAAACATCATAAAATTGCCAAAAACTTGCAAAATATCACTGAAAAACTAGAGTGGCGCATTCGTCCTCTTTTGCTGCACATTTGTGCTGACCTATGGCACATCTATACTGACTTGCAGTGCTTTTACTACCTATAATGGTGCATTTTATATTTACCAGTGTGGCGCTTCTGTGCTGACTTGTTGCGCATTTACCAGTTTTTGCAGCACATCTGTTCCTGTGCATGCGTAACAGTGAGTACTTCCACATCTTTTCAAAAAACAAATTTAGGTTTTCTATGTACCCATTTCATTCTTATGTCAGTTTCTGTTCAAATGGCAAAACAATTAGAAGTAATTGCTCAAGAACTCCAATACCTACGAGAGCAATTAGACTTCAATATCTCGCCCCAGGATCATATAGCAATTGCTCAAGAACTCCAAGTGATACAACAAGAAATGACAATCTTACAAGCTGAATAGGCCAGTACTAGCTACACCTCGCCCCAAAAGCATACATCCTTTTCTCGTCTTCATGATACTCTTGACAAGGCAAGCACCACCTCAAGTTAGATATCATATACCACTCCATCTACTAGTCCTCCCTCACCATCTCCTAGAACACATGGCCCAAAGCATACTAATCCTACCATGGAGAACTCCAAATCCACTCATCCATTACCTCACTCCTCTACCCATACACCTACCAATGATGTGATCCAAGGGCTACTAGCAGAGAGTCAACCATGTCCCCAATTTCTGGTCCTTGACCTTATCAAAGAGTCTTCAACCATCTCAAATCCTACAACCCCTTCATATAACATGTAACCCCTTGATCATATTGAAGAACCTCCTACCATGCACCAAAGTCAAGGTCCGTCGCACCTTCATGTTGTTGACCAAGAGCCTATCCAAGAGTCTTCTACCTCAACTTCAATTCAAGCACACCAAGAGTTATGTCAAGAGCACACTTTAGAACATGTGGAAACATCAACTCCTTGTCTAAATCAAGATCAAAGCACTCCCATCCAACCCTTACATAACCTTTATCTTTTCGATGATCCTATATCTATACATGAGCAAAAAGTCCAATTTCAAACCATTCATAACCTATATCTTTTCCATGATCAAGATACTACCTTTGATTAAGAAGCTATCCATGAGCAACTTGATCCTATACATGAGTTAGAGATCCAATTTCGGCCTCTCCATAACCTCTATCCTTTATGTGATCAGATTATTATCATTGATGACGAACCTATACAAGAGCACCTTAATTCCACCACGCTAAATCCTATCTATGATCAAGATCCCACCTACGATCAAGAGTCTATCTATAATCAAGCAGACCATGATGATCCTCTTAGCCCACTTTATGCATTCCAAGGTCCCGAGCTTATAACCCCATCTAGTCCCATCCAAGATCCAACAGCTTCCTCCTCCTTTGATGAGACACTTGCCTCCCAAGCAAGCATATAAGATCAAACCAAAAATACTCCTCCGCCATCCATTATCGTGTTGGTAGGTGGCGACTGATCAGGAAAGTACTGTACAGTAGCCATGTATCCTCGTCGAGGTTCAGGCCAACTTAAAAAATCCTAGGGCTGACTTAAAAAATCCTATTTTTTATGACCGACATAAGAAAACCCTAATTTTTGTAACCGACAAAAAGGATTGATAAAAAGCGGCCAAGGGTTAGGGTTTGGATATTGTATTGTAGCATTTGCAGCGGTATTGAGTTGCAGGGATTGCTAATTGTAATCATTTTGATTTACTGGATAATAATATTGGACTCTCTGTTTGGTGGATGTAGCCCGAGTTTGGGTGAACCATGTTAAATCTTGTCTCTCGTTGTTATTAATTCTGTGTATTTCCATTTCTCTGTTTAATCTTTATTTGCTTTTAATTGATATCTTTTGCCATCTAACCCTAACAAGTGGTATCAGAGCAGGTTGTGTTCGATTATCGTCTACAGGAAAGTCTCACGGTTGAGTGGGAGCAATGGTGGACGAGGGAAGATTGAAGGTCGATAAATTCAATGGGCAGAACTATTAGTTATGGAAGATGCAGATGGAGGATTACCTCTATCAAAAGGATTTATGGATGCCATTGGAAGGAGTAGCCAAAAAACTGGCAACAATGTCTGATGAGGATTGGAATCTTCTTGACAGAAAGGCACTGGGAACCATTCGGTTGTGCCTAGCACCGTCGGTGGCGTTCAATATAACGGAAGCAAAGACAACAGATGGTCTGATGAAAGCTTTGGCTAAATTGTATGAAAAACCCTCAGCCTCAAATAAGGTATTTCTTATGAAGCGTTTGTTTAATCTGAAAATGGTTGAAGGTGGATCTGTGACAGATCATTTAAATGAATTTAATACGATTGTCAATCAATTAACTTCTGTAAATGTAAAATTTGATGAAGAAGTTAGAGCTCTCTTGATATTATGTTCATTGCCTGAAAGCTGGGATAGTTTGGTAATGGCGGTTAGTAACTCTGTTTCTGGTTCAAATACCCTGAAATTTGATGATGTTGTTGGTGTTATTCTGAGTGAGGAAATTCGTAAGAAAAGCTCAGGTGGATCCAAATCAGGCAGTGTTTTGAATGCAGAAAGTAGGGGCAGATCAAAGGAGAGAGGAAAAGGTTTTGGAGGTCATGGGAAGTCATGAGGAAAATCAAAGGACAAAAGATCCCAAACCAGAGGACAGAAAGATTGCTGGTACTGTGGAAAACTAAGTCATCTGAAGAAAGATTGCTGGTCTCGGAAAAATAAAGGAGATAAACAAGAAGGCAATAAGGAAGCAAATGTGGTAAGTAATAAATCTAAAGATGACGCTTTGATTCTTTCCCTAGATAATGCTGATGATTCATGGGTTTTAGATTTAGGGCCTCATTTCATGCTACGCCCCATAGAAGGTATTTTCTTGATTATGTCCAAGGGGATTTTGGGCTGGTTTATTTGGGAGATAACAAACCCTGTCAGATTGTTGGAAAGGGAAGAATCAAGATTAAGTTGCAGAATGGGAATCATTGGCTACTACAAGAGGTGAGGCATGTTCCAAGGCTCAATAGGAATTTAATTTCAGCAGGGCAGCTAACTGAACAAGGTTGCACTGTTACATTTACTGATAAAAATTGGAAGGTTTCAAAAGGTGCCTTAGTAGTAGCAAAAGGTGTGAAAGTAGGCACCTTATATCTTTGTACAAGTCATACTGTTCCTTCTACTTTAGATGTTATAGAGGAAAAACAAACAGGTTCAGGAACAGTTGCTGCAGGTTTGTAGGAAGAGACTGGAAAAGTTGTTGCAGGTTCTGAAACAACACTGTGGCATAATAGACTTGGGCATATGAGTGAAAAAGGTATGAAGGTACTTCATTCTAAGAAAGTTTTACCAGGTCTGAAATATATTAATATGGATTTCTGTGAAAGTTGTGTGTATGGAAAACAAAAGAGAGTCAATTTTCTCAGAGATGGGAAGCAAAAGAAAAATAAAAAGTTGGAGCTTGTGCATACAGATGTATGGGGGCTAGCTCAGGTATCTTCTTTCGGTGGCTCTCGGTATTATGTTACATTCATAGATGATGCAACTAGGAAGGTCTGGATTTATTTCCTTAGACATAAATCTGATGTATTTGAAACATTTAAGAAATGGAGAAGCTTGGTTGAAAATGAGATAGGTAAAAGATTAAAATGTCTCAGATCTGATAATGGCGGTGAGTATTGTAGCAAAAAATTTAAAGATTATTGTTCCTTTAATGGAATTCGTAGGCAGAAAACGGTTCCAAGGACTCCACAAGAAAATGGAGTGGCTGAACGCATGAATAGGACAATAATGGAGCGTGCAAGGACCATGAGATTGCATGCTAGACTGCCTTTAAACATGTGGGCAGAGGCTGTCAACACTACTGTATATTTAATTAACAGAGGTCCTTCAGTTCCTTTGGGCTGTGGTATTCCAGAGGAAGCATGGATTGGAAAGAAGGTGAGTTATTCTTTTCTGAAAACCTTCGGCTGTGAAGCATTTGCACATATAGATTCTGAAAATAGAACCAAGTTCGATGCGAAATCAAAAAAATGTACCTTCGTTGGATATGGCATTGATGAATTTGGTTATAGGCTTTGGGATTTTGAAAATCAAAAAATTGTGAGAAGCAGGGATGTTATATTCAATGAGAAGGTGTTGTACAAAGATCAGTTGTAGCAGCATGAGAAGAAAGAAAAGGATTATGTGGTGCTGGATGATACTCCAAATAGTGATGTTCCAGTGGCTCCTCATGCTCCACAACAGCAACCAGAAATACCACAAACTCCAGTGAATGTTAGACGGTCAACAAGGATAAGTAGACCTCCTGAAAAGTTTTCTCCCTCTTTGTATTCTATTTTGTTAACAGATGCTGGTGAACCAGAAGGGTATGATGAGCTATGCAGGTGAATACACAAGTTCAATGGGAGCTTGCCATGAAAGAAGAAATGGACTCCTTGCTGAAAAATCAGACTTGGGAATTATGTAAGTTACCTGCAGGTAAAAAGGCTTTACCAAACAAATGGGTTTACAGGTTGAAAGAGGAAGATGGAGGTAAGAAAAGATTTAAGGCCAGGTTAGTTGTAAAAGGATTTGCACAGAAATAGGGCATTGATTTTGATGAGATATTTTCTCTGGTTGTCAAGATGACTTCTATTCGTACTGTTTTAAGTATTGTGGCTGCTGAAGATTTGCATTTGGAACAGCTAGATGTGAAAACTGCCTTTCTCCATGGTGATTTGGAGGAGGAGATATACATGGCACAACCACAGGGATTTGAGGTCAAAGGTAAGGAGAAACAAGTGTGCAGATTGAAGAAGAGTTTGTATGGCCTGAAACAAGCACCTCGGCAATGGTATTTGAAATTTGATAGTTTTATGGCTGAGCAAGGCTACAATAGGTGTAATTCTGACCATTGTGTTTATTTTAAGAGGTTGGATAATGACAGCTACATTATTTTATGTTTATATGTTGATGACATGCTTGTAGCTGGGTCTAACATGGATCACATTCGAGAGTTAAAACATCAGTTAGCACAGTCATTTGATATGAAGGATTTAGGGGCAGTAAAACAAATACTTGGTATGAAAATTTGCAGAGATAGGACGACCAGAAAATTGACTCTATCTCAGGCTGCTTATGTTGAAAAGGTGTTGCAGAGATTCCATATGGAGAATGTAAAAGCGGTCAGCACACCTTTGCCTAGTCATTTGAAATTGACTAAGGAGATGTGTCCAAAGACACAAGAGGAGGAAGAAAAAATGTCCAAGGTCCCATATGCTTTGGCTATAGGAAGTTTAATGTATGCCATGGTATGCACGAGACCGGATATTGCACATGCTGTAGGAGTCGTTAGCAGGTATATGAGTCATCCCGAATGTGAGCATTGGAATGCGGTAAAATAGATTCTTAGATATTTGAGAGGTACATCTAATAAACACTTGTGTTTTGGGGGCTCTAATACTGATTTAGCAGGTTATGTAGACTCTGATTTGGCAGGGGATATTGATACCAGGTGAAGTACTACAGGTTATGTCTTTACTGTAGGAGGAACATCGGTGAGTTGGATTTCCAGGTTGCAAAAGGTGGTTGCTTTATCCACCACAGAGGCAGAATATGTAGCTACACAGAGGCAAGCAAGGAGATGATATGGCTGCAATCTTTCATGGAAGAATTGGGTAAACAACAGGCTAACAGTTCTTTGTATACAGACAGTCAGAGTGCCATACATCTTGCAAAGAATTCTGCTTTGCATTCCAAGACCAAACACATACAGTTGAGGTATCACTTCATTCGGTCGGTGTTGGATAATGGACAGTTACGGCTGGAAAAGATACATACAGATGAAAATCCAGCAGATATGTTTAAAAAGGCAGTGACAAGGGAGAAGCTGAGCTCCTCTTCAGCTTCAGTTGGTCTTCTAGACTGACAACAACAAAAATAGAACAGTAGAGTCCAGGGTGCTTATTTCCAGTGGGAGCTGCATGCGCAGCAGTGTTGTCCAGGCTCAGTCTCCAAGTGGGAGATTATTTGGTGTGGAGCCTGATCAGTCTCCAAGTGGGAGATTATTGGTAGGTGGCGACTGATCACAAAAGTACTGTACACTAGCCATGTATCCTCGCCGACTTAAAAAATCCTAGGGCCGACTTAAAAAATCTTATTTTTTATGACTGACATAAGAAAACCCTAATTTTTGTAACCGACAAAAAGGCTTGATAAAAAGCGGCCAAGGGTTAGGGTTTGGATATTGTATTGTAGCATTTGTAGCGGTATTGAGTTGCAGGGATTGCTTATTGTAATCATTTTGATTTACTGGATAATAATATTGGACTCTCTGTTTGGTGGATGTAGCCTAAGTTTGGGTGAACCATGTTAAATCTTGTCTCTCGCTGTTATTAATTTTGTGTATTTCCATTTCTTTGTTTAATCTTTATTTGCTTTTAATTGATATCTTCTGTCGGCTAACCCTAACATATCGACCATGTTGCAAATCCCCCACCACGTATCCTTGGTCTTACCGCCTTCATTCATGAGTGTTCCTCCTTAGAACACCAGCCACCATTATCCTCTATCCCACTTTCTTCATCCAATAAGGAACTTGTGTCTAGTGTTCCACCTACACATAATCCCGCTGACTATCAAGGTAAAGGAATAGGCCTTCACAAACAAGGTATTTTGGAGCTCGTCCATGTCAATGTTCCTCCTCCTTCATATGGCCTTGGATACACACCCCAAGGTGAATAATCTCAAGATGTTGGTACTTCTTCCACTCCTTCAAAATCCTCCACTTTCCATCGCAAACCCTATCATATCCCCAAAACATATGTCGCCATTCCACCTCCATCATCCTATAATCATCAAAAGCATGTGACCATACACCTTCCACCATCCAATCTACCTCTGCTACTTCCAACTCCTAACATCCCTCCATGCATTTTACCACCACTTCTTCCAACACCTTATTCGCCTATCTATGAATCTTCTAACAATCCCAATCATGACCAACCAATGCACGTGTTGTCTAAACAAAGGGCTTCCACAAACCTCACTTCCACTATCCCAAGGGAATTTCACAGCAAAAATCTGGATGCCTCTACCTATAAAGTCAAAAATCCTAAGAGTCCTCATGACCAAGGATACAAAAGCCAAGAATCAAAGAAACATCCTTCTCAAGAGCTGTATACACCCACACAACTATATGCCAAACTAAAAAAGGTGTGGGTCCACATCAAACAAATGATTACCTCCGAAGCTGCACCAAAGCTGCATACACCCCAGCCCATACCTTCATAGGTACTAGCTAAAAGCAAAATGGTTTGGGTGCCTAAGAAAAAACCCATCAAGTCAAATGAGGCATCCACCTCTCAAGAATCTCAACCATCCACTTTCTCCCATTCCATCCAAAAGTCTCAAATTCTTCCATCCCACATGACAAGAAAAGCTCAAAAAAATACTCAGTCTATGTGGATCCCTACATGCCCAAGCCATTCATCCATAAGCAAAAGTCTCCGTTGCTTCCTACACTACTTTCCCATCACCAACTTCAATGTTTATCACGGTATGTGCAACCATTGGTCATGATTCTCTTCCATCCCACAACATTTCCATATATCTCCATCTCCCCTTCCTTCCACTATTATCCTACATATCTTCCTCATCCTATTCCTATGGTCCATGCTTTTTCATAGACTTTTCATCCATCCTTGCATAAGTCCTCCGTATTATGCATCGTCATCCACTGTTGCACCCTCCATGATCCAATATCTACCCTTCTCCATCTTACTTTCATGCAATCCCCTACCAACATCTATGAGAACACTTGACATGGTCCATACGACGGCATCCATCTAGCGGGACTATCACATTTCAAGGAATTAGATACTTGAGTCTCTCCCTTCCATATCCACCTTCTACCTATCAAAAATATTCAAAAAAAAAAATCCTTTGTCCAATGGTGAAAATCTGGCAAACAAGTGCCTTAGATAAGTACCATGATGAAAACCTGGTAAACAAGAGTCATGTGTAGGTTGGTCTTCCATGTCACCTACACTTGGGGGGTGCCTTGTCTCATTAGCCTATCACTCTTCTCCTATCAATTTCCTTTTGTTCCATTTCCTATCCTATCCTTCTATCCATTACATACCTATCATTTGAATCCATCCATCCTAATCTTCCCTTCCTTCATTTTTCTTGATCTTGATAAAGATTAGGGGCACAATGTTGACAAATGTTTTAGATGCCTCTTGACACACCTTATCCCTCCAAACCATTCCAATCCTTCATTATCCTCTCATCCTCCTGTCGTCATAAGCATTGTCATGAAAAATCCTAAGTATTCTACCTACAATGGGGCACATTATTCTTATGTGACATAGTCCTTGGAGATCTCATCCTTGTTTCCTTCTACCTAACCATCTGTATCCACTGTAACCCATACATCTACCTATGCGTGGTGTTTCCTTGTCATCAATATCATCAATTCCATATCTAATCCATAGTTGTTCCATATCGTGTCTTATCTAATCCATATTTGTCCCATATTCGTTCCATATCCATTCCATATCTGATCCATATCCATTCCATATCTGTTCCATATCGTGTCTTATCTAATCCATATCTATTCCATATCATGTCTTATTTGATCCATATATGTTCCATGTCTGATCCATATCGTGTCTCATCCAATCCATATCTTAGGTCCATCAAAGTTAACCCCGAACTATGTTGCCTCTACGTCGTCACGTAGGCAAGGCCATTTAGTAATGAGCCCCTGAGGCACTAGGTTAGTCCCTTAGGGTCCGTCTCACCAGTAAAGATTGTGGAATCCTTCGCCAGGCAAGCAAGCGCAAGCAAAACCTACTTTTCAAGTAGAAATTTTGATGCAAGACCTCAACCTATCCAAAGGAAAGCAAGCAAGTACCTAAAGTACTCTAAATGATTTTTACCCAAATTATGGCAAGAAACAAACACATCTAAATGCAAAAAATGTTTTTTGGGTTGGAATCATGGTTAAGTTATAGCGTCTTGATTTTGTTATCATGTCTTTCTATGCTACTCAAGGATGCCAAAAGCTAGAGATGCTATAATGGGGGCATGATTCTTTTTTTGTTTTTTGTTTGAGGATTAAACTTTAGTAATGTGACGCCTTGTCTAAAGACATGATCGGCAAAAGATCATCGAGGACATCAAAGGTCTAACATGAAAGGGGGCAGTCCTTGTCTGTTGATACGCAAGAAATACTCAGGTCATCTCAGTTCAATTATACCTCGATGCTTGTATTAACTTTCTAAATCAAAATCCATGTAAGCAATACTCAAGTCATCTCAATTCAATTATACCTAGATGCTTGTATTAACTTCCAACATTTGGAAAAAGTACCCAAAAAAAAAGCCCAATGATGAAATAAGCACTTCAAAATACTTGCACTATAAAGATGGCAAAACCATTCGCATCCTCTCGCATCCATTCACATCCACAAAGAATCCATAGCATGTCCCATGCAATAAAAATTCTATGCAGAGTATCAATGTTTACAAATAAAAGCTTGTGATTCCTTCTATCGAGTCATTCTTCTATCAATCAACTTTCTGTCTATCATTGTATCTCTCCTCAATAGTTCTAGCTGTCAATCCGAGCAATGATCCAAATACAGGTCCATCCTTAATCCATACCAATTGAGTCAAGTCAATCTTGTCAAATGATCCAATCACAATCAGTGGTCTTGATCCTTGTCTTGTCGTAAACCATATCAATCAATTGTCTTATACAGGATCTTACATTGTTGAAATCAGTCCAATACACGCGTCTTACACGACCCTGAAACCAGACATTATCCTTCATGTTGCTCTAGGGATATATTGTTCCCAGCCATGACAACACTGTCGTATATCGTTATCAATATATCGTTGGTTTACCGCTCGACAGGGGCAATACCTTGTTTGTTCTTGTATCATTTGTGCATACTTGCTTGCTTGCTTGTGTGTGTCATCATTTTCTCTTGCATCGTGTATCATTCAGCTCTTCCTTCACCTATTTTCTTCAAACGTAACCTTCTTCATTGTGAGATTGTCCGTCTCACGCCTTCTGCCTTCTTCTCGTCCAATCTCCCGAGGGGGCATCCTGTCGTTAAACCTATACCAGGGGCAAACTGAGGCATGTATTATTATCAGACAATTTATTCTTTGAAGCAACGTCGTAAACTGCATTGCATCAAAGAGGGGCAAAATGTATACACCTAAATGTGACAATTCAGTCTAAATAAATATTCTTAATATTTATTCCATTCTAATTCTTCTATCAATAAATAAATAAATAAATAAATTTATTTGATTCATATTCCTCTAAGTTAATTAAATATCAAAATATTTAATTACCTCTTCTAAAGTCGAAATTAAATAAAAACCTTTATTTAATTAAATTATTCCAAACAATTAAATAATTCTTAATTATTTAATTAAATCAAATCATTCTTCCAAATTTAAATAAATCAAAACAAATTTATTTAAATCCTCTCGATCTCCAAAAATAAAATATAATCAAATATTTCATTTATTCTTCCAAATTATGCACAATAATTAAATAAATTTATTTATTTAATTAGCTTTCTTATCTTCTAATTCTTCAAATATCTTCCAAATCTTCTAAAAATAAGTCTTCTTCTCCATGCACACAAAATTAAATAATTTATTATTTAATTTCTCTCAAATCATGCAAAAGCAAATCTCAAGTTAAGTTAACTGACTCAATCAACCTTGTTTTTATCAATATCTCTTAAATTAGAAAAAAGCTTTATAATTTATGAAGTCATATCTTATCTTTAAAAAAGAAAGTAGTTAACTCAAATAAAATAGCTTTTGTGTGACACTTGTCTTCTTCTTATTCGCGCACGTTCCTCAAGTTTTCTATACCGTTGATCTTCTCGTTCTTTCTATACTGTTGATCTTCTCTTTCACAAGTCTATAAATTGAACCTTATTCCTCCATTTCATTCATCCAAGCTTTAAGTATTGTTACTCTACAGGAATTACAGCGCGCCTTTGGCACCAATTCCTTCATTGCTTGTGATCACACTCGTTACCATACTATTACCATTGTTGTGAAACTCCTCTTCATTACAAAGCAACTATCATAGTCGTTCTCCATTGACAATCTTGGAATAGCAAGGAAGCGCACTCTCTGAGGGCCTTATTCATACATGCAAGATCGATTGAGATAGGAAACCAACAGAAGCTATGAAGATTTGAGGTTTGCAAAGGTTTTTGAAGTTCTTTTGTTTGATTGATCTCTTTGTTTCTGTATTTCATTGAGTTTTGGGTATTTTGATATTGATATATTGATTATTCATTTGAATCCAATTTTCTCTTAACACCTAGCATCCACCACATCTACCCACCACTCCCACTGAAATGACACTAATACGTTGAATGCAGCAATAACTATGTGAGAATCAATGGGAACTCCCCATCCCTCTGATCCCTCCCTTGTAACTTGAGGGAATATAACCTCTATTTGTGGCTCTCCCTGTCGCACCCCAAACTATCTCAATACGCACTCAAGCATATATCGATTAATAATATGCTCTGTCCTCCCCATGATGTATCTACCCAGTTGAGCATAAGGCAGATGATCCACGTCTCCCTACCATCTCTCACATGCTCTCCATGTCTGCCATATCACTGAGTCTAACTCATCCAAGACTCACCTCTAGTACCTCAAGACCCCCAGTCGACGATGTTGTAACACTCTTGCATATAGATACACATACGACCGCCTCGTCATCCTGACATACACACATACTGGACATGCAATGGCTATGTACTCCTAATCCCACACATGGAGAAGAGTGACTCCACATCCCAGGCTAGTCCCTCATCTATAAACTACCAGGTGCATATCACGATATAGATGGGCTAACACACATGGCCCCCATGCGTACACAGTCCCCTCCTCATACATCTTATCCAATACAACTCCCCAGCCAATCAAGAAGCCACGTGACCTCCTGTCTGGCACCAATATACATCTAATCAGTGTCGCAATGTATGTCATGACCTCCAGAGAGACCATCCCATCCTATCATATCAGCTCCTAACCTCTCCTATCTAGCGGAATGACATCAGGAGCAAACACATGTCTCAACGCTGCTACACCTGCGTCCTGGTCATATACAACCCTCTCTCCATGTATCAAGATCTGCAGGATCCTCTAGACGTCCTCTAGAGTGACTGTAATCTCCCCTGTCAGAAGCAAAAAAGTGCACTGATCACTCTACCATCTCTCTACTAATGTTGTCATCATGGCCCTATGGACCCGAATCTCTGGCATATATGCCAAGTGGCAAATTTGATCCACTCCAGCACTAGCACATCCCCTGGTCTGAACCTCTCCCGGAAAGACAATGGAGGTAGCCTTCGCTCTCTCAACTGTAGCGCAAACAATTCCACCTACATCCATCACACCACTTAATTATCCTTTTTTTACATAAACTATGCAAAAGTGCTAAGTCCCCTAGCGTTGGCATTAACAGACACATAGGCACTAACAAAAGCCACGCTTGCGTTAATTCATGCACAATTGCTAACCTCTCCTATGCTAGCGCCAAAAGGCAAGAAGGCACTAACAGATCTTACATTTGTGCTAAACCCCCACGTAAGTGCTAAAACATCCCATGCTAGTGCTGATTAGCACTTATGCACTATTTTCTCTTGTGGTAGCACTAACAGGCATGTAAGCGCTAATCCCCTTAACACACATGTTGAATGGCACGGAGGCGCTACCCTACACCACGCAAGCACCAAATTAGGATGCATGTGCTAAACCGCCCATCATAGGCACCATACCACCCTGTCTAGCTGGTCATTTTTTGACATGACAAATGCACTACTCTGCAACAGAGGTGCTAAACCAAAGTGAAAGCACTAACTGCTCTGCCTTAGGTGCTATGCTCGACTTGAATGCGCTAAGTGAGTGCTTTAGTGCATTGGTTGACCCTAATCTACCTTACATTTAATGGGACATAAATACCTGAAACCCAATTCACAAAGGGGGGATAGGCCACATACTGACTCGCCAGCCTCCATAGGTCACCTGTACTCTTGAATTTGCTCTGCCCGATGCTTGTGTCGTGGAATTCCCGCCATAGCTTCCACACTCTATCACTCTTCTCTCTCCAAATCACTCAAGCCTAGGTGTACAAATGAGGATTATGGGCTCCCCATAGCCTATTTATAGCCTCCACCTAAGCCCTAACCTTAATTTTTCTATCCCAACCCTAATCTTTCACCCATAGCTTCATACCATATCTATTTTTTCCTGTGTTTTCTTCTTCTGATCCCATTTTCCATCCTGCATCCCGCCATATCTACCATTTTCTTCTTTTCAAGAGTTCACCTAGATTTTTTTTCATCTGATCTCTCAAGGGGGCATATCCCACTCTTTCCTCCTTTCCCTTCAGTCAGCTGGGGCAAAATTTTCTTTGACATGACATCACTCCCGTACAATCGCAACGTCATATCAAAAAGGGGAAAAATGTAGACACCTAAAAATGACAAACCCTATATGGTCATCTTCATGCATCCCCTATCATGATAACTTATCCCCTTTCCTATAATTAATTAAATATATCAATTTATTTAATTAATTTGTCAAATCCCCCATAGTCACTTACCCATAATTAATTAAATAATTTAAATTTAATTAATTACTCTCACCTAACCATTGTCCATAATTAATTAAATAAATATTATAATTTAGTTAATTAATATCCCATCCTTTGTCACTAACCTAAATTAATTAAATAAAGTCTATTTATATAATTAATCCACCTAGCTTATGACTAAACCTAGGCTAATTAAATAAATATCATTTATTTAATTAGCTACCCTACCCTACATTGCCCCTATGACCAAATTAATTAAGTAAACCTCTACTTAATTAATTTGAGCCACTAATTAATCTATCTACTAATTCTCACTAGCCATATTAATTAAGTTAATCACTTAGTTAACTAATATAATCCCTCGTTATCCCATCTTCCCATAATTGATTAAATAATTAACATTATTTAATTAATAGGAGTCACATGTGTCTCCACCTCATCTTTCCTAATCTATGAAAGAGTGTTATTTAATTAATAAAGCTCACATATGTCTCCACTCACCTTTCCAAATCCACGCATTTGTCACTTCTCATCCCACTCACCCATTAAAATGAATTTTAAATTCATTCACACATCTTCATCTTCATAAATGCAAAGCTTTCCCAAGGTTGAATTTAAAATTCCAAAATAATAGGAGCCCTTCATCTTTGTTGATGAAATTCTAGCCCTTGATCTCACTGTGGAATCTCCACCATTGATCTAAAAATCTTCAAAAATCTATAAATAAGAGCCTCTCCTAAGCCATAAAAATACTATAGACAAGCTTGATATACCATCCTTATGCTCCAAAAATTCTCACATACATAGCCAAAATTATAGCCAATTCCACATCCAATTTACATCTAAATCCTTACTTCCACTATGCTGGTATTAGATTGAGCAATCCGCATTGGTTCATATTGGGTAAAGCTAGGATTTTGCATTGGGTGCATGCATTTCCTCCACCTTATCAAGGTGACTTGAATGGAGGAGATGTAAAGGTATAACCCATTGTTTTTTGTTTGCTTTGTGTTTCTAACATCTCCTCCTTTCTTGTATCTTCAATAACCATTATTGGGAATAACCTTATACCTGCACACTCAGGTCAAACATCAGGCATACCTACTCCACATAATAAGAGCTAAAGCAACATAATCCACCCACTGTGATATAAATCATAACATGATATCAAATCATCACATTTAAATGTAAATCATCTACAACTAGCATGATCTAGGAACAAGTACATAATCCATAATGTTGAAACAAATATAATAATCACAAATATATTAAATATAGTGAAAACTGTGAAGCTGGAATATTTCAATGATTTACATATAAAGGCATAACATATGCATCCCATAATGTAGAGTCAAAAATATAATTCTAATACAAAACCTCGTCAAAAACACCTCAATGATCATACAAAACATCTCCAAAAAAGCATCCAGAATATTACTATTAGAACACCTCGATGACACAATAGACCTCATCGACAAGTTCAATGCAATGATTCATAACACAAGAATCACATAATACACTAATAAACACTCAATACCACATATATCATAATAACCAGAAAGTACACAAGACAAACACAAAAGTGGGCATTACATGTTTTCTTGCAGTTCCAAGTTCTAGGTGATACAAATCATGGCTAGCTCATCCTAGTTGGAGATAAAAAAAGTTCAATGGTTTAGGTTTTAAACTTTGGAAGCTAAAGATGGAGTATATCTTGGAAGAATGAGATTAATGGATTTCCATGAAAAATGAAAAGAATCTAGATAGTTTATTGGATGAAGAGTGGGTAAAACTTGATAAAAAAGCACGTGGCACTATTAAGTTGTGTTTATCTGATTTCATTTTTTTGAATCTTTCTAGCAAAACTACTACATATGAGTTGTGGAATAGAATATGATAAATTTACCAAACAAAGTGTCTCATGAATAAATTATGTTTGAAAAGAAAGTTATATTGTGTAAAAATGAGAGATGAAGACTTCATTGCAAAACATCTAAATGCATTTAATCTAATCTTGAGTCAATTACAGTCGTTAGATGTGAAGATAGACTTGGAAGAGGATAAGTGCATTTTATTATTATGTTCATTGCCTGAATCTTGGGATAATCTAATTATTGCACTCAATGGTTCTCTAATAGATTAAAAGATGGATGCCCTCATTACTTCCTTGCTCTCAAAGGAGATGAGGAGAAAATCTATGGATGATGGGTCTAAGGATGCATTACATGTGTAGGGAAGATCTAAAGAGAAGGGCAAGGACAAGCATAAAGGTGGTAAGGACAAGTTTAAATGTCACATCCCATTTGTTTTGCCTAATTTAAATAATTGTTTAATAGTGAACAATTAGGAAAGATAATTTGATTGTGTTAATTATCTTTGAATTATAATTATAAATGATTTCTAGTAATGATTAATCATTTTGATAATTACAAATTACAACTTATGTTGATTTATGATAAATCAAATAAAACAAAATTGTGGTTTCGATAAGAACTATCATTTATATTTCTCATGGGTGCGACATGAACTATCAACACTCTCTCAAGTTGGAGAGAGACTATCATTGAGGAGGAGGTTTCTAGCCGTTTGAAGGCAACTTGAAATGAAGGAATTTGTTCACACACTCACCTAGGTGCATTTAGCTTAGGTTACATATGCGTGAATTAAATTATTAAATTAATATTTGCTCAATTATATTATTTCATGACTTGGAATATAAAAATAGAATGCATCTGTATTTTTATTTAATTAGAAATAAAAGCAATGTTAAAATAAACTAAATGAGATTTAAAGATAAAGAGATTTTAAAATATTTGGATAAGATTATATTTATGCTTTATCATTAAGATTAAGTTATAAATTAAAGTAGATAAAAATAAAGATAAAAGGATAATTGAGCTTTCATGTATTATTTTTCTTTATTTTGTTTTAATTTTCTTTAATTTGTTTTATTATGAATTGATATAATTATTATGTATTATAATGAAGGAATATTATGAGGGGGTGATTATGAAGAATACCTCCAAACCCCACTTCTAAGGAGGGGTGTCATTTGGTTGTGGAAATAGGCCATGGTAATATAATTGATAATGTATATTTCTCCCTGACATGAAATTTTGAACCTGGTTCCATGAGGGAACATTAGAGAAAATACAAAAAGAAGGGAATGGAGAAGAAGTTTTAGAGAATTTGAAAAAATAATTCCAAATAAGTTTTATTATCTTTTGTGTTTGTTATTCTTTGAAGCTTCGACCATATTTTTGCATTTATTTTTCTTGGTAGATTATGATCAGTCCTTAAGGTTATGATATCCCTACATACATTGGACATAAGTATTGTGCCTTTTTCTTTTCCTTTGGCAAATCTGTTTTCTATTATTGTAACTTAATTTTGAACTATGGAATACTTATCTCGATGGGTAGAGACCAAATCGATTCTTAATAGTTTTGGAAAAAAAATTTAAATTTTTTTTTGATGCTTTAGTTATCTCAACAAATCACATTCAATTTTTGTACTTCAACATTTATCATACAAGTAGACCATACCAGTGGTAACTTCAACATCTAATGAATTTCCTCCATCCTTTATGCTTGAAGTCATCCTTACCTTTGTTTCTCAAGCTCCCGTGTAGCGGAATTGGATTATGCTTGTAAGTTGTGTTTGCTTAAAAAATCCTAAAGCTTTTGTGAATATTTTCCATTTGTTTTCATGGGTTGATGCCTCCTTTTGGATGCTACCAAGTAGTTAAGTTTTTTTTTTAATTACCTGCTACAAATTCCTTTATCATTTAGGCTTTGATTATTATCTAACTTTTGTTCCAAAAAATTCCACGCAACCTAAATAGAGGGAATTTAGTTTTAACCTTGCCAATAACATTTGTTCCAAAGTGGTCTCAACAATTCTATTGTGTGTATATCCTGCAAAAAATGCATTCTATGAGCCGAATCATCTTTGAGGTAATTGTTAAACAAATCTAGTGCCTTTTCTATTTGCTTGGAAGTTTCTAAAAGTCTTATAACAATCCTAATTTGGATCTCCAAGCCCTATTTTCATCATAATCTTTAAAAATAATATTAAGGAACAATTATAGCTTTGTATTATTTAGAATTCATTGGATGATTGAGATTTTGTAATTTGAAATGCTCTCATAATGGAATAATGAGGCTATAATATATGGCTATGGTATTTGATGATATCTCAAATAAGTAAGTGGCCATAATTGGGGCCTATATTATTATTGGTTACCTATTTGAGTAATGACTTTTATTGAATTTCTTTCATTTATATTGACTTAAATTCCATGATGATGAAATATAACTAGCTCCTCCTTACCATGTAATGTTAAGGAGCATACATGGTAAGGAGCATGTAGTGATACATTAAGGGTAATTTATTTTAGTTTTACATTTTTTTTTAAATTCATTTCTTCTCATTAAAATTACCATATCTATAATATTCCAAGAGATTGCCAAATATTAAAAACAATAGTATCCATATTATTTCAAGAGATGGCTAAATATTAAAAACAATAGGTGAATCTTTGTAAAAACGAATGTTGTCCAATCCTATATTACCATAAGATGATGAAGGTCTTTGTATTGATCACATGCTTGTGATTTGTATTGAGATTTGTAAATGTATATTTCATTTGTGGTTAAATAGTGGTGATTTGATAAGGCTGATTGTAGTTAAAACTACTCTCAAGTCTTAAGGAAAAACTTTAATTATTTTCTAGGTTTTGTTCCTCTTGGTCTTATCTCTACAAAACATTTTGAATTTTAAAATTTTGTTGAGAAACAAGAAAGTTATGGTAGTTTTACTACTGTCTAGTTTTAATGTCAAGTCAACTTTTCATTTTGTTTTAATAATTCAATTCATTGAATTGTGTTAGATAGGTGACAAACCAATTTATATAAAAATATTTTCTTTTGAATATGAATATAACCAATTCATGTTTAAATATGAACGTCAAAATTAGTTAAATGATAATCCATGTTCTTGAAGCGTTAGGTAAATTGATTTGTGGTAGAAGACCTTTATTTATTGAAGATCGATTGAATCTTCTGTGAATCAAAATGATATAGCTAAGTTTAAAATATATTGGCATGGTAGCTTGTTTGTTATAACTATATCAACTAGTTGAGACTTTACATTATGAGTCTTATTGGTATAAGACCCAAGACCGTAAATTTTTTGTTGCAATGTTGTCATGTTATTCTTTTTGTGGGACAATCGAGAAGGGTTGGTAGTTATGTTCATGAATTGTGGAGCCTCTAGTCTCGATAAGTAGGCAAGACCATTTCGTATGAGCCCCCAAGGCATAGATCTGGCCCTTAGGATGGGTCCTTTTGTGTGTTTTGTGAATTCTTTAAAATCTTTGGAGAGATATTATGCCAGATTAATTACTCGGGTAGAGTAAGACGTAGGTAAGTCAAGCTAATGATGGTTATGAGATGTGTAATCAATAAGTATTGATCATATGGATCTAGCTATATAACTATTATATGATTGAAAAACATAATATTTAAAAATGGTTAGCACCTTTCATTTTTGGTTTTATTATTAGTAGTAATTTGATATATTTCCTCTAAATTGAATGTCAAGATATCAATATGTGTTAAGGACAATTGTTGTTTGCCTAGTGTTTGAGTCATTTGAACTTTGATGACTTTTATGGATCTTGTTGGTTTGATGACTATATGAGTTATATATTAATATGTTAAGATATCATGGTGAGATGATTAGGATATTATTATGTTGTAGGCATTGTTTGTCATTGATTTGTATAATAGATTTTTAAGAATCTATTTTAAAATTGTATGCAATGTATGCTAGTGTGATTAGTATAATTTTGTATGTTAACCCCGAGATATGAATATGGACTCGTGTCATTCATGGGAAAATAGAGAATTTAACACGTCAGGGTAGTTCTGAGTGTAAAAGATACTTCAACCAAAGCTTTAAAATCAAATATAAGATGTGTTCCTTAGTTTGAATTATATTCTCTCCCATAACATGTTTATCAAAGGACATGTGCATTAGATATATGTATGTTTGCATGAGCATAAGATATAAGTATGCTAGATTGTTAGTGATTCACATGGTGCACCAAACTCCTTCATGCATGTTGGCTACATATTGTTAGATCCTTCAAGATGGGTTGGGCTTCTCCAGTGGAGTAGCATGGGGAAGCTTTAAGCTTTGTGGTAGGATGGATATCACCTCGATGATCCTCTCTCTCACCTCTTTTGCAGATTCTGAATATGGCTTCAGGAAAAGTGAACCTGTATTTATAAATGTAAAACAGATTGAGGCTAAAAATGTTGTAAAAGGACTTTGTCTGTAATGTAAATGATTGTGAATCATTTTATGTAATTTATGTATCTTTTTTTTAATAAAATGTAGGTCAATTGTTGACTTATTTGTATTTGGGTAAAAATTATGTTTATTTAATTAATTAATTTTATTATTTTATTAAATTTGAATTTGCGGAGATCTTACATTAAGGATAGATCTAAGTCCAAGGGAAGATCCAAGACACCTAGTAAGAGTAGATTGAGGTGTTGGAATTGTGGCAAATAAGGGCATCTGAAAAAGGAATGTTAGAATAAGAAAAAGGAAGATGAAGATTCCTCTACTAATAAATCCTCTGATGATGAAGCTACTAGTGCATTTAGTACTTCTTCTAACATAACTTTTAATGATTCATGGTTGATAGTAGGTGCATCCTACCACATGACTCCTCACAAGGAGTGGTTTTCAATGGATATAACTTATGATGGTGGGGAAGTTTTCGTTAGGGACAATAATGCACTAAAGATTGTGAGCTGAGAAGAGGCAAAATTAATTTTCAATGATGGAAGGGTGAAAACCCTCATGAATGTATTACGTATCCCTGGTTTAGCTAGAAATTTAATTTATGTATCTAAAATGATAGATTTAGGGGTACATGTTACTTTTCAAAAGAGTGATTGCAGGTTGTGTAGATGGAATTTGATGTTGGCTAAGGGCACTCTGTGTGGCACCGTATTTAGGATGGAGGCATCTATTTTTTGTAACTTTGTGAATGTAACTAGTAACTCTATTTCTTGTAAACTATGGCACCACAAGATAGGTCACATTGGTGAGAAGGGTCTTAAAACCCTCATTAATAAGAAGATGGTTGATGGTTTATTTGGTTACTTTGTTGACTTTGATTTTTGTTAACACTAGAGTATGGCTAATAACATAGAGTTTTATTTAAATCTAGTAGTACTAGAGTTAAATATATTGTGGAGGTTATTCATAGTGATGTATTTGGTCTTGTGGGTGTTCCTTCCATTAGAAAATCTTGCTACTATGTTAACATTTATCAATGATTTCTTTAGATATATGCGGGTTTACTTTTTGAAGCATAAATTTGTTGTATTTTCTATGTTTAAAGAGTTTAAAGCACTTGTTGAGATACACACATATAGGAAAGTAAAGGTTTTGAGAATGGATAATAGTGGTGAGTATTTCTTTATAGATTTTGATGATTATTGTTGTAAGTATGAAAAAGACGCACATGCCTATATGGCAGTCTGAGGATGACCTATAGTCCTAATCATGTGCATGTAAGCATCAAATATATATAACCTCTCAACAATTTTCCTCTTGGTGACATGTTTCATCTATTTTTCACTTTGTTTATGCTTTCCTAACCTTCGAGCTAGCCTCCTAAGGTCTTGCACTCTTTCTTGCTAGCCACTTGATCCATGTTCAACAAACCACTCCTGTCGCTTTCTATCCCTGACAACCTAATTAATCCACTTCACAAGAGGGAAATTTCATTTTTCCTAGGGGCTTCTTCATCATTTCATCCTTCTAGATTCATCCAATTAACCTTCCCAAGATTTATGTACCCTCAATTTTCTTGTTCAAGTCTTTTGTTCGAGGTCACCCCTTGTGTCTTCATAGTCTCCATGGGTGATCCTATAACTAAAGTAGGGAATCCAAGGGTGACCTACCATGGTAAAAGGGGTGACCCACTTTACAGATGTCCTATGGCTTTTTTCAAGGTCTCAAAACCATTTTCAACCCTTCTAGACCATTCTCTAACCCTAAAACCCCTATGTAAACCTTCCCTTGTGGGTTGCCCCTTATGTCTTCGAGGTCTCCAGGGGTGACCTTGCATTTTAAGTGTAGTCTCTAGGGGCAACCTACCCTGCTAAAAGTGGCAACCCTGTCGTCTTTTGTCACGTGTGTTTTCTTCCAATTGTACCCCAAATTTGCTCCATTTTGACTCCTAATTGTGGGATTTTTCATGCCTAACTAGTTATCAACTCCCTCTAACTATTTCAACACTCACAATAAGTCAATTCTTAACTTCCAATCAACCTTTTCTTATCTCCCAATTAATCATGTGTTATCTCCATTTCTTCTTCTATGATCTGCTCTCCAACCATTGTTCACTCCCAATCAGAGTTAGACCACTCCCTAATCAAATTTTTAACTCCCCAATCACCACCATCCTCTATGAATTTGGTGAGGCAAATTTATTATTGCATCTTTGGTCTTACTTTAATTTGCATATAGTTATCTCCGTAGCATTCTCATGCTCGTGCAATACTTCACATGCCTTTTTCTTTTTGATAGCTTCATAGCTCAAGACACTAGCACTTCATAGCATTCAAATTCTTGTATCAATCATCCCCTTTTACAAATTTGCATAGTTTCTGAGATCAATTCAATTTCATATGCTCCCATCTTCATCCCTATTGCCAACAGGACCCCACTACCATAGAGGAAGAGAGGGTTTCCACAAAAGACTTTTGAAGAATAAATTCATGCATTGAAACCTATTTCATACCAATTTCCTTATGCTTTTAATAATTAGGCCAAATCTTGGCTCTTGACGAAGTAAATCATTTCTTTGTTTTTCTCTTGATAGTTGTTTCATTTACTTTCTTACATTAGCATTGAAATAGATTATATTTGCTTTTAATTACTTAACTTAGATTTCCTCCCATTCTTAGAATAAGTTTATTTTCCTTGTTCTTAGATTACTTGCAATTTCATTTCATAGATTACAATTCAAAAATCAATTCACGAAAAACCACAAAAATATAGTCTAAGTTGTATTAGGAAATTCATTTAGATTGCATTCATTTTCAGTTCTTAGATAATTAGATCATATCAAACTTTGGAGAAAATAAACAAAATTTGTATTGCATTCATATAGATTGCATCCATCAAAATCCAAAAACATTAGGAAAACATCAAAAACAAAACAAGTGAAAAAACCCTTGATTTCATCACAAGGTCAACACATTGAACAAAACCAAAACAAAACATTCAAGCAAAGAGAGAAACCCTCAATTTCATTATGAGGTCAATTCATAGTCAACATCACCAACACAATGTAGTATTTCCCCCTTTTGCCTAACATTCAATGTGCCTAGGCATTAGGGAATATTGGATAAAGTCCATCCTAAATGAGATTGGGGAGAACTTCCCCCATCCAATTCACATCCAACAAAACATAGAACAAACCATAGAAGAACAAGAACATCAACTGAGAAACATACAACATCAAAGGCTCATTCAAGAATACCTTCAAAATGAAGAGGGAGATTAGAACATCTCTACATCATAAACGAACAAAACAACTTTGAGATAGGCTCAAGACAAGTGACCATTCAGGTCATACTATTATCACCACAACAACCACAATCAAATGCTTCCATCAAAAAAATATTCACACACACTTCAAATGAATAACCTAATCACCATCCACGATGTTTTGCTTCCTCAAGAACAGAATAACCCCCCAGTTCTACCTCCGCCCAATTGGCTCTTGCCAGGAGAGCAGGAGTGCCTAGGAGGTTTATCGTAGAAAGGAGATGGTTCATATGTGATGTTGGGGTCTGAATCACCCACGTTGTGTCTGGATCAAATTGCAAACAACACAATTGCAAGCATGTGGGGATTGTTAAATAGAAAACAACTCTATACACTCCACAACAAAATAAAGTGGTAGATTGAATGAACATAACTTTAATGGACATAGCTAGAAGCATACTAAGTAGTGCTAAGCTTGAACAATGTTTCTAGGATTAAGTGGTACACTTTGCTTGTTACTTGGTTAATAAGTCTCCCACTTATGCTCTAGTTGACAAAACATCATATGAGGTATGGATAGGTAAAAGATCACCGGTTTCTTATTTCAGAGTTTTTAGCAGTGAGGCATATATTCATGTTAAAGATAAATTTTCTAAGCTTGATTTCAGGGCTAACAAGTGTGTTTTCATGGGTTATGGGGAGAACATTAAGGGTTATATGCTTTGGGATCCTATAGCATTGAAAATGTTATATTCTAAGGATGTTATTTTAAGGAGCTTAGGGTATTTATAAATGATGAGAAACCTCATGAAAAGCCTAACAAAATAGTGCATTTTGATATTAAGAGTGAATTGTAAGAAAACGCACATATAGAACAACACTAGGATGGATAGAATGAGGGAGGAGAAGGTTCAAATTCTAGTTCTAATGAGGAACAATAGGAGCCGCTTGTTACATCTCTTAGAAGGTCCACTAGATAGCATAATTCAGTTGAAAGGTATAGTCCTTTGATTATAGTTGTGTATTTGGTTTATTGTGTACTAACAATGAATCTAGATCTATGAAGGAAGCTTTGTCTTTAGATGAGCATGAATCCTAGTTAGAGGCCATGAAGGATGAAACAAAGGCTTTAGAAAAATGTGACACATGGGATCTAGTTGAGCTACCTGAGGGGAGGAAAGCCTTTGGATGTAAATGGATATTGTAGGCATCTAAAATTGACCAATGACCAAGTCCCTTAATTATCCCCTAATTATCCCTAATTATTCCATGTTATCCCCTAATTATCCTTATTCCTAATTATCCCTAAATTTACCCATAATTAATCCTAATTCCTACCACTCACATAAGATTTAATTAATTAATTAAATCTCCACTTTTACTTCCCCTCCCAAAAATAATAAATTAAATTTAACAAACTTAATTTATTATTTACCTAAACCTAAACCCATTCATAAAAAAATTAAAACTAACTAAAACCCGTTCAAACTACCTTTCCTATTCACCTAACTATTTACCGTTCAACTACCCCCATTATTGAACCGCTTTACCCCAAATATTATAAAACCCTACCTTTATTCCCAATTACTGATTACGCACATTAATGACAATTTACCCAGAGATTACCGAGTTATGCTAGCAATAGAGCAACAACATTTCAAATACATTCAGTAACATTTATTTGGTTTCTATAGTTATATCTTTAATCTTTTTTGCGGTGCATTTGATATAAATTTTAGGGTTTTGCAATAGTTTCTAACCTTTTTCAATAAAATTTATATTGGTGCATACAGATATTTAGAAAGAAATTTAGAGTAGATGGCAAGTGAGAGTGATACAAGGCCCAAGTAGTGGCTAAGGGTTACTCCCAAGTTGAGGGAGTGGATTTTAGTGAGATATTTTCTTTTGTGGCTAAACTAACCTCTATTAGATTCATTTTATCTAATGTTGTTGCTTTTGATTTAGAGGTAGAGAAAATGGATGTAAAACAACATTTCTACATGGGGATCTTGATAAGGAAATATTTACGAAACAACTTGACAATTTTATGGTGAAGGGATAGAAGCAATTGGTTTGGAGATTTAAGCGATATTTGTATGTTTTAAAGCAAGATCAACAAGAATGTGGTATTATAAATTTGATGCTTTTGTATTGGATCATGACTTTATTAGAAGTGAAGCTGATCACTGTCTATTTTAAATTAATTTATGATCGGTTGCTAATCATTACATCCTATATGTTGATGATATGTTTCTTATTGGAAATGATAAGGAGATGATTATGGAAATTAAGGGTTAGTTATCTGGTACATTTGATATAAAATATTTAGGGGCTAAAAAATATATTTTGTGTATGGAAATATGCAAGGACTGGGTTAATAGGAAACTTTGGTTAAATTAGAAGTACATTAACACTATTTTGCAACATTTTGCCATGCAAGATTGCAAACTAATTAACATTCCTTTACTGTTGATACTGGGTTTTCTATGGAACAATGTCCTAAAATAGATGATGAACTTGAAGAGATGCAAAAAATTTTGTATGCAAGTGTTGTAGGAAGCCTCATGCATGCCATGGTTTGCACAAGACCTAATATTTCCCAAGCAATGGGAGTTATAAGTAAGTTTATGTCAAACCCTAGTAAAGAACATTAGACTTATGTAAAGAGCTTTTATATATTTACATGAGACTTCTAACCATTTCATTTATTATCATGGGACTAATGATGTGGGTAGGATGATTGATTTATAGGGATTTGTTGATTCTGATTGGGCTAGTGATCTAGATTGCAAGAGGTCTACGAGTGGCTATGTCTTTACTTTCTTTGTATGTATATTTAGTTGGATGAGCAAATGAAAACCTAGAGTTGCATTGTCCACTACAGAAACAAAGTACATGGCTACGACACATGCCTGTAAGGAGGCAATATAGTTATAAAGGTTATGTTCAAGTATTAGTTTTCAATGTAGTTAGGTCAAAATTAGATGTGACAGTCGGAGTGTCATCTCTTTGGTTAAAAAACTAATGTATCATGCTTGCACAAAGCACATTGATTTTTGTATCACTTTGTTTAGGAAATGGTTGAGGGTGGTAGATTCATGTTATAGAAAGTGGACACCTAAGACTGTTGGAGATTCTCTCACTAAGATAGTGAGCACAAAGAAGTTCAGTTGATGCAAAGAGGCCATGGGTCTCTCCTCTTCAATAGATTGATTGATTATGTTTCCTAACTATATGTCGTTGCAATGTAAATGTCAAGTGGGAAAATGTTGGGATTAGGTGCTATTCACCTTGCAAATCCTTAGACATGTTTTAATTTTTTTAATTAATGTCGATAATTAATTGTTATGTCTCCAAGTATCATAGAGAGGATAGACTTGGATGCCTCTCTATGTGGTAGGCAAAATTATTTATTATTTATTCTCTAATTGTAATTGTAGTGGCATTTGAGTCAGGAGTTACATTTGGGAAGATATTGGAAATTGGGTAAAGATTGGGATGCATAAGAGGATGTAAGAGGATCTTCTACAAATGGATCTTATGATAGATTTGGTTAATCCTCCCATGGAGTGCCTAGGATTGGGATCTTAGTCAATTTGACTATTATGACAAAATCTACAGTGCTTATGATGTGTAGGGTGGGTGTAAGGTGCGTATGAGGAGTTATTTAATATTTAGGAGAGTTGACTGATTTTGGTGAGGTGTGAGATTCCCCATGATACAAGTGGATGCCTAGATTTGGGTGAGTGGCATTGGCCACTAGTTTTAGAATACCATTCACAGTATCTTGTATTCATATCTCCTATATATTGGTGCCTTGAGATGGTAGTATTATGAGATTGTTTTGTAGGTCATTCAAGCACTGTTATGGTACTAGAATCCATAGAGATAAGAAGATTGTAACTATTTACATTCATATTAATATAATATTGGGTCTCTTTGTGTAAAGTACTAAATTTTGAATTACTAAAAATACCAAAGTAAAGCAAATCTCAATCTACAAATAGAAAATGAATCTTTCTATTAACAGAGATAACCATAAATGCAATATATATATATATATATATAACAATTTTCAAGTGTAATCAAATTAGCACTACAATGAAAAGTACAGTTACAACTCTTGTCTAAACAAGCCATACATGTATCTCATACAATGATATATCAATTTTTGAGTTATATAATGATGATCAAATATACAAATCCATCTTCAGCCGCCATAACCCACTAGTCTTCCATAAGCCGAAGGTCAAGAGCATGGTTAAGGTGCTTTTTCCACCCAACCATGAAGCACTAAACTTCCCCAGAATTCTTCCTAACTTGAAGAATACCCGACCCTACACGAGGCGCCTAGCAACTTGAAACAAATGGGCAGGAGGGAAACTCTCGATGCATGTTTGTTGCCTATATGCACTCTAATCTAGAATGATCATATTTCTTGCAAATAGGATGTGGCAGAGAACAATATCAATCACTAGGCATTAATGATCCATCTATTTTAATGGTGCAAACATAGCTTTGGCCAAAGCATAAACACAAATTGGTAAATCTTGAAACAGAAGACTACATTTTCTGTTAACCCACATTTGACATCATGTCCCGAAAGGTAAGCTCAGATATCACAGAAAGAAAATTATACTGCCTCTAGTACAATCAATAATCAACATATTTGTATGCAAGAGCTATAATAACTTCATTTGCAATAGAATCCTAGTAATTTGATCCTCTTTGACAAAATTTGTTTGTTACAGAATAACTAATAAAAAGACTTATATTTGATTCCAAGGAGTTACATGACATCTAAAAGAAAAGAAAAATCATATCTATTTCATCATATGGTATTCCTTGCATTCTATTTTATGATTCAATTCCTATCTTTGTGATCTACAATAGTTTGGCTAGGATTTCCCCAATTCTTGGTTTATTTTTTTAAGAAGAACTATAGTCTCATAGATAACATATATTTGTTTATAAAAGATGTTTATGAGCTTATATACATCTATCTATTCTCACTTACTCTAAGCATTTCATTTATATCAAAGTGCTTCATTTAATACTCTTATTATTACTTAAGTTTAGTGATTCCACGTTTAAACTTTTCTACTTTTGATTCTAGAATTATCGCCATATAAATGAGAGATATAGGTAGTGCAGTGGATTCAATCCTCAAGCCGATTTGATTGAGTAAGATGGCACAAGGAAAACTAGGTTTGATTGCTTGTTTAATGTTGATGGCACACTTACTCCTACTAGAAAGGAGGTATCTCAAGAGATGTTACAATTCATGCAAAACTTGTGTAAGGTTGTGTTGTGGAAGTTGTAGGTGACTCAGACCCAGCAAAAATAACTGAACATCTCGACACAAGTGTTATTTCAAATTATGATTATGTCTCCTTAGAAAATGATCTTGTTTCTTACAAAGATGGAAAATGATTGGTAATAAGCTTTAAAGAATTCCTTGGGAAAGAAAGGCTTAAGGAGTTCATTAATTTTACTCTTCATTACATTGCCGACTTGGATATCCCCATAAAAAGGGGGACTTTCATAGAGTTCAGGAGTAGAATGTTGAATGTGTCACCTATTGGGATAAACTATAGTCGAGAAGAAAGAGATGAGTATGATAAGATTCACGGCATACGCATGAAAATGGTTAAAGTGCTTCGTAAAAAATTTGCACATTTAAATCTATCCTATTCCATTGGAGGACAAATTAACTTTGATTGTTTTTCTTAAGGCTAGGATAAAACATACTGCTTGAGCTATGAAGGAAATGATTTTGATGAGATCCAAATATTTGGGGATAAAACCTGCAAGGAGTGGATCTTGAGTCTATGGAGCATTGGGAGCTATCATACAAAGTAAGTCTTAACACTGTAACAGTAGTTGCAACAATTTTATGGAAAAGAAATATATAGCTAACAAGAATGCATTCTAAACTCAACATGGTTGACTTATATAGTAACCCTAGGTAAAATGATGAAGAATAAGGTTGATTCTCAAGAGGTAACTTCTATAAGAAAAGAAAAAGGTCACCGAAGTCTACATTCGCATGAGGTGGTGGAAACATAGGAAAGAAGTCATTTAGATAAGCAAAATAAATGATAGTTTGTTATATATCTACCAGGCTGATGGTTTGGTGCTTAGTCTAAGACTGACTAATATCCAAATACCAGGTCGCTCCTATAACCTGAGATCTAGTGAATACCTTTAAAACTAAAACAAACAACCAAACTAAATTCAAGTCCATCATCTAGTTATCAAACGCCTACCAACTATTGGTTAGAAGAGATTTATTTATCAAGAAAAGCTCATAACAAGGAAAACTGAGAGTTCATGATTGTTGTCAAAGTTAAATGATAAGAAAGACAAGGGCTCTCTTAAATACATCCTAACAGACTGCTGAAATGAAGGCTAATCAACATCAAAAGGAAGTCGTACACACAATGGGGAGGTCGGCAATAATCTAGGAGAAAGTTTACGCTAGTGCAAGGTGTTGTGCTAAAAGAAAACTAGGAATAAACTGATTATTTATGGCTGAATGAATTTAGTCCAGGCCGATTTAGATATAAACGACATCGCCTATGATGAAGAGTCAAAATATACAAGGTAAACCATAAGTTAAGGAGGCCGATAAAGAGCTATACTAATGGTCATTTACTCTAGTGATAAAAAGAAAACCAAATGCAAAAATAAAGGTCAATTCATTACTAACGACTAAGGACTACATGAACATCAAACAAATTGAAATATATTTCAAAACAAAATATAATTCACATGGTGAATACTAGTGGTCCTACGCCTGGTTGATTTGCTGGTTCTAAGTCTTCTTTCTCCTCTCAATCACCTTCTCCCTTCCCTCTTCTCTGTGTTTGCGGCTTAACTTCTTTTTCTTCCCTCTTCTTAAAGATTTTTCCTCCTTTGATTTTTTCTTGTTTCCATCTTTTCTTCTTTTTATCTTTTTTGATTTTTGTTTTCTTTCCATAATTTTGTTTTCTTTCTATCTTCTAAAACTTGTTATTAGAAAAAGAAACTCAATTTATGCCGAAATATGTATATATTAATAATAAAATATATTCTTATTTTATATACTTTTTAATTTAACATTTAGATCATCTTTTCTTTTCACTTTATTTCATTAGTTTATAAATTCTATATTTACTTAGAAGAATAAGTAAATAAAATTAAAAGAAAAACTATTATCTTTACACATAAAAAAAATGTACAATTTTGACCTAGACTATTTCAAACAAAAGGACACTTTGCATATGGTGAGTAAATCATTTAGTTGTGTATCTAAGGAAGCATAATGGAGACATTTTCTAACATCATAGTAATAAATCAATGGCATCAAACACATAGATCATTCCGTGAAACGATGAAAATGCAAATGTACTATGAACTAAGTGCTTGTGTGTGTAGCATCAAGGTTTTCTCCATCCCATTTCTTCCTAGGTAGCTAGGTCACCTCTGCCTTAACCAAACCCTTGCCTTCGTCACCTACCCATGTTTATTCAACTCAACTTTCTGATTAATATGTTAGTAACCAAAAATCCATAGCCGAAGCATCAGATAACATTTGTATTCATCATTTACTAACTTCCTAATTGGATACTTACAAAAGGAAAGACAATATTTCACTTTTAATTTATAGACAATTACCTATTTATAACATAAACAGGAATGAAACATCTAACAATTCTAAGTATAGCTGAGTTTAGGAAGTCTAGAAAGTTGGAGATGTGACATCCTTCCCCACTTGGAAAAGACATTGTCCCGATGTCTTATTACACAAATATTAAACATTACTATCTTACACAATTTAATATCAATGTATCAACCAAGTCATATTATGCAAAGTAAAGATTTTATGCTAAATTTTGAAATGAGGAAAAGCTCTATCTATATCATCAGCATTCTCCCAGGTGGCATTTTCCATGGAATATTGGTCCCATTGGACCATATACTGCACAACATCCCTGTTACGCAACTTAACGTTGTGCCTCTCCAAAATTTGAGTGGGCTCCACCAGCACCACCCATGGATCCTGAACTTGCAAAGCACGTGAATCAAGTATGTGTGAAGCATTTGGATGATATTGCTTAAGTAAAGATACATGGAAGACATTATGGATTCAGGCAAGAGCAGGCGGTAGAGCAAGTTTATATGCAACAAGATTAATTACTTCCAGCACATCAAAAGGTCCTACATGTCAGGGAGCAAGTTTGGACGCTTTGCCAAATGAAATGGAACTTTTATGAGGTCTAACTCTCAAGAAGACTTTATCCCCTACTAAGAACTGTCTAAATGTTCTATTCTTATCTACATAACTCTTCTGGCAATCTGAAGCTTGTTTCAATTTCTCTTTAATCAACTTCATCTGATCCTCCATTTCCTTAAGCATATTGGGTCCAATCACTATCCTATATTCCACCTTATCCCAACTAATAGGTGTACGACACTTATGCCCATATAGAGCTTCAAAAGGTACCATTCCTAAGGATGCATGATATGAATTATTATATGCAAACTCCACCAATGGTAGATACTCTTCCCACTTATACTGTTGATCCATATAGTACATCTTGAGGAGGTCCTCCACCACCTGATTCACCCTCTCCATCTAACCATCAGTCTAAGGATGATAGGTTGAACTGAAGTTCAATTTAGTTTCCAAGGCTGCATTCAATGTCATCCAGAACCTGAAAGTCATGCGAGTGTCTCGATCAGAAATGATTGTCTCCAACACTCCATGTAAATGGAAGATTTCTTGAACAAACTTTTTAGCTAGGATCAAAGATCCATCCTTGAGATTCCCTAGAATAAAGTGTGCCACTTTTGTCAACTTATCTATGACAACCAAGATGACATCATGTCGATTCTTGGTCATTGGCAGCCCCTGAATAAAATCCATACTGATTACTTGCCACTTATACTCTGGAACATTGTGCAAGTATAGAAGTCCTGCTGGGTGCACATGCTCAGCCTTGACTCACTGGAATTCTAAGCATCAAGCCACAAATTCTATAACATCCTTCTTAAATCCTAGCCAGAAGTACAAGGGTATCAATCCTTCTATCATTTTGGTTACTCCGGGGTGCCCTGAGTATAGTGCATTGTGGAATTCCTCCAAAACTAGCTTTCTCAACTCCCCTGAGTCAAGAACATACATCTATCCTTGATACCTCAGAAGTCCATCTATCTTAATCATATATCCATCAAACCTGTGATCAAAGGAATCCTGCTCTAAGGCTTGTTTCACTCTAGCATAATGTTCATCTTCTGATAGAACCTGAATTACCTACTTCCTGAAATTAGATCTTATAGTGAGCATAGATGTAAGGTGCATTCTCCTGCTAAGGGCATCTACCACTCTATTTTCTTTCCCTTTAATATATTCAATTCCAAAATCGTACTCACTCAGAAACTCCAACCATCTCCTTTGACGAGCATTTAGATTGGGTTGAGTGAAGATGTACTTAAGCCCCAAATGGTCTGTCTTCAACTCAAAAGGCTTTCCTAGAAGATAATGCCTCCACATTTGAAGGGCATGCACTATGGCAGCCAACTCCAAATCATGCGGTGCATTGTTCAACTCGTGTTGTTTCAACTTTATGGACTCATGCCACCACTTGTCCATCCTGTTGGTGTGAACAGGGTTATCACCTAACCAGTTTACTCTTGTGTGGATAATTCATATTATTTAACTATTTATTAGTTAAATAATATTCACATATCACACATAATTCACACATGTTAAGTTGACTTAGTGAGTCTTCTAGGTGTTTCTAGTTGAGTCTAGTTGTGTGTTGAGTTGTTGATAGTTGGAGTGAGTTGTCTTATCCTCCACATGTGCAATTAGTTATCATCCTCTAATTGTCACATGTTGTAGGAATATCTCCACTTTCTACTCAACCTTTCACTCCACCATTCTATCTCTCACCTTGCCTTTATAAACAAGCCATATCATGTACATTGTAATAACAATTTCTTGTAATTGAGCAATCTTTTGCATTCATTGATAGAATAGCATTATTCTCTCATTTGATCTCTCTTTTGCTTTCATGAAGTCCTAGATCCTGGGTGGCTCCAATCATAGCCAACTCTAACATAGTATCAAAGCTCTAGGAAGAATCACTTTGTGTTAGTCATTTTTTTGAGAGATCTTGAGTGCAATTCATGGTGGATCTTGATAGTTGAGTATGATCTTCTCTTGCATCGAATGATGACCTGGAGAATCAGAAAAACTTGATAGAAATACCAGTTTTGTGAGGGTTTTTTCTTTGTGGCCTTGTATTGCAGGTTTGCTTTGGAGCATTTTGTTGCAAATCTGAGCACACCATTGTGTTCAGGAGGTCCGACATAGTCGAGATCGGCTTTTGTTTCATCCAAATCAGACACCAGAGGCCAAATCTATGAGGTTTTCAATCTTGAGGATGGATACCTGATCTAGGAGGTAGCTGCAATTTCAAAGCAGTTTGGGCAAAATCAGGCCCTGCCATCACACTCAGGATGCTCTAAAACCTATAAATCGACTGCAAATTCATCCAAATCAGATGAAGTTGCAGGAAAGGGCAAAAAAACTTTACCCTACCCCGTCGTACGGAATCGCAGGCAGAATATTCCTTGTCGCATCAAATCTTTGCCTGCACAGTACCTGGCGTCATTGAATCTGGGCATCAAATATTTATTCAATGGGTAAAGTTTTTTTAATTCATTGGTCAAATTTTTATTCTGTGTATTTTTTTCTTCTATGAAGGGTTTTTGTACCCTGCCTGTAGAGTACCTGCAAGGTATAGTCCGCGAAAGCATCACTGTGGGGATGCCACGTGGCGCAGGCCCCCCATAACCCTACATCTCCATTGATGACAATTGAAGTGCGTTTGTGGGCATTCCTCCATAGCCTGGCGAATTTCCATTTGACGGAATCAAAGATTCCCCAACGACATATGAAATCCAGTAGCTGTTTTCGACAGTGGAAAGTCATTTCTTGCCATTGATCAGGTGGTTTTGGCTCCAAACACATTTTCCTTGGCGGAATCTACAGTTGCAAACCCTTAGTAGCAATGGCAAGCATTTTTTGCTAGTTTGCGGGCTCAAATCACTTGCAACAGCCTCCATCAAATCTTCAGTGGGATCTATCTTCATTGGCGGCAGATATCAAACTTGGTGTCTACAAACAAAAATCACAGTCACCATTGGCGGTTTAACACTATCAATTCCATCAATCCTTCAGGCAACCATAGCAGCAACCGACAATCTTCACAAACCATCGATAGCATCGGATCACAAATCTCATTGGCAACAATCCTCAGGCGGTCAAAGGCAGTTTTCAACTGGTGGTTAGTGGTTTCTTGCGTCAAATCTGGCAAATATTCTGCATCCTGACTTACAGTCTCTATTCTCGTTGGCGGTCTTAAACTCCAGTGGCGGTCTTCATAAATAAATCGCATTCAAAGAGCTTGGGCTAGCGGATCTTCTCTTTGCTGGTAGTTTCATAGTCTCTGGCAACTGTCTGACAAGCATAAAACTCTCGGCCAAGATCTTAGTGGGTAATTTCACTGGTGGCAATATACCGGCGACCTCTAAATACTCCGACCGGCGATTATCTCCAACGTGGATGGTTTCCCGCCTGCCTAGCAAACCACCGCAGTCTATTTCATATGTGAACATTAATGTGCTCGAAAATAAGATGGGGAAATTTTCTAAACTTGTAAATCCACTCTGCAAACATCTGTAGGTGGTTTCATGTCAATTTCCTTGGCAATTTTCACCCATAAGGATGGTTTTCAGCATCATAGCGGTTTCACGTTAAAAACAACAGTTTTCTGAACACAGTGAGTGGTTTTGCTGACCTGGTGGCATATTCCAGCAATCTAAGGAATATTTCATCAGAATCTGTGCTGACGTCAACACTGCACCAAGTGACATCAGCGCCAAGTGGCTATTTTTGCCCCTCACAACCCTAAAAAGGGATTTTTTCTTTTTTGCATAACTTTTGCCCATGGAGGTGAAATCAAGCAAATGAGATATCGTTGGAAAGATGATAGAGAGCACTTCATAGTGGTGTCAGTGGTTTTCTAATATTTTTCTACAGGTGACTGCTAAAGTAGTTTTAAGACAGATATTTCAGCTTCTGAGATCACAACTTTCTGCCATGATCTCTGATTTTTGTGATTCTTATGGCATCAGAAAGGTCTTTAGAAGCTCTTCAAATCCATCTATGCACTTTTCATAGATTCTTCTCTAGGTTCATGTTATTTCATTTGTCATTTTTTGGCTTTTGAGTGATAACTTGGGCATTTTGACACTTGAGGAAGTGAAACTTGTTTTGAAGGGATCTATTTGCTGTGGTTAATCATTGTGAGCAACTGTAATCTCCCTTGAATCTTAGTTTTAAGAGATTTTCATGCTTTCCCATTTTTGGTCCCTTGAGGACAATTGTAAACCACACTAAGTATAAAGTGCCACAATCATTCTTTTTTGGGGGGGTGATCTCTTTGATTGAGTAATAGGGGTTTGTACTTGTGTTCTTTTTTGTACTCTTACATCATGGATCCAAACAAACCTCCTCTACTCACACCATATAACTATTATGAGTGGAAAACTAAAATGGAGATTCATTTAAGAAGTTTGAAAATTCATAGAGTAACAATGGGTACAGAAATTGAACTAACTGCAGCTGTAGAAAAGAGAAAGTGGTATAATAGATGTGATCAAGCCTAGGGAACACTATGCTTGTCTATTTCTCCTGGTCTTCTTTTTCATATTGAATCTTGCATAACACCCAATGAAGTGTGGACTACCTTAGAAAATCTCTTTGGTAAACAAGATACTATGAGAGGTTTCAAATTAGAGAATGAATTAATTGGTTTGAATCCAACCAACTTTTCAAGAATCCAAGACTTCTTCACAAAGCTAAAATCACTTAGATTGCAACTCAAACAATGTGGAATTGAGAAATAGGACACTTAATTGATTCTCTCAATCCTTGCCAAGCTTGGTCCTGACTATTCAGTTTTTGTTTCTACCTTCTATGGTACGATGGATGCACTTGGGAAAGCTTTCACAATGCCTTCATTTGATGAGTTTGCCACATCACTCACAAGGGAGTATGCTAAGTTAGTACACATGGGCAAATTGAAGTCTCCTAGACCTCAAGCACTTCTTGCTAATCAAGGTACAAAGGATCAAAAGGCTTCAACTAGCAAAGGCAAGAAACAGAAAAATAAGGATTTTAAGAACAATAAGCAAGCAAAAGAGTCAACCAAATCACCTAAGTCCTCATCCTTTCCTAAGGAAGAATCATCTAAGAAGGAGAGACCAAAGTGTGCATATTGCAAGAAACTAGGACATGATGAGCATAAGTGTTATGAGAAGAAAATTGATGAGTTGACTCACATTATTCAAAAGCACAATATCAACATGCCATCCTCATCACCTAGTTCCTCCTCTTCTTCAACACCATCATCATCTACATAGATAGGGATAGCAGGCATAGACAATGGGACAAACAAGGGACAAGCACTCTTTGCTTCTACAAGTCTTCATCCAGAGAGATGGCTTTTTGATTCAGGGGCTTCTCATCATATGGCATCTTCACAAGGGATGTTCTCTTCATTTGAGTCATGTACTTCACCACCTATTTTGATGGGTAACAATATATACATGCATGCAACTAGTAAAGGGACTATTGATGTTGGTGAGTGTACATTCAACAATGTGTTGTGTGTACTGTAGAGGAAAATTAATGCTTTGTAGATTTAAACAAAATTCAGGGGTAAACCTATCTGAACAATCCACTCTATCATTGCATTCCTACATTGAATTATCAACCAAGGAGCGTAAGCTTATGATGATGTCTGCACTATATATGCCTTCAAGACTCATTTCTATCCTAAACTAACTCATACAGACTTATTCTAATTAACCTAATTTATTGAAGTTCACATAAATGTAAGAACAACAAAAATAGTTTAAAATCCAATTGCTACGGGTACCTTCAGCATAAGCTAAAGATAACTATATTCAACAGGGAATTACAGAATTAACTCAAAATATTCAGAATGATAAAAGAACTAACACTAACCTCCGGAGGAGTTAAAATATGCACTTGTTCATGAATCACAACTACTAGTAATAGCAATCAAGATATTTTACTTGTCTCACAATGCAATTGATGAAATAACAGAAAAACAATTTTAACTATGAATGCATAAATAAATAAGGAAATATACGAAGTGAGGGTTAGTACCTTGAGTGGCCAGCTCAGGAAACTATCTCACTTAATCTGGAAACCAAATCTACTTTAGATTCTCATGCATTCTCATAACACCGAATTATATTCAATTCATATCAGAAACAGAATCTTCTCGAATTTTATTCAAATCAAAACATGTCTGGATAATTTATATTTGAAAAAATAGAGTAACAACTAAGTAATTAGAAAATAAAAAGCAACTAACTTAGCAACGAACTCATCCCTCTAACTTATACAAAATCGGGAGAGTTCTATGCAACCACTAACTAATCCTCAATCAATTCAACCCTAGATACTAGGATACAAGTTTGCATGATTGATTTATTAATCTAACTGATCAAAAGAAGAAAAGTCTTGTTGAAACAAGGACTCTCTTGAAATGGTTTGTATGAAAAAACACTCATAGACTACGTTTAGAACAAGTCTTCCTTTCTGCATTTATTCCAATCCATAATGGTACAGATTCATCCTCCATCTATCTTTACTCTTGGCGGTCAAACTGCACTTCACTTAATTCCCCTGTCCTGCAACTCACTGCAATTGCTCTTTCCTTGATGCCACGTCCTTACTGCACAGGGTTAATTCTTGAAACATATGCACACAAAATAACTCTCATATTTAAACCATAGGATTCTATTTATATTATGTGCATGCTTATAATTTAAATCATTCACTTGATAATATAACCACCATATTCCATATTATCAACATAGGTTTAAAGTCTTTGAAAAGTATATGAGAAACAACATATAGTAATGGTGATGTTTGTAAAATATCTGCAGGATCATATGGAAAGGTCTTTAAAACATATAAAAATAACATAAAAAGAAGTCAATAATTCAACCCATCATCTCCCCCCAACTACTCTTTTGCTTGCCCTCAAGTAAAATCAAGGAACTAAACATCTAGGGGAGAAGATTATAATGTAGAGTGATTAGTCTAAGGTCCATGACTTCTCTGACTCCTTGTCCCTATTTGAGATAGAAACCATTGTAGCAGGCTAGCCTATTCATCTTGACCAATTTTGCATTCTTACATTTATCACTCTTTTCTCCTGTCCAATATGGTACTGGGTAAAGGAGAATAGGATGGTGAAATGTGAGTGGCAGCCATGCTACTCCTATTCAATCTAAAATCCTGATATGCCTATGTAGCCTCTCAAACATGTTCATGAAATTGTGGAAGGAGTGGGGCTCTTTCCTTTACAATTCTGGAGTCAGACTATCTGACATGTTTTGCACATACCTCTTGCAGTTCTAAATGATAGACACAGCTAACCGTTGTATCCTTCTATAATCCCTGAGTCTCAAATCCATAATTACCTTACCTGGACCCTTATGAGAGAGGAGTGTTAACCATTGGGTCAGGATCACATCAAGATTTAAGGCTTCTTGCCTAATCTCCAGTGGCACCTTCTTTTCCTGTTCCTCATATTTATCCATTAACTCCCCTCTGAGCTACTCATTCCTGAGGTAAGACATCAGTGCTCTAACTTAAAAATCACCAGCATAGATCAAGGGGTTCCACTCTGTATCTTCTTCCATCAAATAATTGTGCAAATAGTATTCACACAACTGATCTTGTTCTTCCAAACTGACTTCTTGAAATAACTGAAAAAAATCATCATGCCTTGTGTATACACCTAAAATTGGCTCAAATTGAATTAAGTAAATATTTTAATATTTATCTTAATTCCTATTTTCTTCTGTCAATTAAATAAATATTCAAAATTTATTTGATTATTTCATTATCCCATAATTAAATAAAGTCATTTTATTTAATTAAATTCCCTCAATTCTTCTAAATGTCTAAAGTCCAAAATCCACCTCATCAATCCACCTCACCATGTTGCACATATAATTAAATATTCTTAATATTTAATTAGCTAATATCCTCCATTTTCCAAAATAAATCTTTAAATCAATTATCCTCCACCAAATTGAATATTTAATTCAATGTTCCCTAGCCTTCACAAATTGAATATTTAATTCAATGTTCCCCACTAGCCTTCACCAATTGAATATTTAATTCAATGTTCCCCACTAGCCTCCACCAATTGAATATTTAATTCAATGTTCCCCACTATCCTCCACCAATTCAATTGTTCCCTACTATCCTCCACTCTTCCCAAAAAAGAATTTTTAACTCATCCACTATCCTCCACTCTTCCCAAAAAATAAATTTTTAATTCATCCACTATGAATAAAAGATTCGCTTTTATTCCTAGCCATTGATCTCATCTATTGATCCTCACCCTCCATTCCTTTTTCAGAAAATCTATAAATAGAACCCTCTTCTAAGCCATTGAAGAGGCACTTCATTTGGCAAGATACCTATACTCAAATTTCTCTTCTTCTCTCATCCATTCTATTCCAAGTGTCCTCCATTATCATGTGTTGAAGCTCACATTCAACACAACACATATCAAGAGTCATTCTTCCTTTGTCATCTTCAACAAGTAAGCAAGGAAGGAAAGCTTCTGAGGGCTTCACAATCAAGATCAAAGAAAGATAGGCAAACAATGGAAAACGATAGGTAAAAGAGATTGTAAGTATTCTTACTTGTTTTGGTTTCAAATCTTCTTTGCTTTCAACTTCTATTGGTGTTTGGGTTTTGTATATTTTCATTAGTTTTAACTAACCTATTTATCCCCCTCACATTTTGGCGCCCACCGTGATCTAATCCACATTGTTTGTGAGGTTTTTGTCTTAGAAGTTTTGTTGCAGATTCAGGTGTTTCAAAGACCATTCGGGCATCAACTCTTACAAATGGCATCCTACGCATAAACCAAGCTCACCATTGAGTCCGGAAGGCCTCGAAGGTAAAAAGTCACATATCATTCTCTATGGTTGTTATTTGAAAAAAATTTTACTTTTCAAAGTGTTTTTGAAAAATTTTTGAAATTTTTTTTTACTTTTCAAAGTGTTTTTGTAGAAAATAAAAAATAAAAAAACAAAAAAATATATAAAAATGTTGCATTAGGATTTATCTTTTATTCTATGTTAACATTCTCGATTAAAAAATAGAAATTTTGAAAAAAAAAACCAAAAACACATTAGGTTTTATTTGTTTTTTTTTTTTTTTTTTTTTTTTTAACATTTAAATTAAAAATTAAAAAAATAAATAAATAAAACAAAACAAAAAAAAAACACAAAAAAAAAAAATTTAAAACAAAAAAATTTGTGGCAGGGGCCGAAGCCCTTGCACACAGGCCACACGGCCTTCCCCCATCTCTTGCCACCACACCCCCTACCCCAAACCTCCCTCCCCCGTCGCCCACCCCTCGCAGTCTCTACACCCTGCATACCTTCCCCTCTCCCCCCTGCGTACCCTCCCCCGACCCCCTACTCCTGCAAACCCTTCCCTCCCTCGTCGCCGCCTCCCTTCCCTCCCACCTGCCCACAACCCTGCGCTCCGCCCGTCCCCCACTCTGCGACCCACGCTCTGCCCGACGTCCGCTTTGCTGTCACCCTCTGCACCCTGCAGCCCCCTTCTCCTCGCCACCTGATCCCTACTCCACCGCTTCGCCCTCCCAACTCTCGCGCCCAAACTCCCCCTGCGTATCCCCCGCGCCTAGCCGCTCCCCAAACCCCCGACTCCCATTCCCGCCGTCGCTGCCCGCCTACACCCCCTACCTTCGCCCAACCACCGCCTATGCCGCTCTGCCTAGCCACTGCTCTGCCACCTCTGCTGCCCGCTGCTCCACCCGCTTGCAACACCCAAAAACCTACACACACCACAAACACAAAAACAAAATAATTTTTTTTAAATTAACTTAAAAACAACAAAGAAAAAAAATTTAGGCACTCAACCCCTGGTCACATGGAGGACCAGGTGTTTGTTTAAAACCCTTAACCATAACTGTAACCACCAGAGGGGAAGACCTTTGACATGTGACCAAGTGAATAGTTAACCGCTAACATTTTTGTTAACTGCTAAGCCAACCTCTAGTGCCTCCTACATGCCGAAATAGGCTATTTTTTTCAAATTGGCATAACTTTCGCATATGGAGGTGAAATCGAGCAAACGGACACTCATTGGAAAGAGGACAACACAAACTACGCAGTTGTGAGGATTTTTTTAGGTGACTGTACTTTTTTCTAGCCTTTTTTCGTAGTTAAAGTCAAAGATGCTTAAAAACTTCAAATGCTCATATCTATTGCAAATTTGATCATTTTTCAGCAATTTTTTTTTTCAAATTGCATAAAATTTTGTGTAGAATCTATTTATGAACTTATTTTTTCTGTATTAGTTCATTTTTCATCAAATTTTAACAGATTATCAATTTTCACATAACAATCTCCTATGCTAGTCTACTGGTTTCTTTTCGATTTTGGTGACTTGTAGGGACATCATTCGGGGCTGGAACAACATCAAGATCAGAAAATATGGATATTTGGATAGCGAACATAATCTGGGTGCACTCATTCTAATCTTTCATCTTCAATCTTGTTTTCATCACACACTTCGATTTGGGCTCTAAAATGAACATTGATTGATCACACATCATTGAAATTGGGCATAAAATCAACCAGTGTCTTCCATTCACATCTTCATTTGGGCTATAAAAAGAACTAGTGTCTTCATTGTTTGGTGAATTTGTATGCGATTAGGGGTGTGTATGCTCTTCTCATGCGCTTCGTGCGATCTTGAGAATCAAAAACACCTCTTATCCATTCAATTTTCACACACATCTCATTTTCTTAAGGGTTAATTTACAAGTGTGAGTGTGAATCAAGAGTGCGTGTGTATGCTCTCTCCTCACACTGCAAGGTGACCTTGGAGATCAAAAACACCTCACTTGATTTGTTGTTGTCTACCTTTTCCTAGGAGGCCTGCTAGGGGATTTCATCACCCCTAGGGACGACCTCATTCGAGGCTGAATCGAAAGAGACCCTCATTGAAATCAAAATCTTGTCACTCTTGGCTAAGCCCCAAAGAACTTTCTACCTTTGGGAAGTGAAGGTGAAGGGTGGGTTACCCCTTCTCCCAGCTGTGTGACAAGATTTCACTTTCAATTCCTAGTCAACCTCGTGTAAACATTGCCCAAACCTAATTGGCCATACCTTACATCAAACTAGACATTAGGGCATGTTGATGTGTCTTCCACATGTGCTTGTTTACTAATCAGCATATTCTTCAAATTCAACATTCAAAGTTGCTTATGTGTCTTGCGTGAGTGAATCATGTTTGTACATGTGTGATCATTGCCAAATCAAGTTAAACACATAAGACAAGTCATTCAACTCATTTTTCCAAGCACACTTGTCTCGACTTGTGACACATTTGCACTCTGTTCTGACGCATTTGTTTTTGCACATCCAAACTGGTAAGCTTTTCCAGTCTTGTGTCAATGGCAACCAAATTAGAATATCTTAATCAAAAATTACAATCTCTGAAATTGCAAATAAACTTAGGTCCCTCGCCCCAAGATTGTATAGCAATTATTCAACAAATCAACATCTTAGGACAAGAATTGACAAGCTTAAAAGTTGAACGTGCCAGCACTAGCTATGCCTCGTCCCAAAATCATACCTTCTTTTCCTGTCTTAATGATACTATTGACAAGGCAACCGCCACCTCAAGAGGGAAACCATATACCATCCCATCTACTAATCCTCCTTCACCATATCCTAAAACACATATCCCAAAAGATACCAGTCCTACACCAACACCACCATCTAGTTCCTCAAATTTTAAATGGCACACCAAAAAAGAATCAGATGAGTGGTGGGAAAAATATTTTCCACATTTGAACAACAAAAGCAAAGCTAGGGAGAAAGCCAAATCCACTCATCCATCCCCTCATTCATCTACCCATACACCTACGAAGGATGTGATCCAAGGACTACTAGCAGAAAGTCAACCATGTCCCCAAAGTCTGGTCCTTGACCTTACCAAAGATTCTTCCAATACCATGTCAAATCCTACAAACCCTTCATGTCATCCGCAACCCCTTGAGCTTCTCAAAGAGCCTTCTACCATGCACCAGAGTCAAGGTCTGTCACACCCTCATGTTGTTGACCATGAGCCCATCGAAGAGTCTTCTACATCAACTTCAATTCAAACAACCCACAAGTTATGTCAAGAGCACACCTTAGAGCATGTGGAAACATCCACCCTTTGTCCAAATCAAGATCAAAGCACCCCTGTCCAAGTTCTAACCATTCATAACCTGCATCTTTTCCATGATCAAGATGATAGCCATAATGATGAATCCATCCATGAGCCACTTGATCCTATCCATCTCCCAACAACCATTCACGAGCAAGCTATCCAAATTCAACCCATCCATAACATTTACCTTCTTTATGATCAAGATAATATCTATGATGAAGAAGCTATCCATGAGCACCTTGATCCTATCCATAATCCTCTATACATCCATGAGCGAGATATCCAAATTACTCCTAGTCATCTGTCATCAAGCCCTATCCAGAATGAGCAAACATCCACTTGTCATGATGAGACACTTGCCTCCCAAGCAAGCGTAGAAGATCAAATGAGTAATACTCCTCTTCCATCTGTTATGGACCAAGCGGCAAATCCTGCACCATATATCCTTGGTATTACTACCTTCATGCATGAATGTTCTTTCTTAGAACACCAACAACCCTTATCCACTATCTCGCCTTCTCCATCCAATAAAGAACTTGTGTCTAGTGTTCCACCTACACATAATCCCACTGTCCACCACATACTCCAGAAGATGAACTATCAAGGTAAAGTCTTAGGCCTTCATGAACAAGGTATTTTGGAACCTATCCATGTCAATGTTCCTCCACCTTCATACGGCCTTGGATACATACCCCAAGGTGAGCAAACTCGAGATGTTGGTATTTCCTCCACTCCTCCTAAGTCTACCACTTTCCATCGCAAACCCTATCATATCCACAAAACATATGTCGCCATTCCACCTCCATTATCCTACAATTGTCAAAAGCATGTGACCATACACCTTCCACCATCCAATCTCCCTCCACTACTTCCAACTCCTAATATCCCACCATCCACTCTACCTCCGCTACTTCCAACTCCTAATATCCCACCATCCAATCTCCCTCCACTACTTCCAACTCCTAATATCCCACCATCCACTCTACCTCCACTACTTCCAACTCCTAATATCCCACCATCCAATCTCCCTCCGCTACTTCCAACTCCTAATATCCCACCATCCACTCTACCTCCGCTACTTCCAACACCTTATCCATCCATCTATAAATCCTCTACATATCCCAATCATGGCTGACAAATGCACATATTGTCTCAACAAGGAGCTTTCACCAACCTCACTTCTACCATCCCACAGGGATTCAATGACAAATATGTTTATGCCTCTACCTATAAAGTAAAAAATCCTAAGAGTCCTCATGACCTAGGATATAAAAGCCAAGAATCAAAGAAGTATCCATATCAAAAGCTGCATACACCCATACAACTCAATGCCAAACTGAACAAGGTGTGGATCCCCAAGCAACAAATGATTATACCAAAAGCTGTGCAAAAGTTGCATACACCCATACACCTCAATGCCAAATTGAAAAAGGTGTGGGTTCCCAAGCAACAAATGATTAATCCAAAAGCTGCACAAAAGCTGCATACACCCAAACCCATACCTTCATAGGTACTACCTAAAAACAAAATGGTTTGGGTACCTAAGAAAAAATCCCTCAAGTTACATGAGGCATCCACCTCTCAATAATCTCAACCATCTACTTTCTCCCATTCCATCCATAAGTCTCAAATTCTTCCATCTCACATGATGAACAAAAATCAAGACAATACTCAGTCTATGTGGATCCCTGCATGCCTATGTCATTTATCCACAAGCAAAAGTCTTTGTTGCTTCGTACACTACTTTCCCATCACTAGCTTCAATGTTTATCACGGTATGTGCAATCGTTGGTCATGATTCCCTTCCATTCCACAACATTTTCATATACCTCCATCTCCCCTTCCTTCCACTACTATCCTACATATCTTCCTCATCCTATGATCCATGCTTTTGCATAAGCCTTCCCTCCATATTCTGCATCATAATCCACTATCTACCTACACCATCTCACCTTCATACGATCCCCTACCAACATCTGTGAGAACACTTGACATTGTCCATTCGATAGTATCTATCTAGCGGGACTATCACCTTTCAAGGAACTCTATACTTGCGTCTTTCCATATCCATCTTCTCCTATCTAAATATTCAAAAACAAAAAAAAAATGAAAAAAGTAAAGAGAAATCCCTTCGTCCAATGGTGAAAACTTGGCAAACAGGCGCCTTGGATAAGTACCGTGATGAAAACCTGGCAAACAGGCATCACGTGTAAAGTTGATCTTCTATGTCACCTACACTTGGGGGCACCTTGTCTCATCGGCATATTACTCTTCTCCTACCAGTTTCCTTTCATACCATTTCCTATCCTGTCCTGTCCATCCATCCAATCTTCCTCTCCTCTATTATTTGGTCTTGATAAAGATTGGGGGCACAATGTTGACAAATGTTCTAGATGTCTCTTGACATACCTCATCCCTCCACACCAGGCAAACCCTTCATTATCCTCTCATCCTCCTATCGTCCTTAGCATTGCCATGAAAAATCTGAAGTATTCTACCTACAATGGGGCACATTATTCCTATGCGACATAGTCCTTGGAGATCACATCCTTGGTTCCTTCTACCTGACCATCTGTATCTACTATCACCCATACATCTACATATCTGTGGTGGTTCCTTGTCATCAGTATTGTTTGTTCCATATCTATTCCATGTCATGTCTCTTTTTGTTCCATATCTGATCCATATCGTGTCTTGTCTGATCCATCTCGGTTCCATATCATGTCTTGTCTGATCCATATCTGATCCATATCGTGTCTTATCTGATCCATATCATGTCTTATCTGATCCATATCATGTCTTATCTGATCCATATCGGTTCCATTTCATGTCTCATCCAATCCATATCTTAGGTCCATTAGGGTACTTCCCGAACTACGTCGCCTCTGCGTTGTCACGTAGGCAAGGCCATTATCAATGCGCCCCCGAGGCTCCACTTTCCCGTCCATTCCATGTCTAGTCCTTCTATCTATCGGAGTCTGCTCCATTTCCCATCCATCCCAAGTCTTGTCGTCTGTTCCTCTACCTGTCAGTGTCTGCACCTTTCTCTAGACAGGTGCACGCAGCAAAGCACGCTTCTCAAAACAACAAAAATCTTGATGCCCAACATCAACCTATCCTAAACAAAATAGAGCACCATACCGAAACACTCAAGCTAATTCTATATCAATTATGGTAAAAAGACACATCTAACGCAAGAATGTTTTGTGAACAATTTAACTTACAAAGTCTTGGATTTTTGTCATTATGTGTTCCTATGCTACTCAAGGATGCCAAAAGCTAGAGATGCTATGATGGGGGCATAATCTTTTTGTTTGTCTGTTGCTTGTGGATTAAACTTTAGTAATGTGATGACTTTTGTCTAACGACATGATTGGCAAAAGATCATCGAGGACTCCGAGGTCTAAACATGAAAAGGGGCAATCCTTGTCTGTTGAAAAATGCAAGAAATACTCAAGTCATCTAGATTCAACTTTGACTAGAGGCTTGTATTAACTTGCTAAATCAAAATCCATATAAGTAATACTTAGGTCATCTCGGTCTAAATTATACCTAGATGCTTGTATTTTCTTACAACATAATAAAGCCTAATGATGAAAGCGCTTCAAAATACTTGCTATATCAAGGTGACAAATCTCCATTTCCATATCCATATCATATCCCACTGCACTTCATATCCATTTCCATATCCATACCGTATCCAATTGCAAGTCTATCCTTAATCCATGCCAATCAAGTCAAGTCAATCTTGTCAAATGATCCGATCACAATTAGTGGTCTTGATCCTTGTCCGGTCGTAAACCATATCAATCAGTCATAACTATCCTTCATGTTGCTCTAGGGATACATCACTCCCCGCCATGACAACACTGTTGTATATCGTTATCAGATCAAATGTCTTAGATAGGATGTTATATTGTCGAAACCAGACCCGGAGTCTTATACGACATATCTCATTCCTAAAATCAGACATCATTGACCTATATCGTTGGTTTACCGCTTGACAAGGGCAATACCTTGTTTGTGCTTGTATCATTTGTGCATACTTGCTTACTTGCTTGTGTGTGTCATCATTTTATCTTGCATTCCATATCATTCATCCCTTTCTTCTGCATCTAACCATTTCATCTCCTGTCAACTTATCTCATCATGAGATTGTCCGTCTCACGCCTTCCGCCTTCTCCCCGTCCAATCTCCCAAGGAGGCATCCTATCATCATAACCTGTACCAGGGGCAAATTGGGGCATGTATCAACATCAGACTATTCCTATTCTTTGAAACAACGTGATAAAACACATTGCTTCAAAGAGGGGCAAAATGTATACACCTAAAATTGGCTCAGGTCGAATTAAGTAAATATTTTAATATTTATCTTAATTCCTATTTTCTTCTGTCAATTAAATAAATATTCAAAATTTATTTGATTGTTTCATTATCCCATAATTAAATAAAGTCATTTTATTTAATTAAATTCCCTCAATTCTTCTAAATGTCTAAAGTCCAAAATCCACCTCATCAATCCACCTCACCATGTTGCACATATAATTAAATATTCTTAATATTTAATTAGCTAATATCCTCCATTTTCCAAAATAAATCTTTAAATCAATTATCCTCCACCAAATTGAATATTTAATTCAATGTTCCCCACTAGCCTTCACAAATTGAATATTTAATTCAATGTTCCCCACTAGCCTTCACCAATTGAATATTTAATTCAATGTTCCCCACTAGCCTTCACCAATTAAATATTTAATTCAATGTTCCCCACTATCCTCCACCAATTCAATTGTTCCCCACTATCCTCCACTCTTCCCAAAAAGAAATTTTTAACTCATCCACTATCCTCCACTCTTCCCAAAAAATAAATTTTTAATTCATCCACTATGAATAAAAAATTCGCTTTTTTCCTAGCCATTGATCTCATCTGTTGATCCTCACCCTCCATTCCTTTTTTAGAAAATCTATAAATAAGACCCTTCTCTAAGCAAATAGGAGGGACTTCATTCAGGTATCCTTACCATGTCCAATTTCTTCTAGAAACTTCATTATGGCATCCTTATCATGCCCACATTCTTCTTCTCAAATCTCCTCATTCTAGCCATTCTCATATCATCATCCATTATCAATGTGTTGAAGCTCATCTTCAATCACACAAAGTATCATAGCCATTCCTCCTTGTCATCTTGAGGAATTGAAGCAAAGAAGCAAGCTCCCTGATGGCCAACCTTCATCATTCAAGATCAAGAAAGAATAGGCGAGCAATGGAAGTTGAAAGGTAAAGGTTGTAAGTATCACCTGTCTGTTATTTAAATCTCCTTTTCCTTCATATTTCATTGTTGTATTTGGGTTTTATTGTTCTTTATTGATCAAATCTATTTCACCCTTTACACCTTGAATAGATAGAAATAGACTGATTATTGATGAATTTATTAAATTGAAAACTAAGAAACTTTTCCTTGAGAAATAATGCATAAACTCTTGGTGGAGGTCTGCATTCAATGATTTGAATTGCTCTATTAATTACCTCTACCAGCTTCCCTTCCAACCTTTTGATTACCAAATCCTTTTCCTCAACTGATGCATTAAGACTTTGTTTCTCTTTTTCCCAGTTCTCCTTTTCCTATTTGGTTTTATGGGTCAGTTTCATTAATTCAAAGCCTAGAGACAGAGTGGTATGGTACCCTAGGGTTTTTGTCATAGGAGGTTGGAGAGTGAGTACTTCATCCATTTCAATTTTTGTTTTACTTTCAGCTAGTTGTGCTAATAAATCCAAATTGGAACCATGGCCATAAGTCTGAATTTTCTCTTCCAACTCTTGAATCCTTTTCTCTTTTTCTTTATCTTTCTCCTCATACCCCTTTACCTATTCTTCTAGTTGTCTTATTCTATCCAAAGCCTCTTGAAGTTCTTTTCTAATATTTCTATCCTCCATTAATTCTTTTTCTTTTTCAAAATTTAGATTTTCATCATCACCTTTTCCAGGAATGTCAAAAACTTCTTGAGTAGAATTATCAGGTACAAACTTCCCCATTTTCTTTGCAGTAAATAAATCCTCTGACTCAGAATCAGAACAAGAAACATACCTTCTTTTCCTAGTAAACATGTTGACATTATCATAGGCGTCAGCAGAGACATCCTCTGGAGGAATTTCTCCCCTGTCTGAATCTATATTTAGTGGAATTGGATCACTGTTCTACTGGCCTTTATCTTTTTCCTCTGATTTCTGTTCCTCAACAACTTTTTCCTTGGCACTTTGCCTCTTTAGCGTACCTAAGCATCTAGGAGTGACAGTCTCCTGCTTATCTTCCTTTTTCCTCCTCTTCTTGTCCCTCTTCTTCTGTCTTTCCTCTGTATTTTCTTCTTTCATTGTGCCTTATGCTTCTTCACACCCTTCCTATTCTTCTTTTCTTTACCAAATGCTGAAGGAGTGCTTCTTTTAGCTTTAGGGGTGGATGATGAGGGTTCTTCTGCTGCTACAGGCCTAAATTCTAGAGGATTTTCATCTTGTGGCTTTTCATGCTCAGTTTCATATGGAGGCTCAGGCTCATATGGAGGCTCATCTTCTGGTTTAGATGCCTCTAATAGTGTTGAAATATCCATACATTGCTTAAAATCTTCCCACTCAACCTGTGGGTACTGAATTCTCAAACTTCTCTTTATTAGTAGGGCTATTAAACAATGATGGGATAGAGTGGTGTCTGACTGTTGTTTCTGGTATTCAGAAGACATTCTTTTCAACATACTATACAGAAAATTTGGGATATTGACCAGTTTTTCATACCGTAGATGATTGAGCAATTTGAAATGTACAGTATATAACATGTTATATTGACCATCACATGTAATATATATGATAATGTATGAAGCACATTTCCCCCAAAAGAAGGGAAGAGATAATCACTTCGTACCTTGTGTGGTGAAGTCCAGGTGTTCACCCCTCTCACAGAATTCTTCCCTCGCTGCGGCTGCATCAACTCTAGCTGGGTATTCGAACCCTATTCGTGGAAACCCTGTGACCTGAGCAATAGCTATTTCAGAAGCATCTACAATCAATCCTTTCACCATTGCTTCATCATATTGTAATGTAAATGCAAATTCCTTTGCCATCTCATCATCATATTTTGTCAGTTTCAAAAAGTAATTTAACCAACCCACTCTTGTAAAGAGTGGAAGAACCATTACATCTTCCAGTATTTCTTTATGCATAGAGGGTTCTCTTCTGATTGCATCCCCTCCCATGATTTCTATAAATTGCAATTGTAATCTCTACAATGTCAATTTCTGCTAAACAGTGTCAATATTTGTTCCTTCAACTCACCACCCCAAAAAGATAATTTCTGCTACTTCAATTTACCACCCAAAAAGAACCACTTACAATTTCTGCCTCTCCTTTCTTCTCCACTATAACTTCCTTCGGGTAATAGGTTCACTCATTGGCAAAATAGGGTAAGTTCATGGCGTAGGAGGTTTTATCAGGTTTTTCTTGAAAAGTAAAAGATGGTGAATAGCAAAAATTGAAAAATAAACCTCCCCCCAACTTAATTTTGCAGTGACCTCACTTCACATGTCAATTAATATGGAATGAGGAGGATTGATTAAATGGAAGGGTGGATAATATTCTCGCATGCACAAAATAAACTACAATTAATTATGAATATAAAAAGAAAGCTAGTTTTAATGATTGAAAGTTACATAATGCACATATGGAATGGAAAGAAATAATTTACACACCTTGGAATTTGTGAACATATACTGATGAGTCGAGTTGATATGCATGCAACAAATGGTAGGGTGGCTAGTACGGTGGTAGAAATATGATGCGATGATGCATAAAGGTGAAGAAAAATAAACAACTCATAAATGTGAGTTGACACTTGTGGCAATAGAGCAGAGTGATTTTGAAATGAATGCGACATGTGGAATGGGTGGGAAAAATTGGGTACTATTCACCAAACTGTGGAAGAAGGCTGCATATAGGAGTGGCTACGGGTGTCGCCAGCATAGGTCCCAACTGTGTAATTACAGATGCAATATATCAGGTCCCAACTGAGTTAGGACCCTACTGTGTGAGTGGTAAACAAGTCCCGATTGAAGTAATTGTAGTAACCATGGATATTGTGCCGTGTGTGCATGTGATTTTAAAGCAAAGAAAATTATATTTTAGCGATAGGGGTTGACTATTGCAACTCAACCTCCACATCACTGGATAGTGGTGGTGGATCAACATCAGAAGGTGTATCATTTGGTGTTACATCATCTTCATCAGGAGTGTTAAGAGTACCATACTAAGTAGCTAAAGAAAAAAGAAAGTCATCCTTCTGAAGTGGCTTTTTATATAGTTTTACCCTGTGCCCATTTACTAGTAGTGAAAACCAAACTTCATCAATGGTCTGCAGTTGAATTGCACCATTAGGAAAGATGTGTTTAATCTCATATGGGCCTAACCAATGGGATTGAAGCTTGCCCTTGAAGTCCTTGTATCTTGAATCATAGAGGAGTGCCCAATCACCAACAGTGAATTCTTTAGTCTTGATGTACTTATCATGCCATTTGGCTCTTGTTTCTGTATGACCTCTGTGTGATGGATGGCCTCCAATCAGATTTCATCCAAGGCATTCAAATGTTGTAGCCTGTCCTGTTGAGCTATTGTCATATCCATCCCTAGTTCCATTGTTGTCCTTAGGGTTTTATGTTCAAATTCTATAGGCAAGACTGCTATCTTGCCATGAACCAGTTCATAAGGTGTAAACCCTATAGTTGTCTTCTAGGTAGTCATGTATGCCCAAACAGCTTCTGGGAGCCTAGAAACCCAATCTCATCTATGAAGCCGCACGGTCTTTGTCAAGATGTTCTCAATTTCTTTATTTGTGACTTCCACCTGACCATTAGCCTGAGAATGGTAGGGAGTCGATTTCTTATGTCTGATCTGATATTCTTCTACCAACTTGGTGATTAAATCATAAATAAATTGTGGTCCTTGATCAGTTACTATCTCCCTTGGCACACCATATCTAGTGAAGATGTCCTCATACAAGAATTTGGCCACATTGTCATCTCTAGCAAACTGTAAGGCTATAACTTCAACCCATTTAGTTAAGTAATCAGTACATACCAGGATATATTCCTTGTTGTTGGATGTAGGAGATATAGGTCCCACAAAATCCAGTCCCCACTTATCAAAAGGGGCCAATGAGATTTGTGGCTACAAAGGCATCTCATCACTTCTTGTAGGCCTCCCCATTCTCTGACATCTATCACAGCTCCTAGTGTACTTGACAACATCTTTATGAAGTGTTGGCCAGTAATATCATGTTGTCAGTATTTTGAAGCCTGTCCTCTTGGCTGCAAAATGTCCCCCACAAGGTTCATCATGGCAGACCTTCATTATATCAAACACTTCATCCTCTCTGATACATCTTCTCATAATATTGTCTAGGTCAGTGTAAAATAGGAATCTAGAAATCCAAGAGTAAGAGAAACATTTGTGAACTAGCTGCCTCTTGTCCCTTTGAGAGAAGTATCCTGGAATCTGCCTTGTAACCAAATAATTGGCTATATCTACATACCATGGATTGTGTATAGCTAGAGCAAATAGATGCTCATCAGGAAAAGAATCATCAACCACTCCTTCTGAGGACTGTGTAGGTAGTCTAGACAGAAAATCAGTAACTACATTAGCCTTGTCTGGTTTATCAACAATTGTAATATCAAACTCCTATAACAATAATAACCATCTTACAAGTCTTCCACCCACTATTGGCTTATTCATCAAATATCTGATGGTTGCATGATTTGTATGTATGAATACTTTGTAACCAGTTATGTAGTGCCTGAATTTGTTAATTGCATAAACAACTACCAACATCTCTTTCTCTATCACAATGTAGTTTAACTCAGCTCCCTGTAGATTTTTACTTACATAGTATATGGCATACTCTTTGTTTCCTTCTTGTTGACCTAGGACTACCCCAATGGCAAAATCTGATGCATCTGTATGGATGTGAAAAGGTAGTGTCCAATTTGGACCTCTGAGAACAAGGGTTTGTGTCAATTATGTTTTTAGCTTTTCAAAAGAAGTCTGACAATCCGGTGTCCATTCAAATTTACTGTCTTTGGTCAACAGAGTAAACAAAGGTGCAACAATCTTGCTAAAATCCTGAATGAACCTCCAGTAATATCCTGCATGTCCCAGGAAGCTCCTTACATCCTTCTGTCTTTATGGAATAGGCAGGGTAGATATGATTTCAATCTTCTTTGGGTCAACTTGGATTCCTGCACTTGAGATGAAATGTCCAAAGACTATTCCCTGTGTTATCATCAGAAAACACTTTTCATTACTCAAACAGAGGTTGTGCTCTGTGCATCTCTTCAACACTTTCTCCTAATTGTGTAAGGCTTCATCATATGTGTCACCATATGTGGTGAAGTCATCCATATAAATCTCCATGTTGTCATGGGCAAAATCAGAGAAAATACTGAGGACTGCTCTTTGAAATGTAGTTGGAGCATTGCACAAACCAAAGGGTAAGACATAATATGCATATGTCCCACAAGGGCAAGTAAACGTTGTCTTATCCTAATCCTTTGGAGCAATCTTAATCTAGTTATAGCCACTAAAGCCATCAAGAAAGGAAAAATATTTCTTGCCTGCCAAAGAGTCAAGAACTTGGTCAATAAATGGCAATGGAAAGTGATCCTTCCTAGTAGCAGTATTGATTTTTCTATAATCAACACAAACTCTCCATTTGCCACCTTTCTTGGGCACTATGACCAATGGTGAAACCCATTCACTGTCTGAAATGGGGTATATAAAGCTTGCATCCAGAAGCTTTTGAAGCTTAGCTTTCACAATCTCTCTGAGGGCGGGGTTCATGCGCTTTTGTTGTTGCCTGATGGGTCTATTGCCATCATCAATATATATTTTGTGCATGCATAAGGCAGGATCAATGCCTTTCATGTCATTGTAATCCCAGGTGAATGCTGCTAAGTGTGTATGCAATATTTCATGCAGGGATTGTTGTTGTTCATCAGTTAATGCATTGTTAATATGCAACATCTTACCTGGCTTGATTTCTAATTGTTTGGACAATTCTTGCACAGAGGACAAATCAAGGGTGGGTAATATGGGTAAGCATTGTGGGGGTAATAAAGCATGAAATATTTGGGATACCTCTTCTAAGGAACTGCTGGGTATGATGCTGCTCAAAGGGTCTTGTAAGCAGGATAGGCAGTCTTGCTGCTATGGGTGCCTCCCACAGTCATTTTGTATAACGTGAGCAATTAATTCATCTTCATGTGGAATATCCAATAAGGGGCTACATTCAATAGTCATCAGGGTTTGCAAGGAATAGGTGTCCTCATCTTCTAGACTAGGCCAAATGGTCTGCTCAAGCTCATGGTACGGTTGAGCTGGTGGATATAAAACTAATTTCTTGGTAACAGTCCCATTGGATATGATCATGTTACTAGAATGACAACCTATAAATGCATCAGCAGTGGCAAGCCATGGTCTACCTAGTATAAGAGGATAACCAGCAAATTAACCTTTGGTTGCAACACTATAAAATCAACAGGGTATTCCCAAGAATCTAATGCAATGACCACATCTTCTATGACTCCTTCAGGTTTGACTGTAGACTTATCAACTAATTGCAAGATTGTTTGAGTAGGCCTAAGGTTGTTTAATTGGAGTGTCTGCATTGTCTCCTTGGTCATGACATTAATTATAGGACCTAAATCTATCAGAGTATTCTTAATCAAAGTCCCATTGATCTTGAAATCCACCAATGGACTACCTGGATCTATATATTTGGGAACAGTTATATTACCCAACATGATATCAGCAAGATTTCCTAAAACATGTACTGTCTAAGGGTCTACTCTTCCTTCCTGGCTTCTTTATGCAAAGATCCCTATAGTCTTAGTGTAGATAAGAATATCCTTGATGGCTTGGATTAAAGGAATCTTGATGCTTATATCTTTTAGCTGGTTGAGAAGGACAGTATTAGTTTGGGCTGTTTGTTTTTGCATGGCCAAGTGCTCAGGGAAAGGAGGAGGCTTCTAATGTAAGGTAGTTTGGGCATCTCGGGTTGATTCAGGTTCCAAAGGTGGTTTATCTGAGGCTTCTTCGGTGGGTTCTTCATCTTCAAGTTTTGTGATTTGTAGAGATGAAGACCCTGCAAGTTGCTTCCCTGATCTAAGATGAACATTACTCACTTCCAACCCAGAGGTGGGATATTGCATTACCTCGTTAGTATAAGCCTGTTGGACAGGCTTGTTGTTAGGGTTAGGTGCAGGTTGGACAGGGATTTGGGTAGGTCTAGGAGGTGGATTTTGAGGTGTTGAGGGTGGCATTATGCTTGGTTGTTGTGGCTGAGATGAATCATTGGTTGCTGAAAAGGTGCATTTTGCTGCCATTGTTGGCCCTTATTCCATTGAGGCTGCCATTGTTGCTGTTGAGTAGGCCACTGGGGGTTATAGTTGGGACCTTGGAAATTTTGTTGAGGCCATGGGTTTGGCTATTTTTGGTTCCAACCAACTTGTGGAGTAGGCCATTGTGCGTTTTGCCATTCATTTGAATTACCAGGCCACTGTTGAGTATTCCAAGCAGAGAAATTCTAGTTTGCAACAAGAAAGGGGGAATTAAAATTAAGTGGATCAAATGGCATATCTTGTCTTTATTGCCAAGGTCTCCTTTGAGCTATGAAGAATAGTTGCCTATCTTCTCCTTCAAATGGTTGTAATTCTGGCCTTTCAATCTTTTCTTGCTGGATACTAGCCACCCTCTTGCATTTCCAATTGTCCTTCCTCTGTCTACAACTGGGGCAGCATTCAGTAAGCATTGCATCTACCTCTTCCTATTTCTTCTCAATATGAAGAGTGTCCAGTTGTGTAGCCACATGGCTAATAATGTCCTCTTTCATGTTGGTCAGCAGGTTACTAATCTCCACTCTTGAAACCCCATTGGTTGCCTTGCCTGTGATGGTTGTTCTTTCTCCCCTTGGTTTTCTGGAAAAGGTTCTAGAATAATTTCTGCAAGCTCTGCAGACATCCTCAAAGGGAAGTTGAGATATATCCCCTATTCCAATGAGATTGAGGGCATCCATGCAGTCATCATTAACTCCCCTCAAAAAGACCAGCTTCAGTGATTCTTCAGACAATCTATTTTGAGGGTTTTTCTTCAAGGCAAATTGGAATCTTTCAACATGGTCTTCCAGTGGTTCATCCTCTTTTTGGGACATCCTGAAGATGTCATCTCTCCTCCTATCATGTCCTACAGTAGTCTTTATATTTTGCCAGGAACTTTGTCTTCATGGTATCCCAGTTTGGAATGACATCTTTCCCCAACCCCATAAACCATCTTAAAGCATCATCTTTTAGTGTGGCAGGTAACATCTTGAGTCTGTAAGGATTAGTGGTGTAGTCATAACTTCTACAAAAGAATCAAACTCGAACTAGAAAGTGTCAGGATCTTCAATCACCAAACTGTAGAAAACAGGTAATGCAAAAGGTGGTATATTTTTTAGAGTAGCAGCCTGTGCTTGGTCTGGGATAGGGAATTCAAACATTGCTTGTCCTGGAGGATCCTCTACTGCAGCATCTACCATGGTTCTAAAAGTCCCTTCTATAGCTCTGGAGGACGCTGATGGAGATGTAGGAGGTGTTGATGAAGATGTAAGAGGAAACTCTTCTTCAGCACTTTCTAACGTATAATTGACAAAGTCAACTGTGTCCTCATTATCTTGAGAAGTTGAAGGGAGGAATCTACCTCGGTGATCTCTCTGCCTCCGCATACAGTGGTTTTAGCTTGATATTTTAGCAGTCCTGCACAATGTTAGTATAATGTCTGGTGTTTCCTGAAAAATGAATTTATTAATTCTAATGTTGGAATCATAATTTAAACTATGAAAGCATATAAAACTAATGAGGCTATGAAGGTAGCACCATCCCCGACAATGACGCTAAAAATGTAGAGGAAAACTAATGTGTTGTAGACTTAAACAAAATTCAGGGGTAAACCTATCTGAACAATCCACTCTATCATTGCATTCCTACATTGAATTATCGACCAAGGAGCGTAAGCTTATGATGGTGCCTGCACTATATATGCCTTCAAGACTCATTTCTATCCTAAACTAACTCATACAAACTTATTCTAATTAACCTAATTTACTGAAGTTCACATAGATGTAAGAACAACAAAAATAGTTTAAAATCCAGTTGCTACAGGTACCTTCAGCATAAGTTGAAGATAACTATATTCAATAGGGAATTACATAATTAACTCAAAATATTCAAAATGATAAAAGAACTAACACTAACCTCCGGAAGACTTAAAATAGCACTTGTTCATGAATCACAACTATTGGTAATAGCAATCAAGATATTTTACTTGTCTCACAATGCAATTGATGAAATAACAGAAAAACAATTTTAACTATGAATGCATAAATAAATAAGGGAATATACGAAGTGAGGGTTAGTACCTTGAGTGGCTAGCTCAGGTAACTATCTCACTTAATCTGGAAACCAAATCTACTTCAGATTCTCATGCATTCTCATAACACTAAATTGTATTCAATTCATATTAGAAACAAAATCTTCTCAGATTTTATTCAAATCAAAACATGTTTGGATAATTGATATTTGAAAAAATAGAGTAATGGCTAAGTAACTGGAAAATAAAAAGCAACTAACTTAGTAATGAACTCATCCCTCTAACTTATACAAAATTGGGAGAGTTCTATGTAACCACTAACTAATCCTCAATCAATTCAACCCTAGATACTAGGATACAAGTTTGCATGATTGATTTATTAATCTAACTGATCAAAAGAAGAAAAGTCTTGTTCAAACAAGAACTCTCATGAAACGGTTTGTATGAAAAACCACTCATAGACTGTGTTTAGAACAAGTCTTCCTTTCTACATTTATTCCAATGCATGATGGTACAGATTCATCCTCCATCTGTCTTTACTCTTGGCGTTCAAACTGGACTTCACTTAATTCCCCTGTCCTGCAACTCGCTACAATTGCTCTTTCCTTAATGCCATGTCCTTGCTGCATAGGGTTAATTCTCCAAACATATGCACACAAAATAACTCTCATATTTAGACCATAGGATTCTATTTATATTACATGCATACTTATAATTTAAATCATTCACTTGATAATATAACTACCATATTCCATATTATCAACATAGGTTTAAAGTCTTTGAAAAGTATATGAGAAACAACATATACTAATGGTGATGTTTGTAAAGTATCTGCATGATCATATGGAAAGGTCTTAAAAACATATAAAAACAGCATAAAAAGAAGTCAATAATTCAACCCATCATGTATCTTCCTTGTCAACCAATCTCCTTTCTATGTATCAAATTACTCATTGTGGTGTAGGCAAGACAGTTGAGTTCGCTCTTGATTTTGTGATCATACGGGACTTGGAGAGCAGAGATATCATTGCAGTTGGGATGGTTGATCATGCATCTCGATTGTATACATTCTCCCATTTTGCTTCTTCTAATGATGTAGATCCATTGATTGATATTCACACTCATGCATCAAGTGTGATTCATGTTTTTGAGGTGAAGTTTGGTCACTTGAACCTTGGTGTTCTTTCACCTACTTTGGTTCATGAGACTAGTGTTGAGCTTCCATCACCTCAACCTCCTGCTTCTTCAAAGATCGACATCAACATGGTTTCATCTACTTTAGTTGAGCAGGACCATACAGGTCTTTCAGACATAGCTTTGTGGGATACTTTCTTGGCAAGTATATCAGACTTGTTTTGTGAGTCTCATATTGTAGATTTGGAGGACACACTTGAGGGGATATCTCTCCTCTTTGATGATAGTTACAACACAACTGTTATCCCATCTACTTCATCTTTTGAGGTTGTTCTTCATGAGTCTACCCAAGATTTTGGATTGGTCACACCTCATTGCATTGTGGCATTCCTTGATTCTGACATGTGGACATTTCAGCAGTCTTCAAAGACATCCATCATGAGGCTTTTTCCCTCATACCTTGAGATGGAGTTTCTTCTACATCAGCCTTTGGACTTGTTTCTTCCAAAGGGGAGGAATGTTTGCAGGATTTGGATTCTCTTCAGCATTCTTCTTCAGGCATTCACCATCGGCATAGGAGCTACTTCATTATGGGGGGGACCTATAGTCTCACTCTTGCTCTCCTATAGGGGGTAATTGATTGTACATATGTGATAGAAGTTGTCCTTGGGGGGTCATGTTGAGTCCTATTATCACTTCTTTCACTTTCATTGTTTCATGCATTCTCACTTTTGGAGAGGAGTTTTTTTCCCATGAGGTTTTCTCCACTTGAGATTTGTTGTACATGGGTACCTAACATGGCCTAGTAGTCGGGACCCATCATCATCTCCATCCATCATTGCATCTTGCTTTAGTCAGCTACTCCCTAAGTTGCACTTAAGGGGGGTGTTGGTGTGAACAAGGTTATCACCTAACCGGTTTACCCTTGTGTGGATAATTCATATTATTTAACTATTTATTAGTTAAATAATATTCACACATCACATATAATTCACACATGTTAAGTTGACTTAGTGAGTCTTCTAGGTGTTTCTAGTTGAGTCTAGTTGTGTGTTGAGCTGTTGATAGTTGGAGTGAGTTGTCTTATCCTCCACATGTGCAATTAGTTATCATCCTCTAATTGTCACATGTTGTAGGAATATCTCCACTTTCCACTCCACCTTTCTAGCTCTCACCTTGCCTTTATAAACAAGGCATATCATGTACATTGTAATAACAATCTCTTGTAATCTAGCAATCTTTTGCATTCATTGATAAAATATCATTATTCTCTCATTTGATCTCTCTTGTGCTTTCATGAAGTCCTAGATCCTGGGTGGCTCCAATCATAGCCAACTCTAACACATCCTGCTTGAGTACTCCTCCTACACCCTCTCCTAAAGCATCAGTTATCACCGTGAAGTACCCATTTGGATCTGGCACAGTCAAGATAGGTGATGTGGTGAGCTTCTCCTTCAAAAGTTGGAATGCTTGCTCACACTTGTCATTCCACTCAAATTTTTGTCCTTTCTTTTAAAGCAAAGTAATGGGTGTTGCTATTGTAGATAACCCTTTTACAAACTTCCTGTAATATCCGACAAGTCCCATGAAGCTCTAGACTTCTATTACATTCTGCAGTGTAGGCCACTCCATAATTGCTTTGATCTTTTCTGGATCCATTGCTATCCGTTCCGCTAAAATGGCGTGACCTAGATAGTGCACCTTACTTTGATAAAAAGTTCACTTGGATAGCTTACCAAAAAGCTTACGCTCTCTCAAGAGTTGTAAGACTATCCTCAAGTTTTTATCATGCTCTTCTATTGACTTGGAATAGATCAGAATGTCATCCAAGAATACTAACACAAAATCATCCAAACAATCTTGAAACACACTGTTCATCAGGTTCATGAATGCTGCGGGAGCATTGGTTAACCCGAATGGTACCACGGTGAATTCATAGTGACCATATTGAGTCCTGAATGCTGTCTTTGAAATGTCCTCGTCCTTAATTCTCAACTGATGGTATCCGAACCTTAGAGCTATCTTCAAGAACACTTTGGCTCCCTTCATCTGATCAAAAAGTTCATCTATCCTTGGGAGCGGGTACTTATTCTTTATGGTGGCCTTATTGAGCATCCTATAGTCAATGTACAACCGTAGGGTCCCATCCTTCTTTTTCACAAAAATAATCGGTGCTCCCCATGGAGACACACTGGGTCTTATGAATCCTTGATTTAATAACTCCTGCAATTGTGCCTTCAATTCATACAACTTAGTTGTGGTCATCCTGTAAGGTGCTTTCGACTGAGGTTCAGTTCCAGGTAGAAAATCTATTAAAAAGTTGAATTCTCTTTTTGGCGGTAGCTCAATCAGCTCATCTGGAAACACATGTTGGAACTCTTTAAGAATAGGATAGTCATTAAATGACGGTTCCAAGTTTTCAAGATCTCTACCCTTAATTGTGTAGATGGCACACCATTTTCTGTTAGCTTTCTTCAACTGCATGGTTGAGATTTGTCCGAGTTCAAGGATTCTCCTCGAGCCATGAATTTCCACACGGTTTCCCTGATCATCTAAACATCTCACACTTTTCTCCTCACAATCTACTATTGACTTATGTTCAGTGAGCCAATTAATCCCCAAAATTACATCATAAGACCCTAAGGGTGCTACATACAGGTTGACTTGAGTTTGAAAGTTGTGAAGGTCTAATTCGCTGCAAGGAAGACACAGCTCTACCTTCTTCTGTACCCGATTTCCATACTGAACTTTCCACGAATTAGCCATATAACCAAGTTTAACAGATAACTTAGAAATTATTTAGGATCTATGAAACATTCAGTTGCTCCAGTATCAATTAATATAGAAATAAGACAGTCGTAGAGCTTATCAGTACATTAGATCGGTGTTGCTTGGAAATCTGCTTGGCAATTGTCAACTGCCACATGGATCTGGTGTTGTGGCACTCTGGGCTAGTTCCTATCCCTTTGATTATTCTCTCTTCAAGGACACACGCTGGCATAGTGTTCTCCACCACAAGTATAACATCTTCTGCGGGGTGCTCTGGGTTTATCTACCATGTCTCTTCTATTACTATTATTGTTGTTGTTGTTATTGTAGTTGGCTCTTTTATTGTTGCTATTTTGATTCCCATCATTTTAGTCCTAAGAGTTATTTCCTCTTTTCAAATTTTGAATTTGCCGATTGTTATTGTTGCCTTGGTTGTTATTTTTTTGATTATTGTTATTACCCTAGAATCTCTTGTTTCCATATTTCACATCCCTGCTCTTGCAGTAGTTGGCAACTTGTTGCAACTTTTGCTCCTATTTGATTGCTTTCTTGAAGACTTCATCCATAGTTGAGGGATTGTGAATGTCCACATCTGCCCCAATCTGGGGCCTTAACCCCATGATGAATTTCTGGATTCTAAATCTCTCATCTAACTGGTATTGCGGTACATATTTGAGCAGATGGGAGAATCTTTCCCAATATTGTGTCACTATCATCCCTCCCTGAGTAAGATTCTGAAACTCAATCATATTTTTGTCAAAGTATAACTAGGGTAACCATCTCTTCCTAAAGAGATGAAGGAAGTATTCCCATGTTATTTCTCCAGGTAACAGCCGCTTCTCTGCTTTCTCATTGTCCCACCAAGTGACTACTTCATCGGTGAGCTGGTATGACCCCCAAATTGCTTTGGTCTCATTAGATAATTTGCGAAGATCAAAATATTTCTCCATTTCTATGATCCATGCCTCTGCCTCATCTCTGATGGTTTTACCATCAAACTTAGGTGGGATAACCTTCTTAAGGTCCTTGCCCAACTCCTCAGCAACTCTACCCTGATTATTTGCATTTCCTTCATTTTTAGGGTTCCACACTTCACTTATGTGGTTCTCATTTCCATTTTGATTTTGCCTAGCTTGGTTTGTCCTCGTCTCTTGCTCTAGATTGTCCATCCTAGCCCCTTGTTAGGTCAGTAGGGCGAGGATTTGGTCCAATCTTTCATTTTGGTCCTCGTGGGATCCTCCACTTTGGTTAGTGTGCCTCGTATCCATCGTGATCAATCTACACAAATTTGTATCTTTAGTGTAAATAGGCGAAGGTCCTAGTGTTTAACCTAGATGCTCTGATACCAAATGTAAAGTACTGAATTTTGAATTACTAAAAATACCAAAGTAAAGCAAATCTCAATCTATAAATGGAAAATGAATCTTTCTATTAACAAAGATAACCATAAATGCAATATATATATTACAATTTTCAAGTGCAATCCAATTAGCACTACAATGAAAAGTACAATTACAACTCTTGGCTAAACAAGCCATACATATATTTCATATAATGATATATCAATTTTTGAGTTACATAATGATGATCAAATATACAAATCCATCTTCAACTGCCATAACCCACTGGTCTTCCGCAAGCCAAAGGTCAAGAGCATGGTTAAGGTGTTTTTTCCACCCAACCACGAAGAACTACACTTCCCTAGAATTCTTGCTAACTCGAAGAATACCTGACCCTGCACGAGGCACCTAGCAACTCAGAATAAATGGGCAGGAGGGAAACTCTCGATGCATGCTTGTTGCCTGTATGCACTCTAATCTAGGATGATCATATTTCTTGCAAACAAGATGTGACAGAGAACAATATCTATCACTAGGCATTAACGATACATCTATTTCAATGGTACAAACATAGCTTTGGCCAAAGCATAAACACAAATTGGTAAATCTTGAAAAAGAAGACTACCTTCTCTATTAACCCACATTTGGCATCCTGTCTCAGAAGGTAAGCTCAAATATCACAGAAAGAAAATTATACTACCTCTAGTGCAATCAATAATCAACATATTTATATGCAAGAGCTATAACAACTTCATTTGCAATGGAATCCTAGTAATTTGATCCTCTTTGACAAATTTCGTTTGTTACATAATAACTAATGAAAAGACTTATATTTGATTTCAGGGAGTTACATGACATCTGAAAGAAAAGAAAAATCATATCTATTTCATCATATGGTATTCCTTGCATTCTATTTTTACGATTCAATTCCTATCTTTATGAGCTTATATACATCTAGCTATTCTCACTTACTCTAAGTATTTCAGTTATATCAAAGTGCTTCATTTAATACTCTTATTATTACTTAAGTTTAGTGATTCCACATTTACACTTTTCTACTTTTGATTCTAGAATTATCGCCATACAAATGAGAGATATAGGTAGTGCAGTGGATTCAATCCTCAGGCCGATTTGATTGAGTAAGATGGCACAAGGAAAGCCAAGTGTGATTGATTGTTTAATGTTGATGGCACACTTACTCCTGCTAGAAAGGAGGTATCTCAAGAGATGTTACAATTCATGCGAAACTTGCATAAGGTTGTGTTGTGGAAACTGTTGTAGGTGACTCAGACCCAACAAAAATATCTGAACAACTCGGCAAAAGTGTTATTTTAGATTATGATTATGTCTCTTCAAAAAATGGTCTTGTTGCTTACAAAGATGGCAAAATGATTGGTAATCAGCTTTAAAGAATTCCTTGGGAAAGAAAGGCTTAAGGAGTTCATTAATTTTACTCTTCATTACATTGTCGACTTGGATATCCCCGTAAAAAGGGGGTCTTTCATAGAGTTCAAGAGTGGAATGTTGAATGTGTCACCTATTGGGAGAAACTATAGTCGAGCATAAAGAGATGAGTATGATAAGATTCATGTCATACGCATGAAAATGGTTAAAGTGCTTCGTTAGAAATTTGCACATTTCAATCTAACCTATTCCATTGGAGGACAAATTAACTTTGATGTTTTTTCTCAAGGCTGGGATAAAACATACTGCTTGAGCTATGAAGGAAATGATTTTGATGAGATCCAAATCTTTGGGGACAAAACCTGCAAGGTGTGGATCTTGAGTCTATGGAGCATTGGGAGCTATCATACAAAGTAAGTCTTAACACTGTAACAGTAGTTGCAACAATTTTATGGAAAAGAAATATATAGCTGACGATAATACATTCTAAACTTGGCATGACCGACTTATATAGTAACCTTGGGTAAAATGATGAAGAATAAGGCCAATTCTCAAGAGGCAACTTCTATAAGGAAATAAAAAGGCTGCCAAAGTCTGCATTCATGTGAGGTGGTGGAAACACAGGAAATAAGTCATTTAGATAAGCAAAACAAACGATAGTTCGTTGTATATCTACCAAGCTGATGGTTTGGTGCTTAGTTCAAGACTGACCGATATCCAAATACTAGGTCGCTCCTATAAGGATATCTAGTGACTACCTTTAAAACTAAAACAAACAACCAAACTAAATTCAAGTCCATTGTCTGGTTATCAAACGCCTATCAACTATCAGTTAGAAGAGATTTATTTATCAAGAAAAAGCTCATAACAAGGAAAACTAAGAGTTCATGATCGCTACCAGAGTTAAATGATAAGGAAGACAAGGGGTCTCTTAAATACATCCTAGCAAGCTGCTGAAATGAAGGCTAATCAACATCAAAAGGAAGTCGTACACATAGTGGGGAGGTCGACGATAATCTAGGAGAAAGTTTACGCTAGTGCAAGGTGTTGTGCTAAAAGAAAACCAGGAATAAACCGATTATTTATGACCGAATGAATTTAGTCTAGGATGATTTACATATAAATGACATCGCCTATGATGGAGAGTCAAAATATACAATGTAAATCACAAGTTAAGGATGTCGATAAAGAGCTATACTAATGGCCGTTTACTTCAGTGATAAAAAGAAAATCGAATGCAAAAATAAAGGTCAATTCATTACTAACGACTAAGGATTACATGAGCATCAAACATATTGAAATCTATTTCAAAACAAAATATAATTCACATGGTGAGTACCATGGTCCTACGCCTAGTTGATTTGCTGGTTCTGAGTCTTCTTTCTCCCTTAATTGCCTTCTTCCTTCCCTCCTCTCTGTGTTCGTTGCTTACCTTCTTTTTCTTCCCTCTTCTTAAAGATTTTTCCTCCTTTGATTTTTGCTTGTTTCTATCTTTTCTTCTTTTTGTCTTTTCTAATTTTTGTTTTCTTTCCAGAATTTTGTTTTCTTTCTATCTTCTCAAACTTGTTATTAGAAAAAGAAAATCAATTTATGTCAAAATATGTATATATTAATAATAAAATATATTCTTATTTTATATACTTTTTAATTTAACACTTAGATCATCTTTTCTTTTCACTTTCTTTCATTAGTTTATAAATTCTATATTTACTTAGAAGAATAAGTAAATAAAATTAAAAGAAAAACTATTATCTTTACACATAAAAAAATATACAATTTCGACCTAGACTATTTCAAACAAAAGGACACTTTGCATATGGTGAGCAAATCATTTAGTTGCGCATCTAAGGAAGCATAATGGAGACATTTTCTAACATGAGTAATAATTCAATTCCATCAAACACATAGATCATTCCATGAAACGATGAAAATGCAAATGCAATATGAGCTAAGTGCTTGTGTGTGTAGCATCAAGATTTTCTCCATCCCATTTTTTTTCGACCTAGACTATTTCAAACAAAAGGACACTTTGCATATGGTGAGCAAATCATTTAGTTGCGCATCTAAGGATGCATAATGGAGACATTTTCTAACATGAGTAATAAATCAATTCCATCAAACACATAGATCATTCCATGAAACAATGAAAATGCAAATGCAATATAAGCTAAGTGCTTGTGTGTGTAGCATCGAGATTTTCTCCATCCCATTTCTTTCTAGGTGGCTAGGTCACCTATGCCTTAACCAAACCCTTGCCTTCGACACCTACCTGCATTCATTCAACTCAACTTTCTGATTAATAGGTTAGTAACCAAAAATTCATAGCTGAAGCATCAGATAACATCTGTATTCATCATTTACTAACTTCCTAATTGGATACTTACAAAAGGAAAGATAATATTTCACTTTTAATTCATAGACAATTACATATTTATAACATAAACAGAAATGAAACATCTAACAATTCTAAATATAGCTAAGTTCAGGAAGTCTAGAAAGTTGGAGATGTGACACTTTGGGTGTGGAGTTTTTTCCCACAAGGGTTTCTCCACGCAAGCATTATGTTATAGTTTACATCTTCTTTCATGGTTATTTTTCCATTTCCATATGATCTATCATTGTTTATGAATTTGGATGCACTAAAGTGTTGTATTGTTTCACCCTATTTTGAACATTTCCTTGGCATTTGGCCATCAGTGGTAATTGTATGCTTTAGCTTGTGAATACTAATATTAAACATAAACATATTGGATATTCTATTAGCCACTCTTTTGTAGATAGTTTTTTGGCTTATTCCCCCATGACCTTCTAGTAGGGGTTTCACAGCTCTAGTGGATATGGTTTTCTCTTTCAAATGGGTTTAGGATATACTAGCTCAACAAAGTTAATTTTTGGATACATAAATTTCTCATGTTGGATTTAGTGAACCCAATGTTACCAAGAATTTAGGCATTCACGCTCATTTTTGTAGCTCTTGGGTGCTTAAACCAGCTTTACTAGCAAAAGAAAAAATTAATAACCAGTATTAGTTTATTTATTTTTAATTAATTAACTTATCTAATTTATTTAATTAATTAATCTTTTCCACACAATTGGATCATAGGTGACATACTTCAAAACCAACTTCTAGTTAACCTTCCCCTAGTACATGTTCTTGTTGCAAACACACTTGGCACAAAATACCTTAGTAGCATTGCTATACGATTATTATAAATCTATAATCAACATTTAATAATACTAAAACCATACACACAAGGAAATGAACTCATCTAAAATTAAATTCAACATAATTCACTAAAAGCAACATTCCACCCCCAAATTACCATGGAATGGGACAAAACATCTAAAAGAGGTAAAAAATGAGGGATACTATAGCCACTTGATCATTTACCAATTGTCTTTCTACACCTTGTACACCCTTATGCTTGTTCCTCACCATGACAATTTTGCTTAGGTTTTAATGCTTATCTACTCACGATTATATTGTCCATGCCTTATGGTTCTTATCACATGCTTGGAACCTTTACCATACTTGAACGACATGCTTGTGATGCTCACTGGTTCCTTCTTTTGAACATATCTTGCCATATCATACTCCTCGAGTTATCTTACTAGATTGGGGCATCATGCCTCCCCCATTCTATATTGAGCCTACATTGATATATCACACTCCTAGAGTTACATATTGAACCTAGATTAACACATCATAGTTTTAGAGTCACCCCTTACATTGCGGGCATCATGCCTCCCCTCTACATCTTACAATTTCATTGTTGTAACCTTACATTCTAGGACATCATACCTCCCCCTTCCATCTTATATCACCATATCTTTACATTGGGAGGTATCATTCCTCCATCCTTTACACATTATGATTCATTTCCATGCCTTTATATTGGGGACATCATGCCTTCCCCCTTACATCTTATGCTTTGATTGTCATATCCTTACATTTGGGGACATCATGCCTTCCCCCATCACTTGCACTTCCCTTGCCACATCTTTAGCATGTGTATAAGTACATTGAGGGCATCACATCTTCCCCCTTATACATTGGGAGCTCTTATTGTCATATTTTATGTTGAGGGCATCATACCCTTCCCCCTACATACCATGTTGCAATTGCCACATTGGGGGCATCATGCCTTCCCACATGACATTTCATTCCTACATCAATCTTAGAGCCATCCTATCACACTGTGGACACCATAGCCTTTCCTAGTCTATTGATTACATGCCATACCATGTATTAAGATCTCCATTATCACTATTCCCCACACTATCAATTGCATGGTATGCTATGTATCAAAACCTTTATCACCACTACAAACCTATTGCTTTGACCATTGTGTGCTTATGCTACCACATTAGAGACATATGCCTTTCCTAGTGCCTTATGTACCTACACAGGTGTTTTTGGCTATAGAGGGCCACATCACTAGTTTTATCTATACATGTTGGGGCCAACTTTAATCCTTTACATCATCTCCAACCCATGTACTTACTACACTTATCATTTGATATGTTCTAGTTACTTATCACACAATGTATTCATTATAATTATTGCTTTACAAGATTTACATACTACATATATATAGAAGATCAATTTTCAATTCCAAGATTTCCAAATTTCAGTACCCTATCAATATTATTCATCGTCAAACCTAAGCCTAAATATTTTATTCTATTACATTTATTCTATATTTCCAACTCCCATAACTAATAATTACTAGCACTTGCACACATAGGAGGTTCAAGGAATATGCCCATAGGAACAACCGACGAGTTTAGAAAATTTTTTCGACGTTAATTTTTTTTTTTACAGCGTGAGACAATTCCTAGCACTATAATGCTCACATATAAAAGCCTATTGGCTAATTAATTAAATTTAGGGAAATTGTTATTTTCCTCTAAATAAAAGATAACACTGAAATACTTTTGATAGTAGTATTTTCCTCAGTCTCCAAGAGTCCATCATATTGTGCAATCGAGTTACACAGTTAAATCGAAAAACTCCATTGCACACTACTTGCCAATAATCAAGAAAATGATCAAATCTAATTTTCAAATCTAGATTACAACAAAGAAACAATCAAATTTCCAAAACTCTTCATTTTATAATACTTCAAATCAAAATACATGCAATTTTTTAGTCTGAAATATTTTTGAAAAATCCTAGATTCAACCTTGAAATATTCACTAGTCATCTTTAGGAATATATAAATAATAATAATAATAATAACAGAGCTTGTTCTGGGAGTTATAAGATGACTTTCCAAACCTACCTGAGATGAAGATTCCAAAACTTTTTCGTCGGAAACATCACAAAATCTCATTGGAGAAACTTAGCAATCCACGCAAAGATTACGTAATTCGAAGAGATTGATGAGTATCCTGATCGTCATCTTATCACAATAATAATAATAATAATTGCATTACAGTGACGGATCAACCCAAGAAAGCATGCACAGAATTAGACCTGCAACGGACCTACTTGATAAAAAATACTAAAATGGATTATTAAGAAGAAGATTTAAGGATATTGCAGGGATAATTCCCACAATTAGCTCAGGTGGGACATTCTTTTCCAGCATTAGCTCAGGTGGGACATTCTTTTCCAGCATTTTCTTTCAAACAGGGGAATTTTTTAGTCATAAAATGGAATTTGAAACTGGAACATCCCTTCTTTCCCTTTGATTTGAATTTGTCGTGAGCAAACATGACTGCCAACAGCCAGCGAAGACGGCCGAGATCCGGTGGGCGGCTGGGAAAAGTTCTGTTTTGTATGGGAATATTTGGCAGTTTACTGTAAAGATTTACAAGTGGAAGGAGCTCCGCTGGTTTGGGAAATGGTGGGGTAATGAGGGTTTGGGCTTATATCGAAGAAACCGCGGCCTTATTATTGTTTTCATTCACAATTATTAGTATTGTGTTATGAATGATGATCATTGATGGTGAAAACTATGTTGAAATTTGTCCTTATTTCCAAGGAGGATCAGATTGGGTGGCAAAGCCATCTTATGTCCGAAGTATTTTCTTTCTCTTTCTCGATGAAAACTATGTTAACAAAATTTGTCCTTATTTTGGAGAAGGATCAGATTGGGTGGCAAAGCGATCATATGTCCAAAGTATTTTCTCTCTCTTTTTGCCTTTCTTTATACTTGTTCCATTTCGTAGACCAATTTGGCCTTTCCTTTTTTTTTCAGTTCAAAACACTATGCATTTGGAATTTCACGAGCTTTGGCAAGGTATGTATGTATTTGTTTGTTAGTATTCTGGCAGCATTGAAAATTTTTATACTGAATACTTGGATTGACAAGCTTTGAGCTCTGGATTTGATGGAAGTCATTTAGTTATAGTTTTATTTTGGCTTCTGTCAATGATTGTTCTGAGCTTTTACCCTATTTAAGATAGATAATAATTTGCCCGTCTCAAGCTGCTTTTGCATGGTGTATACACTAAATGGACAACACATCTAGTTTGTTGTGGCCCTTAATAGACGTGCAGAGATAACTTATTTTGAAGACTAGTGGTTTATCATGATCAGCAGTGAAATTGCTTCAACAGGCATCAAGAATGAAGCTGTTTCTGTGCAATTTGTATCAACACCTCGGGATTTTTAGCCTTTGCCCAACTTAGGGTTGCGTGGCATATTAAATTGAATAAACTAGATTTGTCAAAATTAGCTTCTGATGCACGCAAAAGCCTAGATAAGCTATGCGGTGTAAGTTTGTGTTGCGTAATCTGCGGGGGCCTGGTTCAATTATCGACCGCAAATGAAGGTAAAGACTTTCAATCGGCAGGTTATGGATTTGCAAATTTGAACCACTTTGAGTTCTTTCACTTTCTGCTAAAATATCAAATTTTTGAAAGAGTTCTTTGCATCATTCTTCCTTTCATTGATCGTCAATCTTGTTTTGAAGGCATGGGCATTTATTTATTTTTATCTTGAACAATGTCTGCACAACGCCCTTTTGCTTTAAGTGCCTTCTGGAGTTACTTTTTGCAGCTGTCTAGGGCAACCCTGCACTGTGATTTTTAAGTAGTCATAAATAAACCTCTCGAGTGTCCACAATAGAAGATCATTTCCAAGTTTCAACCCATGATCTTAAATCCTAAAATTCAATGAGTTGATTATATAGGAATAGAACATATTGATGAGCAGAATCAAAACATTTCATCTTAGTTCAGCATAACCGATATACTTGCCCAAGCTATATCATAATGAAATTACCCTGGTACCTATGCACTACGGCTTACTATTTCTGAGAAAGAGAAACAACGGACATCTAAATTATTAAAGAAGGAAACAGAATATAGCAGGCAAAAGCCAGAGATACAACCATATACAAAAAAAATAACCGTGGCTGAAGGGCCCATGTGTGAATTGCATAGATAACAACTTAAAAAGATTTGTAAAAGGTGAGGGGAGAGAGGGCAGTTGTGTGTAGCATTCAGGTATGTTGTATCTTATTTCTGAAGGGTCCACTGTTGTGCTTATTGGATTAGTAAATTTAGTACCCCTCAGCTGAAGAGTACTTGGATTTTTTTCTTCGGATTCCCCTAATCATCATGCCATGTAAATAGTCCCAAGGTTTATGGAACTTAGGGTGTTGTGAGGAATGTGGGCTTTCCTCTTTTTTCTGTCCCTGCTCCTTTGTTTGGCTCCATGTTTTTGGAGCATCTGAAGCTGATCTACTAAGCTTATTGCAAATCGACAATAAGTTTCACTGGGTGGTTAACTTCAGCTATTTGGGCTGATACCTTTATCTAATTATTAATCAAAAGACTTAATAAGCCATGTACGGATACTTCCCTTGTGAATAAGTTTAGACAACTTGTAAAGGTACCTTTATCTAATCATTAATCAAAAGACTTAATAAGCCATGCACGCATTCTTCCCTTGTGAATAAGTTTAGACAACTTGTAAAGGTGGATGGAACATCCAAAGACCAACCTTCATATCTAAATCAGGGACTTGAGTATTTTCCTGAAAATTACATCTTCCTTGAATTTAGTGATAGTTCAGGTATGGAAATATGAAAAATTCTTTAGCGTGAGCCTCCAAACATCAAAGCCTTCATACTAGGTATGCAATTGTTTGTGCTGATTGGAAGCTGGTAAGAACCCAGTCGGATTTCTCCCAGAGGAAAGTTCAACTCCTGGGGCAATATTCTGCAAAGTTTGGAGACAATGATATTTCTAGATCCTAGATGTCAAATGGATTCTTAGCATAAAATAATAATTTAGGGGCCAGTGCATTTAGAGTGGTCACTTGTGTAGCATGGGCATATTCTGGATAAATATCCTCTTCGATTATCTCATAAATCTTCTTCTGTACTGGTAAGAAACTATGAGCAGCATCTGGGACAATATATATCTGTTTGTGGAGATCCCTATGCTTTTGACAAGAGAAAAGTGCCCTGACATACCACCTTGGAAAGGTTATGTTGATAAACTAATTGAGATCTGCTTGGATAAATGAAAATCTGTAGCTGATATCTAAAACTGGCACGTGAATTTCTGGACAAGATCTGTAATAACTTAAAAGAAACAAGAACATAATTGGGAAAATACCAAAATGAAAACCTTTATTGATACTAGTATGAGCTGAAAAGTGTGTAACAAATGGATGCCAAGGTGTCGATGGCATCTTAAGGCTCCAAGAAAAGAATGGGCACTGCACTTGGTCCAAGGAGTCTCTCACAGGTTACCTTTAAAACATTCCTGAAGATAGAAAGGTATTTTGGAAGCTATCATTTCCTATTTAGCTCATTACTTTGTTTGTGTGTGTGTGTGTCTATTCGTCTATCAAAATTACATCAGGCTGCAATTTTCTTGGTCCATCAGAACTCAACAGAGAAGCAGTGAACCAGACTCCAAAAATTACAATTCCTAATCTAGGGAAAAGCCCAACCATCAACCTTATATCTTCTAGAAAGACTTAACATCAAGCAGGGCCATGCCCTTACAGTAAGCATAAATGCAAAAACATAAGATTATAACTTGCATCAGAGGCAAAGGAGGACAGGAGCCAACTGAATGGTCATCATCAAAAGGCAAACAATAGAAATCAATAGAACTCCTCATTCCATGCGACAAACTCAACATCCTTGATTGCAATCCTACTAATTCTTCAATTAAGAGTCATACAAAATCCATTCTATCCTTGTTTTCTGTTTCCCCCCAGTCTATAGCAGAAGAAAAGATTAACTTTCCATCCTTGTTTATGCAAATTTCATCTAAATAGGATTTGCCTGAGTTTCCTTGAGAAGCACCATTGAAGTTAATTTTAACCCAGTCATCAACAGGAAGGTCCCACTTGAGGTTTCTTAATTCAATCTTCTTGAAACTCCCATTCTTCCCAAACTCCCATGAAGATTTTTAAGCTCTAAAGATTCTCAATGGACCGTGTTAATTTCTTCTAAATAGGAGGCAAGCTTGACGATATATCCTGGGATGTTATTTCTTTCCTTTCAATTAGGACAAAACAAGGAATGAGGACTTTTCCTGTGTTCCAAATCAACATGTAATCAACATCTATGTTAATTCCCAAATCTAAGCTTAGGAATTGAAGGGTTCCAACAATGACCCCAGAGAAACCCAAGCTATAAATTAATCTTTACAAGAGATTATTGCACAGCTGCATTGGACAAGGAGATGATTGGTACTTCCATGATGAAAATGTAGAGAATGTAACCCAAAGGTTTTGGAAACCATCTTTTCCTAACATTATCTTCAGTGATATTTTTGTTTCTAACAACCATCTAGGAAAACACCTTATCTTTAGGTCCTCATGATTTCCATTGAAATCCTCAAGTTACAAGCAATCTTCTTTGAGAGAGATGTCTGCACTATGTGATCATTTCCAAATAAGAGCATTCTTGCCTTCTCTCCAAATAATGTTTGTGTTCAGGTTTTCTTGATTCTTCTTCCATCCCTCTCTGTGTTTGGAGTCTCTTATATCCTCATAAAGGTTGGGGCTTGTTCTAAGACTATTCTTGAAGACCTTCTAAATTTCTTGCCAATATTCCTAAACTCTGCTGCCCTAAGAATTCTCTAGGACTATGTTACTGGGTTCTTCATGCACCTAAGTCATACCTGTAACAGGTGCTGGTATTGGTATGGGTATGCCCTTGGTATGCACATGTATGTCTCAAGATTGTGGATACTTCCTAGGTATGTTCTTGATTCACCCATTTGTACTTGGGCAAGAACCATAGTATTGGGATGTACCCTAGTACCCTATGCCCAAAAAAGGCATAAAATGTTACCGGATACGGCACTCCCTCTTGTCCGGGCACCCGTACCAGCGTACCTGGTACGGATTCGGGTACGGTACAGCCTGGATACGGCCTGGGTACCGTGCCCGTCCGTGCCCTAAATTTTTTTTATTTTATGCCGTGCCGGATACTTCAGGATACAGCATTTTAGAAAAAATCGCCCGTATTTTGTAAAAAAAACAGTATGAAACAATCTATTTCGTGTTAAATACTGTAGGAAATTATTAAAATCTGTCCGCAGTAGGATAGTTTAAATAAAAATAATAAAAAACAGCCCGCTGAAAGGCGCACCATTCTGGATTCGGCGTTCTGAATAAAATCCCCTAATCCGCATGAAATATTTATTCAAAACAAAAATAATGTTCTGCGACGCGATTTCTCCAGCCCTTCCCCTCTTCGCCGTAAAGGTTCTGGTTTTCACATATATGATACATCATTTTAAAAAACATATTGTTCCTAACAAGTTCAATATCATTCAAATATGTATTTAAATTTAATATTATTCAAATCCATATATTTTTTTCACCGTAAAGGCACCTGTTCGGCACATATATTTAAATTTAATATTGGACGTAGTGTTCAGCACTTATTGAAGTTAGATATTCAATTTAAATTTTAATATAATATGTATTTAAATTTAATTATAGTATATGTATTTAAATTTAAATGTTTAATATTTATTGGCACATATTGAAGTTAGGATATTCAATTTAAATTTTAATATAATATGTATTTAAATTTAATATGTTTAATATTTATTAATACTTCTAATATGTTATTATAAAATAATAAATCATATTTTAATATAATACATTATGTAATAAGATATTTTTCAATTCATATTTTATTATATAATGTATTTATAATATATATTAATAATAAGCATTTTACTCCAATCTATTTCCCAATCCCTGCCCATTAGTTCATGTCTATCCTTAAGATCTCAACCAAATTTTGTAAAACCACTATTATAATTCAAAGAAAACAGTATTGTAAGAGTTACCGGATACGGCACTCCCTCTTGTCCGGGCACTCCTTCGCCTATTTTGCATTTTATAATAGTGGTTTTACAAAATTTGGTTGAGATCTTAAGGATAGACATAAAGTAATGGGCAGGGATTGGGAATTAGATTGGAGTAAACAATCTTCTAGGAGTAGTATGTAATGTCCCTTTTTGGGTCCATCCCAACATTCTTGGAAAGTTCCAAGATTCTTGGAGAAGTCCATCATCCTTGGAGAGCGCCAATTTTCTGTGGACAGAAGACCTATGCACTTAAGGTGTTGGGGGAGTTACCAGGGAAGTATAATTGACCTATTTTAATATTTTTTCGTAGAGGTTGGATGATATGTGAAAAATAATAAAGTAATTAAATTAAGTTGTTGAAAACTACTTTTAAGTTATATTTTAAAAGACAGCTTATATTTTAAAAAGGTGTTTTAATATGTTTGAATATAGTGTTGCTAGCTGCAAGGTATAGAAAGGTGGTAAAAAATGACACTTTATTATATTTTTATAATTTTGGAGAGATAAGTGTGCAGAAAGAAATAATATTATTTTATTTCTTCAAAAAGGTTATAAAAGGGAGATTTGTCATCAGATATCTTCTTCTGGCTGATTCATTTTATTTGCTCTGGAGAATGAACATGACTTCTTCCATTTGCCTAAGGATAAAAACCCTTTGGAGAATCCAATTTTGGGGATGGAAACCCTCCTAGTTGGTTAGTGTGATTTCATCCAAAAATCACCTGTGTGCTGAATAGTTGAAGTTTTTCCAATGGTCAGTTTGTGTGAAGATTTTTATTGTGAATTTGATCACTGTTTGAGATTTTCTTTGATGTTTGACTGATTCCAGCTAGTTATAGCATTCTTCTGAGTCTAGTAGGGCCGTACCAATCCTTATGCTGGCGGTACCAGATTTGTAGAAGACTATGCTGGCCATACTACTCTTTGAGGGGGCCGCACTGCTGTTTACACTACCTATCAGGTCGTACCAATAAGTATTCTGCATTTAATGAACTGGTAGGCAGTCCATACTGCTGTACTGGAGGGGTGTGTGAAGGGATGGACTGGTTCGCTATTCTTTTGAGTGTATTTTCTGCTGTTTGTGAAGGCCGTACTGTACTTTCTGACTGTCATACTGTTGCTGGGCTGTTTGCAGCAGTCATAAGAGGGGTTTTTTTTTAGCCTTACTGATGTAGAGATGGGCCATACAGCCCTTAATACATTTGCAGGGCCTTTGTGTAGGCCGTACAAGTGTATGTGGGAGCCATACAATGTGATTTGGGGGCTCTTAGACGGCGTACAGTTCTGAATTTCTGAGTTTGGTAGAGTTTAATGTGTTTTCATTCTTCATCAGCATTCAATGTTGTTTTAGTTTACTTCACTTACTCAGTCAATGTGGATTGAATATCACTTGTTTTTTGATTTTTATGGACTAATCCCTGTGTTGCAGTAGTGGTATTTTGTTGTGTTTAGTTGATTTCAGTATTGTGCTATAGTTGTTTACTGAATTAATACATCAATAGTGCATGTTTCATGGTGTTGTAATTCTAGATGGTAGTACCACTAGAAAGTGTTGCATTTCATGATTATCATATTGTAAAACTAGATGGTATACCACCAGTTATGTGCATTTCAATATTGTAAGGTCTTGGTCAGTTCACTGCTAGACCCAGTTGCATTTCATAGTCTAGTTTGGCATTGATCAAGTCTGCTTAGCAATCAGCCAGTTTGGCTCGATCAGACTTGTTGTAATCTGCCAGTGGCTTCTGCATTTCAAAGCATACTTGTCTGTTGAAGAGGTGTAGATTTGGGTTGGCTTTGTCACTTGTATGCTTTTGGTTGGCTTGCCACCTTTACTTTCAACAGTGCATTTATTCAGTTAGAGTGTGTTGTCCAAACATTGTATGCTCTCACCTTGCCCACCTTGGGATCTGGGTGATCAGAAAGTGCGAGGATTGCATTTGCATTTCAATACTTGCAAAAATTTCAAAAAAATAAATAGTGTGGGTCTTTACATAGTAAGCCATTTGACCCGCTTCCTCAAGTATTTTCCTAGATAATTCTATTTGACCATTCCACAAAGCATGTCAATTTTGCATTTAAACATGGAAATCCTAAGATATATAGTTGGAAGATCTATTCTAGGAAAACCTAGGTTATTGTTGATCATAGCTTGTATTGGCTAATGTGTGTTGATGAAGAATGCTTAATATATTTGTCAACTAAGTAGTTGTCCACGGGCACATTTATAATACCTTAAAAGTTAAAACCTTTTTCATGGTTGAAGATTCAACAACAAAGGGTACCTCAAACAAGATGGTGTCATCTATCAATTGAAATTTCTTGAGGTTCTTCTGAAGGTTCTTGAAAGCTTTTCACAAAGCCTTTTCCAAGAAAATAATTTATAAACTAGGGAGAGATGAATTTTCACTGCCTTAAACTCCAGTGATCCAAGAGAAACCTGAAATTGTGTTGTTCACTAGGACTGAGAATTTGGAGCTACTGATGCAGCTCTTGACCCATTTTCTCCAGGTGGATGAAAAGACAACCTGATCAAAGCAATACTAGCATAAAACTATCTATTTGTATATTTTATCACTTCAATAATTAATTAGACATTGTCACAATTCTTCGCCTATTTTGCACAGCTCTTGGAAATTTCTAGTATTTCATGTGAACTTTTATAATATTTATTCTCTTGAATGATGAGAAGAGAATTATAAGGTGGTCATTCTTCCTTTCTGCTGTTCTTTGACATCTACTATAATTTAACTTCCTTTGGAAGTATCAAGTGTCATTGGACTTATCAAATTTACTTTTATTTGTCATATTGTGGGATGGAAAACAGATAGCTCTTCTTGAAACCACTCTTAGAATCCAGTTTTTTCCATATGCTTAAAAAAATTCAAAAAACATTATGTGTACTGTTTCCTAACAACTGTAGAAGCTATTCCTACTATAAAAAGATTAAAAATATTAATGCTTGATACTTCTATATTATCTTGTAATACTAAATTTGCATTATGATGCATGCAGGTTGAGTATGCATGCAAGCAGTCATGTTGTATTGCTTCTAAAATAGATGCCAAAGTATGAATTTTTTGCCATCTAGCATGAATCGTCAAAGGGTCGAAGTAAATGAACAAAGAGGATCAGATCCTTCAAGAGTTTCTAGCCCAGACCATAGTGCTGTTACATCATGTGGTGCAGGGTCAGCAAAACAACGATTACGTTGGACATCTGAGCTTCATGAGCGATTTGTAGAAGCAGTTACCCAACTTGGAGGTGCTGATAGTAAGTAATATATGGACATGTCATTTTAGTATATCACAATTAGGGAAATGTATTTTCTCGTCAATTTTAGCCTCTTGATCTTAAGGCATAAACTTGTTCATTGGTATTCTGGGAGCTAGTATGACTGCAAATATTGCATGAAAGTTGTGTGGCACTACAACATTTGGGTGTGTGTTTAGTAATTTTTTGGATTTTCTTGTTAGTTTGAATTTTTCCCTTGATAAAGTAGAATGCAATTGACAATGAAAAGATGTTTCACTATTTTCAAATACCATATGGACCATACCTAGTTTTACTTATTGTCATGGACTAGCACTAATTGCAAGCATGATAATGAAAGAAATTCTAAATTATATCTTTTGCATGATTTTATAAAATGAGCTTCACATATGCACAATTATCTTTTGAAATAATTGTTTAGACTATTATACCTTATCATATTTACTGCATGGCTATAAAATTGGTGTATGTCCTGGGCTTTTGGTAAGGCTGATTGGGACTTCATGCATCAAACTCTATCCAAGTGTGCTTTCAGTCAACAATAAGCTTGATGGATAAGATATTACAGTTTCTCTAAATTTTCTATTTTAGTTATATCTAGTAGGGATTTATAAGTATTGCAATTGCTAAAAACTTTAGTATAAAGATTACTCATGGCAACACTCCATCCTACAACAACACATGGGTAAAACCAACTGTTGTGGTTAACACATCTATAAAAAGAAGCAATATATGAGGTTCACCTCTAGATTTCATAAAGTATATCCCACATTCTGACCCTTATCTAGATCTAAATACTACTATAAAAATGAAAGACCCAGTTACCGCAGTATGAGGGTGTGAGTACATGTACAACTGTACAAGTGTAGATGCTGGCACATCAATTTTCAAAACATGAGTACACCAGTCTTTTTGTGTTTGTGTGTATTCTTGTAATAGTTGTAAGTAACATATTGCATTGGCTGGGTTTCCTTTTTTGCACTAGTTGGGTGTCCATGTGACCAGCATGGACCCACATAACAATCGATTGCATTTAAAATACTATCCCACTTAATACAACATCTAACGTAACTTTTTATGGTTCATAATAACAGAAATATATAGACCATGAGTTCTAGTTATACTCATCCACAATTAAAATATGACAATTGGCATTATGAAAAGTATTGCCATAAATTAAGAAGGATAAGTATGCAATCAATAACCCAAGAAATCATCATATTCTAGTTGCTTCCATAAATTAAAATAAACAATTAAAAATTATACCGTTAAAGTTTATGGTGAAAATATACCAACAAATTTAAGTTAGAATGCCACAATTGCATTGTTTCCCACTCTACTAGTTTTTGGAGGAAAGCCCACAATCACATCCATGTCTTATGTTTCTTCTGTTTATATCTGTGTTTGTCACAATATTTTTAATTTGAGAGCAAGCAATAGTTGACCTCCTTTGTCTTAGAATCAAGGAGTAAGGGGTAAACATTCTACAATGTTTGCATGGGACTCATACCCAAGCACATCCCTCAATTGATGCCACTTGGTATTGAACCTTTGTGGGATATTTGTAAGCTTGCTTTCTCACTAGTTGGAGTTACCCACTTCAATGAGTTCTTCACGATTTGGAATGAATTGCTTTTGATTTTTGAGGGCTTTAGAAGAACTTTCATTTTTGTTTTCTGTTCTTTTTATTTAGGGTACCCACAAAAGATGCCAATAGGGATCAAGGAGATATCAAGGGGCATTGTCAAGTGTCTCTCCTAGTCTTGTTACTTGTCTCTAGAATTGAAAACAATTAATTGTATCTATTATTTGTACAAACCCTTTGGAAACAAAAATCTGTGTAATTAGGGTGAAAGACCATGCATGTTGAATTTCAAAATCAAATGCAGAGCAAATCAAATTTGTAAGTCAGCTACAATCCTACAATTAAAACCCACATGACTTGTTTTGAGTACCTGTCACTTGGATTTTCTATGGGTTAGTCATAAACCAAACTACATGAATATAATCTTCAATCACATCCTCAATCCTCAGCCCTGTTGGTCACCACATGTATTATTATTACATTTTACAGCCCCACTATTGGATCTCAAATTTATTGATTACTCGGGTGGTTTGACAAATCACGGGATTTTGGCTAACTAATAACTTGTAATTACAATTCAGGAGACCATTTACAATATTTTATACAAAAGCTACAATAATCAAATGCTGTATTTCATCAACAAACAAACGTTATTCAATATAATTCTAGACTTAAGTCATAGAATTTTAAGACCTTTCATACATTGGCTCAAATAGTTTGTGTAAATTTTTTGGTAGATTTGTCTCTTTAGTTTAATTAACTTAATTAACAATCGCTAGAAAGGGGTTTCATCCTTGGCTTCCCTTTGTGACACCTTTTGGGATTGTATAAATGTGGACCCATTTTTTTTTCTTTTGAATGTTACCTGTAGAATTAGGATATGTAGGTTTGTCTTTCTGTTTTCATATTGTTGATGATTGTTTTTCGACAAGTCAACAATAGAGTAAAACACTAGAGTATCCCACTCTCTCTTGAATAAAGCTCTTCAAAGGCTGAACTATGTGATCCAGTGAAGTAACTCCAAGGTTCCTTATTTATGATTCATGATGGGTTAACTCAGTGATTACATGTGATCTTGCTGATAATCACAAAGGGACTTACGCGGACTTCTTCATACACTTCGCTTCTTTCTCCTTTCAGTGTGGATGACATATGTACAAGGTTTAGATAATGAAGAAAAGTAAAAAAAAAGAAAGGGTTTAAGAAAACTAATCTAAGGTTAATGAAGCAATGATGATGTGTGAATAGACAAACTCCTTGATTAACCTAACTTCACTTCGCCAAGGATGCCTACAACTACATGAAGTTGGTGCAATCTCCTAAGGTTACGCAAATGGTTTTCAAATCATGAAGACTCATATAAACACCCATCGAATGGTGCAGCTCAAACAAGCATCCACAATCGAACTTATACAAATAAGGCTCAGACTAGCTTTACACAACACTTCACCAGCGATGAATGTTAAAAGCATGAGCTAGGAGTTGATCAAATATTCAATACAACATACATTACAACAAAAAGCTTCTAATCTATTTGAAACATCTTTTCATTCAATTCAAGATACAAGAAATCATGCCATTCCACAAGACAAGACTTAAACACCAAGTGAACTCCAATGTCCTTGCATTAATCTTGAGAAACATTTACAACAATTTCAAGCCCTCTCAAAGAATTTTGAGAGTCTTTGCTATTCTACTCCTACAAAACTATCTTCTAGTCTACTCCATTACAAATGAGGCAACAAGGCCTTTATATAGTAATCCAGGTTTACAATGAATGGCTTAGATCAATTCGATAGCCAAGGGCTCAGATCATGCCACCTCAGTAGGTAGTTACAATAACTGCTATTTTTAGTACAAAAGAGAGGCAATGAAGGCACGTTTTCCAAGAAGATAAGGATAAGATGAAATCATTTAAAACATCCTCCACATAGGTGTCCCTTTGGCATCTTTTATTAAATGATATATTGAATGTAGTTGAAATGATGTGGCTGATTATGATTGGATGATGATGTGTGTATGCCACGTAGGTGCCACCTTAGCATCTCCGATGAATTCTCAACTTGTATCATCTTGCATGATGTCTTTGATGTGGTTGTTTTGATGATGAACACTTGAGATGTATCTTGTTGATTTTGCCTTGTTCATCTTCTTGTAAACTGGATGTATGATAGATGTTGCTTCATTTGGTTTAACTTTTGTAATGCTTCTTCTTCTTGCAGGTAGGTTGATGTTCTTTGGATGCATCTTGATAGAGAGTAGTAGGAGATGATGATGATGTGTACTTCCTTCATGATCAGAAGCAGGAGATCTCTCCTGGACTTGAAGGTTGAATGGAACTTGAAGTTGAATAGATGAATGTCCTCAATGTAGAAGTTGATGAAGTATTCCTTAGAGCATGATCTTTGAATTGGCCCCTTTGGAATGTAGATCATAACACCTTCTTTGGATGTGGAGTAGATGACCTCTTATAGACTTGAAGATTGTAGAGTCTTGAAGCTTGGATAGATAATGCTTTGGAACATTCGATGATGGAGCATATGAAACTTGATGTGAGCCTTCTGAAATGATGTTTCCTCTGCAACTTGAAGGTGATCTAAGCACTTGCTCTTGATGATCTTGAAGTATTCCTTAGAGCAGCCACGTGATGACTCTTCCTCGAAGGTGAACTTTGAAGCGGCTACATGCTGATCTTGAATCTTGAAAGAATCTTGAAGTAGAGTGAATGCCTTTGCAAGTCTTGATGAAGACGATGGGTGTTGGCATGATGTCTTCTCCAACCTAACAGCTTGCTGACTCCTTTGATGATCCTTCAGCCCCATCTTTATTGCTGCAACATAAACAAAGAAACAACATCAATCCCTTTTGATAACACATAATGCATAAGAATCATTACAAGCATTTCTAATCTAAGCGCATTAGATAAAGGAAATTCTCTTCTTGATAAGACTTTTAAACTTATATTAAACTTGCATTTGATTTCATCTAAGGTGGTCGCATTGGATGAGGAATGTTGATTCTTCTTGAAAGTCTTCAAACACTTGCTATATGTCCTCCTTTGAATTGGCGCACTAGTTAACACCTTCAAAATCCTCTACAAGTGGCGCATTGGATAGTGATGTTAGGATCTTCTTGTCTTTAGACTTCTAAAGTTTGCATCCTATTCCTGAGAGTTGGCGCATCAGATTATGATTTTGAATCCTTATACTTGAAGCGCATTAGATCAAGAATATGAAATCTCCTTGATGACTTGTTTTCTCCTTATGGCACATTGGATCAGATCTTCAGATCTTCCTTAAAAGATTATCAGCGCATTGGTTCAAGCTTGAGGGTCCTTCTTAAATGATCTTAAAACTTGTCTTCTTACAACATACACCCAATCTTGAAGGGATGCATTGGCAGAGGCTGGCGGGAAGTTTGGATCCTTAAAACCCCTTGAAACATCCTTAACATTCTTCATTGTGGCAGCGCACTAGATCACCAATCTGATCTCTTCTTGTTATGAGCACATTGATTGAAACTTTAGGCTCTCCTTGTGAACATGGCGCAGCAGATGGGGGATTTGAATCCTTATCCAAAAATCAGACTTTAAACTTAAAATTCTTCTCATCTTACATGGCCGCACTAGATAAGGAAATCAGAATCCTCTTGTTTTTTAATCATCATGACAACTTACAACCTCTTTCCATATGTGGCACATTGGATGAGGATGTTGGGATCTCCTTGAAAAAGTTATAAAATCAGACTTCACCTTCTCTTCAGGCGCATTGGATCAGCAATTCATGCTCTTCATAGCATCAGCGCAGCAGATAAAGAAATCAGAATCCTCTATATGGCTGGCGCATTAGATAAAGGTTTTGGATCCTCATCTAATGATTTGCAAAACTGACCTTTCCTCCAACATTGAAGTGGCGCATTAGATGGAGAATTTGATCTCTTGATTCCCAACATCCTATTGACAACTTCTTCTTCACCAAAGCTGATCTGTCCTAATGGCGCATCAGATCTGATTTTTGAATCCCCTTGCTTTGGTCGCATTGGATCAAGATCTTTAGCTCCGGATGAAAGCATGTCTTAAACTCAAGCCTAACTCCCTTCACAAGGTGGTACTTTGGATCAAAGATTTGAGATCTCCTTCACAAGTTTTAATATCAGATGTTAATTTCCTTCAAGAGATGGCGCAAGGGTTAAGTCCTTGAGATCCTAGTCTTTAGAAGTTACTCACAACTTGCCTCTAACTTAAAACAACCTCCTCTTAGCCTTTGGCGCATTAGATGAAGGAATTGAGTTCTTCTTGATGCTAGCCTAAACTTGTAACTAACCCTTCCCTCCAAGTGCATTGGATAAAAGTTTTGAATCTTCTTAAAATATATCAGAATTTGAGTATACAACCTCTTTTAAAGGTGGCGCATGGGATGGCAAATTGGATCCTTGTTTGGAAGGTGGCATCCAACTCGAACTAGATCTCTCATTCAATTGGTGCATTGGATCATGTTTTCATGCTCCACTTGAAATTTCTCCATTGATGATCAATAAAAAAAAAATCCTTTCAGTTTGGGCGCATTAGATCTGGTGCAATGGTTCAAGATTTTGTTGTTCAGTTAGAAGCGGTGCATTTCACCAAGATTTTGCGCCAAGATTTTGAGCCACTCTTATGCCTTGTTGCACTGGATGGAGTATTTGCGCTCTCTCAGTACTTAGTCATTTTTTCAGGGTCTTTCAGGGTAAAGGTATATTGAAAAATATATTTAAGTATAAGTTGACTTATACTTCAAATATTTTTCAATATACCTTTCAGGATGTTTGAGATAGGTCTCGAATCCACCGGATTTAACATGCAAAATCTAGAATTTGGAGGATCCACCAGATTTCAGACTTAGTCAATTTTTCAGGATTTCAGGCTACCAGACTTAGTCGTTTCAGGATCTCAAACATACATCAGGATGGGTCTCAGTGTTCATGAATTGGATGGAATTTGATCAAGACTCTTCATTATTGCAAGTTCATGTTCCAGATGAGACCTCCAGTTATAAAGCAAAACCTTCTAGGAGAGACTTATCGTTGGATTGGCAGAGGAAACGGACCTAAGACATCATCCAAAACTAAATGCAAAGCATCAGAGCTCAAAAAAGGGGTCCCCATTTGCAATGGGGCGATGTGTGATTTGGTCACAACACATACAATTTATGCAACTAGTTATATAGTATTTCTTTATTTTACTTGTTCAAATATTGATCTTGAAGTAGGCAAACAATTTGTGAAACTGATGTTGCAGTAAAGCATAAAGGAGACAGTGCATGTCATGTTATGTTCTGATTTCAGAATAAGAAGAATTCAGAAAACCAAGTAATATAAGAAGTATAGAGAAAGTATTAGGAGGTCTATGAGACTATGGAATAAATAACACCAGACTAACATTAAACATCAGCAAAATCCCTGTATCCGATCTTGATCTACATATATGTACAACTTAGTTTGGAAAATCATTTGTACAACTACAAATATAACCTATTTGCAACTTAATTATTATTTAATATCATTTTTTGGGAATCAGCCTCGTGTTTCTATTGACTTTATTTTTATGACCTACCTTCTATAAGTAGCGATTCACAAGAACCCATCTCTTATGATCTTAAATGGTATTACTTGGTGGTCATTGTACCTAGGTGAAGTGCTAGGACTTCCTGGGAGGTTTCTCATTCCAATATTACTCCATTTTAATTGCACTTAAACACAGTTTCCCCCACAATCAAGCTCTCTTAGCTCTCTACCCCATTTCAAAACCTTCAGCAGGTGTTATCTTATCAAGTTATCAACCATTAATCAGGGAGCTTCCTATCTCTTTCTTTTCATCCATTTGGTGTTTTCATGATGCATCATTATGTAATATCCATTTTCAGGAATTTGTTTTTATTATTGATTGTATCTTCATGATCCATAATTCATTAGCAGTAGCTCACAAGATCCTCTCTCTCATCATCTTGAATAGTCCATTTGGCACTGATTGCATCTAGGTGATGCTCACATGGGGAAGCAATGGGATGTCTCAAGAGGTCAACCATCCTATTACTCAAGTTGGAGCATGCTTAACCACGGAACTATCCCCACAATCAAGGTCCACGTAGCTTTCTACCCTATTTGCAAAACTTTCAGCAAATATTGTGCCTTAAAAACCATCAAATCTTATTTAGAGGGGAATCATCTATAGAAACGAAATGCAGTAAGTATTCCTCCATTCCAAAAAAACAAAAAATGGGAGCCCAAATGCTTATCATGGCAATAAAGAACTTCCAAACTTTAATCCTGAAACTCATGATGACTGAGTATCTGATTAATTGAACTATGATTATACTTGACAAGCCAAATATATAGTTACAGTATAGAAAATAGGAACTAATTATGCATATCCAAACCAAAAGGATATACAAATTAGGAGTAATCCATAATAAGAATGGAGTCTGGCACCTTATCCATATTGGTGCAGGAGCACCCCTCCGAAATAAAGAATAAGTCTAATTATAGTATGTTTTACATTATGATGTAATAAGGTCCATGTGACCAATTCTTATGTTTTAAGTCAGTCTAGGTTTATGTGCAAGTCAGTTAGAAGTTTGTTATGCTAGCTGTCCTCTCCCAGCCGCTGGGAATCGACTCTGTACTACTCGTGAGTAGATATATATGACCTAGCTCAGTTTGTTTTAGGGGAGATAGTTGCATAGGAGAAACAGAGTCATTTGTGTTTTGAAAATCAGACAGAACATTGTGATACAATGGCTGTGATATCTGTATGCATTTTTTGTTATTGAATTAAGTAAGATCCCGTTGTTTCATTTGGCTGATTTTCGATCCATCTGTGTTTTGATTCTCTTGTTGCAAGCGAAATGGATTCACCCATCCATTCCATCGGTTGATTCTTTGAATCGGTGGAATGGACATGTACAGTAGATTAGTTTACATTTTTGTTTTTCTGTTCGTGCATTCCATGTTTGTGGGATCGATTTATAGCATGCTATGATTTCTCCTAGCATCCTCATGTGCTAGGGTTTGAAAGTTAAATTCTAAGTTAAAGTTGCCCAGGAAATGGTTCGGCCCGATTGCAGTGTTTTCTGTGTGAAATTTGTGAAGTTTTGAGGGTTTTGTCAAAATGTACATTTGACGTATATACAGTGTTTGTATGCGACATACAATCTGCGTGTATATCGCATTTGTATCTGTGCATATATCGCTAACTGGTTTGGGTGTTAGAACTTGTTAAAAATGCATGTTTTGATGATACAAAGATGTAGTTCGGATATACATTTCTTGTGTATATCGCTTTTGTATCCGAGGATCATTTTGTGTGTATCTGTCATTTGCATACATACAAGCGGGTCAACGGCAAGTCAAAGATACATTTGCCAAAGATAGATGGGAGATGCATCTTTTGTTTGCAAGTCGGGTTTGTACATTCTAAATGTACATTGAAAATATACATTCAAGATATACAAAGTTTGAGTATATCGCTGAGGGGCATCGGGTCATACAAGTTCTAAGTATACATCTTTTGGTATACATTTTGTGAGTATACTGCAGATGCATGTTTCTGCATATCCATCAAATGCATTTTGGGGTTTGTATATAATGAATGTATATTGCAAATATACATTCGATGATACAAGGGAAAGTCAATAGTCAGCGGATCACGGAAGGGATACTCTGAGGAATATTCGTTGATTGCATATTTTGTGATTGTATATTTGAATGTATGTCCGAACATACATTCCGCAAATACAAAGAAGTCAACGCCAGTCAAACATACATTGAGGGCATATCCGGAGGAATATTCGGTGAACGTATATAGGAAATATACATCGCGCTTATACAGTGTCGGGTGATACATCGGACGACTGGTAGCGGAGGTGACAGGGACCGGCGATCACAGGTTGAAGTTTGTATGTATCGTCGTGACAACAGTCATCGGGATAGCTCGGTTTGGAGAAGCCGATAGGCAGGGTCTTGCCGATAGGCAATATAAGCGAATCACACATCGGGGTGAGATGGGTATCGGAGTGAACGGTGTTTGAGATACCGATGGCTTCAGTCTGGCCAATAGGGTATATCGGTAAGACAGTTAGACAGCTCTTGCCGATGAAATAAGAAATATCAAATTCCACCATTCCATTGAACGTTTCCGGCTGTGGCTCTGCATCACATATGCTAAAATAAGCATGCACAATATCATTCTAGAAATACAAACAACATAACAACTAGAGATAGCTATCAAGAGCATTGCCTAAAAAAAGTACTCGATCATAGCATAAATTAAAGTCATTCTTGAGGGTATTTGGCTAATTGCTACCTAACACATTCTCTCAATGCCAAGTGTTACATGCATCGTGTTTTCTAGAAATACAAACAACATAACAACTAGAGATAGCTATCAAGAGCATTGCCTTAAAAAAGTACTCGATCATAGCATAAATTAAAGTCATTCTTGAGGGTATTTGGCTAATTGCTACCTAACACATTCTCTCAATGTCAAGTGTTACATGCATCGTGTTTTCTGGAGGGGAGTCACAGTTAGTCAATGAATGTTTTGCTGGTGATTCTTTCTTAGACCTTCATGAAAATGAGAAATTTGAAATGTTTCGTACATAAGTCTATAAAACCTCAAGATTTAATATCTAGTGGAGAAAACCTAGTACTTTTGTTTGAGTCCCTTCCGTACCCCTGATTGGATAGAAAACTTTGAATGGACCTGAATCACAACCATCTTCCTTGGCATCCCTTCTCCTTTCTAGTCTCTTCTTTTGGTATTTGCCTATTTGGTAATAAATCTTCTCTGTAGTTGAACAAAAATGTTTTTTATTGAATAACTACGTCTATCTTGTTGGCTGCTAAATTTTAGATCTGCACTAATGTTCTAGTAGCTACTCATGTGTAGTAGCTTTGGACAAACCCCTTTTAAATTTTCAACATTTGTCAGAACATCCACTTAAAGTGTGTATCTGATTTCTGCATACTCCTCTATTATGGCCTTGTTTAGAAAACTCCCCTAATAAGTGGATTGTTTGTGCAAACTTTTCCCTTAAGTCAGTTTGGTATTGTTTTCTGCAATGTGTTCTTTGCAAGTTATGTTGTCTCCTCAAATTGATCTGGATCACTTTTAAAAAATCTTGATAATGTTACCTGTTGTGAAAACTTCAATAAGCTTAGCTAAGATATGAGCTGTTAAACATTAAAACGCTTGTATGTTAGCATTGTCTGAAAGAGGAAAGCTTTATTAAGAAAAATCACCATTGATTAAAACATTAATATAATGTCCCTGTTACACATCTGTTTTGTTTTGACACAAGCTCTTTAGCTCCATTTCGATCCCAATAAAGTATTTATTTCATCCAATTAACCAAAAGATCATTGATCTGAGATCTCTTTTGCATTCACATCACTCCAATAAAGAGATTATTTGTTATATCTTCAAGAAGAGATTTCAGCTGAATGAATGTCGTGTCAAAATTTATAACAGAAGACTTTCAATTTGTCACCATTGGTTCCCAGTAATCAAATGGCTAGATTTTTATTTATTGAAATATTTAAAATGTGCTTTAAAAAACAACCTTTCAACTCTTAGGTGCAGTCCTATCCATTTGATCAAATGTAATATCAACAACTCATTTTATGTTTTTAAGACCTCATGCTAAAAGCTTCAACTTAAACGCCTAGGTGCAACTTGTAGTTGTCCAAAGCCCAAATCTTTTAAAAGATTCTTTCAAAATTTAAAGAAGCTTCAGAATTGTCATGTAAAGAGTTTTTGTGACTGTTGGTCAAAGTCACGATCCAACAACACTCATAAAAGCTTGCCTTTGAAAAGGCATGAGGCTAAAAGCTACCCCACTAGACTCTAGAAAGCTTGACAACCTTTCAATTGATCCCATCACAACATGGCTCTAAAGTTTTTTGCTCCTTTATGATATTGTATGCTTCATGTTCAATTGATCATCAACACTGATTAACAAATCAATTCAATGGACATTGTAGTTCACAATTAAACACTAACAAAAAGAGTGATGAACGGCGAGGCTGTGAAGGGTGATGGCGGTGATGGAGAATTGGAGAAAGATGATGTTGATGCTGGCTGGCAGAGAATGAGTGTGAGGAATTCCAAGTTTCAACAATCAATTACAAAGAAAGGAGCTCAGCAGTGCAGCTACCTCCCTGTGTAAGGGTTTTTTAAATTTACTCAAAAAGAATTCCAAAGCTATGAAGTTTCAAACAGAGTTGGCATGACTAATTGATATGGATTACGAAGAATGCAAAAACTCCTTAAATTTTTACCATTGTTGTAGAGATTCCTGTAGACAACAAATTATTCAATTAAATCCTTCTTTATCCCCCTTTTTGGTTGAGCGGAAGCAAGTTTCTTTGCTGGTTTCAGAAAAGGGTGGGCTTCAACCTTCAGGTGAAGGAATGACTTCTGCTGCTTCTGATTTGAGCCCAGATTAATCAAATGTACCCAAGGAACCTAGTCAGAATGATTTGCCTGTCTCTTTGGGGGACTTTCCTTTGAAACTAGCAGAAGAGTCATCTAATCTTTTTATTACTAATTGTTTAAAATTGATTGAAGAAGATATTGACAGTAGGTTGTTGGTGTGTCGATGCATGGGGAAGAAGCCTTCATTTGAGGAGTTTTCACTGTGGATACACTCTACCTGGAACAATATTGCAGATCCTTCACTGTCCATGTTGGAGAAAGGATTTTTCATAGTGACTTTTCAGTCCCTTGAGGATCATAATGGGGCGTGGAATAAGGGACCCTGGTTTTTCGGAAATCTCAGCATCTTTTTGTGTCCCTGGACCAGTGTTACAAGACTCGGACTCGCCCAAGACTCGGCAGGCTGATTTTTGACCTGGACTTGGACTCGCCGCCCAGACTCGCCAAAGACTTGGCAAATTGAAAAACCCATGAAATTCAGAGATTTTTAAGGATTTAAAACTTGTTTCATGCACCCTTTAATAAATAAACCTTAAAGACACAATAAACTCATCAAATAGAAGCTGCTTTGATCACATACACAAGTATATATCTATCACATAAGTATAAACGCAAATTTTAGCTGAAGGAAATAACACATTTAGATATATAAATATTGTCAAATGTATACAAAACTCAAGGAATATGAAATCCATGGCATCAAAAGTTCAAAACAAATATCAAAACAAAAACTAGAAGTCTATGGCTCAGAGGAGCATGCATCACTTTGCCCATTATCACGACAAGTCTTGCGTGGGCCTCTAAGATAGGTCCTGGATGATGATGCATCCATGATATCTGCCTGTGTCTTAGTGACACTCACACCAACATCCAAGGTGTCTGCTCGTGCTCTATCCTCCTCCTCTGCCTCTGCTTGTTTATTCACTTGGTCAACCCATGCAAGGTCCTCATCACTGAAGACAAGATCCTCAACCTCAGTGATCCAACCTGATTGTGGATCAACCTCCTCTAGTGTGATGGGTGATAAGTCACTGCCCAAAATCTGTTTGTGGCAAAGGCAGTGCCCCTTTTGGGGGTTTTGGGGCAACGCCCCCAACGGGGTCGAGGGACAGTGCCCCTCGCGGGGGTCTGGGGGCAACGCCCCTTGTGGGGTCGAGGGGCAGCATGTCATTTTTCATAATATTGTTGCTTTTAAATAGCCTTCAGAAATCCTCCAAACCGTTCAAAAAATGCTTGACTTTCATGCTTTTACATTGAATTGTTTTCTATTTTTTATAGTTTTTTTCCCCCATTTTTCATTGACTTGGCCGAGTTTTCCCATTGGGACTCGCCCAGATTGGTGAGTCTGGGCGAGTCTGACAGACTTGGCCAGTCGGGCGAGTACCCGACTGTTGAGTCTGCCAGACTCGCCCAGGGTCGCTCGGCTCGCGACTTCGTGAGTCTAGGCGAGTCTTGTATCTATGCCCTGGACCCCTTTCTTTGATCCAAATGCTACTTCGATCATCAAGGTTCCAATGTGGATCCATTTGTACAATCTTCCATTGGTAATTCGTGATCTTGGCTTGGTTCAAAATATTGTTAAAAAGGTTGGTGATTTTATTAGAATTAACAAGGAGCGAGCCAATTCTTAGGATAGATTTGTGAGGGTACGTGTCATGGTGGATGTTTCTAAGCCAATTTTTCACTCCATCAAAATATTGTTTTCTCGAGGTGTTTGGACTCAATATATTAACTATGAAGGGCTTTCCTTTAGATGTTTTCATTGCAATAGTATGGGACACAAGGTAGCAAAGTGCGCTTCTAAGTCTTCTTTTGGATCCTTCACTGTCTGTTTGCAAAAGTGGGTGCAAAAATTTGGTTTCTCTAATGCAGAATTTGTTGGGAGAAACCACATGCACTTTTTAATTGACATTTTTCTTCTCCTGCATCCAGCAATGGGAATGACTTCAGTCAGTTGGCTGAGGGTTCTGTTGATGTGTTTTTTATGACAGCGTCAACATTAGAATAAAATACTGAGTATTTTATCCTCTCTTGAACAAAGTGACCTCAAATGCTAAACTATGTGATCAAATGAGATTACTCCAAGGTTCCTTGAATGTTAGGTCTTGACGTGCAAATGGATAGACTCAGTGGAATGATGTGATTTTGCTAGTAATCACAAAGGGACTTACGCTAAATTACTCCTTACTATGGATGAAATCTACTCCTTACTCCTTGGATTTGTGAATGAATGGAACCTTCTTCAATCTATCTAAAAAGAAATAATAAAAGGAAAGAGTTAGGAGAAATCTAATCTCCTCCTAAGGACAATGAGATAATGAATAATGCTTTGATAGACAAATTCCTTCGAACCAAGCTTCATTTCGCCATGAGAACAACTACATGAAACTAGTGCAATCTTCAAAGGTAATGAAGGATTTTCATATTGCAACTATGCATTCAAATACCCACAGCTGGTGCAACTTGAACAAATATCCACAATCGAACTATTGCAGATGGGGTTCAAGCTAACTTTGCATTGTAGCTTACAATTAACAAACCACAAAAAGTATGAACCAAGGAATTCATCAAATATCTTCACATTAATCCACCATATCAATGAACTTCAACAAACTTATCTAATTTGCTTTGAATCATCTTTGAGAAATCGGAAACCATGCTAACATCCCAAAATAACACAATATTCACCAGGCTTCAATGAGTATGTATTGATTTTGGTAGTATCTTTACAACAATTTCACAATAGTCTCTCCAACTCTTCAAAAGCTCCTACTCTTTAATGAATGACTAGCTTTCTAATCTATCAAGAACTAACTAACTCTAAGGAGAAGAACTAGAACCATCCTTTACAAATGAAGAGAATGAGCCTTATATAGAGCTCAAAATTACAACCAAGGGCCCAGATTGATTCTAGAAATCAATGGCCGAGATTATGACAACAAAACCCTAATGGAAGGTAGTTACAAGTACAACTACCACCACTTTTGACCAATGAAATATCAACAACACATGATCTTCTAGAAGGGCCCCTGCCTTATCTCTTTCATTGGTGACCAGGTTCAATGAATCTGGACATGTTGACGAAGCATACTTTGATTGGTTGATGATGACTGGATGCCACCTCAACATATTCCGGACAATTATCTCTTGAGTGTACTTCGAACTTGGGAACTTCATCTTTGTGTTGTACTTCCTTTGGATTCTTGCATTGGCTTGGATTTCTTGGTGTAATCTTGACTTCATGACGTTAGGCACAATCTTCTTCTCATTCTTGGACTTCTGTGAACTGATATTCCTTCTGGTACTGGAATCCTTGATGTTGGATTGTTGAAGTATATCTTCTCCTTCTGTTGATGACCTTGATGCTAGCTTTCCTTGTGTCATTGAGATGTCCTTGAAAAGAACCTTCATCTTCTACTGGATTTTTGTGAAGTCTCCTTCTCCAGCCTTTGAAGCTCCTTGTGTTCGTCTTGAACATCTTGGATCACCAACAAACATCTTCTTCATCGAAGTGATCCTTGTCTTCAACACCTACAAAGGTAAGGAAAACCTTGAACAGTAACGACGACGCAATGTAATATTAAGATAAAACATGAATAATTTTGCATGATCGATCAACTTTATTGATAAATTCTTGAGTAAACAAAGGATTTTCTTCATTTTATCTTGCATTTTTCACACTCGAACTGACTTTTCTCTTTTCCAGGACTACCAGGCAGGTAAAGGACAAGTTTCCAAGGCAAGGCGCATTTGGGGCATTGAACAGGATTCTCTGAGCGCATTTTCCATGACTTCATGGATTTTTTACTCTCGGCACATTTTCCTTGACTTCATGGATTTTCCACTTTGGGCGCATTTTCCCTGACTTCATGGATTTTTTACTCTAGGCGCATTTTCCCTGACTTCATGGATTTTTTTACTCTGGGCGCATTTTCCAGGTGAGCTTGGATTTTGCGCTTGAGGAGAGATGTTGTGACATCTTCACACATCGCCCCATTGCAAATGGGGACCCCCTCTTTTTTTTTTTTTTTTTGCTTTTTGGCTTCGTTTTGCTTTAGGGTTTAGATTTCTTTGAGTTTGTAGGTTTGGAAGTATAGATTTACCCATGTCTCATCGAGTTCTTGCTCAAGGGTCTCTGTGGAAATTGAAGCCCTGAAATTGACTAAGTCTGATATCCTGAAATCTGATGTTTTGAGCCCTGAAATTGACTAAGTCTGGAATCCTGATGCATGTCCTAAAATCCTGAAAAATGACAATCTAAAATCTAGTGGATCCTCAAAAATCTAGAATTTGCATGTTAAATCCCATGGATCTGAGACCTATCTCAAACATCCTGGAAGTATATTTTAAAATATTTAGAGTATATGATATACTTAAATATATTTTTAAATATACTTCCACCCAGGACATGTTGAAATTAGGCAAAAAAGTTGAAGTCTTGGACGTTGAGTGGAAATTTCTCATGAGCTTTCAGTATGCACCCAGGAAAATGAGGAAATTTCTCATCAAAGAGAAATTTGCGCCTAGGGAAAAAGGGATGAGACTTTGTCAATTTGAGCAACGGAGGAGTTCAACTCAAAATTTTGACTAAGTGTTGACAATTAGGGAAATTTCTCACTAAAGGGAAATATGAGCCCAAGGTGAAAACTTCAAAATTTGACTAAGTATATGAAATGCAAAACAAGGAAATTTCTCTTTAAAGAGAAATTTGCGCTCTAGGAGGAAAGAGGAGTTGAATCATGACAAAATGCAAAATCATTCAAGTAATGAAGTGAAATGAGCCAGAGAGGAAAATGTTAAAAGGAGAAAAATTTCTAAGTGTTTCAATGAAAAATGAGGAAATTTCTCTTTAGAGGGAAATTTGTGCCCTGTCAAAATGAGGAAATTTCCCATCAAAGGGAAATATGCGCTCTAGGCCAAATCATGAAATTTTGACAAAGGAAAAGTCATGTTTGTTGTGAAGATTATCTTGCATCGAATAACTCACTGGAAATTGCTTTAAACACTTAGAAAATTTGCCAAAGTTGCAAAGAAGGAAATTTCTCATCAAAGAGAAATTGGCGCCCTAATGAAGGTCTTCTCTTTTGGAGTCAAGTTGATCCAATGTTACTTAGTCAAATTCATGAGAAATTGTATGTAGGAAAACATGAGGAATTGTTTGAAAGGTTGAAGAAGATTGAAGGATATCTCCCAAAATTGCAAAATTTTCTGAGTTAAAATGAGGAAATTTCTCTTCAAAGAGAAATTTGCACTCTTGCAAAAGGAGGAAATTTCTCACTAAAGAGAAATTCGCGCCCTAGGGAGATGTGTTTGAATCATGAAAAAAGTGTTAAAATATCATAAGTTTGCAAGAAAAATCCCCAAGAGAAGGAAGAATTGAAGGAGATCAAACAAAATTGACTAGGTGTTCGAATTAAAAAGAGGGAAATTTCCTACTAAAGGGAAATATGCGCCCTTGCTAGGGCGCGAATTTCCTAGCAAAGAGAAATTTCCACCTTTGAAAATTTGCATAAAATGTCAAGTTCACTTTGCAAGTTGGATAGGTCGGCCTAGGATAGATATATGAAAATTGTGTTTAAAATCATGATTGATTTATCCCACATTCATGAGGAGGGTTAAAATAGTCTTTGAATTTCCTTTATATCAAATGTTACATCATGATACTAACTTAAGGTGTTTTCACTTGTAGGTTGGTGATGTATGCTAGAGGAGCATCAAGTGTTGAAGGGAGCGACGCCAACTTGGGACGAATCTATGAGGATGAGATCAAAAGGAAATATCCAAGTATGCGGAGGCGAGCTATCCAGAGGAGCATCCAGAAGATTGAAGTATCATCGAGCTTATTCACTTTACATCATCCTGCTTCCAGAGGAGAATTTCATCATCGGAGTGAAGGAAGAAGTTCATCATCATCTTGCAAGTTCGATCATCCAAAAAACAAAGAAGAAAGGCATCCATCATGCAATCTACTCCAGAAGGCACGTACATGACATTTTCCTACATCATCCAGCGTTGAACCCTGCACAAGAGACAAGAACGTCACAAGGTGAGAATGAATATGTACATCAAGTAAAGTCATGAATTACATAAATTTCACTAAGGCATTAAAGACAACAAAAGGAAATTCCCAAATTTGCAAGTTCGAAAGATGCAAAGTTCCAAAGTTGAAAATCCAAAATCTAAGACTACTCCAAAAAATCCATAATTTGGGAAAATATTTCAAAGCAGTGTGAACGCAGAGAAGAGCAAACCAGTTCGCTTCACGCTGAGGTGGTGTGTACACATCATCAATCCTATTATAGTTCGCCACATCGCCTGATTACATTCAATGCATCTACAACAAACAATAGGCTAAAGTTGGCGCTTACTTTGGGATGCTTCAAATATTCCATTTCATCCTTATCATCTTGAAAAGCGTGCCTTAATTGCTCTTGCTTTCTTACTAAAAATTTCAAGTTGTTGTAATCACCTTATGTTGTCTCAATCTTGGCCATTGATTTGCAAATCAATTTGGGCCCTTCATTGTAATTCTTGAGCTCTATATAAAGCTCATTCTTCTCATTTGTAAAAGAGGGTTAATAGATAGAAGAGTAGGAGTAGAATAGAGGAGACTCTTCGAAATCATTGAAGAGACATGCGAAATTGTTGTGAAAGACTTCCAAAATCAATACAAGTTCATTGTTGTTTTCATGGTGATTTGTGTGGTTACGGAATATTAGCATGGTTTCAAACTTCTTGCAGATGATTGAGATGTGTTTCCAAGTAGAGTAGAATTAGATTAGAAGTTCATTGATGTAATGTTCGTATGTGGAGATATTTGATGAATTCCTTTTTGGTTCATACTTTCCATGATTTGTTGATGATAAGTCATTTTGCAAAGTTAGCCTGAACCACGTTTGCCTTAGTTCGATTGTGAATACTTGTTCAAGCTGGGCCAGCTGTGGGTGTTTGGATGAATGTTTACAATATGAAAATCCTTGGATTACTTTAGAAGATTGCACTGGCTTCGTGTAATTGTTGGTTCTCATGGTGAAGCGAAGCTAGGTTTTCAAGGAATTTGTCTATCTTTGCATATTTCATTATTTCATTGTCCTTAGAATAGATTTTCTAAACCCTTATCTTTTGCACCTTTTTTTAAGTTTGATTGAAGAAGTTCCATTCATTCACATCCAAGGAGTAAGGAATTTCATCCATGTTCGTGAAGGAGGAATTTAGCCTAAGTCCCTTTGTGATTACCAGCAAGATCACATTTATTCACTGAGTCAATCCATGTATAAGTCAAGACCTGACATCAAAGGAACCTTGGAGCATTCTTGTTTGATCATATAATTCAGCATTCAAGAGGCTTTGATCAAGAGAGGATAAGATACTTGGTATTTTATTCTATTGTTGTGTTGTCACAAAAACATCAACAGAGCACACTTTCCATGAGGATGTGGATTTTGCGCTCTAGGTAATCAGGACTCAGTTTTGATGGAATTTCAACGTTTGACAAGGAATTTCTACTCCAAAGTCAGGAATTCACACTTTTGACAAGGATTTTCCAAATTTGACAAGGAATTCCTCAAGTTGATCTGGAATTTCAAATTTTGAGCCAAGGAGTTTTGCAAGTTTGTCAAGGAATAAAGAAATTCTCCCAGTTTCGAGTCAAGACTTTAGGAAATTTACCAAGGAATGACTGAATTTTGGTAAGTTTCAAGGGTTCCTATCCAGGGCACATCTGCATGTGAGTATTGGAATCATCTTTATCAGGAATTTTTCAACAGGATTTTCGAGACACTGAACAGGATTTTCCTTCACCAGGTATTCCAGGGCACATTTTCTAGGTGGCCTTGGATTTTGTGCTTCAAGGTCAGGAATTCACACTTTCTTGGGCGCAAATCCAATATGAAACTGGAATTCTGCCCAAGGTAGACAAGGATTGATTTTCCTTAGAAATTTTATCCATTTCCTTTGAATTCGACCTTCCGGAGTCAGTTCTTGGCCAGGTGGATTCCCATCCTTAGTCATTTTCTTTGATCACTTCATGGACTTTGAGCCAAAACTTGGTGAGAGTTGGGCGGATCAATACTACCAAACCTACAAACCCTAAAACCTAAAGGCAAAAAAGAGGGGGTCCCCATTTGCAATGGGACGATGTGTGAAAACGTCACAATAGGTTTTTCAAAATTAGAGGGTTTGGGTCAAATGGAGAATCTGCCACCTCTAGTGGCAGATATTGATTACCCTAATGCGGATGATGGTGTTGATACATTGAATAGTAGAGATTTGGAAGACCCAAAAGAAGTGGAAGAATGCTTGACCTTTGTGATTCTTACCCTAGCCCAAACAAAAAGTATAAAATTCAAACCAAATTGTGGGTCCTCGATAAAACACAGAGGGAGGAAATCGGAAGCAAAATGGATGCGTATGGAGGCTTAGGATTCCATTGGGGAAGGGTCTCAATGGTCAATGGAAGCTCTTCTCTCCTGGAAGGGGAGAAGGGGGGTCCCTTCATGTGTTTTGTAGTGTGCCAAACTAATTTTTTGTGTTATTTCAACAAATGTTTGATGAAATACCAACTGTCTAGTGATGTGGCATTCCAACTGTTTTCTATTTGTGTGTAATTCAACAAATGTTTGACAAAATGTGTTTTACATAATAAACATGGAAATGGAGTCTTTCCCCTGATAACATAATGAGACAACAACAATAGATAAATCAACACTAAAAACCCAGAATTCTGATATAAAACTATGATTGTATTACTGATGTAACTTTATGCATGTACAAAGCTGAAAAGAGACATTCTAACCTCAATAGTGCAGAAATAGTGCAGAAATGAAATTGTTGAGTCCCAAGTATAGAGAGAGAAGTCTGAAATCTGGTAATAGTGCTGATTACAAACAAGTGTCTGATACAGACTGAGTACAAAACCATATGCTGGAGCTGATTACTTAACACTGATAAATGCAGTAGAATGATGCTGGAAGTATCTCTGTGTCTGCATTGTATAAGTCTGATAATATATATTAAATATCATATACCCAGCTGTATGGATGCTGTGACAGCAGCCGCCTTAGCAAATATTGTATATTTTAAACATATGCATATGGGCGACCCATATTGGAGGCTCCAATATTCCCAAAATCCAAGCGCTTCTTCTCAAAAACACCCACGTCCCTTCTTCCAAGGTATACGGAATAACTTCCATGAAACTTACTTTTCAAACATACATCTTGAAGTCAAAGTATTAATTGACTTCCCTTCTTCCTTACCTCACGACCCCTAATACCTCCCAAAGATGCCACGGCTCATGTAATACTCCACTCAAAATGGTGTGGCTAAGTCTTGGAGTTTATTAAAGACTCCAAAATGGCTGTGATTCCTTCTTGGAATATGTCATGCCTCTTTTAACCTGTATGGCCTGCTTTTAATGTATGGCCAGCAGTCTAATATATATATTTTCAAAGGTATTCAGCCAAATCTAAACTAGGGTTTGATCAAAATAAGATTTCATTTATTCAACATACAACACCAAACTAGGGCACTGTTGATGATTGTTTTTCGACAAGTCAACAATTAGAGTAAAATACTGAGTATCTGACTCCCTCTTGAGCAAAGCCTCTCGAATGCTGAACTATGTGATCAAACGAGATGACTCCAAGGTTCCTTCTGAAGATTTTGGTAAGAGACAGCTCAGCGACTAGGTATGATTTTGCTGTTAAACACAAAGGGACTTACGCAATTGTTCAAGTAACTGATTGTTTCAATGATTATGGAAGCGGATACTAGAGAGCCTAAGTACTGCAATTGATGGCGTATGATTTAGCAATTGAGGTTCTTGATCCTAATTCTAACTGAATGGTAAAAAAAAGGACAAAAGGTATAAGGTTTAGAAACACTAATCTAATCCTAAATGCAAGGATGATTACTGCTCAAAGTGAAATCAAACCAGATCCTATTTCGCCAAGACAAACAACTACACAAGATAGGTGCAATCTTCAAAGGTGTACAAGATGTTTAAATCAGTTATGCTCATGAAAGATTCAACAAGCATAAAGATCAAATTGATGTTCAATTGTTCAGACTAACCATGCACTGCAATCCACAAGCTGCAGACTACAAATGGTATGAACTTACTGATTTCACCACAAAGCAATAACGAAACCTTTCATTAACTAACTTAAACTTAAAGAAAACTTATAACTTAATGTTCGTTTGAAAATTGAAACCATGCAACACTCAGAAACACAAATAGAATCACCAAAGCAATGAATCTTTTATTATCTCAGAGAGCTCTTGCAACAATTTCAGAATTTCAACCGTTACAAATGAGAGCAATAGGAGCCCTTTTATAGACCTCAAAGGAATGAAGGGTCAAGATCGGTTGGCTAAGCCAATGGACCAGATCAAGCCACATCACAAGTAGTTGTAACAAACTCTCCTTTATTAAATGAAGGAGGCTCACTTTATTAAATGAAAGAAGCTATGAAGGAGGGAACAAAGGCACGCTTTCCAAGAAGATAAGGAAGCCACATCATATGCCTTTTATGTAGTAGTACTATGAGATACAATGAATCTAGACACAATTTGAGCAATATCCTCCATTGGTACACTTGTCGCCGCATTAATGGATCCTTCTGCCACTGCCACATCTGACTCATAGACGCCAAGTGTCTTCTCCCAATCATTTATCCAAGACTTATTTTCTCCAAGATGAAATGCAAGTGTGAATATACTATCTACCTGACCTTCATCAAGTCCATCATACTGAAAGTAGAATGCCTTAACTTGTTGCTTCATGTTTTCAATAGTAACATTTCCATAAGGATTACATATTGTTGTCAAAGCAGTGTATATATGATTCTTTGTTCTTAGAAGAACACTTCTTATTCTGGACATATCTACTTCAATTTTATCAACCAATTGCCCCTTGTTGTGAAAGGAGAAATACCAAGTGATGAAGTCATGTGGAGTATCTCGATCAATCACCTTATCATGAATTAGATCCTCTAATGGAGCTTCCATTAAACTCGTGAGCTGTGGCATGTATTGCTCCTTGATCGGTTTGAACTCAGCACAATTTCTTAATAAAGCTTGAACTCGATCCTTAAGATTAATGACTCTATTATAAACTTGCACAATTTCTTCAAGGTGAGTATATGTCTTCTCTTCTGTCCTTTCTATCCATCCTTTCATCACTTGAGATGAAGTTCTCATGTTTTCAACTTGGGAAACTGTTTCTTGTGGAAGAATAGACGGAGGAATTGGAGTAGCTTCCTTCTGTTGGATAGGCTGCATGACTTGCTGAATGTAGTGCTTCAATGTATTAAAATCTTGTTCAACCTTTAACCTAGCTTCTCTTTCTTGCTTTAACATGCTTCTAACACTATTCACTGACTCTTGTAGTTCCTCCTCTACCTGTTCCCTTGTGATTGGACCCATGCCAATAGTAGTCATACTGTAATCCCAGGTGCCATATCTTCTAACTCCTTGTCAATTCTAGGAACAGCTATATGTACCTCTCTATTTCCAGCAGAATCTTGAGTGATTTTGGAAAAGACTGTTGCTTTCTTCTTCTGATTATTCTTCTGTGCATTTACAAGCAATTCCTCAACTGGAGCAGGCTGATAAGTTTCTACAATTGTACTTTCCTCAATCCTTTGCCTCAACCAATGTGGGAAAGCAGAAAGATCTTGCTGTCTTTGAACTTGACTGTGTTGTACACGAGCTACTTCCTCATCAGATTCTACTTGACCTACTTCATCTTGATCAAGAACATCATTTTCCTCAATTATGACAGTGGGACTTGAATGAATCTCCTCGGATGGAATCAAGGCAACTTCTTCTATAACTTCTATCTCTTGTATTGGATTCTGAACAACTGAAGCACCTTCTTGTGGATTAGATGAAGTAGATAGATTATTCTTCTTTTGAGGTCTCCGGCTTGATTCTCCTTGATCTTGACTAGGTCTTTTCCTTTTTCTAGCTGGATTATCACTTTGATCATTTCCACTGTGTTGTGGTTTGCTATGTGTACTATGCTGTCCTGGTTCTCCTTCATCCATCTTATTGTAAGTAAGAACTCGGCCTTCATCATTCATCTCTTGCAATAGTTGATTTATACATACTTGTGTCATGGCCAAGACTGGCTTTATCAATTCTTCTTCGGACACATCCTTTTTTGACCAATCAATTGTATAAGGCAAATCCTTTATCTTATCAAATTCATCTATCAACATAGTATCATCTTCAGTGAACTGGTCTGGTATCCTGAATACTTTGGAAGCTCTAACTAAATCCCAGGTGAGTCTCGAACTTTGAAGTGTTCGAAGATCATCTTCATCTTGGGCACTGGCCCAGTGGTCTTCCAACTGCTTGACATGCTTAAATTCTCTGTTATATTTCCAGCAAACCTGAAAAGGATCAAAGTTAAGCCTCTTGGTGCCATGAGTTTGCAAATGATATTCCTGAAGCTCTATCTCAGAATATTCAGCTGCTGATAATGATGGACACTCCAGATTTTGTCCAAGAAGAAGTGGAAACTGAATCCCTCCTTTCTTTTTCAACTTTTGCAACCTGATGAGTTCCAGGAGTTGCCTTGTAACCTCTAACATTACCATCCTGTTGGTTGGATATCTTGGTAATCTGTATGGATATGATGTAAACCCTTGGATCCTTAGGTAAGTGTACCTTTCATGCTGAGTATACCAGTGTCCATATGCTGAAATGAACTCTCTCGCTGCATTTGACAACCTTTTATGAAATTCTCCTCTTAGTTTCTTCATTATGAACATAGCAAACGCATCATTGAACCTTGTATAATGATTGATACTCTTGAGGTGTAACTGAGGATAACACTGATGCGATAAGCACTTATTAGGCCCAATGCCAACTTCTCCTCTTTTGGTCAAACCTGAATAGACTTCATTTCTTGCGAGAAGGTATACCACATAGGAACTCATATAACAAGTCTTGGTCTTAGCAAAATTGATGAACTGCTCATGTATACTCTGACTGATAAGCCCAGCCCAATCAATCATCTTCCCTTTGAGAACTGACTTGATGAAAGAGTACATCCAAGGCTGAAAGGTAGCAGATTGCGGCATTCCTGTCATTCTATTTAGAAACATAATCAAGTATCCAATTTCAGGATGAAAATCTGACTTGTGAAACTGCGGAGGATTATTCATATTGAACTTCATAGTTGGATTGGCCATCCATTCTCTCCTTATTTCCTGCAACTTTGTCTTTGAATCAACATCGTATTCCTGCTAACCTTGTTGTATTGAAATACTGATCATTCTCTCCTTAGTTGGAATGTTGAAAGTCTCTCCAACTGCTTCCTTTTGCAAATAAGCTAATATTGTTCCATCTTTGGCTGTAATTTGTCTTGTATCTACATCATACTTCTTGACGCATTCAAGGATCATCTCTGAACACAGCAAAGCTGGCGGAAAACAAGCAGCTTCAATGGCTCCACTCCTCATGATGGCTCGAGCAAGACTACCTCCGTTGGGTTCCTCAAGGACTGACTTGATATCTTCTAAGTTGCTGTTGCCCATATTTGTGTCTCCTACATTTGTCCACCTTGAAACGAGCTTTGATTCGGGAATTTTCCCCTTAGCATCCATCCGGATCTTCGCTTGTCTCTCCTTGGAAGTCATTGCCATGATCCTGCAAACTTGACGCGAATAAGTAATTTCAAACATAATCTAGACTCTACTTCAGCTACTTTAATGCATTAAATTATGAAGTTTCCTTTATCATTATGAAATATTACTATCTAGACTCAAGGAATCTATCAAAATCCACTTATCCTCTTAAGTTTTACCAATACTTGAACAATTTTAATGCATCTAATGAAGTAAAAAGAAGAAAATCAGATCAGAAAATATTCAGATCAGACTTACTTGATAAGCTGCCTTAAATTGATACCTTGAAATCTGATCCAACACTTGCTTGGATTGACAAAATCAAATTTGTACTTTATAAAACCTTCTTGTTGCTGCTCCTTGAAGACAAATCTGCTCTTTCAAAGTAATTCTGCTCCTTAAAAATGATAAAAATGAAAAGGAGAGGAGGTATATATATAGAATTTGCCTTAAAACTTTACTCCATAACCTAGGCCGACCCTCTTTAATATAGTGAAAAACATTTAATTTTGATTGATCTTCATTTAATAATGCAATTTCCACATTTTTCAAGGCAAAACAATTAAATGTTTATAAACTTTCCTTTGATTGGCGCATTGGATGGGGTTTCCACGATCTTCTAGGTTGAGTGCCTCTAGATAGGTGTTTGGAGATCTTCTTGTTGGACTAACGATGAGGCATGATGAATTCCTTTCGAAACTCATTCTCTTAAAATGTTCTCAACTTCCCCTTGGATGGAGTATTCAAATTCTTCTAGATCTAGCACACTAGTCAAGGTCTTGAAGGTCTTCTAGAAGGGCGCATTGGTTGAAGGATTTCAAATCTTCCTAAAATTTTCCTTTTAAAACTCCACTATTTTATCTCCTCTACAAGTCGCATTGGATGAAAGATTAAGATCCTCTTGCCTTTTACATTAGATGACATCTTCTAGATCCTCTTCCTCTAGGCGCTTTGGATCAAGTTTTTGATTTCTTCTAGCATTTCGCATTGGATGAGTATGTTGAAGTCTTCTCAAAACCTCTTTTCAAGTTGCTTTGGTTTGAACTTGTTTTCATTTGCAAGGGAGTGGCGCATCACTTCAAGGTGACAAGATCCTCCTCAAGTTAGTGTTTTTCGAAATATTCTACCCTCTTCCACCTTTAGCGCATTGGATGGGCAACTTGAATTCTTCTTACCTTTGCATAATGGATCAGCTCCTAGGTTAAGCGCTTTAGATAGGTAATTTGAAATCTCCAAAAACAAACCTTACCCTTCCTCATGTATGGCGCATTGGATACCACCTTTGATTTCTTCCTTGTGAGCATATTGATAAAGGGTCCTTGAAGTGGCGCATTAGTTCACTATGTTGGAAGCTTCAAAACTTAGGTGCATTAGATGAACTTTACCTCTAGCGAATCATGCATGATGTTGGCGCTTGGGATAGAACTTTGAAATCCTCTAAACTCGCCTTGAAGACTTGACCTTGGATGTCTAGGACACTTTCGCTTTCTTCCTTGTATGGCGCATTGGATGAGGAATGGAGAATCCTTTGAGATTTCGCCTTAGATAAGGATTAAGAATCCTCTAGATTTTATATTGAAACCTCTTGGCGCACTAGATCATCACCTTAGAATCTCTTGAAAATTGACTTAAACCTTGTGATGTATCTCCTTCCAAGCGCCTGGAATTTTCCTTCATGAAGTCGCATTAGATGAGGGATTGGAGATCCTCTAAAATTCACCCTTAATGTGTAATAAACCTCAACTAGATCCTTCCTCCTTAGGTCGCTTTGGATGAGGGTTTCAAATTCCTCTGAGTTTCGCATTGGATGCTTGATTTAAGCGCTTGGGTTGGATGTTTGGGAGTCTCTTTCCTTAACCATGATGTTTTCTAGATGGGCGCATTAGATGAGGGATTGGAAATCCTCAAGTTTTTGGCGCTTGGGATAAGACTTCGAAATCCTCTAAACTAGAGCCTCCATAATTCCAAAACCTTAAGACTTCTCCTTTTCCCCAAGTGGCGCACTAGATGAGCTTTTCAAATCTTTTAGATTCTCTTCAAAATTTAGATTTCGGAATCAATCCTTCTATCCTAGCGCATTGGTTGATGGTTTGGAAATCCTCTGGACACTTATCATCTTTAATTCGCTCCAAGACTTGGCTTTTGATTTTCGCATTAGTTAAGTGTTTTGAAGTCCTTATCTTTTCCTTCACCACGATGTTTTAGTTTAGGCGCATTACTTATTTGATTGAAATCCTCATGCTTTAGCGCATTAGTTCAAGGCATTGAAATCCTCTGGAATTCGCATCAAAAGGCATGAAAATCTTCTAAAATCGCATCACTTCAAAGCTTAAAATCCTTCAACATTTTCGTCTCCCTTTATGCTTTTGATGGGCGCATTGGTTGATCAACTGAAATCCTCATGCTTTTGCGCTCTTTTCATCGCGATTTTGCGCCACTTAGATGCCCCGTCGCACTAGATGGGCTTTTTGAATCCTCTGGAAGACTCAGGTGTTTTTCAGGGTCGCGAGGGTAAAGGTATATTGAAAAATATATTTAAGTAAATACTTTAAATATTTTTCAATATACCTTTTAGGATGTTTGAGATAGGTCTCGAATCCACCGGATTTAACATGCAAAATATAGAATTTGGAGGATTCACCAGATTTCAGACTTAGCTATTTTTTCAGGATTTTCAGGATTTCAGGCTCCAGACTTAGTCTTTTCAGGGTCTCAAACATACTTCAGGATTAATCTCAACATTCATTATCTAGATGGGAGTTGATCAAGATTCTTCATTACTGCAAGTTCATCTGCCTCCTAATCATAAACCAAAGATCATATAAGAGGAAATCACTACGGGGTTGGGGCAGGAAGATGACCCAGGATATCATTAAAATCTCATTGAAAGCACAGAGCTCTAAAAAAAGGGGGGTCCCTATTCCTAATGGGGTGATGTGTGATTTGGTCACAACAGGCACAAACTCCAATATCAATTATTATTTACTATGCTAATCTTTTTGATAATCTTTCAATCTGCAAATTCACTCAATACCAAGGACAAACTTGGAATTGATGTTTAGCTGTTCAACACAAATCTCCACATAACTCCAATGGATGTTGAGGGCTTTCATCCCCAAACCCAATATCTTCAGCATATAGGTGACTTCTGGATGAAATCACTCTCAAATGGCTAGGAGGGTTTTCATTCCCGAAACCATTCTTACCTTAGGGTTTTCGTCCTAGGCGTAGTAGATGAACATAGTTCAATCTTTCAAGAAAAGAGAATTTGATAATGAACAATGGATTCCCAACCTCTTTCCCAAGCCCTCCTTAAATAGCTTTTTTGAGGGTATTTTATTTTAATTTCTTCTATTTCACTTTTTCCCTCCAAGTGACTTTTGAAATTCTCCTTTTAATTCAACTTTATTTTTGGGCCCCAAAATAAGTCACTTTTATGTCTCCTTATAACAAGCCCCTTTTTAAATAATTAAATATAAGTTGTCTTTTAATTTTCCACTTTTCGATAACTTAAATATTTAACCATTTAATAATTTAATTATTTTTTGCACAACCACCAAAGTTACGGAAAATATTAAAATAGCCCAAAATAAGAATTCTGACCACACCATCATTACCTTAAGTGCATAGGATATCAGTCTATATGAAAGTTGGTGCACTCCCAAGATGACAAACTTCTCCAAGAAGTGTGGAGTACTCCTAGAATGTTGGATCCGCACACAGAAAGTACCATTGTACTCATCTTGGCTCCAGGAACTCTTTGCCATTGTCAAAATACCTTTTTGATAAAGCTGGTGCTCTCCAAGAAAGTTGGAGTTTCCAAGGATGTTGGAATGGACTAGAGAAAGAGACATTATATGTTTCGCCTTTGGAATAGAACTGAACCTCCCTTTGGGTAGAATTTTGAGGTGTTCCTAGTGTGATGGTTTGGATTTTGGTTTGATTTGTCGGTGTTGGCTTTGGCAGGACACTTTGGAGTTTCTTTGGACAATTGCTTTTTCTATGTACTTTTTCAGAATTTTGTCTATTAGTTCTCAGTTGTATTTCTTTCTTTTTCATGGGAGAGGGCCCCAATAGATTCCCCAACTTATGCATAAAAAAATTCAATTCAATGGACACAATAAAACCTTGCTCTTTAAATAGCACGTGTTGTAAAGGCATTAGTCAAGTCTGAAATCAAAGATTTGACCATCCAATTATTTCCATTCACATCAAGTGGTGCAAAAGAGTTGCAAGAAAAATCATTACCCACCCTGTTTAGCTAGATCCACTCATGGAATAGTTGTTATAATATGAAAGTTAAGCCAGAAACAATAGAGTGAAAATTAGCTTTCATTAGCTAGGGCATTTGGTAGATGCAAGAGATGGAAGTAGCCTTCAGAAAAACACAAACCATTGATTTCAATTGAAATCCAACAATCATAAACCTATCTCGACACCAAAAACTCCTCTATTTGATTCGATCTAAATCTTATCCCAAGGAGCTATAGCTGCCTTCAGATCAAAAGTTTAATCTATGATCCAAAATGCTTTGTGTTCCACCACACCAAGTCCTCTCACCGCCTCTTTCTTACCCAAAAAATCTTCCCTCATCGTTGATGTTGAAGTCAACAAAAAAATCCAAGAGAAGTTTGGAAGAGAAATGTTTAAAAAGTTGATCTTTAGTTTCCTAATGAGACAAAAGTAAGCTTGCTACCATATTGAAATTAAAGCTTTTCTCAAGAAAATGTTGAGTCAATATGGTGGTAATCAAAGATTCATTGATCTCATTTTTAGCTTCGTACACCTCTGTCTAGATTAAAAAAAATCCATTTTCTCTATATGTACTGCATTTAAACCTCTATGCACGCTACACTTAGAAAAGCTTTTCTCATCACTCCATATACATCACATTGTAAAACTCTCTTATTTTTCCTCTCTTCTAATTGCATTTAAGCATTTCAAAAAAATCTTTGCTCCTTGCTCTTTGCAGATTGCACTTTAAAAATATTTTGTTCTTTTTGTTGCTCAAGTGCATTTCTACAAGCAACAGCTTTAGCTATCATATTCTAAAAGGTTTTTTGCAGAATGGAGCCACTTTGCAAGCGTCGAAACAAATGTGGGAACAAAGTTTCAAAAATAATGTGCAAAGAAGAATGAGTGGAGAACGGTAAATAGTTGTTGTGGAGAAAGAACAATACCCCTAAGAAGATAGATTGAATAAAGATCCAATTTGATACCGATTATGGCTATGAAGTCCATGGATCTATTTTAAAGCATTTTGACATGAGAAGCTTGAGATTAGAAAGACTCTAAACCACACAAAGCATGAAAGTCTAGATTGGCTTGGTATTTGGTGCCAAAAGTGATGGCTTGTCCTGAGGTAGTCGACTTAATATCACATGCATACAATCCTGTCACTAAAGCTTTAAATGTGCCAATGGAGGAGCTTCTAAGATCTTTGTCACAAAGAATATAGTAGCCATATGTTGGGACTTATAGATGTAAACATTGGCACAATGGCTCTATACATTGATAGGCAAGCAAAGAGGTGGTATGAGAAATCTGAAGATTAGAGAGTGCTTATCATCAAGGAAGTTTTTCCAAACCAACCATTGCCCTTTGGTTTAACATTAATGAATGGATGGGCTAGAGATATGTTCAACATGTTGGCCACATTTCTTAGACATAAGAACAACATTCAAGTTGATTAAGTTTTACTTGACCTATTTGATTCCATTCACAAACAAATCTGTCATATCCCTTTTCATTCGAGCCAATTCCAACATGTTTGGAGCATTCCAAGCTTCTTGGAGAAGTCCACAAACCTTAGAGAGCTTCACTTTCAGAGGTTTCGTATTTCTTTCTTTATTTTAGCTAGTAGTTTGTGTTGAAATTATTTGATTAGCTTATTTTCGTGCTTTCCGTAGTTTAGTGTGGAGAGCGGGAAATAAATTAAAAGTAATAATTAAAGTTGGTCTTTATATTATTTGTCTTAGCTTTGTAAAAAAGACCACTTTATTATTATAATTTGGGCTGCCTAAATGGGGCGAATAAAGCCTTTAGTAATGTTAAGTTATTTCTTTTTAGTGGGCGGAAAATTACAAAAAGTAATTTAAAATTAGGTATTTAGGGCAAAAAATAAAAAAGTATTATTTTAATTTTTATCTCTCCTGTGCCTATAAAAGGAGGATGAGGGCTCATTTGAAAGGATTCCATCTCTTCTACAAATTTATTATTTGAGTTTGAGCCTGTGCCCAACTTCTTGCCTGAAGGACGAAAACCCTGAAGGCAATATGTGATTGAGGACGAAAACCCTCCGTTCCTGTTGAGGAATTTCATCGTAGGGATTCCCAGTGAGCTGAATCTGTATTGTTCGTTCAGTTATTTGTAGTGTGAAGATTTCTGTGGGTGTGGTTGATTTTATATTCTAGAAAATACAAAAATATTTGTGGGTGTGTGAGTTTTAAGATTTGTGAGTATTGTATATCTTTGTGTGTGAGCTGCAGCTGTTAGTGATTTAAATATTATTAATATTGATAATATTTTAAGTGTTTTGGGCATTATGTATTCAATGGTGTGGTTTGTGTTTATTTTGGTGATGCTTCAAGTTGCACACCTTGTGAAACAAACCTTGATGCCATGCTTGGATGTCTCTTTGTTTTAAATTGCATTGTACTTAAATGTCCTTAAGAAAAGCTCTATTTATAATAAAATTTGTAGAACCAATCAGGTAAGATAAAGAAAATGAAAAGTGAGAAAAATAGAGGATTGAAAGAACTCAAATCAACGGCGAAATTCACTATTAACTTAGGCTCAAGTGATGGTCTTGAAATATATCCTTATAAATTCTTGGATTACAGTCTATGTTTCCAGGTTTGTCTATTTCATCCTATGTATTTGTTGCATCTGGTTTGGGTCCGGATATGGGGACGTGACAGCCCTGGGTTTGCCCAACATCTAGCTTGGACACCCTAATTCCCTTGTGGATTAGTCCCACTAGGGACTTAGGGTGCCCAAGCTGAACCCTAGGTGAACCCAGTGTCGTCCCAATGGGAAAAAAAGCCAAAAATATGTTTGAAAAGAGCTGAAAAATCTTAAAATGCTCCTTCTCCAACTCGGCAAGCCATGTCAAGGGCCGCTCTTCCCTATTGCCACCACTTCATCACAAAAATGTATTACGTCAAGATTTGTTGCCAAAACATAATCATGCCAACATTTGGGAGTTCTTAGATCATGTGAAATTGTAGTAGTTCCAAAAGCTTTTTGTTCCAATGGAGATTCCACGTGGTTAGAGATTTGCATAGGTAGATCAGGTCGAGTGCTTTTGTTCTCCCTTTCTCCTTCGGCATTGTTGCTATATGGATTTTACTTTATGTTCTTTTTACATTTTAATCAAATGAGAATTAAAATAAGATTATTACAATTATTTACCTTCATCATGAACTCAAAATATTAGGTTTTTATGATTTTAATTGCTATTCATTTGTTTTTAATATTTTATCTAAGTTGCTAGGTTTTTAATATTATATTTATTTAATATATTAATTTTATATTTGATATTAATTAATTTTAAAAAATACATATTTAAAAAATTACATATTTATTATTTAATAATTTATTATATATATATATATATATATATATATTTTATTATTTAAAAATTTAAAAATTATTTATTTATTTTTAATATATTTATTTATTATATTTATTAATTTTCAATTTATATAGTTATTATGAATATTTTCATATATTTTTAATATTTGATAATATATTTATTAATTTTCAATTTATATAATTGTTATGAATATTTTAATAAATTTAGTATTTGATATATATATATATATATATAGTGCGTGTGTGTGGCCATACCCAGCCATACCAAACCCAGGGGAAAAAAATCCACCTTGTAGTGAATCTGAACCCCAAACCCATACCTGAACCCAAACCGGCAAGTTAGATTACAATTTGTTAAGAGACATTTTCTGTCTTAATAGTCTTGGTAATTTGGCCAATTTCAGTATTTAATGGCCTGGTTGGTTAGTTAATAGTTGAATGTTCTGTAGTTATATGACAAACCTTTATATTGGCATGGAGGTTAGCTTTTGGTATATAGCTGCACTTTGTAGAAGCTCCGCCTCTGGCTTATATTGCATACTTTTCTTGAACTTGTCATTCTCGATAAGATAATCATGTAGTATTCCTTATTAAAAGAAACATCTGATTGAAAAGCATCGTCTTCATTGATGAAACAGTATAGCTTACATGTTTCTTGTCCCCTAATTCTTCTTCAGACAAACAACTCAATGATTTTATTATTGAGTTTACCTTAGCACACTTATATTTTGGGATTCATCACTTCTCTACTTATGGTCCCTCTAGTGCTCCTCACTTTAAGCACAAGTCTTAGAGCCACGCTCACATTTACCAATTTATTCTTTGCTGCCAACAATTCTTTAGGCTTGAATGTAAGGAAAGGTTCTAGGGGGAATTGTCTACCTCCTAGGATTGCCGAGCTTAGCCCCCTTAGTCTTGGGCACTACCCAAGAAGCATTCTCAAATCCTGCATTGGCACTCCCACAATGGTAGGTGGTAATGTTGTGGGCTTTTCCAACATGTGCCAATGTACACCTGATGGTTTTTTCTTCTAGCCATGGTTGCCAGCTTTGGTTTTCATTAGCTCCCACCTCCTTGAGGGGTCCTCCCCTCACACAACTATTTGTACTTGTACTTGTTTCAGGTTATCGTGTTGGGCTTACCCCATTTGTCCAATTCTTTCTTTTCTCGCATTATTTTATTTTGTTAGCTTTGTTTCTAGGGCCCTTTTTGCCCTTGTACTTTTCTATGGTAACAGTTGTACAGTCAATCCCATTGACTTATTCTTGGTTATTCATGGACATTAACATAATTTTTTTCTTTCTACTTGCAAAGTCTCCAAAGTTCTCCATAGATTTAAACTAACTAAATATATCTGCCCTGTCCAAATTGGAAATGTTTAAATAAACTCTTCAATTGCTTTTGGAAATTCTTTAAGAACCCCTTTTTTATTAATATTTGTGGACCTAAATTTTGGATTGGATCTAATCAAAATATATACAATTCACAATAAACAAAGAAAGTATAAAATTATACAAAGATATCCATACATAGAAAAAGAGGGTAACTATTGATGTGAGACTATACATGTCACATATATTTATTAAGGTGGGCATAATTTAAATATTAGCATAAGAAACATCAAATGGTGCTTATAAAGATTATATTTACTAGACTAGAACATGTCAATTGAGATCCGTTGGTCAACTTTGTTTAGTATCTTCCTTCTATTTCTCAAGGTAACTGAAAGTTACGGTCTATGTTTGTGTATAGTCTCTTTTTCTCTCATTTGCTTTTTGGTTTGTAGTTTCTTGAGATTTCAAGCGTAATTTGCATGCTAGCATACAAAACATCAAATGATGCTTATTAAAATTTAAGATTGTATTTAGTATTTACCAAACAAGATCATGTCAATTGAGATCCATTGGTCAAATTTGTTTAGTATCTTCCTCCTATTTCTCAAGGTTACTGAAAATTATGGTCTTAGTTTGTGTGTAGTCTCTTTTTATCTCATTTGCTTTTTGGCTTGTAGTTTCTCAAGGTTTCAAATTATGCACTTAATGTTGAAGAGAATAGTAGGTAATTAAATGTTACTATCTAGTTTGTTTATAGAGTACATTGTTTAATGTCTTCATTTGACTTCTGAACTGCGTATTTCAACTTGCCAACTTCTTGGAGTTGTATTCTAATACTTAGCTATTGATGTTCATAGGAGCCACACCCAAGGGTGTACTTAGGGTTATGGGCGTTCAAGATCTCACTATCTATCATGTAAAAAGCCATTTGCAGGTGCAGACCTTTACTTTCTAAAATGGTCTCATTTTGTATATGTATTTAATTTTATGCTTTTGTGCCCACATTACTGATATTTACTGCCCTTCCAGAAATACCGACTTGCGAAATATGTACCTGAGTCTCGAGAAGGTACATTTGTATCTAAAGGGCACACTGATAATTTCTTTATTCTGGTCAAGATAATATTTAGATATTTTTTGTATTATAATTTCTATTTGTTTGTCATTGAAGTGATTTTTTGCTGGTGTTCAGTATATCTTGATTTTTTTGTCTACTTATTTTCCTTTTAACAGGAGACAAATATGATAAGAGAAAGGCTTCTGAAGTTATACCAAACATAGATGCCACATCGTAAGTCTTTTTTTTTTCTTAAATGTTGCAGGAATTGTTGCATGTAATCAATTAGCCTACATATTTATTAAGAAAGTTATGTAATTGTTAAAGGCTACTTACTCTTGCATCTAAAATTCAAAGAACAGGAAATTTTGTTACAGGATTAGCAGGAAACTCAATATTTTGTAATTGAGTAGGGTTATGGATGTAGAACTTTGCCTCGTTAGTCTAATATCCTACAACTTTAGGGAAGGAATTATGGTTATCAGTTATCACAGACCTCTCATATGGGGTCCCACTCTTATTGCCAATACCACTAGTATTCATCATCATTTTATGTTTGTTGGTAATTACCTGGTGCATCCACATGCTAGTACAAATTCTCCTTTCCTTGTACCTGCATAAAATATTAAAACACCGACTACAAAAGAATAAAATACTAGTAAAAGAGTACAAGAATATAAGCCTTGGGGAAATGCACATGTTAAACTCAACCAACCTGCATGTTTGGGTTAAAGTATGACAAACACCCGAGTTTTCGACAACAGACATACTTTGACTTTCATATCTGCACTCGAGCTGAATAGATTAGGTCTCCAATGAATTTATCATGCCCGTAAAGTTGTATGGATGTGAATACATGTATCAATACAAGTAGAAAATCTGATATAGATACAACACATTCTTAGAAAATCTTGCATAGGATAAATTTGAAATAAATATATTTAACAAAATTGAAATCTCAGGAAAAAAAATTATTAGCACAGTAGTCTCCAAATATGCACATAAAGATGAACCGTATGTGTGAAAAAATATCTCATGTCCCATTTCACAATGGGTATTGAAAAATACTTCTTATATTACTTCAAGAAACAAAAATTTACATTAGTTTAACAAGAAGTTTACACTTACAGGGAAAGTCTCTTCCCAAGAAATCTAGTAAAGCTAACCTTTGAGCCTACTCCCCCAGTTGCAATGTTTAACCTCTTTTCATAAACACTTAAGAGTCAACTTTGACCAGGAAAGCTAACTACTTCTTAAAATGCCTTAATTCCCCTCAGCTAAGGAGATGGGTTCACATGAAAGATGGTCTTACACCTTGATTTCCACAAGAATTCAATGGCTGTCAATTGCATTGTGTACCATAACAATTTAAGTCTGTGTGGTTGGAACAGGTTTTATTTTTCATTTTGTTGGATATGAATCAGATTATATATTGGCTGTATTTGATGTGTATTACTCTGCTTCTGTTTCATCTACATACATATACTTATCTGGGTTGTATTTTAAGCTTATCCAATGCCTAATGAATTTGTATTCATATCAGATACAATGGTACATGTATCCTTAGAGAGTGGAGGGTGTATCCAGTAACGCAGCATATTCAACCTCCTTCCTAGTGAGAAAAATGTGACTTAAAACTATGATGTGTGAAGGTTGACCATGTACATGAGTGACCTGAACTAAAATGTATTTAGGCTCACTGAAATATACATGAGCATCTTAAGTAAGAATGTTAGGTGGAAGTAAATGAGAGCACAATCAAGAATAGTGCTAAAAGTATCAAGCTGCTGAACGAGAAGTTGAAGTTTGCTCCTGATAATGCTGGACCCGTTTCTAGAACTAGAAGCAGCAGGAAGAGAGAGGCAGAAGCCAGTGAGGAGGCCTTTGTGAATCAATATCTGGACTTCTTGCAAGAAGAGTGGGAAGCATCTTTGGCTATGAACCATCTTTAACTTCTTTGTGTTTGGCTTGATTGTTGCTTCAGTTCTGTTGGGTTTCTTTTTGGGGTTCACCTTTTGGTGTTTGGTCTGTTGTCTTTGGGTGGCAACTTGGTTGTTGCCTGGCTGTAGTTGTGCTGTTATGTTGCTGTAACTTCTCTACTTGTACAAGGGTTGAGGCCCTTTCAAAAACCTCTTTTTTACCCTTTATCAAAAAAGAATGTTAAGGCTCAATGTGGCCTATGCAACATGTATAGACTTACAATGGCCTGCAACGATGTGTTTAAGCTCAATGTGGTCTATGAAAAAATGCATTGAGATTCAGGGTCCATTAACCTGTTTAAACTCTCCTTAATAAGTCGTTTTGGTGGCCTCGTAAGTGCATCTAATTTCCTTCATAGAAGAAATATAAATACTAAAGCAAATTTTTAAATGGCAAAATTATAGGTAGATGCGTACAGTTGTTTGTTGTTCCAATATTTGAGTCTACAATTATTATAATCTACTGTACTAATTAGAGGATAAAAAACTGTATTGATCCACTATTATAATCAGCTCTCAAAGAAAGTGAACATTCTGTAAAATGGTTTCTGATCCAAAGAAGGACGAACAAACCATGGAAAAGGATTGAAATTGACTTCATTGGCCTGGATATGCACGCCTAAACCCCTTATAGCTGTCTCTATACAGTGTTTTTTTAAATCTCGAGTGAATGATCCCACTTAATTGGTGCTGCTTCTGCCCCAAATTTGTGCAGGACCATTTCTTTTAAAGTGATTCACTTGCACCTGGTCCCAACCATTTAGCACACTAGTTAATGCTGGTCCTGCCTGAATGTTGGGGAGCAAACTTTGGTGGGGTTCCAACCCTGGGCTTCTTAGGAATATCACTGCTTTGTCACTAAGCCAGACCTGTCAGATGTAGGACGCTTAAGGGGTACTTGGGTGCACTTAGTTGAGGACCAAGTGCATGAAGTTTGATTCTGTTGCTTAACTTATTCTAATCAAGATTAGTTAGTATATTGAAAAGGTATGATCATAGGTTGAAAGTCTGAAACCTTTGATGATAACCTTATATATATGGGAACTCATTCCTAATTATGAAATCATGAAGCTAGAACAAGCTAACAAAATTGTTGCTATTATCGACATACATTGCTGATTGTTGGTTGCTCTTATATTCTGTTATTCAATTCTAAAGTTACATTTCTTTATTGTACTTGCCTAAGTAAGTTGTGAAAGAACACTTAGGTCAAATGCATGTTATCGCCATGCAGTAATTATATCTCTTTACTATATTTCTTTATGTTTAAAATAAAATATTATATCTTTATCACAGCCTGCTCATTTTCATAAAGTTGACAATACACTAGAGGGAAAAAAAAGAAATGTTCCAATGCATTCTGGACTTCTTCATTTTGGGAAAATTAGCATGCAATCATTTCAACATGTTTCCTGAATAATTATGTTCATGCTATGTGCCAAATATTCGTCTAATTGCATTCAAACCACTTCAAGAGCAAAGGGTTCAATTATCAAGATATATATTCGGTCATAAATACACATTATAGAAAATGCCCATAAATTTCTTGCATACATTATGTGAAAACATTAACAAGAATTATGCATGAGGCATAGTAAGGGAAATCAGATATCATTAGGTACCCTCTGAACAAAGTTTATGAGACTGAAAACCTTCCACAATCTGGCCATTCCTGAGGATGACACCTAAACTTTGCAAAAACTATTTGAGCTAATTTTGCTTCTTGCTACCTTCAGATACTATAAAATAGGTTCACAAAGCTGCAAAATGGGAGGGAGTTGATATCAGGCAATTTGATTCTCTCTTAGGTTTAAAGATCCCAAATAAAGCAGCAGGTCAAAGACCATGCCAAACTCTGAATGCACAAGGTTCTCCATTAAACCATAAATATCAAATAGGTGGCAAAGAAAAAAGAAATGCCCTTTGAGGAGTCAGAGTCGATATATTTAATGGAATTGTCCAACATTTATACTAGCCAATTTGGGTGCCAAAATTTGGGTGGGTTTGCTTCATACATGTATTTGGTGACTTACATATATGAATTGATCCTACCTATAATGTAACTGGTCTTGGCAGTCAAAAACCACCCTAGATGATTTCCAAACTCTAGCAGCCTTACATAAATGAGAATTGCTAGCTTCTAATTGGAAGCAAGTTTTTGTAGCTTTTATCCTTGTGTTCTTTAAACTTTTTACCTGATCAAATTAAGAAATCTCATAATTTTGTCTCATTTTATCATGTTACTTTTCTTTAATCTTTAAGTTCGTTTTGATTTGTTGGGAGGTACTAAGGTTGTGCTAACATGTTATTGGGATAAGTATAGTAGATCATTGTTGGAATTAAATAATAATATAGTTCAAAGGAGATTTTGTAACTTTGAAGTGTGATATTAAATACAGTCTGTTCAAATATTTGAACTGATGGTTTCAGGAGTGTTGCAATCAATTTGCTATATTGCCCAAGCTGAATACACTCACACTAACTTGTGCCATTGAGATTGTAGGCATGCACATATACAACCCCACATGTATCACACTCTCTTTGTGAATACATTTTTTTTGTACAGTGTTAATGCTGGGTTGTGTTTGTTATCCACTTGGCTTAACCTAATAGTCTATTGCTATGCTTTACAGAGGAATTCAGATCACAGAAGCTCTTCAAATGCAAATGGAAGTGCAGAAGCGGCTTTATGAACAACTTGAGGTAGAATATTTAAGATCTTCTATTTTTCTGGTTTCTGATAATTGATGTGTAATACTTCACAAGTGTCACTTTGGATCATCCTATGTACTAGTTGAACTTCCACAAGTATCGATGTTTCTTCTTAGTATACTCAGATGCATGAACACTTTTTTGTTTCTTATGTTTTCTTCTATTAAGTAACAAAACTCTCAATATTTGTCTTCTTTTTCCACAAATCATGAACATTTTTTAAGCTCTCGCTACTGAACATTTATGCTTTTTAAATCAATGAACTGTGTATATCTTGTCTTATGTGTTGACATCTTTTCCTTTATTAAAGGTGCCTACTTCTTTGGAATATCCATTGTTTTAGAAACTAAGTTACTTTTGGATATAGTATAACTGCTACCAAAGTGAATAAGCAATACATGAAAATGCTAGGACGTTATTCCTAAACAAAAGATGAATATCAAGTTAGTAAAGATTATCAAACTTAACCTTGTGTCACAATACCATTGGCAGAGTTGGTTGCATCTCTTGTGATCTCAACATGGTGCAATCATCAAGTATCTTATTCACCACTGTGGTTTGTTCATTAGTTTGAAGATAGGATGTTGTGGAATTTTCAGCCTTGCATCAAATTTTGGCCAATTTTTTTTTTGGAAAAGATGCTAAACAATCTAGCATCTCTATCAGATACAATGCTTGATCGTAATCTAAAATGATTTTATACATTTTGAAAAAGAAATTAGTTGTATCTTGAGTTGAGATGCTTTTTGACACAACACAAGATTTTTCATATTTGAAAATGTAATGTCCCCTATCCCGATTTGCCCTAGATTTCGCCTACTGATCACAAAGGGCAACAAATTAGGGTTAGGGTTTCACCTTGTTAAATAAATATCTCCTTAATGAAGTAATCTTTGAATCCTGCATTCACCCCATGAACAATATATGCAAATATGTACATATGCTAGTTAGGGTTAGACCATTGCATCACATCATAAATCATCAACAATGCAACATAGTTGGGAGAAGGGGCATGATGGGTCCGCCTGAAGCCATATGCCAAGCCTAAGAGGGTGTATACCACAGCCCTCCCCCTTGGCGACTTAGTACTTGCTTTCCCCATCATGACCTCGACTCCCAGAAGACACTTGCCACCTTGAGGAGTTGGGCGGGGGTCATAAGTGGCTAACTTGGCTCTCTGTGTAGGGCCCTCTGGTTGGCTACCTACTAGCCTCGTTTTACCCTTTTGCTTACACCCCAGGCCCTTCCTACAAGGTGGGTTCCAAACAGTCAAACACATCTTGTATGTATTAAACATTCATCTATTATGCATGGCAATGTTTATACAGGTATAAGATAAGAAATGACAGAAATACCCTTGAATATGGGTTATATCTGTTTTACTTCTTGTTGTATCTATACATATTTCTGATATAGTCTTAATTATGGGTGTGTCTCTGATATACTGTTTGCTGTGCTGGGTTGCACGAGTTCCTTCTTCGATCTGTTGTGCCTTGGTGTCCCTTATATTTATTAAGATATTCTTTTATACTTAGAATCTTCTATTTTTAGTTAATGGTCAGTTTCTTGTAACGGTATGTAATTATGACAAGATCGTGTGTCGATCTCTGGCAGTCTTTGGCAGCTTCTAAATATAGAAACTTGCTTTCTTTGTAATTACTTGTAACCTATTTAAGAGCCTTTGCTCTATGTGAATATCATCCAGCATTCTGCCATTTACCTGTGTAATATGGTATCAGAGCTTGCTTCGACTTCGAAAACATAATTTCATTTGAAATTATTCAAGTTTTTTTCGAATCTCGAATTTGTTTTGGGCTCTTTGGTTGGTTCTTGTTTTTTTTTCGGTGAGGCCGGATTTTTTTTCTGCAGACTTCCTGTTTTTTGAATTTGCTGAGTGCCTAGGGCACGAAAATTTTTCGTCTAGGGTTTTGACCCTCAAAAATTTGACGAAATTTTTTTTCGTTCCTGGTGGGTTTTTCGAGCAGATTTCTAGGTCTTCGTCCGAATTTTTTTCTGGTTTTCTGAAATTTCTGAATGCCTAGGGCACGGAATTTTTTCGTCTAGGGTTTTGACCCTCAAAAATTTGATGAATTTTTTTTTCGAAGACATATCCCTGGTGGGTTTTTCGAGCAGATTTTTGGGTCTTCATCCTTTTTTTTGGGTGCATCGTTTTCCGTGCACCATTTTTCATGCAGCGTACCTGTTCCAAAATTTGTGCCAGTTCAGTTCAATTCGGCGTACTTGCAGTGTTCTGTCCGGAATTTCAGTTCGCATCCACTTCTGTTCGTCATTTTTTCGTGCCTCAAAAAGCGTGTGGAATGGCAAGCTTGTCCAATATTATGTTGGAAGGCAATCAGCAGTTCAACGGCCGCAACTACAACACTTGGAAGCAGCGAATGATGACCATCTTTGAATATCGCTGCCTCGCTCAGATTATTCTAGGCACTACCACTCATCTAGCAACGGCGGGTAAAGACCAGGATAAGTTTGACGAACAAACCCGTGAAGCAGTCATGCTCATTAAGCTATCAGTCACAGATGATCAGCTACCTCAGATTCTGGCCGGAAAGACAGCAAAGGAGATTTGGGACCATCTGAAGGGTTTTCATGAAACCTCCGACAAGAGCCGTGCGTTCTTCCTGAAAAATATATTGTTTTCTATCATGATGGATGAGAAGACATCTTTGCAGACGCACCTGAACAAGATCCAGGAGATCAGAGATCAGCTGGAGGCTATTGGTCGAAAAATGGAGGAAGAAGACCTGGTTGTGATCACTTTGAAAGGTCTACATAAGTCCTATGAACATTTCATTGAGACTCTCAACATTACATCAGCTAATGTTGATCTGAAGTTTCCAGAACTCTGTACTATCCTCTTGTAGCAGGATCGTTGGAAACAACAGTTTGGTAGTAGTGCTTCTTCGTCCTCTTTAGAGCAGGCTTTTGCAGCCAAGTTTCAGGCTCAGAATAAAGGCAAAAGCCAACCTCCACAGCAGAATCAGCCAGCGCCATCTCAGGACAGCGGTAAGAACATTCAGTGTAACTACTGTCACAAGTTTGGACACATCAAGAAAGATTGTTGCGCACGTATCGCTTCTGAACAGAAGAAGCAGGGAGGGTCTCAGCAGAAGGCCAACAGTGCGGAGCACACTGAGCAGAAGGAGTCTGCGTTTTACGCCTTCATGGCTACAAGACCTGCAGACCATGCAAAATCCTCTGCCTGGTACATTGATTCAGGTGCTTCGCGTCACTTCACTCATTGTCATGACTGGTTTACAGAACTCTCCCCTTTCAGTGGTCTTCGGTGGTGGAGAAGTGTACACAGTTGCCGGTAAGGGCACTGTTCAGCTTCAGTCTGGTGGGAGGAAAATCATATTCCTCAACGTATATTATGTTCCTGGTATGGAACTTAACTTGCTTTCAGTCAGCCAGATCATGAAACACTCTCCACAACTTGATATGTTCAGCGCTCACAAGTGCTCGATCATCGACCGGGAAACCAAATGCACTGTAGCTATTGGCATTGAGGACCATGGTCTTTATCGACTTGTGGATTCGGATGGTCCTCCTGAATCAGCCCTAGCAGCTCGACACTCTTTGGTTACCAGTCTCTGGCATCAGCGGTATGGGCACCTGAATGTGCACTACTTGTCTCAGCTCTCCTGACAGCACCTAGTAGATGGGCTCCCTGAGATTCAGGCTCAGAACTTCGGTGTCTGCGGATTGTGTCAAGCTGGGAAACAACACCGCACGCCATTCCCGACTGGCGACTCCTGGCACGCATCCAAGGTACTTCAGTTGGTTCATGTTGATGTTTGTGGCCCTATGAATACTCTTTCAGTTACTGGATGCAAATACTTTTTACTATTTGTTGATGATTTCAATAGGAAAATGTGGGTTTACTTTCTTAGACAGAAATCAGATGTGTTTTCAGTTTTTCAGAAGTTTAAGGCCTTAGTAGAAAAAGAGTCTGGTTGTTCCATTGTAACTCTTAGGTCAGATAATGGGGGGGAATTTTGTTCAAATGCGTTCTCCAACTTTTGTGATACACATGGCATCAAACGCCAATTGACCACACCCTACACTCCTCAACAGAACAGTGTTGTAGAGCGGCGCAACCGCACTATAGCCTGTTCCATGATAGAGCACAGATGTGTTCCTAAGAAATTTTATGCAGAAGCAGTTTTCACTACAGTTTACCTTCTTAACCGGTCTCTGACCTATGCAGTTAAGGATAAAACTCTAGAAGAAGTCTGGACTGGTCGCAAGCAGCGGGTCAGTCATTTGAAAATTTTTGGCTCTCTTGCCTATGTTTGGATTCCCGATGCCAAGCGCTCTAAACTGGACTCCAAGAGTCAAAAATTAATGTTCACAGGATACAGTGATAACCACAAGGCCCATCGGCTCATTGACATTGAGACAAACAGTCTCATCTTCAGTCGTGATGTGGTTTTTGATGAAGAGCGGGGACCCTTCTTCTCTCCCTCTTCTGTGCAGCAATCCGAAGATCAGCCTTTGAAGGCTCCTGACTTGGGTGTTCGTCTTCCATTAGGTCCACCTTATGGGAGGGATGCTGATAATTCTTCAGATTTCGATGATTCTCAGTTTGACATCCCTGAGGATGATCCTGAGTATCCTCCTGCTGCACCTGTTCTACATGATGCACCTGTTCTACTTGTTGCACCTGTTCCAGAACCTCCTGCTGAACTTGACGTTGGCCCATCTACCCGTCGCCCCAAATGGTGGTCTCAGACGATTGCCGATCTTCATGATGATGAACTTGTTGAGGGTAGATCCTCCCGGAATAAGAGCAAACAACAGCATACAATAAACTTTGCTCTCGTGGCCAACCTGCACAGTGTCTATGAGCCTCAGACTCATTCAGAGGCTAAAGGTATTCCAGAGTGGGATACGGCAATGGAATCAGAACTCTAGAGCCTTTAGAAGAACCACACCTAGGTCCTTTCAGACCTTCCTCCAGGGAAGAAACCCATTAGCTGCAAATGGGTGTATAAAGTTAAGTACAAGGCTGACGGAACCCTGGACAAGTACAAAGCACGGCTTGTTGCTCGGGGTTTCTCACAGAAAGAAGGCATCGACTATGAGGAGACTTTTGCTCCTATAGCCAAGATGAGTACCATACGGCTCGTCCTTGCCTTAGCAGCCCAGTTTGGAGGGAAAGTCCATCAGATGGACATCAAAAGTGCCTTTCTCAACGGTGAGTTGCAGGAAGAAGTCTATATGACGCAGCCTCCTGGTTTCAAGGTTGCTGGACAAGAACAGAAAGTCTGTAGACTGGTCAAAGCACTTTATGGCTTGAAGCAGGCTCCAAGAGCATGGTACATCAAAATCGACAAGTACCTCACCGATCATGGCTTTAAGCGGAGTCCATCTGACCCAAATTTGTACATCAAACATACTGGTAATGATATATTGTTGCTCGTTGTCTATGTGGATGACTTGCTCATTACTGGTAGCTCGACACACCTGATCGATAAGATCAAACAGGACCTGTGCAAATCCTTTGATATGACAGATTTGGGACTTTCACACTATTGTCTAGGTGTTGAGGTTTGGCAAACTTAGAACAGCATCTTCATCTCTTAGTCGAAGTATGCTCGCAGTCTTCTGGATAGGTTCCGAATGCAGGACTGCAAACCAGCCTCCACCTCGATGGAAAAAGGACTTAAGCTGTCCGCTAAGTCGGCCTCACCAGTGGTTGATGAGTCTCTGTTTAGACAGCTAGTAGGCAGTCTTATCTACCTGACTGCTACTAGACCCGACATCAGTTTTGCAGTCAGCTACATTTCACAATTTTTGACAGCTCCTAAGGCTGTTCATTGGGTAGCGGCTAAGCATGTGCTGCGGTACGTGAAAGGCACTTCTGACTTCGGAATTCTTTACACAAGGAATTCTGATCCCAGCCTTAGAGGCTTCACAGATTCAGATTCGGCAGGTTCAGTTGATGATAGAAAATCAACTTCTGGGTATGTGTTCAGTTTGGGATCCGGTGCCGTCACATGGACCAGTAAGAAGCAGCAGGCTGTAGCACTCTCCTCCACAGAAGCTGAGTATCGAGGTGCAGTGAAGGCAGCTTGTGAGGCAGTTTGGCTTTGACGGATGCTTGCAAATATGCGACTATCTCAAGCAGGTCCGACTCCCCTATTTTGTGACAATCAGGGAGTTCTCAAACTTGCCAAGAATCTGGTCTTCCATGAACGAACCAAGCATGTAGAGACGCATTGTCACTTCATTAGATCGTTGGTTGAAGCTGGATCAGTTCAATTGCTGTATGTTCCGACTGAGGATCAGACAGTTGATATGCTCACCAAGTCCCTTAGTCCTGACAAGTTTGTAAAATTCAGGGGGTCTCTTGGTGTAGTGAATAGGTTGACCATTAAGGGAGGGTATTAAGATATTCTTTTATACTTAGAATCTTCAATTTTTAGTTAATGGTCAGTTTTTTGTAACGGTATGTAATTATGACAAGATCGTGTGTCGATCTCTGGCTGTCTTTGGCAGTTTCTAAATATAGAAACTTGCTTTCTTTGTAATTACTTGTAACCTATTTAAGAGCCTTTGATGTGAATATCATCCAGCATTCTGCCATTTACCTGTGTAATAATATTCACCGAAATGTATCTTGTTCAAATCCGATCTATATGAGACTGTTGTATATATATATGTATGTTATTTCTGCTGTCCTTAACAATCCATGTGACTGAATAATTAGATATAAATCTGCAGATCGAATATCTGGTGTAATATTCAATGATCTAATGATCCAATGATTGCTTGATGATTGATTGACTGCCCCCCCTTCAACACATACTCCCTACTCACTGTTTTATGCAACTCAAGAGAGATGACCTTTCCTATTGGTTATATCTTTTACAAATATGAATGACTCTTTAATGAGTCACATCTCCTCATAAAACAAATCACACATCTATATATCACTAGTCCCACCTTTTGCTGATGATAATTACCTTTATGATAACAACTATCTTCTAACATAGATAGCTGTCCTTAGCATAACAATTCGTATCATATTTTCGTTTATTTATCTATGGCCACTTCATATATTTAACAAATGTCTATAAGCCCCTCTAAGGCTACGTTTGGAGACCAAACTTTAGCATGTCAGAAATATTGTCAGTTATGTCTCTTTAACAAGCTAGGTGATTTACCTTTGTACGGCAGACTTAGTTCTTTCAAACTTCAGACAAATACTAATAAGGAAAATCCTCCTTATAAACACATTGATCACTTCTTCTCTTATCGCACCATTTCTTAATTATTTTGAATAAGACAATTTATATGTAGGGTTCCATATTAAAGTCTATATATCGCTGACTTAGTATAGGTTCATTCATTGATTGCTGTTTTCCTATAATTTAAAATCACTGCTCTTTAATTGCTCTATGTATGTAATCAGCGCTGCCCTTGTCTTGTTTACTAATTACAAGGTAATGCATATTGAGTGTTAATAGTATTATATAAAATATGATAAAATAAAGAGACTGTAGAATATGTTTAGAGAATTATGAAATGATATTTAAAAGAGTTTTAAATAAAAATGTGGTAAATGGGAAGGGTCATGACAGAAAATTTGTCTGCTAACATGAATATATATATATTAAAAAACAACTGATAGTGATAAAAATAATTGATAATTCAATGTCAAATGTATTAAAATAATATTTAGTTATATTAATGGTCAATATTATATTAGATAGTTTCTATTTTCTATACTTTAGATTGTTTTTATTTTCGTTGCTTTATTAGTTGTTCTGTATTTTCAAAAACATCTACATTGTATTCTTTATAAGAGCTTTGCTCTTCTGTAAATAATATCATTCTGATTTAATCCATTGCATGGTATCAGAGCCAGTGAAGCAGGAAACCTATTTTTGAATTTTTTTTTCCTTTTGGCGCTCTGTAATTTTTGTACGGCGTACGAACGACGTTGGTTTCTTCCTGGTTCGTGATTTTCTGTGTGTCTGGTCGACGTTTTTTGGAAGGGTTGAGATTTCAAGTTCGCTGTCTATTTTGATCGCGTTTTGTTCCTGAGGTCACTGTTCGTGGAAGATCTGTTGTGTGCTGGATTTCGGTGATTCATAGACGCGTTTTATTTTCCTTGTTGGATGTCGCGATCTATGGTCAACCTATTCCTTCTGCGCTTCCTTACCTCTCCTGTCGGCGTCTTCATTTTCTGAGTCGCGATTTTTATTTGGACATCTGATTGCCGCTTCTATTTTGGTCGCACTTCCCTGTTGCTGTGCATCAACACTGTGATTTGTGGCATTTTTACCTTGGTCACTGTGTGATAAAAAGCGATTTCAGTATTTGGTGGGATTTATTTCTTTTGGCTAGCGTGTATTGTGTTAAGCGCTCAACTCAGTCAGTGGTCATCTTTGACCAACCAAAGTATTTGACAAAAATCAGGTCCAACCCATGGTCATTTTAGCAATCAGCACCCAGTATAATCACCTCGAGATTTGTGCCTCGAAGTTTGTGCTAGGGTTTGAGCACTGTTGTCTATTTGTGCCGTCTATTTGCCTTGAAAAGCGTGAAAGATGGTGTCTTTGTCCAACATTATGTTGGAAGGCAGTCAGAAGTTCAACGGCCGCAACTACAACACCTGGAAGCAGCATATGATGACTATATTTGAGTATCGGTGCCTCGACCAAATTGTTCTGGGCAAAACTACACGCCCTCCAACGACAGGTAAAGATCAAGATAAATTTAATGAGCAGAATCGGGAAGCGGTAATGTTTAGTAAATTGTCAATCACCGATGATCAGCTGCCTCAGGTTCCGTCAGGCAAGATGGTTGTAGAAATTTGGGATCATCTGAAGGATTTGCATGAAACGTCCAACAAGAGCCGCGTGTTCTTTCTAAAGAACATGCTTTTTTCGATCATGATGGATGAAAAGGTGTCTTTGCAAGAGCATCTCACAAAAATCAAGGACATTCATGATCATTTGGAGGCGATTGATCGGAAGATGGAGGAGGAAGATATGGTAGTTATCACTCTGAAAAGTCTACCAAAGTCTTATGAGCACTTTATTGAGACGCTCAACATTACCTCAACTAATGTTGACTTGAAGTTTCCCGAGCTTTGCAACAAACTTCTGCAGCAAGATCCTTGGAAACAGCAGTTTGGTAGCAGTACTAGTGCATCCTCCATAGAGTAGGCATTTACTGCTAAGTCCTTTCAAAAGAATAAGGGCAAAAATCAGCCCTCTCAGCAATCCAGTCAGGGTCAATCCCAGGATTCTTCCAAGAAGAAGAACATCTAGTGCAATTATTGCCATAAGTTTGGCCACATGAAGAAAGATTGTCGGAAACGCTTGGCTTCTGAACAGTCCAAGCAAAGAGAGTCTAAACCGAAAGCCCATGTTGCAGAGCACACTGAGCAAGAGTCTGCGTTCTATGCCTTTATGGCCAAGAGACCAGCAGATCATGTCAAATCCTCTGCCTGGTACATTGATTCAGGTGCTTCTCGACATTTCACTCATCGTCGAGATTGGTTCACGGAGTACATGCCATTCAAAGATTCTGTCATCTTTGGAGGAGGCAAAGAGTATACTATTGTCGGAAAGGGCAACGTGCAGATTCAGGCTAGAAGGAGAAATTTAATATTTCTCGATGTATACTTTGTACCTGGCATGGAGCTAAACCTACTCTTAGTTAGTTAGATTATGTGGCACTCTCAGCTTGATATTGTTTTCAGCATGCACACATGCAGCATTGTTGATAGAGAGACGCACTACAGTTGTTCAGGGACTTGAGGATCATGGTCTATATAGACTTGCTGATTCAGGTGATTCTCAAGAGCACGCTATGGCGGCCAAGAGTACTTCCATCAGCAAACTATGGGATCAGCGTTATGGGCACCTGAATATGCATTATCTCTCTCAGTTATCTAGAGATGATTTGGTTGGTGGTCTACCTGAGATTCAGACTCAGATTCATGGAGTATGCGAAGCTTGTCAGGCTGGAAAGCAGCATCAGACTCCATTCTTAGATGGTGATTCATGGAGAGCATCCAAGGTATTGCAGTTGGTTCACGTTGATGTATGTGGACCAATGAATACTTCTTCAGTTACTGGGTACAGGTATTTTTATTATTTGTTGATGATTTCAGCAAAAAAATGTGGGTGTATTTCCTTAGAAATAAATCATAGGTGTTCAGTATTTTTCAGTAGTTTAAGGCCTTAGTTGAAAAAGAGTCAAGTTGTCAGATAGTCACTCTTAGGTTTGATAACGGGGGTAAGTTTTGTTCTTCTGACTTCTCTAGTTTTTGTGTTGCACATGGCATTAAGCACCAGCTTACTACACCCTACACCCCTCAACAAACTGGTGTCGTTGAGCGTCGAAATTGCACCATTACTGAAATGGCTCATTCTATGCTGGAGCATAGAAATGTCCCTAAGAAATTCTGAGCTGAAGCAGTCTACACTGCAATTTATCTTCTGAACCGGTCTCCTCCCTATGCCGTCAAGAAGATGACTCCCGAAGAAGCCTGGTCTGGATGCAAGCCTAGGGTCAGCAACTTGAAAGTTTTTGGTTCTACTGCTCATGTGTGGATTTTAGATGACAAGTGCACTAAGTTGGATTCCAAAAGCTAGAAACTCATGTTCACTGGTTACAGTGAGAATCATAAGGCATATAGGTTGATTGATGTAGACACAGATTGTCTCATATTTAGTCGTGATGTAGTGGTTGATGAGGCTATTGGGCCCTTTCATCTGTCTTCTCCTTTTGTGAGCCCTGAGGATCAGCCTCTGAAGGCTTCTGATTTGGGTGTTCGCCTTCCCCTAGCTCCACCTGATGGAGGGATTCTGCAGTTGGGCAGCCACCTCAGCAGAATGTTCCACCACCCGCCCCTTCTCAGGGTGATTTGGATCCTCATCCAGATGATTTGATTCCAGCTGTCCTAGTTGATGTTGTTCCTCCTGATTTAGATGTTGGTACTTCTAGTCTCCGACCTAAATGGTGAGCTAAGACCATAGGTGATCTTCATGATGATGAATTGATTGAGGGTAGATCTTCTCAGAAAAAAAGCAAGCAGAATACAATTAATTTTGCTCTTATGGCCAACCTTCACAACATCTCTGAGCCTCAGACATATTCAAAGGCTAAAGGCATACCTGAGTGGGAATAGGTTATGGAAGATGAACATCATAGTCTTCTGAAGAATAACATTTGCATCCTCTCTGATCTTCCACCTAGGAAGAAGCCCATTCGCTGCAAATGGGTGTATAAAGTTAAGTACAAGGCTAACGGAACCCTCGATAAGTATAAGGCTCCGTTGATAGCCAAAGGGTTCTCACAGAAAAAGGGCATTGACTATGAGGAGACATTTGCTCCCATAGCCAAAATGAGTACCATTCGGCTTGTCCTCTCTATCGCAACCTAGTTTGGATGTCAAGAGTGCATTCCTCAATGGGGAATTACAGGAAGAAGTCTACATGATGCAACCTCCTGGCTTCAAGGTTGCTGGTAAAGAACACCAGGTATGCAGACTGGTGAAAGCACTCTATGGCCTTAAACAGGCTCCACGGGCATGGTACATGAAAATTGATAAGTACCTAGTGGATCATGGTTTTCAGCGGAGTCCCGATTCCAATTTGTATGTCAAACAGTATGCTGATGATAGCCTTTTTATAGTTGTCTATGTTGATGATTTGATCATTACTGGTAGCTCGGAGTAGTTGATTGAGGAGATCAAACATGATCTCAGTCAATATTTGACATGACAGATTTGGGACTTCTGCATTCTTGCCTAGGTGTTGAGGTTTGGCAGACTCATGATAGCATCTTTATCTCTCAGTCCAAGTATGCTTGCAGTCTGCTTGATAAGTTCTGGATGACAGATTGCAAACCTGCAACTACACCTATGGAGAAAGGGCTAAAACTTTCAGCCAACTCTGATTCACCTGTGGAGAATGAATTAGCATTCAGGCAACTAGTGGGCAACCTCATCTATCTCACTACCACTAGACCTGATCTCAGTTTTGCAGTGAGCTACATCTCTCGCTTCATGACAACCCCTAAATCTGAACATTGGGTTGTAGCGAAGCATGTGCTGAGATATGTGAAAGGCACTTCCGACTTTAGCCTTCTGTATGGTAGGTGCACAGATCTTAAGCTGATTGGTTTTATAGACTCAGTTTGGGCAGGTTTTGTTGATGACAGGAAGTCTACTTTTGGGTATGTTTTCAGTTTGGGCACAGGTGCAGTTACATGGACCAGCAAGAAGCAGCAGGCAGTGGCTCTTTCCTCGACTGAAGCAGAATATCGGGGAACTGTTAAAGCAGCTTGTGAGGCAGTTTGGCTTCGAAGGATGCTTTCTGACATGGAAATGTCTCAAGCAGGCCCTTCACCCTTGTATTGCGACAATCAAGGGGAGCTGAAACTTGCCAAAAATCCAGTCTTCCATGAAAGGACCAAGCATGTCAAACTTCATTGTCATTTCATCCCAGCTTGTCGAAGATGGATCAGTGGTATTGTAGTATGTTCCAATTGAGGACTAGATTGCAGATATTCTCACCAAGTCTCTGAGCCCGGATAAGTTTGTCAAATTTAGGTGGCACCTTGGTGTAGTTGATAGATTGACCATTAAGGGAGGGTATTAAAATAATATTTAGTTATAGTAATGGTCAATATTGTATTAGATAGTTTCTATTTTCTGTACTTTAGATTGTTTCTATTTTCGTTGCTTTATTAGATGTTCTGTATTTTTAGAAACATCTACATTGTATTCTTTATAAGAGCTTTGCTTTTCTGTAAATAATATCATTCTGATTTAATCCATTACAAAATGTCAAATCAATACAAAATTACAATCAATGATCTTCATATTGCTTTTCATGAAGTGCATGAATGTCATCACTTGGTTTGTTAAAACCATGGGCAGCCTCAACACCACTACCACTAGCTGTACTATACAAGTCCTATGTAGGAGCCTCATCCTCTAAAGAAATTGTGGAAAACCGTACAATAGAAGCATCCAAGTTGGCACATTGAGGAGCTACATCCCAATTCCTCAAAGTCCCTTCCTTGTACTTAATTTGCCTATGAAAGAGGAGGCACAAGTTGGAATGCACATAGGCCAACTCTTTTGTCATTTTTGCAGCCAATCGGTTGCATGTAACTAAGCGGATAAAGGAGTATGTACTCCAGTTTTACTCAGTTGTAGAAAAACTCACAACCTATTGAAATTGAAGACAAAGTCAATACGATATTTGCAATTCTAAAATTATAAATATAATATATAACTTCCAAAGAAGAGTAAGAAAGTTAAAAAATTAAAAATACATGTGATAGAATTTTGATGACAAGAGGCTATTGGTAAATAGAGCTTTGGTGATGGAGGTACCGTAATGTAGGAGTGTCCTTCTACTTGTCTCGAAGAGTTCTAAGACTCTAATTCATTGAAGCTATAAAATTGCCAAACTCGCCCTCGACTATGTTCTCTACATCTAGATCTAGGAAGATTCTAGTGAATGCTACCTTGTACCCATCACTAACTTCAATGTCTCTGTATGGTGGCACCCTCTTGAGCAAAGAAAGTATCTCCATGTTGTAATACTTGGGGGTCAAATAAAATGTTAGTAGATGCAAGGGTGTGGTCATTTTGTTTTGCTGTTCAACTATGATTGTTTGCACCCGTTTGAAAATGTTTTTGAAGGGTCATTCTCCTTCGCTTTTATTATGCCCCATATTTTTTTGTCATGGATTCAATAGTCATATATCTAGCTCAAACATGGATGATCCATATCAGCAAACTTGATCGTACTTATGATGGGATTAGTGAAACTCAAAAAAAAATCCATATGATCCCACCAATCATTGTCCACAACCAATGCTTTGACCTTTTGGGCCCTCTTTGTATTAGACTACTTCCATGCACTCCAAAGGTTGTTGATAACCATGGCACTCAATGTCTATTGCACCTTCACAAGTTGTCTCAAGATGATTGTGCGTGATGCAAATCAATTCTCAACAACCTCATAAGTCGTAGAAAAATTAAAACAAATTAAAAAAAGTAGATATAATTAAAATTTAATAGCAAACTTATAGTAAATCAAAAAATAAAATATTGAAATTTCAATTGACTCTATAAGAGTGTTGGCAATAAAGTTTGCAACCTTCACTTGCTCCTCACAATCAACTGCCTTCAAAAACATTGCCCCTTTAAGGGACACTGCAATGACATTAATTAGGGGTCTACTTTTGTAATCATTCCATTCATCAAAATCAATGGAGACTCTTGTTTTGGCCCTTGAATCCTTGATTGGCTGCAGTGATGTCTCTACAAAATCTTTTTCCTTTGCCAACAAAGTGGTACATAGCTTTTCATAGTTAGGACCTGTATAACTTGCTAATGTCTAATTAATTTCGGTCACCATTTCCCAACAATATGGTGATTTGATGAGGTTGAAAGGAATCCCATTGGTATAAATGCAATGCACAATGTGCTCATCTGCAATGCTCCTCACGTCAACCTGAAATACCCTTTCTAATGGGCTTGCATCTCAAGCCATTCTTTTGTAGGAAAGAAAGGGGCTTTTGTCTTCTTTGAAAAATGGTGTCATAATGAAAGGATGTGTGTTGTCCACTATTGGAGAAGTGGAAGATGGCCTTGTAGGTAGTTTGCGAAATTCTTTCTTGGCCAAAGGATGGGATCTTGATCTTTCTCTTTTGGTTGCACTATCCCCTTCTTGCTCTTTGATATAAGCAACAACTTGCTCCTTTGGCAACCCATGTTTGTTCATCCCACCACAAACTTTGATTCCTTGGTCAACAACGTAAACAAGTGAACTTTCACTCAACTATACAAGCTCTTATACTTGTTTTGGCACTGACTACAACAACAAAGATAACCCCCACCTCTAGGAAGTTGCTCAATCATCATGACATCTTGCCAAAGAGGTGATTCTTGGTCAAATTTGACAAGCCTATTGGTCCTTTGGTCCAATGAACTAGATCTAGCAGCCATTATAAATTATAGTTGTACCTACATGTTTTAAAATAAACAAATATCAAGAAAGATTATTTTAGAAAAAAAGTAACCCTAGGCTATTTAAAAAAATGAAAAACAATTTGGAAAACAACAATAAAATGTTTTTGAAAAAACATATGATTCTTGGAAATAAATTTTATGGAACTTACAAAAAACTTAAAACACACTTACCTTGAATTATGAATCTCCTTGATACAAGTTTTTTGATCCCATAGCACCTATCTAACACATCTTTGCATATCCAAGTAATAGTGTTGGGTTTCAAAACACTCTCCAAGAACGTGTATCACTCACTCAATTCAAGCAAAGTATTCCATATCATATCATCCCTTTAAAGATTTAAGAAATCAATGCCCTAACAATGAGGTCAATCATTGTTACTGGATTCATAAAGGTACCAAGATGACAAGATTAAACGATGCATTTATAATTTGTGATGCTACTTGGATATGATCATATCATACAAGCAGAGTTGCAGGATACGCTTAGCACCCTCCACAAGGCACACATACCGGATTCACGTTTTTTGAAAAATCCTCTCGTATTTTAAGCTCCAATGGTTAAAAACGCCGGTTAAATAGGGTTTCAGTCGGCCAAATCCAAAAATTAGCATTGTCTTTTGCGGGTTTGATTCTTTCCCTTTGGCGGCGGGTATTGTGCATTATCGCATCTAAACTTCACAGTTTTTGTTTTTGTTTTATTAAATTTAAAACTTCTTTATATTTGATATTGTCATTTTATTAAATTAGCCGATAGGCTTTTATTGATAAGCATTATAGTGCTATTTTAAAAAATTCACCCTGGAAAATTTTCGGAATTGTCTCACTGGGTTGTCACGCCATAACAAAATGCATGCCAGAAAATTTTCTGAATTGTCCCACGCCGTAAAAAAATTCACACGAATTGTCTCACGCCATAAAAAAAATTCACGCGAATAAAAAATTCACGCTGAAGAATTTTCTGAACTCGTCGGTTGGTCCTATCGGCTTATTCCTTGAACCTCCTATGGGTGCAAGTGCCAATTATATATGAAGTTCATATTTATATTTTATTAAATTTGAAAGGTTCATATTTATAATTTTATATAATATAATAATTAATATTAAATATAATAAATTTTTAATGTAATATATTAATATAATAGATTATTTAATAATAATTTTTTTAATTTGCTATATACATATATATTATAATTATATATATTTAAATATAATTATAATGTGCTAAAATTTTAATATGTATTATAATTATATATTAGTGTTTAAATTTAATAAGTTTAATGTTTATTAATAATTATAATATATTATTATAAAATAATACATTATATTTTAATATAATATATTATATAATAAAGTATATATATATCTAATAAAGTACATATATATATGGTTGCCGTATCTGGCTGTATCCGTATTAAGGGGTCTTGAAAATTAGCCGTATCCGTATCCGTATCCGATACTGTACCCGTATCGGATACCGTATCCGTGTCCATGCAACATTGCATACAAGTTTTAAGAATTATTCCATCACGGAATGTATTGTAGAGTTTAGACTTAATCCCTAGCCTCACTGTATATCCCTGAAATCATATACCCTGAAATCATATAGTTCTTATTTGGATCAACAACTCATAAAATAAATTAACCACAATATAAATGGCACATTTCTCATCTCTTTCTTGCAGTTTCAATCATTATTCAAAGGCATTCATCAAGACTAACATGGAATAGCATCTCTAGCAGCATAGCTTTTATATTGAATGATTTTACAGCATGATCATCAAGAATAACTTAATATAGCAGTTTACATTTCATAACACATTTCTTCCTTAATGTTAACCAAAGATCGTGTCCTAGGATTATGACTGAAGTTCCAACCAGAGTTCAACAATATCATCACAATCATAAGTAGCAGTAGAGATTTTTTTCATGTCTCATATAAACTTTCGTAGCAAAGTTTTTGTATTCAGGGTGATGACTCAACAGTCAATTTAAAGTAAAACCTATTACATGATAAGGTCAAGGGGGGCTCAGGTTAGTGAGTATATACTGTATGCTGCTTTGTGTGATCTTCAAGCCACCTCAATGAGTATACACTCACCATCCAGAACTCAAACAATATGTATCCACATAAGTCAGTCCGTTTTATATAAATCATATCAGCTTTCATCCTCCTAAAGGATCCGTCACACTAGTAAAAGCATAACTCTGCTGGAAACAAACGTAACATGCAGAACTCAAACAATATACATCCACATAAGCCAGTCCATTTTATTAATTTTTATACAAATCACATAAGCTTTCATACTCCATCACTTAGTAAAAGTACAACTCTGCTGGAAACAAACCTTAACATGCAGTATAGTTTTTCAAAGTATAGTGCAACAATACGGTAAACCAGAAACCTTATAAAATTATTTCACTCATAAAACCATAATAGCATCTTCCATTAATTTAGTATTTGAAGTGCAAAATTCATATTTGCAAAGCAAGAACAACTTAGCTACGAACAACATATGTATATGGTACACAAATCTTTTTCAGTATAATATTAAAATACAACACAATGTAGTAAATTACAATATAATGCAATAATAATGCAACCATAATGGTAATGAGTTATTTGATATAAGTCCATACTCATGATCTTTTTGTCAAGATGAACACAATGTGCTGTCTCGAGATCTTCATAGTTATCCTGTCCTTGCATGCTCAAAATGAACTACAATCTTCCAAAAATCAGACAAACGATGCACCTAAGGTTCCCATCCATGGTAGTCTGTTCCCACCCCAATCATCAGATAATCTCTGAATCCAAAACAATTTGTATTGCTATAGGTAGGTTTTTGTGCCAAACCAGGATTGTGAAACAATCAAACAAAGAATGATCACAAGCCAAGCAACTTAGACAAGAAAGTTTTATGTGTTCCTTTTAGGTCTTGCATCTACTGTTAGTGTGCATATTTTACAAAAATATGTCTTATTTATTATCTTATAATAATCCCCTGCATTGATTGGGTCCCCAAATTGATAGCTGATAATGTTGATTACCATAACACCCCTTGAAACCTCAGGGTACCCGTTGCACTTTTGGGTAGAGAGAGAGGGAGAGACCTATTTACATAAATCACTTTAAGGTAGAGAAAGATAAGGTGAGGTTAAAATATCGCCTTTTCCTTTCATCTTGACTCCATTCCTAACCCTGCTAACCAATTTAAGTAAAAGAAAGTACCTTATGATTCAAGGACCCAGGCCAAGCTCAGTACAAAATGTCAATTCCCATCAAAAGACTAACCAATTGTAGGATAACAGATTACTGTATAATTTGTTGTAGCTTCTCTTTGATAAACTCACGATGAACCTCATAAAGTCAACCATTTATGACTGCTATAAATGGTAACTGGTGATGGGTGCTTACTTCGCAATAGGGAAGGAAATTCAATTTAATTGAGATAAATCAAGTTCCTCTTGTTTTAGGCATTATGAAAAATACCAATGCACAAATTGCACAAACTGAAAAACATGACTGTAGACTAAAAAGTGTGACTGTATACTGAAAAATGTGCCCTAAAACATGACTGTAGTCTGAAAACTCCCATTTGTTTTTGCCCTAAGAATTTCTTAAGTTGTCAAGTTTTGCAGAGTATTTCTCAAGTTTCTAAATTTGGAGTTTGACGAGTCCAAATATGCGAATGATGCTCTAGCTTTTATTGGAATGGTTATTTAAATTTAAACCTTAGCATTTTCACTAGGTTTTTTTCAGTAAGCACTATTGCTATTTTCCTAGGTTTGAAGTGTTGGGTTGGTTGACAAGTCTTGAGGGAAAGAAATTTTATTGGAAAGAGCTTGAACAATGGGAATGGTTATTTAAATTTAAACCTTAGCATTTTCACTAGGACTTTTCAGTAAGCACTATTGCTATTTTCCTAGGTTTGAAGCATTGGGTTGGTTGACAAGTCTTGAGGGAAAGAAATTTTATTGGAAAGAGCTTGAACATATTTTCTTAGCTAGATGGGAAAAGAAATTAATAGGAGAAGAAAAGAGAAAAGGGAGAAAAGAAGGAAATAGTTTGAAGTATATTGGACACACCCAAAGAAGCTTCTATATTGCAGGGTCATGGATGCATTTAAAAGGAAAAGGACATTGTCTCCATAAACTTCCGCAGTAGGTGTAACTTTGATAATACAAACTTGGGTAAGCAACAACATGTTCATGCAAGAAATACTGAATAGATAGATATACATGGGCTTGGCTAAGCAAGTACATGTTCATGAACATCAAGGAGATAGATTTTCAAATGTTTAAAGACTTTAAAGTTGCCATGAATAAATATAGTTTGCATTTAGATTTCTATGATTTAACCATTAATTGTTACAAACTATGTGAAATATCAATCTTAATGTGAAAGAATTTCATAAAAAATCGTTATAGAAAAATAGTAACCAACAACAAGATAGGCTTCAACAAAATCAAAAGAAAATGACTCAAGACACAATCCTTATGACGCATGAGAAGCAAAATTTTTTAGAACAACGCTTGAAAAACAACTACATGAAACAAAAAAATATTGGTATGTTTGGTAGAAAAAGAAGAATAATAGGCAGTGATAATTTGATAACAATAATCCACAAAGCACTCATTCCATGCAAAAGATCTAGACCTAAGAGAGGCAACAAAAGCAGTTTTCCGGTGAACCCGTGGTATGGTGAAGATTGCAAGGCAACAAAGAGAATGTTGAAAATCTTGGGAAAGGAAAATGAAAATAAAAAGGTTTGAGAAAAGCTAGTGAGATCTAAAAAGGAAGAGTACATGCAAACAAGGTGGAAAGAACTAATTTCTCTTGGGAAGCACAATCCTAGAGGTTTTTGAAGGGAATTGCAACAAAATAGTACAAATGTAGAGAATAATATCATAGACTACCAATGGCTAGAATATGCAAAACTGTTGTACAAGAGAGACCAAAAGACATCTCCCCAATACTTAATACAATGGCTAAACTCTTCTCCACAAAAGATATCAAGGAAGGAATTAAAAAACTAGTAGTGGATAAAGTACATGACATAGATGCGTTATAGGCAGAATACCTAAAATGGGGCTTCGAAGCCCTCACACCACACATCAAAAGGATATTCATTGGGTTCATTTAGAATGGCTTTGTGGTAAATTGGATAACCAGTGTCATCATTTTTCTTCTCAAAAGTGGAGATGTCAACAATCCATCAAACAACCATACTATAATGATTAATCCTCTTCTTGGAAAACTCTTTGGGAGTCTAGAATTAGCAATTAGGTAGGAAAGGAAGGAAAGGGCAAAAGAGCAAGCGGGTTTTAGGCCAAAACACTCTACAATTGATCTAAGACACCTAATTGAGAAGGTATGGGATAAACAAGGGAAGGAATTTTTTGTTGTATTGTTGATTTCGATAAGGCATTCGACACTATGCCTAGAAGCAAACTTTGGGGCAGAATGGAAGAGTTGGGAATTCTGTAGATGTATAGGGTAGCTATTCATAGGTTTTATGATCAGAGTCAGGCCAAAATTAGAACAAGGCAAGGATTATCAAAATGTTTTGGGAGCGAGATTGGTGTCAAGCAAGGGTGTCTGCTATCCCCTTTGTTTGGGCTATACATTGACAAGTTAGACGAGTGGATAGACAAGTCTGGTGGTGGAGGTGTTCACTTGGACAGCTATGTAATAAAGTTGCTTCTATATATGGATGACCTTATCTTAATGGAAAAAACAACGCATGATTTGAGAGAGCACTTGAGAGCTCTAGAATTGTTTTTTTAGGAGGTAGGGATGCAAGTGAATATCAACAAAACCAAGGTCATGATCTTTACCTTGAAACGAAAGAAGAAACAAATAAACCTTGTATTTGAAGAAGTCCCTTGCAAGTGGTAAATGAATATAAATATTTTGTCCTTGATTTTCACAACAAACTCAGTTAGAAGACTTATAGGACAAAAAGGATACAAGGGGGATGTAAAGCTTTATATTTATTGCAAAAGATGTAGGAAGGCTGAATTATGAGATTGTAAAACTAAGAAGACTCTATTTCGGTTGCTTGTCACACCAGTGGTGTTATATGGGTGTGAATTTTGGGGTAGCAACACGTCAACACTGAAATGGAGGCAAATAGAGAGGTTACAAAAACATCTAATCGCAAGCAGTTTCAAGACGAAAATTTTGATTCCATATGAGATCATTTAGCTAAGGCTGATGCCTTCCCATTGGAGGCATTGGCTTTGATCTGGATGTTAAGTTACTTAAAGTGAATAGAGAGCATGGAGCTTCATTGTTGGCCCAGAATAGTAGCGGAGGAAAAGTTAGATAGAAGGAAGAGCACATGGATGAAACAAAATGCCAAGTGGATGAGTAAATAGGATATTATCATGCAAGAGTGTCCAAACACCAATGTGGAAATTAAAAGATGTGAGAGATAAAGTACCATGTGGTCTAAGTAGCTTGAGAGAGAGAATACTATGCCAGACATTTCAATCCTATATGTGACCATGAGTAAAAGGTTTATATAGGAGCAGAAATAAAATGGAAAGCAAAAATGTTAATAGGTCAGCTAAGGACTAGCTTGCATCATCTTAGATGCGAGACCGGAAGGTGGCAATGCTTAAAAAAGAGCAGGCAGATAGAATATGTTGTTTTTGCACTTTGGGGATAGTGGAAACGGAATGGCACTACATCATAGAATGTCCAGCTTACAAGGATATTTGGCTCAATTACATTGATATTTTAAATGTTGACTCTTTGACCACCTTGTTTGAAGAGGAAAGGGTAACAAAAACAACATATTATTTGATCAAGGTTCATAGCAAAAGATCAAAGATTAAAAAGGAAATAGATGCCAATCAGACATAATTCAGGCAGCCTGCTAGATGGGGCTTGTATGCATTGCAGCAATTTTTATTATTTTGGGGTCCTATATGTTACATTTCTGAAGAACTGAATAATATGCAAAATATTATTCATGAATAAGTTATTTACATGAGTGAGCGAATGCTCAATATAAAGGAAATACAAAGTCTAAAAATAGACAAAAGCAGAAGAACTACAGCAAAGAAAGCAGAATGTATAGATCCTAAACTAAAGACGGAAAAGGAAACTATCTAGGAAACTATCTAACTAAGAGTGACCATTAAATAATAAGATATTATCTTAATACCCCACCTTAATGGACAATCCACTAACTAAACCAAGATGCCCCCTAAAACAGACTGCCTGCTGAGACAGATGGAGGCATAAATAGAGAACAGAACCCGAGCACAGGTGTCGAAACACAAATCCCAAGGGATCCAAAGAAGCAGAATGGCCGCCTGCCAAACACAAATGTTGACCACTGGTCCCGCTGATGACAAGAAGGGGCTAAGTGCTGTAAGCGCAAATCAAGGAAGCCCTCAAAGTTGCAAACCACGGTGAAAAAGTAGAAAACACTCCAAAAACAGTGACTAGGCAAAAACATTTGCCAAACAAGGAAGCCGTCGAAGCCAGAAACCAGAACCCCATTCACAGGGCTACGAAACAGGAACCCAACTCTGATGAGATCTTGCAGAGAAACACCGATGATTAAAAATTTGCTGCCGTTGAACTTCTGACTGCTTTCCAAAAAGATGCCATACTCCACGTTTTTCAAGCCATGAAAAAATGGATTATAAGTTGCTGGCACGAATGTCGAAGCAGATAGACCGCACAGATAGGAAAAAAATGAAGCTTTGCACAGATACATATCTCGAAAACACAGAATAAGCTGACTCAAAAATCTTGAACACGAACTTCGAGGTACGGATCACAAGACAAATCCGAACACAGATCTCGAGATTGCAGAGAGCATAGGTTCAGAACATCATCTGAACACGGAGTTTGAGGTAAAACGAACTCTGCATCGCTAATAAATGTGGCCGCCTGCCAAAAACCGAAGTGCTGGGCACTGTGCTTGAAAAAAACTAGATGTATATGAGCGCTGTAAGCACAAATTAGAAAAGTTGCCAGTAGATACAGGGTGACCACCAGAAGACATCGAGTAAATAAAAGAGACCCAATGCTGGGGTTTGCATAACCTTGGTCACAGAGGCGCTTTGAGATAGACCAAACTTCAACAAAGACCACCGAAGCCACAGATGTACCACTGAAGAGAAAACTGACTACGAGAAAAGAAGCATGCAATGATGTCGAAGACAGATTTAAAGCCGCCAAAAACGAAATAGAGAAGAATGCTTGCCGAAACAGGTGCGACCAGAAACAGAGAAAACGCATTCAGCGATGCAACCACCGAAATGCATTTAGCAACCAGAAAACGCTCGGAATGTGAGTCGCGACCTCCTCAGAGAAGACGCCTGCACCGACTACATAAAACTGCGTTTTTGTTCAAACGCCTATCAGACAAAACAGGAAGATGCCTTCAAAATCGCGACCCAAAAAAAAAGGAAATACAAATCGCTATTTTTCAACGATTTGATTGTCGCCGCTCAGTTGATCAATATCTAAATGCAGGGTTGAAACAACACAAAAACCGCACAAAGCAGAAGTCACAACCAGAGGTTTGAATCGGCCTTCAAAACAAAGCGTGATCACATACAAGGAATTGCCGGATGGAGAAGTCGTGACCAGAAAGCATGCGGAAGGAAATCGCTAGCAAATAATATTGCGACCTCAAAAAGAAAACGGGAAACCCTGAAACAAGAAGCTGATAGCTTAGGGTTGAAGTGACGGCCCGCACGGAAGGAAATCGCTAGCAAATAATACTGCGACCTCAGAAAGAAAACGGGAAACCCTGAAACAAGAAGCCGACAGCTTAGGGTTGAAGTGACGGCCAGAGAAGATGAAGATGCCGCCAAACAAAAAGTCCACGACTCAGAAAAACACTAGGGTTTCGAACAGGAAATCACGACTCAGAGAAACATGATTTCAAACCCTAGGGCGCGATTTTTATTCAGATTCTCCATACAGAAGAAAAAAATGGCGATTAACAACCAAATCCGTATGTCGTACGGAAGTACGGACAGGCACAGGAGGGAAATGGCTATGATACCATGTTACATTTCTGAAGAACTGAATAATATGCAAAATATTATTAATGAATAAGTTATTTACATGAGTGAGCGAATGCTCAATATAAAGGAAATACAAAGTCTTAAAATAGACAAAAGCAGAAGAACTACAACAAAGAAAGCAGAATGGATAACCCTAAACTAAAGACGGAAAAGGAAACTATCTAACTAAGAGTGACTTTTAAATAATAAGATATTATCTTAATACTATAGGTTGCTTGATCTTGTGGACGTTATTAAAACTTTCATTTTTCATTTTCTCCTAAAAGTTTATCCTACATTTTTTTAAGAACTAACCACTTTGATGTTCCAGTGGCTTACACATCCTTACTGTCATTTTTTCTTGTCTATCTATTTGTCTACTTTCTCGCACTTATCATTGGCATTCGCGAACATGTGTCTACACATCTTAACCTTAGGCTTTATGTTATCTTTCTCGAACACGTGTTTGGCATTTATCACAAAGATAAAACTAGCAACAAAATAGTGTTTGTTTGGTTGTTTTTTTGGGTGGTATATTGAGACAGTCATAGAAGGAATACAATCAACAACAAAAAGAATGGGCTTCTCTTTTTGGCTTGAACACTTTAACTCCATTGATAGAGAGGACCTCCTAAATACATACAGTGCCAAACAAAGGCTCGATGAACACGTACATCAGCAATTTATAGCATTTTTTTTTAAATGTGGGGATAATAGGGAACGACTATTAAAATATATTCGAAAAATTAATTAAAAAATAGTAAAATAAGTTGTAATTTATCATTTATGTAAATAATGTGTAAAAGAAGCCAAAATTTATTAAAAAACAATGGCATTTTGCATGAGAGACAACAAATTTTAATGTCTTCACCCTTATCTCAAGTAGAAATTGTAGCATTGACTAAGTCTCCACTTCTAAAATTTGTAGGATATCTTTTGCACTATTTGATGTCTCAATACCAGCCAGATTGTAAATAATCTATAAGCAAATTTTAACACTATTTATTTAGTTGTTCCAAAACATGCTCCATTATTATTCATTAAACGGGTAAAAGTAGATACACCAATGTCAATTTGAATTGGTTGTTTTATAATATCAATTAGGAGCTTCAACATATTCCCAATTAAGGGATTTGGTAGAGAATAGAAATTGCAAAGAGGTCCACAACAAATATAGTGTCAATGTACATGTGTGAAATCCAAGCAGCTTCGTTAGGTTTGTTATATTGACTGTCTAAATCATTTGACCATAACCATAGTAGCATTACTCAAAATTGATATTGACTTGACAAACCAAAAGTATAAATGGAATTGAATTACTCGGGATTTAATCCTATGCAGCCCAAAATAGTCTTTACTTTTTGCCTTCTCAAAATTAGAGCAAGGGTCTAGGGGTCATAGACCTCAACATGGTTGAGTAGTGCCCCTAGCAGGGTCTGGGGCTCAAGGCGAGAGCCTTCACTATTGCACCAAATTAAAGCCTTCAAATCCATAAAGAGCTTCATAGCACATGCACATCTTTTTTTTTAACAACTTTTTTTAATGTTAAATTACAATTTTTTAGTCTATAAGTGACTTCCTCTTTCTCTTTTCATGATTCAAATAGGGGAGAGGACCCAGTGGTGGTGCACCCTAACTTCACGCCTCTCAAAATCATACGTGGCAATTTCGAATCTCTCCAAAAAATTTACAGTAGCTTACTTGGCAACCTCCCTGCTTATAACCAAGGTTTCAGGGCCACATTAACAAATATGATGCCACATCAGCATGCTTTTTGTTGAGGTGTCAAATAGTTCCCCCCCAAAAAGGGTGGACCAATAAGTGTGCATTAAGTCATGTTTTGTTGGTGGGCTGATGTGGCATCACATGATTGGTTGCTTTTTAAATCTAAAGGGCACATTTCATTCAATTATTAGTACTTATAGTAACACTAACAACCTTAAAGTCACAACTACTAGTACTATTGGGCCTTAAATGCACATTTACTATCTCAACCATTGGAACTATCTCACCTATTAGGTCTTTTCCCCTAGAGCATGGGCTAATGTATTTATGAGTTTTTGGGTGGCAAGGCTTAGTGGGCCCTGCTTTAGATTTAGATATAGCTTTAGGGTTTTCGGTTTTTAAAGTTATAGATTTTTTTTTAATTTGAGGATGTAGGGATGCCATGCCATCCATGTGACGGTTGAGGGACATCTACATGTCCCCCAACCACCCCCAGGGATGCCAAGCTATCACTAATCAACTCCATAGTGTGCCATCGCCAAGGATGCCCTCTACTCTACAAGGTTGTCTCAAGAATTAGCTCCTCTAATCACCCCAGAGACACCAAGCCAATCGCCTCCATAGTGGACCATCCCCAAGGATGCCCCCTACTCTACGAGGTTGTCTCAAGAATCAACTCCTTTGGAGGTGGCACAAAGGGGGTCAACTGGGGAACATTTCGTCCCATCCAAGCCCCTAGGACATCCCTACTCCTAAAAACATGGGTTTCCCTTGTGTCCCCAAGGAACACTAGAAAATATTTGAAATTTTATGATGGCATACAAAATGAAATACAAAATTTGAAATTTACTCTATATTAAAATATTGTGAACTCCTCTTATCATACACACTAAATATATCTTTGATATATTTTCTGAAATAATATTTTTTAAATTTATCTTTAAATTATTAATATTTATTTTTTAATAATGTAATGATTATTTATTAAATATATAATAACTATACTTTATGCTTATTTTTCATACTTTTTAATAAGTCAAAGTGTTTTTCTCCATATTTAAAGTCCATCGAATAAAATGCTCCACACAAATGTACCTACTTTTCCCCCTAACCTGCACCTAAAAAACCCAAAATTGGAAATCCTATTGAACTCTACTTTGTTTTGCTTTAATGTTTAAGATTTTAACCCGGGAGTGGTTTCTTTTCAAATCTTACAATATCTCTATGTTAAAATTGCCTACCAAACTTGAAGAGCCCATTTTAATCTATTGCATGTGAATTTTTCTCTTAAAATGTCTTGTACACTGTTTTTCTTTGCATTATATTTTGCAAATTGTTGTTCAAATAATTTTTTGTTAGATTAGACTACTCTCAAATTCTCAAGTGGCTCATATACAGGTACAAAAGCATTTAAAGTTGAGGATTGACGCTCAAGGGAGGTATTTAGAAAAGATTATGGAAGAACATCAAACGGCTGCCCCCAAGTCTCAGACAACCTCTTCCCCTGCATCACCTTTTCATGAACCCAATGGAAATGCAAGAGGACGTAGTGATTCTAAAATTGCAAGACATGATGACATAGGAGATGAAGTAGCTTTTGATAGGATGCCATATAATATATCTAAAAATGATAATGCTACTATGACTTCCTCAATTGTGGAGAAACAGCAGAAGACTTCATTGCTACATGAAAGGGAATCATCCCAAACCAACAAAGAGTTTGGGACAGTTCAAAAACGAATTCGAGTCGATGATAATACAGGGCAGCAAACACACGAGAGTACGTATCAGAATCATTTGCCTCTGGGTCCAAATTACCAAAGCACGATATCATGCTCAGGTGCCCAGTTCGAATCCTCTAGATTAATGCATTTTCCTACCGAATTGCAACCTCAACACCTAGAAGCACAGGCATCAGCAACAGAGCCCCATGCAAACCTATTTATTCCAACGATTTTGCCACCTTCAAATTCTCTTGTTGTAAGTGATGCTGAATTTTCTAGTGTTTTAAATAGCATGGACAGTCACCAAAATATACTCTCATTGCAATCTGGGATGTTTCAGCCATCATGGATATAAATCACATGATGCCATAAACAAAAGAATTCCCATGTAAATGGAAGGCTTCAAAAGTGCTGCTCTCAAGTTAATTAAAATGCTTAATCGATACCAAAATATACTCTCATTGCAATCTGGAGTTTCAGCCATCATGAATATAAATCACATATGCCATAAACAAAAGAATTCCCATGTAAATGGAAGGCTTCAAAAGTGCTTCTCTCAAGTTAATTAAAAGGCTTAATCGATACCAACATTGTGATTTGCAATATAGGTGAAGTGATTAATAATTTACTTATCTGAGTCGAGCAGTAACATATTTCTGTATACATTGTTGTCTTTCATAATCAGTGGAGTTACAGAACTTTAATTTGACTTTGGTTCAATATGTCAGTGATGCTTAGTAAGGCCTCGATTTTCTATTTAATAAAATAAAAAAATTCAGAGTTTCCATTTGACACCAACACCATCACAGAGAATGCCTTTTATATGATTTCAAGCTCAATAGTGAAGGTAGCCATGGCGTGTATTGCAATTGATGATAGATCTGCCTCATCCAAAACGTCTTGAAGGTTGTTACCTGTAGCAATGCATCCAACTAAAGCAGAGGTGTTTCTTCAAACTGGCAACTTTGGCTGGCATAGCACTTGGATAAATTCTCTTGCCATTTCTCCATTCCATTCTCTAAATGAGAGGAAGAGAAAAAATGTGGCCTAATGGGTTGGAAGCCCCTCCCTAACATGGGGGTCAAATGATCCAGGTTTGGTTGTCAAGCTCATTGCACCCTTAATGTTTTTCTTTTGTGTTTAAATGTGGAACTGTGGAACTATTTATTTCAATTGCTTATTATAATGTTGGTCTTTTTAATGGGTTTACTATTTAAGTTGAAAATCGTATTTAAGGCTTCGACTTTATCACGGTTGTGTATAATGAGGCATTCAAGTTGTGATTTTAGTTCTGTGATAAAATTGGATGAGCTGTGTTGATTTAATACATTTTGTGTATAATGGGTGATTGGATTGTCATGGATAATGTCTAAAGGTGATTGTATGATTATATGATTTCTTAATAATGCTGTTAAGGTATGTGTGGTAAGATTATGTTGTACAAGAGGTGTAGAGATGGGGAAGACAAACTAATGATGCTTAAGTGTCTTAAGATAATCCATTGTGTAGGTAATTAAATAATAAATTAAATTAATTAGTAGTTTTGTTAATTTATTTGAGTGGACAGAGTTAATTCTAGCTATCTATTTATTTGATAATTAATTCTTAAGGTTAATTAGAAAATAAAATAAATAAATAAAACAATAATATTGTTTTAATTATTTATTTGAATGCTTAGATTTTATTTTAAGTTAATTATTTAGTTAGATAATTGTGATTTCCAATATTTTTAGAAATATAATTAATGTGATTTTGCATTTCATTTATTTAATTATTATAATTGAAATAGTTTTTTCTATCCGATTCTTATTAAAAAAAAGATATTTTAAGAAATGGGAAGTTTATATTAAGAAATTAGAAAATAAATTATTTTATTTATTTTATTTTATTTGTGAATTAGAAAATATAATTTCATAATATTAGTTTTAAGTGATTTTAATATTATTGTTTTTAAAAAAGAAAAATGTAATATTAATTTTAATCAAGAATATAATATTGTAGTTTGCTTTTTAACTTTTGTAAGGAAAATGAAGAATTAGTAAAAGAAAAGACTTAGTTTCATTTTTATGTTTTTGGCTATATAGTATAGAATTTATAAGGAGTGGAAAATAGATTATTGAAGATTATTGAAGTTCAAAGATTTGGAAGTGCTTTTGATGAAAAATTGAAGTATTGTTGTTGTTTGAGAATTGCTTTGATTATTTCCATTGATTATCAAATTTGCTACAAGGATCAATATTTACTTTGGTTAATTAATAATTCTAAAAAAAAAATTATGAACATGAATTTATTTGTTTATCATATTGCATTTTTAAAATGATAGGAAAATTTGAACCAAAACAATTAGGTTTTACATTGTTCAACTTGGAAAAAAAAGTTGTAGGTTGAAAACTAAGGTTGCTTATAAAAGAGGAAACCTCATGAAACTTAAGAGAATCATGCGATTTATGGAATTCAAACATTGATCTGATTTAGAATTGAACCTATATGCTAAGAGGATTCAAATTATTATTTTCATAATGTCTTTTATTATTGAAACTATTTGAAAATGAGTTTTGGAGGAAAATTATAAACTAATAAAATTGTTACGAAAAAAATATTAATTTGTTATGTCTTCAATAAATTTAGTTTTAAGAATTGAATTTCTTTGAAACTTCTGTGGAAGATGTGCAACCAAGTTGGTTAAATTTGTTAGTGTAAATAGTGTCATCATCTAACTAGTTTAGATATCACCTCTTTCAAGGTTGACCTACTCCAACATAGGCTTAAATTTACTTAGTCTTTTAAAAGTTTAAACATGTGTCCTTAGCTATACAAGACATCTTTCATTTTGGCTTGCCACTTGCCCTCACACGTCATGTGAGTTAGACAAGTATTGCATGCATGTAGGGGTAGTCAGTACTTCAGTCCTACCTTCTTACCTCCTTGCCTATTTATGCAAGGATTTTTATTGTCTTTTACACACTCTTATTAAATATGATAGATATGCTCTTGTGCTCCATTTTTCACTTGTGAAAGGTTTCATTCTTTGTGCTTGTTGATTTTGGTTGCTCCAACATGGTATCAGAGCCATGCTTACACATTCCTTTCCGAATCGGTGACTCCAACACTTAGCCCTATCATCGAAGCGTCGTGGAGCCAAACGGACCGCGTTGTTGAGTTCAGAAGGTCCGAGACAGTCAAGGTGACCCTTTGAACAATGTTTTTCGATAAAATCAATTTTTTCGAAAAAAAATTTACCCCTAGGGTTTGTAAGGCCTCCAAATTTGTACCGTATGGATTTTTTTTTTTACCAAAAACAAATTTTTTTTTAGTAGAGGGCATTTTTTGGCCCCTACAACTGATTGAAATTTGTTTTTGGTCAAAATATTGTAAAATAGAATTTTTTTTTGGCAGAGGTCAAATCTACCCCTGCCTATGGTTGAAATTGTTCGATTTTTGTTCCTCTCCACAATCTTCAAAAGTCCTCGATTTGGGCTTCCTAGTTCATTGTTACGATCTCTTTGGCCTGATCAGGCGTCTTGTTCAGTTCACTTGGCCACGGTTTGGGTTTGCTCAACTTTTCAAACCCCTTTTGGGCTCCACATCTGCAGTTGTTCGCCCTTTTTTGGCATTCTGGCCCACGGTCGCCATTCACAATCACGGTGAGGTCGACATTTTTTGGTTACCTGCTTATTTTCAAATAGATCATAGTCTTTCACCACAGGCTCATAGTGTATGTGTAGGCTGAGGTTTATTATAGCGATCGACATTGCAAGGCGAAGTTCTTCAATTTTTTTTTGCAGATCGACATTTGTGTGGTCGCAATTTTGGTTTTTGGTGAAGTTGTAGGTCACGTTCGTCTTTGGCGCCTCACAGCGGTTTGTTCTGATCACAATTTGGGAACTTTTTGCACTCCAACATCTATTCCAGTCCCTCACTGAAAGGACTCTAGTCCATTTTAGGACTCCCTTTTGGGAGACTTGTTCCCATTTTCAGGCCCTTGTCGGCCTCTCTTCCTTACCAATCGCCATTTACATCGCGATTCTTTGAATTGCAGTTTATGGTAGTATTTGCTTTATATTTGACATGTACTAGGGGAGATGACCCAGTAGTGGTGCACCCTAACTTCACGCCTCTCAAAATCATTCGTGGCAATTTCAAATCATTCTAAAATTTTTACAGTAGCTTACTTGGTAATGCCCCTACTTATAACTAAGGTTTCAGGGCCACATCATCAAATATGATGCCACATCAGCATGCTTTTTGTTGAGGTGTCAAATAGTACCCCCCAAAAAGGTGGACCAATAGATGTGCATTAAGACCTCCTTTGTTGGTGCGCTAATGTGGCATCACATGATTGGTTGCTTTTTAAATCTAAAGGGCACATTTCATTCAATTATTAGTACTTGTAGTAACACTAACAACCTTAAAGTCATAACTACTAGTACTAAACTTAAAAAAATATTGGGCCTTAAATGCACATACTATCTCAACCATTGGAACTATCTCACCTATTGGGTCTTTTACCCTACTAGTGGTCTCAGGGCTTTAGAGTTTGTGTACAAATTGTATTTGCTTTCACTGAGTTGAATGTGGTAGTGGTGGCTTTTAATGTTAAAAGGCACATTAACCTCTATCCTTCTTTATGCTAACATTAACACTTTATGTTAGCATTTTTCTATAAACTCAAAAATCAAACTTTAAACCTGCCAAGCAACATTTTATGCTAGAACAAACTACCAATGAAATGACATTTTATGTCAGGGAGACCACCAGGATTTGCAAAAGTGCCTCAAGTAGGGTTTTTTTTCATTTTGCCACAACTTTCGCCCACAGAGGCGGATTTCGCAAAATTATAGTCAACAAAAAGGTGTCTCTGTGCACTTCGCTTCGACAAAGTCAAAACAAAAAAAATTGCCTTTTTTGATGGGTTTTTAATCCTTGAACCCCATTTTATTCACAATTTTCACTGGGCATAACTTTCGCCCATGATATCGAAAATTCACATTTTTTTTGGAATTGCTCAGAATTTCGCAAGGAATTCATTAGTACAAATAAAATTCAGTTTTGGATAGCCATTTTTTCAAACATTTATAAAAATCTCAATGTGTTATAAACAGATGATTTGGCTTCCAAACTTGCACAAATTGTACTTTTTCTCTTGCATATCTTTATGGGGGGGCTTCTAAACCAGTCATAATCCTTTTTTTTTGGGGGGGGGGGCAACTTTCATTTCTACTTTGATAGTGCTTAAACTTTGATCATGTATATTGCTGTGGATGACACACATACTCCCATTCGAGTATTCTCAATAAACTTTGTAATAAATGGAAGATCAAATGTAGATTTTGTGGGCTAAAACGACATACAATAGAAGAATGTCATCATCGCAAAATCGATGAAATACGACAACAAATTCTTCATGCATATCAACTTTCTATTGATCTTAATAAAGAACTTGCAGAAAAATCTCATGTCACTAAGCCAACTTGTGAGACACCATCATTAGTTGGGTATGTACACTGTAGTCAGATGACTTACATTGAGATCCCATCTACACCATCATCACCTGTTGCTACATTTGAATCCAGAGTTGATATCTCCATGGCTTCCAGCGATTCTCTGCACCAGGATATGGTTATCATTTTTCTAGATCTGCCACATTGAGATGCATATCTACCTGACATTTCATGACTTTTCATAGAGTCCCGCATTGCAGATTTGGGAGACACCATTGAGGACATTCATCTTCTTTTCGATGACAGATTCTACAAAGTTGCATCAACATTGTCTTCAAATATTGCTCTTACATTGTCTACATCAACTTCTATAGTGACATATTCTATAGATATTTATGAGCACATATTTGACTCCGTCACCATGTATTTTGACATCCTCTACAGTAGTATCAGATTTTTTTGGGTCCAGTTATATCACCATACACCTATGGTCCCTGCACTTGAATCTCAACATTTGTCACACGCTAGCATTGGCTTGGAGATTCTTGAGCATCCTTCAAAGACATCATGGGTATCATCTGCGTCTTTGAATCATGCGCAGAATTCAAAGACCATATTTCTTCCTGTATGTTCCTGTTTGGAATTGGAAGATTCTTTGCACACTTCTGTGGTTCGATTTCTTTCTAAGGGGATAAATGTTGTCAACGTTTGTGGATCGTCTTCAACATCTAGTCTTGAGCATCTACCAACACTACATGAGGTATTTTGAGGGGAGGCTGCATGGTTAGTCTTCTCATCTCAATTTTGGGAGGATCCATCTCTTCGCATGGAGTTTTTTGCTTCACATTTTCTGGGGGGGGGGTCACATAGACCTTCTCATCTTTTCTCTCCTATGGGTAGAACATGTATTGTATATTAGTGTTAGAAGTAGTCCTTGGGGGTCATGTATAGTCCTTCTATCTTTCTTCTTCACTTATACAATTCTATTTGTATCATTTCTCTTTTGGAGGAATTTTTTTTTCCCACATGGTTCTCTTTCTTTCTCCACTTTCTGAGAAATTCATTTGTACATGGGTACCTAACATGGCCTAGTAGCTGGGACCCATCTTTGTATTCTCTCTAAACTTCACTTAAGGGGGGTGTTAGTGTAAATAGTGTCATTATCTAACTAGTTTAGATATCACCTCTTTGAAGGCTTGACCTATTTACACATAGACTTAAGTTTACTTAGTCTTTTAGGAGTTTGTCTCATTTTGACATGTTGTGAGGCCTACTTTTGCCTCACCTTGTATTTTTGCTTATGATACTCATCGTATGAACTTTATGATGGACATGTGGAAATTGGGGGACTACTGATCTCGTTATCTTGACCTTCATTACTATATCTTATCCTTGACTAGTAAGATGGATTATAATACGTTGATGTTATAGCTTGCATGTTAGATTATATTTGATTCTATGATGTTTAATGCTATATTGAATTAGATGCAATTGGAATGCTTAGTGATGATTGAATTGATTAAATCTCATGTAGTATATGATCCTGATTGTATTTTGTGAAATGCGAATGATTTGAGAATCATGTAAATGTTAACATGTGTTTATAATTGAGAATATATGTGCTTATGTGATCTTGTGTGTGTGTAATTCATTTTGCTTCAGCTATATATATCTTGTGCTATTAATGTGTTTGTGTAAATGTGCAGGTAAATTTCCATGGCCCATGGAAAATTGGAGGTCAAACAAATAACCCTGTGTTTTAGCCATGTAAAGCCAACCTAGTCCCTAAGATGGACTAAGGTTATTCGTGATTAAGTATGATGTATTGTGTTGCCTTAATCGATGATATTTTTGTAAGGTCTCATCTTTTTATTTGATCTCCTTGAAGTGTTGTAATTTTGTATTGTTTTGGTTTGCACAATTTTGGAGCTAAATATTTATGAGCCCTTTTTATGTGGATTTGTGAAACCCTTTGTGTTAATTATGGTTAATTAGTGACCCTAGGTCATACCCCTAGGGTCGAAGGTCAATTTGAGCATGTTAACTCTTGGTGTAACCCTTGTTTGGTCACCTTAACTTGGCCCTTGAGTAAAGTGACAAAATTGGGAGATGGGAATGGTGGATGGCAAGTCACCATTCCACCTTGACTAACTCCACTTCCTTAGGGTAAGACTACCCTTATCTCTGAATGCTTTGGAAGCTTCCAAAGACTTCAAGAGTGTGAAACCTCTCCCCTATGCTCTCACACATGTGTGAGAGCATTTGTGGGAGAGTGTGTAGCATAAGTAAAGAAGAGGGTGACAAGTGTCACCTTCTCATTCTTGTGAGGTCTCACCTGTGGGATCTTCTCTCCCAATACTCTCACACATGTGTGAGAGCATTTGTGTGAGATTGTGGAGCAAGTTGAATGCGAAGGTGACAAGTGTCACCTCCTCATTCTTTTAGGGATTGTGAGAGGGTTGTGTGGATGAAGGAGTCACCTTCTCACTCATCAAGGCTTGTGAGATAAACCTATTTATATCTCTCTTTGTGAGAAGGGAAGGGTTCTTCTTTTTGGCTCTTTTCTTTTTGAATTTGATTATTGGTTTTGGGAAAGGAGAGCTAGACTTGGAGAAGTGGAAACTCTTGGAAGGATTTTGGGAGCAAGCTCTTGGAGCTCTTCATCAACACCTTCCATTGCTTGGAGCTTGAGAGGTAAGCTCTCATGGCATTCAAGCCTTCATTAATCTTGTTTTGCTTATTAGATGCAAGTGAAAATATATGTATGTTCTTGAGTTTTGTTTCTTTGGTGTTGTATGGGTTTAGGGTTGTTTTGGGAGCTCTCCATATGAGGGAGCTCACCTTGTATTGGGTGGGAGAGGTGTGAACCTCCTTGGGGATAGCTTTCATCTTGTTGAGGTTATTTGGTGGCCATGGGCCTTATTGAGAAGTTTATATGATATGTTATGGCAAGAGTGCCTTTGAAATATTTTGGGTACAATGAGTTTATAAGGCAAGAGGCCTTTAGATTTGAGTATGTTTTGGTTGAGTTATTGTGGTTTCCCCTTGAGTAGAGAGTTGTCCACTCTCTCACTCACTAAATCCATACTTAATGGTTTTGTTTTGTGTGTACCCTTGGGAGAGAGTTATTGTGCTTTATGTGAGTGATTTTATGTGTTTGCAAATCCTTGTGTTGTACATGAACCCGGTTATTTGGATGGCCTCCTAGCTTGGGGGTAGCTTTCTTGCAAGCCTAAGGTTGGGAGGTGAGCTCTCCATGGGCTTGGAGAACTTTACTTGTGATTTTTGTAGGTTTTGGTGACTTTTGGAGGATACTTGAAGCTTGGAAGTTTTGGAGAGTTTAATGGTTTTATGTGAGTTGTAAAAAGTTATGGCAATGTGGTTGCCTTAGCCTAATTGGGCTTGTAATAGTTTAATGTTGTCACGAAAAAAGATCTCTTTGTAAGCCTTGGTTGCAAATGTACTCTTGTAATAATGTTGGTTACTTTTCAATATATGGAATGGCCTTAAAATTGTATTTATGTGATCATGTGTTATAATGGAGTTAATGTGAAAGAAAATATTTCTCTCTCCCTCCTTGGAATCTCATTATTTTGTATATGCAAAAGTTATTTGGAGAAGAAAGGAAAAAGAAATTTATACTATGTTATTGTTAATAAAAAAAGAATAGATGGTACTCTTGCTTTTGCAAAATGAAAATAAATTTATTTAGCTTAATATATATATATATATAAGCTTGTTGTTGCAAATATTTAATTCATTGTTAGAATAATGACACAGAGGCAATTTGTTTTAGCATAGGCTTATATATATAGTGATTTATGTTTTAATAATGTTAAAGCATTTGAGAGAAATAAAATAGAGCACACATTGCATTAGGGCATCACTAAATTTGAAAGTTTTAAACAAAACAAAAATCTTGCCAGTTGGCGGTTTTATCACCGTCGCTTTGTGTAGGGCAGGGGGGCGAACCCTCGTCCGCCCCTGCCAAAGGCTCTGTGGGTAGGCAGCGGGAGGCCTCCCTCCCCCCTTCGGCCTGCAGGCGGGGGTTTGGGACCCCCATCCCACACGTAGGGCCGAGGCCCTGTGGGTGGGGCGAGAGCCTTGCCCTCGGTCCGGTTGTGCCGCCTAGGGGTTACACCCTATCCGCCCCCTGTATTTTTGAAATGCCATAATTTTTATTGATGCCTATCTTTGTCAATTTCGCCTGCATAAAAATTTTAAACCCTCTGTCAATTGAATGTTCGGTCTGCAGTCCATAACTCCTGTAAAGTGCATCATATATATATTCGGTGCAATATAAATGCACTATGTATTTGTTGTGGTAGTAGTATATATACACACACACACATATACACTATGCATAAATTAAATTGTGTATTTATCTGATATTTTGTGTTCCTTGGTAGCATATATATATATATATATATATATATATATATATATATATATATATATATATATATATATATATGCTTCTGTGCTTGAAAAATAATTCCTATGTGTAATATACATAAATAAAATAAGAACCAAAGAGCCCTTTTAGCACATTTGGTGCAAAACAAAACTATTTTGATGTGGGAAAACTATAATAATGATTGGCAACTCTATTTTTAGATTAAACCATATAGAAATAATGAAGACTACGAAATGTTGTGTAACAAATGAAATAAATTAGAAACAACCATGCTATAGATTAAACCTATTAACTTGTAGGGAAACAAAAATAGACAAAATAAAACAAATTGTTTGAGAGACATCATTAGAAAATGCTTCCCACTTGGGGAATGATTTTTCCCTCTTTCCCATGCCTTTTGAATCTGCCAACTAAAACAAGCAAAATGAGAACTTGTGTGTATATGGGAAATTAGCTTGTATTTATAAGTTAATTTTAGGGTTGTTAGGGCCCTAGAGATTAGGAGAGTGATTAGTAACCTAAACCTAGTTTAATTAGTAAATCCTACTTAGTAAGTGGGTCGGGATTATTCCATTCTTGTTTTATTATGGGTGTATAATCAATGGAATTTATTTAATTTTATCATTGATCTTTATGGAGTGAATAGATTTAATCCTTCAGAATTTAATTAATCTTAGTGCATCTTATTTAATTATTTTAATTCCATGGTGGTTTTAATCAATCAATTTAAATGCTTAGATTTAAGTTATTAAACCCTTTAGTTATTTTATTCTATATTCGTTTTAAGTTTTGAAAAGTATTTAGGGAATATTAATTTAATTCGTTGTAATTTTTGAAAAGGTATTTTGTGGATTATGTTATTTTAATTTATTTCCAATTTTTCCATAATTGATGAGATGGCGTTATGTTGTCGAAATGTCTAGAGGATTATTTCCTTTTGACCCATTATGTTGCACCGAATTTTTCCTAGATTAAAGATGAAGACTTTATTTAATTTAATTCAAATATTTACTTTTCCGCGTTAGTTTTGGTAAAATGTTTTAAGTTTGAAGATCATGTTAGTTGAATTAATTTAATGTTAGTTTTAAGTTAGTAGTTTACTTATAGGGTTAGATTTCAATTCATATCGAAATCATACCACCTCACCTAGTTAACCCTAGGGTTGGATTCTGAAAAGGAAAACTAACCCTCTTAGCATTGCTCCTCGCGACACACACTCCCTTAGTGGCTATCGTCTCATAGGGATTGCGAAAGGAGTTTCACATTATCCCATTTGTGATGGACTTCCTCACCTTCGGGCAATATGCCTAACGTTAGTTGCAGATGCAACTACATTTCGTGCATGTGTCATCGAGTGTGCATGTTGCGCATGAGGGGGTTTTAAAGTCAGGTGGAGAAATTTTTTGATAATTCGTGTCATGAATACATGACAAATGTGGACATGACATGTGGTTATCATGTCATAACCACATAGCAAATGTGGGCATGACATTTGGTATCAAAGCCCATGTTTCAAACACTGGAATCTCAGGGTGTGTATATTGGTTGAGTTGGGCCGATGGTAGATCGTGCATACTTGTGTTGCATGTCTGGGTCTAGCGTGCATAACGACGAGTTCATAAGACACCTTGCGTGGGAACGATTTGATTCCCTCAATTTTGCTTCCACTAACCCCCACGTATTACTTGGTGTCATAAGTACTTGGGGTAGTCTTGATGAATAGGGTAATTGAAAGACCATGCAAGTCCTAAATTCGAGAGTTAGTCAACTCCTTGATCTAATGCTATCCTAAAATGATGTTATGGGTGGAGTTTTGCTAAGTGATTCATTTTAACTAATCCTTACTCCTTGACCTAGTTGTTGGTGCTTTTTTATCCTTCTTTAGGGGTCGTATCAACCTGTTGTAGGTCGCACCCTTGGAAAGGTGTTATTGTGGTAAATTTATTCTCTTTTGGCCACCTTGTAGGTTTGGCCTAGTGAATGTTGAGTGACACATTGCAGGTCGGGAGTGCCATTGCGTCGTTTGAGACTTGCCCTTTTTTGAGAATGTTGAGTTGTGTTTTACCATGTTGGAGGAAAGAAATGTATTAAAGTGGTACGCCAATCTTGGACAAAGACTTATGTACCCTATTTCATTCATTCTTCACCTTTTGTCACTCAGTTAACCTTTGTATCTTGGGGTAAGTTGTGTCTTGTTTAGAAGACCCTTGGTCGAGGTGCGAAGAAGTTGTAGATCTATAGTTATCCTTCACCTTGTTATAGGATTAAGTTACCCTGATGGGTAGTTGTCACCCGAAGAGTAAAAAAGAGGATAAAATGGTATATTCTCTTGTTAGGGTCACTTGGTACCCTCATCTTGAGGATGGAGTAGAGGATGTTAAAAGAGTTGGCGTGCAAGGCCCTTCATGATTATCTTCTTATGTAATCCTTTAGATTAGATGAAAGGATAAGTAGTGGCTTCGTGGTTGTGAATCTTTTGACACTTGTTGTGCCACGTTGAGTCAATCTCCTTGTAGCTTGTTGGTATCTAGTGGGTATTTAGGTTATGCACTGCCTTCGCATTAAATTGTGATGTGATTTGTTCACTTATGGTATGGTACCTCATTGTTTGAGGGCTTAAAGGTGGTGTAGGTGCTTGATGTTGAAACCTATTATGATAGTCAAAGAGTAAGATCTAGTTGCGAGTGCAATTCCCTAGTTGATACTAATAAGAACCTAAGAGCAACTTGATCCCTTCCTTGCCATCTTGTTTCATTGGAATTTGCTTACCTTTGTGTCTTGTTAGGGTGACGAGTTTCCTTTGGAAGTAACATAGGTCTTTGTGCATAGAAGGCTATAGTGAAGCCTTGTGTCGGGTTGTAGTGAAGAAAGTTAAGTTTTTACATTTGTCCCCTTGGGTTATTACGAAAACCCTCTAGTGGTGCCTTCTTATCTTTTATTAGGATAGAACGCATGAGATGCTTAAGGTGAATGCATAGTTGATGCGGCGAGCTAGTTGGAGAGTCAACTCTCCTATCTTGAAACATTTTAGTTGTTTGATCTTGGCAATTTTTGAGGTGAGCCCCCTGTGCAACTGTTTGCATGATCCCCACGAAGATGACCCGAATGAATAGAAAGATTTTATTTTAAAGAATGTAATAATTCTAGATGTTGACTTGATTAAGGAATCACACACCTTCCTATAGGGTAATGTATGTGGATAGTCACTTGTATGGGCATCTTGGAAACTTTTGGGATTGTAAGGATGCATTGGGAAGTTGAGTTCATTTTGGAAGAAATAGTAAGTTGGTTGTGATACCTTGGGTTGTTAGTGGCTAAGTGTTATGATCGACACGTGTGGTCGACATAGATGCTTCTGTTGGGTCATTTTTGGGCATTATTAAGGCTATGGCTTTGAAATTGAGTTTAGATCGTGAACGTCTTGGTTGGGGTTCTCCAACCTAGTTGCACTAAACTTTGTGCTAGGGTAGTTGACGTGATTTCAATCAAGACTAGGGTTGGTTTGGCTTAGCCCCACTCTAGTATCTTAGTACCTTGAGTAAGGTTATTGTTGTACTTATGCATTGCCTAGTGCGATTATCAATCTATGAAAGTGGGTTAGTGGTTTTTAGTTGGATTTGGTAGTATCCCGGAAGATGTTGGTATGTGTTTCTTGCTAGAAAGCATGAAGGGGCCCCACTTCGAAGGTGACTTGCAGGATACATAACTTTTGGTAATCATTTCCAAGCATGTCCTAGGTTTCCTAGATTATGTGGGGAATCGTTAGTTGAGTTGATCATGACCTTAGTTGAAAATATGGCCACTATTCCTCTTGTCCATTATTGTGACTATGTTATATACATACGATGTTGTAATGTGCAATTGTGGATAATTATTTATTTATCGTTTATTTTATTTTTATTTTGCAAACCTAGCAGTATTAAGTTTCTTTACTTGGGCTACTTGGCTGACTTACTTTCTTATAGACCTCTTACCTCAAGGACTTGTTTAATCGTATTTCGATTTAAATTTTGAATGTTGTACTTTGGCGCCATTTTTGAATTGGACTTATCTTTTGTATCTTAATCCTTTGAATTGTATTTCGTTAAAACTTATTCAAGACTTATCTTTTGCAAGCCTTTATTTTGAGGATGTTTGTTATGTTGGTAATGATGGTACCTATGTAGTGTTGTGTATTATGTAACCTACATTACCCATAAGGGGTACTTGGTGAGAGGAAAATGGGAATAGTCAGTCTTGGTTTGATGTCGTACGTTGAGGTTGTTAGAGGATCGATAGTGATGGTTCAGAATTTCCTTGTTGACCTTGTGTCCTGTTGAGTGTTGTGTTGGTGCTTTCTCATTTTGGGAGGCCAAATCTTTGAGTAGCAAAGATGGGTGTTAGAGAGGTTCGAAGGAGTAAATAGGTTGGGAAAACCTTGAGATTCTCCTGTTATTTTGCGGACCCACTATCCTCGTGATATTGGCTTCCTCATTTAAAGAGGCTTTGTGTTCACTCCAATCTTTTTGAACATGACCCGCGAGTCTTGTAGTGGCATAGGTGATTAGTTTGTTCCTTGATGCTAGGGATGCTTGAACATGTTTGGTTCCTACATGTCCTGCAAGTTCAATCTAGGTAGTCTAGTGGGGACCTGTTGATAGAACGGGCAGCCGAGACTTGAGAGTCTCGTGCTTTTTGCTTGGAGTCTTTGGTTTTAGCTTAGCATCGGTGGTAAGTTGAGTAAGATGCGTGTTTGGACTTGATCGGTGGTTTTGGTGGTTAGTTGTTTGGCCAAGCTTCCTTTGGGTTGCTTTATGTTAGTTAGGTTTTTGAATGACTAAAAGAGGCTAGGAATTTTTGATTCAGTTAAGTTAGTGTTTAGAAGGGCTTCTCATAGTGCTAACCTTCTTGGTGTGTCCCCATCTTCCTTGACCTTGAATTACTTAGAGGTCTATCTTATGGCATCTAATGCCTTTGTGTCTTTTAAGGCTCGTAAAATGTTTGGAGTATGTGTAGTTGTTAGAGTCTTGGCCCTCCTAGCCGGAGGAGGGTATCTTTGGGTTTATTGCTATATGATTACTTCTTAAGTTCCTATTTGTTTCCTTACTTTATTTCAAAATTAGTCTGAGCTCACTGTCGTGTTAGGATTGCTTGTAGGTGGGTTGCTCTACGATATCTCTGTGTTAACTTCCAAGAGGAAGTTTAGTTCTAGGGGAGGAGGATGTGAGGCCTACTTTTACCTCACCTTATATTTTTTCTTATGAAACTCACTGTATGGAATTTATGATGGACATGTGGAAATTTGGGGACTGTTGATCTCGTTATCTAGACCTTCATTACTATATATTATGCTTGACTAGTAAGATGGATTATGATATGTTGATATTATAGCTTGCATGTTAGATTACATTTGATTCTATGATGTTTAATGCTATATTGAATTAGATGCAATTGGAATGCTTAGTGATGATTGAATTTATGAAATCTCATGCACTATATGATCCTGATTGTATTTTGTGAAATGCAAATGATTTGAGAATCATGTAAATGTTAGCATGTGTTTATAATTGAGAATATATGTGCTTATGCGATCTTGTGTGTGTAATTCATTTCGCTTCGGCTATATATATCTTGTGCTATTAACGTGTTTGTGTAAGTGTGTAGGTAATTTTCCATGGCCCATGGAAAATCAGAGGTCAAACAAATAACCCTATATTTTAGCCATGTAAAGCCAACCTAGTCCCTAAGATGGACTAAGGTTATTCGTGATTGAGTTTGATGTATTGTGTTGCCTTAATTGATGATATTGTGTTGCTGTTTATTCATTTGCCCTGATTTGCAATTTTACCCTAACTACATTTTTGTAAGATCTCATCTTTTTATTTGATCTCCTTGAAGTGTTGTAATTTTGTATTGTTTTGGTTTGCACAATTTTGGTGCTAAATATTTATGAGCCCTTTTTTATGTGGATTTGTGAACCCCTTGTGTTAATTATGGTTAATTAATGACCCTAGGTCATACCCCTAGGGTCTAGGGTCAATTTGAGCATGTTAACTCTTGGTATAACCTTTGTTTGGTCACCTTAACTTGGCCCTTGAGTAAAGTGACGAAATTAGGAGATGAGAAAGGTGGATGGCAAGTCACCATTCCACCTTGACTAATTCCAGTTCCCTAGGCTAAGACTACCCTTATCTTTGAATGCTTTGGAAGCTTCCAAGGCCTTCAAGTGTGTGAGACCTCTCCCCTATGCTCTCACACGTGTGAGAGCATTTGTGGGAGAGTGTGTAGCATAAGTGAAGGAGAGGGTGACAAGTGTCACCTTCTCATTCTTGTGAGGTCTTACTTGTGGGATTCCCTCTCCCAATACTCTGACACATGTGTGAGAGCATTTGTGGGAGAGTGTGGAGCAAGTTGAAGAGCATTTGTGGGAGAGTGTGAAGCAAGTTGAATGGGAAGGTGACAAGTGTCACCTCCTCATTCTTTTAGGGATTGTGAGAGGGTTGTGTGGATGAAGGAGAAGGTGACAAGTGTCACCTTCTCATTCATCAAGGCTTGTGAGATAAACCTATTTATCTCCCTCTTTGTGAGAAGGGAAGGGTTCTTCTTTTTGGCTCTTTTCTTTTTGAATTTGATTATTGGCTTTGGGAAAGAAGAGCTAGATTTGGAGAAGTGGAAACTCTTAGAAGGATTTTGGGAGCAAACTCTTGGAGCTCTTCATTAACACCTTCCATTGCTTCAAGTTTGAGAGGTAAGCTCTCATGGCATTCAAGCCTTTATTAATCTTGTTTTCCTTATTAGATGCAAGTGAAAATATATGTATGTTCTTGAGTTTTGTTTCTTTGGTGTTGTATGGGTTTAGGTTTGTTTTGGTGAGCTCTCCAATATGGAGAGCTCACCATTGTATTGGGTGGGAGAGGTGTGAAGCTCCTCGAGAATAGCCTTCACCTTGTTGAGGTTATTTAGTGGCCATGGGCCTTATTAAGAAGTTTATATGATATGTTTTTGATAAAAGTGGTCAAATAGGTTTTGAAGGGGGGGCCGAAACCCTTTACAAAAGGAAGCAAACAAGAACTGAATGCCAACCAACAGCCAACTGAAAGCTACCAAAACAACATAAGCTGCGAAACATAACAAAAAAGAACACAGACCTAGCTAAACTAATTCATCTTCTTTAGGGTCTCAGCTGCCTCTATTTCTTTTTCATAAAATGTCTCGTGCATTTTGGCAAAGTCGATCAGATGATTCTTTTCAACTTTGAACTACTTCCTCTTGCTCCTCCCTAGTGCAAGTAGAGGGACCACCCGAATCCTCAGTAACCACCTATTTACCAGTGCCTTTAGTATACTCTTCCTTATCCTGTATACCCAAGCCTTCAACATTGAATATATCCTCAACTCTGAACTCTTTAAACTGCTCTTTCTTCAATTCTTTCAGCTTCTCAGTCAACATCTTCATACTGTTGAGACTATTCTGAATAGTTTGTTTACTAATGTGCATCATTTTTTCAAGATTTCTATTCACCTCCATGAGTTTCTCCTCCAGATATTGAATTCTGGTACTGAATTCTTCCCTCATTCTGCCCAATTCCCTATCTATCTCCTCCATTTTTGAGATAGCTCCCCAGTTTTTGAAGATTAAAGTGTCCTATTGATCTCAAGGAAAAACCATTTAGTCATCTTGTGCTGGGAGTTAACAACATTCTTAACCAAAACAAAAACTTCCTCAATCGGGTCTCTGTGACTGGCTTGGGCTATAATATTGTCAAAATCAGGAGGAAGGTTGGTCGAAGGATCATAAATTTCTAGAAAATTCAGGCCCACTCTAGGTTTAGGAATATGCATTGTTTTGCCCTGGGTTTCCAACCCACTTTCAGCTCCCTTCTCACATGGCCTTTCCCGTTTCCCTTGTTTCAAACTGGTCTCTTGTTTCTGGGAAGTCCCATGTTTCTTGGGGGAGTTAACATAACCAGGAGCCTCTCACTCATCGTCGCTATCTTTCTCCATGATTTTCTTTCCATTCTTCGCAGGAGTAGGGATTTTCCTCTTCACAGGTATAGCTCTCTTACCAGACACCTCTTTAATGGAGGAATCAGAGTCATCACCGGTGTTGGAGCCATCAGACCAAGAAATGTTTACTTCCCTTTTTTGAGTATTCTTCCTCTTCTTACAAGACTCCGCCTCACTATCATCCTCTTCTTCCAGTTTCCACTCTTCGTCATCCATTTGGGAATCATCCTCACTCATGCTTGACTCTACACACCCCTTCTTTTTGCCACTATGAATAAATTTAGGCCCTTTTCTAGGAGTATTAATTTTCATGTGTTCCATAATCAACAAAATGAGACTTTCATGCAAGATAGGCAGCTTAGGGTTTTTGTTGTTTTCTTTAATGCCATACTCTAGAGAGGAAAGCAAGTAGAAAGGGATAGAAACAAACATACCATGGCGGAAGTGATTTAGTAGATTGAAGTGGTAACTATAAATAACAATGTACCTTCCCTCCAGAGTAATGTATCTCATGATCACTTCAGCCACCTCTGCCCAAATAGGTTTGATGGAGAGACGATTATACCCTCCCAACTACATCTTCACCAACTTATCCCTTTCATTGCCTTTAAAGAAGTTGTTAAGGGCTTCTTCACTATACTTCCTCTCGCAGAAGAACTTCTTCCCTCTGGTTGAAAGATTGGAAATAGAGGCAATAAGGTCTTCAGTGACGGTTAGCTCCCAGCCATACGCAGAGACCCTTTTATGTCTATAGCTCTTCACAAACAACGCAGTAGCATTAGGGTCCGCACCATGAAGTTTTTCCATATAGGGAGTTAACCCCCCTTCCTCCAAAATTTTCTAGACCTTTTGTTTCTGATGAGTCCCATCGCAAGACGACGACTCGATTATGTTCATGTCTCCTCCCATAATGAAACCCTAATCTCTATAAAAATCACTATCAATGTAGAGCAGAACGAAAACAAGAATTCACTGAAGCCTATACTGGAGAGCCTTATCATTATCTCTACCCATAATCCATGTGAACAGACCTTTCTAGATGGGAGTAGCCTTTGAACCCTTTGAGTTCATGATGGTCTCCTTATTAAATTTTGATCCTCGTACCATTCTTTCCATCATTGAAAATACATTCCTTTGCCTTGCTCGGGATTATTTCAATTTCCTCCCATATGCTCTTTGATTGGCTATTAACCCCTAGGTTGGCAAAAATATCTACCACCTTGTTGCCCTCGTGGAAAATATGAGATATATGGGTAGCTTCAAAGGTTCCCATAATCATAATAACATCTTCGATTAAGGTTGCTATATAGCAACTAGGTTTGGTGATATGTGTTGAGGCATTTTATGATGTTATTAGAATCACCCTCCACCCAAACTTTTCTATAACCCTTAGCTTGATCCAGATCTATAGTGTGGTAGGCCACTGCAGCTTCGGCATAGTGGTTAGTCTGGGTACCCATAGGGAGTGCCACCGCCGCAAGGAACCTACCAAGATTATCTCTTATCACTCCCCCACTACCTGCAACTCCAGGATTCCCTTTAGCTGCCCCATCAAAGTTAATTTTGATCCACCCTTTAGGGGGTAGTTTCCATACCACCTCTCCTCTGGGTTGTTTCATTCTTTTAAAAGGTATGGAAATATCCACTTTGTTATCCCAATTCTTAGAAATATCATATTCCACCTGAGAAACCTCTATTCTTTTTTCATGAGCTAACTGTTCTTCAATCTTGACTTTAAAATTCTCCTTGATGCTCCTGATAGCCTTGAAAAAAAGGTTTTCCAGAGTCAGGGTACTATTCCTGAACACTCTATTATTCCTCTCCTTCTAGAGGCTCTAGGTAATGTGAGGGACAATCAGGGACCAAAGAAATTTGAGCGAAGGATTAGGAACAGGGTAACACCATTGAGAAACCAACTCCTTAGAAGAATTAGGGAAGGTCCAACTTAGTTTCCACAAAGACAGGATCAAATTCCAAACCTCCAGCGAGAAAGGACAAGCAAGGAGCAAGTGAAAGGAATCTTTAGAAGTTTATATGATATGTTATGGCAAGAGTGCCTTTGAAATATTTTGGGTATAATGAGTTTATAAGGCAAGAGGCCTTGAGATTTGAGTATGTTTTGGTTGAGTTATTGTGGTTTCCCCTTGAGTAGAGAGTTGTCCACTCTCTCACCCACTAAATCCATACTTAATGGTTTTGTTTTGTGTGTATCCTTGGGAGAGAGTTATTATGCTTTATGTGAGTGATTTTATGTGTTTACAAATCCTTGTGTTGTGCATGAACCTAGTTATTTGGATGGATTCCTAGCTTGGGGGTGGCTTGCTTGCAAGCCTAAGGTTGGGAGGCGAACTCTCCATGGGCTTGGAGAACTTTACTTGTGATTTTTGTAGGTTTTGGTGACTTTTGGAGGATACTTGAAGTTTAGAAGTTTTGGAGAGTTTAATGGTTTTATGCGAGTTGTAAAAAGTTATGGCAATGTGGTTGCCTTAGCCTAATTGGGCTTGTAATAGTTTTTTGTTGTCATGAGAGAAGATCTCTCTCTTTGTAAGCCTTGGTTGCAAATGTACTCTTGTAATAATGTTGGTTACTTTTCAATAAATGGAATGGCATTAAAATTGTATTTATGTGATCATGTGTTATAATGGAGTTAATGTGAAAGAAAATATTTCTCTCTCCCTCCTTGGAATCTCATTATTTTGTATATGCAAAAGTTATTTGGAGAAAAAAGGAAAAAGAAATTTATACTATGTTATTGTTAGTAAAAAAAAGAATAGATGGTACTCTTACTTTTGCAAAATGAAAATAAATTTATTTAGCTTAATATATAGCTAAATAAATTTATTTTCATTTTGCAAAAGTAAGAGTACCATCTATTCTTTTTTTTACTAACAATAACATAGTATAAATTTCTTTTTCCTTTTTTCTCCAAAAGTTATATATATGTGTGTGTGTGTGTGTGTGTGTGTGTGTGTGTGTGTGTGTGTGTGTGTGAGCTTGCTTTGCAAATATTTAATTCACTGTTAGAATAATGACACAGAGGTAGTTTGTTTTAACAGAGGCTTATATATATATATAGTGATTTATGTTTTAATAATGTTAAAGCATTTGAGAGAAATAAAATAAAGCACACATCGCATTAGGGCATCGTTACGTTTGAAAGTTTTAAACAAAACAAAAATCTTGACTATCGGCGGTTTTATCATCGCCGCCCTATGTAGGGCAGGGGGACGAACCCCCATCCGCCCTCCCCCCTTCGACTTGCGGGCGGTGGTTTGGGACCCCCATCCCACACGCACGACCAAGGCCCCCTGCGGGTGGGGCGGGAGCCCGATCGGGCTGTGCCGCCTGGGGGTTACACCCTATCCGTCACCTATATTTTTGAAATGCCATAATTTTTATTGACGCATGTCTTTGTCAATTTCACCTGCATAAAAATTGTAAACCCTCTATCAATTGAATGTTTAGCCCTACAGACCATAACTCTTGTAAAGTGCATCATATATATATATACGGTGCAATATAAATGCACTATGTATTTGTTGTGGCAACAATATGTATACACACACATATATATACACTGTGCATAAATTAAATTGTGTATTTATCTTGTATTATGTGTTCCTTGGTAACGCGCGCGCGCACACACACACACACACATATAAATAATAAAATAAAAACCAGAGAGCCCTTTCAGCACATTTGGTGCAAAACAAAACTATTTTGATGTGGGAAAACTATAATAATGATTGGTAACTCTATTTTTAGTTTAAACCATATAGAAATAATGAAGACTACCAAATGTTGTGTAACAAATGAAATAAATTAGAAACAACCATGCTAGAGATTAAACCTATTAACTTGTAGGGAAACAAAAATAGATAAAATAAAACAAATTGTTTGGGAGACATCTTTTGGGAAAATGCTTCCCACTTGGAAGGATTTTTCCCTCTTTCCCATGCCTTTTTGAATCTACCAACTAAAACAAGCAAAATGAGAACTTTTGTGTATATGAGAAGTTAGGTTGTATTTATAAGTTAATTTTAGGGTTGTTAAGGCCCTAGGGATTAGGAGAGTGATTAGTAACCTAAACCTAGTTTAATTAGTAAATCCTACTTAGTGAGTGGGTGGGTATTATTCTATTCTTGTTTTATTATGGGTGTATAATCAATAGAATTTATTTAATTTTATCATTAATCTTTATTAATCTTTATGGAGTGAATAGATTTAATCCTTCAGAATTTAATTAATCTTAGTGCATCTTATTTAATTATTTTAATTCCATGGTAGTTTTAATCAGTCAATTTAAATGCTTAGATTTAAGTTATTAAACCCTTTAGTTATTTTATTCTATTTTCGTTTTAAGTTTTGAAAAGTAATTAGGGAATATTAATTTAATTCGTTGTAATTTTTGAAAAGGTATTTTGTGGATTATGTTATTTTAATTTATTTCCAATTTTCTCATAATTGATGAGATGGTGTTATGCTGTCAAAATGTCTAGAGGATTATTTCCTTTTGACCCATTATGCTGCCAAATTTTTCCTAGATTAAAGATGGAGACTTTATTTAATTTAATTCAAATATTTACTTCTCTACGTTAGTTTTTGGTAAATGTTTTAAGTTTGAAGATCATGTTAGTTGAATTAATTTAATGTTAGTTTTAAGTTAGTAGTTTACTTCTAGGGTTAGATTTCGATTCATATCGAAATCGTACCACCTCACCTAGTTAAACCTATGATTGGATTCTAAAAAGGAAAACCAACCCTCTTAACATCGCTCCTCATGACGCACACCCCCTTAGTGGCTATCGTCTTGTAGGGATTGCGAATGGAGTTTCGTATTATCCCGTTTGTGATTGACTTCCCCGCCTTCGGGCGGCGTGCCTAACATTAGTTACAGATGCAACTACGTTTCATGCGTGTGTCACTGAGTGCACATGTTGTGTGTGAGGGGGTTTTAGAGTCAAGTGGAAATTTTTTTTGATAATCCGTGTCATGACCACCTGACAAATGTGGACATGACATATGGTTATCGTGTCATAACCACATAGTGAATGTGGGCATGACACATGTGTCCTTAGCTATATGAGGCACCTCTTTCATTTTAGTTTGTCACTTGCCCTCACACATGTCATGTGAATTAGACAAGTGTTGCATGCATGTAGGGTTAGTCAGTAGTTCAGTCCTGCCTTCCTACCTCCTCCTCTTTACCCATTTATGCAAGGCTTCTCATTATACTTTACACACTCTAATTATATATGATAGATATTCTCTTGTGCTTTATTTTTCAATTGTGGAAGATTTCATTCTTTGTGCTTGCTGATCTTGGCTGGTCCAACAAAATCCTCACTAGAAATCAACCATACCCAATTTTTCTATTATGAGATATGGATGTATTGGTGATTGTTTATTTATGCTATTATTTTTAGAATTATCTTTTACTAGTGATTATATTGTCATTAGAACGTTATTTTAAATAGAGTCATTGCAGAAATGATTTTTGAGTTTTGTAAATCTCTATGTTACCTTTTTAACACATTTTAAAAGTTGAGAAAATTGTTGGGAAAAGGGTGTTGTTCACCTTGCATAACATTAATTAATTTAATTATGTAAAATATTCTTTTGTGGTGCATCTTAATTGATGTGTTTAGCCACATTAAATATTTATTTGGTGTTGTAAAAATTGTATTTAACATTGGGAGACATAAGACAAATATTTATTATTTGTGTAAAATAATAAATATTGGGGTCAATAGTTTTGTGCTCATGGTTTTGAGTCACATTGTTTTTATCCAATACCATAAGTTGTATTTGTGTGAGCTTGAGTCTATAAAAGCAAGCACAAGGTTATTGGTTAGGGTTGGCTCTTATTTTGGAGGTGTGTGAGAGACTATCATTGTATTGAGTTTTCTCTTGAGAGTGCATATTGTAAAGCATGGCATGGAATGTGTGGATTCATGTTTGGATACATGGAGGTTGTAGTGGGGGAGCTTGATGTTTCAGAGGTGTTCATGGAGACTCTGTGAGTTTTCTTATTGTTGAATAATACATTGAATATGAATGTTTTTGGAGGCTGGGTTTTTTCCCTCAATGAGGGTTTTCCCAAGGTATATCTTGTGTTATCTTGTTGATTGTCTATTGATCTTTGTATTATGGTAAATCTGTATGATTGTATGCATCATCATCTCCTTTGGGTTATGTGGAATTGGTTTGATCTACTTGTATATTCCTAACAAGTGGTATTAGAGCTTTAAGGCTTTTTAATGTCTTGCATATACTTGCATGTTGCTTGTATGTGCTTGCATGTGATGTATCTATACTTTTATGGTTCTAGGTGTTTTCATAGATCCATGGTTTGCTGTAACCCTGGTTTGTGTAGATCTGGTGCAAAGCTAAATCCTTGACAATGCAGGAAAGATTTTGGAAAATACAGGATATGAGCATTTGTGCAAGTTGTTGTGTTACAGATTTGAGGTTGTGGGTGTTGCAGATTTGAGGTTGTGGGTATTGTTGATTTGAAGGTGAAAAATCTTAGCAAAGGGTTTCCTGGTTGTGTGCTTTAATATGAGGGTTTTGAGGAGGAATTTTTGTAGATGACCTCTTGGGACAAAATGGACCTTGTCATTGCGTCCAGGAGGCCCGAGAGGTGAAGATTCATATAAAATTTGACCTATTTTGGTCACCAAAGCTTCATGAATTTTTTTTACCCTCCCCTGAGTCGTTGGTACAGCCGTACGACCATCAGGTACACTGCAGATTTAAAATAAAATATTTCCTGCATGTTAATTTTTTCTATAGTTGAAAAAAAAATTTAAAAATCATAACTATAGAAATGGAAATTAAAAATATTTGCATGTTCAAAAACAAGATTTCGAAAATAAAATAAAGAAAAAAAATTAAATGCATGGGGGTCGCAGACCCCGTACATGCAGGTGGTACGGGGGTACCACTGGCATCAAAGCCAATCGGCCCCCTGCCGACACCTTGTCAGCTGTGCCGGCATAGCCGAGCAGGCCCCTTACTGACCGATGAACCTTTGGCCGCCAGTCCGGCTGGGGAACCGCCGGCAGGCATGGCCACCGACCTGGCAGGCATGGCCGCTGGCTTGGCAGGTGCACCGCCGACAGACAGGCTACTCCCCATGGGGTTTGTTGAATAAAAAAATTATTAGTAATGCAGGCAGAAACTTTAAAATGACAGCGATTAAAAGTTTTTTTAATTTGGACTATATTAAATTTAAACCCTTTTAAAATGTGTTTTGTAGTCCGATGAAAAAGGTGAATAAAACAAATTTAAAACCTTTTTGAGATCCGCTTGTCAGAGATAGTGACATCAGTAGTCAACCTTACCATATCACATGCCATGTCAGCACCTTCTCATGTGCTTATGTCAGTGCTTATGTCATGCTGACATCATCATGTATGGACGGGTCCCCTAGGGCCCCCTTTTAGCCTTTAGAGGGCATTTTTTTCGGGAGGCATAACTTTTTCTCACGATGACGGATTTTTGACTTCTTATAGGTGTCAGAAAGGTCTCTCCGAGCACTACGCAATTATGTAGGTTTGGTTGTCAGAATTTGGTGCCTGAAGCTAGACATTGCTATGGTATAGTTTTATGCTCATAACTTTTGCATACAGAATCTGATTTTCAATTTTGGATAGGCGATGGAGAGCTATTGATATGTACTACTGATTGGATCATGTAGATTTTTAGTTTGGTATGCAGAGAGAGATTGGTACTTGTTTGATCACTTGTGGGAGCCTGATATTCAGGGTGCGATTTTGAGAGCATTTGGATGGATTTTTGGGCATAAACTTGTGGGAGTGGATGTTGCTATGTGACCATCAATATGGTATAGCAAGTTTTTAGATTTGGTACTTCCAGTTACAGGTTTACAAGTGTTTTCAGAGTTTAACCTTTGATGGAGACATGTACACAGGTTATCTTCTGGTTTAAAGACATGATTGATACATGTGTGAGACTTGGAGTCTCATTTCAGTGGGAGTTGAGTATAGGTATAGTGATGATGATGATTATGGTGTCATGCATATGTAGGTACACTTTTGCATTGACACAACATGATTATGTATGTGTTTGACAGGTATGGGCTATGATGTTTGATTCATGATTACAGGTGGTGTTATGGTGTAATTTTAGGGGATTGTTCTTATCTCCTGGATGCTTGATTAGTTCCTTGACTATGGTTACTTATGTTGTGGACTTGTTTGGAAAATCGAATCTAGTGTTGATTTAGTGTTTGAGTCATGGAGTCTACAAGTTATCTTCTTTGATATCTCAGTTTACATGTTACTAATGTGATGATGAGTTTGCATGTTACATGTGTTTTGGATCTTTGAGTCATGTAGTTTTGTGGATTAGCTACCCCTTGGCTACAGTGAAATGACTTGTATGTGGACTTTATCCACGAGATTGATTCAGTGTTTATTCAAAATTTGTTAGTTGGCCTTGTTTGTGGTCATTTGTACATTGGTATGTTACATTGAGATAAGAGGATAGATGATTAGAGTGCCTGGATAGTCAGTTATTGGGACTTATAGCATGTTTATCATGATGTTATGGATAGCTTGGATACATGGTTTTATGTGAGCTTTTGACAGTGATGGTTTTATCTTCTGATTTCAAAAATCATGGTTTTACTTTACCTTTTGGGAGTTGTTGATGTTATAGCAGGATTCCTTGATTGTGTTGGGGCCATGGATGATCTTCATGTAGGAGATGGTTACTTTGTTGCCATGTATAGCTCAGTGTCATGATTCAATGGGAGCTTTGGCAGTGATATGGATTCATCATTAGTGATGGATGTTCTTCTTTAGTGGTTGTGGGTGTCTTGGAGAGGCTCTTGGATTATGATTCATGTTTCAGTGAGAGTGCTTTAACACCCTGATTTCTATTGTTAGTAGATGGTTATCTTCATGTTGTTGGAAATTTTGACATCCTTGTTTACCATGGTGGACTCTTTTTGAGTTTTTTTTTGGTTGAGGTGTCGGTTTATGACTTGTCAGTTTGACATGTTGATCCTTTCTTTAGAGATATTGTTATTGTGTCTTGATAGACTCTTGATCACATGTTAGAGTGTTGACATGATACAGGTTCTCTTGAGACATGATGTGTGCATTGATGCATGTGATCTCCTAGAAGGAGATGGTTAGATCATGATGTCATGATGGGCTTCTTGATTATGCAGATGTGCAGTAGGAGCATTGACAATGATCTTGTTGGATCTCTTGGTATTGAGTACATTGATCATATGCTTGGGAGCTTCATGATAGTGCGATGTTGCATTTGGAGTTTAGCATGGATTGATCATGGAGGTACTCTTTGATACTTGGAGACTTAGGTGAGGCTGGAGTTCTCTTTGGATTAGAGACACTTGTTGAGATGGTTACTCATTGGAGGTTTTAGCAGATAGACCGAGGAGCCTACACCTAGATATGGACATGAGTTCATTATGGACCTAGAGGAGACTATTCTTAGAGAGAGTCTTTGAGACTTGGTGTATCCTAGAGGGGCATTCTCATCCCCACTCTTTGTCTACTCAGTGTTTTTGAAGAGACCTAATGTCTCAACTTACTGCTTGGAATCTCATTCATTCGTTGGTTTTGTTCATAGCAAGTACATGTTCATCATTCATTGGCAAGGTTTGAACTGTTGGTGAACTCTTGACTTGTTCTACTGATGGATAGTGTCTCTCTAATAGTTGCTTGGTCATCGGCCACACTGGAGCTTCGGCAGACTTTGTTAATGCTACACCGATCGCTTTGCTCTCACCGACGGTAGTGAGCTATCGGGTAGACTTTCTGTATCGGTGGGAGTGAGGAGTCTTTGGGCGATCTGCAAGGTTTCACTGATGGAAGGCTAGCTATCGGGTTGACATGCTCTATTAGTTTGGATTGGTGCTGCTTCTCTGATTGATATGTGTCATACCGATGTGATATGTCTATCGGCATAAGGTTGGCCATCAGCTGAGCCTGTGGTAGGTACTCCGACGATCTTCTGTTACTCTGATGAAGGATGAAGGCTTGGGCATTGGTGGGACAAGGAACCATCGGTGTGGATGGTGGAGTGGTCTCCGATGGCATGGGCTATTCCAATGAGACTTAAACTGGCATCGTCGGCAACAAAATTGCCGACGATAGTCTTACTGAGTGTTCGTGTATGTAAATCGGGATATCAAACTTGAACTGGTGAATGTGGGACTAAAGGTCTCACATGAATACGAACAGTTATGCGACAGTTGAAAGATAGCGATGCTAGGTCAGTTGGAATGAATAGTTAGAGTAGAAGTTCAAAACGGTTTTTCTCTTGAAGACTGTGATATATACAGATTTGGTGAGGTCGTCTGAGGTTGATGATGAGATTCGATCAAATTGTTCATTCTGTAGATGTACAGAGGAAGTGAACTATGTGTATGATTTAAGAATCGATACCTGAGCGAGAAGGCTGGGATCTTTATTGTAACCTTTCTAAGATTACTGTAAATAAAGATTGTCTCTCTTGTGGTGATGGGTTTTTTACCCGAGAGGGTTTTCCCATGTACATCTGGTGTTGTTCTATGTTATCTTGTATGTTTATTATGTATTTCTTGGTGTGTTCATCTTTGTATTTGAATTAAACGTTACCTATCTGTATTATCCCCTTTCAATTGACATTAGGGAAGCTGTATTCTGCACCTATGCTTTCCTTACAAGTGGTATCAGAGCCTGGCTAGTTGTGTTATCCTTGTTGGTAGGTTGGGATTTTTGTGTTAGTTCTGTGAGTGTGAGTTCTGTAGAGGTCTATTTTGCTAAATAAGATGGCAAGTGCATCAAGAAGAGTAGACATTGAAAAGTTCAATGGCACGAACTTTGAGTTGTGGAAGCTTAAGGTTGAAGATTTACTGGTCGACATAGATCTTTGGGTTGCTGTGTCTGGGACTAAACCTTCAAGCATGAAGCAAGAAGACTGGGACCTGGCAGATAGGAAAGCCAAAGGACTGATAAGATTCAATTTAGCGGATTCTGTTCTATTGAACATCCATGAGAAGAAGACTGCAAACGCTTTGTGGAAGAAGTTGGGAGATATTTATCAGGGCAAGTCCTTGGTGAATAAACTTTTTCTCAGAAAGAAGTTGTACTCTCTGAAGATGGATGAAGGAGCATCTGTAGCAGACCATCTGAACTCATTTAATATGATTGTTGCACAGTTGAATTCTGTAGGTGTAAAGATAGAAGAGGAGGACCGTTGTATGCTTCTGTTGTGTTCCTTACCTAACTCATGGGATCATCTTGTGATGGCTATTGGAAGTACAACAACCACGTTTAAAACTGAAGAAGTTGTTGCCTCGCTGTTATCTGAAGAGATGCGGAGGAAATCTTCTGAGATGGCCAAAGAGGCCCTATCTGTTTGAGGTAGATCAAAGGAAAGAGGCAAGAAGAAAGACAAGAAGTCTACATCCAAATCAGAGTTGAGATCAAAATTTCCTGGCAAAAAGTCCAAGGTGAAGTGTTGGAATTGTGGGCAGAAAGGACACATCAGAAAAGACTACAAAGAGGAGAAAAAGAAGAAGAAGAAGAACTTCTCTAACATCGATTCTTCTCAGAGTGATGCTGATGCCTTCATTGCTGCCTTGGCAATGCCTGCATCTGAAGATGTATGGTTGGTGGATTCAGGAGCATCTTTTCATATGACATCTCACAGAGAATGGTTCACTAAGTATGAACCGTATGCTGGTGGGAAGGTGTTCCTGGCAAGTGATTCGACACTGGAAATTGTTGGCCAAGGAAGAGTCAGAATCTAGTTCCCGGATGGTAGAATAAAGGGAATGAATGGAGTATTACACATACCAGGTCTGGCTCAAAATTTACTTTCTTATAGTAAGCTTAATGATGTTGGAGTGCAAGTTACTTTTGTGAATGGTGGCTGTAAGATGATTAGAGGTTCTATTGTATTGGCAAAGGGTGAACGCATTGGAACTTTGTATAGGTTAGATGCTAAACCAGTGTGTTGTAATAATGTCTCTGTAAAATCTGAAAAAGCTACTATTGTAACACATGATGCAAACTCTATGGAAGTTAAACTTCCTGCAGAGAAAACAATTCTCTGGCATCATAGACTTGGTCACATAGGTGAAAAAGGTTTAAAAACCTTGAAAAACAAAAACCTGGTAGATGGGTTGATTGATTGTAATTTGGAGTTCAATTTTTGTGAACATTGCATACATGGAAAATAGAACAGTGTTTCTTTTTACTCTAGTTCTCATAAATCTTCTGGTGTTCTGGACTATGTACATTTTGATGTTTTTGGTCCAGTTGATGTTCCTTCTCTATCTAAATCAAGATATTACGTATCGTTTATTGATGATTATTCAAGGAGGGCATTTGTATATTTTTTGCAAAATATATCAGAAGTGTTCAGTTGGTTTAAAGAATTTAAAAATCTTGTGGAAAATCAGACTGGTAGAAAAATAAATGTTTGAGAACGGATAACAATGGTGAATATTGCAATGCAGATTTTGATAAATATTGTATTGATCATGGAATAAAAAGGCATAAGACTACACCTTATACTCCATAGCAAAATGGAGTTGCTAAAAGGTTGAATCGATCATTGATGGAGAAAGCAAGAAGTATGTTGAGTTATGCTGGTCTTGAACAAAGGTTCTGGGCTGAGGCAGTTGCTACAGCTTGTTACTTGCTGAATCGTTCTCCTACTTCAGCATTGGTTGATAAGACGCCTATGGAAGCATGGTATGGAAAGAAGCCCTCTCTAAGACATCTTCATGTCTTTGGCTGTGAGGCATATGCTCATATTCCTAAGGTAAAAAGATCTAAGCTGGATTACAAGGTAGTCAAATGTATCTTTATTGGCTATGGAGTCAGTGTTAAAGGGTACAAGCTTTGGAATCCTGAAACTGAAAAAGTAATTTACAACAGGAATGCAATTTTCAGAGAGCTGAAACCTTTGGTTATTGATCCTCAGCTAGAGAAGACAAAAGAGAAGAAAGAAAAGAGTGTTGTTAATATTCCTCTAACCCCTGTAAAAGAGGAATAACAAGCACCAAGTGTAGATGATTCAGAAGTGAGTTCAAGTAGCTCCGAAGATTCAGATCCAAAGCAAGAACCTGAACCTGCACCTCAGCCGTTGAGGAGGTCTACACGTGAAAGAAGACAACCAGATAGGTATGGACTTGATTCAAGTTGTGCCTATGCTTTGCTTACTGATACTGATGAACCTAGGACTGTGAAAGAAGCTATTATTTTACCTAATTCAGATTCTTGGTTGGAAGCCATGGATAACGAAATGTCATCATTGGAGAAAAATGGAACCTGGGATCTGGTGCCCTTGCCCGAAGGTAGAAAACCTGTGGGTTGTAAGTGGGTATTTAAAAAGAAATATGGTCCAGATGGTAGTATTGAAAAGTACAAGGCAAGACTAGTTGCTAAGGGGTATACTCAAAAGGAAGGTATAGATTATGGAGAAATCTTTTCTCCTGTAGCTAAGCTGACATCCATTAGATTTCTGTTGTCACTTGAAGTAGTGTATGACTTTGCAATTGAGCAGATGGATGTGACGATAGCATTTCTTCATGGGGACCTTGAAGAAGAAATTTATATGTCCCAACCAGAGCATTTTGTGGTAAAAGGTAAAGAACATCTGGTATGTAAACTTAAAAAGTCTCTTTATGGCTTGAAGCAATCTCCCAGAATGTGGTATCAGAAATTTGATACGTATGTTTTATCTTTGGGATTTGTGAGATCTAAATTTGATCATTGTGTCTATTATAAAACTGATGGTGATCGGATTCTTATAATTGCACTGTATGTGGATGACACGTTATTCATTGGCAATGGTAAGGGGATGATCTCAGATTTAAAATCTCAGTTGTCCTTAAAATTTGAAATGTAGAATCTGGGGGCAGCGAAGTACATTCTGGGAATGGAAATCAAAAGGGACAGATCTAGTAGAAAGCTTTGGCTCAACTAGAGCAAGTATATTACCAAATGTTAATAAATTTAATATGTCTGATTGCAAATAGTTAGTTGTTCTAGTTTTGTAGGGAACAAAACTATCTGTTGAAGATTGTCCAGAATTTTTGAATGAAATTGACGACATGAAAAAAGTGCCTTATGCAAGTGTTGTTGGTAGTTTAATGTACATAATGGTCTATACCAGACCAGACATTGCCCAGGTAGTGGGAGTTTTGAGTCAATTTATGGCAAATCCAGGCATATCACATTGGGATGCTGTGAAGAGTTATGAGGTATTTGAAGGGAACTTCTGACTATGCTATTTGCTATCATGGAAACTCAGTTGGATCTCAAAAATCTATCAGCATTCAGGGATATGATGATTCTGATTGGGCAGTGGACATTGACAGTAGAAGATCCACCAGTGGATATGTATTCACGTTAAATGGTGGTGCTATCAGTTGGATGAGCAAGCGGTAGGCTGTAGTTGCTTTGTCCACAATAGAGGCAGAGTACATGGCAGCTACTTGTGCATGCCAAGAAGCTGTTTGGTTGAAGAGGTTGTGTTCTGATGTCGGTTTTGATGTAGGGCAGATACAAATTCATTGTGATAGTCAAAGTGCTATCAGTTTGGCGAAAAATCCTACTTTTCACACTAGGACAAAACATATTGATGTCCAATATCACTTTGTTCGTGATATGGTGGAAGACAAAAAGGTAAAGCTGGAAAAGGTTGATACTTTGGATAATGTTGTAGATGCCTTGACTAAACCAGTGAGCACGACCAAGTTCAAATGGTGTTCAAATGAAATGGGTCTTCGGGCCCATAATTCTCAGTAATTGTATGAGAATTAATAGGTAGCAGTAATCTCTTCAACAAGTGGGAGATTGAAGAGACCTAATGTCTCAAGTTACTGCTTGGAACCTCATTCATTCGTTGGTTTTGTTCATAGCAAGTACATGTTCATCGTTTATCGTTCATTGGCAAGGTTTGAATTGTCAGCGAACTCTTGACTTGTTCTACCGATGGATAGTGTCTCTCTGATAGTTGCTTGGTCATCAGCCACACTGGAGCTTCGGCAGACTTTGTTAATGCTACACTGATCGCTTTGCTCTCACCGATGGTAGTGAGCTATCGGGTAGACTTTCTGTATCGGTGGGAGTGAGGAGTCTTTAGGTGATCTGCAAGGTTTCACCGATGAAGGGCTAGCTATCAGGTTAACATGCTCTATCAGTTTGGTTTGGTGTTGCTTCTTCGATCGATATGTGTCATACCGATGTGATATGTCTATCAGCATAAGGTTGTCCATCGGCTGAGCCTGTGGTAGGTACTCCGACGGTCTTATGTTACTCCGATGAAGGATGAAGGCTTGGGCATCGGTGGGACAAGGAACCATTGGTGTGGATGGTGGAGTGGTCTCTGATGGCTTGGGCTATTCCGATGAGACTTAGACTAGCATCGTCAGTAACAAAATTGCCGACGATAGTATTACTGAGTGTTCGTGTATGTAAACCGGGATATCAAACTCGAACTGGTGAATGTGGGACTAAAGGTCTCACATGAATATGAACAGTTATGTGACGGTTGGAAGATAGCGATGCTGGGTTAGTTGGAACGAATAGTTAGGGCAGAAGTTCAAAACGGTTTTGTTCTTGAAGACTGTGATATATACAGATTTGGTGAGGTCATCTGGGGTTGATGATGAGATTCGATCAAATTGTTCATTCTGTAGATGTACAAAGGAAGTAAACTCTGTGTATGATTTGAGAATCAATACCTAAGCGAGAAGGCTGGGATCTTTATTGTAACCTTTCTAAGATTACTGTAAATAAAGATTGTCTCTCTTGTGGTGGTGGGTTTTTTACCTGAAAGGGTTTTCCCACATACATCTGGTGTTGTTCTCTGTTATCTTGTATGTTTATTCTATATTTCCTGGTGTGTTCATCTTTGTATTTGAATTAAACGTTCCCTGTCTGCACTATCCCCTTTGAATTGACATTAGGGAAGCTGTATTCCGCACCTGTGCTTTCCTTACAGGTTTATCATCTATAAGGTATTGCCCATCCTTTTAGATGCATTTTTCTTTATGTTTTATGTTCTCATGGTTATGGATCTTGAGCTATGGTTATTGGTTCTGGAGGGTTCATTTGAGGGACATTGGCATTGTTATCTCTTTGTTCATATGGTTTGATTTATGATTTCCATTATGAGGAGTTTAGGAGATGTTATTGGGCTTATTCCTTGTTATGGAATGATTATGAGTTTGATCTACTTTAATTAGAGAGGCTTACATCCGTATTGATTACATGTTACATATGTTCATTTGATCTATGAGATTGAATGGTTGGGTGTTGTTCAGGTTTTTTCATTTGGGGTTGTAGAGGGGATCATACTTGACACAGGTTTGCACTTTGAGGTGTTGGTAGGACATTACGATTTATGGGTTTTCTCCCTTTGTCTTATGGCTACTTCTTGGAGGATCATGTTGATATGGTTAGACTTGGGATAGTTATGGTGACATGTTATCAGACAGTATGCAGCGATTTATCTTGCATGTGTGGATCATTGTGATTCTTCTTGATACTACATTGGCTTGTTGTTTAGCCACACCTTGGTTTGAGTATTGATTGGTAGACTTGGTATGCCTTGGATCTATTTTTAGATTTGACATTACCCATGCAGTGGGAGCTCTTGGATGTATGTGTTCTTCATTGACAGGTTTTATACATGGAGCTTATTATTACAGTACATGGGTTTGATATGTTGTTGGCATGAGTTTACTGATGTTGTTGATACATATGAGGTATGGATGGTTGGATATGTATTAGCATATGTTGTGGGTGCTATTTCCAGTCATGTGGGTTTTTTTACCTTTGATAGCTACTTGGAGATTTTGTTAGCACTTGGATTTGATGCTAGTGTTCTTTGGATTGGTGCATCTTCACCTTGGCATGTTCCTTTTCTTCCATAGGTGGCACGTTGGAAGATGAGATGAGTTCTTGGTTGAGATGGTGGTTACTTTGATTTTATTGCAGGTATCTTGATGGAGCACGAGATCATGTTGGAGATTCGTGTGGTTTCATGTTTGCCTATGATGATGTATTTCATTCATTGACCCTTATGCAATGTATACAACAAGTGGGAGAATGTTGGGAAAAAGGTGTTGTTCACCTTGCATAACATAATTAATTTAATTATGTAAAATATTATTTTGTGGTGCATCTTAATTGATGTGTTTAGCCACATTAAATATTTATTTGGTGCTACTTGTAAAAGTTGTATTTAACATTGGGAGACATAACGAAAATATTTATTATTTGTGTAAAATAATAAATATTGGGGTCAATGGTTTTGTGCTCATGGTTTTGAGTCACATTGTTTTTATCCAATACCGCAAGTTGTATTTGTGTGAGCTTGAGTCTATAAAAGCAAGCACAAGGTTATTAGTTAGGGTTGGCTCTTATTTTGGAGGTGTGTGGGAGGCTATCATTGTATTGAGTTTTCTCTTGAGAGTGCATATTGTAAAGCATGGCATGTGATGTGTGGATTCATGTTTGGATACATGGAGGTTGCAGTTGAGGAGCTTGATTTTTCAAAGGTGTTCATGGAGAATCTATGAGTGTATTGTAATTTCTTATTGCCAAATAATACATTGAGTATGGATGCTTTTGGAGGCTAGGTTTTTTCCCTCAATGAGGGTTTTTCCAGGGTATATCTTGTGTTATTTTGTTGATTGTCTATTGATCTTTGTATTATGGTAAATATATATGATTGTATGCATCATTATCTCCTTTGGGTTATGTGGAATTGGTTTGATCTACCTATATATTCCTAACAAAGATGTTATGTTTTGAGAAAGTTATGCTCATTTTAGTGAAAACTATTTTTGTGCAATTTAGATAGAAATTGATGGTAAAAGTCATGTTTAGTTAATGTGATCTCCCAACATGGGTTGGTGAGTTTATATTTTTTAGTGAGTATGTTAAAGTTATTATGAGGATACTAATTATAAGGGTGTGAGTATGAGTTGGAATTTATTTCTTATGCCACTCATACACCTGTAAGTACTAAAACACGCATGGGCTAACATCATAATTTAATAATGATTTGACGGTCTAACTCACGACTCTCAAAGGTGTGAATTATGCTTCTCTTAGCATTTTCACACTTGATGACACATCCTCTAGCCTATTTAGCCTCTTGACCATCTTTTTCAACCTTCGAACTGAGTTCCAAAACCTTGCACTTGTCAAAGAACCTTTTGCACATCCTCAACTAAAGGGTTGCCTGAGCAATCTATCTTTAAGTTGAAGGGTCACTTGAGTGACCTAGTTTCTGAAAAGGGTAACTCTATCATCTTTTGATATACATGATTTCTTTCAGTTATGCCTAGTTTGCTCTCATTTTTATTTTTGATTGAGAGTTATCTCTTGTCCAATTGAACCACCACTCCCCTTAACTATTTCTCTTATTCTAATTAGTCTATTGTTCACACCCAATCAATCCTTAGTGATCTCTCAATCAATCTCTTACCTTCTCCCCATCAACCTATGTGATATTCTAATTATATCTGTAATTAGCTACTAATTAGTGATACCTTTGGTGTTGCTTTCTAAACTATAAATACCTACTCCTCTTTTGTTTTAAAGGAGGCTATTTTTTTTATTTTCATTGTAGCCCTCATATCATTTTTATGCTTGCATATGAGCTTGACAGCCTTTTCCCTTTTTGTTATCCAAAGTTTCAAAGCTTCAATAAATCCCAATTTTCCTCACATCCTTATATTTTTCTTGTCATCAAGTGGAGGACCTAATTGCTACAGAGGAGATAGATGATACTACATCTCTAAGGACAAAATCCTAGCATCAACACATATCATTCATTCACAAGTTCTTATTTTCTTTGAAAATGTAGTTTAGAGTAGTAATTAACAAATTCTCTTTCCCTTGAGGAAGTAAAATTCTTGTTTTCTCTTGGTTAGTTTATATTTTATTTGCTTTGCTAGTTTTAGATTTCATTTTTTGTTTTGGTAGAATAGATGCATTTTTATTTTATTAGAATAGTTCGCATCCAAAATCAAAACACAAAAAGATTAAAATAGTAGAAAATTGCATTTAGGAAAACACCATTCTAGATTTGCATTCATAAAAGACTTCATTTTTAGTAAACTAGTAATTAGATCATATTCAAAAGTTGGGAAAAACACAAAAGAAAGATTGCATTCATTTAAGATAATTGCATTTAAAAACTCATCAAACTTCAAAAACATCTAACAAATAATTAAGCCTTTACACAAAGTTCAATTCACAACACACAAACAAGAAAGTAAACCTTCAATTTCATCATGAAGCACACAACATTCAAAAATCAAATAAAACAAAGACAAATCTTCCATCTTTCAGAATTCAATGTTCTCACTCAATGTTCCCTAGAGTGAGAAGATTGGATTAAAACAATCTTAGATGAGATCAGGAAAAATCTACCAACATAGGAAAACTCTATAGAAGAACAAGCCCAAGAATAAACATAAATCTTGAGGCTAATTGAACAACAAAACTAACAAAGACAACAAAGAGAGGAGACTCATAATAGAGAACTTAAACTATTTGAAGAAATCATTGAGTTAGAAGAGCAAAGATTGAACATGTTTCATCTCTTTGTAGCAAATGAATTAAATAAATAAGATCAAGTGACCCTCCAAGTCATATATGAATAACAATAATTACACTAATTCAACGTCTTCACCAACAATAGTTAAACAATGAGAATCACAACAACCATCAATCGTGCACACAAACAACCCACACAAACAATGCAACTTCCATCCATGACGTTATTCTTCCCCACAAATAGAACAACCCCTCAATCCCACCACCACTTGATTGAATCCTACCATGAGAGTATGAGTGACTGGGCAGGAGCTTCTAGCAAGGGTGTAGTTCCATGTGCTACATCACAGTCTTACTCATGTTGTGCTTGGGTCAATTTTGAACAACACATATTTTGGTAAACCCAATGTGAAGAGCAAATCATTCTAGGTGAGCCTTTTCCTGTTTTCACACATCTTTTTTCATTTTGCTTCCACATCTGATGCAGTCTAGCTAGGGAGTCTTACCAGACAACCACTGCTAACAGCATTCAAACACCCACAACCATCTATTAATCAAACCATTACTCAATTCAGTCATATACAGCTACAGAATAACTTAAAGATTTCTATCAACACAATCACAAGAAATAAAAAGAAGTGATCTTCAATCTATATTCAATTTATTGCATCTTACACCATGGTTAGAGATTCAAGATTGCTCAAAGTGCAATTTCGTTATATTGTCTTCAGAATTTTCATTCAATGTACAATATAACTCACTGTTAAAATTTATAGAATACACACTCTATTTTCCTTTGTTTTCAACTATTCAATTCCTTTGTTTATGCCAAAGACCTCTCTCTATTGTTCCAATCTTGTTACATCCCCTTTTTGGATTCAGTATTACTATTTACTTTTTCTTAAATAGTACAGTCATGTGAATATGTTTAACATCATAGAAAATGATGTTATGATTAGAAAAGATTAATTTTATGAAATCATGGATTTTTACTTGATTATGATCAATTTGATGTTATGAATTAAAATGTCTTTTTGATATGAAAATGAAATGATTTGATGTAAATGTGTTTTGATCAGAATATTGGTACTCTGACCACAAATTGTATATGAGATTGTTAATGGCAGGAATAGATGGAACATGTTCACCAAGAAGCAAGAAGAAGAGAAAGTATCTTTGAGAAAGAGAGAATAGACTTTGGAATAACCAATGGGTGTTGGCCACTGAAAATAAACATCAGGTAGATAAACCTAGTTGCTTTGAGATAAGTATTGATTTTGGGTTAAGTCAATTTTGGACGAGAATGTCTAGGTTTATAAGAATAGGTCACTCTTCCTTTCGTAGTTGTCGTGATGAGTATGGGTAATCGACATTTGTCTCGTAATACTCTGAATCATGTCGCCAAATATGAACAACTGATATATATTTATAAATATAAATGTATACACTCAAGAATGAGTTGTATCTTGTATATTGTTTAGTGGTTCGAGGTAAAAGTTGAAAGTTGTGCGTAAAGTTAACCCCAAACTTCGTATTGTGTTTGCGCTTCAATCGTCGTCATCGTCATACATCTCTATGAGCGTATGATGTAAACATTTAATTATGAAATTCGACGGATGTAGAATTATTTCTGTTGTGGGTTATCGTCATATATCAAAGGTTTAAATAATGTTTTAAACCTATGAGACCATCGAGTGTAATACCATTGGTCATATTATAATGGTAATATACAAAATCATATATAAGTTATATTTAAATAATCGTTAAGTAACAATTCTTATATTCTTTAATAGTGTTAGTGATCAGGCAGTAGCTCGAAGGTTCACTTAAGTCGATATTGATGATGTCTTTTATTCCAAAACATTTTATTCATTCTTGAGCTTCAAACTTTTATGATTGGTCATCAGCTCAGACATTATTCCAAGTCATGTATTCGATCTAAACTCAAAAATTTGTTAGAGTAGTGTGGCATCTTGTCCAAAACTAAAAACTGCCACCTCGTAAATTGTTAGCTCCACCTTGCGGATAAGCTGCAAGAATAGAGGAAGATAAAGCAAATCTTGTGTTAGTAGTCTTGGAAGGAGGACAGATGTTCATAGTCGAGCTTAGTACTTACCAAGTAGTTGGCTATGCGATTCAGTTAGAAGAGTTAGTTTTAGTTTTAGTAGTCTTGTGAAGGATATAGTGAGTTTTAGTTAGAGGTTCGGGGGATCACAAGAGGATCAAAAAAACTCCAGAGTAGTAAGGAGACCAATAGCTCAAAGGTTGATATGAGTCTAGCAAGGCATCTGAGCTAAGAAGCCAACTAACAGGTTTTCAATTCTTCCTGCATAATCTATGTCTCTTTTATGTGGATGATGTATAGTAATCATGTGCCAAAAAAGTCAATTATAACCTGTTTATCATTATGTTAAACGATAATCATTTCTAAGTGATATCAAATGTCTGATCATGCTCAAATATTTAAAGATCCTCAGTTAATAGCTTAGCTTACTTTACTGTATGCCAATGTAATGATAACTGATGGTTTATCAGAAGGGAAAACATTTCTTTTGTCCAAGCTTAACATCGACAACGTAGGGGCTTAGAAGGCCATAATTCTATCATTAAAAGATCATTGTTAGTACTTTAGTTTTATATAAGTTCTATTGTGTCTAAACAGTGAACATTTATTTAAACCAGAAGTAAGTTTTAGTCTATCGAAATACTATTAGGCTGATAGCATTATGGTGTGAAGGTCGCTCCATCAGTAAGTCACTGTGTCTTATATCTTATAATAGTAAATGATTGAGGTTTTGCTCTTCGTTCAACAGTGTGGAACTTGTCTCTCATGCAAATAGGCTCCATTGAGAAAACAACTTGGGTCTTTTAGTTCTTTATTGTTCTTTTTCTTTTAATAGGGAGTCAAAATGACTTCTCTTCTAGTCTCGACTTTTGTAACTGTAGAATGCTGCCTATGCTACCTCACCAACTATAGAGATTAGAATGTATATGGCAGATAGTAAAATACCCAGTAGGTATAAAGCTTATGTCAGAAAGATTTCATATATCAAACCAATGTAGGAGTTGAATAAAAGGGTATTCTTGAAGCTAGAACAATTTGATTTATAGTACTTGTTTATACAAATGATAGTTATCTGTTTAAATAATACAAAACGACTCTTTATATTAAAGAAGAAATTATTATTGTATTTAAGATTGGAAGTTGGTTAATGATTCTAGTACGTAGACTAAAGCCTTAGCGAAGTTGCCATCATGCTAGCATAAAACTTTGACTCAATAACAAGTTAAAAGATGTATCTCTTTGGACTATGTCGATAATGTAAAGTTCTATCTTTGAGAAGATAGTTTTAGACAAGCATCAAACTCAATAGTCCACCTAAAAAACTAGTATCGATAACTAAGGAATCAGTAAGCTAGAAATTATACCTAATCACAAAAGTGGCAATGACTCTGAGAGCCTTAAAGTTTTACAACAAACCAAACTGATATGCATAGAAGCATGTTGAGCCGGAAAGGCTAAGAAATTTAACATGATCAAATGTAATTGTAGGATTGCGATTAAATCAAGTCGAGTTGGGGTGGGTGAACTTACTATTTGCGTTGATATTATGCTAAACATATTCAAATCCTTTGGCCAAGGTAGTGCACCTGCCTCTAGTGCATTGATAGTTCTCCGTGACTGGATGGCGTAGCTTGTGGAGTGGTCATGCTTGACTAGAGGGTATCTAGGGGATTGCATGATAACAAGTTACGTAGGTCACAACACCAGTACTCAGGTGGCTAACACCATTGGTTATCCTAAGTCTATCCTCTTCGAGTAGGGTAGGGCCACTTCCAGGTAGGAAGGTGAACGGGAGACCGATGATCTATGGTTGGAGGTTAAGCTCCTCAAAGATACTTTCTCTTCTAAACTCCAGAGACTTGAATTTGGATGGTCGACAATCGAGATGCAGTGACTTTGGTAAGTTTCTATTTTTGAAAATGTTCTTAATAACTTTAATCATCACATTGATAAATGTTGAAGATGAATAGACCCCTTTGTGTAACTTATAATTTCATGATTCTTAATTAGTCAATGAATGAACTTCTTTGTTTTAAAATGAAAAATAATTTATCATTTTCTGCTTTTAAACTTTAAAAAAAAATTACCTTTGGTTGAAGATAGTTTTTAAGGTGAAAAATAATTTGGGTGTTACAAATCTCCTCAACTAGTATTTAGTTTGTATTATTTCTTCACTAAGTGACCATCACATTCCTTAATCTGCATTCATCTTGGTTCGAACTTGTTGTGCAAGTTTGTTCTCCCACTTATCCTTCATTCTCTTCATTCGATCTTCTTATGTTTTCCACCCCCCTCACGTTGTGCTATCTTTTCTTATGTGTTTTATTCTTCTTTTTCCTCAGAGACGAACCCTGAAGAGCTTACCATCACTTCTTTATACGGTTTTGTTTCCAACGGATCATTTCAAAGTCATCCCGTTTGATTAGATCGACATTTCCTCTCCTTGCCATGTTTTTGGAATTGTTTAAAGTCTAAATACCATCAAACACCAAATGTCTCCCACAATGTTGATCGCTGACCATCATGTTGATAGGAAATGGACCGCCATAAAAGAAAATGAGCAAACGTGGAGTTTAGAGACAAATTTCTGATGTGTTTAATCTTTCCATACACTTCCTTGGTCGTCACATGGAGACAATCGACTTCATCTAACCTATCTTTGAACAAAATCCTCTGTGATTTGCGCTGGTATAGCCATGATGCCTTCAAGTTCAATGATCATTATAACAAATAAGGCATTGATTCCCCAAAGTAAAAAAATGATGTTAGATGACTTCCTAAACAAAATATAAACCAATTTAATATGAGCTCAACATGTTTGCACCTCAACCAAATTATAAAACTATTTAAGGAGTATGGAGAGATTTCACATGATGGGTGCACCTATATCTTCGTCAATATCAAAGAATGACAATTTCAATGATATTCCGTCAACAACACAACACAACATCAACTTAGAATTGAATCAAATCAAATCAAAATAGATGCGTCACGAAGTCACCAGCATTCGTGACAAGCCCAATATGTCGCAAAACACAAATGAACAACAAAAATGGAAACCAAAACCAAAATTGAGTTAATCATTTTTTTTGTTGACGTAGGATCGTGCGTGTGCCTGGGTGCTCCTACATCAACATCTATCTCTCTTTCATGATCTCTAATTTATTTTGTGATGCTTTTTACACCCCATAATATGATAGAATTAAACATGGTTCATAGGCAGGTCCCCTTCAATGAACCTCTTACTCCATCATTTGATAGGTACATCTTGCCAGACACACAAGCTCCAATTTCAAACCATTATGACTATGAAGACTCTAATTCAAAGGGGGTTTGAAAAGAGCCCTATGGTTTCTTAACCTTTGATAATCCAACTTCAAATCATGACACAATCATTCAACCTAACCATCACAACTAAGGTAGAGCACACCAAGTGCTTGTTTGATCCGAAATACACCAATAGGATTGTACTATCACAAGTTATAGGGAAATGACCACCCAAATGAACAACGAGGTGATCTATTTGGAACAAAACTTACAAAATGCTCATGAAACTTGGGAAGCCCTCCACATTACCTATTAGGTTGAACAATTCACAACGCTACAAGCTCTGATGGAAAATATTCTCAAAGAACAAATGAATGGGGCTACTTAAATGCAAGATAACCCATTGCAAGGTGATGAAATTCAAAGGATAGAGGCTGCAATACCTATTGACCTTATAGCTACCTTGGTCCACTGGATTATGATGCTTGAGGCTAGAGGCACCAAACAACCTTAGCAAGACAAAATTGAAGAAAGGCCTAGATAAGAAACCAATCCTTATACTAGCAGAATTAAAAAAAAACCTGGGGGAAACTCAAGTTCCCCCTACCTAAACTTCTATTCTTGCAACACTAGTAATGAGGCCTTTCCACCTCCACAACATGTTTTTAACACGTAACCTATTGGACTTTGTATGGTGCAAAATTATACGACTCTTCTAACATATCAACCAATGAATGTGCAACCAACTTACCTAGTCATGCCTAGATAACAAACAAACATTCAAAGTCAAAGTCAACCTAGTTCACAGGTCCCACCCATGGGGCTTATGTTTGCAATAGTAGCGTCAAATTATCAAAACCCATTCATAGGGACTTATCTAGAGTAAATAAAAAACCTCTCGACTTTAGTTTTTGCAATATCCTGTTACTATGTCCTCTCTGAGATCGACCAAAATTTGAGGGAGGGGGACCCAAACTCACACATTAAAGCATATATGATGGCTATAAGGGAACTCCTCTCTTGGGACGGAGTTGTAGCTAGAATATTACCAAAAATTCTTGAAGGGATTGCCCTAGATTGGTATTATTTCCTTCTCGAGGCCTCCATACATTCCTTCCAGTAGCTTATTGGTGAATTTGTCATGGCCTTTGATGTGAATAAACTAGTGAGGATAGGAATCCGAGAATTCTTAAATTTGAAATACCTGACACAACAAATTTGTGACACACTTTGTTACACATTGGAAGCAATTCCTCTATTTATCATCTAGTTCCTCAAACATGGATCACTGAGAACTTTGTGACCTCTTCTTGTATGCCTTCAACATGGACACAAGAGAGGAAGTCCAAAAGTTGCCTTATAAGTCCTATGAAGAAGCCTTAGAAAGCACATTAAGAATTGACTAAGCTGTTATTGATAGTGACCAAAGAGTTTATGGTATGGATGGAATTGTCACTTCCCAAACTAATGACAACAATAGAAACAATGCTTCTTCTATTAAAATCCTAAAAATGATCCTAATGTGACAATAGATGGGATGACTAACACACTTCCTATGAAAATAATGATTAAGATAGAAATGGCTATGTTGACTCAATAGTAAAGAATATCAACATTATCAAATATCTCTAGAACAATAGCAATGTTTACCAAAAACTAAAAAAAAAGTTTCATTCAAGTAATAATATGCAGAGATTGAATCATTACCCCTATGACCCTAACACATTCTACTTGTTTCATAAAATAAAGGGGCATGACATGAAGGCATGCTAAAATTATTACAAAATCATCTCAAAGCTCTTTGATGAGCAACAATAAAAGTTAATGAGTGTGCTTTTGTGTCTAGATCACCCTTTAGGGTCTAGGTCACCCCATTTGCAAGGACAGGTCACTAAGGTGACCCTACAACTTAAGCCAAGTCACTTAGGTGACCCTATAGTTGAAGGTTTGTAAAAGGTCTTTAAAGGTGTGTAAAAACTTGTAACCCAGTCTAGGGGTTGAACAAGATGGATAAGGGGATAAGAAGGATGATGGAATTGTCATCAAGTCAAAAGAATGTTGAGAAGTGTATTTCACACCACATGGGTCATAAGCTAGACCTACCAGGTTGTCATCAGACTACCATGTCAACCTATGTAATTTTATGCACTTATAGGTACAAATGCTGCACCAAAGATGGTTTACATTAAAAATAAGTTGAAACTGACAGAAAAGAAAATGTTAATCATGTTAATAAGAAATTTTATAAAGTATTTTGCATGGTCATATGATGAGATGAAATCATACATAGAAGATATATTTCAGCACACAATTCCTCTCTAGCCTAATGCAAATTATATCCCTACCTTGAATGGAGTAATAGCTAGGCTTGCCATGGAAGGGACAATGAACATATTAGCTAGGCTAGCCCACATGGAATTATTTAATACTTGGTTGAAACCAAATCTATCCCTCTTGATGTGTCACTCTAGATCTGTAGCATGCTTCTATTTCACAAGTGTTACCCTTGCTCAACTAGTTTTTCTATTTTGAATAGGGTGCTTCCCCCCTAGGGGGCCTCTATGGAAACATTTCAAATAAGGGCTTAGAATGGTTCATAAATATAAGCTTGGTGGATTATTCTTAGAATGGTTCATCGATTTGGTCTTAGAATGGTTCATGCTTGGTTTATTAGATTGGTCTTAGAATGGGTTTGGCATTCTCAGAATTGTTTAGTTCAGTGGATCTGTCAGTTCTGAACCCATAACCTTTCTCGCTTGGGATGAAATAGTGGAAAGCTATGATTAGAAGGTTAGGCCCCATTAATCCTATATGTAGATGTGGGGATGTTCCACCCAACCCCCATCCCATAGATCTACTCTATGAAACCTGGGCAACCTGCATTATGTCCACATCAACCTCATACCCCATAGATTTAGTACGCTTGACCAATATGTATATGCTAGTATAGCGGTAGGGCTCACCTAGCAAAAAAAAAGTGCTTGAACTAAATACCTTGAATTGGTATTCATTTGTTGAGCAACACAACTTATTGAAGTTTGGTTATCAATTTTTGTCTGGTTCATGAATAAACTCTATTTCAGGTGTCCCCCTAATTGCAGTAAGAGATCTTAATAATATGTTACCTCCCAAGGAATGGAAATCATTCGTTGCAACTACAAAGCAATGATTTAGACAAAAATTGAGTAGATAATAAAATAAGTCAAGTAGGTGAGATAATTCACACCCACCCCCACTATTCCTGCCCACTTGAGCTAGCTAGTAATACCCCGCCCTACTATTCTAAGAGTATGCATGTTACATATAGATCAACCCGAGTAAACACATCACACATTGAAGCACCAATGGATCAAGAGGAATATATAGTGGCAGAGCTAGAAGTAGATGTGGTTGATTTTTATCCCCTCAAATGTAGAAGGAGTTGATGAAATTAAAGGAAGGGGACATTATCAAGTCAATTAGACACTCCTCATGGGTGTCTAATCTTGTCCTCGTGAGGAAAAAGAATGTGGACATTAGTCTTTATCTAGATTTCAAGAATTTGAATATCATGTCTCTTAAGGACAAGTACCCATTACCTAACATGGATCATTTGTTGTAGAGAATTATCAAGTTAGAGTTGATGTCAATGATGGATGGGTTCCCCAAACACAATCAAGTGGTGGTCAAGAAGTTAGAACAACACAAGTCAACATTTACAACTCCTTTGGGAACCTATGTTTATATGAGAATGCCATTTGGGCTGAAAATGATGGTTCCAAATTTCAAAGGGCAATGGATGTTTACTTTATTGACTTAATTGATGAAATCATGCTATTGTACCAAGATGATCTTACTACATACTCAAGTATAGAAGAGATCATTGCAATCACTTGGAGTTGACCTTCCAAATGTGTCTAGAGTATGGGATTTCGTTGAATCCTAAAAATATATTTTCAGTGTGAAAGAAGGTAAGCTTCTTGGAAATATAGTATCTAAGCAAAGGGTTAGGATAAATCCAAAGAGAGTGAAAGGAATTGATCTCATTACTCAACCCACTTGATAATTAAAGGTGTGCAGTCTTTCTTTGGGCAAATAAAACTTTTTTGGGTGATTCATCCATAACTTTGCAGAGAAGACCAAGGCCATCTCAAAGATATTGAAGAAAGAAAAAGCAATCATGTGGAGTAAGGAACCACTTGACTCATTCTTGGAAATCAAAGAAGCACTCAAGAAAGCACCAATCTTTGGAATCCCTGACTACTCTAAACCCTTCAAACACTTTTCCTTTGCATCATTTTACACTATATTTATTTTTCTACAAAAGAATATTGATGCATATGAATAGCCTATAGCATTCTTCAACAAATCCTTGAAAAATGAATTGTTGAAGTATCCAGTCATGGAGAAGCATGCCTATGTTCTTGTTAAAATTGTAAAAAACTTTAGGCCTTATCTCATAGGTGCAACAATCATTGCATATCTACTGCACACTACTATAAAGGACATCTTCTCTTATCAAGAAACCTCTAGTAAGAGATACAAATGGATCAATAAGATCCAAGAATATGACATTGAGGTATCGATTACAAAATTGGTTAGAGGTGAAGGCCTAACCAAGCTAATGGCAAATGAAAATCTAGATGTGGCAGAGATTAATGATGTAAGTTATGACCTTGCATATTCCTCTTATCCTTTAAAAGTTAATCCATGGTACAAGGATGTGATATTTTACTTGCAAAACATGAATTACCATCCTAATATGAATTAGAACTAGCAAAGGACACTAAAATTATAGTCCTAAATATATGTGCTAGTACAAGGTAAATTGATGTAGAGAAATTATGTTGACTACTACTCAAGTGTCTGGACTAGAAGTAGTCAATCATGATTACGGATGAATGTCACTAAGGAGTTTGTGATGGACATTTCATAGAAAAACTACCTCACACAAGACTCTCAAAGCAAGATATTAGTGGCTGACATTATTCAAGGATGTGGCCAAGGCGATGAAATGTGATGCTTACCAAAGATTTTTAGGCAATGTGAAGATTGTAGCCACCCTCCCCCTCACATCAATTTTAGTTGAGGCTCCCTTTTAGCATGGAGCATTGATTTTATAGAGGAAATCATGGAGAAGTCAAGTACTAGGTATAAATGGATACTTATGGTGGCTAATTACTTCACCAAGTGGGTTGAAGCAATCCCCACTAGAAATTCAACTTCCAAAGTGCTAGTTGATTTCTTGTTGGCCAATGTGATAACAAATTTGTTGTGCTTATAAGAATAATTATTGATAAATCCATGTGTTTCAAGTCCCACAAAATTTTAGATCTATGTTCTAAGTATGGGATCATCTTGACTTTCTCATTGCCCTATTATCCCCAAGGAAATGGTTAGGTCAAATCTAGCAACAAGAGTATCATGAAGACCATCAAAATAATGTTAGATGTGAAAAATAAGAGATGAGATGATAAATTAAAGTTTACAATGTGGGAAAATAGAGTAACATTGAAGAAAACTATTGGTAGGAGGCCCCTTGAATTTGTTTATAGATTAGAAGCCAAGATTCCAATTAGCCTATAGTTTCTAGTCTACAAACCACTAAATTAAGTTGAAGGAGAAGAAAATGATGCAATACCTTGAGGTTAAATGAGCTTACAGAGTTGGATGAAAGTAGGAGAGTTGCACATGATATAATTTTATGGTAGCAATATAAAGGGAAGAATTTATTTGACATGAAAGAAACTCATAAATGTTTCAAACTAGGTGGCCTAGTCCTCATATGGAATTTTCTATATTTGAGGATAGAGGAAAGCATGTAAAGTTTGATGCTTTATGGATTGGGTGCTATCAAGTTGCAAATAAGTGTGGCCAAGGCATGTTCTACCTCAGGAGTTTGGATGGAGATCTCATGGAGCTGCTAGTCCATGGTCAGCACCTTAAGTGTTATTTATCCTAAATAGTGAGGTATTTTGATGTTGTACATATTCTTTTTGTTTTTTTGTGTGTTGCCAATGTGCAACTATAATCCTTGTTGATAATAGTGAAGTGTTTTTGTCTCAAGTCTTTCCTTTTGCCTTGTTTTGTGATTAGTTTTGTGTTGATCCTGATATCACCTTTGAAATTTTTGTATGCTCTGAGAGATGTGTTTAGATTCTCATTGTGCCTAAAAGAGGAACACATCCCCAACTAGAGCCTATGTTGGCACTATTTCTTGTAAAAAAAATCTAAGTTTGGTACCCCTCTATGTTGCCTCGGCCTTATTTTGCCCATCATTAATATTCAATCAAATAATTCCTTCAATGGGCTCCTTGATCAATTTATGCCTAAGTTTTGTGCTTTGCCTCCCCCCATGTCTTTGTCATGTGCGTAAGTTTCAAAAATTTCCAAAATTTCTAAGTATGAGGGTGTTTTGGGTCAATTTCTAGCCTTGGGTAGGTTTTTAGGTTTTTCCTTAGCTTGGTACATTTTTCTCAAGTTCCCCATTCCCCAAACCCCAACTTGTCTTCTTCACTATATTTTCAGGTTTCCTCATGTTGGCATGCCTTCCCTTCAACCCCCAATTCCCCACACCTCCATGATTTCTTCTTATTTTTGTTGGGCTTCTAGGAATCTCTTTGCCTATCTATGTTTCCTTTAGTTCCCTATGCCCCTAGTTTCTTGAATCCTACTAGATTTCTACTTATTGGATCTAGGACTTTGAAGATTCACTTAACTTTGGTATCTTAAGCAATAGGCATGAAGTCTGAACCTTGACATTCATTACCATTTCATGAACCTACAATTTTTTCCTTAGATTATTATTCCTTCATTTCCCTAGTTCCCCATGGTCTTTCTTTCTTGAATGCTTCTTTCCTATAGGATTTGAAATTTATGCTTCCCTCCTTGCATTCTTTCTAAAGGAGTTGGCCATTCCTATCCTTGATTCCCATAGTATCAGGTGTCCTCAAGTCTCAATCTTTGCTATATTGCGAGCTACTAGACTTTTCCCTACCATCATACCAAAAGCATATATAATATGCTAGAACCCTAAACCCCACCACCCCAGTTGGCTCTTAGGTTTTCCTTTCCCTCATTACTTGGGTATCAAGTATGCCAAATCCCTAATCCCCAATCCCTATTGGTATTGAGTATGCTGAAACTCTAATCCCCAGCCTCCCTTAGTACTATTTCATTCACATATTTTTAGACTTTCTTTTACCTCACATTCCTACATCTTGATCCCTAGAATCCTCATTTTCCTACTCCCTTGTCTTCCTTGGACCTTCAAAGTTCTTCATACCATCATATCTCAAGCATTGGACTATTTAAAAGTCTCAATTCTCTCCCATCTTTAACCAACTGCTTGCAAGCCCCTAGATCTTTTCATCCCTTCCTCTTATGCTACCCAATATTCCTTTTTCCCAAATCGTTGATCTCATCATTCATCCTTCTTGGGCCTTCGGAGTTTCTTTTACCATGCTCTTGGCACCTTGCATCTTGACTCCCAATTTCCTAGTCCCCTCTAGCAATTGCTCATCCTTTACGCATGTGAATCCCTAGACCCTCAACTTTGGACCTCCAAAGTATTTTTTTTGTATCTTCACTCATCCTTCAAGGATTAAAAACCTAGACCTCCATCATTCAAACACATGTTTCGAGTAAAATCAATAAGTTGGGTCCACATATAGGGGAAGTGTCGGCAAAAAAAACTCTAATCCGTTTAGGAACGAGTACCCATTTAGCAACAAGTACTTGAGGTTGGAATTAGAATGGGTACCCATTATGCTTTGGGTACCTGGCCTAAACGGGTACCCGTTTCATAAAACTATGTAATTTTTAAAATAATGGATATATTAGAAATGGGTACCTGTTTTAAAATAGGTACCCATTCTATTTTTAGAACAAGTACTTGTTCTATTTTTATAACGCGTACCCATTCCTAAAAGTTTGAAACCACAACCCACATTTTTTGTTTGGTTTTAGGCTTGGGAAAGGCACAGTAAGTCGACCCTTAGCCTTGGACCTGCAACTACAAGTCCATGTTCACAGCAAGAGAAAAGACTAACTTTACCAATATGGCTGACGACTTTTTTTTCTGATTTTTTTTACAAAATTAAAACCCATTATAGATGATGATGTATAGTTTCCAAATATGTAATTTTTTTATGATTTGACTTTTTTTTATTTATTAATTAATTTATGAGCAAACTAGTCCATAAACTTGAAATGTCAGGTTTTAGTATTTTTTAATAACTTTTAATTTTTAAAGTTTTTTTAAAAAATTATATGTCATCAATCTACACATCATTTTTTACACAATGAAAAAAAATTATTTTATGATTAATTTAGCTCAAATTATGTTGGTCGTACATGAGGGGTTTTCAACAATAGCAATTAGGGACAATAAAAAATTAATTAAAAAAATATTTGGGAAAAAATTATAAAAAAATATCCTTATCAACCTTCACTATAATACACATCTTTTCTCAAAAGAATTTATAAAAATATTTTTTTTTAGGTCAAATTATGTTGGTCGTACACGTGCATGGTATGGTCTTAAAAAATAACTTTTAAAAGTGGTTTTTGTACAAGCCTATGCAAAATTAATTTGTATCATCTGGGTATTAGAATAAATTACATATTTAAAAACTAGACTCAAAATACTACATTTTATATTACTAGACTTTCTTAAGATTCTATGTGTAAGTGCTTCAAATTTTGACTCCAACTATGACAAACTTTGATTTTTAGGAAAAATACTTCCACTTTTTAGCCAAAAAGTGGACCCAACTTTTTGCACTTACCCTTTCACCTACCTCCCATATACTTTCAAGGATGTCATTAATGCTAGGATTTTAATGTGATGGATCTTTACAACCCCTCAAATCCCACCAAAACACCATTGGACCCCTCAAATGTACAAATCCAATTGTAAATACATGTGAAGATGACGAAAATGGGTATGGGCACTTTAATGCCATAAATAAAACCCTAGTTGTTGTAGGTCTATAAACATGTACAAGGCTACTTCTCTAAGAATGAGAAAAATGTATTTGTTGTCCTAGATCGATCAACAATATATCTAATGAAGATTTTGATGCAAAGGGATATGCAGGTGCATTCAATGATTCGCCTAGCATGTGTTCCTCATGAACCCCAATAGGATAAGCATAATACATTTTAATTGAATGCTATAAATAAAGGATAAAATATGTAACAAGGGTTGGCCATTTCTACTATCTTCTTGATTGCAAGTGTCTCATGTTGATCTAGGGATTCAATATTTGCAAGTGACAAGATCACATGTTGTAAATCACAAGGGTTTCAAATGATGTTATATATGTAATTGAATCTCTTTATGGAAAATTGTAATGATTTAAGGAAATCTTCAAACCTAGTTGTGGGTTTTCTCTTGCCACACATGTTGATATGAATGTGATGAAAGTTACATGAATGTGTGATAGCATTTCAAAGAATTGAAAGCATTTGTAATGGTATTCCTTTCATTTCATGTGGATTATTACAGCTTTTATATGGATTATTGTAGCTCTATCATTGATTTGTGTATGAAAGTCTAGTTCCAAGCGTGAGTTATAGGTATGCTCTTCTCCTCCTTTTACATTATGACTTTGTTGCCCATGGTAGTAGGCATTGGTCTTAAATGGTGAATGATCAAACATATTTTCATCATAATATCCTTTATCCTCATTAGTTTAAGATTAGGATTCATTTTACTCATAGGCTCTATTTATGTAACTACTATCATATTTCATGCAAGCTAAGATTGATAACTTGTTGAGGGAACTTGTGAGCAATTCATTATTCTTTTACATGTATGGTTGGCTTAAGGGAAGATCATCCATAAGATCATATTAAATTTTTGTTTATCTTTAGGCATGTATAAGAATGTTATTTTCAACTTAATAAGAGGTTTTATAAGGAACTAATGTGCAATAGGCTCAGTGACAAATTTTGGGGCCCATCACATATTTATTATAGTTTTTGAATGTTTACACATTATTTCATCTTTATGATTTTGTCGTCCTATTAAGGATACCTCTAGGAATACCCTCCTAGGTCTAGTTGATCCTAAAGTGAAGGTGAGTTTTTCCACTCACAAGAATTGGTCCATTCATGCCACTGTCTAAGCATAAGTCTTTCCCACTAACTTTGTTGACACTATCCCTGGCCTAAGGTTTTGGGGTTAGTCTTTAGAATTTGTGGGAATACATGTTTGAGACCTAACAGTAGTGTTGATGCAGTTTTGAGTCACATTCACACAGATAAAAATTCACACAATGGAACCCTTATCTATCTTGAAAGGCTTCAAGATCCCTAAAGATTTGAAGTCCCAAGTCTCTGGTTGTCAGGTCTTGATTGCTTAGTCTTCACCCAGGGTTCGTTGTGTTTTGTTGTTTTAACTTTGGAGACTTATGTGACCAAATGTAATTTTCCTAATTTAGTCAACCTTTTCAAATATCCTATATATCATATATAATCTGCAGATATATTTAATGATTCATGTCAAAATTACTAATTAATGACCAAACTTTAAGCAAACATTGTGACTTGGACATAACTTTGATCAGTTCTTTTAAATTATCCCTAGTTAACTGATCTTTGCACAATTCCTCTAAATCCACCTAAAGATCCTCTTTACGATGTTGAATTCATTGTTATTACTAGTTATTTGCTAAGGATTTATCATTATTTGCAATCATTTATGATAATTTGTAGAATAAAAGACAAAAGACAAAGTTGAGAAAGATAAGTTCTAAGAAAATTAAGTTTTCCACCGATTTTACACGTACATCCAGACACTTTGATGAATTGAAGTTAATCTAATTATACTTTAGCAAGTGTTCCACAACTATGTATAATAGGTGCAAATCTTCAAGGGATAATCAATGACAATAAGCAATAATTCAAATGCAATCCAAAAGGACACATCAATTTGACATTCCATTACCAGAAATCGATCAAAAGATTACTCAAGATTTATGATTAGACTGTAATCCACTTCTCCAAATTAATTATATGCATATAATTTATAAATGTCTTCACTGAGTGAGAGAGAACCATGAGGTAAGTCAAGAAGTTGTAAGAGTACAAATGTAATGCTCAACAAGTTTCATCAATCCAATCTCCCCTACTACAAATGATTCAGATCCTTTTATAAGACAAGGATCTAGAATCAGTTACACTACCAACGGTCATGATCAATTCATACAAAATAAACAGTCAGGATCAAAAGCACGTGAATGCCAGTTGGCACTCAAAATGGATGACGATTGGCATCAAGTATATTCCCTAGCATCTTCAAAGTCATATCTTCTAAAATATTCCCATGCATATGTCATCTGAGCATCCATTTCTCTACACTTGGTCAAAATATATCCCAACTAGATATCTTTCCCCATGTGTCAACGCTTTATTCTACTAATTGTATTGCCAACCATCCATATATCCCTTTTGATATGCATCTTTTCCACTGATATCCTATTACCCCAAAATGTCATCACCAGGATATTGCACTAGTCTGTATCAAATCTGATGTCTTCTTTGACCAATACACTGCCAGACTCTTGAGTCTTGTACACATCATATGATGCAATTGTCTTCCTTATGTCACTTTTATCAAAATTATGGGCCTTGACCTTAGCATACTCCTATATCTGGAGCTTCTAGCCTAATGATATCCATTTATTGGTCTGGATATCTAAATTACCCTTATATGCTTTTATTTTAGCAGACAAATCCATTACCTCATCAATGGTATTCTTTGAGAAATGTTCGATTGGGTCTTTCAAAACTAGTCCATACTTGGCATGGAATTCTGCAACATAGGCTTTCTCGTCATATGTCTCCTTTTCATATTGTAATCTTCTTGATTCTTGAATAATATATTGGGTGGCTTTGGAGTGTGGTGTTTTTTACCTCAAAGGGTTTTCCCCATGTATATCTTGTGTTGTGAGTTTTGCATTTGATGTTGTTATTACCTTTCTGTTAATGTGCATTTAATACCCTATAATTGTAAAAGTTAACATTTGCATAAATCTTTCCTCAATAGATCAATGTAGGAAGCATTTTCACATACATTACTTCCTTTCAGTTGGTATCAGAGCCTGATCACCTTTGGTTCTAGTTGTTGGGTAGAGGGTTTTTTGAGTTGATCTTCATTTGAGTGAGAGCTTGTGCAGAGGATTTTGAAATCTTTGTTGTAGGAAAGAGATGGCGAGCACATCTAGGAGGTTTGATATAGAGAAGTTAAATGGAGGAAACTTTGAGTTGTGGAAACTCAAGATGGCAGACTTAATGGTGGATAGATATCTATGGCTCACAGAATCTGGAACCATGCCATCGGGCATGAAACATGAAGATTGGGATCTAATGGATCAGAAGGCTAAGGGTCTGATAAAACTCTATTTGGTTGATTCAATGCTCCTAAATATCCATGAAGAGAAGACCGCAAAGGATCTTTGGAAGAATCTTGGAGATGTTTATCAAGCTAAATCCTTGGTGAACAAGTTATTCCTGCGAAATAAATTGTATTCTCTGAGGATGGAAGATGGAGGATCTGTCACTAATCACTTGAATACATTCAATATACTTGTTACCTAGGTGACCTCTATTGGTGTGAAGATGGAGGAGGAGGATCGATGTATGACATTACTGTGTTCCTTACCAGATTCATGGGATCACCTTGTTATGACCATTGGGAGTACCACTATGACCTTCAATATGGATGAAATGGTTTCTTCGCTATTGTCTGAAGAAATGTGGAGAAAGTCTTTCGAATCAGCTAAGGAGGCTCTTGCGGTTCGTGGTAGATCTAAAGAGAAGAGAAAGAAAAAGGATAAGAAGAAGGAAGAAAAAGGAAGATCCAAATCCCGTAGGAGATCTAAGTCTCCTAGAAAATCCAAGGCCCTGTGTTGGAACTATGGCAAACCTGGTCACTTCTGCAAGGAGTGCAAGGAGGAGAAAAATAAAGAGAACTATGATTCAGATTCTGATAAGTCATCTTAGGATGAAGGAGAAGCATTTGTCACTGCCTTGGCAACACATGCATCTGAGGATGTGTAACTTATTGACTTTGGTGTATCTTTTCACATGACCTCACGTCGAGGTTGGTTTTTGAAGTATGAAGAATATGATGGTGGAAAGATGTACTTGGGTGATGATTCTCACATGAAGGTTGTTGGCCATGGAAGAGTCTTGATTCGATTCCCTAATGGATGAGTGAAGGGGGTCAATGGTGTTCTACATATCCTTGGTTTGGCACGGAACCTCTTTTCTTTAAGTAAGTTGAATCATGTGGGTGTGCAGGTTGTTTTATCAAATGGACAATGCAAGATGACTAGAGGATCTATGGTGTTGGGTAAGGGTGTTCAGATTGGCACCCTCTTTTAGCTTGAGGCATATGTGGTTTAGTGCAATAGTACCTCTATTTCAAAGAAGAGAGCTTTAGAGTCTTCGTCCTTACCATTGGAACCATCAGTGAAGAGGACTGTTGCATCTACTTTGGATGGTTGTGCTTTCTGGGTACCTAAGAGTGCTCATTCTATGGAGATGAAACTTCTAGCTAAAGAAGACAATGTTATGGCACCAAAGGCTTGGTCGCATTGGTGAAAAGGGTTTGAGGACCTTGAAAAATAAAAATCTTGTTGAGGGTATGAATGATTGTAATTTTGAGTTTGATTTCTGTGAACATTGTATTTATGGAAAACAAAATCATGTTTAATTTTATTCCAATTCTCACAAATCTTCTAAGGTGTTGGACTTGATTCATTCTGATGTGTTTGGTCCTATTAATGTTCCTTCAATTTTAATTTTTTTTACTTTGTTTCATTCATGGATGATTACAGTAGGACATGGGTCTATTTCCTTAGAAGCAAATCTAAAGTCTTTAGTAGATTCAAAGAGTTTAAAGCTTTTGTAGAGAATCAGAAGGATAGAAAGATTAAGTGTTTGAGGACTAACAATGGTGGTGAGTTTTGTTCAGTAGATTTCGACAAGTTCTGTAAAGAACAGGGGATTGAGAGGCACAAGACAACTTTGTATACCCCTCAGTCAAATGGAGTTTCAGAGAGGATGAATAGAACATTGATGGAGAGGTTAAGGAGTATGATAAGTGGAGCTAGCCTTGAACAAAAGTTTTGGGCTAAAGCTGTTGCTACCACTTGTTACCTAGTTAACATGTCTCCTACATCAGCGCTCGTTGATAAGACACCTATGGAGGTGTGGTCTGGTAAAAAGCCTTCATTGAGACACATTTGAGTATTTGGTTGTGAGGCATATGCACATGTGCCTAAGGAGAAGAGGTCTAAATTAGAGAACAAGGTTATGAAGTGTATTTTCATTAGTTATGGCATTGGTGCTGTTGGGACCTAAAATTTCATACCAATTTTTGCAAGATTTTAGGTTCCCATATGAAAAATTCAATTTCAACACTCATAGATACACCTGGACAATATGCTCAAATGGCCTACTTTGAAGCATTATAATTCGGAGCCAGTTCGTCTTCATACAAAATTATTTCACAAACATGTTTGTCTGCCATATGTAAGTGAGCACTCTTGATTTCAGCTTCATACAATCAATTTTGACTAGGTTTTGAAGAACCAAGTTGGAGGGTTTTGATAAGGTTTGTTACTTGCACAATGTGAAATCAGCCCGAGAGGCCAACTTTGGAGGTTGATATCTAGCAGCTAAATGATGATCCTGACAAACTAATTAGTGTTCCATATTTTTCTCATGATAATGTACTTTCATGCCAGTTTTTGGGACCCCAACATCTCGTTTGCTATTTTTTCAAAATCAAAAGCAAATGTAAAAAGTTCAGTTGCCATATGCATTTCCAGAAAGTTGCGGAGAGCTCAACTTTGGCCCTTACCATTTCATAACAGAAGATGGATGGTGAAGAATCCTCTTACACACGCACTCATCAAGCCTAAATAAACTCAACTTTCCCGTTACAACTTCCCAGGAAGAGATTTAATGGGTTTTTAAAATTGCAAGTTGGTGAGCTCGAATCAGGTTTTGAAGGGGCAGTTTTCAAGGAGGTTAATTTGGAAGGTAATATCTAGCAATCGGGTCGTGTTCATAAAAAACCAATTGATGGCTCAAATTCTTCCCATGTTAATGTGCCTACATGCCAATTCTCAAGGTCCCGGCACTTCGTTTGATATTTTTTCAAAATCGAATCCAAATGGATTTTGCACAGTTCTGTGACTGCATTCCCAGGCAGCTTCAGAAAGGTCAACTTTGACATCTGATATCTTATGAAGGAAGAGGAATAATGAAAAATCCTTTTGCACACATGTTCATGTGGCCTAAATGAACTAATCCCCAGGACGGCAGCTTCTCAATATCAGATTTGATATTTTTCCAAAGAGGCAAAATAATAGGTTTCAGTTGAGTTTAAAACAGGTGCAAAACACGCTGAGTGAGCTACTTTGATTGCGAGCAGCTTTTAATCCCAATAACTTCATGCCAATCCGTCTGACGACCATACTCCCCTATCACAATTCAACATGTTGGTGTATTTTTGTGGCTCCGGGAAAAGTTTTGATTAGTTTTTCAAGCTAATTCCGAAGGCTAGTTGGCCTGTTTTGATCACCATGCAAGGTGTGTGAAATGGAATTAAAAGAACTACTTTTTATCCTTTTTCGTGATATAACAATTTGCTACAATGGACACAGTTTCAGCAAAAGTCTCACTGATGAACAAAAGCTATAAAAAAAATTTTCATCGGCAAGACATCATATAGGTCTCACCGATGGAAAACTCATCGGCAAGAGATATACCATCGGAGTGAAAATCTCAAGTCACACCGATCTAACAAGTCTTGCCGATGGAGTCCCGTGAGATGAAAGGTTTATTCAAAGGAGAATAAATATTTACAAAAGGTGCAAATAAATATCCTATTTTCATGGAAGGACTTATAAGGTGAGAATTTATTCAAAATATTTTCTACTCAGAAGAAAAATACTTTTCTAGAGAAGTTAATCAAATAGGTAATTATTTTACCTAAATAAATTTTTATGTGACAATGCATAAGGCAACGAGTGAAACAAGTGGGTGGTAATTGTTTTTACCCAAATCAAATATTTGCCAAGTAAAGGTAAAAATACACAATGGAAAATAGAATCCAAAAATTCAACACAAAGATTAAAATAAAGTATTATGAAATACTTTATTTTCAAGTGAAAGTATATCTAGTATCCTCTAATTAAAACAAGGAGAGGTAAATATTTTTTCACCTCTTGACAATGAAATTATAACATATTTTTATCGAGATGTGAAACCAAGGATTATAGAGTGAAGGTTATTTCACCCTGATGACATTTTATTAAAGGTGAAATAATTCCAGCAAAGAGTGAATACGTGAAGATTGCGATCAAAGAGAAAGGATACAATTAATTAAGTAAATAATCAAAATACATGTGGAATGAAGGCAAACCCTAACAAGGGTATTATTTTAATATGTCATAATGTTACCCTAACGAGTGAAATATTTCTACTCCGAAGATTGAGTGAGCGTGACCACAAGAGATTAATATTATTCATCACATGAAGGGAAATAATTAAATTTTAAAGGACTGAAGGCTAATGTTTTATATTTTGCATTAATAAAAATTGTTATCCCTCACAGAGATGGAGGTTTCATCGGCAGGAGACGACATATCGATAGGAGATATTTTAAAGCTCCCGATACAGTTATGTCCCACTGATAAAAATATATTGGAGTAACAGATAGAATGGTAATTCATATTTTGAAGACTCCAGATGAAGAAAATTACAAATGAAAAAGAGGTGAAGAAGATCCGGCTGCATCATATGCAAATGTGTTCTACACAAGCTTTTCATCCATCTGATACAATTGTTGCTGGAAGGGATGTAAATGGTTGAATATTAAAATGGCGAGGGCATGAAGAACACTCTTTATCCTCAGATACCATTATTAAGTGAAACGAGAATTTTTGACATATATTATAGTTGAAATACTCTGATGGACATGCCTGTAGAATGTGAAAATCTAAACAAAGCGCATAAGCTATTTGTGATCTCACAGAATACTACGATTACGGGTGTAAAGCCAGATCATTGCCAGAATCCTCCCTGCATTCTCGCCGGTAAATACACAGTTGAAAATTTGAAAAAGAAACCCTAATATAACTCATCGGCAAGACCAAATAGATCGGAGAAAACTTTTTAGATCTCTCCGATGATGTGCATTACACCGATGGGGTGGGCCACCAAAAATACGTTTGGGAAACATTGTGTAAAAAATATAAAATTATACAAGAAAATAGATGATATTTCAAAGTTATCGGTGAGCAAACTTTGTAAAAAATGGAGGTTTTATCGGCAAGAAATAGCATATCGGTATGTAGTATTTTAAAGCTCCCGATAAACTTATGTTACACCGATGGACCCTGCAAAGGAAAAGTAATAAAAAATATAAATAAATAAATATTTAGTGGTGCAAGAAATGAAATATTTTTCTGAGGTTTAAGAAGACATCAAACCTAAAGAATGATTTGCAGCAAAAGTATTTTCACCGAGGAAGAGAGAACGGGGTAATATTTTTACCCAAATTAATATTTTTAGCAAAACAAAGTGAAGACACACAAAGTAAATGTAATACGAAATATTTTTACTCGAGGAGTTAAAATGGGTGATTAAGTATGGTAAACATATGTACGAGTAAAATTGAGCTTGAAGTTTAATCAAAATATTTAATTTGCCAATGGCAACTAATTAAATATTTTATTTTGCCTAAAACAATTTAATGAAGAATCATACCAAAGGATGCACCGGTATGTGAAGGGTTGCAACCCTAAAAATACAAGATATATATGGAGATGCAAACAGAGATTAGGAAGGACATCAGTAGATTAGGATCAAGAGTAGATTAGGAAAAACATCAGTTAGATAACTGGATGGATTGACCAGTTGCCAAAACAAAATATTATGTTGTACATTGTAAAATCTTTCGAAACTGTATAGTGGAGAAAATATATGAATAAATGATTTAATATTGGTGTCTATTGTTTGTTGAGCTGAGCAATTATTTGGTTGTCTCCATACTGTTATTTCTTTGTTATTTGAACCTGAGTTTCCAAGTTGATATTTCAGTTTCATCGAGACACACTTGTTGTTTTCGTGTAATCAAATTAAGTGGTTTCCATTACAGATATAAAATCCTTTTGATTGATTACAGTAACCTGGAGGTAGCATTTGGATGGGTAAGAGCAGCCCTATAATTGTCAAGATTGCCATACTGTCTCCAACTCGATATTGTCTTGTTATTCAAATTGAGCATCAACTCCATTTGTCAATACACATTTGCTGTCATTGTGTGATTCTTTTGATCGGTTCCTTCAAGCAAGGATTAAAAAAATCCTTTCAATAAGTCACAGTAACCTGGTAAGATTCGAGTGGATCACTAAGTAGAGTTTGTCAGTCACATTCTTGCACGTTTATACAAGCTATAAACAAACACATGTGCCAAACAATTAGGAATGTAACCTATAAGTAAATCATATATCATATACACCTTGACTCCATTAGCCCAACAGAAATAGGCACTGGTCATACCAATTCCATTTTAGGATTCCATAAAATCTCATTCAAACAATTACATCTCAAATCTTAGTATTAGGAGTAGGAGTAGTTTAGAAGCTTGCATCTATTACATTTTATGCCATTGTGATAGATTTACTAATCCAATCAAGTCATATAGTGTTAAGTCTGCTTTAGTTACAAAGGTACACCCGCCTAGGTTTGCAGGACCTGAAGTGTAGGGAGCTAATAGCTCTGTCAGTTGGTCCAAAAACGTTGCAAATCCAAACATAGAGTCTGGCATCCTCTTAGGGTTAGCAACCTGCATTTTTGGGAACCAACAGGTGCGAAAGGGTACAAGATTTGGGATCTAGCGGATGAGAGAGTTCTATATAGTAGAAGTGTGATCTTCAGAGAGCTCAATCCTTCTTTTGTTGTCTTGCAGCTAGAGAAAGAAGAGAAGAAAGACAATGTGGTTAAATTTCCTTCCACCCCTGAGAAAGTTGAACCAAAAATATCTATTAGACTTGATAATGAGGAGAGCTCTAGTATCTTTGAAAGTTCATAAGAAGATGAAGTACCTCAACCTCAATCTTTGAGGAGGTCCTCAGAGATAAGATGGCAACCTGATAGGTTTGGTTATTCGTTGCATGATTCTAGTTGCATTTTTGCTTTGATTTCTAACACTAATGAGATTAGAACTATGAAAGAGGCTATGGGTATGAAAGATGCAAGTTCCTGGAAGGAGGCCATGGGAAGAGGAGATGGCTTCTTTAGAAAAGAATAATACTTGGGACTTGATTCCTTTGCTTAAAGGATGAAAACCTGTTGGATGCAAATGGGTGTTCAAAAAGAAATTTGGTGTAGATGGTAGTGTTTAGAAATATAAGGCTAGATTGGTTACAAAGGGGTATTCTAAGGTGGAGGGAATTAACTATGGTGAGATTTTCTCTCTCGTTGCAAAGCTGACATCTATTTGGTTCCTATTATCTCTTGCAGCAGTGTATGATCTCAAAGTGGAGCAGATGGATGTGAAGACAACATTCCTTCACGGTGACTTGCAGGAGGAAATCTATGTCACAACTAGAGCACTACGTGGTGAAAGGTAAAGAAAATTTGGTTTGCAAGTTGAAAAAGTCTTTGTATGGTTTGAAATAGTCTCTTAGGCTGTGGTACTATAAGTTTGATGCCTTTGTGTTGAGTATTGGATTTCTAAGATCAAAATCAGATCATTGTGTTTATTACAAGTTTGACAATTATCGCATTTGTTGGGATAAGTTGCCATTAACTTGCAATTCTAACCAATTCATGTGTCTCCAAAGTTCTTGGAATGTGTTCCCCAACACATAAGAATTTTGAGAGATTAATTATTTATTAATTATATCACTTTAACTTTTACAATCAGTTCCTAATTGATAAGGTCAAGCTTGGACGTCCATTTTAGAGTGGGGGCCATGAAGACTTTGTTGACTTCTCCTAAGTCTATTTTGAGAGTTTGATAGCTCCTAGTAAGTGGGAGTTAAACTTAGGCATCCCCTTTTGATGGGGACTTATATTTAGACTTGGAGTTGTTCTTTTTTATGTACATGAGTGGATAATGTTCAGACACCTTGCATGATATAATGTTGGAGTTAACTAAAGTGTTAGAGATAAATGAATTAGATATTGCTTGCATGAGTTCATAAAATCTTGCATGGACTTGCATATTTTTGCATGTCACTTGCATGTACTTGCATGTTGTTGCATGTTAATTGCATGTTGCTTGCATGTCACTTGCATGTGCTTGCATGTTCTTGCATGTTGTTGCATATTGCTTCTATGGACTTGCATGTGCTTGCATATTGTTGCATGTCACTCCTATGGACTTGTATGACCTTGCATGTTGTTGCATGCCAGTTATATGACCTTGCATGTAGTTGCATGTCAGTTTTGTGAGATTGCTTGCAGAACATTCCAACTCCAGAAACTTGCAAGATGGTACATCTCAGTGTTTTAGGTAATGGCTATCAAGTGCATGTTGTTGCAAATGCTTGCATGTCAATTTTAAGATATTACTTGTAGAACACTCCAACTCTAGAAAGTTACAGGATGGTACATCTTAGTGTTTCCGGTAATGGGTATTAGTTGCATATTGAATCTGGTGTTTGCATGTCACTTGCATGTACAAAACAAGATAATTCAGAATAACCTTGGGGACATCAATCCTGCATGTTGTTTGCATGAAATTGATGTGTATTGATCACTTCATTCAACAAAAAGTGATTGGGCAAATATGGACGCCCAATTGGAAGACTTTCTGTTGTTGCTTTTATTTGGAAATATGTTTGATGTTGGAAAAGTTAATTTGGGCAAACTTGGGCACCCACATATGGACAGGTAGTTAACTGAAGGCTTGACTTTTGTTTGAGTTCAGTCTTCTCAATTTGGAGTGCTTGGTTTTTGCGTGAGCATTGGTTGCTATGTTATCAATTACAATTTATTGTATTTTGAGTTTCAAACTTTCAAATTAAGAAGCTCTTGAATTATGAAGCTTCATTAATTAATTAAGAGCCCCATACATTTTCTAGAGAGTTGAATTATGAAAAAGATTTAGAAGAAAAAAGCAAGAATCTTTTGAAGAAAAAAGAAAGAAGCTTTTTTGAAATTTTTACAGGTTTGAAGATTGGAGAAGCTTTTGAAGTGTATCAAGGAATCAAAGGATTTTAGTATTGAATGTAATCTTTCACAAGAGATTTAATACAAGCATAAACACCTTTGGTGTGGAGTTATTTCCCTTAGGGGTTTCTCCACGTAAATGTTTGTCTTCTTCTTGCAAGTTATTTTCTTCTTGTACATTGATTAAGTTGGAGAAATACTCTAACATCTAAATTGAAAGTAATTTTCAAATTTACACATGCTATTAATTTCAAATTTGAAAATATTTTAAATCTATATAGCTATAACATTACCTTATTCTCTCTCTCATTTTCCAATAGCATTCTCATTAATGCATCATATGTCGATGATATGTTACTCATTGGGAATGGTAAAAGTTTGATTTCTAATTTGAAGTCTCAGTTGTCAGCACAGTTTGAGATGAAAAATATAGGGGTAGCTCGGTACATTCTAGGGATAGAGATTAGAAGAGACAGAGCAAACAAAAAACTTTGGTTAGGACAAAGTAAGTATGTTAACACTGTGTTGGAGAGATTTAGCATGGTAGATTGCAGACCTTTGACTGTTCCTGTTACGATGGGGACAAAGTTATCTGTTGCGGATTGTCCAAAGTCTCCTTCTGAGATGGAGGATATGAGCAGAGTTCCCTATGCTAGTGTGGTTGGCAGTTTGATGTATGTGATGGTATGTACTAGACTAGACATTTCCCAAGCAATGGGAGTTCTTAGTCAGTTTATGGCTAATCTTGGACGGGTACATTGGGATGTAGTGAAGAGAGTGTTTGGATATTTATGGGGTACTTTCTATTGTTATATGGAGCCTAATCAGACTTTGAGGTTAAATTTGCCCTTTTTATCGACATGGTTTCTCCCCAAATTATTTAATGGGGGTTTGGGGGTAGTGCCCCTAAGATGGGGTCAAGGGAGTTATTTTTCTATTGGCCGACATAAAAAAAACCCTATTGTGTAACCAACATAAGTCTTGATAAAAATGACTAAGGGTTAGGGTTTCTGTTGATATTGTATTGTAGCATTTGTAGTGGTATTGAGTTGCAAGGATTGCTGGTTGTGTGGGAAACTAGGTCATCTAAACAAAGATTGTTGGTCTCGGAAGAATAAAGGAGACAAACAAGAAGGCAATAAGGAGGCAAATGTGGTAAGTAATAAATCTGAAGATGATGCTTTGATTCTTTCCCTAGATAATGCTAATGATTCATGGGTTTTAGATTCAGGGGCCTCATTTCATGCTACGCCCCATAGAAGTTATTTTCTTGATTATGTCCAAGGGGATTTTAGGCTAGTTTATTTGGGAGATAATGAACCCTATCAGATTGTTGGAAAGGGAAGAATCAAGATTAAGTTGCAGAATGTGAATCATTGGTTGAGTAGGAATTTAATTTCAGCAGGGCAGCTAGGTGATGAAGGTTGCACAGTTACTTTTAATGATAAAAATTGGAAGGTTTCAAGAGGTGCCTTAATAGTAGCAAAAGGTCTGAAGGTAGGCACCTTATATCTTTGTATAGGTCATATTGTTCCTTCTACTTTAGTTGTTGCAGAAAAAAAAAAATAGGTTCAGGAACAGTTGCTGCGGGTTCATAGGAAGAGACTGAAACAGCTATTGCAAATTATGAGACAATACTATGGCATAACAGACTTGGGCATATGAGTGAAAAAGGTATGATGGTACTTTATTCTAAGAAATTTTTACCAGGTGTGAAATGTATTAATATGGATTTTTGTGTGAAAGTTGTGTATGGGAAACATAAGAGAGTTAGTTTTCTCAAGGATGGGAAGCAAAAGAAAGATAAAAAGTTGGATCTTGTGCATATAGATGTATGGGGACCGGCTCAGGTATCTTCTCTCAATGGCTCTTGGTATTATGTTATATTCATAGATGATGCAACTAGGAAGGTTTGGATTTATTTCTTTAGGTAGAAATCTGATGCATTTGAAACATTTAAGAAATGGAGAAGCTTGGTTGAGAATGAAACAAGTAAAAAATTAAAATGTCTCAGATCTGATAATGGTGGTGAGTATTTCAACAAAGAATTTAAGGATTATTGCTCCTTTAATAGAATTCGTAGGTAGAAAATGGTTCCAAGGACTCCACAAGAAAATGGAGTGGCTGAGTGCATGAATAGGACAATAATGGAGCATGCAAGGAGCATGAGATTGTATGTTGGGCTGCCATTAAACATGTGGGCAGAGGCTGTCAATACCACTGTATATTTAATTAATAGAGGTCCTTCAGTTGCTTTGGGCTATGGTATTCTAGAGGAAGCATGGATAGGTAAGAAGGTGAGTAATTCTTTTCTCAAAACCTTCGAATGTGAAGCATTTGCACATGTAGATTTGGAAAATAGAACCAAGCTAGATGCAAAATAAAAAAAGTGTATCTTCGTTCGTTATGACATTGATGAATTTGGTTATAAGTTTTGGGATCTTGAAAATCTAAAAATTGTGAGAAGCAGGGATGAATTCAATGAAAAGGTGTTGTACAAAGATTAGTTGCAGCAACATGAGAAGAAAGAAAAGGATTATGTGGTGCTAGATGATACTCCAAACAGTGATGTTCTAGTGGTTCCTCATGCTCCGCAATGGCAACAAGAAATACCACAAACTCTAGTGAATGTTAGACGGTCAACAGGGCTAAGTAGACCTCCTGAAAGGTTTTCTCTCTCTTTGTTTTCTATTTTGTTAATAAATGATGGTGACCCAAAAGGGTATGATGAAACTATGCATGTGGATACAAAGGTTCAGTGGGAGCTTGCAATGAAAGAAGAAATGGACTCCTTACTAAAAAATTACACTTGGGAATTATGTAAGTTGCCTAAAAGTAAAATGGATTTACTAAACAAATGGGTTTATAGGCTGAAAGAGGAAGATGGAGGCAAGAAAAGATTTAAAGCCAGGTTAGTTTTAAAAGGATTTGCACAGAAAAGGGTATTGATTTTGATGAGATTTTTTTCTCCAGTTGTTAAGATAACTTCTATTCGTATTGTTTTAAGTATTGTGGTTGTTGAAGATTTATATTTGGAATAGCTAGATGTGAAAACTATTTTTCTCCATGGTGATTCAGAGGGGGAGATATATATGGAACAACCACAGGGATTTGAGGTCAAAGGTAAGGAGAAATGGGTGTGCAGATTGAAGAAGAATTTATATGGCTTGAAACAAGCACCTCGGTAATGGTATTTGAATTTGATAGTTTTATGGTTGAGCAAAGCTATAGCCAGTGTAATTCTGACTGTTGTGTTTATTTTAAGAGGTTGGATAATGATAGCTACATTATTTTATGTTTATATGTTGATGACATGCTTGTAGCAAGGTCTAACATGGATCACATAAGAGAGTTAAAACAACAGTTAGCACAATCATTTGCTATAAAGGATTTGGGGGCAGCAAAACAAATCCTTGGTATGAAAATTTGTAGATATAGGAAGAACAAAAAATTTACTCTATCTCAAGTTGATTATGTTGAAAAGGTGTTGCAGAGATTCCATATGGAGAATGTAAAAGCTGTCAACACACCTTTGCCTAGTCATTTGAAATTGACTAAGGAGATGTGTCCTAAGACAAAAGAGGAGGAAGAAAAAATATCCAAGGTACCATATGCTTCATTTGTAAGAAGTTTAATGTACGCCATGGTATGCACGAGACTGGATATTGTACATGTTGTAGGAGTCGTAAGTAGGTATATGAGTGATCTCATATTGGAGCATTGGAATGCAGTAAAATGGATTCTTAGATATTTGAGAGGTACATCTAATAAACATTTATGTTTTGGGGGCTCTAATACTGATTTAGCAGGCTATGTGGACTCAAATTTGGCAGGGGATATTGATACCAAGCAGAGTACTACAAGTTATGTCTTTACTGTAGGTGGGACAGTGGTGATTTGGATCTCTAGGTTGCAAAAGGTGGTTGATTTATCCACCACGGAGGTAGAGTATGTAGCTGCAACAGAGGCAAGTAAGGAGATGATATGGCTACAATCTTTCATGGAAGAATTAAGAAAACAACAGGCTAACAATTATTTGTTTACAGAAAATCAAAGTGCCATACATCTTGCAAAGAATTATGCCTTGCATTCAAAGACCAAACACATACAGCTAAGGTATCACTTCATCCGATTGGTGTTGGATGATGGATAGTTATGGCTGGAAAAGATACATACAGATGAAAATCTAGCGGATATGTTTACTAAGGCAGTGACAAGTGAGAAGTTGAGCTCCTCTTCAACTTCGGTTGGTCTTCAAAACTAAAAACAATAAAAACAAAACAAGGTCCAGGGTGTTTATTTCCAATGGGAGCTATAGGGTTAGCGGCGTTATGATCAATCTCCAAGTGGGAGATGATATGTTGTGGAGTCTGATCAGTCTCCAAGTGGGAGATTGTTGTTATATGGAGCCTAATTAGACTCAGAGGTTAAATTTTCCACACTTTTATCGGTGTGATTTCCCCCCAAATTATTTAACGGGGGTTTGGGGTTTGGGGGCCCCCAAGACAGAGTTATTTTTCTATTGGCTGACATAAAAAAACCCTATTTTGTAACCAACATAAGTCTTGATAAAAATGGCTAAGGGTTAGGGTTTCTGTTGATATTGTAATGTAGCATTTGCAGCAGTATTGAGTTGCAAGGATTGCTAGTTGTAATCAGTTTGATTTGCTGGATAATAATATTGGACTCTCTATTGGTGGATGTAACCTGAGTTTGGGTGAACCACGTTAAAAATTGTCTCTCGCTAATATTATTTCTGTGTATTTTTATTCCTCTGTTTAATCTTTATTTTCATTTAATTGATATCTTCTACATGCAATACCTAACACTTCCAAGTATTCCTTATGTTATCATGGTTATCCTACAGAACCTTGGCATTCACTTTGTATTCATGGATTTGTGGATTCAAATTGGGCAGGTGATATTGACAACAGGAGAGCCACCAGTGCTTATGTGTTCACTATGTTTGGTGGTGCCATTAGTTGGATGAGTAAGAAGCAACCTGTGGTCGCTTTCTCCACTACTGAAGCTATGTACATGGAAGAAACTCATGCTTCTAAAGAAGCTATTTGGATTAAGAGATTGCATTCTAATGTTGGGTTTGAAGCAGGGAAGATTACTATTTGTTGTGATAGTCAGAGTGCCACATGGTTGGTGAAGAATCCTACTTTCCATGCATGGACTAAGCATATTGATGTCTAGTACCATTTTTTTCGTGACATGGTAGAGGATGGGAAGGTAAACTTGGAGAAATTTGACACTTTGATGAATGTTGTAAAATCCTTGACAAAACCCGTGAGCACAGATAAGTTCAGATGGTGTTCAGAGTTTATGGGCCTCTTGGCCCCTAGCAATTAAATCATGGTGTTGATACTCCCTTTTCTCTTGCAAGGTGTTTGACACGTGGGAGAATGTTAGGAAAAGTGTCTCAACCTTGCAACTACAAAAGGTTACTATTCTTCCCAGTTTTGGTCTTTTTGAATACCCTTTATCTTGGAGAATGATATAGAACTTTCAAAGTTTCCAAAAGGGCTAAAAATGGCGAGACTTACTATTTTTAGTAATTCTACATTTGACCTCGAATTTGTTGATAACTGAGAAGGGGGGGGGTGAATCAGTTATCCTAATTATTTCCCTTATTAAACTTTCCTCTTAATTGAAGCAGCATAAAATCAAACACAAAACATAAGCCATGAAATAAGAAACACATGACACAGTATTTTTGACGTGGAAACCCTGTTAAGGGAGAAAACCACGGGGTGATTAACCCAAGAATTATTCTCTGTTAGAAGAATAGGAAATTACAAAAATGGCACTTGCCAATTAGGGCTCACTGCCCGAGCACACTGCTCACAAGAGGCTCACTGCCTACAAGAAGACACACTGTCTTACAAAGTGATTAGAATCACAGTCTTGAACTGATTGGAAGCATCTGCATATGCTGGAGTTCAGTTCCGGTTAGGTTCAGTATACTGATCTGCTGCACTTCATCTTTCCTCTGTTCTTTAGTCTGCTGTCCTTTCACATACCGGATCTTTCTTGTTACTTCTGCTCTACTCTGGACTTGTTCGCATATATTCACACACCTTTCACAACTAAATCCATCCTCTATATATATCCGCACAAGTAATTTCATCATCTTTCTAGTCGGCATCCAGAACAGTCTAGTTTCTTACAAACTTAGTTCTGTCGGCTGAATCCTTGCTCACCAAGCAATGCGGATCAAGCATATACTTGTAGATATCATCAATTATGTCGGCCAAACATGATTCATGCCTCCGCAACCTTTATCATCATCTGTAACACATCCGGAAAGTAGTTTGATACTCAGTCAGTCAGTTCTTCCTCTGTTTTCACTGTCTCTCAGGAATCCGGTACTCAACTATTCATATCTTTTTCCTTGTCCATCTCCGGAGGCTAAATCCTTGGAATATACTACTCAAGATAGTCCTCTTGACTTCCCCAGATCCGCACTGCACCAAGACACTTCCTCTGAGAGATCCGGACCAATCTGTCGGACCTTGCCACATGCTCTGTTCTTGTTCACCGGACCACCACAATCTTCAATCTGACTTCCGGTAGAGACATATCATGACTTGCGGATATGTGGGATGACCTTTGTTGCCATCAATGACAACAACCATGAATCCATATAGTGTCTCTTGCCAACAATCTCCCCCTTTGGCATTGATGGCAACACTTAGTGAAAAAATGACTAAGTGTTTACACTATGCTCCCCCTCTGCTGATGCTCTGTCTTTATATACAATTTCCGGAACTCCCCCTGAGTTGGATTCCTCATTTTTCACTGCTCCTCACTCCCCCTTTGACATCAATGGCAAAGGGTAGGGTCCGCACACCAAAATTTTCAAAAATTTTCTATATATAGCCGCATATTTACATACTCACATATACTGCAGAATGTCTGCAAAGGATGTCTGCAGTTGAACCATTTCAGTAGCCCAACTTAGCTTCATTCTGTCCAAGATTGAAATGTGACCACTCAACAAAAATGCAAAAGCTTCTGCCCGCCTGAGATCTGTCGGATCTTTTGTATGGGCGGTGGTCTGGGCATCACTGATGGCCTCATGCATAGTTTCCAACTTAGGGACTATAATCCTTCTAAGTTCTCCCATCCGGTTGGTAATGTTCTTCCTCTCCTTCTCAAGATTCTTTATTTCATTCAAGACTGCAATAGTCTGACATTCTTGATTTATTATAGAGGAAGAGAGAGGATCAAAACTTTGAGATAAGCTTTGAAGCTTGTCCTGTTCCTCTTTTATTTTCTTGTCAATTGCTGCTGTTGCCTTTGACCAAGATATACAAAATTTGTAGATGTCACCGCCATCCTTAAAAGCATTTTCTAAACTCTTTATTCCAATGCTTACAATCTTCCTATCCTTAGAGATTAATTCTAATATTTCAGAAAATCTCTTATCCAAAAATTCCTTCCGGACCTTTTCTTCAGCTGATTTTTCTAGAGAATTAAAATGTGTATCAATACTGCTGACTAAGGTTTTTAGATTACCGGAAGTGGAGGCTGTCGGATCTATTTGGATTGATGGCATGATCTTTACAAGTACTCCGGAAGCAGCCTCTATCAACTCACAGTCTTCCATATGAGACTTCAGGAGCTTTTCATTTGCCTTGGCATTTGCAAATGAAGCTATCTTCATTGTTTGTACCGGAGAGAGAGAGTCAAAATCAAATGGACCTTTTAGAAGCTCCGGTTCATCAATCTCTAGAGTTTCTTTGCTCAAAAATTGTTGAACAGTTTGTGCAGTGTCTCTTGCCGGAGACAGATGTTTCTTTTCTTCTGCAGTCTTAGAACTGTCAACCTCTTTGTCTGTCACCACTGCTTCCTTCTCCTGCAACTGCTCTTCTTCTTTGGATCCGGAGACTGTAGGGGAAACCGGAGGAGAGATGCTTGCTTGCTCATGGGCCACTTCTTCTGGAGCAGAGGGTCCCAAGTCTTCACTTGTCTGTTCATGGCTCACTTCTTCCGGAACAGAAGATTCCAAATCAGCAGCTGTTTCTGCACCTAAGTCCTCTACAACAGGAAGATTGAACCTTTTGAAGGCCTTCCGGAGGATCTCTTCTGTCTCTTGTGCCACTTTGTCAGTCTCACCAAGCATGAGCTGATTCATCCTGGCTTTACTTCTGAACTCATCTCTGCAGTCCTTGAAGATCATGTTCATTGTCTTGGGATCAATTTGAGGATATAGCTGAATAGCTATCTGCTCCCGGATCTCAAGATCTTTGGCATGAGCATTATTCTTTCTTACTTCCATTTCCTTCTCTAGGCTTTTAGGAATGAGTGATATGATCTCAATGAAAGCCTTATTGTATGTGTTCAGATATTTAACTGTGGCTTCCTGCAGAGTCTTTTGGTCTGCCTCACTGAAGTCATCATAGGATTCAGTCATTGGTTGAAGGTTTCCATCCACCGTGACCGACTTGATTATGCTCTCTAGTGACAGAGTGGGCTTTTCAACAGTTACCTCTGCCATTTCCTCCTTGTCTTGGCCTGTGGAGGGCTTACCGGATCCTTTCTTTTTCTGTTTCTTTACTTCTCTTACTCCTTCATCTGATTCTGTCTCCTCTTCATCCTTTTGGCTTTCATAAGCCCTTGATGCTTTTGTCTTGGATCTTTTACCGGATGCCTGGACTTCCGGTTTTGAGCTTTTGGTTGTGGAAGGTGCAGATCTCTTTGATGATCTGGTCCGGGTGGGGGTTTCAACCGGAGCACTTTCTTTGCTTTTCTCTTCTTCCTCAGCCTTTCTCCTCTTTTCCCGGCTGGCATCAAGTGCCTCTTTTGAGATGCCTAGGCCTTGAGCAATGTGCTCTACTTCTTTTCTCACTTTTCTTTTAATCTCAGGTTCCCTGAGTTCTACATGTAATTTCACGCTCAGCTCCTCAAAGGTTCCAAACCTTTCTGCCTTAGGATCTTTGGGCTGACTTAGCATGTGTTGAACATGCAGCTCTACTATCTGTTCATCAACTTCATACCCCATGGGCATGATCCAGACAGTCCTTGGCTCCACTGCCTCCATTAGGCACTGATCAGTGTCAACCATAAAACATACTGAGTCCTTGTATTTCTCAATGAGTGACTGGGGAATTCTCTCTCTTGCTTGCATCATGCTCTGAAAGTTTTTGAAGTATCCCCATAGAGCTGTATTTCTCGCTTTTGCATCCCCAAGTCCATGCAAATAGTCTCTTATCTGGACTGCAACAGGTTTGTCATTCTGCCATACCCATCCACTTGTTCCGGGTAGCTCATTCATGAAGTAAAAGAATAGACATACAATGAGAGTACCATACTTAAAGGAGTTCTTCTTGTCTTTCTTGATTTTCTGTACATTTTCCATCAATTGGCTTAGTAGTAGTTCACAAAGATCATAATCTGCATTCTTTCTTAGCATTTCATATGCTGTGTATATTGCAGTTCCGGATACAGAATTCTCCCTACTGGAGTGATAGATCTTGTATCCTATTATCATTGATGCATATTTGATATCCGGATCCGAAATATCTTCAATGGTCATTGCCCTCTTATCATATTTTGATCCGGTGGCCTCAGTTACAACGTTGTTCTTGACAGATTTGAGGATAGGTACCCCCCCGGAAGAGTATAGACCAGTTACTGCTCTAATTGCTTCTTTTGTGATCTTACAGGGTCTATCTAGCCAAAGGAAGTCGTCATGCATCCTGCTCAGTACATACCGGACCCATTCATCTTCTTCAAAGCTAGGGAAATGAATGAATTGCTCAAATTGTTTCTTCTGGATACCCTTATACTCTGGTTTGAGCTCAAAAGCATTGTCTATCAGTTGCTTGTGATAGAGGTCTCTTAATTTGAATTCCCCAAATTCCTCAATGTTTGCGTGTATGTAAACCCTAATATCTTCAGTATGTAAGACTCCGTGGGGAACACTAGAGAAGGCTCCTAGTGGATCTACCTCCAATGATTTGTAGGGATGTTTATTGAATGAGGGGCGAGGTCTATCAGAGATCTTAACTATGTTTGGAGTAGCCATTCTTCAAGGATTTGCAGTGAGGCAATGAAAAACGAAGAATACCTTAAGCGCCTTCGGTTTGCACGGAGTGGTTGGATTGATTTCTTTATGCAATAGCTTCGGCAGGAGATCCTTGGTGTGCTTGATGAACCTTGTTGCAGAGCTCCACTATTCGCTTCTTCTCAAGTGTAGAATGAGCAGATAACTTTTGAGAAATCCCTTATATTGCTCCGCAAACCCTAATATCTGTCTGCAATAAATGCTTCACCTGCATTATTCCGGTTTACCATGTCTGGACAGCTTGGAGTATCCCGGATTAGTCCTGATCACTGAATATCATTCGAATCTTTAAATCATGAATAAATCTAGGTAACATATTACAAGAACATCCCAAACACTCTGTCCAATCCGCAAGACAAGATCGTGCACTTCCGGATCTCTCCGGACCTTTTTGTAATCCTTTATCATACCGGAGCACCTCCCTGAACAGGTCTAACTTAATCGAACACAGCTTCTTCATAACTCCATGCGGACCTCTGAAAACCTGACTGAAGCATCTCAGGACTTATATCTACAAACCCTTTAATCCGCATCTTGTGCCACATCCGGCACAACTTGTTTGGCTGGGGGAACAGAATCTTCTTTGAGTCTCCCCCTGAGCCTGAGCTCACTTTTTAATTTCCGGAAGAAATATCAGCACCAGAATCTGGTGCGGATCCAACCTCTACATTCTCTGAGATTTTCTTCACCCAAATCTTGCTCATCTGATTCCTAACTTCATCCGCATTCATCTTTTGTTTACCCTTGTCTTGATTCTGATTATATACCGGACCTCTTTTGTCCTGATTCTTGTTTCTGCAGACTTTAGCATTATGACCGGACCTATTGCAGATTTGGCAAATAACATTTCTTTGCATATTTAACTGATATCCCCTTGATCTGCATTGATTAGCCATATGACCTACTCTATTGCATGTAAAGCATCTACCTTTGAATGATTTGTTTACTTGCATAATTCTGCATTCATGGGATTTGTGTCCATACCTTTTGCAGTTGAAGCACTGTCCGGAGAAGGATGAATTAATCTGATTCATTCTCATTCTGCACTGATTAGCTTTGTGACCAAAATGGTTGCAGCTGTGGCAGTATCCATTGAAGGATGGATATTTTTGAGCATTTGGCTGTCTTACCGGAGGTCTTCTAGGCCTGCTCCTTGGATTTTCTGATCCAAGATTCCTCTGACCGGATCCGGAGCTTTCTCCTTTCTCATATCCCAAGCCATACTTGTCATCTGTCCTCTTTTGACTTCCAAGAAGAATTTCAAGTTGAGCAGAACTTATCTTGAATTTCTCTTTATATTCATTTGCTGTTTGAAGGTCTCTTTTGAGAGAGGCAATTTGATCCTCAAGTTTTCCTTCATTATCTTTGGAATCTTCAAGATCAGATTCAAGGTGTCTGATAATCCTGTCCATCTGGTGGCATTCTTCTGATTTTTCTTTAAGAGATTGTCTTAGATTGTCTTCAGCCTTTCTTTTTTCTTCAATCTCTTGAGTAAACTTTATAGTTCCTGATTCCATTTCATGTCTTAACATAATGACTTCTTTTGATAACTTTTCACATAACTTGGTTTGCTCAGTCAATTCCTCACTTGTATTGCTTTCTTCACTTTGTCTTGCCAACTGTTGAAGCAGCTCCTTTCTCTTTTTCATAGAGAGACTTAATTTGTCTTTTAATTCTCTTATGAATTCATCAGCCTGTTTGAGTCTTTCCTTTAATTCACTGACTTCAGAATTTGACTGTTCAAGATCCTCAAGGGCAGTCTTGAGTTGCTCCCTTAAACCATATGCATCCATTTGAAATCCCAGATCTTCCTCAAGCTGTTAGGCTCTATTAGGAGGAACTTAGCTCTGATACCAATTGTTGATAACTGAGAGGGGGGGGGGGGTGAATCAGTTATCCTAATTATTTCCCTTATTAAACTTTCCTCTTAATTGAAGCAGCATAAAATCAAACACAAAACATAAGCCATGAAATAAGAAACACATGACACAGTATTTTTGACGTGGAAACCCTGTTAAGGGAGAAAACCACGGGGTGATTAACCCAAGAATTATTCTCTGTTAGAAGAATAGGAAATTACAAAAATGGCACTTGCCAATTAGGGCTCACTGCCCGAGCACACTGCTCACAAGAGGCTCACTGCCTACAAGAAGACACACTGTCTTACAAAGTGATTAGAATCACAGTCTTGAACTGATTGGAAGCATCTGCATATGCTGGAGTTCAGTTCCGGTTAGGTTCAGTATACTGATCTGCTGCACTTCATCTTTCCTCTGTTCTTTAGTCTGCTGTCCTTTCACATACCGGATCTTTCTTGTTACTTCTGCTCTACTCTGGACTTGTTCGCATATATTCACACACCTTTCACAACTAAATCCATCCTCTATATATATCCGCACAAGTAATTTCATCATCTTTCTAGTCGGCATCCGGAACAGTCTAGTTTCTTACAAACTTAGTTCTGTCGGCTGAATCCTTGCTCACCAAGCAATGCGGATCAAGCATATACTTGTAGATATCATCAATTATGTCGGCCAAACATGATTCATGCCTCCGCAACCTTTATCATCATCTGTAACACATCCGGAAAGTAGTTTGATACTCAGTCAGTCAGTTCTTCCTCTGTTTTCACTGTCTCTCAGGAATCCGGTACTCAACTATTCATATCTTTTTCCTTGTCCATCTCCGGAGGCTAAATCCTTGGAATATACTACTCAAGATAGTCCTCTTGACTTCCCCAGATCCGCACTGCACCAAGACACTTCCTCTGAGAGATCTGGACCAATCTGTCGGACCTTGCCACATGCTCTGTTCTTGTTCACCGGACCACCACAATCTTCAATCTGACTTCCGGTAGAGACATATCATGACTTGCGGATATGTGGGATGACCTTTGTTGCCATCAATGACAACAACCATGAATCCATATAGTGTCTCTTGCCAACAGAATTGACCCAAAATTTTTCCAAAAGGTCCAAAACGACTAAGTAAACATCTCGGGTGAGTTTCGACTCAAGATCATATCTGGATTGCGAGATATTAAAGTTTATGTTTTTTTAAAACTACAAAAAAAGTTTTGAACTCAATTTTGAGGCACTTAGATGTCCCTAAAAGCCCCAAAATTTTTCCTTACCGACAAATTCAATTATAGCTTAATAAATCTCTTCACAAACTTTCCAATGCATTAAACAGTTCGTCAATCAGACACCCAGATCAAAAGTTATGACCTCCAGAAGTTGGACCTCCTATTTTTTGGGAAATGTGAAAATGTGTTGGACACTCAAAAGAGTTGTAAAGGGAAGAGTTACATGTGTTGGTGTGTGATTTGGCATAGCACAAGGCATCTTTGATTGGAGATAATTTGGGTACCACTTTTGGGTGGTTTTGGCTCATGGTTTTGTAATTACCGTTGACGGTTTATTGTATTGTATCTCCTATATATTAGGAGATTGAGATGGAGGTTGTGTGTAAGATTCTTATAGATGTTGTATTACCTCCTAGATCTCTAGCTGATTAATACTCTTGTGAAAGCTTGCTCTGCAAGTATATTGTAATCTTCTTGATTTCTGAATAATATATTGGGCGGCTTTGGAGTGTGGAGTTTTTTACCTGAAAGGGTTTTCCCCACATATATCTTGTGTTGTGATTTTTGCATTTGATGTTGCTATTACCTTTTTGTTAATGTGCATCTAATAACCTGTAACTGTAAAAGTTAAAATTTGCATAAATCTTTCCTCAGTAGATCAGTGTAGGAATCGTTTTCACATACCTTGCTTCCTTTCATCTGCACCCTTTCAAGACTTTGGCCTCAAACTTTAGGTCTTCCATCCAAATGGATATCTTAGGCATGGTCTGGACCATCATGATGTGCCTACTCAACAACACCTGGTTTGGTAGCCTTTGTATTATCTTCATCTTGGTAAGGTTCTGAACATTCTGATCCAACCCTGTCATGCACTTTGCCTTCAGAGCATATGCCTTATTCTTGATGAATATTAGGGTGTCCCATTTTGATAAAGTGGTTCAGATGACCTCCTCCCTATCCTTTAAGAACTTTTGGAACCACCCCTCCATGACCTATGCTTGATGCTTCTTTTATCTAGATCAGTTATTTGTTCTTGTGTCACCAACACCAAATTGGTTCGAACCTCTAGCATTGAAATACCTAGGGTGAATAGCCACTTAATGAATGTCTTGAGCTAGGCAATGCACCCTTTTAACTCCTGCTTCTTAAGTTTACCTTTCCTGATCCTGGCTGTGATAGTCTCTACACTGTCTTTGAGCTCATCAATTTCTTGCTTTGCAATGGCATGCCCCAAGTCCAGAGTAGTTATCTGGTACTTATTATCACATAGAATTGCACCCATCTTGGAGAGAGTCCAAGCATTCTAATGACACAATGGGAATGATCTCAAGGTGTGGGACCTTGCAATATGAGATCAGACCTCCAGAGAAGGTTGGCTCCTCATTCTAAGCCTAAAGCTTAGAGAAATTAACTAAATCTAGTGCTAATGCTTGTAGGGGAAAAGGGATAAAAGGAAACAGAAGGAGAAAAGGTGATGCACCAGATTTAATATGTAGTAGTTAATCTGAATCAACACAACAATGATCTCAACTCTAAAGAACTCACATAGACTTGCAATTCTGATAGAGGTTATGGAGTAGAAAACCCTAACCTATAAAGGAGCCATTTTACTCACAAGATAGATTATAATTTTAAATAAAACAGAGAGATAGAATACAAGAGAGGTAAAATATTAGAACTATATTGATCATGAAGGTCAAATGACCATTATAGAGCAAGACAAATTATAGCAAAAGTAGACACAAAATAATCAATTACATTCATTGTTGAATCCAACTAGAAGACATCAAAGGCCTAGCTACAGGCACAATGCATTAGGTTCTAGTGATTCCTACATTTGCATTACAAGGTTTGACTTCAAAATTCTGGCAGCATAACAGCCTAGAAGAAACTAACTAACTGCCAAGAAATCAAATTTTACATAATTTATACTAATCTTGTTCTCTGCAGTCAACACTAAAACTGGTCATAGGGACCCAGGACAGCCCATACCCCATTCAATTCTCTGATCAAAACCCTCTTTCAACTAGGATAGAGCCCATACCTCTGGCGAACCTGCAACCTCTACAAATGGATGCTTACACACATGATTGACAAGAGCATTTAAGAAGGAATGCTAAAGAGTCATACTAGACACCTAAAAAAATTTGAATTGTAGCTGCAACTATACCTTAGCATTGAAGAACTATACTATTCCATGCAACTTTATTCAGCTCTGATTGTGGAATAATTGCTGAGTACGGCTACCTACAAGAATTCAATGCCAAAAATCTGCCCCTTCCAAAGCTTTTACAACACTTCAAGTCAGCAACCTATTCTAATATTTAGATATGCATATCCATATCCAGATCATGAATTTTGGATAATAATTTCAAAGAGTAGATCCACTAGTGCTTATGTGTTCACTATATTTGGTGGTGCTATTAGTTGGATGATTAAGTGGCAACCTGTGGTTTCTTTCTCCACTACTGAAGTTGAGTACATGGAAGCAACTCATGCTTGTAAAGAAGCCATTTGGCTTAAGAGATTGTGTTCTGATGTTGGGTTTGATGCAGGGAAGATTACTATTTTTTGTGACAGTCAGAGTGCCATATGTTTGGCGAAGAATCCTACTTTCCACGTGCGGACTAAGCATATTGATGTCTAGTACCATTTTGTTCGTGACATGGTAGAGGATGGGAAGGTAAACTTGGAGAAAGTTGACACTTTGACGAATGTTGAAAGAGGATGAAATTCTAAGACAATTTGACTCTTGGATCATGTAGAAATTCTACAGGATGGATAAGTTATTCACTGTCAAAGTTGTGGTCAATGGGCATATGGATATCCAAGAATATCCTCAAGGTCTACACATTTGCCAATATCCGGATGATATGGACAGATTGAAAACATTAGTCTTAATATCCTGATATCCAGATGCACCCGTCAAATTTACCTCAGTGGTCAATTGGGGCATCATCCTCATGGATATCTGATGTCAGGATATTAACTTGATATCTGGATATTAGCTTAATATCCAGATGCTTCTTTATGTTCATGCTCATGAAACTGACGTCTATATCCTGATGACATCATCTACATATTAGGAAGGTCATGATATTAGGACTTGACAAACATCCATGCCGAAATGTCCTGATGATGTCATCATCATAAGACACTTCTTTGGATTAAAGGATCCGAATGACGTCATCAGGACATTCACCTTAAGGATCAGGACATAGAGAGACATCCAGAACCTAGCTTTAAATCTAAACCATTGGATGAAGTCACCCTAGATAAATCGATAGCCATCACACATCACATTTTGAACATCGGCGCTAAGAACATAAACGTGATGCAAAGAACATGCGTAATGAACTGAGGATGCTAGCACCTGGCACTAGAAGGTCCATCACACATCGCGACTCTTCATTTTTCCTTATTATACCATTTGTGATGCGAAGGAGGGATGCGACGGAATGTAGAGCGTACATGTGTCGCCAAATTAGGGGCCATCGCACATCATAGATAAAGGGGAAGAACTAGAAACACAAATGCGATGTATTGGACGCACGTGATAGGGAAACTTAAGTGAAACAATTTTGCACATGTGCCAAAATATGTTTTAAAAGGCGGCTGGCATTAGGAAAAGAACAAGGGGGGGCCCAATAAAATAAAACATTAGACCCGGACTTAGGATAAAAGTGGAGATATTTTGGGTCTAGATATTTGACATGAGTTTTAACAAGGCGCGGGCTGGGAGGCCAACCTAAAACTATGAAATGAATATACCCCACTGCCAAAAGACCATAGGGTTTGAATTTAAATTCCTTAAGAGCATAATTTTCAAATGTTGTAAAACCCTAGACCCTGGACACCAGAAAACTGAAGATTTGTAGAGCCATATATGTTCAGGGAATTTCAACAAATATGAAGGTGAACAATTTGACTCAGGTAGAGTAAAATGGGTCAATAGTAATCGTTTATGCTTATTTCTCCTTTTGCCTTATTGACTATAGGCATAACCAATTGAGCTTTCCTACATCCTATAGCATCTCTTCTAATAGAAGATATTGATGTTGCCTTTCTCCTAGGTTTTATTTCTTCCACTGAAAATAATGACTTGAAATTAAATGGAATCAAATTAATTGGAGGGTCATTTACCTCTGAGGCCAACCAATTCAGGACATTGGGTGTAAGTCCTTCTTGACTAGACTGTTTAATATGAACATCTTTGACTGCCAATTCATTCCCTTTTTCTCGTCCCTTCTCCTATTGGGAAGTCCCCTACTGGGGAACTTCCTGTTGAGGATCTTCTTGTTGCAGAGTTTCTTGTTGATGAAGAGTTTCATCTTTATCCTGTTCTTCCTCGACCTATTTCTCTTCCTTGTTCACCTCAAGATCTAATCCATCATTAGGATCTCTAATGCCTGTGTCTTCTTCCATGGCCAATGTATCTACCTCCATAGGTTGATGTTTAGGATTTCCCGTCTCAAGGTGTGGCTCTTCAACTTCCTAGTCCTTTATGCTTTTCTCACTTATGGAGCCTTTATCTCCTCCACCTTGGCATGTGTTGGTTGAGGTTCATCTGATTGTGATGCCTGATGTGTGAACAAGGAGGAGACTGAATCATTTGTCATGTCATTAGTGACTTGATCATCAGTTAGGTCCATGACCTGACTTAAGTGCAACTGTAATTCTTCGGCCCTTGCTTACTGTTGTGCCTTTGCTTCCTCATCCATTTCTTGTTTTACTTGACTAATTTGTTGGATCTTTTGGCCTTTAGGAAGCTCTACCATGTGACTCCCACTTTGAACTTGATGGGCCACTACTTGATGCGCTAAATGGGCTTGTATTGTAGCTTGTGGTGACAACTCTACCTGAGGTTGACCCGACGTGAACATATGCTCCATTGGGGTGGGTCCTGATGCCTCAGCTTGTGTGTCAATAGACTTTGAAATGGCACCCCTCATGGGTGTGGTAGGCATCCTTCTCCTTTGTCTAGGGATTTCTACCCCCTGCAATATACATGTGGAATGATGCTCCTCTGGGGCTGCAACTCTGATCAGGATAGCAGGCATCGACTGCTCCCTTGGAGGTGATGGCCTTGTGGCTACACTCACTCCTGTTGAAGTTAAAGGAGGTCTAGAACTAGATACTCTATCTTTGGCTAATGATGCCTCCATGACCCTCCTCTTTACCATGAGGAAATTATCATAATCTACGTCATTTTTCTTCTTTCTCTTTCTTTTCTTTCCATATGTTAGGTCCACTCCCTTGGCCTTAAGCTCGTTTATCTTCTGATCAACCCACCTTTGGGTAGCAGCCATGACATTCTTTGATATGACATCAATGGATGTATCTTCAAGTTTAGAAATATGATGAAAACAAGATTGATTGAATAGATAACTCAACTTGTAATTTTGCCTTTTTTAGAGTTCTAAAAAATAAGACTAATTGTGCACATGAGTTAACAAGATATTTTAAGAGGAATTGGAAGATAACTGAAATTAAATAAATAAATTTATTTAATTGATTGTGCATGATTGAGGAACAAAAGATTATAAATAAAATATTTGATTTTATTTATTTTTAGAGGAAAAAGCAAATTAAATAAATAAATTTATTTAATTGTTTGTGCAAGATTAGAGGAATATGAAGATTATAAATAAAATACTTGATTTTATTTATTTTTAGAGGATTGATATAATTTAAATAAATTTGCATGATTTACTTAAATTTAGAAGAATAATTGATTTAATTAAATAATGTAAATTATTTAATTGTAGATAAGATAGAATTTGTGATGAATTAATTAAATAATTGGATTTATTTAATTAATGGAGACTTGAATTTTGAAAAAGGATAATGATTTGATTAAATAATTAAAATTATTTAATTGTGGCAGAAAATAGAGGAATTAAATTTAATTAATTAAATAAATACAATTTATTCAATTAATGTTGATTTTTAGAAGGTTTGGAAGAATTTGATGAAATTAATTAAATAATTAGATTATTTAATTAACGTTTGAAATGCAGGTGATTAGACATGGTCATTTTAAGGTGTCTACATTTTGCCCCTCTTTGATGCAATGCAATTTACAACATTGCGTCAAAGAAATCGATTGTTGAAGACATGATATAATTTTTGATGCCCCAGTGTATGTAGTTGCCCCAGCGTATGCCCCCTCGAGCGGGAAGACAGGGAAACGACAGAAGGACTGGGTTGATGGTTGACTAGAAGTTGTGTTGGAGATAGGTGAGGTTGAATAGAAGAAAGTGGAGATAGAAAAGAACATGAGAGAAAGACTATTGATTGATCTTTGCTGGAAAACTATATAAGGCCATGGAAAAATGGATGGTGTAAATGGATGAGCTTGTTGCAATGGTTTCACGTTTGTTTATAAAGAGCAATCCTTATTTTTGATATAGCACGAGGATAGTTTGCTACCAAGGTATAAAAGACCAAGGTGCTGTGATATCCGAGTGCGTGGACGTTGACTCTGCAAGCAAGCGGTTTGAACTTAGATCCCTTAGACATAATATAACCTTGTTTGTACATGTGAATGAGCCATAGTCTTGAACATAAAATAAACTTCAATACATGTAAATGCAAGAAGAGTATTAATATGTAAGATATTAGGTCGTAACACACACAAGATAAATATGTTGCCAAGAAAGATGCTAAAGATCATTCCTCAAACACGACACACAAAAGCAATGACTATGCCCCCAATCCGTACTGCATCGCAACATACCAAGATTATAGATAAATCAAGGTAGCCTTGAATAGGTAATGGATAAAGGAGCAAAAGATAAACCAAAAAGCAAATTGACTGACTTACAAAGTAAACATACAGCTAACATATTCTCTTGCCAAAGAGGTTGCTCAGGATAGACTGGATAGGAAAGATAACAGCCTTATCGTAGGAACTCTGTGTCTGTTAAAGGGGGCCATCTACCTAAAAAGACAATGTCTTGCTGCAAAAAATGCCACATGTCACAGGAGACGCGTGTGTTGGTCTCGACAATGGAACACTTAGCAGAAGACATGCTTGTTAATCTGGTGCTTTGGTTAAGCTGGATTTAGCTGGTATTGGCAATCAGAATAGCAGGACAATTGATGACTTTGGAAGAAAGTTGCTTTGCTTTAGGTTTGTTAAGGACTTATACTTTGAAAGGATACGCTAGCTTGCTGCTTTAGTTAGTCAAGTCGAGGCGAATGGATTTTGATACATGGAAGACTAGAAGGATGACATGTCAATGGATTGGGGTGGGTGAAGAATGATGAATCGTATGTGCCTGAGTACTGGATACATCCTTCGTATTCTAGACTGCCTACATACCCTGTATCCACGAGATCAACGCACATTACGATGAAAGATGAAAGATGCTAATATGTAGTTCTGGATAGAGTGATGAATGGGTCAAGGTGAAAGGAGGAGATCTTATGTACCTGAGTACTGGATACTTCCTTCGTATTCCAGACTGCCTACATACCCATATCCATGGGATTAAGGTACCTTAAGATTGAGAAGAAATGATATGTAGTTCTAGTGGTGGATTGGAGCGGGTGGAGAATGATGGATCATGTGTGCCTGAGTACTGGATACATCCTTCGTATTCCAGACTGCCTACATACCCTGTATCCATAGGATCAAGACACACGATGATGAAAATGATAATGATAATATGTAGTTATGGTTGGTGTGATGATGTAGGAAAAGTGTTGGGAAGATAACAGCCTTATCGTAGGAGCAATGTGTCCGTTAAAGGGTGTTACATGCGGAAATGAGAAAAGATTGAAGTGCTTTGCGAACCATGAACAAGGATCCATTCCTAACCCTAGGTTAAGGAAAGAGTTGCCCCCATTCCGGTAGAGGAAATTGCATGGATGACCGATGAAGAAGACATAGAAAGCTTGACCTAGGACAAGACAATGCTAACTGCTGACACAGATCAAGACGTGGGATGACGATGATGGACATTGACAAATTTCCAAGCTATACTAGATAGGGAGATGGAAATGCAAACAAGGTCAATGGTTTTATCATGGATGAATGGATGAAGTGTGTTGTGACAACAAGAAATGAACAAGACTTGATAGACGATGGCTGCTGACTCTACACATAGCGCCTCCTTGCCAGGTTTTCACCAGAGGACAGTTTTTTTGGATTTTTTTTTTTTTTGGAATACTCTGAGGATCAGGCATAGAACTTCTTGAGATGAACACTGTTAAGTGACTCATCTAGAGGAATGCCATCAGTTGTAGCTAAAGCATAAGCTCCTGATCCATATGTTGTTGTGACAATAAAGGGACCTAACCAGTTAGGCTCAAACTTGCCCTTCTTTTCTCGATCTGCTTGATTTCTCTAATTCTCTTTAAGTACAAGATCACCAACTTGAAACCGTCTTTCTTTGATCTTTTGGTTGTAATGACGCCAGAGGTGGTTTTGATAGACATGGAGATGATTAAGCGCTGCAAGGCGCCTCTCATCTAGTAGTTCGAGCTTAGCTAATCTGGAAGTGTGATACTCTTCTCTGTCGATCAGGTCCTGCATGGATACTCTGAGGGATGGGATCTCGACCTCTATAGGTAGGATGGCTTCAGAGCCATAGACCAAGGCATAGGGTGTGGCACCAATTGGTGTTTTGATACTAGTACGGTAGGCCCATAGGGCAGGATTGAGTTGCAAGTGCCAATCATGACCAGCTTCATTGATTGTTTTCTTGAGGATCTTGAGAATAGTTTTGTTGGAAGCCTCAGCTTGGCCGTTACTCTGCGGATAGTAGGGAGTTGAAAACCGATGTTGGATATTGTATTGTGTGCACAAGGCATGGACATCTTGGTTCTTGAATGGTCTCCCATTATCAGTGACAATGGCTTGGGGAATACCATACCGGCAAATGAGGTAGTTAAGGATAAATTTGGCTATTTGCTTACCAGTGATATAGGTCATGGGAATGGCTTCAACCCACTTCGTGAAATACTCAGTGGCAGTAATGATGAATTTGTGGCCATTGGATGAGGATGGGTGGATTTGTCCTACGAGGTCAAGACCCCATTGAGAAAAAGGCCACGGAGTTGTCACAGATTGTAATTCATGAGTTGGTGCATGAATCAAATCTCCATGTTGCTGGCATTGTAGACACTTCTTAGAAAACTATAAAGCATCATGCTCTATTGTAGGCCAGTAATAACCTATTCTGAGTATCTTCTTAGCGAGATTAGGACTTGTAGAATGTGCGCCACATACACCTTTGTGTATGTCTCATAAGGTAGCTTTGGCTTTTTCCGCATTAAGACATCGTAAGAGGATACCATCGAGACTTCGATGATATAGTGTATCACCCAGAATGATGTAATGGGATGATAGGTCAGGGGGAAAGGTATTGTGTTTAAGGTATTCATAGAGATCTTTGTGCCATGGGGAATTGGGACCAACAAGTTTGCAGATGATTTCAGTAACAAGAACATCGACGGCTGGTATCAACAATTGCTCAATCAAGAATTTGCATTTCTGTGTATTAGCCGGCATGTCAATTAGTGACCCTACAGAAGCCATAGAATCTACAGCTTTGTTATGCTCTCTTGGAATTTGCTCAAATGTGATGCTAGAAAAATGTGGTTTGTAGGCATCCACTAGTTGCTTGTAGGGGACCAACTTTTCATCTTTTGTTTGGTACTCATCTATGACTTGGCGAATGACTAGTTGTGAGTCTCCATGTACCTATAGTTCTGTGATATCCCATTGAACTGTTGTATTGAGACCTATGAGGAGTGCTTCATACTCGGCACTGTTCTTGGTGCAAGGGAATGCAAGCTGATATGACTTTGGAATATAGTCATTTTGAGGTGTGATAAACAAGATGCTGGCCCTCGATCCATGCTGCGTGTAGGAAACATCAAAGTACAACTTTCACATTATTAAGTTGGAAAGAGTGAAGAGATTCTTGTCTGGAAAGTCTGCTACTATAGGGTGTGTATCTGTCATGGGTGCTTCTGCTAGTTGATCTTCTAGTGCTTGTCCTTTGATTGCTTTACAATCCGTATACTCAATGTCAAACTCACTAAGGATCATGACCCATTTAGCTAGTCTGCCTGTGAGAGTTGCTTTTGCTAGTAGATACTTCAAGGGATCAATTTTGGCTATAAGATTTGTGTGTTGGTTCAACATGTAATGTCACAACTTTTGGGAAGTGAACACTACTGCTAAACAAGCTCTTTCCATCGGTGAATAATTGAGTTCATATCCCACCAAGGTTTTACTGATATAGTAAATTGCATGCTCTTTTCCTAATTCATCATTTTGTGCTAGAAGAGCCCCGAGGGCTGAAGTTGTAGTGGAGATGTATAATATCAAAGGTTTATCAGCAACTGGTGGCACCAATATAGGAGGTGTAGCCAAATACTCTTTGAGCTGATCAAATGCTACTTAACACTTATAATCCCATCGAAATGAGACATCCTTTCAGAGCAAGTGTTGAAATGGGTGACATTTATCTGCTAGCTATGAGATGAAACGCCTAATGGACTGCAACCTTCCCTGAAGGCTCCTTAATGCTTTGAGGTTCTTTGGTGGAGGCATCTCCACTATAGCCTTTACTTTTGCAGGATCTACTTTGATGCCTCTATGAGATACAATGTATCCCAAGAGCTTCCTTGATGTTACACCAAAGACACTTTTTTGGATTGAGGCATACTTGGTATTTCTCGAGCCTGTCAAAGATTTGTCCTAGAACTTGTATGTGATCTGCCCTAGAAGATTTAGCTAGTATGTCATCCACATAGTCCTCCATGATATGATGAAAGAGGTCATGGAATATCACTGTCATTGCTCTTTTATAAGTTGCCCCTGCATTCTTTATACGAAACGGCATGACACACCAACAATAATTACCCCACGGACAAGTAAAAGTTATTTTATGTTGATCTTCTTCTGCTATCCTTATCTGATTGTAGCCTGAGAATCCATCCATGAGGGAAAGCATTTCATGACCTACTGTCAAGTCTACTATAATATCAATGTTTGGTAATGGAAAGTCATCTTTGGGACATGCTTTATTAAGATCTCTAAAATCATTACACATGTGGATGCACCCATTGGGTTTAGACACAAGTACAATGTTTAAGACCCAATCTGAATAGTCAATAGGTCGTATGAACTTTGCATCTAACAACTTCTGTATTTCCACTTTTACCAAGAGAGCTATCTGTGGGTGCATCTTCCTCAACTTTTGCTTGACTAGTTTAACTTTTGGATCAACTATGAGATAGTGAACCACTCGCTTAGGGTCTAGCCCTGGCATATCAGCATAGGTCCGTGCAAAGTTGATGGTTTGTTGTAAGAAGAATTTGTTAAGATTCGTGTGCTCTATTTCTGATAATGATGCTACTAGGAATGTGGTCTTCAGATTTTGCTCTATACCAAGGTTTATCTCTGTAGAATCTTCCACTAGGAGAGCTGACTTCTCTTGATACTTAGATGGTAGGGGAAGGTCAAATCCTCCATCCTCAGGTGCCATAGTTGGGTTTTCACCGTTGGATACGTCCCTTGTTTTTACTATTTTGTGATCAGGAAGTGCCACAGTGTGGTTTTCACCTAGAGATCTTTCTTTATCATTATTTTTACGACTGAAGGATTTGGCCTTCTCACCAAAATAAGCCGTTGGCTCTAGTTCCATTACAAAACCTGCTTTATGATCACCCAAAGGGATACCTTCTTGAAGTCCCATGAACTCAGCTAGAGCTTTGTCATTCTGAAATACATCTATAACGAGGGACCCTTGTTGGTCCCAATCGATAAGCTTAGGGTAGACAAGTGTTACATTCTGGGTGTTTGTGGTGGAGATTAAGGATACAGATGATAGCATAAAAATAGAGGATTCTGCAAATAGGTTGGTCATATGGAGGGAAGAGTCATCGATGATATCCTTAGTAGACGTCGAATCGGCGAGAAAAGTTCAGCCACCTCGTCGAGGATATACTCGATGTCCAAGGCGTGTGGTACCTTTCGACCAAATCCTAATCCCTTCTTGTCTAGTTTCTTTGTCACAATAATGGGTTCCATAGTTCCTTGATTCTGTTTCCCAAGGCCACCTTTGTCTTTATAGCCCATATTTTTTACTATCCTTAAGCCATTGCCATATTTCTTGACTGGTATTGTGACCAATTCTTTCTCCTTGTAGAGCCAAGAAGAAATGTCCTCACTAGTTTCCTCTTCCAATAATTGTCCCTGTTGGAATTGGGTTAGAAATGATGGGGGAGGAATAGCTGCTTTTTTGGTTACTTTGGCAATGGGCGGTTGGCTGTAAGATTTAGGGGATAAAGGCATCCGCCCTACACAACAAGATTTTGAGATATCATAAGTTCCAAAGCCTATATCACGGATGTGAGCTTTGATTTTAGGAAGAGGATTAGGTTCACTTGTAGGGGCTTGTGTCAGATTTTTAGGATAGACATATAGTGGGGATTCAAGGGCTTTTTCATTTTTAGGCACTTGGTTGTAATTCTTATAACTGCCTTGCAAGACACGACAGAATTCAAAAGGATTGGGGTCTCCTAGGATAGTGATCTCCATACCATTGAATGGGAACTTTAGGGACTAATGGTACGTTGAAGGAACAGCTTTCATTGCATGGATCCATGGGCGGCCTAGGATAATGTTTTAAGGCAACTCAATGTTAAGGCTTGGTACCTGGTTTCAAGCATGACAGGGCCCAGCTGTATAGGCAATTGGATAACACATTCTGAGCGGCGCTCAGCATCATCATACCCTTTGATTGTAATACTTTGATCAATGTTGATATGATCCTCAGAGTATCCCAATTATTTAAGTAACTTTAAAGAACAGATGTTGAGACCAGCACCACCATCTATGAGTATACGTTTGATTTTGCGCTTATGGATGAGAACCTCAATATGAAGGGCATCATTGTGACACAAATCGTGGGATGGGAGGTCCTTCTCAGAGAAGACTACATTGTAGGGTGAAGCAATATTACCTACTATAGCTCAGAAATCTGCGACCGCTATGTTGTTAGGAACTGAAGACACTTGGAGGGCTTTTTCTAGCACTACTCTATGTGCAGGTGATGACCGTAGAAGGTCCAAGATAGAGATCTGTGCTGGCATTTTCCCTAGATGTTTGACAAGACTATAATCAGATTGAGTTGGGAGACTACGTGTAGGACCACGAATGGTGACACAACCACGACGAGTTGTAATAGCGCAATCCGTAGATTTGCCTTTGATTGTGAGGGTAGACACTCGACTCTCTTCAAAATGACCCACAATGGAGTCAAAGGAAGAGGAAGCATGATTGACACCTTTACCTCTATCCTGAGGAGGAGGTGGACCATGATGAGGGAATGGTTCCTTGTACATATTGAGGTCTTTGTTCGTGTGCTGCGCTGGTGGATCATCTTCTAGAGATATTTGATTGCCTTCAATGAGATTTTGGATTAGGTGCTTGAGCTTCATGCACGACACGGTTCTATGCCCCTTGCTCCTATGGAATTCACAGTATTCATTTTTTCTATACCGTGTAGTTTTGTAAACAGGTTCGCCATATGGGGGAGCATCAGGTAGGGTGATGAGCCCTTTTGGGTGAAAGCTTTTGTAGGACTGATTCTATGGGCTCTCCCAAGGGAGTGAATTGACTCCGTGGAGGGTAATGTTGTTGAGGTCGCTCTTGTTATCGTTGTGGTCAGTTTTGATAAGGTTGCCTTTGTTGTTGCTGCTGTTGAGGTGGAGCTTGACTTAGTTTGGAAAGTTGCAGCAGCGTTTGCAACGTTTGGACATGTTTAGAATCGACCACCCCATCGTTGACCACGTGTTTATTCTTCTTCCAAAACTTCGGTTTATCATTTGTCTGTTGATGAGGAGCATTGTCTTTCGCTTCTTTGAAGATTTTGACTACACCCTTAGTAATGAGGGCCTTTTCAATGTTGATTCCCTTGTATGTGATTTCATCGAAGGTTGTAGCACTAAGGATTTGCAAATGAAAACCTAACTCTTGGTTGAGGTTCTGTACAAATATGCTAACAAGCTGTTTCTCAAGAATCTTGAAAGGGAATTTGCTAGCCATTTGTCTCCATCGTTGAAGGAAAGAAATGAAAGTTTCACCATTTTTCTGTTTGTTATTACATAGATTAATAATGGAAATCTTATGCTCTGTGTTGTAGGAAAAATGGGTGGCAAATTTCTCTGCTATCTCGTTAAAAGACTTAATACCCGTGGGGAGATGTGAGAACCATTCTATAGCTTGGCCTCTAAGATTGCGAGGAAAGAGACGCATAAGATATGTGTCATTATGTGAAACCTCGAAGCAAGCAAGATAGAATTCCCTAAGATGGTCTTTTGGGTCCCCTTTTCCTTTGTATTTATCAAATTTGGGAATAGTGAAATTCTGAGGAAAAGGGATCATGGGTAGTGACCGATCAAAAGGATAAGGACACACTTCTTCTAAAGAGAAAGTCTTCTTGGTGTGGCCAAACATAAGATCATATAACTGTTGTTGAACCTCCACCAGTTTTAACTCCATAGTGGTGGGAGGGGTTGGAAACATCTCCTGTTGTCCAAGAAGTGGTTGTTGTTGCCCATATGGAAGATTGTAGTGTAAGCCATGGGCACTGGTGTTATAAGGGTCGTAAGATTGGTTGGGGTCATGCGTGTTGTATGTTGGGTTTAGATTGGGTTGGAATTGGATGCTTTGATTCAGAGGAGGTGGGGGTGGTGCTAGGTAAGAATGGAGGCTTTGCGATGGTTGAAGAAATGAGTTTGGTGGCAGAAAGCTAAAGTTCGTTGGGTTAGGTTGTGGTTGCGGAACATAGCTTTGGGAAACTTGATGTTGGGAATGTTGAGGGTGGATAGGCAACGTGTTGAAGAAGTTTAGCACTGATGATCGTAGTGGTGGGGGAAGGTAGGTAGAAGTGATTTGTGATGGGTGAGGTTGATTGAGGATAAGCGTAGAAGAATGTTGTGGTTGGGATTGCATGACCCTAGTTGGTTGAGAGACATGAGGATTTGATGATATAGGAGGTGGTATTTGTTGAGACCCTTGTTGCATGGCTACATAGTTGTTCCCCGGATTGTAATTTGGTGGGAAACCTATTCGTGATGGGGTAACCAATATTCCACTTGCGATTGGTGTGGACATTTTAGAAGTGTTTTGCATGTTTGATCGAGCTAAGGTGGCTTGCTTAGCCAGCTCCGCTTGACGTTGAAGAGTTTCTTGTTGATTTTTGTAGATCTCCATAGGAGTCAGAAGCGGTGATACGGCCCTCTTTCCTATTGGGTTTTGATAAAGGGGATTCTCAATCGTTCTCCCTTGTAAGCTTTGTTCAGGTAAAGGCATGGTCACTGTTGACCTGGTTTCGACTGCCATTATGGTGTCTTTAGGCTCGCTAAGATTGGATAGATCAAAACCTTTGGGTAATTTAGCTCCTTGCTCTGCTAATAAGTGAAAGAAATGATCTTGGTTCTCGCTAAGGATTTTGTCAAAGGCAGCTATGGCTCTAGGATCTTGTATGAATTCGTTGAGATCTTGCCCATCTTCTTGAGAGGATTGACCTATTTCAAAGTGTCGCTCTTCTTGAGATGGGGGTTGATCTGCGGTATAACCTTGTGGAACAAAATCCGGAGGCATGCCGATGGTATAGTGAGGTGTACTTACCAAAGGGACCCTACCTTCTTGAGGTGGGACATGACCGATAGTATATCCTTGTGGCACAAAATCCGGAGGCATGCCGGTGGTATAGTGAGGTGTACTTACCAAAGGGAGACTACCTTCTTGAGGAGTGTTAGGGTGGTCGAGCTGTGGCATGTTGGGAGAGTTGGTAGATCTTTCCGCGGGTGTTCTAGGAGTAACCTTGGCAGTAATGTTGAGTTGACCTGATTACAGTGTGTGAGGAGGTGATTTACGCTTCCTAGGGACAACTTGCTTGGACTTCATAGTTTGTTGGAGCGTAGTGGTTACCATGGAATACACTAGGACAAAAAGTAATGTTGGGATTCTGCTTGTGCTTTGAGAAAGACAAACTTTGATGCACAATTTACTAGACCAAATAATGTTTGACCAGAGGCGCAGGACTGTGCAACCAAAAGAATGCTACTGTGATACCAAAGGCGATGGACTGAGCTACCAAAGGTGATGTACTGTTATACCAAAGGCGAGCTACGATGACCAAAAGCAAGCTACTGTACCACCAAGGGTGAGCTACTGTAATACCAGAGGCGCTGAAGTAGTGTCTGAAGCTTTTAAAGGCAATTTTTGACAGATTTGGTTATGGTTCTGATTAGATTTGTTTTTGGCAAGAGAAAACACAGCAAACAAAGTTGGAAAACAAGGGACTGACACAACAGATAGTGTATGTTCGAGGCTTACAAAAAAGCCCAATGTTTCCACAAGTATAAGACGATTGCAATCAATAACAAGCACTTTTTATCCCTAGAGACAAGGTTTCATTGCAGTAGATCAGCTCACAGCTTAATACTTCGTTGATAAAAATGTCATTCCATAAAGGTGTCGGACATTTAGTATCTTTGCGAAAGACGATAGGTAGGGATATCTCACCCTCCCCTTGGAAAGCGCAAGTAGGTCACAAGAGCTTTATGGCCAAGGGAATACTATCTCTTCTCAAAGGAGCCAATGGTGAGTATCTTAAGGGCTTAAATCGATTCCCCTTGCACTGATGATTACCGCAATGTTTGGAGGTAGATTGGGTAGTCTCTATCTAGAATGGTTCTTAGTAACTTTGAGGGACCAACGCCTTATGAGAAATGCGACAAACTACTAAAAACTTTAACCAATCCTACTAAGAGTATCAAACACTTCGCTCGATGTGAAAATCATTTCCACAAAGAGCTAGTACACCTCTTTTCAGTTTAGCACCACAAGGTAAGGTTGACGTCGGTTAGGACTTGGCTTTCGCCTTATCCCTCTTATATAGCGGTTCAAAGGAAAACTCCGCTTAGGGTCATCCCTTTTGGATGAAATGCAATCCAAAAGCAGGCCCTTCTAAAGGAATAACTGAAATGTAAGAGCAAGCACATCAAACAAAGGTTCAATTGTCCCGTTATAAGAAAAAATAAGGTGCAACTAGATTAGGCACACACACGTTTGTAGTTGTCAATTGTCCCTTATAAAATTGAAGTGTTTGGCATTCATGTCAATTGTCCCTTAGAAAATTGAGGTGTTTTCGCATACATGTCCATTGTCCCTTAAGAAAGCAATGTGTTCCTAAGACTTAGATTGCAAAAGACATTTGTTCATTTATCCCTTAAGAAAGCAATATGTTTTCTAAGATTGCAAATATGATTGTTAAATTGTCCCTTAAGAAAGCAATATGTTTCTAAGACTTAATGTGATAGATTTGTCAATTTCTTCAAAGCTTGTCCTGCATGAACATGTTAGAGAAACCAATTTGCTCTGTTTGAGTGATAATAAGCTGCAACAAGTGATATTAGGTCCACACAAACTCAAAAGTTAGCAAGTGTTTGAAGTCATAGATTGAAGATGGGCCAATGAGTGGACTTAAAATATAAAACTCAAAAAATCCTTGAAATAATATTACCATTGTGTAGAGGACAGAAAAACATCAACTTTCAAAAAAAACATCACCTGAATCCGAGTCCGTTTGTGAAAGTTATGAAGCTTGGAAGGTCTAAAAACTGTGACGAGACAGAGACAGCAGTGAGAAAATTAATTTTCTGAAAAATCAGTGAATATTGAGAGAAAACCAATTTCACCACGATGTAGATCACGAAATTCTAGCCTAATTAAAAAAAAAAAAAAAAAACACTCAAATTGGCCTCCGTATGACTAAGATAACGAGGTTTGAAAATTGCCTATTTGTTTCAAATGCTCAATGAAGAGGGGTCTGTCTTAGCTCCCTGTGTCTGGCTCTTGGTCACTGATGTGATCTGCTGCTAGGCTGGAGGAGGCTAAAAAAAAATCTCTTTTATTTTTAGAAAACTAAAATTAGTTTTTTTAAAATTTCTCCTTTTTAAGTTTTTAAATTTTTTTTTTTTTTTTAAACTTAAAACTTAAGTTTTTAAACCCACCTTTTTATAAAAGTTTTTTTCATTCCAGCATGAGGCAAAGAAAATAAAAGAGGATTGTCCTCTTTGAAGAGGACATACCTCTTAGGCAGGTACATATTGCCTGCGCAGGGTACTGCACAGCAGTACCTTTCTTTTTTTTGGGTTTTGTTTTTTTTTTTTTTTTAATTTTGCTTTTTGCTTTTTGTGTTTTTATTTTTTTTTATTTTTGCTTTTTGATTTTTAGTTTTTTTTTTGGTTTTTTTTTTTTTTTGAAAACAAAAAGCTTAAAAATAAAATAAAATAATTTTCTTTTACTTCCCTACACAATATGCCTCGGGCCGCGTGCCTGGGGCAAAATTTTTTTGCCTCACTTTTACCTGCACCGAAATAGGTCAAATTTTATATTTTTCTTCGTCTCTCAACCCTTCCGAACGCAACCGTGATGTCCGTTTTTGCCCAGCAAGCTTCCTTTAAAAATTCTTTTTCGGATCTCTCCTAAAAAAAGTGTTAAAAACCTGTGAAATCAAACTAGAAATTCCACAAATTTAATATTAGATCAGGACCAATGGGTCCCACCGAGTGTGTCAGAATGTGTATGAGGAAAATCGACTAATGTTTAAATGATAAATCAAAAGACCATAACATAAAGAGAACTAATCTAAATAAACTCCATTATCAATAAATCCAATGAAATAAGAAAGCTTTTACCTAGATTTGTGTTGTTTTCTTTGAATGAATGTGGATTGCTCAATAGTGCTGCGAAACCATGTTTGCAACAAGCAAGCAAAGTGCTCAAAGATCAATGTCAAGAGATCGTAAAGTTGCTCAATCGATGCGATATATGCTCAAAGCGCTGTTAAAGGATGCATGAGAATAAGTGATCGAAGAGGATTTGTGAAGGAGATGAGGGGGGTTTATATAGGTTTCAACAGAGATCAATCAACGGTCCAGATAATTCAGAAGAATCAACGGAGGAGATAAATAAAATAACCATGATGAACGTGCACACGACATGTGTCAATCCATAAGGATATTTTTAGTAAAATATGATGAAAACAAAATTGATTGAATAGATAACTCAACTTGTAATTTTGCCACTGATTGTGCACATGAGTTAACAAAATATTTTAAAAGGAATTGGAAGATAACTGAAATTAAATAAATACATTTATTTAATTGATTGTGCATGATTGAGGAACAGAAGATTATAAATAAAATATTTTATTTTATTTATTTTTAGAGGAAAAAGCAAAATAAATTTATTATTTATTTAATTGTTTGTGCAAGATTAGAAGAATATGAAGATTATAAATAAAATACTTGATTTTATTTATTTTTAGAGGATTGAAATAATTTAAATAAATTTGCATGATTTATTTAAATTTAGAAGAATAATTGATTTAATTAAATAATGTAAATCATTTAATTGTAGATAAGATAGAATTTGTGATGAATTAATTAAATAATTGGATTTATTTAATTAATGGAGACTTGAATTTTGAAAAAGGATAATGATTTGATTAAATAATTAAAATTATTTAATTGTGGCAGAAAATAGAGGAATTTAATTTAATTAATTAAATAAATACAATTTATTCAATTAATGTTGATTTTTAGAAGGTTTGGAAGAATTTGATGAAATTAATTAAATAATTAGATTATTTAATTAACGTTTGAAATGTAAGTGATTAGACATGGTCATTTTAAGGTGTTTACAGTCTCCTTATACACCTGTTTGTTGTCATAGTCCAGGTATAAAGTCAGACAATCATCGGACTTGACTTGTGGAGGCACCTTTGGATGTCCCAAGGTCCTTATATAATTGTGGGTGAGCCTTTGATACCCCTTCCTGCAAACATCCTCTTCATCATTGCAGTTGGTCCAAAAGTCCTCTAGATGAGGCACATGCTACAACTTTTTTCTTATATATTTCTCCATCCGGTGGTATGGATCAAACATGCATCGAAGAGGGAAAGACTACAAGTTGATCATCTAAAGCTCGACCTATGATAACTTGGAGTCTTTAAACTCTGCACATCTATACCATCTGATATCTAGCAGGAACTTGATGGTCCCTTGGTCATGCTTCCAGATATATGCTTCATATGACGGGATGATTTTTTGGTTATTTCTGGTAGCAAAACCCTATATGTTGGGTATCTTGGTAACATGAAAGGATGACCTTCGAACCCTTTCATTCTTATATGCATGAAGGTACGAAACTAGATGAACCAGGGTCCTTGAGAAGTAATGAACCCTTGCAACTCTATGGATATTTGTTTGGCTTGGTCTTGTTGATGGTTGTTTTGGCACATCAACTCAAGTAGAACAAATGATCACTCTACTTCTCCTAAAAGCTCAACAGATGGTCAATGTTTATCCCAAGGTCCCTATTTTGCTAGGTCATAGCAATGTTAGAATAGCACAGTGGACAATGTGAATGTCTGTTCAAGGGGCCTATGCTGGTAATATCAATCTGGAATGCTAAGTAATCCTCTGATAGGCAGATATTCAATTAAGTGCAAATGCTAACCTACTCCTAAGTTGTAAAAAAAGGAAAAGGGAGGTTTAGGGTTTAGAAGGAAAATGTGAAATAACCTGTACAACCTCTGCACCTGGATTTTCACTTCATACAACAAACATTGGCAAGATCAACTTAACAAGCAATGGGTGACCAATATTCCACACAAGTGGTACCATTTCAAATGCAAGATTCTAAGGAAATAAGTAGAAGAACAAGAAATTGAAAACATCATATTACATGTGCAAAATTCAAACCCTCATTCATCAACCAAACTTATGATTTATAAATTGAGTCCAAGATCCGCTAATGCAAAGCCATATGAAAGGAAAAGAAATGCAAGTACATTACCACCATAGGGTAGAAACACATGATTAGATCCCAAAATGTCTTCTCATTAACTAGCAAAATGCTAGCTGATTACAAAAGAGTAGTATTCACACACCCTGTATGCATATAAAGTATGCCACTTACATGCCAAAATACAAGTATAGCTTGCACTCGTACAAGTTCTCTATGTTTCCTCCCTTTACAAACGTTCAAAATTTCCCTTTATATATGAGAGTTCTCTTGTTTACATTTGCACGTTTTGGCCCTAGTCAGCTAGAGTAATACTACCAAGCATAAGTGGCATCAGCCTCATCAAAAAGAAAGAAAGAAAGAATCAAAGAATAGATGGGAGTGAAGAACAAGGATATTATCCTCCCTCTCCAAAATGACTTTTGAAGTTGGTGGTGGCCTCTTGGATGTCATTCATGCTAGGTCCATTATGATACTTGATCTTGATTTGTTAGGAGTATGATGACCTTTTGAGCTTGTCCTAAATTCCTGCCAATCCAACCAACTGCTCTTGAAACTTAGTGAAGAGCATTTTCAGCATCATCAAGTTATCAATACCTTGTTCTGTGAGCTGCTGCTAAAAAGTCCCTGAGAATTCTTTTATTATCCTTGTTGTGAGAACAATCACCTAAGAATCATCCTTGAGTTGAAAAGGGATGGTATTTATTAAAGCCTCTACCATGTTGGTCCGTTGCTTGGCTGCATCAATCCTCTTTTGTAGCTTACTTTTGCATTTCTATATTAATTTGACTCAGAGCTTTCCAACTTTGATCCACTTTAGTATTACTCCCAAATAGATTCATTGTCCAAAATTCCTAATTAAAAAATTGTATTTGGAGGTGTAGCCTCCATCTTTTCCAAAACTGGAAGATATTCTTCCCAAACCAGGGCCTCAACATCAATGTTATGCATTAGCTCATCAACAGCCTCCATTTCATTCTCTATACTATGATACATTGTCAGTGCCTCCCTAATGGTTGTCTTTCGAAGGGTTTCTAGTGAGTCTTTCCAAGCAATAGCTATAGGTAGAATACCCAAGGGATCAGGAGCTATGCTTTCCTTATTCATTGCTTCCATTAGGGCGGGAGTAGGAGCAGAGGAATCAATTGGCCCTACTAGATGAGTGACATAGGCTGAGAGTTGTGCAACCTGTTTCTTCAATTCCTCCTTAGTCACCTCATCCTTTTTTATTCTATCCAGAACCACCTGTACAACATCAATTAAGGCATTTTTGTCTCCTTCTCTAGTCCTTAATCCCAATGTGACCTATTGTATGGTGTAGTCCTTAGAGGTCATTGTAGCTTCTTCTTTATCAACCAGCAAAGTTGCTACGTGAGTAATCCTGATACCTTGTTGGTTGGTTGATATGTGTGAGAGGGTTCTATCCCTCTTTCTCTTTGGAGGTGCCCATAATATTTGGGCTACAGTGGCCAAATCTTCCTCCTCAATATATGTTATCTTCCTTTTTTCCACTATTCCTGACTCAGTTGTGGCATCTTGTGGTGGAGAAGGAGCCAGAGGAGGAGATGATGATCTTATTGGTGAGGGAGTCAAGACCTGTGTCTTCTCTGATTCATTAGACTCCCTATCATCTTCTTGTTGTTGTTCAGAAGGAATGTTACCCACCAACTCCTCTAGAGTGGGCCCTTGGCTGCCCAAGATTTCCTCAAATATGTCTTCTATTTCACCTTTAGGCTCTTCTACAGGTGCCCTTGTTTGTTGTTCTTTCTTAGCACAGGGTATTTCAACTTGTTTATATTTTACTCCCTCTGGGATGTCTGCCCGACCTTGCTCTGCAACCAGGGAGTAGTCTCTTTTGTAGCTTGTCTCTCAATGACAATGTCTTCCTTTTCACCTACTCCTCAATGGTTTGGCCAAGAGTTACTGGAATTAGGATGCTAGGAGTAAGGGAAGAGGGAGGAGGGAGTGATGTAGAAGGTGGAGATTGAGAGTGGATTGAAGGATGGGAGATGGAAGGCTATGATGGAATAGAAGGAGAAGGCAGTGTGGGTGATGGTAGTGAGTTTTGTTGAGTGGGAGATGATGGAGGTGAAGTGGAAGAAGATTCAACCCTAACCTCAGTTGTAGCTGTAGGAGCAATGAGGGAAGGAGAAGAGGTAGTTGTGATGGTGGCATGAGGGGTTGATGCAATGGTGACACCTCTAGAAGCAAGGCAAGAAGCTCTTGTAGAGGCCCTCTTAGTCAAGGGCATAGTATCTTCTTCTTCTTCATCTTCTGAATCCACATTGACTATTGTTCCATTTTATTTTCCTTTGACCATAACAAGGTCAGTCTCTTCAGCAACAGTTGGGACATCAGGTGTATTCTTTTCTGCTCTTTTGCCTTTCTATTTGGCTCCTCTAGAGCTCTCTACCCCTTTTGAAGGATTGGGTTAATCATGGGATAAGGTTTCCTTATCCAAGCCTTTGTCCTCTTCAACACCTCCTTAGCCCTGTCTTCTATTGACATATCTTCTGTTTGATCCCATCTGATTGGGGCTAAGGGGGAATTATATATCCTATGGTTTTCAAAAGAGGGGTCCATTACTACACCATCTTCTTTCATGCCCTTTGGAACCTTGGGCAACCCTGGGCAATCTAGCTTCTTCAGCAGATGAAGGTTGAGCCTATAGTAATCTCTCTTTCTAACCTCATGGTCATTAGCACAATTCTCCCAATGGTCTTCTATGATATATTCATGCACATACCAACTTCCTATCAAGGGGATGACCCATCCAATGGGATCAAATCTTCTCCTTATGTTATCAAATGAGCCCAGTGATAGGAAGGCCAATTCTTCCTCTGTATATTCTGCATTAATGATGTTTTGGCAACTATACTCTCCTATCTTGATTGGAAATTTGAATTTGGACTTGTGCTTACCAAAAATCAACTTGTACACTTCAGAGATTTGCCTACACATTTCCAATAAAATGATCTTGTTACTGGGATACCTTTGTAGCCTGAAGGGACCCATATCAAACCCCATGACTCTGATGTATGTGAAGGTTTGAAACTGGATATATTAGTTTCCCCAATTCACCAACTCTTATGTTGCCTCAACAGATAGCCTTTGTGCATAGTCATTCTCTAATTCTCTAATCACAGCATAAACAAAGGCATCATTAACAACACAATAATTCTTCAAGCTAGTCATCAATTCTAGCTAGAGAAAATGATTGTAAACCAGGACTTCTCTGTGTTGGAGAGAGCCCACCTATAGTAATCGTGGAAAACTGGCCTGATAGGCCAACAAATAGACTAGGTAGGAGGTCATGTAGAACTCCTTGGTTTTTGTGACCTTAGAAATCTACTCATCCAGTTTGTCACTTATGAAGGATCCCCAATCAATCCTCTTACCATCTATGATCTTTATGCAAAAGTGGCACATCCATGGGTGCAATTTGTCAGCAGCAGACAACCTAAATACTTTGCTCAAGAGGGCAATGAATCTCCTCCTATCTTGTTTGATTTCACTATATGGTTGTACTAGGGCCATTTTTAATGGATGTTTCCTTTGTGTAATCAGAAGGTGTTGATTCATGTAGCCTGTTGTTGTGGTGGTCTTGTTGTTGTAGAAGGTTAATGTTGAATTCTCTATGATCCTATCATAATCTACATATGTGGTCAGACCAAACACTCTATCCACCATGTCAGAGGAGATGTCCGACACTATACTTCCTACTGGTATAATCACTTTCGTGCTGCCAGCCGTGTACCTTAGGGCACATGCCAATACTAGTTCAAGTGCCTGTACTAAAACTAGAAATGCAGTTGCCTGAAGTAGTCCAAGATTCTCCATGCATTGTGTTTGGAAAGAATTATTAACTTCATTCCTTAGCTACTGCAGGTAGCTCCAAGGATCTGGATGTCTAATGTCAGTGTCTCCAATCTAAGGGTATGGATTAGATAGCTTGGAGGCAGGTAGGTATCCTTTGAATTCTGGCTTCTTCTCTGCTACTGGGGGTGGTGGTGGTGGTGCATCAGCCATTTTCCCTGCACTCATACACATCACCAATCACTAGTATTTTCATGTAAATAGTAATGTTAGTTCTTTCATAAATTAACGTGAAACACTATATTTCCTTTAGCAATATCTAAGAATGTCAAAATAATAGTTTCCAGTAGTTAGTTGGAGTTCAGGGGTCAGGCCCTACGCATTTTGTATGTCAAAAGGACTGGAAAAGGTAAGAAGGAAAGCCTGACACCAAAACTCTGACATTTTAGTCTTTAAAAATGATGTTTAAGGCCCAAAGTTGGAACTTCGACAAAATACATGTAATCGGGGGGTCAGGGAGTTAGGGTTTGCTCCTTCAATCTTGAGATATGTAGGGAAGGATAGCCCAGGAGGCTCAACATCTGAACTCCACCTTTTTAAAGCAATCGAAGATCAGGAGGAAAGAACATCCTTCGACCAAAGAAAGGAATGAATAACCCCAAGGACCCAAAGTCCAAACTCTAGCATTTTTAAAGCAGTCAGGGAGTGGGGAACAAGAGCAACTTCTTTTACCTTAGATCAAACATGAAAATCTCTAACTATTGTAACATGAACCTTGATAGGTTACTATAAAACTAAGGGATAGATCAGAGCTCAGCCCAGAAAGGATGCTTGGTCAAGGGCAAGGTCGAAGGTATAAAGTCTGATCTCTGATGCCCTGATATTCTAAGGCAAACAACTCAAATTCATAAAGGGGAGGGTGGAAGATCGAAAGTTTGATCCCCAACACTCCGATGATTCAAAGACACAAGGCAAAAACAACATCGAAAAGCATGCAATGTAACAAAACAGATTTAACAACTCTAAAACATAGAAAAACAAAACCCTTTTGTAAAACGCTAAGTGACAATGAACATGACCCAAAATGACTAGATTTAAACCTAAATCAATAAGTAAAAACATGACCATAACCCCAATTGTAAAATTAAAGCATGAAAAGAAATAAGGGAAGGAAAAATGCAACAACAACTTGAGATATGCACACAAACATGATAAAGGGGCTGAAAAACATAGAATTTGCACTCCCACAACAACAAACTTTGATCCAAACGTGAAATCATAGCAGGGGATTGAAAAGATCTCAAAGTATAAGTCAAATTCACAGAGCTCAGAGAGAAAACAGATTGCAAAAAGCTTAAGTGAAAACAAATGAGCTCAAAATAGCAATAAAAGGGCCGCTCGTATGCATGGGAGGCCACCATTAATGTGTTTCCAAAGGGTAGGTGGAGGGAAATCAATTCCCACACTGCGAAACTAGCCAACGAACAAGCCGAAAGGCCAACCTCCGGTACTACGTGGGTGATCTACCAACTCCACACTAGTGTCCTCTAGATTGGACCATCGGGAAATGCTTTTACAACCATTCTGAGATGGCTAACCTAGATGAAATAGTATCTGTATGAGCAATGCATCATTCCATGGATTGGGGCATCGGAGATAGTTTTACTATCATGCAAATGAGACAAACCTTAGCATCCGAATGAGGAGATTTGGCACAATGAGAGCATGCCCAAGTCAAAAGATAAAACATAAAAGCCTCGGGCCTCCGCCTTCTATAATATCAGAAGAATAAAGTCCAAAAGTCTGATAGTATAAAATTGCAAAGGGGCTAAGTCATAAAACATGAAACAATTAAAAAACTAGAAACTCCAAAATCTTGTCCCAAGTTATAATAAAGCATGATATTTCACAAGTAGGACAAGGAGTAGAAAAGAGGGGGGTCCCTATTTTGGTCACAAAATGGGGTGGGTTGTGAGGAACACAACAAATGCCAACCAAAACAAAGAGTGCTCGAGAGCATTCCAAGGCACAGAATCAGTCAAGGACCCAAGACCCTAGTTTCATCAACTATAGAAAAAATATGAATATCAAACTTAACCAAATGCAAGAGTGAACAAGCACAAGATCAAAGGCATCTGAAATCCAAGTGTGTGCATGTGATTCATTCCCCCTCCTTAATTATACAATAACTCATCAATCACAAGCCGAGAGATGGGTTAGGTAAGGTAGTTGATTCCAACAACTTGTAAAGGTACTCTGATGTCTTGTTTATTTGTACCACCACTATCACCTGCATAGTCACAATTGTTATACAAAATTTTGAAATCTACAACCATAGAGAGAGATAGTCCATCTCTTTAGAAGATGGTGAGACCCTGAACATCTCATAATCTGTAGTATTAGTAAGAATATTGTCTTATCACACTCTCTTTTGAATCACTCTCTCTCTCTCTTTTAAACTTTTTAAATTTATTTTCATCATCATCATTATTATTATTACTTGCTTCACTCCTGTCCCTCTCTTTTTGCCACTCTCTTATTCATTGTTCTTCTTAATTCGCAAGCATTGAAGCCCACTGCCAAGTTGGGAGCCAAGGCTATCCTTACTAGAGTACACAACCCCTAAGTTAGACCAAAAGCAGTGAATCAAGAAGACAAAATCATTAGATTTTTTTGTTTACCCAATCCTCAGCCGTAATCAACTCATTATGGTATATAGAAAGAAGCATTACTATGAGAGTATATGTAAGATTCCAAGATAACATCATCTCAAGCACAAGACTCACCCAAGCCTCAAGCCAGACTAGTAAACCTACAACTGATATGCAAGACAAAACTAGAATCTTAGGACAAAGACCGGTCACATAACAAAGGAATGATTCAAATCATTAATTTCAGAAGTAGACACCTTTTTCCTTTTGCCAACTAAAACAAAAGTCTTTCACGACCATGCAAAAAGAGGCATACTATCTTGGAAAATAGAGGCAAAAAAGCTTGATAGAAGATAAAACAAGATTGGGAAACAAAAGCTCAAATCAAACAAATAAAACAAAACCAAACAACTAAAAAATGAAAATGGGAAAAGGAAAAAGCAAAACAAGAACAAGACAAAATCAAGCCTCAAAATAAAACAAACTGACCAGAGCCCCTACAACTAATAACCAAAACATAATAAAACACCCATCCTAACTATGTACAAGGAGACCAAATGACCTCCCAATCAAGCTCTCTTAATTTAGAAAGTAATGCTTGAGGTATCATCCATTCATTGGCATTAGGATGAGTTCCCCAGATAGAGAGCTAATATGGAATGTATTTTCTCTAAGGATTTTAGCAATCTGGTAAGGTCCTAACCATAATTTGTCAAATTTAGAGTGGTCTCCTTTCTTCTCTTTAGCTTTGTCCCACATGAGGACTAGGCCACTGATTCTAAAGGCTTTGATGGTATCCCTTTTGTCAAACCATCTCTTAACTGCCCCTTGGTGTTTTATGAAGTGTTCTAAGGCAGCATCTCTTTTCTCTTCTAGGTTCAGGAGATTTAGCAATCTAGCTTCTATCTTGTCTTCACTTCCTAAGTAATCCCTAATGAATTACAAGGTTGGAATTTTTAGGTTCACAGGGAAAACTAAATTTTGTCCATAGACCAATTGGTAGCAAGAGGTACCCAATGAGGATTTTACACAGGTTCTATCGGCCCACAATGCAAACTTAAGTTGGTTATGCTAGTCCCTAGGTTTCCTTTCCAACAATTTTTGATGACACCTATCATATTCTTATTTGTAGATTCAGAAACACCACTTCCTTGAGGATAGTAATTGGAAGAAAATTTAATAACTACCTCATTTTCAAAATTCCATTGCAACAACTTAGCAGAAGAGAAAGCAAGGTCGTTGTCACATACCAGAGCAAAAGGCATACCAAACCTGGTGATAATGTGTTCCTCTAGAAACCTGATGACTATATTGGTAGTACAATCCTTGCAAGCTAGTGCCTCACTCCATCATGTACAATAGTCTGTAGTTGTTAAGATAAATCTATGCCCTGCAAAAGAACTTGGGTTAATCATACCAATGACATCTAGGCCCCACTAGGCAAATAGTACCTCGTATACTAGCTGCAATGGCATAGTAAGATTTCTTTCTCTAGAGGCTGAAGTTTGACAAGAGTGGCACTTCCTCACGTGCTGATGAGCATCTCTGAAAACATGAGACCAATAGTAGCTTGATCTAAGTATCTGATGCATTGTTGCATCCTCTGATGCATGACCAGTGCCAAACCTATTATGAAACTCAGTCAAAACCTATTTTGCTTCCTATTTATCTAGACATCTAAGGTATATCCCTTCAAAATTCCTTCTGTACAGGACTCCAGACTTGATCATGTATTTCTAACTTTTAATCTTTAAAGCCCTCCTCTAAGCGGAGTTCATGTGTACAGGGCACTTGCTGCTCAGTAGGTATAGCACTATGTCTTGATACCATGGGTCTGTAGTAATTCTCTCCACTGAATAATGGTGACATTCAATAGATGGGTCTAATTTAGTCAAATCCTTAGATAGTCCTTGTCCCTAAACTAACTTCATAGGGTGTATTTCAATATCAAATTCCTATTAGATCATGGCCCATTTGCCCCTTCTTTCTCCTAACTCATTTTGCATCAATAAGGATTTAACCACTGGGTCAAGGACAACAACCATAACCTTACTCCTGAGTATGTAGTGCCTAAATTTCTTCACTTCCCTAACCAGTGCATAAGCATATTTCTCCATATAAGAATACCTAGTTTTAGCATCCTTGAAAGGTGCACTCATGAATGCAATAGGCCTTTCATCTCCTTCCCTTTTCTTTTGAGTTAAAACAATTGCACAAGAGATCTCAGATGCAAAGGAATAAATATAAAAGGGAAGAGTGTAATCTGGGCTAGTTAGTACAGGAGCATGAGCAATGACACTCTTTATCTTTGTGAAAGCTTGCTTGGTCTCAATAGGCCATTGCATCTTTCTTCAACATACCATTCAAAGGCTTAACTATCCCAGCAAACCCAATAATGAATTTCTTGACGAAATTAATCTTACTAAAGAAAGATTTCAGTTTCTTTTTTCTACCTGGTAAGGGAATCTTTTGGATTGTTTCTACTCTCTCTAGATCAATGGAAATTCCTTCCTGATAAATAATGTGACCTGATAGCTTTCCTTATGTTACCCTGAATATGCACTTCTTAGGGTTTAAGGAAACTCCATACTGCCTACATCTCTGAAGGATCTTTCTCAAGTCATTCACACAATCACCCTTGTTCTTGGAAAAATAGTCAAATCATCCATGTATATTATAATGCACTTGCCAATCAAACCTTTAAAAGCAATATCCATGGCCCTCTGAAAAGTAGCACCTACATTAATCAAACCAAAGGGCATTCTTCTGTAAGCATAATTACCCCACTTTCAAGTGAAAGTGGTTTTCAGTTGATCTTCTTCTTCTATCATGACTTGATTGTATCCTGAAAACCCATCCAAAAATGACATCATTTGAGATCCATTAATGATTTGCAATACTTCATCAAGAGAAGGAAGTGGATAGCTATCCTTCTCAAAGGCTCGATTCAGGTTCCTAAAATCTACACAGAGCCTTATTTTGCCATTCTTCTTTCTGACAGGAACCAGATTGACCACCCAGGTAGAATGTCCCACAGAGAATATAATTCAGGTAGAGAGTAGCTTCTGTACTTCTTTGAATATGAGTGGTTCTAGCAAGGCATTGATAGGCCTAAGCTTTTGTCTAAACGACTTAGAATTGGGCTTCAAAGGAATTGTGTGCTTGAAGATGGATGCATCAAAAGTCTTCAGGTCTTCATAAGTCTAGGCTCTGACATCTTTGAAGTCCTTCAGTGCCTGGATAATTCCTTTTCTTTCTTCAGGCTTGCAAGCTTTCCCAGTGAAAACATTCTTGACCTTCTAGGTTGACAGTATCATATTTGCCACCTTCTAGATTTTTCTAAGTCCTTTCTTTCTACTTTTGGTCTATATCAAATAGTATTTCCAATGTGATCAACCCTTTAGGGATGTTCATTTTCAGGTTGATAATCTCCTTTCCATCAATCCCGAAAGGATCTCGATCACATTGATCAATAACTTGTGCTTCAAAAACACTAGTGTTAGTAGATTTTCCTCTTACCTACCTGGTTATCAACTGGGAATCTCCTTGCACTTACAGCAATTTGGTGCCCTTCTCGTGAGCTAGTAACAGTCCTCTTATCAAAGCCTCATACTAAACTATATTATTTGTGCAAGGGAATTGTAGTCTATATGACACAGAGAATGACCTCCCTTTGGGGTTCACCAGTTCCACTCTGGCTCCACATCCTTGTTTGCACTTGGAACCATCATATCTGAGGGTCCACAACTCATTGTTTTGGTGTGAGAAAGATTTTTGAACTAGTTTTGTGTGACAAGGCACTTTCTTTATTTGCTCAGTTTCTTCAATGAATTCAGCACATAAGATCATGATAGTTTCCTCAAGAGCTTATGGAATGACTTCCTCAAGTTTGATCTCTTTTTCTTTAGTCATTGCATTTATCTCTTCTTGAGCTTCAATGAGATTCACTACTGTAATACATTCAAAATATGATAGTTCAGAATGGGGCTCTTGGTGAACCTTGCACCAACCTGGGAGTAGCAGTTTTGATGTTTGAGTCTTTGATCCCAAAAACTATCTATCATGTGATAGATTCTACATGAATTCCTTCAAAAAGCACTCATCTGGGTCCTCAAGAATTAGTCCCATTATAATCTCTCTATAAAATCCTAAATCCACTTCTACAAAGCATCCTTCACTAGGAGCATTGTATTCAGTGATCAAGTGTCTCAGTCTAGGTTCACTAAGAACCTGAATTTGGTTAGAATTTTCTTTCCAAGGAATCCACATGTGTGAGAAATTAGTAGAAAAATAGCCATTAAGTTCCTAGTCTAGTCTCTACTTAATAACATGCCATAGGCTTCAGGGATATCAACTACCTAGAGGTTAATATGGCTTTGGATGCGAGGTTCAGACACTAGCTATATGTGGAACATCTTTGATTTCACCCACAACTTTTACTTCAATTTTCTCTAACTGAACCACCTTTCGGTTGGTTTTAGTGCGAGTGAGATTGAGCTTTTGAAAAATAGAATAGGGCATGACATTACTAGAGGCTCCAAAGTCAACTAAACAGTTGTGTAGGTTTTTCCTATCTATTCTTAGGCTTAGTAAAAATGGAGGTGTACCTATTTTCTCCTTGTATAAGTCTGCCAAGATATCATCAGTTGCAGCCTTCACCTCTGTTGGTTTAATCTAATCATTTCCTTGTAGGATCTTGAGCAGGCCTCTCACTAATTTGGGCACTTCTGCACTTTGTTCCTCAAGTAGTAGTTACTCTTAAACTGTTGATAAGCCTGACCTTCAGTTTCTAGCTCATTGTCTTATTCATAAGGGAAAACAAATGTGTCAAATTGCATAGCAGTCCCTACATCTTCAGGCTGGTTGTCATTTTCTTCCTATTGTATCTATCGATCAGCCTGGAAGATTTGTGTTATCTTGGACATTTCAACATAGTTGAGTTCAAAATGGTCTAAGGTATCACGGAACCTGCACCAATGTGGCAAAGGTTTTATCTTAGTGAAATTTACTAAATTTGCCTGATCCAGGGGAGAAGGTACTCCCCCATTGTTTGGTCTTGTGTTCCAAGGCCTATTCTTCCTTTGGGAATTAAAAGTCCTATTGTGTCATTGATTTTGATTATTCTAATTTTGATGTGAATCCCCATGGTTATTGACTTTCAAACTGGTGAACTCATTAGTAACCTAGTCTAGATCCTTTTTCATAACCTCTAACTTTGATGTCAATTGTGAAGTCTGATTTGCATAAGGCTATGGGGTTATTGCTGATGTACTAGCTTCATGAGTGTATTGGGAGTTAACCATATTCATATGATTCACTGTAGGTTGATCAAATACTGAGGGGATGGGGTGTGATGTTGTATATTGATTGTTATAGGCCTGTCCCAGAGTAGGTAACATAGGGTTTGGACCAATCTGATTAAGAGGCTAAGGATAGACTGATATGTGGTCTAAATAATGAATTGCCCATTAGAACTGGGTTCATCAGGGGAGTGTTGTTAGTGAGGGAATTGTTGATAGTAGGAATCTGATTGGGCATCCCTAAAAAACCCACTGAAGGTATATATCTTTATGTAATTTGAGGGCTTCAGCATAAACTTTTGCTAGTGTATCCAAGTTTTGATGAGTCCTATTGAGTAAGACAACTATGAAAAGATCAATAGCTCTGAGATAGGTCTGAATTGTAGCTACTTCTTCAACCACATAGGGTTGGGTAAGCCTCTTATAAAGTTTATGGAACTTGGAGGTGAACATAATCAATGGCTCATTGGGGTGGATCTTGCAAGAGGCAAACTGTTGATATATGGTGCCAGGGTTAGTGTATACCCTGAACTGATATGTGAAATCTTCCTTTAGCTTTTCCCAAGTATCAATGGATCTTGCAGGTAGATGTAAATACCATGAATAAGAAACCTCCCCCAAAGAGTATGGGAAGAGGCACAAGACCACATCCAGATGGTGAATAATAGCTCTACTGATGACTTCTTTGAAATTTTGAATATATTCCTTGACACTTTTACTCTCCCCATAAATAAACTTAGGATAGAATTTCTTAGGTTTTTTAGGCATTGGATGGAGAGGAGCTACCAAGGACAAGGGCAAATGGTCTACTCCAAAGAAGGCAGCCATTGGTGCCTAGGGTGGTTCTTTAGGGAAGGCTTCTAGGGTTTCAGATCTAATAGGTCTGATAGACCTAGAATTTAACCTTCATCATTTACCACGGTCACTCCTGATTTTTTCGATGATGTTGGAGCTCTTAGAAGTTGGCTTCTCAAATCGACCAGGATCTATTTAATCTTCTTCTTGCAATGGTCGGAGAAACCCTAGGTGGATCCAGATTGATCAGGCCCTCCTTCTAGCACTAGTTCTGTTAATGGCTATTTTGGCACATCAACTCGAATAGAATTAATGATCACTCTACTTCTCCTAAAAGGTAAACAGATGATCAAGGTTTACCCCAAGGTCCCTATTTCGTTGGGTCACAATAGTGTTAAAATAGCAGAGTGGACAATGTGAATGTTTGTTCAAGGGGCCTGTGTTGGTAATATTAATCTGGAATGCCAAGTAATCCTCTGATAGCCAGATATTCAATTAAGCGCAAATGCTAACCTACTCCTAAGTCGTAAAAAAAAAGGAAAAGGGTGGTTTAGGGTTTAGAAGGAAAATATAAAATAGCCTAGACAACCTCTGCACCTGGCTTTTCACTTCATACAACAAACATTGGTGAGATCAACTTAACAAGCAATGGGTGACCAGTATTCCACACAATCAATACCACTGCAAGTGCAAGATTCTAAAGAAATAAGCAGGAGAACAAGAAATTGAAAGCACCATATTACATGCATAGAATTCAAACCCTCATTCATCCACCAAACTTATGATTTATCAATTGAGTCCAAGATCTACTAATGCAAATCCATATGTAAGGAAAAGAAACACAAGTACATTACCATCATAGGGCAATAACACATGATTAGATCCCAAAATGTCTTCTCATTAACTAGAAAAATGTTGTTTGATTTCAAAAGAGCAATATTCACACACCCTGTATGCATATAAATATTGAAATGCACCAAACAACTGAGAAGGGGGGGTGAATCAGTTGTCTCCAAAACTTTGACCACTATGAACATTAACACATCAAACACTTGTTCACTGTTATTCAGATTTAATCATGAAAGCGTGAAATAAGAAACTCAACATAGCAACATCATCAACACATGAGACACCAGATATTTACGTGGAAAACCCTAAAAGGGAAAAACCACGGTGGGTGTTAGCCCACAGAAATATATGTTATAACAATACCAAAAAATAGAGGTTCACTTCCTTAGTGCTCACTGCCAAGGGTTGGTGAACTGATTTGATAGCATCTACTCCATGCCTGGGTCTAGTTCCATTGAAGCTCAGTATAAATCTTCTGCTCTACTCTTCTTAAATCCTTTTCACTTATCTTCACATTTTTACACAAGGATATCTTTTTCACAACTACACTACATGTTTCTGTAGAACTCATCAACCTTGGAATGTACATCAAGGTCAGCATTACATTCATCAACCATTGGAACAATCTCCAAGGTCAGCATTACAAACATACATAGAAATAGGTCTGGATCTAAACAAAATTTGCTAAGGTAAAGATGTATGTGGATCATGTTATACCTTAGCTGGGACTCAAATGCAATCTTTCTCACCATGACATGCTTTGACAATCTTTGATGTATCTCCACAAGTACTAAAAACAATCAAGTCGGCCAAGACTGGTGTTAACATTAAGTCTTCTAAGAATAGTCTTAATTCACGATCCAAATTTCTCTTTGCGGACCAATCCAAATGTAGGAACACGATCAGGAGACATCCACAAGCACATTGTAATCACAAAGAACATCCACACAACCTATAATCACTTTGTCATGAAGATTCTTCAAACCGGAGTACTTGAACATAATTGTTATCCACTGTCATAAAGAAAAGATTGCTTGCAGACCACCAAATCATGAACCATTGGAGTTGAAGACACTTATCATCATTACAAAATTGATTCTAGAACTACATATTGAAATACTTAAATGCGGAGGAATGCAGAGCATAATACATTCTCCCTGTCACCACCAAATATACAGAAAAAGTAGTTTTCACTCTGGTGAACATAAATCACTCAAATCTTCATACTAGAGGCTCAAACTTGGAACATAGCATCTTCAAACATGCATCTAAATAAATTCCAATCCACAGACAAAGATATTCATTCTACAAGAAATGCGAAGCAAACTACTAGACTATTCTTTTGTATCAGGAATACTTATTATTTTCAACACTTAACTTATTACAAGCAAGCATCAAAATAAGAGCACAATTGACACCAATGAAAACACAGATATGTTGACATCAATGACAACACCGATTAGGCACATACTTGCAAAAATATCCTCCTTTGTCATTGATGGAAACATATGATGTGAAAATTTGTAAAGACCATCAAGACAAGATTTTCCCCCTTTTTCTTTATACATCTGCACTTTTTTCCCCCCTGAGTTTTTCACATGATTTCTCTTCCCCTTTAACATCAATGGAAAAGGGCACATACTTGCACTCTACTACTCTAATCATAATACTGTAACACTTACTACTCTTGGTTAGGAACACTTGCTACTCCCCCTAAGAGGTATCTCTCACAACATCAATCCAGATCAAAGAATAAGGCTCTAGGCTCCACTGGATTGATGCATTTCTGTGCATTTTAGTTCAGAGCAGGAGGGGTAGTAACCCCTAACTTTTCTCTAAGATACTCAAAAGTATTCTTAGATAGAGGCTTAGTGAAAATATATGTAATCTGATCCTTTATATGTAATTTGATCCTTTGTGGACACTTAGTCCATCTTTACTTCATTCTCTGTCACTTTTTCTCTCAAAAAGTGATACCTTATAGATATATGCTTTGTTCTTGAGTGCATCACTGGATTCTTCAAAATATTTATAGCACTTGTATTGTCACAAAAGAGTGCAATTGGATCTTCATACACAACTCTTATGTCCTTCAAAGTCTGTTTCATCCATAACACTTGAGTGCAACAGCATGTTGTTGTAATATACTCTACTTCTGTAGTAGACAAGGAGATAGACTCTTGCTTTTTGCTCAACCATGAGATCAATCTATTACCCAAGAAGAAAGCACCTCCATTTGTACTTTTTCTAACATCAACATCTTTGGCCCAATATGCATCTGTATAAGCACTGAGAGTGAAATCATTATTTTTTGGATACCATAAGCCACTATCTGATGTGCCTTTCAAATACCTCAAGATTCTCTTGATTGCCATCACATGTGATTCTCTAGGATCTTATTGAATCTTTCCATAAGACATACTGCATGCATTATATCAGGTCTAGTTTGAGTTAGATAAAGTAATCCTCCAATCATAGATTTGTACCTTTTCTGATCAGTCTTCAGTGATTCATCAGTTTTGATCAACTTGCAGCCAATCACCATGGGAGTGCATACTGGTTTGGAGTCCTCCATCCCAAACTTTTTCAACAACTCTTTCACATAATTAGACTGAGAAATGAAGATTCCTTTATCTGATTGAGTAATTTGCAGACCCAAAAATAAATTCATTTCACCAAACATAGACATCTCAAACTCATTTTGCATTTCCCCTACAAATTTCATGCACATACCTTCATTGCCTCCAAAGATAATGTCATCAACAAACACTACAACAATCAGGATTTGATTATCATTGATTTTGAAATAGAGATTACTGTCTACAGTTCCTTTACTGAACCCTAATTGCAACAAATACTTGTCTAACCTTGCATACCAGGCTTTGGGGGCTTTCTTTAGTCCATACAAGGCCTTCTTCAATCTGCACACCATGTCATCCTGGTCTAACAACTTCAATCCTTCTGGTTGTTCAATGTAGACTTATTCTTCCAACTCACCATTCAAGAATGTAGACTTAACATCCATCTGATACATTTTGAAATCATTGAATGTTGTAAATGCCAAAAACATTTTGATTGCTTCAATTCTTGCCATAGGAGCATAGTTCTTCGCAAAATCTATCCCTTCAACCTAAGAATATCCTTTGCATACTAGCCTTGTTTTGTTTCTAACTACTCCATTCTCATTCAGCTTATTCCTAAAGACCCATTTAGTTCCAATCACATTCTTATCAGCACGTCTAGGAACCAATTGCCAAGTTTGATTCTTCTCTATCTGCATCAGCTCTTCTTCCATGGCCTTTAGCCAATTTTCATCATTGCAGGCTTCATTCACAGTTTTTGGTTCAACTTTTGAAAGCAAACAATAATTCACTTGTTCTTTTGCAACTCTTTTTCTTGTCAATACCCCTTTGCTTTTGTGTCCAATAATTTGATCCTCAGAATGATTGATTCTTACATACCTGGGAGTCTTAACTGCATTTTCTGGAGCCTTTTCTTCTTCATCTTGATTGTCTTCTTGTTCACCTTTCTTCTCATTTATTGTGACAATAGGTTCATCTGATTCATACCCACTCAGATCTGATGTTCTTTCCTTATTTTCATCCATCTTCACATTAGCACTCTCAACAAGCTTTTTCAACCTTTTGTTGTAGCACCGGTAGGCCTTACTCTTGGTAGAGTATCCAAGGAAGATTCCTTCATCACACTTAGCACCAAACTTGCCTAGATCTTCTTCCCTTCTGATATAGCATTTGTTCCAAAAACTTTAAAGTATTTCACTATAGGAATTCTTCCATACCACAACTCATAAGGAGTTTTGGTATCATTACCTTTGACTTGAACTCTATTTTGAATGTAGACAATAGTATGTATAGCTTCCTTCTAGTAAACTTCTAGTAGATTAGCTTCCTTCATCATGGTCCTAACAACCTCTTGAACTGTCTTGTTCTTTCTTTCAACAACTCTATTTTGCTGAGGAGTCCTAGGTGCAAACAACTATCTCTTTATCCCTTTCTCTTCATAGAAAATGTTGCATTCATTTGACATGAATTCACCTCCTCTATCAGACCTCAAGCATTTAATTTTTAGTTCTATCTCATTCTCAACCATTGCCTTAAAGGATTTGAACTTTTCTAGGGCTTCTGATTTGTCTCTTAGAAAAGTGACCCAAGTCATTCTAGAATAATTATCAATAAGCAACATGAAGTACCTATCTCCTTGTAGAGTTATTACCCTTGTAGGACCACACAAATTTGTATGCACTAGATCCAACAAATTGGTAGAAAATTGCTCTTTTCTCTTGAAACTTGTTCTTGTCTGCTTCCCCAACTGACATTCCTTACAAATGGTATTGGCAAGTTTCACAAGCTTTGGTAAATCTCTCACGACCTGTCCTGAACTTATCTTCACCAAATTATCAAAGTTGATATGACACATCCTTCTATGCCACAACCAACTCTCATATGTCTGAGCCAACAAACATTAGTCATTAGTTCCTTTCAAATGATAAATATTACCTTTAGTCTTCTTACCAGTAGCAATCATTGTTATAAAGCTTTCCATGATCTTACATCCAATGTCCTTGAATCTCATATCATAACCTTTGTCACACATCTAACCAACACTCAAAAGATTATTCTTTAAACCATTTACATATAGAACATCATCAGTGTTGTGCTTTCCATCAAAACAAATAGATCCTTTTCCACAAATCTTACCATCTGCATTATCTCTAACCTAACTAGTCCACCATCATACTTTTCCAAGCTTACAAACTTGCTTTTGTCACCAATCATGTGATGTGAGCATCCACTATCAATAACCCATTCATCTTTGTCTTTTTCAACCTAAACAGCCAAAGCACTTTCTTCTATTGGTTTTTCTTCCTTCACACAGCTAGCAGGATTAGTAGACACAAGTTCTTCTTTAATAGCAATAAACAAGCACACATTTGCACTAGTACTAGCATCATCAGATTCATCATCTATTACACCTTCATCATCAAGATCTCTAACATAATAGCATTTCTTTGGAACTCTAGGTCTATTTTCAAATATCTTTCTATTTCTTTCAATTCTCTCCAGACACCTAGAAGCATAGTGACCAACCTTACCACATGTAAAACATTTGAAAGGTAATTTGCCTTTGAACTTACCGAAACCTCTTTGTAGTTTGTCAACAAAGTTGGCTTCAATTTCATCAAGCTCTTCATCAGGTTCCACTTTGTATTTCTCAGCTCTGGAGATCTTTTCTAAAGTATTGGCTTTGAAAGCAATCTCAATCTTCGGTAAAGCTTCACCAAACTCTCTCATCTCAAAGGTTGTAAGATATCCAAGCAACTGATCCTTATTGACATCTTTTACAGTCATTACTTAAATTGTAGCTACCTTGTGACTGTAGGACTTAGGTAATGACCTAATAATTTTCATCACAACTTCCTTCTCATTAATAGTTCCTCCCATACCTTTTATTCCATTGACAATTTCATCAACCTTTTGCATGTAGGCTGTTATGTTTTCATCTTTGCTCATCTTTAAACCCTCGTATTTCGCTTTCAGGCCCTACAATTTGGCTCTTTTTACAGATTCATCTCCTTCATATAGATTTTTCAACTTTTCCTAGACTTCATTAGCAGAATCTAGATCCATGACCTTTACCAACTTAGTGTCAGATAAGGCACTTAATAGAGCATCTCTAGCTTTTATATTTAACTCATATTCTTTGATTTCATCTTCAGTTGTTAAACCATTTTGAGGCATGGTATACTTTGTCTCTGTCACTTTCCACACTCTATAACCAAGACAAAGGAGATGGATTTCCATTCGTACCTTCCATAACACATAATTCATCCCATCAAACTGTGGAGCATCCTTCTTATAAGACATTCTGGATCGACCTCAAGTTGTTAGGCTTCCTTATGAGGAACTTGGCTCTGATACCAATTGTTGAAATGCACCAAACAAATGAGAGGGGGGGTGAATTAGTTGTCTCCAAAACTTTGACCACTTATGAACATTAACACATCAAACACTTGTTCACTGTTATTCAGATTTAATCATGAAAGCATGAAATAAGAAACTCAACACAGCAACATCATCAACACATGAGACACCAAATTTTTTACTTGGAAAACCCTAAAAGGGAAAAACCATGGTAGGTGTTAGCCCACAGAAATATATATGTTATAACAATACTGAAAAATAGAGGCTCACTACCTTAGGGCTCACTGCCCAATATGCTCACTGCAAATGTTGAGGCTCACTGCCAAGATCGGCTCATTGCCAAGGGGTGGCTCACTACCAAGGGTTGGTGAATTGATTTGATAGCATCTACTCCACGCCTGGGTTCAGTTCCATTGAAGCTCAGTATAACTCTTCTGCTCTGCTCTTCTTACACCCTTTTCACTTATCTTCGCATTTTCACACAAGGACATCTTTTTCGCAACTACATTACATGTTTTTATACAACTCATCAACCTTGGAATGTAATCAAGGTTGGCATTACATTCATCAACCATTGGAACAATCTCCAAGGTCAGCATTACAAACATACATAGAAATAGGTCTGGACCTAAAAAAAATTTGCTAAGGTAAAGATGTATGTAGATCATGTTATGCCTTATCTGGGACTCAAATACAATCTTTCACGCCATAACATCCTTTCACAATCTTCGATGTGTCTCCGCAAGTAGTGAAAACAACCAAGTCGGCCAAGACTGGTGTTAACATTAAGTCTTCTAAGAACAGTCTTCATTCATGATCCAAATTTCTCTTTAAGGACCAATCCAAAGGTAGGAACACAATCGGGAGACATCCACAAGGACATTGTAATCACAAAGAACATCCACACAACCTCTAATCACTTTGTCATGAAGATTCTTCAAACCAAAGCACTTGAACATAATTGTTATCCACTGTCATAAAGAAAAGATTGCTTGCGGACCACCAAATCATGAACCATTAGAGTTGAAGATACTTATCATCATTACAAACTTGATTCTAGAACCGTAGACTGAAATACTTAAATGCGGAGGAATGCGGAGCATAATACATAGTTCCTGTCACCACCAAATATACAGAAAAAGTAGTTTTCACTCTGGTGGACATAACTCACTCAAATCTTCATACCAGAGGCTCAAACTTGGAACATAGTATCTTCAGACATGCATCTAAATAACTTCCAATCCGCAGACAAAGATATTAATTCTACAAGAAATGTGGAGCAAACTAATGGACTATTCTACTGTATCAAGGATACATATTATTTTCAGCACGTAACTTATTACAAGCAAGCATCAAAATAAGAGCACAGTTGACACCAATGACAACACTGATTAGGCACATACTTGCAACAATAAAGTATGCCACTTACGTGCCAAAATACAAGTATAGCTTGTGCCTACACAAGTTCTCTATGTTTCCCCCCCTTTACAAACGTTCAAAATTTCCTTTTATATATGAGAGTTCTCTTGTTTACATTTGCACATTTTGGCCCTAGTTAGCCAGAGCAATGCTACCAAGCATAAGTGGAGTCAGCCTTAATAGATGGAGTGAAGAACAAGGATATTATGCTCCCTCTCTGAAATGACTTTTGAAGTTGGTGGTGGCCTCTTGGATGTTGTTCATGTTGGGTCCATTATGATACTTGATCTTGATTTGTTGGGAGTATGATGAACTTTTGAGCTTGTCTTGAATTCCTACCAATCCAATCAACTGCTCTTGAAACTCAGTGAAGAGCATTTTCAGCCTCATCAAGTTATCAATACCTTGTTTTGTGAGTTGTTAAAAAATCCTAGAGAATTCTTTTATTATCCTTGTTGGGGCCAGAATCACTGAAGAATCATCCTTGAGTTGACAAGAGATGGAATTTATTAAGGTCTCTACCATGTTGGTGCCTTACTTGGTTGCATCAATCCTCTTTTATAGCTTACATTTGAATTTCTACAATAATTTGACTCAGAGCTTCCCAGCTTTGATCCACTCCAGTATTACTCTTGTATCTCCATTGTCCAAAATTCCTAATTGCAAAATTGTATTTGGAGGTGTAGCCTCCATCTTTTCCAAAACTAGAAGATATTCTTCCCAAACCAGGGCCTCATCATCAATGTTGTGCATTAGCTCATTAGCGGCCTCCAGTTCATGCTCTATACTATGATACATTTTCAGTGTCTCCCTAATGGTTGTCTTCCCAAGGGTTTCTAATGAGTCTTTCCAGGTAGCAGCTATAGGTAGAATACCCAAGGGATCACGAGCTATGATTTCCTTATTCATTGCTTCCATCTGGGTAGGAGTAGGAACAAATGCATCAATTGGCCCTACTAGATGAGTGACATAGGCTGAGAGTTGTGCAACCTATTTCTTCAATTCCTCCTTATTCACCTCATCCTTTTTCATTCTATCTAGTACCACATGTATAGCATCAATTAAGGCATTTTTATCTCCTTCTTTGGTCCCTAATCCCAATGTGACCTGCTTATGGTGGTCCTTGAAGTTCATTACAAATTCTTCTTTATCAACCAGTGGAACTGCTATGTGAGCAATCATGATTCTCTGTTCATTGGTTGATATGTGTTAGAGGGTTCTAGCCCTCTTGCTCTTTGGAGGTGCCCCTAATATTTGGGCTACAATGGCCAAATCTTCCTCCTTAATATATTTTCACTTCCTTTTTTCCACTATTTTTTTAGCCAGACAGGGAAGCTTGACTCAGCTATGGCATCTTGTGGTGGAGAAGGAGCCAGAGGTGGAGATGGTGATCTTGTTGGTGAGGGAGTCAAGACCCGTGTCTTCTCTAATTCATCAGACTCCCTATCATCGTCTTGTTGTTTAGAAAGAATGTTACCCACCAGCTCCTTCAGAGTGGGCCCTTGGTTTCTCAAGGTTTCCTCAAATATGTCTTCTATTTCACCTTCAGGCTCTTCTGCAGGTGCCCTTTTTTGTTTTTCTTTCTCAAAAAAGGGCATTTCGACCTATTTATATTTTACTCCCTCTGGGATGTTTGCCCGGCCTTGCTCCACAACCAGAGGAGTATTCTCTTATGTCTCTTGCCTCTCAATGGAAATGTCTTTATTTTCACCTGCTCCTTAGTGGTTTGGCCAAGAGTTATTGGAAGTTGGATTCTAGGAGTAGGGGAAGAGGGAGGAGGGAGTGATGTAGAAGGTGGAAATTGAGAGGGGATCGAAGGATGGGCTATGGAAGGATGTGATGGAATAGAAGGAGAAGGCAGTGTGGGTGATGGTGGTGAGGTTTGTTGAGTGGGAGATGAGGGAGTTGAAGTTGAAGAAGATTCAACCTTAACCTTAGTTGCAGTTGTAGTAGCAATGAGGACAGGAGAAGAGGCAGTTGTGATGGTGGGATGAGGGGTTGATGCAACGGTGACACCCCTAGAGGCAAGGCTGGAAACTCTTATGCATGCTCCCTTGGTCAAGGGCACAATATCTTCTTCTTCTTCTTCTGAATCCACATTGACTGTTGTTCCCTTTTGTTTTCCTTTGACTACAATAGGGTCAGTCTCTTCAGCAACAGCTGGGGCAATAGGTGTATGTTTTTCTACTCTTTTGCCTTTCTATTTGGCTCCTCTAGAGATTTCTACCCCTTTTGAAGGCTTGGGGTTAATCATGAGATAGGGTTTCCTTATCCAAGCCTTACAATGGTCGTTGTACCTTGGCATTTAATCATGTTTTTCATGTGTCAAATCTAGGGTTGTGTCCTAGGTTGTTTGCAATAAGGAACTTCATAATAAACAATCCTCCAACTAATCTTACTAATTTGAATGTTTAAGGAATTACTTGTACTAATTTATCTACTATGAAATGAAATCCTAAAAATACCAAAATAATGCTCAAGCAGTAGATTGTTGAAAATAACCTATCCTAATCCATACAAAGATGGAAACATGCAATTACTGAAAACAACTATTAAAAAAAATAAGTCTATCTTGTGAAAGCAGTAAAACTGTACTCCTAATAAAATATGTAAACAAAACAATGAAGAAATAGATACTAGCCTCCTATCTTGATGGTGGGAGTGGGCCCTTGCTCCATGCTTTCAAGACTGAAGACTAAAGCAAGAACTCAGTACAAAAATGTAATAACACAATCTTTCCTTCAATCTAATCTCATCAAGGTATGCTTGTATTCAAAAGTATATTTGTCTATAAATAGAAATTATGATAATCTAATAGCCAAAATCTATATTTGTTTCTACTGCTCCTATCTAAACATATATTAGTCGAAGTGATAGGAGATCTTTTGGAAGTAACTATTCTATCCATTAGTTCATCTATGAGATACAACCAATCTCTTATTCTAACTAAAACATACAACTATTTAACTGAAGAGTATAATCATGCAAACTGAAAAAGGATTTAGTGGAATAGAAGTCCAACTAAATCTGGAGTCTTAACTTAAATAACAATGGGCAGTGAAGCTCTAAAATTTAGGTCTTAACAAGTCTTTTATAACTCATGAAAAATCAAATAAAAAGGGAATCAGATCCTTGGCAGTCAACTAGAGTCTTCGTTGTATCATTTTGGTGTTGGTTGGGTAGACTCTGGAGCACTGTAGTTGCCTCTAGAGATGTAGATTGGCAACAGCGCCAGAGACTCTGCATCGTCACCAACAGCTCTAGAGATGCATCCATAATTCCTGCATGGCTCTGGAGATTATCCACCCCTTGCTTTCCTACTCCTTCTTCTTCAGAACTCCTCCAACACTTTGGGAAAACGTTGGCATCTGGTGTAGTATCCTCCATATTGGCTCCGGAGATCATTAGGACCATCTCTGGAGATCTTCAAAATTGCCTTCGCATGTATAACTGCACCTGTGGACCTAAAAAGAGACTTTTCTGCACATTTTCATTAGTTTTCTACAACATTAGTGCTTTCATCAAAAATAGTAATCTTTAGTAATTCATCTCTCATTAGTGTAATTAAAACAAGTCTTTTCAGTTTCTATGGTGCAATTACTAGGACAACAGAATGAAAGGATGGGAAAAAGAGGAGTAAAAAGGTGTGTTAATTTAGGTCCTACCTGGCACTCATCAAAGCCTTTGTCCTCTTCAACACCTCCTTAGCCCTGTCTTCTATTGACATACATTCTGTTTGATCCAACTTGATTGGGGCTAAGGGGGAATTATATATCCTATGGTTTTCATAAGAGGGGTCCATTATTGCACCATCTTCTTTCATGCCCTTTGGAACCTTGGGCAACCCTGGGTAATCTAGCCTCTTCAGTAGATGAATGTTGAGCCTGTAGTAATCTCTCTTTCTAACCTCATGGTCATCGGCACAATTCTCCCAGGTCTTCTATGGCATATTCATGCACATACCAACTTCCTATCAAGGGGTTGACCCATCTAATGGGATCAAATCTGCTCCTTATGTTATCAAATGAGCCTAATGATAGAAAGGCCAATTCTACCTCTACATGTTTTGCATTAGTGATGTTTTGGCAACTATACTCTCCTATCTTGATTGTAAATTTGAAGCTGGACTTGTGCTTACCAGCAATCAGCTTGTACACTTCAGAGATCTGCCTGCACATTTCAAATAAAATGATCTTGTCACTGTAAGCACAAAAGTCATGCACAGCCTCCATGAGGACCCCTATGATGATTTTAATCCTTGTCACGTACATGTAAGCATGAAATAATGTCCTTTAAGAAATAAACCTCTTGATGACATGTCTTCTTTCTTGTCTTGTGTTGTTTATTCTTTGTCGATTTCTCTCTCTCCCCGTTTGGGACGCTTATCGACCCTTGTCAATTTGCATTTTATGAGATTTTGACCTTGCTCCTAAGACTTGTAAGTGTCTTGTAGGTGAGTTTTCACCTTTCCCCTATGTTTTTCATCCTCTGCACCCACTAGAAGCCTTCTAGAGGTCCCCCCTATCCATCTCCCACTTTCAATTTTTAGTTCGGCTCAACCAATCCAAATCTCCCCCAATTATTTCTGGATCTCCCGATAGGTGCAAGTGGAGATTTAGATTCTTGCACATGACTGACCTATTTCTAGAGGTAGAACCCCTCCTTTTCCTCTCTTCACCATGTAGTTCTTTAGAAAACCCTGTCTTGCTTGGATCTCCCCCAGGCGACCCAGGGTCACTCCATGGGTGACCCATGGTTGCCCAGGGGTGACCCTACTAATGAAAGGGGCAACCCTGTCACATTTCTAGCCACGAAAAAACTTGAGTTTCTCACTCAAATTAGCTTTGTTTTCGCCCATTTTTCTTCTAGTTCGCATGATTTTTGATGCCTAATATGGAGTTGACAATTTCATGCACCCACACATGCATAATTAACTCCATTTGATCTAAAATTAACAACCCAATCAATCTCATGCATCCTTTCAACTCCATTTCTTATTCAGTGATAAGATATAATTGATTTATCAATCCTTAGTTAGTTGATGTCACTGGGTAATAAACCTTGTTAACTCCCAAATTAATCCTTGTTAACTCATCAATCAAATGAGTTAACTTCTCAATCAATCCCATTCTTCAAACCTATAAATACTCCCCTCCCTCAAGCACAAAGGGAGGCAAATTCATTGTGCACACAACTCTTGCCAGTTTTTGTTCTCCAAATCAGCATTCTAAAGCTCTCACAGGACGAAGGTGCCTTTTGCTTTATTCATTGTTCAACCAAGCATCATTATGTTGCTTCATTCAATGCCATTGTGCTCAACCAAAGCTCTCATTGAGCTCTTTCAAGCTTCAACAAAGCTTCTTTTTACTTCTTTGTGTCATTTTGTTGTCAAGAGGTCTTCCTGCTGCTTCAAAAAGACTCAAGGTTGCCAACATCAAGGATTTCTAAGGGTAGTGGAGTCACACAAATATTCATTCTTTCAGGTTCCATCATTACTTATTTTAGTTTATAGTAATTAGAAAACCAAATTTGCTCTTGGGAATAGTAAATTTTTGCTTTTCCCTTGATAGTTAGATCTTGCATGTTAGAATAATTGTTTTCCAAATTCCTAGATCTAGACTATTTGTAGAAGCAATTTCCTTTTTTAGATTAGATTACTTCAAAATAATCGAAAACCCAAAAACATAGATTAAACTTGCATTAGGAAAAATCATATTATCTTGCATTCATATTTCCCTTTCATAGATTAAGAAGCACTTTTCATTTCCAAAATACTAAAAAAGCATAAAAACATGTTTGCATATCATTTAGCTTTGCATACATATAGAAACCCTAGAAAAAGACAAACTTGCAAACCCTCGATACCATCTCGAGGTAAACCACGATAAATGATTCAATCAAACCCTTGATCACATCACAAGGTAAACACAAGTCAAAACATAACCAAACCCTAGGTCAAAACCCTAAGTCTAGTTAAGGGTGGTCATCACACATTTACCTCTATCTCGGCTCATGACTGTGCCTAGGAGTGAGAGGAGAGTGGGTGAGGGCTATCCTCAATGAGATTAAGGAAATCAATCCATGACAATAGCAAGAGACATTCACTCTACCACAACAAGATACATTCATCCTCTTATTAACAGAAGAATAGAGGTAACTCCAAATACAATGAGAACTTATTCAACGCATTAAAAGACAAGAGGACATAAACTAAAGAAACTGCTTACCCACACAAAGGTGGAATAGAAGAAACCCCAACAGGAGAAGAGAAACTAGTGACCCTTCGGGTCATAGGATTATCTCAACAACAACTACCATCGAACAAAACTTTCAACTTAGCACACAACAACAAAGGCCACAGAACTTGTCGACCCCTCTCCATAAAGTCTAGCTCTCCAATGAGCCAGACCCCCAACGTGTCTCATCTCCTCTTGACTGGCTACTTCCATGAGAGTGAGGGACGTGGCGGATCACCCCATGGCAAGGAGGGAAGGGTCCATGTGTGTGTCGAAATCTGACCCGATAGCCCCAGGCAACCGGATTCATGATTTTGAGTGTACATATTTTAGTGAACCCAACATGAAAATTGCAAATCCTTCTAGGACGAGTGTTTTGCGTTCCAACTTCAAATACACATTTAGAAAAAGCTTCAAAACATTTTTTACACTACTCTTCATAGCCGCTTCAGCTTCTATCACCTACACCATCATCCGCTCCATCTATTATGTGGTGTCTATAGCATCCCCGAACATGACAGAACCTGACTTGAACCCAGGGAACTTTCCCTCAAGAGAACTTGAAACACCTTCCTTTGATAGGTATGTGTCGTCGCATCTTGATGGACCAATTACCAACTGCTATGACTACAAAGATTCAGATTATGAACCAGATCAAATAGAATCCAGGTGTTCTCTGTCTTTCAACAACCCATCTTGGGAAAACAATCCAACCATACCAAATGCACCACATAAAGCTAGAAGGATAAGGTCAGAAATACATTGACCTGATCAACCTTCCACAAGCACATCAACTACTCATCTTAATGAGGAAGTCAAACGATTAAAAAAACATTTGCAAGAAGCAAAAGACATGCAAGAGGCATTCAGGATTGCCTTGCGAGAAGAGCAAAGAGAAAATGTTGCACGAGAAGAAGCATATCACCATGAAAATACTCAAAGATATAATCCTAGAAACGAAGAAACACTTAGAGCTGCTACACCTGAAGATTTAATCTCAACTCTAGTACAAAGGATTAGAATCTTGGAAGCACAACAAGCTGCTCCTGAAAGAAGACAAAAATCTCATGAACAGGACTAGGGGGCATCTCAAAATCCCCCTACCTTAATTACTATTCATGAAACACTAGCAACGACACATGTCTGAATGGGAATCCTCCTATCCAAAACAACCAAACAAATCCAACAATGGGTTATCAAAACCCACCTATAGGGTTATTGTTATCAACCCCGCAATCGCAAAGTGCCTTTCTTGGAACATACCTTGAGTATTTGAAAGAACCTCTAGATCCAAACATAAGAAGCATGCAACTACCTCAGCCACTACCTGATCTCCCAAAGTTCAAAGGAGAAGGAGATCCAAACGCCCACATCAAAGCCTACACCACGAAAATAACTCCTCCCTTGGGATGGGGTTGTAGCAAAAATCTTTCCAAAAACTCTTGAAGGCATAGCTCTGGATTGGTACTATCGCTTACTAGAAGCATCAATTCACTCATTCAGATAACTAATTAGAGAGTTTGTCATGGCATTCGAGATGAACAAACTCATTAAAATAGGGATCAGAGAATTCCTCATAATGAAACAAGAGCCAAATGAATCCGTAGCCCATTTTGTCACTCGATGGAGGCAAGTCCTCTACTCTTCGACTAGTTCTCCAAACATGGATCACTGAACTATGCGACCTCTTCTTACATGCCCTTAACAAGGACATGAGAGAAGACGTTCAAAAATTGCCTTACAAATCCTATGAAGAAGCATTGGAAAGTGCTTTGAGGATTGACCAAGCCGCCATTGATAGCGATAGAAAGGTCTATGGGTCAAATGGAAAGTTAACAAAGGAAGACACAGGAAACAACACCTCTATCATTAAGATCCTTAAAAACAATAGGAGTGCAACCACAGATGGGGTGATAGATCAACCCCCAATCAAGAAAGTAAGAGATGATTACAATGGGAGAGATTACTATCCTCCCAACGTAAATGCCATAGACTGACCTCAGAACAATGGGTACTACCCTTGAGACAATTACCAAAGTTGGAACCACAACAAAAATGGGAATGGAAACAATGGAAGATATGAAAGACCCTCGTATGAGTTTAATCAGTTTTGTTCTTTTCATAGAACAAGGGGGCATGGCACAGAATCTTGTAGAGAATATAATAGATTCATAGCAAGGTTACCAGAGGACCAGCAATGTTTGTTCATAGAGATGTTCTTGAACCCATAAGAGGTCACACCGGATAACAAGGATATAAGACAAAATCAAGCTCCAATAGCCCTGCAAAAAGCCAACATGAGAATTTATCAAGACCTGTTTCCCGCACATAAAGACGCAGAAACAACAAACTGAAATGAAATAGCTCAAAGTAGTAATCCTTAAGTCCCTCCGCAACTAGGACAAAAAGGAGAAGCTAGGATGATGGGACTAGTCGAGATTATGCACAATGAAGGAGAAGAGGAAGACCATGAGGATGAAAATGAACAAATGGAAGCATGTGGAGGTATCATTTCGGTAGTGGAACCTATACCAACTCTGATTTGACCTTATGAACTAATAGAAGATTTAAAGAAGACATATGCCCACATTTCATTCATCGACTTACTCAGGAACTCCCCTTCACATCGTTCAGCGTTACTAAAAGCAATAGGTCTAAAATACCTCGACCAAATTACCCCACCACCTAGTGAGCAAATCAATCATGTGGACTACAACATCAGTCAACCAAATTCAGAGCTCAAAAATCCAGGGTTCTTATTTGACTTACAGCAAATGCCTTTTGAGGCAAAATTAACCAAAAAAGGAGACCCTGCGCTATATCTTCAAGTATGGATCTATGATACGTGCATTAAGCGGACCTTAATCAATGATGGGGCAGTTGTTAACATAGTTCCTTTCTCCCTATTAGAGAGGATAGGCTATGGCCACACTAATATCACCGCTTCACGAGATACTCTAAGCGGATACGACAATCTAAAAGTTGCCACCATAGGTAAGATTACCCTTCCAATGACCTTGGGACCTAAAACCATTCCTACCACATTCTACATCATTGACAAAGACACGAGATATAATTTGATTCTTGGAAGACTGTGGATACACAAAATGAAAGTTGTGACATCCACATTATTTTAGGAAGCTCAGTCCTTGCACTTAGGGAAAGTATACGTCACAAAGGGAGACCCAAAACCTTTTAGCATGTTAAAATAAAACACACCAAACAAACATATAGGTATCCCCATAGATTATGAACTCCCTACCAACAAATTGACTATCCCTAATCCTACACCTCAATCGATATGCATCAAATGAATGGAAATCTCATAAAATACCATAAACGCCACAGAGATCAAAACTTTAGAAAATGAGGCATTGCCAAAACAAAAGGAAATGGTTCCCAAAGAAAAGACAATTGAGATCATAGAATGGGTAGAGCGGGATGGACCACTCCAATTGCCCCTAGAAGTACTCATGGTCAACATCCAAGAAGCCTACAAACTCTTCCCATGCATAGGAGAAAAAATGCACAAAACTGAACGTCCAATGCTTGAGACAACCACGTTAGATTTGAGAAACGTAGACTTGCACTCTTTCTCAAACATTGAGGAAGACATGATGAAAAGTTACACACTGTTGTTGCCATTAAGTGAAACGCGTGTCCCCAAGACACCAAAAGAAACAGAGTCTTATGAGCCTCTCACACCATTAGAGGATTCATATCGACCATTGACACCCATGGAGGAGGTGCATTCTATTGACAATGAATCAACTAACGCCAAAGGAATGCTACCTAGGATGTTCATGGTGTCCCAACTGCAAGAGAAGCCAACCACCTTTGCCTCGGTTCAATCAAACAAACTTGGCGAGTGGGAAGCACCTCTAGTACATATCGAAATGGTTGAAAGACTTCCTGATGAAGATGAAGAAAGTGAAGGTATTTTTCACAGGGAATGGAAGATGAGAGTGACAGTCGAGGTTGATGACCCTGTCATTTTTGAACTACCTAAGAGTTACATTGGATATGCCATGGACTTAAGACCAGAACTAAATGGGAGGACAAGTATAAGCTTTATCCCTCCTGATGAGCAAAGGGAGCCATAAACTCCCTGTTGGAACCTTAAAATTTTGGTAAAATGTCCTAGATGTGTCAAACTTAAGATTGCATGTGTTTCATGGAAAGTGGGTGTAATCATTAGAATCAGCATCAAAATTTAGCTAGTGTTGCCTTTTGAACGGCTTGAAAATTCTACATATTTTAAGAGTTATGACATTTTTTTTGTGAAAAGTCAACGTTGGGCTACTTTGGTCAAACTGTATCTCATATACATTGTCTTTTGTATGTATTTTGGATGCAATGTGCTTTTGGTTTGTCGATTTATGTTATGCATTTGGTGTAAGTCCCGTGTGGGGTTCATATCTCAAGTATTCCAAAATACATACTAATACAAATTCGGACCCAATAGTTGTTTATGCTAGGTTTTATAATGTTTGAAATCTGCATTTGTATTTGTATCTTACAACGCATGTATTAAAGATACAAATTCACAATATACATTGGCAGATGTCAAAAGGAATTCAAAGTTAGCATATAAAGTATGGTCATCTCATTTGTATGGTTAATACATTGCTATTCGTATGTTGTCTGGTACAAATGCAGATACGGACCCAAAAAGAAAATCCATCTGAGTTCTGAAAATGGGAGTGAAGAGTTATTTGTATGTATAAATGTTTGTATCTAAAATGCAGATACAAGTCTAGACCCGATTAGAGAGTTAAATTTTGAGAACTTTAGGTGAAATCTGTAGTTGTATATTATGATACATGTATTCAATATGCAAAAAAGAGAAGGTGTAATGGCAGATGTGAACTAATGATTAAAATGGCGAAATAAAAAAATATGCATAGCGAAAAGTGAAAAGTTAACATCGCGGCTACATGTTTAAAAGTGCATGTATACAATATGCAAAGCGGTGATATAGATGGAAATGTATATAAAGGTGGATCCAAAGGTAATTTCAATCTGGTTCATAAACCCGATGGAGTTCGCATGTGTATGTTGTTGCGATTGCTTAAGATATACAAAAGACATATACAAGGAAATATGCAAAATGAAAGAGAAGAAATTAGAAGTGTGTAAAGTAAAAAGTGCATGCATATACATATACAAATGAAAAAGTGCAAAAGATTAGCATATATAAAATTCAAAGTATGCATCGAGTGACAAAACAAAAGAAAAATCAAAGTGCATATTATGTCATAGCATTTAATGCATATCTACTGCAGGGGATACCAAATTCCAAAAGGAATAAAAGAAGCATTTTCAATACGTTAACTTCACAATTGCATATGAAATTCAATTGCACAGGGCATCCCACGAGCAAGAACCAGACCATTTTGAAGGCAAAGAAGTCAGATTAAATATTTTATTATTGAAGGTAATTAAAATAACAAAAGGTTGCACCAGAATGAATGAAGGGTCATAACCCTAAAATTGCATATACAAGAGATGAAAATTAGAGAAGCAGGAATCATCATTCACAGAACAATTATTATACAATATAATATTGCTTTCAGTCATATTTTTAGAAGCAAGATACATAACTTTTATGATATTTTAATAATATAATGGGCAAGATGGTTTAAATCTATGGATATATCTGTGGTGTTCTACTATTCTGTTGATATTCAATCTTATGAGTTGTTTGACTGTCTCCACATTGATTTTTTCCAATTATTGAAATCAATTAGATTTATCAAGGCACATTTGTTGTCTCTGCATGGTATGCTTGACTAGTTTCTGCATGAAGTTGATTTAAGTCCATCTAAGTGATTCACATTTATTGGCCTCTACCCTAAGTTAAAATCCTCTAAATAAATCATCTTATTTGGTTTCCTTCAAGTAGAATTAAATTCCTTTCAGACAACCACAGTATCTTGGAGAAATATCAATTAGATTTTAAAGAAGAGTCTAATAACCAACAATCCTGCACGTTTACACAAATTGTGAACATTCAAAAGGTGTCAGGTAGTCAGAGTTAAGTCAAATAAGATAAATCTACAAATCATACAAATCTTGACCCCATTAACCCAATAGACTTAGGCACTAGTCATTACATAATAACATTTCAAAACCTTATTCACATATTCAAATTCTCACACATTAGTAATAGGAATAATTTACAGCCTTACATTTATTTCACATCCATATGCCAATGTGAGTAGATCATTAAGGTCATACAAATCTACATTAACTATCAAGGTACACCCACCTAGATCTGGTAAAACCTAAAGAGAAGGGGGTTTTTAATCATATCAGCCATGTTTCGTTAGCCAAAAGCATTAAGAGAGCCTGGCAACCTCTTAGGGTTTAGAACCTGTGTTTTTGGGATCTAACAAAATTGGCGACTCTATTGGGGAGTCAAGTAAAAGTATTATCCTAGAGTTTTCCAAAGTTTTGCCCATCCGAGTCGTAACAGAATTGGCAACTCTACTGGGGATCAACATAAGAAAACCTAGTAGAAGACCATCTCAATAGATTCAAGGAATTAAACAAGTATAACTCTACTGGTAAAATGAAAACCCAGAAAATAAATTAGTCCTCTTAAGAGAGGTGGCGACTCTATACAAACTTAAGATATCTTATGTATTAAATTGTCATAATGGATGGTAGGAGATCCAAAACTGATGGTAAAAAGTTACAATCTTCCCCACCTACGAAGGCCCCTCCCAGGAAAACTAGGATATCAAATAAGTCTAAACGCATTAATGACCAGACTACTTAGGAGAATACATTAGAACAGCCTATAATAACACATAACAGTTTCACCCCTTTACATGAATCATAATTCCATGAGGGATTCCAATCAAAAAGTAATCCTACCTAGTCTAAACAAAATAGATTTTGTGATGTTCTGGACCAATATAAATCTGATCCTCAAAAATAGCTTGAATTCGAGGCACAACTTGAACGGGAAAGGATACAAATGCAAGCAGAATATGACTATAAAATGTCATTACAACAGGGTGGGGAATTTCAAAATGAATCTTTTGATCAAATAACATCCATAGAGACTCAATATAGTCCTCCAAAAGACACAAGAAATGCTGATGAAGTGCAACAAGACTTACAAAGTCTACAGGAAGAGCTTAGACTAGCCAAACTAAAAGAGGAGGAAGAACGAATAAAACAAGAATTACAACAAATAAGGTCTAGAAGTATAGCAAGTAGCTTGAAGTATGTACCTCCCCATAAGTAAAGTGATGCTCTTACAAGCAACCCACAAGGGTCACATCAGAATGCAAGTGGTTCAAATACTTCAAGAGCACCACATAATCCAAGTAATACTAGTTATGTGTAGCAGAAAATTCCACCACGAAATCCAATAACGCATAATGTTCATATTGCTTCACAACATATAGCTAATCCATATCCACCTCCTGGTCAGCAACATGTTCCACTTTGCCAGCAAAATACAAATGCAAATCCACACCATATTGTATAGCAATATGTACCTCCCCATCACCACCAACAGTATCAGCTAAACCAAAACCTATGATGACCTCTCAATATAAACAGATACAGACAATTGGATTTGTATGGATATCAAACTTGTCCTGATCCCATTGATAATGACTTAAGAAATGCAATCCCAACATTTTCTAGAAATAGTGTTGTTGCAGCAGATGAACATATCAGAAATTTTGACACTTATGGATAAATATGAAGTGTAATATGAAGATGTCCACATGAAATTATTTATGCTATCTCTAATCGAAGATCCTAGGGATTGGTATAAGAATTTTCCTGATGCTTCAATTAGTTCTTTTGAAGATTTCAAAGATCAGTTCAAAGAGTAGTATGGTAGTCATTCTGATCCAAATCTTGCCATCCACGAATTAACAAGCATTCAAAAGAACTATAATGAGACAATAGTCGATTTCAACCAAAGGTTTTCAAAGATATATCACAAGATTTCTCCTGAAATGAAACCTCCTGATGGTATGGATCTGGCTTTATACTCGAAGGCCTTTGACCCTAAAAGTGGATATCAACTCCGAAATAGAGCTCCTATGACTCTTGCAGAAGCTCAAAAGGTCGTTGTGAATATTGAAAATAATAGAAAAGCTGTTGAAAAACTTGGTAAAAGAGAAAAAATCAGAATTCCACATAGTCCTAATAACCATCAAACTAGGAAAGCAAATTATTATAGAAATGAGAGGCCTAGGTTGTATGATATGGCTTACATCACTTATTGGAAGGATGGGAAACCTGTGGACAACAGACAAAAGCAGAATTGTAGTAAGGACACCCCTGATCCCTTAAAGAAACATGGGACACATGTAGTGGAAAATAATCCATGGTGTATGGCATGCAACCTACCTCATTCACTGGAATATTGTGTGGGAGCCCAATCATTGCAAGAAAATGAAGTATCTTATGATCGGGATAGGGATGATCATACTGTAAATATGTTGGAAATGAGGCCTCACTTGATTGATGAAGAGTACTCATCCTTTGAAGAAGATGGGTTTGAATATGATGTGAGCAACCACAAGTATAATGTTAACATGGGCCAACAAGAGGTCTTCTCTGATCATGAAGATAATGATGAAGTAACCACTTATGTATCCAATATGGTTCCACAGTTCTAGTTAAGAAAACCTACTAAGGAAGAGAAAAGAGCTCTTACAATTGTTGTTGTGGCTCAAGCTAGAAGTAATTACAATCTGAGGAAGAGAACCATAAATGCAAATCAGGGAACACCCAGAGGCATGTTCATCAAAGAACCAAATCAAAAGAAGGGTGCCCTGGATAACCAGAAAAAGGGAGAAACTCAGAAAAATATACATAAGGAAACATCCAAGATTGAGCAGAATAAGATGAAGGATGGCAGTAAGCAGCAATCTGAAGAGAAAGGCTCAAATAAAGAAAAATAGAACAGATAGCCATTACTCCTTCATTTGATATAACACAAGCATTATCCCAAATAAAGATATCAGTACCATTAATGAAAATGATGAAGATAGATGAATATAGGGATAGTGCTCTCAAGTTGATTTCTAGTATACCAAATCAGCAGCAAAGTCGTAGCAAAGATAAAGAAGGGCCAGAAAACAAAACAAACAATCTTGGACAAGAGGTCATGAGAACTCCAGAAATTTATCTGGGTGAGGTTATAACAAAGAATCCTTCCCAAGTGGACCCATTCTACATAATATTATTGATCAATAACAAGCTGGTAAGAAATTGTATGATTGACTCTGGGGCTGCCATAAACATCATGCCCATAGCTGTCATGAAAGATTTAGGCTTGTGGGTAGACACTACATATGGTAAATGTTATGCAATGGACAACAGGTCTATTCCAGTTGTTGGAATTATGAAAGATGTAGAATTAAAGTTAGCCTCATGTCCTGAAGCTACCTATAGAACTGATATAACTGTAATAGATACTCCACCATACTATGGTATGTTGTTGTCTAGACAATGGACTACTGTAGTAGGCAGAAATGTCTAGCTTGATTTATCATATGCTATAATACTAGTGAACAAGAAGGAAGTCAGGCTGTGTAGAGAGCCAAGATATGAAAATATAATTGAATGGCTGGATCCAAACCAGATGAATTATTTTTGTGATATAGATCTTAGAAATTTCAAAATTAAAAAATCTCAACCTGAATTACAAAATACAGAACCAATCACTAGAGAAGCTCAGTTAGATAAACATGGTGTATGGAGAATGTATTTTGATGGTGCATGTAGTAAAGGAGGGAATGGGGCACGAGTTACATTTATCTCACCAATAGGCAAAACATTCAAATATTCATTCTTGCTAACCTTTGAATGCACTAATAATATTGCTGAATATGAAGCATTGTTGTTGGGTTTGAACATCACCCTAAGAGATGGAATCAAACTACTAGCAGCATATGGCAACTCTGAATTAGTTGTCTCACAGATCAGGGAAAAATATTCATCAAAGAACAAGAGATTGAAGCACTATAGAAATGTTGTGTGGGATACAATTGAACTCTTTGATGCATTCTCTATAAACTGGATAGAAAGGTCCAAAAACATAATGGTTTATTTCCTGGAAAATGTGGCCTTGAAAAGAGATGATATTACATTATCAAGGATAACAGAGGTAGAATCCAAGACTAGGCCAGTAATCCCTGATAATATTTATAATTGGCAAGTATTCAATGATGATGAAGATCTTATAAAATTCTTTCATTGTGTGGATCAATATGAATCCCAAGAGATTGATTTCAATGCATTTGTGGAAGAGGTAGACGGCAAGCAAACTCTTTTTGGGCAAGAAGTGGTCCAACTCAGAACAAATAAAATACCCAAAGGTCTTGTAGCCTTAGAAAAATTGTTTGATGGACAGGGCAGATATAATCTCAAACCTGCAACAGTTGATCTTAATGATGTTGAAGAGATTAATTTGGGAATAGAGATAGCCCCTAAAAAGGTTTACATTGGAAAAAGGATCAGTCCAAAAATCAAAGAAATGCTTATAACTTTCCTCAGAAAATATAAACATGTGTTTGCCTGGTCCTATGATGATCTAAAGGCAAACTGAGAAGACTTATTTCAGCATGAAATACCACTGAAACTTGATGCCAAACCATTCAGACAAAGGCAAAGACATAAATCCAATGCTGGCACCTAAAATGTAAGAACTCATGAAGCTCAGAGAGGGATGTATTATCAAACCAATCAGACATTCTTCTTGGGTATCAAATTTGGTGCCTATAAGAAAAAAGAATGGTGATATAAGATTGTATGTAGATTTCAAAAATTTGATCTCATCACTAAAAGATAACTACCCCCTTCCAAACATGGAGACAATGTTGCAACAAGTGACATGATGTGAATTGTTGTCCATGATGGATGGTTTCTCTGGGTACAACCAACTAAAGGTTAAAGAATCTGAACAGTATAAAACTACTTTTACAACACCTTGGGGTACCTATGTCTATGTGAGAATGACATTTGGCCTTACAAATGTTAGAGCAACATTACAAAGGGCCATGGATGTATCTTTTGCTGACTTGATTAACACAATAATGGTAGTTTACCAGGATGATCTTACAACATATTCTAAAAGGGCAGAAGACCATTGTCTACACTTAGAAAAAAATTTCATTAGTGCATTGGAATATGGTATTTCTCTGAATCCAAAGAAGTGCCTTTTTGCTGTGACAGAAGGAAAATTACTAGGACACATAGTCTCAAAACATGGTGTAAGGATTGATCCTAAAAGGGTAGAGGCTATTGATAAAATTCCTATTCCAAAAAATGTGAAAGATATTCAATCTTTCTTTGGACAAATAAATTTTGTCAGAAGATTCATATCAAACTTCGCAGAAATTGTCAAGCCAGTCTCAAGAATGTTGAAGAAGGGTGCAAAGGTGGATTGGACCAAAGAGGCCATTGATGCATTTATGTCCATTAAGAAAGCTATTAAAGAAGCTCCTATATTAAAATCCCCAGACTTTGACAAGCCATTCCAAATATTTTCTTTTGCATCTATTCATACAGTGGCAGCTGTGTTGTTACAAAAGAACAATGAAGGATATGAACAACCCATATCATTTTTCAGTAAATCACTTTAGGGGGCAGAATTGAAGTATGACATTACTGAGAAACAAGCTTATGCCCTAGTAAAAGTAGTGAAGGTATTCAGGCCATATTTGGTTGGAGCCCATGTGATAGCTTATGTACCAAATGCTACAATAAGGGATGTCTTTACACAAAATGAACTCACAAGATGAAGATGTAGATGGATCAATAGAATTCAAGAATTTAACATTGACATTGAAATCACTAGGCTAGTTAGAGGTCAAGGTTTGGCCAAATTGATGGCTGAATTAAATATGGAGGCCGCACAAGTTTACAACATAAGAGAAGAAAATAACATTATAGCAAGTATTGAGCATACACCTTGGTACACCAATGTAATGTATTATCTTAAGAACATGAAATGTCCTCAAGGCCTGAATGACAATCAAAGAAGAACTTTGAAACTTGTTACATCAAAATATGTCTTCATGGATGGAGATTTATACTGGAAAAATAGAGATGGTATTTTACTTTTATGCTTAGATAAAACACAAGTCGAGAAGATGTTACAAGAAATGCATAAAAGTGTGTGTGGAGGGCACTTCTCAGCAAAGACTATTGCCCATAAGATAATGAGAGCAGGATACTACTGGCCTGAAGTCTTTAAGGATGCCACAGATATGTGAGAGAATGTGAAGCTTGTCAAAAGTTCTTTGGCAAATTAAACTACCAAAGAGCCTTACCATTAAGACTAATGCAAGTTGAAGCTCCATTTCATCAATGGGGAATTGACTTTGTAGGGGAGATTGCAGAAAGATCTAGTAGTGGGTACAAATGGATCATGGTAGCTACAGATTATTTTACAAAGTGGATAGAAGCAATTCCAACTAGACAAGCCACTAGTAAAGTGGTGGTTAATTTTCTATTAGAAAACATCATCACTAGGTTTGGAGTTCAGGTGAGACTCATTATAGACAATGGCATGTGCTTCAGATCAAAAGAATTCAAAACATTATGTGAATCCTATGGCATAACAATTTCATATACTTCCCCATATCATCCTCAGGCCAATGGGAAGGTAGAGTCAAGCAACAAAAGCATCCTAAAAATAATTAAAAGAATGTTAGAAAATAACAAGAAGGCATGGGATTCAAAACTAAAATTGGCTTTGTGGGCAGATAGGGTTACCATAAAGAAGAGCACAGGAAAATCCCCATTTGAATTAGTATATGGTGCACAATCCAGGCTTCCTATACATAATCTCTTGCCAGTTTATAAATTTATTCTTAAAGAAGATATAGATGTTCCTGAACCTATGGAAGAGAGAATGGAACAATTGGCTGAACTTTATGAAATAAGGGCCCAAGCTCAGGAAAAAAATGAAAAAATGCAGTTACAGATGAAATATTTATTTGATAAAAGGGCTAAGGAAAGGAAATTCAAGGTGGATGACATGGTTCTAATGTGGAATGCTAGAGGACAGGACAAAGGAAAACATGGTAAGTTTGAGGCATTATGGATGGGCCCATTTATCATCACTGGTAAATGTGGTGAAGATTCTTATTACTTACAGAATATGAGTGGTGAAGTACAGGAGTTGCTAGTACATGGACAATTCCTGAAATACTTCTCTTAAAATTTTTCTTTTTTCCATGCACAGTAGGTTAGGATTTCCATTTCCCACCCTCCCCAACACCATTGGTCTACGTCCCAGAGAATATTTTTTGAATTCTTGCAATGACCTCACAGCCATTCATCCCCAAGCAAGAGCCACTGTTGGAAGCTTAAAATTTTGGTAAAATGTCCTAGATGTGTCAAACTTAAGATTGCATGTGTTTCATGGCAAGTGGGTGTAATCATTCGAATCAGTGTCAAAATTTAGCTATGCCTTTTGAACGGTTTGAAAATTCTGCGTATTTTAAGAGTTCTACCATTTTTTGTGAAAAGTCAACGTTATGCTGCTTTGGTCAAACTATATCTTATATATATTGTCTTTTGTATGTATTTTGGATGCAGTGTGCTTTTGGTTTGTCGAGTTATGTTATGCATTTGGTGTAAGTCCCATGTGGGATTTGTATCTCAAGTATTCCAAAATACATACTAATACAAATCCAGACCCGGTAGCTATTTATGTTGGGTTTTATAATGTTTGAAATCCACATTTGAATTTGTGTCTTACAATGCATGTATTAAAGATACAAATTCACAATATACATTAGCGGATGTCAAAAGGAATTCAAAGTTAGCGTATAAAGTCATGGTCATCTCATTTGTATGGTTAATACATTGTTATTGGTATGTTGTCTAGTACAAATGCAGATACAGACCCGAAAAGAAAATCCATTTGAGTTCTAAAAACGGGAGTGAAGGGTTATTTGTATGTATAAATGTTTGTATCTAAAATGCAGATACAAGTCCGGACAAGATTAGAGAGTTAAATTTTGAGAACTTTAGGTGAAATTTGTAGTTGTATATTATGATGCACGTATTCAATATGCAAAAAAGAGAAGGTGTAATGGCGGATGTGAACTAATGATTAAAATGGCAAAATAAAAAAATATGCATAGCGAAAAGTGAAAAGTTAACATCGCGGCTACATGTTTAAAAGTGCATCTATATAATATGCAAAGCGGTGATACAGATGGAAATGTATACAAAGGTGGATCCAAAGGTAATTTCAATCTGGTTCATAAACCTAATGGAGTTCGCATGTGTATGTTGTTACGATTGCATAAGATACACAAAAGACATATACAAGGAAATATGCAATACGAAAGAGAAGAAATTAGAAGTGTGTAAAGTAAAAAGTGCATGCATATACATATACAAATGAAAAAGTGCAAAAAATAGCGTATACAAAATTCAAAGTATGCATCAAGCAGCAAAACAAAAGAAAAATCAAAGTGCATATTCTATCATAGCATTTCATGCATATCTACCATAGGGGATGCCAAATTCCAAGAGGAATCAAAGAAGCATTTTCAATACTTTAACTTCACAATTGCATATGAAATTCAATTGCACAGAATATCCCACGAGCAAGAACTAGAGCATTTTGAAGGCAAAGAAGTCAGATTAAATATTTTATTATTGAAGGTAATTAAAATAATGAAAGGTTGCACCGGAATGAATGAAGGGTCATAACCCTAAAATTGCATATATGAGAGATGAAAATCAGAGAAGAAGGAATCATCATTCACAGAACAATTATTATACACTATAATATTGCTTTCAGTCATATTTTCAGAAGCAAGATACAGAACTTTTATGATATTTTAATAATATAATGGGCAAGATGGTTTAAATCTATGGATATATCTATGGTGTTCTACTATTCTGTTGATATTCAATCTTATGAGTTGTTTGACTGTCTCCACATTGAATTTTTCTAGTTATTTAAATCAATTAGATTTATCAAGCCACATTTGTTGTCTCTATGTGGTATGCTTGACTGGTTTTTGCATGAAGTTGATTTAAGTCCATCTAAGTGATTCACATTTATTGGCCTCTACCCTGAGTTAAAATCCTCTAAATAAATCATCTTATTTAGTTTCCTTCAAAGTAGAATTAAATTCCTTTTAGACAACCACAATAACTTGGAGAAATATCAATTGGATTTTAAAGAAGAGTCTAATAACCAAAAATCATGTACATTTACACAAAGTGTGAACATTCAAAAGGTGTCAAGTAGTTAGAGTTAAGCCAAATAAGATAAATCTGCAAATCATACAAATCTTGACCCTATTAACCCAATAGACTTAGGCACTGGTCATTACATAATAACATTTCAAAACCTTAGTCACATATTCAAAATCTCACACATTAGTAATAGGAATAATTTACAACCTTACATTTATTTCGCATCCATATGCCACTGTGAGTAGATCACTAAGGTCATACAAATCTGCATTAACTATCAAGGTACACCCGCCTAGGTCTGGTAGAACCTAAAGAGAAGGGGATTTTTAATCATATCAACCTTGTTTCATTAGCCAAAAGCATTAAGAGAGCTTGGCAACCTCTTAGGGTTTAGAACCTGCATTTTTGGGAATAAAACTCCCCTCGAGTTGTTCCAATTTTTGCAAAGAATCCAAGAGAGACAAGATGTGAAAGTCTACATGTAAGAACAGTTTGATTTGTTAGCAGAGTTGTTGAATTGTGATGGAGTCCTGTATTGGACCACTTCTCATCAACAAGCCTTTTGAGACCTACTTGGTCTCACACTGCTAAGGGAAACCATCGAGTTTGTAGCAATAGATTCAAATGACAAACCCTACAGAATAGGAGAACTGGTCCTAAGAAGAGGTAGCACGAAGAATAAGAAAAGAAGATGAAAAAGAGCTTTTTCAGAAGACTGGAAAGGTCCTTATATGGTCAAAGAAGATGCTGGAAATGGTGCCTATCTCTTGTGCACTATGGAGGGAGAGGAATTTGGTGAAACAGTCAATGCCTTTCACCTCAAGAAATACTATTTGAAAACCAAAAAAATCATAAAACATAAAAATCAAAAAAAATTTAAAAAAAATCAAAAATGTCAAAAACAATTTGTTTCTTGCATTTCTGTATCATTCTGTTCATCTTGCATTATAGTCAATGACTCATTAAGACTGGGATCAACATAAAGCTAAGAGCTAGGCTTTGATTAGAATCACTGGGAATGAAAAGGGGATAATGGCGATTGTGAAAATGGGGAATCTCTCAAGGGTGAAATTCTAATAGAGAAAGAAAGGTACAAAGCACACACATGCACTAGCTGAGCAAAACTGAAGAGTCTAGTAGTCTCTAGGATCATCTTCTACCTAGGGACCCTTGTTCTTTCCTATTTATCCTTTACCCCAGGTCTACCTTGCTTTCCATCTATGATCTAAGTCTAGCGAACACTAATAAAATTTGTTACTTGTCTAAGTCGAAAACTTGTTAGATTGTCTTATCTAGATAAGGATCAGTGTTTAGCCTTTAGAAAACCCCAAAATTAGAAATGCTCCATCTTCATTCCTGCTCCCCACTTGAGTTTTAAAAATCCTATCTCACAGCCTTGAAAAGGTCTCTTATATTAGGACAACTCAGAATCCCCTAGATTGAAAATCGTATTAAAGAGTAGTCACATTGTTTGTTCCGCAATGCATTCATACCAAAATCAAAAAAAGAATCTCAAAGCAATAAAGTCAAATGTCATATCTCATGACATTCAGTAGAAGTAAATGTCTCATTTCAGCATTTCTTGTGTTCCTGCATTATCATATCGTAAACTGTATCTCATAAATGTGCCATAAAAAAATTACAAAAACATGTCATCGTTATCATACTTGCATCGTTAAAGAGTTGAAAAGGTCAAACACATAATCAAAAAGTTCTCAAACCTCCAAAACATGCACAAGAGATGAGTACAAATCTGATAGGTGAAAACCATAAAGGGATAAACTTTTATAGATACATCCAAAATTTACATGTACAAGAGTATCAAAGAGCTAGGACAAAATGCTCTCAAAAGGAGTAGAGGCTACCCATGTAGGGGGCATGAGTTCAAGAAAGGAAGTCAAGGTCAGTTCCCTCCAATGGAACCCTCAAGACTGCGGCTCCTCTGTCTACAAATACCACTCGTTGCTCCATGAGACCTATGGGAGTGAGGCACTCTACTGTGAGCATGTGACTGTGAAGGCCCTACCATACTAGCATCTCATCATCCAAAACTAAAATGAGTTATCTCTTGGAGTACCTGATTCTCACCCTTAAGGGTGTGAATCTCAGCCTTCAAGTTTGCATTCTCCTAACATCCATGATAGACAGGAGCGAAAATGTCTGTGTGTCGCCTTGCAGCAAGGGGCATACCAGGATCATCTAGAAGACAGTCTCGAGTCATCCTAGTGAAGGGAGAAGCCAATCCAACATTAATCTCATGAAAAAAATCCCTCCACTCTCTGACATTACCTAAAAAGAGTGAATCGAAAGAGAAAGACAAGTTAATTCCCCAATGAAAAAAGAAAGGGGAAAAATGTGAAAAGCAAACAAACAAAACTTACGTGGATCACTTGGCTACTAATCAAGGTCAAGTTGCCGCATCACCTCATCCAAATGAGGAGGTCAAGGAACAATAGGAGGACCCTCGGGGATATCAAGAGCATCATTTGCATCATCGGTAGCATCAAGAGCCTCATCCTGCACATCCTCAGGAAAGCCCTCATTTGGTAAATCATCATCATCTTGAATATAGTCCTTGTCAGTGGACTCTAAATCCACAACAACAATAAGAGATCAGGAAAGAGCTCCTCTCCCTCCCCTCTGTCCTCCTCTTAGAACTCTAGTAATGAAGACTCCATGAGTCAAAGGAGTCTAAACAACTGACCTCTGTCCAATCTCACCCATCTCCTGAACAGTCTTATAGCAAGTGGACACTGGGGGAAAGTCCTCAGGGAAATCCTCACCAAACTGATGTGAAACACGATCAACATGATGGGCCTCAACTAGACCATTATGATCTAAAATCTCAAATAATCCATGACAATACTCTCTGACCTCGCCATCATGGGCCTAGGATCCCTCCATGTGATGATAAGGATCAAAGACCATGTCCTCATATGTAAGAGTAGCAACAGTGGGTAGAGAAGCATCAAAGTGACCTACATGCATCCACCTAGCTGCTCTTGGTAGACATCTATCTGGAATCAGAATGAACTTCTGCTAGGGTCTAATGTGCTCAAATATCCATGTCATAATCAAAGAGGAGTGGCTAAAAGCTAAAGCCCCTCACCGTAAAATACAATAGAAGCCCCTATAGACCATGGCCAAGATATCCGGTCCCCAAGCGTAGACTGCCCCCTCCTCAATACCATGAATGATGGGTGCCCAACACCATCTCAAATGAGCTAGGCCTTGTCTCCCAACATCCTCGAGGCAATCAAACCAATCAAGAATCTCCTCAGAAGTGGGATACGAAGTCGAGGCATGAAAGTGAGCTGGACTCCTGTCTGATCCCTGGGGTGACTAACCCCCATGAACTCTGCCTAGGATGCCTTGTCCTCGAAGGACTCACTGGCTGGGAGGACTAGAGGATGTCCTCTCACAGGAACTCCAAGTATACGATACACATCATACAAAGTGATGGTCCACTCTCCAAATATTTGTGCAAACCTGAATGTGTTTCTATCTGCATCCCAGTAGGTTAGAATATCACAGCATATACGGGACACACGGTGAATAACAGGCACGTGACAAACTCTACCCAGACCTGCTCACCTCAAAATGGTACAGTCATCATTACTCAATGAAGCAAACATCGCTGAGAGCCATCCCTGCTCTTGGAAGGCATTCCATCAGATATGCATGTCCTGCAAGATCAGAAAGGAACTTTAGATTAGATCTTGTAAACTTGTAAAAATCCCTAAAAATCATAAAATTGTAGAAAACCTTACATAAAAAAAAGCGTATAACCCTTCAAAATTGTAATAAATAGGTGAATACAATAGCCAAAACAAGTTAGATTAGAGTAAAACAAGCATCAAAAAACATGAAATTTCAGTCAAAATCAACCCAACAGGGTCACCTTCGGGCGACCTAGATGTTCTGCAGGATCTCCTCCAAGTGACCCTGCTATCAGAGAGGATCTCCCCTGGGTGACCTACCTAAAAAAAGGGGTGACCCTAGAGGGCGATCCCTCAATCAAAAACTGCTCTAAAAACCTCATTTTTCGGCTGATTTTAGAAAACAAAAAACCAATTTCACTCTAAACAACAAAACAAAGACAATGCAATAAGAAAATTTGACAAAAACAGACAATTTCAAGAGAAATTTCATAAACTTCAAACTAGGGTTTAGAGAAGGGTTTTTCACTATTTGCATACCTGATTCTCCACGGCTGAAGAAGAGGTGGCCATCTTTGTGATCTCCTCGACGATACCTTTCCAATCATAGCTCACACGATTGATTCCATCTCCATTTCGCTCCAATCTCTCAATTTGACTTGCTTTGTTTGCCCTTAGCTTAGTTTCATTTATGCATTTTTAGATTAGTTCTTTACTTTTATGCATCTCTTTTGTGCGTTGTTTTGCGTGCTTTCATTCCTACAGGTCTAAACCGACAAAGGCAAATAACTAGTCGAACTTGAATGATCCATGGTGAGTTCTTCATTTCAGTTTTCATTATTCATTTTGATATATTTAAATGTCAAACTAATACTATTTATTGTAGGTACAATTGTGGGAAAATCGACAACAGGTAAGGCCTAGTTCGAGAACGGTACCTACCTTTCATGTAGACTACCATCCCCGAGGGGGCAAATATGTAAGCACAAAAATCATGCACAACCTCCACGAGGATCCCTATGATGATTTTAATCCTTGTCATGTACATGTAAGAGTGAAATAATATCCTTTAAGTAGCAACCTTCTTAATGATGTGTCTTCTTTCTTATCTTGTGTTGTTTCTTCTTTGTCGATTTCTCTCTCCCTGTTTGCGATGCTTTTCGACACTTTTGTGACACTTGTTGATTTGCATTTTCTGAGCTTTCAACCTTGCTTCTAAGCCTTGTAAGTGTTTTGTAGGTGATTTTTCACCTTTCCTCTATGTTTTTCATCTTTTGCACCCACTAGAAGCCTTACAAAGGTCCCCCATATCCATCTCCCACTTTAGGTTTTCAATTCCACTCAACCAATCCAAATCTCCCCCTATTATTTCTGGATCTCCCACGGGAGATCCTGCATGTGCAAGTGGAGATTTGGATTCTTGCACATGACTGACTTGTTTTTGGAGGCAAAACCCCTCCTTTTCCTCTCTTCTGTCATTTCCCACCATGCAGCTATTCATAAAAACCTCTCTTGCCTGGATCTCCCCCAAGTGACCTAGGGTTGCCCCCTGGACGACCCTATTGGGGTGACCTTATTGCGTTTCCAGCCATGGAAAAACTTGAGTTTCTCACTCAAATTAGCTATGTTTTCACCTATTTTTCTTCCAGTTTGCATGATTTTTGATGCCTAATATGGAATTGACTATTTCATGCACCCATACATGCATAATTAACTTCATTTGATCTAAAATTAACAACCCAATCAATCTCATGCATCCTTTCAACTCCATTTCTTCTTCAATGATAAGCTATAATTGATTTATCACTCCTTAGTTAGATGAGTTCACTGGGTAATCAACCTGGTTAACTCCCTAATCAATCCTTGTTAACTCATCAATCAAATGAGTTAACTTCTCAATCCCATTCTTCAAACCTATAAATACCCCACTCCCTCAAGCATAAAGGGAGCCAAATTCATTGTGCACACAGCTCTTGCCAGTTTTTGCTCTCCAAATTAGCATTCTAATGCTCTCACAGGACAAAGGTGCCTTTTGCTTTATTCATTGTTCAACCAATCATCGTTATGTTGCTTCATTCAATACCATTGTGCTCAACCAAAGCTCTCATTGAGCTCTTTCAAGCGTTAACAAAGCTTCTTTTTGCTTCTTTGTGTCATTTAGTTGTCAAGAGGTCTTCCCACTCCTTCAAAAGGACTCGAGGTTGCCAACATCAAGGATTTCTGAGGGTAGTGGAGTCACACAAATCTTCATTCTTTTGGGTTCCTTCATTACTTATTTTAGTTTATAGTAATTAGAAAACCAAATTTGCTCTTGGGAAGAGTAAATCTTTGCTTTTCCCTTGATAGTTAGATCTTGCATGTTAGAATAATTGTTTTCCAAATTCCTAGATCTAGACTATTTGTAGAAGCAATTTCCTTTTTTAGACTAGATTACTTCAAAACAATCGAAAACCCAAAAACATAGATTAAACTTGCATTAGGAAAAATCATATTAGCTTACATTCATATTTCCCTTTCATAGATTACGAAGCACTTTTCATTTCCAAAATACTAAAAAAGCATAAAAACACATTTGCATATCATTTAGCTTTGCATGCATATAGAAACCCTAGAAAAAGACAAACTTGCAAACCCTCGATACCATCATGAGGTAAACCACGATAAATGATTCAATCAAACCCTTGACCACATCACAAGGTAAACACAAGTCAAAACATAACCAAACCCTAGGTCAACTAAACCCTAGGTTGAAACCCTATGTCTAGTTAAGGGTGGTCATCACACATTTACCTCTATCTTGGCTCACGAATGTGCCTGGGAGTGAGAGGAGAGTGGGTGAGGGCTATCGTCAATGAGATTGAGGAAATCAATCCACGACAACAGCAAGAGACATTCACTCTACCACAACAAGATCCATTCATCCTTTTATTAATAGAAGAACAAATGCAACTCCAAATACAATGAGAACTCATTCAATGCATTGAAAGACAAGAGGACATAAATGAAAGAAACCGCTTACCCACACAAAGGTGGAATAGAAGAAACCCCAACAGGAGAAGAGAAACTAATGACCCTTCAGGTCATAGGGTTATCTCAACAACAACTACCATCAAATGAAACATTCAACTTAGCACAAAACAACAAAGGCCATAGAACTTGCCGACCCCCCCCCCCCCCCGTGAAGTCCAGCTCTCCAATGAGCCAAACCCTTGCCGTGTCTCACCTCCTCTCGACTGTCTACTTCCATGAGAGCGAGAATGACGTGGTAAATCACCCCGTGGCAAGGAGGGAAGGGTCCATGTGCATGCTGAAATCTAACCCGACAACCCCAGGCAACTGGAGTCACGATTTTGAGTGTACAGTCACTGAGATACCTCATCCTATAGGGAGCCTTATCAAACCCCATGACTTTGATGTATGTGAAGGTTTGAAACTAGATATACTAGTTTCCCCAATTCACCAACTCTTTTGTTCCCTCAACAGATAGCCTTTGTGCATGGTCATTCTCTAATCCTCTAATCACAACATAAACAAAGGCGTCATTAACAACACTAATTATTCAAGCTGGTCATCAATTCCAGCTAGTGAAAATGATTGTAAACCGGGACTTCTCCTTGTTGGAGAGAGCCCATCTAGAGTAATCCTGGAAACCTGGCCTAATAGGCCAACAAATAGACTAGGTAGGAGGTCATGTAGAACTCCTTGGTTTCTGTGGCCTCAAAAAGCCACTCATCTAGTTTGTCACTTATGAAGGATCCCCAGTCAATCCTCTTACCATCTATGATCATTATGCTAAAGTGACACATTCATGGGTGTCATTTGTCAGCAGCAGGCAACCCAAATACTCTACTCAAGATGGCAATGAATCTCCTCCCATCTTGATTGAATTCACTGTATGGTTATACTGGGGTGATTTGCAATGGATGTTTCCTTTGTGTAATCAAGAGGTGTTGATTCATGTAGCCTGTTGTTGTGGTGGTCTTGTTGTTGTAGAAGTTCAATGTTGAATTCTCTGTGATCCTGTCATATTCTCCATATGTGGGCAAACCAAACACTCTATCCACCATATCAGAGGAGATGTCCAACACTATATTTCTTGTTGGTCCAATCACTTTCTTGTTGCCAACCTTGTACCTTAGGGTAGATGTCAATACTAGTTCAGGTGCTTGTACTGAAACTGGAAATGCATCTGCTTGAAGTAGTCCATAATTCTCCATGCATTGTGTTTGGAATGATTTATTAGCTTCATTCCTCAGCTGCTGCAAGTAGCTCAAAGGATCTGGATGTCCAATGTTAGTGTCTCCAATCTTAGGGTATGGATTAGACATCTTGGAGGCAGGTAGGTATCCTTTGAATTTTAGCTTCTTCTCTGCTACTGGGGGTGGTGGTGGTGCCTCAGCCATTTTCCCTACACTCATACGCATCACCAATCACTAGTGCTTTCATGTAAATAGTAATGTTAGGTCTTTCATAAATCAACATGAAACACTATATTTTCTTTAGCAATATCTAAGAATATCAAAATAATATTTTACAGTAGTTAGTCAGAGTTTGGGGGTTAGGCCCTACTCATTCTATATGTCAAAAGGACTCGAAGAGGTAAGAAGGAAAGCCTGACGCCGAAACTCTGACATTTTAGTCTTTAAAAATGATGTTTAAGGCCCAAAGTTGGAACTCCGACAAAATACATGTAATCAGGGGGTTGAGGAGTCAGGGTTTGCTCCTTCAATCTTGAGATATGTAGGGAAGGATAGCCAAGGAGGCCCGACATCCAAACTCTACCTTCTTAAAGCAATCAAAGATTGGGAGGAAAGAACATCCTCCGACCAAAGAAAGGAATAGATAACCCTAAGGAAAGTCTGAAATCTAGCGTTTTTAAAGCAGTAGGGGAGCAGGAAATAGGAGAAACTTCTTCTATCTTAGACTGAACAAGAAAATATTTAACTCGCAAAACCCTAACCCCGACAGGTTACTATAAAACTAAGGGATGGATTAGAGCTCAGCCTAGAAAGGATGCTTGGTCAAGGGCAAGGCTGAAGGTCAAAAGTCTGATCTTTGACACCCTAATATTTTAAGGCAAACAACTCAAATTCATAGAGGAGAGGGCAGAAGACCAAAAGTCTGATCCCCGACTCTCTGATGATTCAAAGACACAAGACAAAAACAACCTCAAAAAGTGTGCAACGTAATAAAATGGATTTAATAGTCCTAAAACATAAAAAATAAAACTCTTCCATAAAACGCTAAGTGACAATGAACATGACTTAAAATTACTAGATTTAAACCCAAATCAACAAGTAAAAACATGGTCATAACCCCAATTGTAAAATTAAAGCATGCAAAGCAACTGGGGAAGGAAAAATGCAACACCAACCTGAGATATGCACACAAACATGATAAAGGGGCCGAAAAACACAAAATCTACACTCCCACAATAGCAAACTTTGATCTAAACATGAAAACATAGTAGGGGATTGAAAATATCTCAAAGTATAAGCCAAATTTGCAAAGCTCAGAGAGAAAATAGATTGCAAAAAGCTTGAGTGAAAAAAAATGAGCTCAAAATAGCAATAAAAGGGCTGCTTGTACATGTGGGAGGCTACTAGTAATGTGCTGCCAAAGGGTAGGTGGAGGGAAATCAATTCCCACACCACAAAACCAGCTAATGAGCAAGCTAAAAGGCTAGCCTCCGATGTTGCGTGGGTGATCTACCAACTCGACACTACTGTCCTCTAGATCGGGCCATCGAGAAATGCTTTTACAACCATTTTGAGATGGCTAACCTAGACGAAATAGCATTTGTACGAGCAATGCATCAGTCCATGGATCAGGGCATCATAGATAGTTTTACTGTCACACAAATGAGACAAAATTTGACATCTTGATGAGGAGATCTGGTGCAATGAGAGCATGCCCAAGTCATAAGGTAAAACATCAGAGCCTCGAGCCTCTACCTTCTGTAATGCCAGGAGGACAAAGTCTGAAAGTTTGATAGTATAAAATTGCATAGGGGCTAAGTCATAAAACATGAAAAAATTAAAAAACTAGAAACTCCAAAATCTTATCCCAAGCTATAATAAAGCATGATATTTCACAAGTAGGACAAGGAGTAGAAAAGAAGGGGTCCCTATTTTGGTCACAAAATGGGGTTGGTTTCAAGTACACAATAGGTGTCCTTCCATTAGATGGACCAACCACATTAGAAAGAAGTTGTTTACCCTTCGGTAATGTGCAATTGACTGGTTCCTTTTCGGCCGGGGGTAGTACTACCACACCACCGACTTTCCTTTCTTATTTTCGAGCCTTCCTATAGTGTACAGTCCATCAAACTATGACATGTGCGTACAAGAATAGACTACATATGAGGTCATGAAGAACCTCTGCTTCTTGTTCTTCCAGCTGACCATACCATTATGTATAGTCACTAATTAGTTGTGCCCAATGCACCACATCTCCAACATCCTTTATGAATTGGACCAGGCTAAACATCCACAACTCCAAGGATCCAAAATCTTCCTTCCCAGCCATTCAGTTAAGTAGGGTAGTCATAAACTGGACCTGAGGATTAAAGTCAAATTTATATAAGTTTTGTGCCATCTTTGACATTGCCTTAGGTCTAGTTGTTGGGTCCAACCATTATGTGTGCATTACTTTGTGACACACAACAACATTGGAATTATATTGCATTGACAACACATTCAAATCTATTTCAAACACATCCCTACTCCTCAGGAGGTTTAAAGTCTCAACGATGCCTTTAGGTCAGAAATCAACATACATTCTACCTTGGTGTTCCACCTGTCATTTTAGGGGGTTATACATCTAGGCACACTAGATAACCAACTCCAAGGCATCCATGGCATAGGGAAACCCTACAACATTGTACATGCCATTGGATACTATGTTTTTCAACGTCACATCTTCATTGTGAGTGTGGATCCTTGCTCTGAAGGCTTCTAGGTCCACCTTTCTGCAATGAGTGTCAGATGCTTGTCTGAACTTGCTCCATACTCCTCTAGGCGCGGGACCCATTGGTGTTTTGAACTCATCATCCCATTTCTTTTGTCGCTTCATGATGTCCTGCATGTTGAACACACATGAAAGTTAGTTACCTATGGGATAAGGGTATGAATTAATATTTTACTCCCTTAGTGAAACCAAATTTGATAATAAAATGCAGTTACAGATTTAACTTGTCGATACTAATTATGATTCATAGTGATAGATGGACAAATCCTTTTTACCCTAGGTAAAAGACAATTACCCTACAGTAATCGACAAGATATGTTTTTTTCGTATACATACCTATAAAATAAGATTTTGTTGCAAGTATGTGCTAATCGGTGTTGTCATTGATGTCAACATGCTTGAGTTGTCATTGGTGTCAACTGTGTCTTCTAATATTGTTGATTGTTGCTTGATTGAGTTGTCATGTTAAAGTGATTTGAATTCCTTATAGAGTTGTTGATGATGTTAGCATATTGTTCATGTTGCTGAGTTTCCAAGTGCTTTTGAGAAAATTTGCTCTCCAAGAGGAAACAATGTGTTGCAAAGTATTTTGGCTTGCAGGATATTGTCTGCATTTTTGCTCCACATTTCTTCTGTGTTGAATACTAGAGTGTGAGATTTGGATATGTTTTAGAGAAGTGTTTGAAGATGCTAAATCTAGAATTTGGTGGTTTGGATTGCTATGCAGTGGAAGTTATGTTCACCGATTTGAAGATTGTAATTGACAGAGTTTCTGAGTTGTGCAGAGGTGTCTGGAAGAAAGTTTTTTTCTCTGCATTTCTCTACAAAGTGGTTTTAGGTGGTGTGGTTTTAGACATATGTTTATAAGGTCCTTAACTATCTTCATGCCAAAGGATTTGTAATTTGGTGCTCTGAAAAGCAAGTTATAGCAAAGTTTGACAGTGTTGCTTGTGAGTAGCCTGTGAACTGTCTTCAAGTGAGATTTGTTGTAGCTGGATTTGTTGGCTTCCAGGTGATTTCATGTTGTTTGTAGATGTCTTCAGATCATGTTAAAGGCTTGTGTTTGATCCGCAAGCTATGATTGTGTTTTTGGAAGCGTGTGCCTAAGTGTTCTTGGTGTTTACACAAGTTTAGCTGACTTGGGTGTTAACACTAATTACGGAAGTGTTTCGTGGATTGTGGAAGTGTGTTGAAGCATGTGAAGATGTGTTTAGGTTTGAGCTAAGCTATGAAGTGGTCTTCCTTCATTCCTTTTCTCCACGGGAATGTTTAGGTCCAACCCTAATTTGAATTGTGTATGTTTGCCGACCTTGGAGATTGTTCCAAAGGTTGTAGAACGTGTTGCCAACCTTGATGTATGTTCCAAGGTTGATGATTGGTAAAAATAAGTGTAATGAATTCATGTGTAATGTGTGTGTAGAGATGAGGATGTGTGTGTTGTGTGGCTTCAAAGGTAATATGTATTGTGCTTCATTGGAACTGAACTCAGGCATGTGGTAGATGCTATCATATCGGCTCATGGCAGTGAGCCACCTCTTTTGGCAGTGAGCCCTTTTGGTAGTGAGCCACCTCTTTTGGCAGTGAGCCTATTACAATGAGCATTATTTTGGGTAGTGAGCCTCTTTGTAATTCGGTATTGATACTACTATATATTATGAGCTAATTCTCACAATGGTTTTTCCCTTTTAGGGTTTTCCACATAAAATTTGGTGTTCTCTTGTGCATGGTGTTGAAATGATTAAGTTTCTATTATCCATTTTTCATGTTTAATCTTCATAACGGAATTAAAGTTTAAAAGAATTGATGTGGATATGATTATGTTTGTAAGGGTTTAAATTTTTTGATACAGCTTATTCACCCCCCCCTCTCAGTTGTCTTGTGCATTCAACAAATGCACCTTTGTAAATAATTGTGAAATATATATGTTACTATTGGGCACTCTCTATTCTCTGAGCTGACTTTATAATTTCACCTCTGTTTGCTTCAAGATCTCTTCAAATTATTCTAATACTTTATACAATTTTTACTCTGAATATTCGAATGCTTCATGATTATTAAATGAATGGAATTATGCTTTTATCCTTCATGAATTTCACTAAGTGTTCATGCATTGAATGTTATGGGATAGTAGGTGAGTAATTACTTCTCAAGAGTGGGGAAATATTCCAGTTGGTAACTATGTTTTAAATTTAAATTCTAACAACAAAAAGCAACTCGCTTTAAGTGAGCTAAATGCAGACCAGACCTGATGGAGATGTGGACCTTGGATATCCAGTTTGAAATGCTCGATGAAATTGTCCAGTTGACTCTGACTGAAGTTAGGTAAGAAGGCATGAAGATAACTCAATTGGGTGACGTCATCACTGTCACAGTCAAACTACATTGACCAAAGTATTGGATGAGTGGATCTTCATATTTAGTTCAAGAATGTCAGGACATTCTGAAATGTCCAATGCAAAATGTCCAGTGCAAAATATCCGGTGCGAAATGTCCATTGGAAATATCCAAATAGTGGGTAAGTGCAAAGGATTATAATGTTTTGGATAGGACCTGGATGTGGATATGGATATGGACATTACGAAATGTCTAGTGTAAAATATCTGGTCAAAAATGTCCTATCTGGTAAGAATGTTTAGTGCCTATGAGGATAATTTTGATAGTTTCAACATGATCTAGACACAGACTTAATGGACACGCTAATGTCCAGTCAAGTTAGATGATCAATGAGTTATATTTGAATTTAATTTCGGATCCGAGTGTTCTTGTGAGGGATTTGGAACCCAATGTGGATACTGAACATGACATGATTATCTAACAAATGTCCATGTCTAGTTGACTGAAAATGTCTGGTTGCCCAAAATGTCCAGTGGGTATAACTTGCTCATTTTAACAAATTTTTAAGATTTAAGAGGCAACCTTGGCTAAAATTTAGTCCTCTATCCTTTCATGACCTTTGCAGGGGATACCTTGTAATTTGGAATTTGGCTCAAATTTTGGCTTTAATTGACATGACATTTTACCAATACTGCCCAAGCAGACAACAAAATGACTAGCAAAGCAAAAGAAGTCGGGTCCTCATTTTGGCCAGGGAAAAGTTAAGCTTGTTGTGAGACTACACAACAAGTAGGTAGGTATCTTGAGATATGATATTTCCATAGTAAAATTGAATAGATGCCAAAGATTGTCATTAATTTCAAAGGATTGGCTTCAACCCATTTTGTGAAGTAATTAGTAGTTGTGATAATGAAATCATGTCCATCTGATGAATTGAGGGCTATCTTCCATACCAAGTTGAATCCCCAGACCACAATGGCTAAGGAGAGGTTAAAGGATTGAGTTCCTAGGTTGGTGCATGTTCTCAGTTATTATGTTTTTGACAAATGGAGTATTTTTAACACAATTCTGAGAATTATTTTCTATCTTGTTCCAATAATAGCCCACGTGCAATAATTTTTATACAAGCATTTTAACACTAAAGTACTAAAAATGACCCCATTATCTTCTTGGAGTGCAATGGTTGATTCATTATCATTTAAGAATCAAAGTAGTAGACCATTCTATTCACAAATATAAGTTATTAGCAATAATCAAACATTTTGTTGTCTTATTGTGGATGTGTATGCACATATTTTAGAAAAAAATTGGAGGGAATACTCCCTTATAAGGATAGTTGTATACATCCACAAACCATTTCTCACGTACTAAAGTTGTACATACATCCACATCCTCATCATTAATAACTAGTATTTTGAATTTATAAATAATCAATGTTAAATGACTATTTTGAGCATCTATCCCATGATAAATGCAACATTGGCCATAACATATGCATTTCAATTATCCTTTTGAGGAATGACATCAATGGAGTAAGATTCAAAATAATCCAACAACTGAGAAAGTCTATGGTTGAAGAGGTTTTGAGCTCTGCTAGGGTTTTGGTGTCTCCTTAGGTGTTGTCCCTTTGATGTCATATCGCACCATCAACATAGGATCTTTAGTTTGTTGCATTTATTGTGGGATTTTTTGTCTAGTCTTTTATGGTCTCAAACTATCTCGACTCAATAGTTTCTACTAGTGTTGAAGATTTGATAGCTTCTAGGGATGGTTCCTTTGAACAAGCAACCCCAAAGATTTGTTCCCAAGGTTTTTTCATGAGGTATGCATTCTGATTCCCCTTCAAATGTGGTTTTACCCATCCTAGAGTTTGATAGTGCTTGCAAATAACTTGAGAATTTTACTTTGATAAGTTATTTTATTAGAAGGGTTCCCCTTGAAAGCATGCTTAGAGAATGGGTCAATAAGGCTTGGTTTTTGCATGGGGTTTGACTGGATGTTTTTCAAAACCTTACTAAAGGTTTCTTTCTTTTCCATTTTGTGAAATCTAGTCATGTAGAGGCCATTCTCAATCATGGCCCCTAGTTTGTTTGTGCATCCCTTTTGTTTTTTCAACTTTGAACTTGAGACTTTGTGGTCTCCAATGAAAGAGCTCTTTGTGTCTCAGCCTGGGTTGAGTTTTCTAGGTTACCATTACCATGTTGGAATTTTCTAACCATAATTGTTGGCTTGCTTGGAAAATTTGTTTGTGTTGAGCCTGATAGATTTTTCTCAGCTCACCCCCAAAAGTGTTTGTGTTGATATTGACCTCTCTAAGGATTTGAAAGACACTGTAGACATTCAAATTGGTCAAATGTGTCATACCTAATGTGTCTTCTATCTCAAATTGCTAAACCCTCGTTTAAAGTGTCAATCCTTTGACCACAAGGTCAAAGTTTGTCCCTTGGTTTCTCCTCATGTTAATTCTTCCCCTCAACCCTCTAAAACTCCCCCTTCTAAAAATGATGAAGGGTGGGCTGTAGTAGGAAACCATAAAAATAACCATAAATCTAGCAATGGTAGAGTTCAAACCAAGCCCTGAACTAATAATGGCTACCAAGTAGAAAATTCATTGCATGGTGCCCCTTCAAATCATTAGGATAAGGGGAAGGAGGTGGCTCCTCTTATAGGAAAGTCATCCAGTCAGCCTAAATATTTTAGAATGCCTCAACCAATCTTTATTTTATCTTCAGAGCTGGAGGTGGTTGCTCGTCTTTCTTCTTCACCAATGGGTCTACGAAGGTCTCATAGTCCACCTGGGCATTTGGAAGAAGGGGAAATTTCTTTAGAGAAAAGAAGGGTTAGTGTTCCCAACATTCAATTGGGCATTTTTCTTGAGATGTTTTTTTTGTAAAATCGCTATTCTGCTCTTGTGGAGTTGAATAGTGATGATATGCCTCTTGATTCTCACCAATGAATTTCCTCTCCTGGAATGTTTGAGGTCTTACTAACCTCCCTAGGAAGTATTGTGAGAGATACTCATCATTGATTTATATATTTAGATATTCTTTGTCTGCAAGAAGTTAAGATTGCTATTTTTTTGCTTTATGTTGCTTGCCATGTTGTTTGGCTAGCCAATTATTTTTGGTATAGCAATCATGATGTGAGTTGTGGAGGAGTCGTAACCTATATTCTCTCTTAGGTGGCATTCACATATTATTGATCATGTATGCGACCCCACCAATCGGGTGTTATGGATCCTCTTCAATATTGATAGTCACTCTTTTGGTATTACTAATGTTTATGCTTCCAATAGTGTTGTTAAAAGATCTTCCTTGTGGCACTGGATTGTTGATTCAATGCCCATTGCCACTTGGTTTTTGTGCAGTGATTTTAATATGTTTGAGATGGATTATAATAAAGAAAATCACTTCCCATGCACTGGACAACTAGTGAAAGGGAGGCTTGGTATTGCATGCATAATAAATTAGGCTTTTTGTATCCTAATATAGGTCATCATCATAATTATTTCCACTAATTTACGTGGAGCAATTTTAGGTTTGGATCTAATATAGTTTACAAACATCTTGATCATGTTATGATCTCTGTCTAGTCTATTTTTTCCTTTTCCAGTTATTTTCCTCTTCCAGTGGTACCTTTGCTAGATGTGCTTTTATCTGATCATTCACCTATCCAGTTTCGTATTGAATGGAGATTTGCTCATCCCAACACTAGCAAGACATAGTTTTTCCTCAATACTTCTTTGTTGACTCATCAACACATATTGGCTCATATTTGACATGTGTGGAATCTTAAACCAAGGCCCACTCAGTAGGCATACTAGATTGAATGGTGGAACAATGCCATCAAATGCACCTCCTACTTCCTTCAAATCTATGGCTGCTAGTTGGCTTGTTTTCACCACCGCTCATACAAGGTTACCACCTCAAAGCTCTGCCAAGCCATCATTGTCTTTAAAGCCAACCCCTTTGATCCTACTCTTTAATTATAGGTGGTTGAGCTTAACCACCAAAAGCAAATTTTTGATAGTCATATAACTAGAAGTGCTTAGATTAAGACTTGATTGCACTGGCTTAAAATTAGAGACCAAAATTCCAAAGAATTCTTTCAAGCTCTTCATGCTCATCATACTTCCCAGGCCATCAAACAAATTTGTGATGGTCACCAGTTTCTCAAGGAGATCCTAGATATCCTCTAGTCTTTTGTTCGCCACTATGAGCAGGTTTTCAAAGCTTAAGAGAATTCTCCTAAATGTGAACACACTTTGTAAGATTGCCTCAAGGTTGTCTCTTGTCGGTTGTCTTCAACTTAGCGTGTTTTTAATTATCAATTTCTCTTCATTGTTGACCTCCATGAAGTTGTCTTCACCATGGCTAATGATAAATCTCTAGGACGTGATGAATTTCCTTGTGAATTTTACAAGACACTCCAGGAATCAATGGGAGAATATCTTCATAGGATTTGTCTTGAGGCTTCCATTCTAATTCTTTAGGAAACATTATTAACAAAGGAAACATCAAGATCATACCTGAGTCTAGTGATCCTAATGATATTTACATTTGGTGGCCAATCACATTGCTTAATGTCTCATACAATATCATTACTAAGGCCCTTTCTTTGAAATTGAGACATCTTCTTCCGCAAATCATTTGACCTAGGAAAACTGGTTTTATCAAATGTAGATTTATTCTTGATAATATTATTGTTATTTGGAAAATTATGGAATGGGCTCGTCATTCTTAGTAGCAAGCAATTTTTATCAAAATTGATTTTGCTAAATCCAATGATTGCATAGAATGACCCTTCATCATTGTTATGCTTCAAGCATTAGGATTTTGTCCCCACTTTGTTCAATCTATGTGTATGGTTTTTTTAGATGCCTCATCTTGTATCACTATCAATGGTCATCAATCTTCAATCTTTGGATTTTTTAGATCTACTCATCAAGGTTGTCTATTGGCTCCTACTCTTTATGTTCTTGTTGTTGAAGGCTTTGGTTATCTTTTAGTCCATTCTATTTCCCAACAACTTGTCAAAGGCATTTCTCTTCCCAATTCCACTACTCAATTGATGATTAGGAATTTTGCTGATGATTCTTTTCCCACTCTCTTGGAAGAGGAGAACAATATTAAGCAAGCTCTTCTTTGTTTGGACATTATTTGTAAATCTTCAGGCTCAAGCATCTAGTGGCAAAACAATTGAAAAGTTACTGACAATCCTTTCTTCTTAAGCCTCCTTGGCTTGACTCTTTTAGGTAGAAGTGGATTGTACATAGGGAAATCTTTCAATTTCTAGGAATTCCTTTTTCTTTTCAAGCTTCTCCAATTGTTATAATGTAGAAAATTTGGAATTCGAATGTAAGATAAAATAATGCTATCTAACTAGAATCAATTTTCGACCACTACATGAGAATCTAATCAGCTTCAAAGAAGTGTACCCTACTGCTATCTAATCAAAAAGAGCAAAATAACTCCAGCTAGATCCTACTCTTCTCTACACTTAGAAATTAACTAATTTTGATAAGCTCCAAATCTGTGTATGAACAACTCCAAACCCTCTGAAGAGAACCTCCATAATGCACAACCAACAAGTAGAAACCCCAAAGGCTGAAAGAAGAGGTGTTGCAACTCTAAAGAGCATCCAAAATCTTCAATAATTTATGTTGTATGAGCCAAGAACCAATATTTTCAACAATTTGTAGTTTATTTTTGAAAAGTATGTGTGAAAAACCCAAGAGAGAGAGAGAGAAAACTCTTTTGCATGAATGAATCAATCTTAGGGTCAAGCATGCTACAGGGGCTATTTCACTGTCACATGAGCGTTACCACTAACACAATTGAGTGACAAGGTAGGAGAATGAACCATTTAAATTTCTATAATATTTAGAATGCCAGCACGTTGCGAGAATGTCTACGCATTGCACTCACATCCTTAGAATATTCACCAATATTCAGCATGTGTTCTCAAAAAGTTAAAAGAAAGAAATGCATAATATGATTTTTCAAAAACCTTGGTGAGGGGTGAGATAGGCCAAGGTTAGGCTTGAGTGGCCCTAGAAATATGCTATGGGAGTGGACACCAAAGCAAGTTAAAACATAACGTGAAATTGATAGGGTATATGATTTTCTATGTTACATTTTGTCTCCACTTTAGTGGGTTAATGACACTAAGTGATAAGCTACGCTAAAGTACAAAAATAAAATGTTGAAATCAAATAAGCACATAAAGGATACTCAAAAGGATATTGTAGAGGCCACAGAAGTTTTCCAAGTGGAAGAATGATGCCCCCAAACTAGGAATCTGCAAAACCACAACATTAGGTACCATAATCCTGTAAAACCACCTTGTTAGAAACCAAATAATCATGCAAGACCAATGTATGTTAGTTCAAAAATTGGAGCTAAAATAGAGAAATTCTAAAATGTAGAGAAAAATGATGTGAAGAGAATGAGGCAAAATGAAAATAAGAGTGGATGTATGCCCCCATGTTTGTGCCTGCTAATGAAATGGGTAGAAATAAGGAGAGAAATCCACCACATTGAAAATTTTCATAAAGGGTGACTAATTTGATTTTTGTAGGATTATTTAGTGAAATAACACCAAATGGAGGAGCATATGGAAAGAGTGTGCAACCAAGATTCCAATGCAATAAACAGTATGAAAATCAAACTTCGTAGGCCCAAGTTATGCAAGATTTTGTGAAAGGGGGTGCTTTTGAAAATTTGAAAATTTTGAAAATTTACTATAAATAATAAAAAAATTAATTTTACTATTCATTTAAATGTACCTAATTTAGAAAATTTTGAGCACCCAAGAAACTTAGAGAGCTAGGATGCCACATAGACAAGCTTACTGATCACCACGACTGGACGCCGTGAGGGAGCGCATCAAGTAGGGAGTCACCATGTGTGAGGTGAGTAAAAACTTTGATTTTTAAATGCTAATTTTTATTTATTTTTCATGTTGGATGGGGCCCATGTAGAGCGTTGGTGTCCCATTTGCACGCTAGAGTCCAACAGGTGTTTTGGGGTCCATCCAATGAAGGGTCCTTTGGGCGTGCTAGCATCCCACAAAGATGCTAGAGTTTGAAAGACACACTAGCGTCTGAGGGCACTAGCATTCTGATGAACATAGAGAAAATTTATATTTTTAAGTTCAAAATTTGAGGAATTATGATGTGGAATTGACATAATTTTATTTTTGTGAATGCAGTACCCTTCGACGATGTAGGAGCACACTGGTAACCCAATCTTCAAAATGTTGCAAGATTGGCAAAGTGCATTGAGTCCTTAGAAGACTGCACTATTATGGATAATGGGTGTATAATATGTATACACTATGCCTGAGATGTAGTTCCATGATCACATGCTAATGATGCTTATGGAGAGGTGGGACACAGACACCTCTGTCTTTCATCTGTCGACAGGAGAGATGACCGTGACCTTAAAGGACATGTACCAAATTCTATGATTACTAATTTGAGGTTGTATAGTGTCAATCATCAAGCAGTGATTGTAGTCCTACGTCCAGGAATGACAGAGGTATGTGATCCACCAAATCTTCCCTTCAAACCCTTCAGGGAACATCCACTTGAGATGGCTAGAGTAGGGATTAGGGGACATCCCATTAGTACGTCGCATGCTCATTGCCATCATTGCCTTGTACATACAAATAGATAGGTGAGGCACATAACTTCATGGTAGCCTTGTCCATATCCTTAGGGCGATGGATGAGCACCAAATGGTGTTCATGTGAGGTTGGAGCATGCTCACCCACTTGTACCATGATCTGGGTTATTACGTACATTACGAGGGTCATAGTTTGATGACCTCCACACTACTTCAAGTGTGGGTGTTTGAGCACATCAGGTGCACTTAACTAGTGGGGATATCGCTAGTGATTATCTAGGCATCACCATTAGCACACACCTATGCCCTAAGGAGTTCATGGAAGTTTAGGGACTTATTATTCTAGAGGTAGACATTTGATCATCTGCAGAACATAGATATTATCTAGAGACTATATTGGGGCATGCAGGCCTAGATAGGCTAGACATGACAACTTGCTCAGATGTAGAGGGACCGATTGTTGGTCGATCGCTTGGATCACATGGTAGTGTCATTTTATTATTGGCCTGGGATGTAGTAGTTCAGGCAGGTACAGGGTATTCATGTAGTTGTGCTGATATATGTGTACTTGCATCGTAGTGCAGTGAGGCTAGGGGGCCAACCCCATCCTACCATTACAAATGTGGAGCTCAATGATCCTAACCATGAGAAGCATGATGTCCCACTTGCTTCTTATGATGACAATGTGAGAGTGACCCCAACATTCATAGCATGGTGGGTCACATCCCAACTAGCACCCATATTCCCTCCTAATGCGCCACTCAGAGATCCCCAACTACTCACAGAGCAAGGGTAGGAGGAGGGGAGTGGAGTTGAGCCAGTCAATGAGGATGACGATGATGATGAGGAGGAGGAACCCATACCAACACAGGTGGGGAGGAGGTGACAATGAGATGAGGGTGATGTCGCTATAGAGGAGAGGTATAGATTCCAACCTCAAGTGACACCTATAACATGTTAGAAATATGCAACCATATAGACTAATTCCTCATAACCCAATAAGAGATTTAATATGTAATCAACCATAAATCCACATGCAAAAGAAATAGACAATCATACCATCAATGGTGACACAAGATATACCTTGGGAAAATCCTCATGGAGGGAAAAACCTAGCCTCCAAAAGCATTCATCTCTCATGTATTATTCAGCAATAAACAACAAATACATATGCAGAGATAACCTCTAAAACATCAAGCTCTCTCTACTTGTAATCCATGTGAACAAGCAAGTAACTATACATCCCATGTCATGCTTCAAACCCTCACACATGCAACTTGCAAGAGAAGCTACAACCCAGCTAAAGGCAATAAGCCTTTACTCAATCCAACCTCTACAACTACCCTTGTGTTTGCTTTTATAGAGATAAGCTCACACAAATACAACATGTGGTATTTTCATACCATTTTCCCCAAAACCATGTGTCTACAAAACCATCAACCCCACATTTGATCATTGGTACTAAGTTTTCCCAATTAATCAAATAATTACAAATAAAGTAATTAATCTAATGTTACATACAACGATTACAAGTGGCGTCCAAATAAATATCCAATGTGGCTAAACACATCACATGATGCACCACAATTAAATATTTATTTTACATAATAAAATAATGCCAATGTTATGCAAGGTGTACAACACACCTACTCCAACATTCTCGCACTTGTATACATTGCATAAGGGATCAACATGTAAACTCAAAACATCAAGGGAAACCATCCATATGCCAAACATGTACCATATAACCATCCATGTGCTCCATGTGCTCCATGTGCTCCAAGATACCTGCAACAATAATCAAGGTGTCCACCATCTCAAACAAGAATCCCCTCATGTCCCATCTAGCCAATCCACGAAGAATAAGATCCTCCAAAGAGATGCCACACTAAACTGTCACATAGAAGCAAGAAACCCGCATCAACTAATATCCAAACATAAGCACCAAATCCAATGGTAACAAATAGGCTCAAGTAGCTGACAAGAATCAATCACCATAGCTGAAATAGCAACCATAGCTAGTTGCTAATGCATCAACTAACCATACCTCCAAACCAAGGTATACAAATGATAACAAGTAGACCTTATGCCATCAACATATCCAACTCAAATCATAATGATAACAAGTCCCTGTATATACTCAATCCTGCATAAATAAGTCCTCCAAGTTAACAACACAAAGCGTGTGATAAAAACCTCAAGACCCTCCATACCACAACGTAATGAGAACATCCAACAAACGAATCATATACATCATAGAACTCCCACTACATGAGTAAATGTCAAATCTGAAAATAGATCAAGGCATCAAAGATCCACTAATAGCATGCACATAGAAGATGTGGCTAAATCCTCTATCACATAGTGTCAAAGAACACGCACATAGATATGCAAAATCTGTAAATTAAATAGCTGCAACATAACTCTCCTCAAGTCCATATCTCTCCCATGTCCTCCACATCATAAGAGAAAGAAGTCAAAGAGACTCAAAATCTCCACATACATCTCAACTCCAATGTCATGTGAACATAAATATCCAAGAAGAAGAATAAGACCAATCAAGAGAGAACTTGCAAATCATAACCATGTCCTTTTATCCATACTAATGTGCTATAGCTGTGAAAAGTAGGATCTCCTCTACAACCCAAAGACAAGAAGCCTCTTCAACATCTAATAACAAGATGCAAGCCTCTCAAACCAAAGGGTAGATCAAACTCATAACCATCCCAAAGAAGGAATAAGCCCAAAGCCACTAACCATCTCCATCACACATAATGATCTCATAACAACTCATGATCAAACATAATGAGATAACCAATCATATCAATGCATCTACTCCTTAAATAAGTCCTCACAACCATAATTCATAGCTCAAGACTCAAACATGAAAAGATAAGACATAAATAAAAGAATGCATCTGAAAATCAAGTGGGCATACCTATCAAATCATTCACCACCGAGTGGACCAAGAGTGGGGATGAGATTGCTCCTCCAGGATGTACCAAGCCTCGAAGTCTCTCTCCAAGAACAATCTCCTCAACATGTCCATGTTGGACTCACATCCAACCAAGGTGTAGGCTCCTCAGTCTTGCTGTTGAAATCCTCATCAAAGAGTAACCATCTCAACACATCTCTAATCCCAAGAGAACTCAAGCCTCACCTAAGACTCCAAGTATCCATGAGTACCTCCATGATCAATCCATGCTAAACTCCAAATGCAAAACCGCACTATCACGAAGCTCCCAAACACATGACCAATATACCCAATACTAAGAGAACCATCAATATCATAGTCAAAGCTCCCACAACACATATGCATAACCAAGGAACATATCATGACATCATGATCTAATTATCTCCTCAAAAGAAGATCGCATGCACTAATGCACACATCATGTCTCAAGAGAACCTGTATCATGTCAACACTCTAACACGTGATCAAGAGTAACCAAGACACAATACCAATCATCCTGTAACCAAGGATCACCTATAAAAACTAACAAACCATAAACAACACCTCAACTAAAGACGACAAGAGTCCTCCATGGTACCAAGATGTTAACATCTCCAAATCACATGAAGATAATCATATCCTGCCAAAGCTCCCACTAAAGTGTGATACCGAGCTATACATGGCAACAACAGAAACATCAAACCCATCACTATCATAAGCTCCCACTAAAACATGTAATTAAGTTATCCATGACATCATGATAATCAACTCCTACATGAAGATCATCCATGGCCCCAACACAATCAAAGAATCCACTGTAAATGACACAAATCCCAAAAGGCCGAGTAAACTATAATCTCCAAAACCAAGAAGATGAACAAAACCTATAAACCAAACATCAATCCAACACCACCAAAACTATAATTGTATAACAATCATGTCATGCCAAAGTCCCAACCAAATAAGGAACATTCATGACACCATGATCAACACCCAATGTACTTACACCAAACTCCCATCAAGTCTCACACAACTGTACCATATAGTCAACAAACATAGGTCCCATATCATGACTGTATCAAGTAATACCATTTATCTCTAGATCTCATAATGACAAGCAAACCAATGCAACATGTGACTAACCCAAGCCACAAATTATAATTTGCATCAACACTGAAACATCTATGGGCATAGACAACCCACATCCAAGTCATAACTGTAACTTGTAAGCATAGACAACTTACAACATTGTAAAACCTATAGATCTCACAAGGCAACATGAAAACTCAACAATACATGTATAATGTTGTCAACAAAGGATAATCAGAGATAAACATGTAAGTCTGCAATGAATCAAACACCAAATCATCCCAGATTTGATTTTCCATTGACTCACAAACTCACCAAAAGTCAAAGGAACCAAATGTAGCTCAAACTGATATAATCTGAACAAACCTCAGACTATCATCTCCAAACTTGCTCCACTGTGTAGTAATCAGAAAACCTCTCCAATGCCTATAAGAAGTCTGAAATCTGACTTTGTATGCACCTGTTATGCCCGGCCAAAGCTCAAAACGAACATTTGGCTTCCAACTAGCAAAAACTAGTCAAAATGGCAAAATCAAGAAAAATATTTGACACCATTACATAGTACACGGAAAGATCTTTCCATTGACAATAAGAAGTCAAAAATCTGACCCGTTGGGTGAAAGTTATGCCCCCTAGAAAAAAAATATGCCCTCCTAGGCTTATCAAATAGGCTCTGGTGGCCTTTCAGCGGCTCTGTGGTGGCCAGGCGGTGGCCCACTGGCGGCCCGTCGGCAGTGGTAGCCAAATGGTGGCGCCTAGGCAGTGCCCTGGTGGTGTGCAGGTGGTAGAGAGGTTGCAGATTTCAAATGGTTTTAACTCCGATTTAATTTCTATTTTTGCAAAGTTTGAATGTTTTGATAAATAATTTGTTTTGAATTATTTAAAGCCCTAAAAAGGGCAGGCTCCATTGAATGGCTAGACCAGCTGGGACCCCCAAACTGACAACTGGGACTAGGGCCAACTAGCTTGGAAGCCATGCCGATAGACCTTCCAATCGGTACGGTTGCACAGATCTTGCGTAGGGGGTGGGGGTACCACCCTCCCCCCAAATCATATAATGTTTTTTTTATTTTTTTAATAACATTTTTTTTTGCAGACTGAAAGTACAGGAAATCTTTTTTTAACATAAAAATACCTGCAGACTGTACTTCTGAAGAAAACCCAATGCAAGCATTACGTAGATGAAGAATCTTCTACAGACGTCGTCGTACAGATTCTGTATGGTATGGAATCTTTTATGCCCTAGATTCTTCTATGGCCCAAAAAATAACCAAAATTTTTTGACACTGAATATAGTTAAGTTATATATGGATCCATAGGTTTTCACACCTTCTGGATTCAACCATGAGGTCTGTTTTTTTCCAGGGGGTCTCCAGCAAAATCTGACCCCCTAAAACCCTCATACAAAGAGCCCAAATTGAAAACCCACATGCCAAATCTCCATCAAACCTGAGATCTGTAACAACCCAAGTCTACAAACAACCTTGTGACCCTGATATTGCCTTTATTCCTTCAATGCAAAGCCATGGATTCCACTATACACAAAAAATCCATTCATAGCTAGGGTTATCAAATAGGGATTTCCTCCTAAATCATGGCAACAAAGCTCTAATACCAAATGTTGGATATATGCAGCCATATAAACTAATTCCTCATAACCCAATAAGAGATTTAATATGCAATCAACCAAAATTCTACATGCAAAAGAAATAGACAATCATACCATCAATGGTGACACAATATATACCCTGGGAAAACCCTCATAGAGGGAAAAACCCAACCTCCAAAAGCATGCATCTCTCATGTATTATTCATCAATAAACAACAAATACATATGCAGAGATAACCTCTGAAACATCAAGCTCTCTCTACCTGCATCCCATGTGAACATGTAACCATACATCCCATGTCATGCTTCAAACCCTCACACATGCAACTTGCAAGAGAAGCTACAACCCAACCAAAGACAATAAGCCTTTACTCAATCCAACCTCTACAACTACCCTTGTGTTTGCTTTTATAGACATAAGCTCACACAAATACAACATGTGGTATTGTAATACCATTTTCCCCAAAACCATGTGTCTACAAAACCATTGACCCCACATTTGATTATTGGTACCAAGTTTCTCCAATTAATCAAATAATTACAAATACAGTAATTAACCCAATGTTACATACAACGATTACAAGTGGCATCCAAATAAATATCTAATGTGGCTAAACACATCACATGATGCACCACAATTAAATATTTATTTTACATAATAAAATAATGCCATTGTTATGCAAGGTGTACAACACACCTACTCCAACATAACACCATCAGCTAGGAACGTGTTAGGATTAAGGTGCCATCAACCTTGTAAATCCTATGTAATTAATTACTCCAAATATTGTTTGTAAACCATTCACAAGGGATGAAGTATTCACCAAGTAGAGATCTTGTTTTAGTCGCATATCTGATCCTAGTACCTGATGGATGTAGGTTATTCGAGGGGTGCAGGGGGTACCCCCTGCAGGGTCCAGGGGGACCATCCCCCTGGCAGGGGATTTGGGGACCGCAAGCCAAATTTTATATATAAATTTTCATTGTAAATTTAGATTGTTCATCATTAGGTCATAGATCTGACAGTAGAGGTTATGTTGGCTTTTCTTTCCCTATAAGGCAACCCCTTTATGAGGATATTATACTATAGTTGTGGATGAGTATTACAGGTGCTTCTGGATTGAAGACCGAAGAGGAGATTGATAGTGTTGTATTGTAAACTCTATTGAAGTTAATACAAATTGGTGCATCTCTTCTTGTGTGGAGTTTTTCCTGAAAGGATTTTTCCACGCAAACATTGTGTTATGTGTTTTATATTTTGTTCCATTATTTCTTTGTGTTGATTTCATACTATCTCCATTTTGGTTCTGCACTAGACTAACAAGTTACAGTTTTAATCAGATTTCCATTCTATAGTTGTTCACCTTCATTGCTAACACAGTGCACCCAATTAGAGGGAGTGAGGAGAATCAAGCAGTGTATCTATCGTGATACCCTCTTCAGAACTGGTGAAAGGGGTAGCTATGGTAGCTGTCAGCATGCCTGGCACCACACCAGCTAGGCACGTGACTCCATTAGATCTAGATTGGCATGTCGATGACCCAGGTGATAACTTTATGTTTGTATTGTGATTTGAGTAGAATACTAGATGTTCATTTGATTTTGATTTATATGAAGAGAAATTTGACTATATCTTTGTTTGAAATTTTGTAGTGTGCACACGAGAGTGGCTTGACTATATAGGTCAAGTCATCATAGAGATGATACCTAGTGTTCAGCTCATACAAGTTGTGTGGGCCAATTATAGGCGTCAGTAGATTGTCAGGTGACATGTGGATATTTTTGAGCCTATAACACAATTGAGGGCTACATATGAGGAGGGTTGGGTCCGTCTTGATCGAGCTATTGTTGAGGTCATTTCCATCACTATAGAGTGGGACCAAGTGGTTTCCTAGGTCACAACACTCATGGCAGAGTGTGATCAAGTCATGATGAGAGCTGAGAGTGTAGAAAGTGCACATGACACTCTTTAGAGCTAGTTAGATTGTGTGAGGGTGGACCTACAAAGGATTCAAATGGAATCTACCACTGATTTGGATCATCCAAGGGTACAGGGCTTGATGGCCAAGGCAAATAGACTGCAAACCAAGGTGACTTAGCTATAGCAAAGTGAGTTGTGTATCACGGATGAGGTAGCAGAGCTAAGAGGCATGTTGAGGGGCCTACATCCATGAAGTCATACCTATTCTCAATCTGTGGCCTCACATCAGGAGCCAGTTGTGCAAGAGCCACCATTGGGACTAGAGGGATCAGGTAGCCATGACCTTTAGGAGTGATGCATGTTTTTGTATATTATGCTTTGACACACCACATTTTGATACAATGGTGATTTTGTACATGATGTATCAAAAAATTGTTCATATATATATATGAGATTTTGAGACTTTGTTCGATATATATATGTTGTAAAATTGTGTATGTTTTTCATATTCAAATTTAATTAAACAAATTAATAAAATTATTTAATTAAATTATAGAGTGATCTAATAAAATGATTTGTGGAAAAAATTACCCAATTAAATACAATAAAGATCTAATTGGTAAATTGTGATGAAAGGTGTTTAATTAAATACTTATGAAAGATCTAATTAAATAAGTGGAAAGGGATTAATTAATTGTTTGCACAATTAAATAATTGACATGGTAAAGAGAATGAGGTAATATCCATTTAGACATGAAAACTACAACTAACATTCAAGACAATGTGAATCATGTCAAGAATAGAAACAAGCGTAAACAAGGAATGCAAAGTATGATATAACACTAAACAAAAGAACACATTGTGTTTTAAAATAAGAAAAATTGCATATTCAAGAAATACATAATTTTGAAATAAATCATAAAACTAAAGAACTATTTTAATGATAAAATGACATGAGATAAGAAAAAATAAATTCCTAAGAATAAACTTGCTAGTCAAATGTCATGAAAAGAAAGAATTCTAAGCATAAAAATGATGCAAATGCATAACATTAATGGGCTCCTTGAGAGGCTTACCATCCATCATGGAGAGACCATATGCACCATATCCATAAACTAAGGTGACAATGTAGGGCCCCAACCAATTTAGACTGAAGTTCACTTTAGTGCCTGAAGGGGCATTCATATTACATTGGTTTTCGCACAATACCAAGTTACCTATTTTGAAGGATTGATGTAGAACTCTCTGATTGTAGCTATGATTCAAGTCTTCTGATAGGATTGAAGATGTTTGAGAGTGTTAATATGTTGTTCTTCAAACATTTCAAGTTGGATAATACGTTGATCACGATAAGTGTTATCATCAATGAGGCCTTGGAGGGAAAGTTGCAAAGGAGGAATTTCCAATTTTAAAGGCATGATAGCATCACCACCACAGATGATATTGTATAGAGTAGTTCCTATAGTCATACAAATTTGATAGGCCCATAATGCATAAGAAAGTTGAGTGTCAATCTTTACCATGTTTGTTGACAGTTTTGCAAAGAATTTGTTCAATGGTTTTATTAGAAGCTTCTACTTGGCCATTAGACTGTGAATAGTATGGCATAGAGAAGCATTGTTGAATATGGAATTTCTCAAGGAACTACTTCATATCCTTATTCTTGAATGAAGTGCCATTATTAGAAATAAAGATAGAAAGAAGTCCAAAATGAAAAATGATATTATCAAGAAGAATAATTTCAGTAGTCATGGATCGAAGTGGAACAACTTCAACCCATTTTGTAAAGTAATCTGTAGCAGTTATAATGAATGTGTGACCTTTGGAAGGAGGAGAAATTTTTTAGATAAGATCCAAGTGCCAAACTAAAAATGGCCAAGGTGATACCTAGGCACGAAGTTCTTGTGTGGAAGCTCGAATCAAGTTGCTATGATGTTGAGACTGAGGGTATTTTTTAACAAAGGAAAAGGAATCTTGTTCCATGATTTTCCAATAGTACCTTATTCAGAGTAGCTTTTGGACTAAGGCTTGTCCACCAAAATTCCCCCCCACATGCACTTGAATGGACCTCTTCAAGGGCAATGAGAATTTTAGCCTTAGTTAAGCAATGAAGGAGACCATTGTAGCTTCGACGATAGAGAACATTAGAAAGAATAATATATCACGTTGTGAGATTATAAATTAGAGCTTGAGCACTCTTTGAAGATGCATTCAGGAAGGTACCATCACATAAATAATTAAATATATGGGAGTACAATTCCTCATAATCAATATTATAGCAGAATAGAGTATCAGAAGAAGAATTATCAACAATGGCAGGTAGAGAAAGAGTGTGAATTACGAAATGGTAATCATTAGTAGAATCATAAAAGGGTACAAGAGAAGTTGCACTTGCCATTTCATCTGCATGAAAATTGTCTTTGTGTGGAATAGTATTGATAGTAAAAGAAGAAAATTGATTGAGCAGTGATAAAGCTAAGTCTTGATACTGAGATAGATTATCATGCTTAGCTTGATAAGATCTAGTGAATTGCTTTATGATCAACTACAAATCACCATATATATGAATGGACTTAATGTTAAGAGATAATGTGGCACGTAAGCCAGCAATAAGGGCTTCATACTCAACGATGTTTGTATAAAGAACAGTTAGACAGAAGGAAAGGGGAATCGGCTTACCTGAAGGAGGAACTAGTATTTACCAAGCTCTGGAGCTAGTTCAACACCTAGATTCATCAAAGAATAATTCCCACAGATGATCATCATCTGAGGAAAGGATATTATCATTGGGAAAAGATTCATGATTAGGAATAATGAGAGGAGAAGGGGCTTCAACTAAATGGTCAGCTATGGCTTGTCCTTTAATTGCCTTTTGAGAGACAAACTTCAGGTCAAACTCGGTTAGCAAAATTACCCATTTGGCTAAGTGACCAAATAAATCTATCTTAGAGAAGAGATGTTTAAGTGGATCAAACTTGATAATAACATGTATCTCCATATGGAGAAGATAATGTCTCATCTTATGTATCACAAACTCAAGAGCTAGACATTGTTTCTCTAATGTTGAATAATGAGTCTCAAAATCTAGTAAGGTTTGGTTGATATAGTACACAACATGTTCCTTACCTACAGGAGGTGACGTAGAAGTGTAAAGAAGAAAATTATGTCTCGTAATGGTTAACATTAAAATAGGAGGATTATCCAAATAACGCTTAAGATCATCAAAGATTTTTGGCAATCCTCGTCCCAGTCAAAACATACATTCTTTTTGAGGTGTGTGAATGGAAGAGTACGATTTGTGAGTTGTGAGATAAAGTAGCGAATAGCTTGAATCTTTCCTTGTAAACTTCAAAGTTGAGAGATATTTTTTGATGGAGGCATGTTCACAATAGCATCGAACGTGTTTATGTCCACCTCAATACCATGATATGAAACTATAAATCCCAACAGTTTGCCAAAGTCAACACCAAAGACACACTTATGGGGATTGAGGCGCATGTTGTAGAGGTGAATACATTCAAAGATGTGATGGAGATTATGTACATGAGCTTGGTGCAAGACTGATTTGGCCAAGATATCATCAACATAATCCTCTAAGAAATTGTGAATGAAATCATGAAAGATTAGGGTCATCACACATTGGTAAGTTGTACTAGCATTCTTAAGCTCAAATGACATGACCACATAATAGAAATTTCCCCAAGGTGAAGTAAAATTTATTTTATACTGATCTTAGGGGTTGATGAGAATCTAATTGTAAACAGAAAAAACTATCCATAAAATAAAGCAAGGCATGACGAGTCATTGAGTCAACCATCATGTTGATATAGAGGAGGAAAGTCATCCTTCAAGGATGCTTTGTTGAGGTCTCAAAAATCAATACAAATTTGAATATGGTTGTTAGGTTTAGTGACAACGACAATATTCAAAATCCAAGGTGAATAGTCAATGGGGTAGATAAAACTAGCTTGTAAGAGTTTTTCTATTTCAACCTTGACCATTAAAGCTACCTTGGGATTCATTTTATGAATTTTTTTCTTTACTGGCTGGGCATCAGGATAAAACACAATATTATGGACTACAATGGTTGTATCAATACTAGGCATATCCTCATATGACCAAACAAATAAATCAAGAAATTCATGTAAGAGGTCATAATGCACTTGTTGCTCTTCTGAGGATAGACATTGTCCAATTTGTATAACCTTATCCTTATCTTTAGGATCCATCAGGACATCGATAGTATCTTTGACAAGGAGAGTACTATGGTCTTGAGGATCAGATGAAGAAGGGTATTCCTTATAGTTAATAGGGGATGAGAGGATATCATCAGATAAGTCAATAGATTCCCCAAAGTATGCTTGCACATTAATACAAAAGGGAAATCCATGATCATGATGATATACTAGCATGTGATCATAAACCCCCAAGAATTCTGCAAGGGCTTCATCTGTAGAAAAGGAATCAAGAGGAGGAATATGAGAATCAAAATCATGCATTATAAGTTGAGGATATAGAAGAGGGAGAGAAGGAGAGTTTAGAGATATCTAGAAATCATATTAACATCTATGTAGTCACGGTAAGAGGCTTTAGAGAGTCAAGTAGGACGGTATCCAAGACTTGCAAAAGAGTAATGTGGATTAGATTCCAAAGTAATCTTGATACCTTGCTCTTTTCATCCACATCCATTACCTTTGTAACCAATACTAGAGAGAATGTGAAACCCATGGCCATAATGGGATTACATCTCCTTAAAGGATGGAGGATCACCGTTAGTAGCATAGTCAATGCAAGAAGTATAATCACATGAATCTTTAGGAGAGATTTGAGGAGATATTTTTGTTGATGTAGAAGAAGTATTTGGAAGTGAAGAGTAAGAATAAACTTTTGGAATGTTATGATGAGAGGGGTTAATTTTATACTCTCCTATAAAGGATGGTGTAAAATCTAATGAACCCCAATCATCACCTAGAAATGCATTTTAAAACGGATCTGTGCCATTACCAACCTCTTGAGTAGGGGTTTGAAGATGGGGAATCATCTTTTTCCAAAGAAGAAGGAATAAGATTTTGAAGAGTTGGAGAATTGTCAGGATGAGTCATAGGATTTACTTGTTGAAAATACTGCAAGGGATTCAAATCATATTTATCGTGTAAGTTTTTTTTATAGACAAACTTAATAGATCCATGCAAGGTAGACGGAACCACACCATGGTCTGAATCCATGGTCTACCAAGAAGAAGATTATAAGATACAACACCGGACATGACTTGAACAAGAATAGGCAAAGTAACAAGGCCCAATTCAATTGGTAATGTGATCATGCCCAAGCTTTGTCTACCTACGTTGGTAATGCCACGAATAGAAAGATTGGTGGGAGATATACAAGACATATTAATATTGATACAGTTTAACAGGTCTACACCACAAACATTGAGACTCAAACCATTATCAATAAGGGTATCTTTGATACCAAAAGAATTAATCCCAGTAATGGTCAGAAGAGGATTGTTTTGTTTCTGCACCTCTAAAGAGGGTAACTCATATTGTCGAAACACAATATCTAGAGAATTCATATAAATACAATCAAGCAAGGTAGCTACACCATTCACCCTAGCAGAAGATGCTATTGGGATCTTCTATAAGACTTCTTGGAGCATGTCATGATATGTAGGTGAAGTTTGAATGAGCTCCCAAAGAGAAATCTTGGTGGGAGTAGCATAAAGATGCTCTACAAGATCATACTCTGTTGAAAGCTTCTAAGAAAGGTGGGGAGGTGGAGGTAGAATAGGAGAAGAAGTTGGGAGGGAAACATGGACATATGTAGTTTGTTTGTTTCACCTTGTAATGCATGTGGGCTATTGAATGATAATTTGGTGGCCCCAACACATTTAACGTTATAGATTTTACAATTTGTGTTAAGTAATTCAAAGGTCGAGGTGTGTTTGGAGCACCTTGAACAGTGATTATTGGTTTAAAAGTTTCTTGTGTATCAATATGGAGATGTACCACAATTTTCAATTTCACAAGTTCTTGTGTAGAACTAGAAACATAAATTATGTTAATCATTTATGTAGAAGGAAAATGTTTTGGATGAGAAGAAGAAGAATTAAAATGGGTGAAGTCATCAAGGGCTTCATCAAGCATGTCAAAATCTTCACTAGACTAAAAGGATCATAAAAAAATGTGAAGGTTTGGAGAAACAAATCTGACATGGTCTAATTCTTATTTGTACCAAACAAATGAAGAAGAGAAGTAGAATAATAAGAGAAATGCAAGTGAACAAAGTCGGGTTCACCAAAATGTAATGTAGAAAATTTGGAATTCTAATGTAAGATAAAACAATGCTATCTAACTAGAATCAATTTCTAACCACTGCATGAGAATTTAACTAGCTTCAAAGAAGCGAACCCTACTGCTATCTAATTAGTAAGAGAAAAACAACTCTAGCTAGATCCTACTATGTTCTACACTTAGAAATTAACTAATTTCAATAAGTGAAAGCACTAACGTACATCAATAAAACTATAGAATCTAAAAATCTAGGTGCTAGATTATAGAAACAAACACATAACAGTAAATGAGAGTTAGAGAAGAACCTAGTACCAAAAGGAGAAAGTCTTGGCCTAGGATGCTAGCGCATCATGGGGACATCTACACATCACATTGTTATCCATATGACAGTAGAACCCAAAAATTCTATATTGTAGAGTCTTTCCCAGGTCTTTTAACTCATCCAATTTGCATACAAAACCAGAATGAGCACCCAACAATGTAATAAGTTGCTAAATCAACAGATAAACATGTTGAATCAACTAATAAATAAATATTGAAAAACTAATTGAAATAAAGAAAGGAAAGGAGATGGTAATTTCAAACCCTCATGTGGTCAAATCCCTTCAAACACCTACAACAACAAAGACCAAGAAAATGGTTGGGGTTGTTTGGGAGCTTGCCTTCAGGTCAAGCCCCAATTTTGGTCTTTCAACCTCCATAGACAACCACTATAGAAAATATATAAACGTGTGTGCTCCTATTTCCTAATTGTGCTAGGAAATACTAGGAGTGACAAATAAAATAAAAACTAAGAGTATCAACCTTGATCTATGGGAAAGAATACTCTATGTACATAGGAAAAACAAGGTGATGGTCTACACCACAAGTTTTCCAATGAATAGATAAAATATATATGTATTTAAAAACTAGTAAATAACACTATTTATTGTAAATGAAACAATGTAACCAAGTTTTTCATCAATGGAGGAGGTTGCAAGCTCCTTGAGGGCCAAATCTATGTATGAACAACTCTAAACCCCTGGAAGAGAGCATCCACAATGCACAACCAATAAGTAGAAACCCCAAAGACTAAAATAAGAGGCATTGCAACTCTAAAGAGCATCCAAAATCTTTAATATTTGTTGTTATATGAGCCAGGAACTAGTATTTTCAACAATCTATAGTGTATTTTTCAAAAGTATGTGTGAAAAACCCAAGAGAGAGAGAGCTTTTTTTGCATGAATGGACAAATGAATCTTAGGGTTAGGCACACTACATGGGCCATGTCATTGTTGCATGAGTGTTACCACCGATGCAATTGAGTGGCAAGGTGAGAGAATCAAATATTTGAATTTCTAGAATATTCAAGATGCCAACATGTCACTAGGACATCTACACATCACATTCGCATCCTCAAAATCTTTGCCAATATTCAACATGTGTTCTTAAAAAGTTAAAAGAAATAAATGCATAATATGATTTTTTTCAAACCTTGGTGAGGGGTGAGATAAACCAAGGATAGGTTCTAGTAGCCCTAGAAACATGCTACAGGATCAAACACCAAAGTGATTCAAAACACATGAAATTGTGATGGTACACAATTTTCTACATTACAACTACACTTTGGTAGGCAATTATTTCTAGAATTGAAAAGAAACTGGCTTATTGGATCACTAAGCCTTTGTCTCTTATAGGGAAATTTCATATTTTCTCTAAAGTTCTAGTGACTACTCATGTCTATTATTGCTCTTGTTGGGTCCCTTATAAAGCCTCCTAGTAAAAACTTGAAAAGCTCCTTGGAGACTTTCTTTGGGCCTCTTCTAAGAATCATAGAGGATTTCATAGAGTTTCCTGGGAATATTGTTGCCTCCCACATGATTCTGGAGGGTTAGGTCTAATTTCAATTTAGTACCAAGGTATGACTCTTTGTGCTAAATGGATCATTCAAGCCCTTTAAGGTAATGATGTTTGGAAAATTCTTGTGTGTCATTGCATTCCATAGGTGTCCCTCTTAGGAAACAAGCTTGGAAGGGGATTGGTCTTCATACCCTTATCATTATGAAATACCCCATTCAAATCCAAGGGACTTTGTTATTAAAAGTATTTGGAAAGATTGGGACGCCATGAATCCTTGGTCTCCTTGGAATAGTATTGGATTTGGCAACGGTCTTTCAGCAAACCAACAATCCATTTGGTGGTCTCCAGTCATTACTTATCAAGTCACCCTGTAGCTAGGACCCCTTGGGTCTATGCTCTGCAAATTTTTAATAAATGAATTAAGAGCCTTCTAGATTTGTTTTCTAGAACAACCAAGAATTTCTTATCTTGGCCTAAAGACAAAGATAAATTTCATTTGTCTAATTAGGATCGTGAAACTTTCTAGGTGATTATTGATGTTGTGCCACCAAACATTATTCAAAATTAGGGTTCATTATTTTAAACCATGGTGGAAAGGTTGGAAATGGTATCTAAACACATCATTTCATAGCTATAGACCTTTTAAGGGTTATTCATGGCTATCACCTCATTATCTTATGGTTCCTACTTTGAACCAAATATGATTGCTTAATCCCCCTTGGCAATTTGGCAGTGTGGATTTTACACTATTTGGTTGGCCATTCTTGAGGCGAAGCTTGCTCACTTTGCTTGGTGTATTCTTTTCCAAGGTATTCTTGTTGGTTCTAGGTTAACCCATATTGGAATTAAGGATCCTATATGTCCTTTTTGTGGCCACCAAGAAATGTGTAAGCATCTCTTTTAATTTTGTCCCAAGGCTTAGGTAGCTTGGACTTGGATTCATGATTTCTTCAAGCCTTTTTGGCCTGAACCTTTTTCCTAGAATATTGTGTTATTAGGGGATTGGTCTAGAATCCCTTCTAAATTTACTCAAACTTGGCATACTTTTAGGGTAAAAATTATTTTCATCTTATGGAAGGACATAAATTCTGCTTTATTTTTAGGAAATGTAGTTGATTCCATGTTTTTGCTTTATTCAAAATCCATGATTTGTTCCAATGTTCTCATGCAAATACAAGTGCAAGCTAACAAGTTTGCACTTAAGGTTGTACATCTACAAGTGCTTCTAGATTATTGGGGAAATGCCCCTTGTACTGTTTCCAAAGTCCCCTTAACCCTTTCTTCCAGCAAAGGTTGGTCTCCACCTCACGGGTGTCATGGGGATGCAATCATTTTGCCCATAGAGATCAAGATGTTCATTCCTAGGCCTCTCAACCTCCGAGATGAAGAGACCATGCACAACAAGGAAGGCCTCAACCTTCTCACCACCGCTCTACTTCTCCCCATGCATTTGGTCATAGGTTTGTAGGTTGTCTTGACTTTGGTAAGTCCCCCCAGCTGGCTCTTGCTATTTCTCTCGTTTCTGACAATCCGTGATGTTAATGATGGTTGGGAGCCCCATATGGACACCTCAGACCCTGCTAATGTACGGGGAGAATCGAATGACTAAGACCCTCCTCCTCCGCCCAGGCATATAGCTCTTATCATGTAGTGACCTCTTGTTATTTTTTATTTCTAGGCTTTGGCCCCATTTGGACTTCAAGGAATGACTTTTTCCTCTCACCTTTTTTATAAATATGTGTAATATTGTTTCATATTTATAAATGATATAGACTCTTATTCATTAAAAAAAAAGTCCAACAACTAGAAGGACAAATCATGATACCATGATAGTTTGTCTTATTTAGCTTGGAAGGATCATGTGATTTGGTGAATAACCAATTGTGAATCCCTATGAATAGCAAGAGATTTTATACCTAATGATTTGTGATATATAATCTAGCTATTAAAGCATCATATTCTATAATAATATTTGAGCATAGTAAATTCAGTCTAAAAGATAGTGGTATGGCATTACCCATAGGAAGAATAAGGATAACCCCCACCTTTTATTTGGTCATACCTTGGGAGCCATAAAAAAACATTATCCATGTATTGAGTGATTCAATGGTTAAAATGTTCTCATTGGGAAAAAATGTATCAATAGGTGCATGAGCAATACATAGAGCATTTGCTAGTTGATTGACTATTGCTTGGTCTTTTTAAAACCAAATTCCACTAGAACACAATCCATCTAGCTACCCAAAGTAAAATATGAGATTTCAGTAAGCATGTATTTTAAAGGGCAAACTTTGACAATTACAAACTTTTCACTATGGAGTATATAATGTCACAATTTTTATGATGCATTTAACACAACCAATTGCTTACAACAATGAACATCACATTTCTCTCAAGATGGCACCTTTTGAGGCTCTCTATGGTAGACCTTGTAGAACTCCTTTGAGTTGGGACTGTCTAGAGGATCGAGTCACTATTGGACTTGAGCTTGTTTGGGATATGGAGTAGTAGGTGATTCAGATTCATGAGCAGTTGCAGATAGCTCAAGATCGATAGAAGCAGTATGCCGACATCAGGAGAGTTGATCGAGAGTTCTAGGTTGGGGAGAGAGTTTTCTTGCGTGTGCGACCTCATAAGAGTTCTATCCATTATGGAAAAGGCTCTAAGTTGTCACCTAGATTTGTTATCCCTTTTGATATCCTAGAGAGGATAGGCCTAGTTGCATATCGCTTAGCCTTACCACCCAGCCTGTCTCGTATCCACAATGTTTTTCATGTATCTTTTCTTAAGAAATATATACCATATTCTTCTCATATATTGGAGTGGGATGCTTTACAGGTGGCACAGGATGGACAATTAAAGTTGGAACCAGTTCACATCTTGGATCAACAAACACTAGCCCTACGGGGATGACAGTTGGATCAGGTCAGGCTCTAGTAGGACCCCTATGACAAGTCTTCTGCTACATGGGAGGATATAGTCAAGATGAAATCTTTATTTCCTTATCTTTTTGATAGCTTCCAGGAGGAAGCCTAATTCTAGAGGGGGAGAATGTGAGGCCTAGTTAATATTATTCTAGATATTTGACTTGATGTTGTATTTTGGTATGTGTATGTGTATTGAACTTGGTTGATGGTGAGACTATGGACTATGGATATTATTATTTTGATTATGGAAATAAATGTTTTATACTTAGATATTTATTTATTTATTTGCTTAAAATGAAATAACATGTTTATTTAATAAAATAATTAATTGTGGAATATTAATGGTTATATGTTTAATTTCTGCAAAATAAATATTATTATTTTGATATTTTAGATTTTGTAATTAATTGATAATTAGAAATGATAAAGTTAAATGTTTAATTTTGCTTCAGCTATTAATTTCAAAATGTACCGATGTTTCAATGAGTTTTTGTAGGTAGAGTGGCCCAAGTTCCTTAAAGACAAAATTCACATACTCAAATATTGATTATTGTTTATTTATTTATTTATTGTTTCTTATAACTTTGTAAGGGGGGATTTGTGTTGAAAAGTATGTGATATTTTATTATGTATACTTGAATTAAAAAATAGTATTTGTTTTAATTTGTGAGAGGGGAATGTAAAGAGTTGGAAAATATGTTATTTTTATAAGAGGAAATGTGAATCATATTCCTTATTCTTGAAAATAGAAGTGTTGTAGCTTTCTTGGTAGTAGTTATCTTTCTTGGTTTTATGCTGTTGAATGCTTCTTGGAGGGTGAAAGAAGAAGATTTTGGGTGTTGAAATGAAGGTATGACCATGGTTTTCTAGCTAGAAATAATTCTATTCATCTGTTCAGAGTGATTAGTTTGGATGATCCTAACTTGAATAGCCAAGGTATGATTGATTTCTTATGGAAAATATAGTGTTCTTCATGTTTTTGTGAATGTTGAGTTCAAGGTTGTGATAATTGTTGTGAAATATGTGTTGTCTTGCTTTAATGTAAGGGGATTGGGTGTGCAAAAGGGAACTGCCCTTCGTTTCAGATGAGAGCTTCCCTCGTGTGGGGTTAAGGAGGGTGTGAAGCCTCTCTTGGGGTTTTTGTGGAATATGTGATGGTATTGTGGGTTGCTTTGTGTTGGGAGAAATGGAGAACGAGAGTATGATATTTAAGGGAGATTGTGGAGTATGAATGGGAGTTGGGAGGATGTATGCTTGGTTGGTGATGAAGGGAGGTATTGGTGTGGAGTTGTGTGAAAAAGGGAGTTAATATGTGCCCCAAGAGGGAAGGGAATCCACCTTCTCCCCCTTTACCAGAGTTCCGTGTGTGGATTCCATGTGTGTGAGTCCTTTGTCATTAGTTTTATTTCTGATTTTTGTTTTAATACCAAAACCATATCTCAAATCAATTTTGTGCAAGAATTAAATCTAGATCTTATCATCCTCTAGTTTATAGGGTACTTAAGACTTTGTCTACCTTAAGTGCTTTTATAAATTAGCCTTTATTAACCTTTAGAATAGTTGAATTAGGAGCCTAGACAACTCCTAAGTTGATATATTTTAAGGTATCCCATTTTGCTTGTTGGTGATTAGTCTACCTTCAAGTAAAATAATCCCCCCCTTTTTTGCTTAAGGTCATAAGTCTACCTTAAGTAAAGAAGGATATCCCTTTTATAATCCAAAGATCTAGATTTATTCAAGCTCACCTTTGATTTGAAAATCCTTTTCAAACTCATCAAACATCCTTAAATCATCCAAATCCTACTATCCAAAGTCACCAAAGGTTTTCCTTAGTAGATTATCATCCAAGACCATTTATCCAAATCATCTAAGGTCTTCCTTGGTTGATTATCATCCAAACTATCCTAAGCATACCTTAGTCATCCATTTCCAAATCATCACTCCCTTTCAATTTCATCCTAAGGTCATCCTCAAAAATCATTCTTCACCTACATATATATTATCACCTTGGTCTAAGAAATCCTTTTAAGATTTAATCTCTAAAGGTTATCTTATATCTCCTTCCCAAAATCATTCCTCAAATTTCTAAAGTCATTATCCACTCCATTCATCCTTTATCTCACATTTTCAATTTATCCTTCCACTCATCCATTCTCTTGGGTCCAAAATTTTTGAAAATCAATTCATCCATTTATCTTTGAGGTTTAACCTCTAAGGTCTCTCATACATCCTCATCATCCTTAGGTTTAAAAACTTTGAGATTTATTCTCTAAAGTTAAAACCTATAACAAATCTTCCTATATCATATCATTACTCATCCTTAGGTTTAGAATTTTTAGAGTTTATTCTTTGAAAAGCTAAATCTTTATTCCCTTACATCACAGCAAAGTCCACCATCACCTATCCTTGGGTCCAATATTTTAAAATCCATCAATAACCCAACCAAATTCACACCCAATCCATTGTATGCCCTTGACAAGGTCTCGAGCTAAGAAAAACAAGGACATGGAACCATTTAGAGTTAATGTTGGCATTGGAATGCCTCAAACTAACCAAAATAATGTCCCTATAATCCAACAACAATCGACACTTGATGCCAATGCACTATGGTAAATCCTTTTCCACCCACCAACACTAATAATGTGGATCAAGATGTCTTAGATTTTACCCAAGATGCCGATTCCATGGACATACTTGATAGAGTCCTAAAATCGGATCCAAATATATATCTTGAATTCCTCATTCAAAATGGTGCCATCATACCCACTACTTCACAACCGTCTTCTTCTAACACCAATCTTAACACATCACAAACTTCCAACACAACTACAAACCCCACTTCCTCATCAATAACCATGTTAAATGTAACCATCTCAACACCACAAATCACCCTTAACATTCTTAACAATACCATGCACACAAGTGCTTCCACAAGTGTGCCCCAATTTGATGCTAATGTCATAGCCTTCATGACCCAATTATTCTCCCAACCACCTCACAATACATCTAATCCATGCAACAACCCTTCATCCAACTTCACATACATACCACATCTAATTTCCCAAACACCTATTACATCTTCCATCCAAACCTCACAACAAAATCCCATCAAAACCAACAAATTTCGCCACATGTCATACAACAACTCCTCGCCTACCAAAAATACATCTCCCATCAAAATCAAAATCAAAACTAAACCCCACAAAACCAAGTCACCCAACATCAACAAATTCCACCTTTCCTTCAACAATTTTAATCCAAAACCAACAAACCCACATTCCACAACCACCACCTACTCAAGATTTACCTAGCATTGTGCAATCTTTGATCCGAAAGGTTGATGATATGCAACATGGACATAAACAAAAGCAATATTCTTTCGAGGACATTTGCCCATACCCATTTGATAGGACACTCCACATGCCACCCTTCCTAAAAATTTCAAAACACCAAAATTTGACAAATACAAAGAAAAGGGAGACCCTAGGGAACACCTTAGGGAGTTTTACATTGCTTTCCTAGAGGTCTCATATGATGATACATAATTAATGAGACTCTTTCCTAGAATCCTTGGTGGTCAAGCCACTGAATGGTTTGCACACCTTCCCCCTAGTATTAAGACATTCCATGAACTTGCGGAGAAATTTGTAAACCATTTCTCCTATAACTTTGAACACGAAATATCCATGACCAACCTTTGCAACACAAAACAAAAAAGTGGGGAATCCTTCACCGCCTTTTTACAAAGATGGAGAAGCTTACCAAGCAAACTCCCTTGGCCAATTCCAGAAAAACAATTAGTCACAATGTTTGTGACTAACCTCAACCAAGAAATGGGGTTCCATTTACAAATCCAATGTGCATAAACCTTTGAGGAGGTTATAGACAAAGGAACAACCATCGAAAGAGCCCTTATTGTTAAAGGTTCTATAAAACTTTACAACAACGACAACAAAACCAACAACCACAACAACAAAGTCAACAACAATAATACCAACACTTCCCATACGAACAACAATGCACAATCCAATGATAAACCTCGCTTTTGGGGTAAAAACAAGAATGCCCTCAATGATGGTGTGACCGATGTGTAGGCCGTCCAAAATGTACAAAATCCTATTCCATCAAGTAAATCCACAAACAACAATAATGTCAATATTCCTAGGGGACCGCTAAGACAAAACAACAACCCTAAGAGGAAATTCACACCTTTAGGGGAACCCATTGAAAATGTCTTGAACAACCTTGTAAAGGCAGATTTGATAACATTACCCCCTATTCAGCCTTATGATGAAAATCAATTTAAACCCTCTTGGTTTGATGAAAATGCCTATTGTGAATATCATTGTGTGAAAGGGCATAAAACATCTAACTGCATGAGGTTGAAACATTGCATCCAAGACCTTATAGATAGAGGTGATATAACCATTAATGAACCTCCAAAGCAATCACCTAATTCCAACCTAGGAGCATACAAGGATCCACTTCCTGATCATAACAAGGGAAAAACCTCATCTTCCAATCAAACCTACAATGTCATGCCACCTTCTTCTTCTTTTGATTCTATTGTGGGTTGAATTGAAGATTATTCCAATCACATTAATACCATCGCCATTAGAGCTAAAACACCTAATTGCGCTATTACCACTCAACGCAGTCATGTCTCCATCTGTGGAGCCCCAACTAATGATCAACCTTCTACATTTGCACCTACCAATCCACCATCCACCCACAAGTATAACATCCTAGACCATCTTGGGAAAACCCCCACACAAATTTCCATCCTCAAATTGCTTCATACATCTCCCCTCCACAAGGACGTCCTTGACAAAGCCTTGATGGAAACCCAAGTCCCTACCAACTTGAATGTTGATCAATTCTAAGCCATGGTAGGCCACATCACCTCACCTCATCACTTCACCTTCTCAAAAAAGGACCTAGCCACATCAAATGACCTACATAATGAAGCCCTTCACATTGAAGTCCTAATCCATAAGCATACCATTAAACGAGTCTTAATAGATGGTGGCTCCGGCCTAAATCTTTGCACTCTAAAACTATTAAAACACTTGGGATACTCCGATGTGGTTGTGGACTCTAGTGAGTGTATAACCATCAAAGAATATGATGACTCCAAAAGAATGTCTGAAGGTACCATCAAGCTTCCTATTCAAGTAGGACGAAAGATTTTGGAGACCAAATGTCAAGTTCTTGATCTTAACCTCCCATACAACATTCTCTTAGGCCAACCATGGATTCATTCCATGCAATCCGTTCCATCCACTTTTCACCAATGCTTGAAATTCCCACATAACAACATGAAAGTCACTATCTATGTCGACCCTCGTCCTTTCCAATACTGTAGTTTCTTGGAAGGACATGATCACACTTTCTACCCTTATAACAACACCATTAAGACAACCACCTCCCATGCTAATCCTAGGCCATCCACTTCATACATTGATCCTTCCAACATCGCAACTACATCGCAAACATCTACTCCTCCTGAGGTCAAGAACAATATAAGTGACATGGGATGTGGTGAATATGACCTACGTGGCACATTTTATGTGGGCCTATTACCACCATCTCTAAGACATTTGGTGCTCCTAAGGAAGAGGAAGTCTCTACGGTTGTCATCAAATGCAAATTGTCACCTACCTTCGAGAAAAAGCACCTCCTTGAACAAGATGTTCTTGAAGACATATCCTCTTGGTTATACAAGGATGAAGAAAATCACGAAGCTCCTACTCTCCCAACTGAGATCTTTGGAAAAGGTCTCGAAATTGTCAAATACATGGGCTATAAAGGACAAGGCAGTATAGGCCTTCATGAACAAGGAATTGTGGAACCCATCCAAGCAACGAGGAATCTATATCTCCACAGGCTAGGGTATGGAAAACAAGAGTCCACCTCTATTGACAATGAGTATATCTTAAGTGAGGTTGCCAAGGCCTTCCCCACGATAGATAACATCAATGAAGAGGACCATCAAAACTCTTTCAATGATTTCACCAAACTTTTTGAATCATCCATATGCACCATCTACACCCTAACTACCATGCCATCTACATCCAACGACCTACCTCTCGTCTATCCCCAACTCATAGATTGGGACCAACAATGACCCCCTGTCCTTGATGTCGTACAAAATGATGAAGCAATAGCTAAAATGATGGGGGTTAGAGATCACTCCCCCCTTGGAGACCACAAAGCCGACTATATCATGGAACTAAACATATCTGCATACTTTGGGGAGACAATCCAAACTCTTAGGCACAAAAAATATGAAAATAAAAATAACATCCCCTAGTGAAAACCACCTTGTGGCACTTTCAGATGAGGAAAAAATCAAAATAAAGGACGTATCCCCTAGTGAAAACCTCCACAAGGCGCTAGTGGACGAGAGAATGGACCTCCCCGGAGTACCTAAATTCTATCAAGAAAGGTCACCGATCCTAGTGGAAGCATCACATGAGATGAACCTTGGAATAGAAGAAACACCCAAGATCACATTCCGAGCAAAATCCCTCACAACAATAAAACAAGAGGCTTTCCTAGCTTTCTTCAAACAAAGGAGTCATAACTTTGCATGGACATATGCTGGGATTGGATCTCGCTCTAGTTGTCCATCATCTTGCAGTACATCCTGATGCAAAACTGGTAAAACAAAAGCTAAGAAAAATGAACCCACAAGTGGCACTCCTTGTCAAAGTAGAACTAAAGAAACTTTTAGATGTGGGATTCATTCATCCTATAGACTATCCCAAGTGGATATCAAACATTGTACTTGTAGCAAAAATCACTGGGGCATCCGATGTTGTAGAGATTTCTGAGATCTTAACAAAGCATGCCCTAAAGATGATTTTCCGCTACCCAACATAGATATCTTCGCGGATCTCACCGTAGGACATGAGATGTTGTCCCTAATGGATGGATTTTCTAGGTACAACCAAATCAAGATAGTTGAAGAAGACCAACATAAGACTCCTTCATATGTCCACGGGGGACCTATTGCTGGGTTGTGATGCCCTTTGGGTTGAAAAATGCAGGAGCTACCTATCAAAGAGCCATGACAGTTATCTTCCATGACATTTTCCACAACATAATGGAAGATTATGTGGATGATTTACTGAGAAAATCAAAGACTAGAGAAGACCACTTGAATGTGTTGGCTAAAATCTTTGACAGACTAGAGCAATATAAAGTGCGGTTAAATCCCAAGAAATGTGTCTTTAGAGCCACCTCTCAAAAACTCTTGGGATACATTGTGTCAAGAAGAGGAATCAAAGTTGACCCCGCTAAGGTTAAAGCTATAGTGGAAATGCCTCCACCTAAAACACTCAGACAACTTTGTGGCCTCCAAGGGAAACTTCAGTCTATTTGCCACTTCATAGCACATCTTACAGACAAGTGTCAACCATTTCAGCATCTTCTCCAAAAAACACAGCATTTGTATGGGATAACCAATGTCAGAATGCCTTTGAACAACTAAAAGGATATCTTGCTACACCACCAATCCTTATTCCACCAAAACAAGGACAACCCCTCCTTTTATACATCTCAACAACAGAAACAACAATAGGGGTCTTGCTAGCACAACACAATGAACAAGGAAAAAAGAGAGCAATATACTATATTAGCCGCACCTTGGTGACCGATGAGCTAATTACACTCCTATTGAACGAGCATGCCTTGCCGTTGTCTTCACTTCTCAAAAGCTAGGACACTACATGCTCAAATCAATTTAATTATCCATGCAATTAGTTAACTCATTAATTAATCTTTTTTGCATGTACACATGTCACATGCACATCCTTCATGTCCTCTCAATTAACCTCATTCGTCGATTCGTTTAATTATTCTCCACCGTTGATCAAAATCCTGTGAAAGCTATAAATACATCCATCTTCCAAATCATTAATCACTCCATGATCATTGAGCTTTGAGCATCCATACAACGCTTTGAGCATTCATCCACTATCATTGAGCAACTACTATCATCCACGCTTTTTGCAACAAGGCTATGTAAGTAAAGAGCAACCCACACATTACGCCAAGGAATACAAATCACTTGTGGTAATGTCTTTGTTTGCATTGATTTATTGATACTATCTTGTGATAATTCTTTGAAGGTTATGTATGTTTGGAATAGAGTCTTTTATGTCTTTATTTTGCATTCCAATTTCTTCATATACAAAAATATCTATAGGACATGGACAAAGAAGGTGGCCTATTACTCCTAGATCAATATAGTTTTTGGTTTTTATATATACATATTAAAAATCATAATTTTTTTCCCCATAAGATATCACAATTATTTCTAATACTATTTCAAATTTACAAGGCATTCAATTTATTGAAGAGCTTTACACATAGAAGTTAGCAATAATGATGTAAATGGAAGCATATGGATGTAGAATTTTTTTTTATGGAAGCAACTAGACTACATAGATATCAACATCTTAAATACTTTATATTTTGAGGAAAGTTTAGATTTCTACATATTATTTTAGGGGAAAGGAGTCAGTAGTTCAACCGGGTCCAATTGTTGTTATAGTACTTGTGGGTATACGAGCCATAGTTGAACACCCTAAACTATATATTGCCAATGATTATTTCACATGTAAAATAAAAAAGATCAAATGTTGAACACAAGTACTTATAATTGAATGAAATTTCTAAAAAACAACAAATCATGTGATGCCACATTGACGCACCAACAAAACAAGACTTAATGCACAACTATTGGTTCAATCCTTTTTTTGGGTCTTTCTGGACACCTCAACAAAAAGCATGCTAATGTGACATCATATTTGAAGATGTGGACCTACTAGTGCTTGTGGGTATATGAGCCATAGTTGAACACCCTATATACTATATATTGTTAATGATTATTTCACATGTAAATAAAAAATGATCAAATGTTGAACATAAGTGCTTATAATTGAATGAAATTTCTAAAAAACAACAAATCATGTGATGCCACATTGACGCACCAACAAAACATGACTTAATGCACAACTATTGGTCCAATATTTTTTTGGGTCTTTTTGGACACCTCAACAAAAAGCATGTTGATGTGGCATCATATTTGAAGATGTGGACCTAATAGTACTCTGGGTATATGAGCCATAGTTGAGCACCCTATATACTATATATTGTCAATGATTATTTCACATGTAAATAAAAAATGATCAAATGTTGAACATAAGTACTTATAATTGAATGGAATTTCTAAAAAACAACAAATCATGTGATGCCACATTGACGCACCAACAAAACAAGACTTAATGCACAACTATTGGTCTAATATTTTTTTTGGGTCTTTTTGGACACCTCAACAAAAAACATGCTGATGTGACATCATATTTGAAGATGTGGACCTAATAGTACTTTGGGTATATGAGCCATAGTTGAACACCCTATATACTATATTTTGTCAACGATTATTTCACATGTAAATAGAAAATGATCAAATGTTGAACATAAGTACTTATAATTGAATGAAATTTCTAAAAAGCAACAAATCATGTGGTGCCACATTGACGCACCAACAAAACATGACTTAATGCACAACTAATGGTCCAATATTTTTTTTGGGTCTTTTTAGACACCTCACCAAAAAGCATGCTGATGTGGCATCATATTTGAAGATGTGGACCTAATAGTATTCATGGATATATGAGCCATAGTTGAACACCCTATATACTATATATTGTCAATGATTCTTTCACATATAAATAAAAAATGATCAAATGTTGAACATAAGTACTTATAATTGAATGAAATTTCTAAAAAGCAACAAATCATGTGATGCCACATTGATGCACCAACAAAATAAGACTTAATACACAACTATTGGTCCAATTTTTTTTTTGGGTCTTTTTGGACACCTCAAAAAAAATCATGGTGATGTGGCATCATATTCGATGATGTGGACCTAAAACCTTAGTTATAAGCAAGGGCCTTGCCAAGTAAACTACTACAAAAATTTCAGAATAATTTGAAATTGCCACATATGATTTTGAGAGAGCAGGGGCTTTGCAAGTAAGCTACTATAAAAATTTCGGAATAATTTTAAATTGCCACGTATGATTTTGAGAGGCGCGAAGTTAGGGTGTTCAACTACTGCCTTGCTCCCCTATATAAATTACAATCCGCGTAACCATTGCACCTCCTTCGATACAAGTGTTAATTTATATGCAAAATAAGACAAAACACCATGATGATATATTTATGACAAGAGTAATAATGGATAGATAGATCCCTTTTATAGTCTATGATATCGAGCAATCCCTTTTAGAGTAAAGAAGATGTAAGAGAATAAAAAGGGACGGTATGCTCTTTTTCTCTTCAACCACCCATTGGGTCCTTCAATTGGACCAGTGGTTCTTTAATAAAAATTAAAAATTGGAAAAAGCAAACAAGCGGATTAATAAGAGAAAAAGGGGGTCCGGAGCCCTGGTATTAATTGTAATGCTGTAGTTCAGCGATAGGCCGAAAAAAAGGCGATCCTTTAAGCGTTTATATTTCAAATACGGGGCTTGGATGTGGGAAGCTTAGACGCGAAGTTTGTGAGGGCGAGGCGTTTTTTCTCGATAAATTGGCGGTTAGGTGTAGAATTGAGGCCGTTCTCAATTAAATTTTTTCGAGTTTTTGACGGAGCAATGGCGAATTTGGACGCAGACACCGTTACTCTTCAGCATATGGAATTAAGTGCAGCTGAGTCTGTGTGCAGCGACCATGATTTGGCCTTCAATTTGCAGTTACAGGAGGCGCTGGCCGTATCCATGATTACCTCTCAACCCAACAATTCTAATTACATCAGTTCGGCGGCAACCGATTCCAACAATACCACACAGGGTCCTGTTGGCGAGAAAGAAGATGATATGAAAGTCTTATTGAGAATGCAGGCACTCGAGTTGGAGAAATTTCAGCAGGAATTCGCCGATCATGAGCAGGCGGAAGCGGAAATGCGCCGCCTCTCGGAAGAAATCCACAGGAGAAACCATGATGCGGAATTTGCTCGAAGTATTCAGAACATGGCGGAGGAGGAGTGGGAGGATGTGGGAAATGATTATGAGAAGCCCTTTGATGCTGCACTGGAGGATAGGGCATTTAAGCTCTATTTCAAAGGGTTGATTAGTTGTGAGAATATAGGGAATGATCAGTGGGAGGTTTTTACGGGAGCGGGAATTGCTATTTATGATCAGGATGATAAATTGGTATTGCAAGTGGCGAAGCCTCTGGAGACTGGTTTGAGTAGGGCGCCTGCGGAGTATATGGCGTTGACTGAAGGCCTCAAAACTGCATATTCTCTGGGTATACGAAATGTCACTGCTTGTGGGGATTCTGTGCAAGTCCATAAACAAGTAAGTCGCCTTGTATTGCCCACTCTTTTTTAAGCAATTTTGTGTTTTTTGATTCATTTGCTAATCTGCTCTTATGGGATAACTTAAGCTTAGTTGCCATGACTGGGAACATCTCTTACATCCGTTGGAATGTTGGGATTGGGATCGTTCAATTTCAACAACTAGAAACCCCATATTTTTACCACTTAAGATAATACCCCTTGGCGGGTGCATGCAATGTACAGGGGTTTTAGGGTCAAGAAATGGGGAAATGAACATATAAGGTGAAATAACCAGTTTTTGTCCGAGTTTCAGGGCAATTTTGTTTCAGATTTTGGTGAGGGCCATTAAAATAATGTAGACAATTCATTTTTTCAAAATTTGAAATATAAATAAATAAAAAGAATTAGCTTCCACAAACTAAAAGAACTGAAATTTTGAAAAAGTAAATATAAAATGGAAATGGAAATGGATCCTTTTATAGTCTTACGATGTCAGGCGACCTGATTTTGGGTCTACAGGTGGCTTATAACATATGAGACTACCTCATACTCCCAGTATGCAGGAGGCACCTAACTGTGCTTCAAATATGAGGCATACATACCCTACCCCCTGCAGGATTTGAACTTGTGACCTCTCTTTCAAGAGGGCAAGTTTTTCACCAACAGGCCAACTCAGGGTGTATAAGAAAAGGATTTTAGGTTTAAGAAAAGGAGAAATGGACATCAGAGGTGAATAAAGTAATTTTGGGTTGAAAACATCCGTGTTTGTCTGAATTTTTGAGAGAGAGGGGATGGACTTATTAAGAAAAGGAGAAATGGACATCAGAGGTGAATAAAGTAAAGCTGGGTTGAAAACATCCGTGTTTGTCTGAATTTTTGAGAGAGAGGGGATGGACTTACATAGTGATGTGGTTTTGGGGACAACTAAATTTGTTATACCCAAAACTTATTCCAGATTTTGGGGACGCCAAATTTTTTTCGAGATTTTGGGGATGGTGGGGTGTCACTAAAAAACTAATGGAGAGAGTCAATTTTGAGACTTTAAAATTTAAATAAATAAAAGTATAAGATAGCCTAAACAAATTAAAAGAAGCTGGAATTTTAAAATGTAAATACAATGTGCTGAATTTGCAATGGTATTCCATTGATCCAGTAATACATCTCAGAATCATAATTTTATTTTTGTTTAATCAATCAAAGTTACAAAGTACTCTGGGCGCATTTGTTTGGTTACTTCAGCACGATTAAGATGCAAACTAGGGGTGGAATGCCTGTTCCTGTTGTGGGCTTTGAGTTATGCATTTCTTTTGATGTATGTCTTTGTACTGCATTTTAAATTTTATTTATTTTAATGAAACTCTAGTTGATTTAAATTTGATGATAACTTGGTGCCCAATAATTTACTTGGATCAAGTTTTTGCTTTCTGTTTTGCTGTGATTCATCTGCATGCAACTGCAACCATTTTCACATCAGTGCGCCAAATTGCATAAATAAGCAGAATGACATTGATGAATGCAGAATGAATGCCCTAAGGTAACCGACAGTAGTCCATGGGAATGAAAGGCAACATTAGTATTTTAATGTTTAGCCAATTTTAGTAGTCCATGGGATTACCTGGATCATAGGAATGGGCCCTTTTTTCTGATGGTAAAAAATCAAAGGATGTCTTTACATCCTTGCAACAGCATGGTCTTCCCCATGGCATACCTAAAGGATGGATGTGCCTATTTTTTGTTTTTGGATGGGATGGCCATGTTTCATTCTCATCCTTGTGTCACCATTTCTGGGGATGATAAAAACCCCCAGGAATGCATCCCTAGGGTACATGGAAAATAACCTGGTGGTCAATGGAGGGGTGCCATCAGTTTTTTAGTGATTTTAGGAGTGTTTGGCTAAGAAATGGTTCCTTTGAAGCTTAATGGCTTTTAGGACATTTGTGTACTCAACATCGAGTGTGAGGAGATAGGCCTGTAGGCTTGAGGTCCGAGGAGGCTGAGGAGTTGGTTTTAATCTCTATGATTGAAATCTTGATACATCATTGTCCTTCTGGATTGAGTTCATAATTATTGCATTGGTACTACAAAATGAGATGCACTACTTGAATTTTTTCTAGCAACTGTTGCTCAGAAAAGATAGAAAGCTTTTGCATAAAAACACATTGAAGAGGTTTGTAGAAAGAAATTAACTGCAAACATGTTAAGCTGTGTTTGAAACTTATATCCCATTTCTCTACTTTTGCTCATATTTGACTGCTCCTAATGGTGAAGATCTAGTGTTTCTGCCTTTTAACCACTGTTATCCGAGCTCTGCTGCCATGGGATGGTGTGGTTACAAAGCTATTTTCCTGCATCCTTGATTAAGTATGGTTTGAACTGGAGGGGTTAAAATATGTGCACTTGTAGTCTAAGCACAGTTAAAGGGTTTCAAATGTGCATTGCATTGTGGACCTTAAAAGACACTTTCTTTAATTTCCTTAAAATCTATTAAGAAATAAATTACTGCATTGTATTTTCTGCGACAGAGCATATTCATCTCTCATACCACCATTTCTGTGGGATTACCTAAGCAATGAAAATGGGAGTGTTACCATCCTCCATGGTATCACATCCTTATGGCGTTTGACTAAATACTAGAGACTTGAAATATCCCACCCCTGATAGGATATTTACTTTCTGGGTTTTTGCCTGTTTGTTTTTATTTGTTTTATGGTTTTCTGATATATTTGCAATGTTTGATACAATAATATAATGCAGCAAAATAGAAGATATTGCAACAATGATTTTCAACTCAAAAATTGAACATTACATAGGGAATACATAGCTGAAAATTCCAGATTTTGATATCAGCTTAGATATTCAGTATTTTCACAAAATATTGACAACCCAATTCATAAAATATCCCCTATTATCCAAAACAACAATACTCAGAAAATTGGGGGTTACAAATCATGAACTCACATGTGAGATATGTCTTGAAACCCTTTGAAATGAATGCCAGAATGAAGTATAAAGTTTGCAGCAGTATAATAGCAACAACAATGATAATAAACTCCAGCAATGATCACTATCACCAATTCCCACACTTAGTGCAAAGCTGCATACAATTAAATTGCCAAAACCCCTGCCTGGCAACCACCTGTTTATTGAAGTTCTTCTGTAGTTCTCTTTGCTCTTAAAATAATGATCAATATATTTGCATTATTCTGATATTTCATTCAAACCCTTGAATATGAAACTCTCCTGTAACTCTTTGAAGCACAAGCACAATCCCTACAGTGGAATTGTTTGCAAGTTGTTCTTCCTGAGGGGCTATGTCCTCAAAAAGCTTGAGATTTTCAGACTCTCCAATCTTCAGCAAAACCCTTAGCCAAATTATTCTTCTTCAACAATGAATGAATGAAATGAATTCCAAAATGCCCTTTTATAGTTCACCTTAAATTCACTTTAAATTCCATTTCATTCAATTTACTTTTAATCTCTTTTTTAATTATGATGCACAACTTAATAATATAAAATCTACTTTAAATCATTTAAGTCCCTTTTTAATAAAGTCCTTATGTCTCCCTTTTAACATAATAAATTAATAAAACACCATTAAATCTAAGTTGCCGGTCCTGGTACGGGTTCAGATACGGATATGAGGTTTGGGTACGCGGATACGACAATTTTTTTTTTTGCCCGGGTATGGTACGGCAATATATATATATATATATATACACTAAAAAAACTTAAAAAAAGTAATACTCATAATATGATAATTGCCAATAAACAACATAATAAAATATCAAAATACCTCATATTTCATAACTTGCAATAAGGAAAATCAAAATACTCAACTGGAATAGGGATAAATGTAAATTGCAACTTGGCTTTGCATTAGTTGAGTTTGACAAAGGAATTGTGACGTTGTAGAGTACTCATTGAATTTAATGGTAGATTTTTTAGCATATTGATAAAAGTTATTATCAGACCTTGTAAGGTTGTACTTATACTAATTCAGTTTATTTTATGGGTTATGTTGTGGATTGCTCATCTATGTTGTTGAACATTGCGAAAATGAAGTAATGAGGAATATAGTTGCTTGTTGTAGACTGATCTAAACTACATCTTATACTTAAGATCATTGGGATGTTGTTTAATGTTGTAAGGAAATAAGTTGTTTGCTAAACCATGATTACGAGTTAGTTAAAGTATATTGGAAAGTACTTGAAAGAGGATAGTTCTAGGTGATTATTAAATACTTTGGATGTTGGTTGAACAAATCAGATGTCAAGTATTGTTATGCTGTTCTATACTTACTAGGTATTATGAACCCCCCTATTTACCTTGTTAAGTTGAAATCAGATTTATCAACAATAAACTGAGTTAAGATTGGATGTATGTGTAGACTTTGATAACTGTCTAGTTATGATTTAAAAACTTTATTTCACTTTTAGTCATACTCGGATAAATTTCACTTTTAGGGCGAAATAGACTCATTTAGATTTTTTACTATGTTACTGGGTTCTTCAGTATTGGGGGCGGGTACCGGACCGGATGGGAGCGGGAGCGGACAGGGAGCGCCCCGCCCGCCCCGGGTTCTCTGTGGGTTCGCGATATCGCGAACCCACAAAGAACCCTGGGCGGGTGGGGCGCTCCCTGTTCGCTCCTGTCGCCGCTCCCGCTCCTGCTCCCGTCCGCTCCCGCGAGCCAAAACACTTTTTTTCAGTGTTAAAAAACAAAAAAAACTTTTTTTAAAGTCATTTAACAATGAAAAAAAACAAAAAACGAAACCCTAAAAGGGTCCATATAACAAAAACGCCCCCATTCACTTCTTATTTTTGCAACAACTTCATTTCACAAGAGTTTTTCATATTTTGTTAATTTTTGCATTGTGGAGGGAATCGATTGCAAAGCACCAAGGAAGGATTGTAGCTTGCACAAAGGTCATCTATTGATCTAAGGTAAGTAGTTTAACCTATTCTTTCTAGTTTTTGTTGAATTTTTTCAAGTTTTTTATGGATTTTTAAATTTTTTCAATTTTAGTTCAAAAAATTTCAACTTTTTTTTGAAAAAAAAAACAAGTTATAACATTTTTTAAACCTATTTTATTGTTTCTCTTGAATGTTTAGGTGTTTTATTAGTGTGTAGGGTTGGAATATTTTTATTATATTTTATTATTTTAATTTAAATTTTGTAATTTCTTAAGCAACAATCTATTTGAAAGTGAAATGGCTACGCCTACTAGTTCAAGTTCGGTGGGTCTTGAGAAGAGTAAACAATTTAAATATGATCAAGGATCTCCTCTTTGGAGACATGTCAACATGATTGAACAACTAGCAGGTGGTGGGGCTTTTGTTTGGGTTTGTAATGAGTGCAAGGTCACATTTAAGAGCTCATATACTCGATTGAAAGCTCACTTATGTGCCATAAGTGGAAAAGGAATAAAAATATGTGAAGGGCCAAACAAGAGGGGGTTGCCAAAAGCACAAATTATGGCATACATTAAAGAACAAGAAGAAGCTGATGAAAAGAGTGCAAGAGCAAAATCAAGGGCTCATCCTTTAACAAAGAAAACATCAATGAATCCACCTACAAAAGCTCCTTTTTCTAGGCCACAACATCCTTTCTTGGACTTGGAGGTAATCCAAGATGATGAACCCTCTTCTTCCTGCAAAAGAGGTCCATTGGCAAAGGCATTTCAAAATGAAACGAGAGATATTGCAGATGAAAAAATTGCACGTTACATTTATGCCAATGGTCTTCCTTTCAACTTGGTGAGATCACCATATTGGCGGGAAATGGTGGTAGCAATTAGTAATGCACATTCTGATTACACAGGTCCTGGTTATGAAAAGGTGCGAACCACCTTATTGGCAAAAGAAAAAAGTTATGTAGAGAAATCACTAAAACCAATTAGAGATTCATGGATTGAAACAGGAGTGTTCACTGTTTCTGATGGATGGAAAGATTGCAAAAACCGACCTTTAATAAATGTTATTGTTATGTCCCCCAAAGGGGCAATGTTTTTGAAGTCGGTTGATTGTGAGGGGGAAATCAAGGATGCACAATTTATTTCCAAAATCCTCATTGAGTCCATAGAGATGGTGGGTGTTGATAATGTTGTCCAAGTCATTACAGACAATGCAAAAAATTGTAGGGCAGCAGGTGCTTTGGTTGAGGAAAGATACTCACACATATTTTGGACACCATGTATCGTACACTCCCTTAACTTGGTGATGCAAGCAATTGGCACTCAAGTAGATTGGGTGAAAAATACATACAATGAGGGTGAGGAGATTCAAATGTTTGTGACAAACCATCATATGTCACAAGGCATATTCAGGGCTTTCTCGCATTTGGAGTTGTTGAAGGTAAATTTAGTTTATTTTAATTTTAATTTATGCCATATTTTTATTTACTTGCATGATTCATTGATTTAGATTTTTATTTTTAATATGTTATTAACTTGTTTTTTTACATAACATTAGGTTGCTGAGACCCAATTTGCATCACACACAATCGTTTTGAGACGACTTGTGAAGGTGAAAGAGGCATTAGGCTCCATGGTCACTAGCCACCAATGGAGTATATGGAAGACATCTAATTCAGAGAGGGCTCAAAAGGTGAAGTCATTGATCCTAGCTGATGAGTTCTGGGAACGTGTGCAATATGTTTTGAGTTTCATGGAGCCTATCATGAGTATGCTTAGGTTTGCTGATACAGATCAGCCATGTTTGGGGGAAATCTATGATGGCATTGACTCCATGGTAGAAAAAATAAAGAGCATAATAACACAAAAGGACAATGACCCCAACGAAACATTTTTCCTAAGTGTCAAACAAATCATTGATGACCGTTGGGACAAGATGAACACACCCTTGCACCTCCTTGCATATGCCTTGTCTCCCAAATATTATAGTTCTGAGATACTTGCTTTGCCGGGGAGAACCTCACCATATAGAGATAGAGAAGTTGCTTCCGGTTGCATGAAAGCATTTTGAAGAATCTACTCCGATCCAGAAATGGTGAATGATGTTAGGAAAGAGTTTGGCAAGTTCATACAAGGACGAGAGCATAGTTTGTTTACTATTGGAGACATGTACAAGGAAGATGCCCATACATGGTGGTACCTCCATGGGCAAGATTATGTTTTGCTCCAGCCTCTTGCAATCAAAATTCTATCACAAGTAAGCATATTTTATTTTAACATTTTTAGTACTTACCATTTTTTGCATTTTAAAGTTGTATTGACTAGAGCTCTAATTTGGAATTTGAATAGGTTGCAAGTTCTTCTTCAGCTGAATGGAATTGGAGTACATATCCTATATCCACTCAGTTAAGCGTAATCGATTGGCTGCTAAAAAAGCAGAAGACTTGGTCTATGTCCACTCCAACTTGTGTCTTCTATCACATAAGCAAGTTGAGTAAAAGGACGGGGCAGCGAAGAATTGGGATATAGCCCATGAGTGTGCCAACTTGGATGCATCTATTACAGAGCTTGCTACAATCACTGTAGATGATGAGGAGAATTTTCTACATGATGTACATAGTGGGAGTGGCACTCCATATGTTTGTGTTTCAAACGATTTGCAACCAACCGATGATGATGACTTAGATCTAGATCCTTTTGATGAAGATTGAAGAGCGAAAGATTGACTTTTGAATCTTGATTATAGACTTATAGACTTATAGTATTTTACTATTTTGAAATTTCAAATTTTGTAATACAGTACTGACTATTGACTACTGAGTATTTGTAATGATTTTCATTGTTCATTGGTCATCTAAATTATCAATCAAGATTCAAATGTATTATGTATGTTCAATTCTGTATATTTTTTGATTTTTTTGGTATATACAGTTATACTATATAAATAAATAAATATATATATATAGTACAGCCGTACCCAGCCGTACCCACATAATTTTTTTTCGCCGTACTGGCGTACTAGAACCCCACTCCCGAACCCATTCCTGTACCAGAACCGACAACTTAGATTTTTTAAAAGTTAAAAAAAGGTTAAAAAAATGTTGATTTTGACACCATTTTGGGCATCCCTCCCTTGGATTCTCCTGGGTTCTGCCCAGGTTCTCTGTGGGTTCTTCCTAGGCACCCTGGGTTCGCTGTGAAGAACCCACAGAGAACCTAGGGTGCCTGGGAAGAACCCACAGAGAACCCCCTGTGAACCGTACCTATACCCGTACCCGAGCAGAACCCATACGGGCACGTTGGGTATTTGAGAAGAACCCGGTAACTTAGCATTAAATAGATCACTTTATTAATTTCCATTTAACCCTTATATGACCTTTTAATAAGTCATCATTAAATATTAATAATATTAAAGTCAAATAACTTTAATAATATAATAAATCATTAATCCTTAATAAATCACCCCACACCAGCTCAAATAATGATCCGATCATATTTTCCGGATGTAGGCATGATGACAACTGATCCAGAATGACTTACTATAAATAGTAAGTATAGGCGATATGACCAAGTGACCTACTATAAATAGTAAGTGTGCATCAAATGGTCCTGAATAGCCTCCGAAAGGCACCCCACAACAAAATTGGAAAACTGAGCTGAAGAATACTGCAATAAGCACCAAAAAGGCTTGCTGAAGAACCAAAGATCTCCCTCGAAGGGATCCCCTGAACACTCTGTTAGCCCACGGGGACCAAGTGATGGACTAACCTCTGCAACTGATCACTGCCTAGGAAAAGGGGGCATTACAAGACTCCATTTGCTTTTTAAATTTTCAAAAAAGAGAAAATCAGTGAAATGGTAGAGGCTATGGGATTGTGCAGCAATATGTCTGCTACAGCAAAAATGAGTCTTTCATATCTGAGAAAGAATGGATGAATTGTCAGATTTAGGAATTTGATTAAACAATGGTGCGACCATTGCAATTTTTTGGATGATGAGGCTTCATGATTCCTCTGCAATTAGGTGTATTTGGTGAAAGAACAAATGATTTTCTATGATGGCATATTCCAATGATGAGTTTTTCACATTGATAGTCATTTTCCAATTAAGTGTGTGTTTTATCCCTGCTGCTAGCAATTGTGAGAAAGATCAATTTTTTGAGGCATTAACTGCACCAAAAGCTTTGCCAATCCAAAATTAGGCTTTCAAGTGCATGGACCAAAAGTTCTTGGGTTGGGTTAAGGTGTTAGCATCTACACTTTCTTGGACAAACATTGTTGGTGGTTTTGATGTCATGCCATGTTGGATCTGTCTAGCTTGTGGTTATTATCCATAAGATGTTTGTAATTTATGTTATATCAACTATGGTGGCATAATCGTAAGATGGGATTTTGTTTAACACTAATACACTTCTTTTGGAAACTAATGCACTTCATATGCTGGAAGTTTCTTTGTAGTCAAGCTTTCAACTAACATGTGTTATTCTATGTTGGTTAGCATATGAGCCCTGTACCTCAACAGATTGTTGCCATCAACAATCTGATGTGTTGTTGTCTCAGAGTCAATGCGTAAATTTATCAAAATGCATTTGTTATATAAGTCTATTGTGGAAGCAAGATGATTATCTCAGACACTATTTGCAGTCTTTGTTCAGAACTTACTAGAGAATGAGTCTGCAATGTAGATACGAGAGTAGGGGGCACTAAGCACATCTCCATTTTTTTGGGCATGAAATGCCAACATCTATACTAGGACAATTCTGCATGATTGCTCATCTTTACGTTAATGTTTTCTAAAGCATTATATTTTTGGTTGCATGTGACATTTTGGTTACCCTTCAAATGGTAGGAGCATAACATCTTGACTTGGATTGGGCAACACATCAACTCAACTTGGGCACTGATTAGATTTGGTGCCAAGTCTTGGAAAATTCAAAAAATCAAAATATAGAAAATTTAAGAACAAAATGTTTTTCTTTGGTTTAAATTCCACAAGAAGTTAACTTCAAAGACATCTAAATCTTCTTTAATTCATCCTGTTACCTCCTATTTTTGCAAATGGGGATAACAACTACAATTGAAGCAATTTAAGGCCTTTTACAATTTTAAGGTGTATATCTTTCAACTTGGGTGTGAAATGACACTATGGGAAGCACACAGCGTTACCATGTACGAACTCCCCAAATAGAATCACCTTTTCATTTTTCAACATGGTCAAATTCATTCTCTGCAGGGTTCCATTTCAAATAAAGACGTGCATCATCATTATGGTTCATATATTTGACCTGACAATTGTTAGACTTAATAGGACACAATCTTGACAGTCATGCTACTTCACATGACACATTGGTAGATTTTCATGTATCAAGAAGTAGTTTAGTGGTCTTATTGTCATATTGAGTTAGTCTATGTGTCTAGGAAAGTCTTCTTATGTACTTTGTGTCATTAAAAGGGTCTACTTTCAAGTTGTATTAATCTTTGCACATGAATGGAGTTTTTTTATTCTTTTTAGAATTAATTGATTACTAAAGTGTGCAAAGTATTTTATTGTAGATGGACTGAGTCATGTAGTAATTTTACTTTGAATGAATGAAAGGATTTTAATGACGTCCATGAGGCCACATCAGCCTAAGGGACCAAGAGCCGCAACCCTAAGATACTTTCGAACTCTTTTCAATGTCGGCTCTTCTACTATGCAACTTGACCAAGAAACCTGCCGATAAGTGGAGTTTATCTTCCTTAAATAGCTCGCTTAAACTTCCCTCCTTCAAGATGTTTCCATAATGCACGCGGATATCATCATAGGTAGCACATTCAAAGATGAAGTGCCGCTCCGTTTCGACAACTCTTTTGCTGTAGAAAGTACATATTCTGTCTTCCCAAACTTCTTTGGGTATCGTTCGTCTACCAGTTTCGCACCTTAGATGATGTGAACCTGACCTCAATTGCGCAATAAGGAGTCTAGCTTTACCCTTAATGTCGACATGCAAGTAGGCTTTTTTCCCCATGCTCCCACGTGGGGTTGAACTCTTTGACATAATGCAATTTTTTTCGGCCAAGCAGCTTAGTCCACATGGCAGTCCTGAATTTTTCCAACACGAACTGTTTAATCTCAGCGTTGGTTTTAGGATAGTCTTGGAAATTAATATCCCATTTGCTCAACCACTTGTTTTGCTTCATCCACGTCTTTTTTCTACAATCTATTCTTTTCTCCACCACCAACTTAGGCCAACGTTGATTATCCATGTTTTCCACCTTCTTTAGGTAGCAAAGAAGCCGAATAACTGCAACTGCCTCCAACGGGAAGGTGCCTGCCTCAGCCAAAAGAATCTCATAGGGAACGGTTGCCTTGACTTTAAGAATACTAGTGATAAGGTGTTTTTGAACTCTTTCTAATTGTCTCCATTTGTGTTTTGAAACGCTGCTCCCCCAAACCTTGCAGCCATATAGGATAACCGGGGTAATTAACAAACCAAAAAGAGTCTTCTTGGTTTTCCAATCCCAAAGCTCCGCGTTCCTACTGTTGTGACCTAATCACACATTGCCCCATTGCAAATGGGAACCCACCTTTTTTATTGCAACTTTGAGCTTGTAGAATCCTTAGGAAGTGTTGTCAGACCTACTCTCTTCCATGAAATTAAGAATGAGCCTCTCCGGAGTGGCGCAAGTCAAGTGAGTTAATTTCCTCACAAGTGAGAAATTAGGAGGGTCATTCGTCAAACAAGGTGCAAGTGCGAATAATTAAGCATGTCCCTGTGATACTGAAAATTGGCTAAGTCTGAGGTCCTGACGGCTGATGTCCTGAAATCCTGAAAAACTGACTAAGTCTGAAATCTGGTGGATCCTCAAAAATCTAGAATCTGCATGTTAAATCTCATACTTAAATATATTTTGAAATATACTTGATTTCGGGCACTGAAGTTTGGCTAAGTATAAAAATTTTCCTTTGGCCTTGGCATATGCGCCCAACACTGGGAAATTTCTTCAACCTTAGTGGAATCCACCCATGCTCAGGAAATTTCTTCAACCTCAGTGGAATCCGCCCATGCTCAGGAAATTTTTTCAACCTTAGTGGAATCCGCCCTCACAAGAGAAATTTCTTTAGCATTCATGATATGCGCCCTGTCTTAAAAAAAATTCCTCATCCTCCAACATTTGCGTTCAACTTGAAGATTTCTTTACCACCTCTCAAGTGCGCTCTACATGAAGGGACTTCTTCAATAGGTTTCATATGCACCCATGCCTTAGGCGACCTCTTTGGCAAGCATTCAAAAGGGCATCTTACCTTGGAGGAAATTTCTCCATGAACATGCACAAACTCCCTTCAAGATGCCCCTCCGTCATGCCTCAAATATGCTCCACTTGAGGAAATTTCTTCATACCTTGACACATACGCCCTCCTCTTCGAAATTTCCTTCCACCTTGCCAAATACGCTCGCCATTGAGGAATTTCTCTACAACATGACGTATGCACCCTCACATTGGAAATTTCTTTTCACTATGTCATATTCGCCCATGCTTGGTGAGGAAATTTCACTTGCCACAACGAAACGTGCCCTTCCTTGGGGTAAATTTCTCCAAACCCTTGCATGTGCGCCCTCTTTGAAAATTTCCTTGCATGGTGTCACAAGCGCTCACCTTGGAAATTTCCTCACCCCTTGTCATAAGCGCTCACCTTAGAAATTTCCTCACCCCTTGTCCTATGTGCTCCACCTTGAGGAATTTCCTTACACATAGTTAGATGCGCTCAAGCCTTCATCAAGTCGGCCATGAAAGGATAAAGCAAGGTTAAAGCATGAAAATAAGGCCTTCTTCATTGCATAAAGCGAGGCATGTTAGGAGTTTGTAATAAAATGTTGTTAATGATCAAATGCCTTTGTATTGATAGATATTTCTCTTGTGCAGGTAATGGAAGGAAGGTGGCGAGAGATTGCACTTGAAAGTTCAAAGCATGGAAGAGCGTTGTTGGAGAAAGGAGGACATCATCGCCACATGGAGGTGACTTGTTCCAGACAATCAAGATCCAACGCTAGAAGTCATACATCAAGGCCATTGCTTGAAGAGAAGAGGACTAGTTCCACATTCAAGTTTCGGAGCCGTCCACTGCAATCATGAAGTCTACTCCAAGAATTCGCACCCAAGGTCTACTTCCGGCACCATGTAGAGTCAGATTCTTGCACGAATCCTGCACAGGAACAAGCATAGGAACATCATGAGGAGAAATGAGCATGTACAACAAAAGTCATGAATTACATGAAGACAACATCAAGAAGGAGTTTCAAATTTCCCAAAATTGCAAGTTCAAAAGATGCCAAGTTCCATAGGTGAAAATCCAACAATTTGGGAAGATATTCCGAGTAGTATGAACGTGATGAAAATCAAACCAGTTGGCTTGAAGATGCTGAGGTGGCATGTCCACGTCATCTGTCCAAGTTCAATACATGTACATCAAGAAAAGGCCAAGGAAGGTGTCCATGTGGAAGATGGTCTATAGATTCCATCGGAAAACGTGCCTTCATTGGCCTTTTCTTGATTCACGCTACCATTCCCATCTTTGAAGGTGTTCCAAAATGATTTACGCTACCATTCCCATCTTGTGAGGCTCTTTCCCAAATCTGATCTTCGCTTTCTACTAACCATAAGGGGTTTCTGTCCCCTCTTTCCTCATTGCCCAAATGGAGGGCTTGATTGTTTGCTGTCCTAGCGTTAAAATCGCCGTATAAGACAATTTCCCCCAAGGGACTAAAAGTAGAAATGTCTTTCATAAGAGCAACAAACGGGTCTTCATTGTCCAGATTTCTCTTTTTGTAGAACTTTGACCCTTTCGGGGCAAAGTAACAAGCAGCCAGCCTGATTGTGGTCTCATTATCTGTTATTTTTATCCAAATGTACTGTTTGTTTGGGTCCTCTTTCTCAAATTCCACGATCCCATTCCACATTTCCCTAAGTAGCACGGTGATTCCCCCATGCCTCTTACCTGTTTTGGTTCCTTCATTCCAAACTGATATTTTCTTGTACCCTTCGAAGCTCAGTACTTTGCATCCATCATGCTCATGAGTCTCCATAGGATAATCATGTCTTTCCCCTCTGTTATGGGCCCCAACCTCGGTCCTCTTCTCCACGGATATCCTCTGCAATTCCAACTTACAATCTGAAGATGCTCTCGTGGGGCCCCGAATCCCTATTTCTGGTGTGGAAGTCTCTCGCTGATTTGGGCTTTCCCATTTTTCAGCCATGCCCACTTTCCATCATCCCTAGCTGTTTTCACTTTCTCCCACTTCCTCCTTCGCTCTTCTTGTTGTGCAAAAGTCAAATCATCATCTAAGAAAATTCGGGTGCCTCTGAGCGACCCCCTGTTTTTAAGAATCTCGTTCTTATCATCCATGCATCTTAAAATAACTCTTACATGCCTATTCCTTCCCTCCTCTGGTTTCTTTCCTATCCTGCACGCTTGTTGAATAATACCTGTCCATTTCAGCTTATCTTTAAGGAAATCTCTTGCAAGAATATCAGTCCTTTCCTTCTCTCCAAAGTCCTTTAAACCTTTGATGATGATATTTACTGCCTTTTCTTGTTTGTCTTTTTCTTCTTTTATGTGGATCTTTATTTGTTTCTCAAAGATTTCCTTTTGCTCTTTTAACGATCCTCTTACTACTTGTGACCATGTTTTAGCTTCTTCTATTTGGTCTCTAAGCTGTGTTTCTTTTATCTCCAAGTCAGCGATGACTGATTGGATCTCCTTCAATTGAGTTGTGTCACCTCCATTAACCATCTCGGGTTTCTTATTTTCTGCTGCTTTTAGTTGGATTACTTCTTGTTTTAACATGTTCAATTCTTGCTGGCCTCTTTCCATACTAACTTGCAAGCTTAAGACTTGCTCTCTGAGTGTATTAATCTCACCTTCCAACTTGCATCTGTCATGTAACGTTTCTTTCAACTTTCTGTCTCCCTGCAGCCCCTTTTCTACAAGCATTTCCAGCCTCTCCTTCATGCTCAAGAGCTCTGCCACATACAATTCTGATGACCACAATCACGGTGTGGACGTTGGGCTGTATAAATCTATGTTATCTCGAGATTCTTCACCTCGTACACCCGACTTCGATGTGCGCTGCTCGGCTTTGTTTATGTTTGACACTTCACCACCTGGAAATATCATCCTTTTCCCCTTTCCTTTGGGTTCATTCTATTCATTCTGCTTTCCTTCAACCTGATTCAACGTACTAGGGACGCTTGAACTGTTGTTATGCCCTTTTGGCAGTATCATAGTGAACTTTTTCCTGTGCACTTGTTTCAGCCTATAGCTCTGCCTACGTCTTAAAATCCCCTTGTACTGTTTGGCATTCACGTAGACCAAGTTTGCCTCTGCTCTAACTGTTTTCCTGAGGTAAAACTGTCCGCAAAGGATACTCTGCTAGGAGAGAACCTTGACTGTTCACCTGCAGGTTCAGATCTGACCAGTCACAAGTCTTTGACAGCTGGAGGAGCTGATTCCAGGGGATGATCTCTCCCTGTAAAACTGTCCTAACCATAGGACCAGGAGTCTGCGGTTGGGGACCACCTGTTTCCCCGAGGTCAGCTGAACCCTGAGGCCCTGGCCCTAGGATTCTCAGATGTCTGTTTACCTGAGTTTTAACGGGTAGACAACCCTGCGACCTCTTGACAGCGTTGCCTTGAGATCTTGCTCTACGTTTAAACGAGGGGAAAGAATCCCCCGTTGGCTTAACCATACTGCGGGTCCAGTGAAAACGGTTTCCCAGCCCTTGCTTTGCCATTGATCAAGGGTTTGACTTTTGAGGTTTGAAAAAGGTAAGTGGAACTGCGTAGAGAAACAGCTATCAGAAGTTTGCCCTGTTGCTGTAAAGGGGTTTTAAATTAACTGTTTGAAAAAAGTTTGAGAGTTTGCATTGAGAACATTTCCCACAGTCTGCCTTGTCGCTGAAACGGGGTTTGGAGTTTGCCGTTTGAAAAGTTTTTGAAAGATGTTTAAATAATATTCCCTTTTGAAAAGTTTTTGAATGATGATTGAAAAGGGTTTGTTTAATATTCCCTTTTGCAGCATAAACAAGATACGACAGCTGCAAGGAGACAAAGAAAAGAGAGGCAGGCTGCACTGGCAACTTACCTCTGTCTGCTTCTCCTCTTGCCTCGGACCCACTCTTGCCTGGGTTCTCGCAATGTCCGTCCCTACCAATACCGACAGATCCGCCTTTTCCTCTGAATACCCACAGGAAAATAAAAAAACTCTCTGTGGCCCCACTGGCAACCTCTCTCTGTGCCGTGCCTGGAACTCTCACAGTTAAGCCTTTATGCGCTCTGTTTCCAACGGAAATTTTTTGTAACTGAAGGTTGTGACGAGAGGAAAAGGTGGAAATTGTCATGCAACAATTTTCACCATGCAATGTAATGAATAAGCAAAAGTATGATGTAATAAGGGTTGGAAGCTTTTCCAGGGGTTGCTGGAGTTGGAATTTTCTATTTGGATGGTAGTAGGTTCTTCTCCTCTATTATTCTGCAACTTTCTTTGTAATTTTCTTATTAATGTTAGTGGAATGCAGTTTTTTATCATGATGGAATTTAGGTTTTATGGATGCGGTGATCTTCTTACGAGACCTGATTTTTTGTTTGGTGGATGGAATTCAATTATATACCAATTTTGAGTTGCATGTCATGTATTCTTCCATACTTTGTGATGCTAGGGTTTGAATAGTGAATTTCTGTTGTCACTATGCATGAGCCAAATCTAGTGAAAACTGTATTTCTAAGGGATTTCAGCTGCTCCATTATGTAAAAGTAAAACATATACAAATCTCCATTGGTATTAAGGAGGAACTTCAGATCTGATTTATTTTCCCTTCTTTTTTGAGTTATCTAGGTGGTCCTTTGTATTTCAGTCCATTCAAGTTTTCTCCCTTATTCTTTATTGCCCTTTTCCTTTTATTTTCATATTCTTTTTGTGCTTTTATGTTAAAAGAACATAAAACTACAAGCCCCGAATCATACGAGGGAGCTGTAAGTACTTGTCTCCAATTAAAAATTTCCAATAAGTTTGTTCATAACTCTAAATATCTAATGTGCTTGTGAATTGCTTCCTCACTTGTTGACTTGCTGGAGTGAGACGAGCAAGGAAAGAATTTTAAATAAGTTAAACACACTATTTTTCTATGTCAAGACGTCGATTGAGTCTCGACAAGTTGGTCTATTTGGAATGAGGAACTTGCTTGGGTCAAAGTTATTAAAGAAAAGTTGGTAGTTGTAGGTGAGAAGGTGAAAAATAAACAACGTCAAGAAAGTCATTAGTGTCTCATTTGAAAAGCTTGGAGGATACTTCAGAGGAGCAATTTAGAAACAAATGTACGGAGAAAACACTTCACAAGGTGTCTTTGCAGCCAAGGATAAGGGAAAAGCAACCCAATAAACTTCCATTACCCACTAATCCACTTGCATAAAAAGAACATTTCAACCAAGCAAAAAAAATGTATTTACAACATGCAAGCGAATAAGAATTGTGGGAATTAAAATGGTAAGTAGGGGGAGGACCCAATAGTTGATTGGGGTCCAATATACTTGTGAGTCTTGAACATTCAATGACCATTTCTTAAAAAACTATTAGATGTGACTTCAAAACTAGTAGTAAATAAGTACTCAATTGTACAAGTCACATAATAAAACAAATCAAGTGATTACACATGGGCACACAAAATAATATGACTTAATGTATAAGATATGGACCAACCTTTTTCCCTTTGTATTTAAAATCTCCTCTGATAAATGCTTTAAAATCAGCCTTCCACATAATATAAATTTCTGAAATGAATTGTATCTTTGGCAAATGCTGTTAGTCCTACAATTAAAAAATGGTTTGTTGACATGGCTCCATGTGAACATAGCAGACCCACTAACCTAGTGTGCCCAACTATTGGGTCCTCTCCCCTAGTTCTACTGTGGGTAATGTGGGCATCATAAAATAGTTTTAATCAAGTGTTGATATGACAAGACATGCCAAAAGAAAGGTGCTGGTAACATGAATACAGTCACGATTTTGTTAAATCGCAAATAACAATTGTTCTGATAACTTGATGGAAATGGTTTCAATGCCTTGGATTGCAAGCCTGATGTCATCCCCTAAGTAAAGTATTTTCTTTTTCTTTTATTAGATTAGGATTATTGATTAGGTAGTGTATTTATTCAGAATAAAGAAGAATATACTATCTGTCAGTTTAATCACCAAATAAAAATTCTAGGTAGAGTTTAGTGGTAAAAAATGCAACACTAATGATGAAAGTCCAACATTGTATTCAAAGGAATATTGGAAGATGGCCTCTATTACTTCTTGGCATCTTCAGCTGAGTAGCGTTTAGTATTGACAAAAGAGGATTCCATGTTTTATCTGTGGCATCACAGGTATGGATATCTTGATTACAATCTTCTACTACTAGTACTCGGCAAATAGAATATGTGTCAGTAGAACCAACAAAAAAAGGTTCTATGTAGTGTTTAATGGTAATAATTGTAAGACTGATAATGAAAATCCAATACTGTAATAAAAAAATAAGACGAAGATGGCCTCTATTACTTCTTGGGATCTTCAGTAGAATAGCATTCACTATTGACAAAAGTGGACTCCATAAATTATCAGTTGTATCATAGTTACGGATATCTTGATTGCAATCTTCTTTTACTTAGCAAATGGAATATGGTGCAAGGCCTATTAAACTCAAGGTAGGTGGCAAGAGAGTACACCATGAGTTTTCAGTGGCATCACACGAATGGATATTTTGACTGCAATTTTCTTCTACTTAGTAAGCAGAGTATGGTGCAAGGACTAGTAACACTCAAGGTAGGCGTCAACACTTGTGAAGGCTGCATGATGGGAAGCATGCTTTGCAAAGGAGATGATTTGCGGAGGTACAGCACATCTCAACTTAATACACTGTGACTTAAGTGGTCCTAAGTGAACACAGTCCATGGGATGTCCTAGGCTTTTTCTCACCTTCTCAGGTGATTTTTCTTGAAATTGGTCTCAGTCAGGTACAACATATCCATGTGCACTGACTTATTTATTTGTAGGAGTTGTTGCCTTTGAGTTTGCATGGATGTTGTCAAACTCTGGTATTAATTGCATTGTTCTCTGTTGTTTGTTTGATGAAGTCTACCAACATGTTAGTGCAAGATTCTTCTGCCCCCCAGTGTGTTTTTCACACCTACAATTCTCTTATAGTCACTCCATGCTTGCCTTTCTGCATTTCCAAGTGTTTTTTTTGTCCAGCACAATCACCATCAACAACTTGCCTTTGGTTCCTCCCCGTTTAAAATAAGGCATTAGCCATGGTGCTGCAACAAACACTGCACCCTCTTTGCCTTCGCATCATTATTGGTACAATGAATTTATTATCCCAACTGTATTCAGTAATGTTTGTAGTTGGAAGTCCTTAATTGTTATTTCTCATAGACGAATCATATCAGAATGCAAGTTAAAGGCGACTGTCAGGACAACTGCAGATGCCCTCTAAAATCCTAAGATGAGAGGTTCAAGTTTCAAATTCATTGGCGACTTTTATTAAGTTACTGTGCAAGGATTGAGAAAGTATTTGTAACATTATCTCCATTTGTTGCGATAGAAGAAGGGGATCTGTTGAGTTTTGCTAAACTTCTATTATTTGAACCAGTGGATCATTGCTATGGTCTATCTTGAGTCATTTCCAATGCTTGTATTTGTTATATAAGTCACTTGACAGAGCTGTGGGGGTTATATGACTTCATTCTCCAATTCAGCTGGGGACCCATTCACTGCTATAAGGGATCTGCAGTTTAAGCCTGTTTTTGCACCTGTTTCTCCATTCTGTTGATATTCAGTTTCCACCTTCTTAATCACCGCCAGTGATGCATTTGTTTTGTTGTGTTGTTTTGTCACCCTCATCAGGATTCTATTATTGGTCTGCTAAGAGGTGGTAACATTTTCTTGCTTATAAAAAGCTTAACATTTTCTTGCTTGTGAAGGGTGATCCTTTATCAAATTGACTGGATGAAAACAACTGGGAAGATTTAGAATAACAGCACCTTTTTCATAATGTTTTGAGCCTCCATGCAAGAAGTTGAACCTTTGAAGGAAGCCATCTTGAAATATCCACCTCAATACATTCCTTGCATTTAGATGTGTTGAGTATGTGCCTCACTTTCACCAACTAGTCCACCAAAGGTTTGAAGCATACAAGATTATCACTTATCCAAAGAGGGTACTTGTGCAGGGAAGCAAGTTTTGGATGAAGTTTTGAAGTTTTTATACTAAGTTTGAACATAAGGAGTGAGCCTGCTATCATCCAAACTCTGTTACAAAATACACCTTTTGTTGCTGCTCTTTCTTAAGGACAATGCATATGTAACCTTACCAAGTCCCTAAGGGGACTCCACCATCCAGCCTATAGATTATGAGAAGTTAGAGTACCTTTCATAAAAGTCTGACAGCTATCCTAAAAATTCTGAATTATTCCCCGTTTCTTAAAGCTGTATGTAACTATCTTGATCTCATTGTCATTCAAGATATCTGTGTCAAATCCCCCATTGAGGTTTAAACTTCTTGTTTAACAATAAAGGATCACCATGCCAATCTATAGCAAATCTAACTCAGATTTGTGATCTGTATGAAAGTAGTTTCCATTGAGCTGTTGCATATATTTATGGATGTAGTTCTCTCCTTATGTTTGATGGAAAGTTGTTCATAACGGTATTGCAGTTTTCTTGGCTTTTTGTTGTTGCTTCTGCTATCTAAAGATCATACCCTCACTTCTTGTTTAGTTGGTTCCCGAGTTCCTGTTGCCTGGAAAACTTTGATAATGGTTTCTATGAAGTCCGATGGTAAGATTAAGCAAGGGAAGTGAGATATTTGAACTTCTCTGCACAGCTTCATAGATGATGATCTCATCAATGGACACATTTTGAGGTAGTTCCATGTTGAATCACATTCAAAGCCCTTGCATACATTTGACATATGGTCCTTATAATAGCCATTGCTCTGAACTTAGCTGTATTATTTAGCTCCATCAATGTTTCTTACCTTTACTTCATGTCATTGAATTGGGATCATTTTTTTCTGGGTAGTTATCTCTGCATCAGCTTTGGTCTTGGTTGCCAGCTTTGGTCTTCATCAGCTTTCATCTCATTGAAGGAGTCCTCTCCCTCGCACAGCTACTTGTACTTGTACTTGTAATTGTTTTGCGGTTACTGCTTTAGGTTTATGCCCACTTGTCTATTTCATTGTTCTCTTGTTTTTCTTTGCTTTATTTGTTAACTTTGAGTCTGGGGTCCTTTTTTCTGTAGTACTTCGCTATAGTTGTATGTTCCAGTGCCATTGACCTGTTCTTGGTCATTTGTGGACATCAATATAATTGGTACATATGATATATTTATGTTGCAATGCATGCTCTGACTATTTCTTGGATTGTTCACGTTGATTTTATGGTTTCTTGGTTTCATATGTAAGAATGTTACAGCACACTTGACACAAATAATGACATGTTCTTGTTCAAATAGATATTGCCATATTGTTTGTATGGTGTATTTTGTTCTGAGAACAGATCAATTCTATCTTGCAGGTTGTAGGGTCCTGGAGCGTCAGACAACGTAAAATTTCCAAATGTTTGCAAGATGTTCAGGATCAGCTTGGCAAATTAGATAAAGTTATCATGGTGCTCCTCACAAGAACTGACAACAAATTTGCATTGATGTTAGCTAGAGAAGCCATTGACAGTCAGTTAAGCAGGAAAGATCAATGTCATAATGAAAGGGAGCAAACATGCAAGGAAAATTGCAATATCTGCTTGGAGGACACTGAGATGGGTCAGATGCATGAAGTCATGACTTGTCAACATAGGTATTGTGTTTCTTGTATGGCTCAACATGTAGAGGTCAAGTTGCAACATGGCTATATACCTGAGTGCCCACATGAAGGGTGTCATAATAGGCTGACTATAGATGGTTGTAAGAAATTCTTATCATCTAAGTGGACTGAGGTTTTGATAAAACGATTGGAGGAGGCGGCTATTCCAGAATCAGACAAAGTATATTGTCCACATTCTGATTGCTCAGCATTGATGACTAAATCAGCCATAAATAAGTTGCCACAAGCTTGCTCATCTTCAGATCCTTTAATGCGCACCAAATGCCTGAAATGTCACAGGCTTTTCTGTATAGAGTGTCGGGTTCCTTGGCACCAGAATATGTCATGTCAGGACTATCAAAAACGTGTTCCTCAATTACATGGTGTAGATGCAAAGTTGCATTTGCTTGCAACAGACAACAGGTGGAGACGATGTACAAAATGTAAACACATGATCGAACTGGCTGATGGTTGCAATCATATGACTTGCAGGTACTGTTCATTGCTTTTTGTGAGCAAGATTACTAACTTTGTTTGTGCTGCCTGTTGTTTTATATCTGTAATTCCAAAATTTTCACTATTATTTCATACAGAAATTAGTCATCCTAGTCATCTTCTTTGGATGTATAATATCTTATCCTACTTAAATGGTAAATTAATTTCAATCGCCATTCGTGCATATAAATTTTAAAACCATATAGGTGAGTCTAATTTTATCATCAGCTGAAAACTCATCTGACCTATAGATGGGCTTCTAATATGTTTGAAATAGTGCCTTATGTAAGGATGTTACATCTTCTGCTACATCTAAATATTCTGGAGGTAAATTACCAATGAATGCTCTATGGTAGAACTCTGAATGATTTTGCATATCTTCAGTCCCCCTCTTGTATGGTTGCTGACAATTTTGCTTCTAACCTCTGCTCTAACCGGGGCAGAAATACTGGATCTACCTCTTAGCATATAGTCATATAATTTGCAAATTGCTGAACCTTCTGGGCAAAGGAGGGTTGGATAATATACAAATATCCCATTGGGTGGTACTTTCGAGTGAGCTGCAACTACATGTTGTAATGTTCATCGCCTTACTGTGTATCCATTGTGCAATTTCTCAATGCAGATTTAAATGTACTTTTTTGCTGATCTGACGCAATTTGCCACTGAGACCATCTTAAGGCAGAAAATTGATGTTTGTTATAACTACAGGCTGCAAATCTTTCATTCCAGTCACAATTTGTATATGTCCAAATTCCTGCCTTACACTGTAGTAGATCAATTTCATATATTTTGGATTCTTCAATGCAAAAATTCAATGGTATATGATTAATTTAACTGTGACTTGCTATTGTAAAATAAGATCTATGCTTCAAAATATTGGACATGAACAAACGAGCAAGTGACAGACATGAGGAACACAAGATATACCAAGGACAAACCCAATTTGGGAAGACTCTTAACAACTTGGGGCTGTGCCTTGTTACGTCAACTAAAATCAGCAATATAACAAGTACTTGCTGCCATGGAGTCTCCAAGAACACAATACACCATGTTTCCAAGCAGCATCCTCATTGTCAGCGTTTCCGCTTCCATTTCCACTTCTGTTGCCATTGGATACAAAGTGCAAACCCTGGCATTGAAAAAATAAAAATAAAAACAAATTTAATTGCAGCAAACCCTAGCAATGGAGAACCCTAGCTAGCTAGATTAATTTGAATGGACATGTAAAAGATAACATATCTAAATTCTTCAAAAAATTTAGAAATGTCAGAAATTTGAAAAAACTTGAAAAAAAAACTAAGAAAACAAAAACATACCTGAAGATCTTTGGAAATCTCTGAAATCTTGTGTCCACAATCTGTCTAAAATTGCTACAAGTAGAACTCAAAGGCAAATAATTGCTGTGCAAGTGAAAAGGGAGTGTGTGGATGGCTTAAAAAGGAAAAAATCTGCATTTTTTACCATGTTCTGTGTGCAGAGCACGTTGTAATGTGTGGGCTGAGTTGCAGACTCAGATTTGCCAAGTACTCTCAAATCCTCACTGCAAGTTCTGTCCTGTGACTTGCTGAAACTTGCCCGCAAGTAGGAATTACTCGGCCCACTCTGCAACTCGCAAGTAGTTGTGGGTCTGGCAAGTTTTCAGTGAGTTTTAAATCCATGCAAAATGGGTATTAAATATTCTTAGTATGTATTAAATGTATATATTCGTGTTCACAGTTACAATTGGCTGTACGAGGTACATCCATGAGCCAATTTTTTTTTTTTTAAAGAATGGCATTTCAAATGCTTTTTCTTTCGACTTTTACCTCTCCCCTCTCTCCCCAGTACACAAACAATTATCTGAGTGTGTGTTTTGAACAAGCATATATGAAGATTTTCCTCAATCACAGGTATGAATTTGTACAAATGAAAATCTATTTCTAATTCTAAAACGAATTCAAAATGAATTGTGGAGATAATCCTTGTTTGCTGTGTGAATGATCAGACGTCCAAGGAGTCTGAATAATGCTTACCCATCAGTTCTCATTGCCCATGAATCCTTTTTAAAAATATTTGATGAGTTTCTTAAATTTTTTGGCGAATTGTGTTTAATGATATTTTGTTTTGGTTTATATTGTCTTGTGCCTTTTTGAATTTAAACGAAATAGTTTAATAGTAAATTGATTTGGATTTTCAGGTGTGGCTATGAATTTTGTTATGTTTGTGGGGCTGAATGGAAGGACAAGAATCCAACATGCAAGTGTGCTTTATGGGACGAGCACAACATTATTCACGAACCACTTACGGATGATGATGACTACTATGATTCTGAAGAAGAATATGAGACTGATGATGAAGATTATGAATTTGGACCTCCATATAATCCTGGACGCTGGGCTAGGAATTGGTAACCTTATTTTGTGGTTTCAAAAGGAATCATGCTGTTGCAGTTGTTTCGAAAGTCATTATGCTACTGGAATTTAACTATTAGGTTCAAACTAAAAGCTCTGCAGCTCAATTTTGTTTAATTGATTGTGTATAAAATGATATTTGCAGTAATAGATTTTTAGCATGGTTCTTTAATGAAATTGTATTTTTGAGGTGTAATTGATAAAAAACATTTTCTATTATATGCTTAAAATAACTGGATTTGATGTGTTTGGATGCAAATGAATTGTGTCTAAATTAAGTTATTGAAAGAGGTGTGAAGTTATATTTGCTACCCATTGCCAAAGACTACTTTCGATGGATGTGTCATAAGTTTTATGAGCATACAAATAAAGCCATTCTCTATTTGACATATTTTTTTGTGCATGTCAAACCAGGGAGGAAATATAATAGAGACAACCCACTCAATTTCGAAGAGAGCTCTGCGTGTAATAGAAAGGGCTAATATTCAAAGTCTGTAGATGAAGCAAAAAATCTAATGCTCTATCATTGTCTCTGTTCATCTCTTCCATCGCAGTCAATTCAAGACGTGTCTATGAACTCACTGTCCAAACCAACTCTTGTAATGAATTAAATCAGAATGATATATTATTTATAAAAGAGCAATGCTCTTAAATAGAGTTACAAGGAGATGTTGAGTTCCATAAAGGAAACTACAACTAATAAAGCAAAAGAAATATAAACACTTTAAACTAAACAGATTTAGAAACTATCTAATAGAAAAAGATATTGACCATTAAATATAACAAAATAAATTATTTTAATACCCTCCCGTAATGGTCAATCTATAAACTACACCAAGGTGCCCCTTAAATCTGACAAATTTATTTGGGCGCAGAGACTTGGTGAGAAAATTTGCAGTCTGGTCCACGATGAGTGAAATGTCGAGATGCACCTGAATCAATATAACATGCAGAAGATTTGACTAGATCTACTGGCATTTTGGCCATAAAGGCGCAGAAAGAAGACTCTTGCTGCTTAGTGTGCTCTATAACATGGGCTTTTGGTGTGGACTCTCCTTGCTTGGACTGTTTAGAAGCCAAGTGTTTCTGGCAATCCTTCTTCATATGGCCATACTTATGGTAGTAATTGGACTGAATGTTCTTTTTCTTCAAAGAATCCTGGGGTTGACCTTCGTTGGTCTGTTGAGAAGGTTGATTCTTGCCCTTATTTTTATGAAATGCTTGGACAGCAAACACCTATCCTATAGAGGACGAACTAGCAGCACTTCCAAACTGTTGTTTCCACTGATCTCGCTGCAGAAGGGTGTTGCACAGCTTTGGAAACTTCAAGTCAACATTAGTCGCAGTAATGTTGAGCGTTTCGATAAAGTGCTCATAGGATTTTGGTAGACTTTTCAGAGTAATGACTACCATATCTTCCTCCATCTTCTGACCAATCATATTGAGCTGATTACGTATGTCCTTGATTTTCGTCAAGTGCTCCTACAGATTTGTCTTCTCATCCATCATGATGGAAAACATGTTCTTCAAAAAGAACGTTCGGCTCTTGTCGGACATTTCATGAAGGTCCTTCAACGAATCCCAGATTTCTTTCGTTGTTTTGCCTGACGAAACCCGAGGTAGTTGGTCATCAGTGGCCGACAATTTAATGAGCATGACTGCTTCCTGATTTTGCTCATCAAACTTGTCCTGATCTTTACCCACCATTGGAGGACGCGCAATTTTGCCCAGAACAATCTAGTCAAGGCATCGATACTCGAAAATTGTCATCATGCGCTGCTTCTAGGTGTTGTAGTTGCGGCCGTTGAACTTCTGACTGCCTTCCAACATGATGTTGGACAAAGACGCCATCTTCATGCTTTTTGAGGCACGAAAAATGAAGCTGGCTTAGGCAGGTTAGACAATACAAAAAGAATAGAACTCAAACCCTAGTACGGGTTTCGAGGAAACAAATCTTGAGGTTGAAAATATCTGCAAATCTGATGGGTGCTGGGATGACTAAAAAGTGTTTAAAAAGAGCACCGGGCACTTGTAGGTGACTACAAGACAAAGGGCTAAGCGTTGTAAGCGCAGAGCAAAGTAGCCCACAAAAACTACGGCCCAAAAGAAAGGAATATATATTGCTGATGAGACCAACGATCACTAAAAAACTCAAATAGCGACCAACGAACTCCACACTCGCGACCCAACAAACAAAATAGAAATCACGACTAGGGTTAAAGAACACCAAAATCTTTCAACATAATGCTGGTCAAATGGTGACCGTGACCAACCTTCACACATAGTCCACTTCAAATGGTGATGGAAAGTTAACAGCCGATACAACAGAACAAAACCGACCAAGATCACCAACGAAAGACAGATCTGAAACGCGATCTCCAAAAGATCCGCGACAAGGTTGTTGGCAAGAGACACTGTGTGGCTTCATGATTGTTGTCATTAATGGCAACAAAGTTTATCCCACACATCCGCAACACATAGTATGTCTTTACCGGAAGTCAGATTGAAGAGTGTTTTGGTCCGGTGAACAAGAACAGAGCATGCAACAAGGTTTGACAATCAGGTCCGGATTTCTCAGATGATGTATCTCAACAAAGTGCGGATTTGGGGAAGTCAAGAGGAGTACCATTACTACTACATTCCAGAGATTGAGCCTTTGGTGATGAAAGAGTGAAAAAATATGAGCATCTAAGTGTTGGGTCCCTGACAGGCAGAGCAGACTGAGGAAGAACTGACCGACAGAGCATCAGACCTTAATCCGGATGAGAAATTGATGATGGTCAAGCTATTTAAGGAATCATACATGGTTGGCCGACATGATGACTTCTATATCTATGTTTTTGATACGCATCACATATTGAGCATGGATCCAGCCGACAGATCAGTGTTTAGTAAATATCTTGAGTATTCCAGTTGCCGACTAGAAAGATGTTGAAATCCTTGATGCAGATATATATACCAGATGGATTTCGGTATGAAGGTGTGTGGATGTTGACGTAGTGTGTGAAGAAAGGTAGAGAGCAGAGTGGAAGTAGGAATTCAAGTCCGATATGTGACAGAACAACATCACTAAAGCAGAGGAAGAATGAAGTGCAGTAGATCAGTATATTGAGCCTAACCAGAGCTGAACCTTAGCATATGTGGATACCTCTTCTCAGTTCAAACACTTGGTTACCTTCCATAAACATTGTAGACAGTGAGTCTCTTGTAGGCAGTGTGCCTCTTGTGAGCAGTGTGCTCAGGTAGTGAGCCCTAATTGGCAAGTGCTATTTTGTACTTCTTATTCTTTTAACAGAGAATACAATCTTGGGTTAGTCACCTCGTGGTTTTTCCCTTAACAGGGTTTTCCATGTCAAAATCATTGTGTTATGTGTGTTGATTTTATTTCTGCTCTCATGGTTATGTATGCTTATATGTTTTGATGCTGCACTAATTGTTAAAGAAGAACAGAAAGTTAAATATTTAAGATAACTGATTCACCCCCTCTCAGTTATTTACCTTGTTTCCAACAAAGGTAACACATGAATCGCGACTAGAAAGAAGCCACGACCAAAATGCAAACGCGACCTGCAGGAGGGCAAAAAAGGAAAAAACATGGTGCAGATGAAACAGAAATCGCTAAAGTCGACCACGAATTTCTTTAAACTCTAATCAAAACCTCTAGAATACACAAAAAATCTCGATCTCTCACAAAATCGTGACCTCTCAGAAATGTGGGAGAAAACAAAAAATGCGATTTCAAATTGAAAAAAAAAGGGCAACCAAAATCTCTAGAAAACCTGAAGGAAGTCGCTAAGGAAAACGTGATCAAAAAATAGAGAGCTGGGTAGCCATAGAGGCATCTATACGATGTACGAATGATATAGAGAGCGCCAGAAATTAAAAATTTCAAAAAAATAATTTCCTGCTTGAACCTGGGAGCTCTGATACCATGTAATGAATTAAATTAGAGTGATATAACTCTAGGGGAAAGGACCCAATTTTTGAGCGTGTTCCAATAGTTGTGGTAGTATTTGTAGATTTAAAAGCCCTATATTTTTTAGTCGATAGGCTTTTATATGTGAGCATTATAGTGCTTGGAAAATTGTTTTCCTATCAGCGTATTCCTTGAACCTTATATGGGTGCAAGTGCTAGTTAATAGTATAGTAATATTAGTTGTGACTTCAGGATTCTGATAGTAATGACTATTATTACAAGTAATTAAATGAAATGTGTCCATTTGATTCAAAAAGCAACAAATCATATGATGTCATATCAATGCATTAATAAAACATAATTTAATACACAACTATTATAATTTAATGTACAACTACAATTTTGAGAGGGGCAAAATTAAGGTATCCAACGAGTGGATCCCCTGCCCTATTTCTATCCACTCCCCTATTTTTACACCTTGGATATTTTTTTACACCTCTCATTGTAAGATATTTCATCAAGATATAAAAAAAATTGATTCAATATCCTTAATGTAATTACCCTATATACCACCAATTTTCCCCCTTTTATAATGAGTAATTCCACAATAATTTGAAAGATTGACAAGCACTTTGACAAATGCCAACTCATATTTAATCACAAATTGTTGGAAGGCCCACAACTTGACATCATCAACACTATCTTATACTTCAAATGAAATTATATGGATAATATGAATGATTTGTTGGAATGGTTATTTAGTTTGTTCAACTTTACCATCATCCTACAATACATACTTGACATGGTATTCCAAATTTTTAATTTTAAAATTTTAAAATTTAAAATTTAAATTTTTTAAAAAAATTGAACTTTAAATTTTTAATTTTTAAAATTTTATTTAATTTTTTAATATTTAATATTTAAATTATTTTATTTTATTTTAGAACTATTTAAGGATTATTTTATTTTATTTATATTGTTTTATTTTTAATTTACTTAAGAGTTATTTTATTTTAGAACTATTTAAGGATTATTTTAGTTTATTTATATTGTTTTATTTTTATTTACTTAAAGAGTTATTTTATTTTACTTTAGAACTATTTAAGAATTATTTTATTTATTTATTTATTTTTGATTAATAAACTGCAATTGTGGGGGTTACTCTTGTATATATATTATATTTAAAATAAAACATAGTTTTTAACAATATCTTCGTAAAACCAGAGTGAGCCCTAAAACATCTAGGGCATAATACAAAACTTGGAATACCACATATGGCATATATCTATTGCCAATCTAGAGCCTAAGTTGGCTATTTCTATACTAAAACTAGAACCTAGTACAATAATACAACTTAGCTTTCAATTTCATCCTAGCTCTCCGAGATGAGAGAGTTGAGCCATTTGATGCCCTTTGTTGCCACTGAACCCATAGCTTATTTAAAAAAATCCACCCCTCTTGGAACCTTCTTCCACCTAGCCTCTCTTTGTGGCATGCTTGTGTTGATAAATGGTTGTCAGTTAACCATTGTATCCTTGACAACGAGATTGATGTCACTACAAATGGGAACCCCAATTCCATAATTTGCCATTGCCAAGATTTCATCCAGCCCACCCAAGAATTGTCCCTTAATTAGAGATGTAACCATATTCCTTATCATGTCCTTTGCCTCACCTAAGTCCAATAGAATAACGATAAACATGGAAGAGATGTCAGTGTTTACCCCTATACCTATACTCTGTTGCCATGAATTCCTCACCCAATACCCACTACACAACATAGATCAATAGGCTGCTATGAGTTTTGAACACACATTTAAGTCTTTTCTCCGAGACATTCCCCAGAAAGGACATCTGCCAATGGCCACCTACCAAAAGAATTGTCTCCATTGCACATTTTCACTTGTCAATGCAAAGGAAGCCTTCTCCAAATAATTTGGCTATCGAAGAAGGCTCGTGATAATGCAGACACCACAACCCCATGATGTATCCTATAAACATTGGGAGGTAACACTTTGCATGGGTTAACAATAAATATGTAGATTTAACAGGCTTTGTTCGATCTCTGCATACACTATAATTATTATCCTTTGGGAAGTGACAATTATGAGGACCCCCCCACCAACATTTGCATATCAAGAAGATTTTTCTAAGTTGGCCAAGAATCGGCCACTGTGTCAACTTTGATTTCCTCCAATTCAATTGCCAAATTGGCAAGCAAATCATCTTCAAAGTTGATTTCCCTATAGATAGTATATTCTTCCAAGGAATCTATCAAGGGTAAAGCACATAGAAGGTTGTTGATGTGCTAGCTAGGAAATGATCGCTTTCGTATAGCACTGGCAATAATTATCAAATCCCCTTCTAGTTTGATTTTATTACATCCATGGTTGATGTAGAGTTACAACCCTAGTAAGAGTGCTTTCATTTCTACCTCATTGTTGATGCCATCTTTGAGTTTTCTAGATGCAACGCAAACCATGAGTCCAACTTCACTTCTGACAATACATTTTGCCTTGGAATGCCTTGGATTGCCTTTTAAGGCGCCATCGAAATTCATTTTGTGCCAGCCAGGTGGTGGTAGCATCCACTGGGCTTTTTGTTTGTTTGTTTGAGATTCAACTCCAGACAACCGATTAACGAGGATTATTTTTATTTGTAGAGCTATTGGTGTAGTCACGGTTACGAGGGTCCTCAAAGAGAACTATCTAGGTCGTGCAGCTAGAGTAAACACAACGGAAACAACTCAAAGATATGAACACATATAGATTCATTTATTCATTATATTGTTGGATTCGAATACAGATCAGCCGGCAACAGGCGGGCTTACAATTAGGGCTCACAGGCTTGATTACAAAATATCAGAATATGCACAAGATATGGCTTTGAAGCTCCTTCGCACAAATTCAAACTGTCCACTTGTAAACTATCAATGACTACTTTTCTAGGCATCTATTACATCAATATATATCATCTCTGGTACAAAAGATTCCTCCGCGTCAGCCAAGGAAGGTTACAAACTCCGATTAAGAGGTGTAACGTGTGTACACAGATAGGTTGAACCTAATCAAGTAGAACTCCACAAATGAATGGAATGATGTGTGGATCTCAGGGAAGGTCGGCCATGAACTATAGATTATTGAATGATGTGTCATTAGGCTCCACAAGTCGGGAAATGCTCCGCAAGTCTTCTCCTTTAGCTGATTATCTGAATTGTCAGAATGCTCTGCTTTGAGAAAATAGTCAACCTACTGATAGCGATATCTTTCTGGTAACTAATTCAAATGCTCTGAAAATTGAATATGATGTAGATGAATATGTCTAGATGCTAAGTCCAGCTCTGCAAGGTCTGAAGTGCAAATGCGGTAGAATATAGACCAAAATACATAAACTGCTTACGACTGAACTGACTGAACTAAACTGAAAATGAAAAGAAAACAAACTGAAATGCAAATATTTTTGGTTGATGCAAGATTGCTTGTGAACCAGGGATGCTCCTACATCAGACACCCGGGGTTGTTTTGAAAGTGAGTCCCTCACTTTGATGGGGCTAGAGGAAAACCAAAATGGTCTACCTCAGCCTGAGAAATCCAAGATGAATCTTTTGCTGGTCTTCCTTTCCACTTAACCAAATATTCTCCGTACTGCTTTTCTCTGGTGCTTCATGCAATTCTGCTATCCAAAATGTCTTCAATCTGCTCCGGTGCTTGCTGTGGCAATTGCTTTTTGAAGTCTTCTTTAATACTGTCACCGAATTCTGCTTTATGATACTAATATAGGTCTGCAATGTTGAAAATAGGTGATATACCCAATGTTTCCGGTAGCTCTACTTCATATGCATTTCCGGAATCAAACTTTCTGAGTATCCTACAAGGTCCAAACTTCTTCATCTTCAACTTGTTATAAATCCTTGCAGACCAAAATACAGAAATTGCTTACGACTAAACTGACTGAACTAAACTGAAAATGAAAAGAAAATAAACTGAAATGCAAATATTTTTAGTTGATGCAAGATTGCTTGTGAACCAGGGATGCTCCTACATCAGACACTCGGGGTTGTTTTGAAAGTGAGTCCCTCACTTTGATGGGGCTAGAGGAAAACCACAACGGTCTACCTCAGCCTGAGAAATCCAAGATGAATCTTCTGCTGGTCTTCCTTTCCACTTAACCAAATATTCTCTGTATTGCTTTCCTCTGGTGCTTTATGCAATTCTGCTATCCAAAATGTCTTCAATCTGCTTCGGTGCTTGTTGTGGCAATTGCTTTTTGAAGTCTTCTTTAATGCTGTCACCGAATTCTACTTTATGATACTGATATAGGTTTGCAATGTTGAAAATAGGTGATATCCCCAATGTCTCCGATAGCTCTACTTCATATGCATTTCCAGAATCAAACTTTCTGAGTATCCTACAAGGTCCAAACTTCTTCATCTTCAACTTGTTATAAGTCCTTGTAGACCAAAATACAAAAACTGCTTACGACTAAACTAAACTAAAAATGAAAAGAAAACAAACTGAAATGCAAATATTTTTGGTTGATGCAAAATTGCTTGTGAACTAGGGATGCTCCTACATCAGACACCCGGGGTTGTTTTGAAAGTGAGTCCCTCACTTTGATGGGGCTAGAGGAAAACCAAAACGGTCTACCTCAGCCTGAGAAATCCAAGATGAATCTTCTGCTGGTCTTCCTTTCCACTTAACCAAATATTCTCCGTACTGCTTTCCTCTGGTGCTTCATGCAATTCTGCTATCCAAAATGTCTTCAATCTGCTCCAGTGCTTGCTGTGGCAATTGCTTTTTGAAGTCTTCTTTAATGCTGTCACCGAATTCTAGTTTATGATACTGATATAGGTCTGCAATGTTGAAAATAGGTGATATACCCAATGTCTCCGGTAGCTCTACTTCGTATGCATTTCCGGAATCAAACTTTCTGAGTATCCTAAAAGGTCTAAACTTCTTCATCTTCAACTTGTTATAAATCCTTGCAGACCAAAATATAGAAACTGTTTATGACTGAACTGACTGAACTAAACTGAAAATGAAAAGAAAACAAACTGAAATGCAAATATTTTTGGTTGATGCAAGATTGCTTGTGAACTAGGGATGCTCCTACATCAGACACCCGGGGTTGTTTTGAAAGTGAGTCCCTCACTTTGATAGGGCTAGAGGAAAACCAAAACGGTCTACCTCAGCCTGAGAAATCCAAGATGAATCTTCTGCTGGTCTTCCTTTCCACTTAACCAAATATTCTCCGTACTGCTTTCCTCTGGTGCTTCATGCAATTCTGCTATCCAAAATGTCTTCAATCTGCTCCGGTGCTTGCTGTGGCAATTGCTTTTTGAAGTCTTCTTTAATGCTGTCACCAAATTCTGCTTTATGATACTGATATAGGTCTGCAATGTTGAAAATAGGTGATATGCCCAATGTCTCCGGTAGCTCTACTTCATATGCATTTCCGGAATCAAACTTTCTGAGTATCCTACAAGGTCTAAACTTCTTCATCTTCAACTTGTTATAAGTCCTTGCAGACCAAAATACAGAAACTGCTTACGACTGAACTGACTGAACTAAACTGAAATTGAAAAGAAAATAAATTGAAATGCAAATATTTTTGGTTGATGCAAGATTGCTTGTGAACCAGGGATGCTCCTACATCAGACACCCGGGGTTGTTTTGAAAGTGAGTCCCTCACTTTGATGGGGCTAGAGAAAAACCAAAACGGTCTACCTCAGCCTGAGAAATCCAAGATGAATCTTTTGCTAGTCTTCCTTTCCACTTAACCAAATATTCTCCGTACTACTTTCCTCTGGTGCTTCATGCAATTCTGCTATCCAAAATGTCTTCAATCTGTTTCGGTGCTTGCTGTGGCAATTGCTTTTTGAAGTCTTCTTTAATGCTGTCACCGAATTCTGCTTTATGATACTGATATAGGTCTGCAATGTTGAAAATAGGTGATATACCCAATGTCTGTGGTAGCTCTACTTCATATGCATTTACGGAATCAAACTTTCTGAGTATCCTACAAGGTCCAAACTTCATCTTCAACTTGTTATAAATCCTTGCAGACCAAAATACAGAAACTGCTTACGACTGAACTGACTGAACTAAATTGAAAATGAAAAGAAAACAAACTGAAATGCAAATATTTTTGGCTGATGCAATATTGCTTGTGAACCAGGGATGCTCCTACATCAGACACCCGGGGTTGTTTTGAAAGTGAGTCCCTCACTTTGATGGGGCTAGAGGAAAACCAAAACGGTCTACCTCAGCCTGAGAAATCCAAGATGAATCTTCTGCTAGTCTTCCTTTCCACTTAACCAAATATTCTCCGTACTGCTTTCCTCTGGTGCTTCATGCAATTCTGCTATCCAAAATGTCTTCAATCTGCTCCGGTGCTTGCTATGGCAATTGCTTTTTGAAGTCTTCTTTAATGCTGTCACCCAATTCTGCTTTATGATACTGATATAGGTCTGCAATGTTGAAAATAGGTGAAATACTCAATGTCTCCGGTAGCTCTACTTCATATGCATTTCCGGAATCAAACTTTCTGAGTATCCTACAAGGTCCAAACTTCTTCATCTTCAACTTGTTATAAGTCCTTGCAGACCAAAATACATAAACTGCTTACGACTGAACTAAACTGAAAATGAAAAGAAAACAAACTGAAATGCAAATACTTTTGGTTGATGCAAGATTGCTTGTGAACCAGGGAGCTCCTACATCAGACACCCGGGGTTGTTTTGAAAGTGAGTCCCTCACTTTGATGGGACTAGAGGAAAACCAAAATGGTCTACCTCAGCCTGAGAAATCCAAGATGAATCTTCTGCTGGTCTTCCTTTCCACTTAACCAAATATTCTCCGTACTGCTTTCCTTTGGTGCTTCATGCAATTCTGCTATCCAAAATGTCTTCAATATGCTTCGGTGCTTGCTGTGGCAATTGCTTTTTGAAGTCTTCTTTAATGGTGTCACCGAATTTTGCTTTATGATACTGATATAGGTCTGCAATGTTGAAAATAGGTGATATACCCAATGTCTCCGGTAGCTCTACTTCATATGCATTTCCGAAATCAAACTTTCTGAGTATCCTACAAGGTCCAAATTTCTTCATCTTCAACTTGTTATAAGTCCCAACTGGAAATCTTTCTTTTTTCAAGTATACCATTACTTCATCTCCAACTACAAATTCCTTATGTCTCTTCTTCTCATCTGCTTTCTCCTTATACTTACTGTTCATCTCCTCCAAATGCTTCTTCACTTGATTATGCACTGTCTCCATATGTCCTGCAAATTCTTCTGCTTTTGCACTTCTCTTATCTTCCATGCTGATATCTCTCAACTTTGTCACTCCTCTAGGGTTTACTCCGGTAACAATCTCAAAAGGTGTTCTTCCGGTACTCCTATTCACTGAATTATTATATGCAAACTCTACTTGTGAAAGAATCAAATCCCAACTTCCTGCCTTCTCTCCAACCAAACGTCTCAACAAGTTTCCCAAACTCCTATTCACTACCTTTGTCTGTCCATCAGTCTGTGGATGAAATGTTGAACTGAACTTCAAATCTGTCTTCATTTTCTTCCAAAGTGTCTTCCAAAAATATCCAAGAAATCTTGTATCTCTATCTGAAATTATGCTCTTAGGTAATCCATGCAATCTCACAATCTCCTTGAAAAATAGGTCATCTACATGCACTGCATCAGTTGTTTTCTTACAAGGTATGAAATGTACCATCTTTGAAAATCTTCCACTACTACAAATATTGAATCATGTCCTCTTTATGTCTTAGGCAACCCATTATGAAATCCATACTTATCTCTTCTTAAGGTCTCTCCGATACTATCAAAGGTTTATACAATCCAGTATTCTGACTACTTCCTTTTGCCACTTGACAAACTCCACAACTCTGCACAAATTTCCTAACATCCTTATGTATCTGAGGCCAAAAGTAGTTTTCACTTACCAATGCCATGTTTTATCAATGCCAAAATGTCTTGCGAATCCACCACTGTGTTTTTCCTTGATCAAATTATCTTTCATGGAACTTCTAGGTATGCATAACTGATTTCCTCTGAACACCATATCTTCTTGAATCAAATAGTCCAACCACTTACTCCTATTTGTCACAACAGGTTCCTTACATGCTTTCCAAGGTTCTGCAAAATCAATGTCTTCCTCATACATATGCTTCAACTCATCAAAACCTAACACTTCAACTCTCATCTCTGGCAACAAGTTTCTTCTTCTACTCAATGCATCTCCATATGCTTCAATACAAAAGTGTAACTCTGCATGAACTCTACCCATCTCATATGTCTCTAATTCAACTTACCTTGACTGTTCAAATACTGCAAAGCTTGATGATCTGTATACAACACAAACTCCTTAGCAACAAGTAATGTCTCCACTTCTTCAAGGCTTGAGTTATGACATAAAACTCTTGATCATAAACTGAATATATTTTTCTTGCATCATTCAACTTCTCATTGAAATAAGCTACTGGTCTATCCTCTTGACTTAAAACTGCCCCAATTGCATCACAATCTACTTGAAATACCTTATTGAAATCTGGTAATGCCAATACAGGTTGCTCTGTCACTTTCTGCTTCAACATTTCAAAACTTTTATCTGCTCTTGATGTCCACTTAAAATCCTTTCTATCACCTCTCATTGTCTTTGTCATAGGGTTACAAACTGAACTGTAATTTCTGATGAACTTCCGGTAGAAACTAGCTAATCCATGAGATGATCTAACTTCTCCAATGCTCTCTGGTGTAGGCCATTCAACAATTGCTCACTTTCTCAGGGTCCATCTTCAATCCTTCTGCAGAAATCACAAATCCTAAGTATACCATTCTTCCTTCATGAAACTACACTTCTTGATGTTTATCAGCAATTTCTCTTCTCTCAGTCTCTGCAATACTTGTCTCAGGTGCAACAAATGTTCTTCTTTTGTGCTACTAAAAATTAGAATGTCATCCAAGTATACAATAACAAACTTACCCAAGAATTTCTTCAAAACTTCATTCATTAATATCATGAAAGTGCTTGGTGTATTTGTCAATCCAAAAGGCATCACTAACCACTCATACAATCCTTGATTTGTCTTAAACGCAGTCTTCCATTCATCTCCTTCTCTGATTCTGATCTGATGGTATCCACTCTTCAAATCTACCTTCGTGAAATATTTTTCTCCACTCAGACAATCCATGATATCATCCATCCTAGGTAAAGGAAATCTATACTTAACTGTGATCTTGTTTATTGCTCGAGTCTGTACAGATTCTCCATTCTCCATCTTTCTTAGGTGCTAACACTGCAGGTACTGCACAAGGACTCAAACTTTCTCTGATCAAGCCTTTCCTCAACAACTCTTGTATCTGTCTATTCAGTTCTTCATTCTCTGCTGGTGTCATTCGGTGCGCTGCTTTGTTAGGCAAACTAGCTCCAGGTATAAGATCCATGTGATGATTGATATTTTTGACTGGTGGCAATCCTTCAGGTACATTGTTTGATATGATGTCTTCATACTCTGTCAGCAACTCTTTTGTCTCATCCGATTGTGATTCTTCAGTTTCTTTCTTCAATGTTTTAGGCTTCATAGGAATCAAGGCATAACACATTCTCCTGTCTCAAACCATCCAGAAATTTTCTTCCCACATACTTCACTCTGAGGATCATCCTCCAAAGGAATCAAGGTAATTCTCTTTCCATTAGATGTTATAGTGTATGTATTATTTCTTCTATCATGTATAGCTTTTCTATCATACTTCCATGGTTTACCCAACAAAATATGACATACATCCATAGGCATAATATCACACAAGACTTCATCATGATAAGATCCAATATGAAATTTCACAAAACATTGTTCACTCACCAGTACCTTATGATCATCTCGAATCCATGCCATCTGATAGGGTTTAGGGTGTTTCAATATTTCCAACTTCAGCTTAGTCACCATCTCCTCTGAAACTAGGTTACCAGAACTACCACTATCAATTACAACTTTACAACTTTTACCTCCTGATTTGCATCTGGTTCTGAACAAACTTTTCCTCTGCGGTGGTTCCTCATTTGTCTCTGCTCGAAATAGTGCTCTCCTCATCACAAGTGATTCTCATTTCTCAGGTTTACCAACTAAACTTGGTGATCCAATAGGTTCTTCTTCCACGTAGGCTACTATTCCACTGTTCTTTGTCTTCTTGCTTGTACTCCCCTGATTACATTCAAATGCTCTATGTCCTTCACCTCCACACTTGAAACAGGTTCCTCTGAATGTTCTCCTATTAGGTCCTCTTCCTTCTCTTCTGTATCCTTCACTCAGGTATGGACTAGGGTTTTCTTTGTGGTAGAAATTTCTATCATCTCTCCAGTATGCATTGTTATCTTTGTCCTCCTTAAATGTATTCTTTGATATGTTCTACTCCACAAATGATCTATCTCCTCTGGAAAATGTTCTACTTCTCTGAAATTTACCTCCTCTGCCTCTTTGTCTTTGATCGTGCTTCTCTTCAACTTTCAAGGCAAACTGATATGCTTCTTCTAATGTTGTCATCTTTACCAAACTCAGTTCTTCTTGAATGTTCAATCTCAGTCCATTTATGTGTCTAGCCACCTTCTCTTTTCTTACTTCACTATGTCATGTCCTTATGATCATCTTATGAAATTCTTTAGTGTACTCCTTCACAGATTTCTCCTTTTGTCTCAGGTTCTGTAATCTCTTTAACAGTTCCAACTCATAGTCAGCAGGTACAAACTGATTCTTCAATTTTGTCACCATCCTGTCCCATTTTGTAATATTTTCTTTCTCTCTTTTGTTTCTATCCAACTGAACTTCTTTCCACCATATAGCAACATGTCCTTTCAACTTTGTCTTTGCAAATTTCACCTTCTTCAGATCTTCAACTTCTTCATACTTAAAGTATTCTTCCATGTCATTTATCCAGTCAATCAACTCTTTCGGATTCAAATTGCCATTGTAATTAGGTACATCAACTCTAGGTCTTTTCCCAATCTTTGAATAACTCGCAACATCTCGACTTGGTCTGATTCTTCTTCTTCATCACCTCCTAGGGTTTCTCCAATTTGATCAACAGATTGAAATTCCTCTTCATCATCACTTTCAACATTAGGTCTAGGTGTCAATCCTCTTCGCCTATTTTCATCAACAACATCCAATCGAATTCTCATTGTTTTCATCATTTCCATCATCTCATCCATCCTACCAGCCATCGTTCCAACAACAAGGATTCTCCTCGACGCCATCTTCCTAAGATCAAGTGCAAACTGCCTCAAATTCGGCGATCGGGCTACAAGGTAACAACTGCCTCACAATCGGCGATCGGTTGCGACACAAGTAACTACCTCAGATTCAACGATCTGTCCACAACATCTTATGGAATTCCTTTGCCCAATTCACTCAATTTTCTCCCAAAGATTCAAACTTTTGCTCTGATACCACTTGGTGCAGTCACGGTTAGGAGGGTTCTCAAAGAGAACTATCCAGGCCGTGTAGCTAGAGTAAACACAATAGAAACAACTCAAAGATATGAACAAATACATACTTAGTCATTCATTATATCATAGGATTCAAATATAGATCGACTGGCAACATGCGGGCTTACAATTAGGGCTCACATGCCTGATTACAAAATATCAGAATATGCACAAGATATGGCTTTGAAGCTCCTTCGCACAAATTCAAATTGTCCACTTGTAAACTATCAATGACCACTTTTCTAGGCATATATTACATCAATATATATCATCTCCGGTATAAAAGATTCCTTCGCATCGGCCAAGGAAGGTTACAAACTCCGATGAAGAGGTGTAACGTGTGTACATGGATAGGTCGGACCTAATCAAGTAGAACTCCGCAAATGAATGGAATGATGTGCGGATCTCGGGGAAGGTCGGCCACGAACCATAGATCATTGAATGATGTGTCATTAGGCTCCACAAGTTGGGAAATGCTCAGCAAGTCTTCTCCTTTCGCTGATTATCTGGACTATTAGAATGCTCTGCTTTGAGAAAACAATCAACCTTTTGGTGGTGATATCTTTCCGGTAACTAATCCAAATGCGCTGAAAATTGAATATGATGTAGATGAACATGTCTAGATGCTAAGTCCAGCTCCGCAAGGTCTGAAGTGCAACTGCAGCAAAATGCAGACCAAAATACAGAAACTGCTTATGACTGAACTAACTGAACTGAACTGAAAATGAAAAGAAAACAAACTGAAATGCAAATTTTTTTGGTTGATGCAAGATTGCTTGTGAACCAGGGATGCTCCTGCATCAACTATTTTTTGATAGGTGAATTTGGCCTAAGGGGCCATACCCATGTAATTGCCAACCATAAAAATACTTGATTTGGGCTGCTTCAAAATGGAGGGCCATATATCAAAATGCATCAAATCCTTGAACAAGGGTGCATTACATTATGCAAAAGGATCCCTAGACTTAGGATCTCATCATGAACTATTTAATTTGATTTTGAGTTATCAATATCCTTTCTGGAATGAGACTGCATGAGCATTTTGTGGTGGGCCTCATCTCTCTTGCTAGAAGCTTTGTTTTTCTTTTGTACCACTTTTCATGGTTCATTGATTTCTTCTTTGTTATGTGTCTCTAAGGAAAAAGGGGAGGGCATAGATGATTCAAAGGTTGTAGAAACTATACCACCCTCCACCTTGGAAAGTTGTTGACCATGTTCACGGATCATTGATACCTTCTTTTTCTTTGCTTGAGATGATGCTTGTTGTGGACATATTGCCCAAATCATGTAGAGGCTCAAGCAAAGGTTCATGTTCTCCCAATACACTATCAACAATGTAATGGTGAGGAGCAATAGTTTTTTGCCATGTGGCAGGATGATTTGCTTTAGATTTGGAGCTAGGGCACTTAGTAGCTAAGTGGTCAATGTTGTAGCATCTCTGACAATAAAAAGGCAATCCCTCATAATCCAAGGGATGAGACTAGTTACAATCATTCACTTTTAGGATTATTTCTACCAGAAGATCTTTTGAAGTGTCTAAATTGACCAATATGTGAGCATAGGCCATATGCATCAAGTCAAAAGAATCATTGTCAGTAGCTAGAAAGTTGCCCAATGAATCTCCGATAGCTTCAAAGCATGATTCAACCCAGAAGTGAAGTGGAAGATTAGAGAGGCGAACCCAAACAAGCATAATAGAAAAAGATTAGGGATTGAATGTGGGGTGCTAAGGTTTCAACATGAACAAATGTTATCCCCAAGCCCAGAGGTTACGAAGGATAATACTTCGGTCCTCCACGCTATTAAATATCACAATAAAGAATCTACAAGCGCAGGGATAGATTTCAAGTTTTTCTTTCATGACATGTGCTAGGAGTCAATGATCCATTGATGTAGGTCTAGGAGGCTAGGCCATAAATGGTTGAACCTGCCATTCAACCCATGCTCAGCAAATAATTCTTCATTTTCAACTATTTCTTTCTTAACACCATCACTGAATTTGAATTCTATGGGCTTGCCTGTGCATTGAATGGGCCTATCAAATCAAATTCAATGGATCTGCTGCTTGGCTCCTTGACACAGAACAGGGTCTAGGAGCTTTTTCAAGCTACTGAACCAGGAAGCAAAAATGATTAACTCACAACAATGGATCTGGAAACCCTTTACTCATATGCCAAAAACAATATTATAGCAGGAGTACAATGAACTTCCTATATGCATGCAACATGCATCAACCTCATACTTACATTTAGTTACTCAACTCACATAGTATCAAAGAATATAGATCTTCCTAAAGAAGTTACAGTAGAAAACATAAATTACAGATCTGCAACTTGATCGTCTTGATCATCCTCGAATCCCCCTTGAAAGCATGAGATTTTCCCTTTTAAAAGGTAGCAAAGGCTGTTAAGTGCACTAAGGCGGCCACCACCATGTCATGTGAAGTGAATAAATGTCATCCCTTTACAGGTACTTTGGAAAAAACATCATATCATTGGCTCTTTGGATCGACATTGACATGCAAGCTCTAGATTGGCCAAAATGGCAGTTGTCCAACTGTATTTCCCACTTTTGGAAATTTCTGGATGATTCTGCAAGCTAACCGGATGTTATCGAGCAACAAGACACGCTACAAGACATCCAGATGGAAAATGTCTAGTTAGAAATGAAGCATTGCAACCGGATATGGATATGCAGTAGGATGTCTGGATGGGAGATGTTCGCTTGAGAGATGTTCGGTTGAAAAGTCTGCTTGAGAGATGTCCAGTTGGAAATTGTATAATAGGCAACCGAAAGTGGATATGTTAACGTGACATCCAAATAGAGAAATGTCCGGTTAGAAAAAAAGCATTGCAATTGGATGTGGAACATGATATCTGAATGAGATATTTGGTTGGATGAATACAAGAAGTGTAACTAGATGTATAATATGATATTCAGATGGATGATAAAACATCATAACCGGATCTAGATATGAATAGTAATAGGATTCAGATATAACAAACGTCTGGTTAGAAAAGGTCCAGATGAAATGTTTGGTTGAAGAATGTCAACACAACTAGGTATGAAGAAGTCAACTAGATATGAAAATTCAACCGGATATGAAAAGTCAACCAGATATGAAAGTCAACCGAATCTGGATATCAAAATTTAACAAGATATCCAGTTAGAAAATGTTCGGTTGGAAATACAAATAAGTGCAACTAGATCTGGACATGAATACAGTAGGATCCAAATGCGATAAGCTAACATGATCTCGGTAAGATGTTTGGATAAAATACAAAGAGGTGCAACCGGAACCAGACACGAAATGCAACCCGATAAGATATCTGGTTAAAATACAAAGAAGTTCAACCAAATCCGGACATAAAATACAACCAGATGTTTGGATGTCTGGTTGGGGCGATGAGCATAACTTAGCAAAAATTCATCAATTTTTCATCAAATTAGAATTGTAGATACCCATTTGTCTCCTTAGCACAATGCACTCCTTGGGCATAATTTCAGCCGGATCTATCTGATTTTTGAACATCTACTCCTGCAAGCAAAAACAAAGGAAAACACAGAAAAGCAAACAAAATATTTTTGGGTGATAAGGATTGCTCGTGAACTCGGATGCTCTTGCATCAGACACCAAAGATTTTTTTAGTGGCGAATATTCGCCAATTGGTGAATATCGCAAATCGGCCAAGTCGGAATTGGCGAATAAATCGCATCCAACAGGTTTTTCAAATCGCCCAGTTTTTACGTATTTCGGTCGAATCCATATACATTCGCCATTGATTTATTTATGAGAATCAATGAAGTAAAATTTTTGCCATAACAAACTACACATTTCAAATGGGCCTACTAATATTTTTGCCTGGAATTTTGGAAGCAAGTACTAAATCACCTATATATTCTCCAATACTATTAAAACAACATTGTGTATCGGGACACGTTTCGCCAACTCCATTAAATGGTCGCTGCGTGTGAGGATCCATTTCGCCAACCCCATTACATGGTCACTGCGCGTGAGGACCCATTTCGCCAATTAAAATTTACAAATAGTTGATTATGAGGGGCCATTTTGCTAATTTCCATGACACCTCCGTGCTAATCTTAGGGCCATATTCACCTTGGAAATTTCAATGTATGTAGTGTTAGGGTTAGGGTAGATCGGAGCAATAAATACTAACAATTATATCCAGATTAAATAACCCAAATATAACAATGAGGAATAACACAAAAGAGATCAACACAAAAATTTAATGTGGTTCACCCAATATGGGCTACATCCACAGAAACTTAGCCATCCAATGATTTTATTATCTAGTACAAAACAAATCACAATCTCGCAAATACATCGCTGTACCATACATCCTAGGTGCTTATAACAAGCTTTTAGGAAGCTTCTAGAATTAGGGTTTTTCAATGTTGTTTTTCTTTTGTCGGTTAACAAAAATTAACAATCGACTCCAATCGTGCAAAAAAGAGGGAAAAATCATAACTTGTGTACAGTACTTGCATGATCAGTCACCAAATACCAACAATCTCCCACTTGGAGACTGATTAGGCTCCACACCAAACAATCTCCCACTTGGAGACTGATCTTGGACGACACCGCTGCGCTTGTAGCTCCCACTGGATTACAGGTCTGGCTAGTTTCTTAAGTCCAACATTATCAGTCATGAAGGCCAACGGAAACTGATGAGGAAATCAGTTTCTCCCATGTAACTGCCTTTGTGAACATATCTATAGGATTCTCACTTGTGTGAATTTTCTCCAGCTTCAACTGTCCATCCTCTAAAACTAGCTGAATTCTTAGCAAGATGAATGACACTCTGGCTATCAGTGTACAAAGGGCTATCTTTTTATTGTTGCCCTAATTCTTCCAGAAAATGTTGTAACCAAATCATCTCCTTGCTAGCTTTTGTAACAACATACTCAGCTTCAGTGGTTGAAAGCGCAACAACCTTTTGCAGTCTTGAAATCCAACTGACTGCAGTACCTCCTACAGTAAAAACATACCTTGTAGTACTCCTCTTGCTATCAATATCACCCGCCAGATCAGAGTCAACATATCCTTTTAGAGCAGAATTTGTTCCTCCAAAACATTGTTTCTTTGAAGTAGTACCTCTCAAATATCAGAGAACCCATTTTACAACATTCCAATGTTCCATTCCCGGATTGCTCATATACTTGCTCACAACTCCCACTGCATGTGCAATATCTGGCCTTGTGCATACCATTGCATACATCAAGCTGCCAACTACTGATGCATATGGTATCTTAGACATTTTGTCTTCCTCCTCTTGTGTCTCTGGACACATCTCCTTAGTCAACTTAAAAGGACTAGGCAAAGGTGTACTAACTGCTTTTGCATTCTGCATTTTAAACCTTTTCAACACCTTCTCTACATACTCACTTTGGGACAAAAATAATTTTTTGTTTGTCCTGTCCCGTGTGATCCTCATACCAAGGATTTATTTTGTTGCACCCAAATCCTTCATAGCAAATGAATTTGCTAATTTTTTCTTAAGTTCATTAATATGCTACATGTTAGACCCGGCAACAAGCATGTCATCAACATAAAGCAACAGGATAATATAGCTGCCATTACCCAATTTCTTGAAATAAACACAATAATCAGAATGCCATCTTTTGTAACCTTGTTCAACTATAAAACTATCAAATTTCAAATACCATTGCCGAGGTGCTTGCTTCAGGCCATACAAACTCTTCTTTAACCTGCACACAAATTCCTCTTTACCCTTGACCTCATATCCTTGTAGTTGCTGCATGTATATTTCCTCTTCCAAATCCCCATGGAGAAAAGCTGTTTTCACATCTAGCTGTTCAAGATGCAAGTCTTCCGTAGCCACAAGACTTAGAATTGTTCTAATAGAAGTCATCTTTACAACCGGAGAAAATATTTCATCAAAATCTATACCCTTTTTCTATGCAAAACCTTTTACCACGAGTCTGGCCTTATATCTTTTCTTGCCTCCATCTTCTTCCTTCAACCTGTAAACCCATTTATTTGGCAATGCTCTTTTACCTGCAGGCAATTGGACTAAGTCCCAAGTCTGATTCTACAACGAGGAATCCATTTCCTCTTTCATACCTAGCTCCCACTGCTTTTTGGTATCTACCTGCATTGCATCTTCATAACTTTCAGGTTCACCAGAATCAGTTAATAATATATAATATAATGATGGAGAAAATATTTCTGGAGGTCTAGTTATTCTTGTAGAACGTCTAACACTTGCAGGAGTTTGTGGGATAACTTGTTGCTGAGCATCAGGTACCACTAGCATTTTATTTTCTAGAATCTCATCGAGCACCACATATTCCTTTTTGGCCTGTTCATGCTTCTTTTCTTGCAGCTGATCCTTATACATGACCTTCTCATTGAATATAACATCTTTGCTCCTAATGATTTTATGATTTTCATAATCCCATAACTGATAACAAAATTCATCTACTCCATATCCAATGAAGGTACATTTTTTAGACTTAGCCTCAAGTTTGGTTCTATTTTCAATATCAACATGGACAAAAGCTTCACAACCAAAGGTTTTCAGAAATGAATAGTTTACCTTTTTGTTCGTCCATGCCTCCTCTGGAATGCCATCATCCAAAGGATTTGAAGGTCCCTTGTTTATTAAATAAATAGCGGTATGTACAACATCTACCCAAAAGTGTAAGGGTAGTCCAGCATGCAATCTCATGCTCCTTGCATGCTCCATAATGGTCCTATTCATCCTCTCAGACACACCATTTTCTTGTGGGGTTCCAGGAACTGTTTTCTGCCTACAGATTCCATTATATGAACAATAATTCTCAAATTCTCTGCTACAATACTCACCTCCATTATCAGATCTGAGACACTTCAACTTTTTTCTTGTCTCATTCTCAACCAAAGCTTTCCACTTTTTAAAAGTTTCAAATACTTCTAATTTTTGTTTTAGGAAATACACCCATGTTTTCCTAGTTGCATTATCAATAAAAGTAACATAATAGCAAGAGCCACCAAGAGAAGGTACCTAAGCTGGTCCCCATACATCTGAATGCACAAGCTCTAATTTCTCACTCTTCTTCTCTTTCCCAACTTTGAGAAATCAAACTCTTTTCTGTTTTCCATAAATACAATTTTCACAGAACTCCAAGTCCATCTTCTTTATATCTGGTAGCAACTTTCTGGAGTGAAGGATCTTCATCCCTTTTTCACTCATGTGCCCAAGTCTATGGTGCCACAATTCTGTTTCTGTCCCTGTAGCAAGTGATCTAATTGTTTCAGTAGCAACTATTTCTGCAACAGCTAAGGTAGAATAAGTATTACCAGTACACAAATACAATGTGCCTATCTTTTCACCTTTAGCTACTACTAATGCACCTTTAGTGACCTTCCAGACTTTGTCTGAAAAAGTAACTATACAGCCTTCACTACTCAGTTGTCCTGCAGAGATTAAATTCCTTCTCAAATTTGGAACATTCCATACCTCCTGTAGCAACCATTCATTTACATTCTGCAACTTGATTTTTATCTTTCCGTTTCCAACAATCTGACGGGGTTCATCATCACCCAAATATACCTGTCCAAAATCACCTTGAACATAATCTACAAAATATTTCCTATGGGGTCTGGCATGAAATGAAGCCCCTGAATCTATTACCCAGGAATCATTAGCATTATGTAAACATAAAATTAAAGCATCCTGTAATTTATTACTTGCAACATTAGCTTCCTTACTGTCATCATGTTGTCCATCTCCTTGTTTTTCCTTTCGAGACCAACAATCCTTCTTCAAGTGTCCTGGCTTTCCATAGTGCTAGCAATCCATTCTTCCTCTGGATTTAGATCTGCCTTTCTTCGACTTTCCTTGTGACTTCCCATGATTTGTAGGTTCTTTTCCTCTTTCCTTTGTTCTTCCCCTGTTCTCTACAGTCAAAGAATTACCAGATGTTGAAGTCTCACCTGTACTTTTCCGTCGCATTTCCTCGCTAAGGATAACACCAACAACATCATCAAATTTCAAAGTATTTGAACCAGACACAGAGTTACTTACAACCATTACCAAACTATTCCAGCTTTCTGGCAAAGAACATAAAACTAAGAGAGCCCTTACCTCTTCATCAAATTTCACTTTTACAGAAGTTAATTGATTGGTAATCGTATTAAACTCATTTAAATGATTTGACATAGATCCACCTTCAATCATTTTCAAATTAAACAAACGCTTCATGAGAAATACCTTATTAGATGTTGAGGGTTTTTCATACAATTTGGCCAAAGCGTTCATCAGTTCACTTGTGTACTGTACTTGCACAATCAGTCACCACATACCAACATGTAGTCCATCGAGGTTTGATTTGCTGACACTTAAATGTATTCCTTATATAATCACGCGAGATTCGCCAAATCTTTTTGATATACCATATAGAATTCCTGCAGAATTCGCCAAATATGGATTGATATAAATAGAATCGAAACTCTGATTTATTCTTACACATTTTGTTCAGTTCTGAATTTGTGAGCTCTCGATTCATTTTCAGAAGTTAGAGTTGGCACCTTGAAGTTGATCGTAGGCAAAGTTACAAACTTACAACACATGCATTCCTGCATTAGCGAATAGCAAGTCAGTGAAAACCTAAACTTAAAGGTGAGTGATCATTTCTTCATAGTATTAGTGTTTTAAGATTTATTTATCCCTCTTCCATTCTTGATTCAATCTTAAAGAAGATATTTAGTAGGGAATGAGATCTATATTCTATGAGTATGTCCTTAAACAAGAAATTTTTTCCAGCTTTTATTCGAAGTGGGAAATTAGATCAAGATGTCGAGCCACAAGTGCGACAAGGGTAAAACTCCTTAGGGTGGTGAAGGGATCGGGAGGCCATCAAAATGTCGAAAAGGTGGAGCTAGTAAACAGTCTTACTTTGGAACTGACAATGTTTCTGATCCATCAAATCAAGATGGATCTACACCATCAACTTTTGCACCGAATAATGATGAAGAAGCCATTCACAATACCTCACCACCACCAGAAGGTGGGATTGCCATTGAGTCAAATGAGGATGACAATACCACAAAAGATATTCCAAGGGATACCCTGGTTAGCCAGAATGAGGATGGCAATACCGTAGAAGATATTCCAAGGGATACCTTGGTTAGCCAGAATGAGTATGGGAATACCACAGAAGATGTTCCAAGGGATACCCTGGTTAGCCAGACTGAGGATGACAATACCATAGAAGATGTTCCAAGGGATACCCTGGTTAGCCAGAATGAGGATGGAAATACCGCAGAAGATGTTCCAAGGGATACCTCGGTTAGCCAGATTGAGATAATCAACTTGGATGAAAAAGAAAATGCTGGCGTTGTAGATGATGTTGGCAAGAAGAAAAGAAAAGGCAAATCAAAAGATTCAAAAGGAAAATCAAAAGATTCAGTAGACAAATCAAAATATTCAAAACTAGGGCGCGAGTGGGAAATGTCAAGGAATTTTCAGCTTGATTGGGTGTCAAAGTAACCATTCATTGAACTAGTGGAGAAAGCAAACAAAGATGAACAACCAACAAAATGCAAGTGTGTGATTTGTAGTTGGAAATGTAAAAGAGACAAGAAATTGCAGCTAAAGCTTGACACTATAGAAAATCATATAGGTAAAGTTTATGAAAAACAAATCATAAACGGAAAGGAAACATTAGTAGTAAGATGGAAATCAAAGGAAGAACATCTTCATGTGAAGTATGCCGCAGAATATGATGAGCATAAGGAAAGAATGACGAAGCTTGCTGCAAGTGGAGGTACAGTCAAGGCTCAATTTGGAAAAGCAATGGAAGGAGCACAACTGGTAAAAATTGTTTAGATGAGTGTTGTTTTTCATATTTTGTCCAGAAGGCGTCCTATGATAGACTACCCAAAGTATAGTAATTTATTATCTTTTTTGAGTGTTCCTCACTATCCTAGCACACATTGGTCAATAAATGTTGAATGAGAATGGGCAAACTATCTCACTGTGGTGGAAAAACAATATTTAAAGGAGAATGTAAAAGAGTCAAACTTCATTGCATTATCTTTAGATGAAGTTACTGTGGTAGATAATACTTCTTGGGTCTGTATGCATGTGTATACTATAAAAGAACATGTCCACCGAGATCATTTACTTTGTGTTCATAAAATGATGGACAGTTCAACATCGCAAAATCTATTTGAACTAGTTAAGAAGTCTTTGAATGAAATTGCAGGTTTGGATGACTTGACAATTACCAAAAAGTTGGTGTGTGTAGGAACTGATGGAGCTGTAGTAGAGCAAGGTCAGAGGACCGGTCGTTGCACAAAATTAAAAACTACTTGTGCACCATACATGCTTTCCATTCACTGCATGGCCCACAGAATGAATTTAGCATTTAAAATTGTAAGCAAGTTTCCTACAGTATCAAAAGTTGAAAATCTAGTCCGCGAGATTCACACATACTTTTGCCGAAGTCCCAAATGTTTTGCAGAATTTTAAAATTTTGCTGAGGGAATAACAACAGGGAACAAGCTTCTTAAGGATGTTGATACCAGATGGATCTCCTTGCATGGACTAGCGCAACGAGTTCTTTCAGAATATCCATCCTTGATTGGAACAATGTACGAGCATCACAACATAGTAGACAAAGCTCCTGACCTCTTACATAGGTTAAGCAATATAGAGACACTCTTAACTTTAGCTAGTCTTCTCCCCATGTTGGATGAAATGAACAATCTTGTGAAGAAAGCCCAAGACAGAACTATGTATATCTATGAGTATACCAAACTATGTAGAATGACATGCATGGCCCTCGATAATCTATATCTAGATCTAACAACTCAAAGCCCAAATTTTTATAGGTGGCAGATAATTACAGATTTGAATCATCCTGAAAAATTATTTACAGTTTAATGCAAGCGGGGAGTTATGTGGCTTTGTACGTGGATTTGAGATACCAATGTACCATTATAAGATAGTCAGGCGCTCTATCAGAGAAGTACCTGTTAGAAAGGATGATTTTGATGGCATTGTTGAATCTGTTAGTAGTAATTTGAAGGAAACTGCAAGCAATCTTTCAACAAAGATTTATAATCGATTCCCTCGAGATGAAATACTTGATGCCATATCTATTGTGTATCCTCAATTTTGGGTTCAAGGCCACGAGATAGCCCAAGCTTTTTTCATCAAAAAGTAACTACCTTGACCGCATACTTTTCAAAAATTGTAGAATGCAATGGACAAAAATAGAAGGAATTATAGATGGAAATAAGCTTAAAGGACAATGTAGTCGGTTTGCAAAAAAGTATGATAGACCAGTTTAATGCCATGGAGAATCCCTTCGAAGCGGGATGAATAACAAAAGCCTGGAAAAACTTGGTTCAGAGTGAAATATTGCATGATTCGATATCATAATATTTCAAACTTGCTGATTTATGTCAAATAATGATATTGGGTTCGGTGTAAGATGAGAGAGTTTTCAGTGCATTGGGGTTTTTGAAATCTAAGATAAGAAACAAACTAGACAAGAATTTGGAAAATTGCTTGAGGGTGTTAGGAAGTGCGTATAATGTCAAAAATTTTCCTTATGAAAGGGCACTTACAATCTCGAAGTCCATATGTGAAAGAAGAGGGTTGTGCAACACTTCAAGTTCATACGCTGGTAGTGGTGGGACAAATGACAGTGACGCAATGACTGATGAATTTGACTTTGGGACTCAGAATCAAGATGAAGATAATGAAGACAAGACTTAAAATCAAGATGACTCTTTTTCTTTATCTAAACATCAGTTTGAGGACCCTGACTCGATTTGGGAAATGGAAGTGAATTAGTAGTTTTTAGGTATTTATATTGCATTTCATGAATTATATTCCAAAACTATTGTTGATATTTTATATTGTATTCCTTGAAATTATGAATAAAATTGAATACATTAACATATTATTAATTATTTCATATTTTAATTGTGTCATATTGATAAGTTTATCATGTACTCAGTGATTCATCATTTAACTCAATGCTTAATATTTCTTTGCTAAAGTTGATTTGTGCATAAAACATAAAATTTGCAGTAAAATAGAATTTTGGTTTTTGATTTGATATGGTAAATAAAATTAGCTTAACATATTAACAATAGTAGGATATAGAACAATGAACATCAACAATCATTGAATGTGTATTTAGTAGTTGAAACCAGAGTTTATTTTCAATTGATAAAATAAATAATACAGATAATTGAATATCCAGCATACATGTCCATATAATATCTTATTTATACTAAATTTGAATTTTCTATTGATTTTCAAATGAAGGAGTACATAGAGGCAATGTAAAATCTTGCTCAAAGACAACTCTGCACAGAGCTAAGTTGGAACTTGGAAACTCATAATATCAATATCAAATCATTCTAATAGTTTTTTAGCAAATTCCATTGTTTAAGTGGCAGAATTGTCATTTCTTCTAGCTGATGTTGTCTGACTTGAATCTGTGTTAACAATGTATGATCGAATTTCAATTTGGATCTTGGGTTTGACTTGAATGTTTTAGCCAAAGATACATTCAAGATTATCAGTTATTTGATGAAATCCAAAAAGTCCACCTCATCTGGGTTCCAAGGAAACTGGTCCAAATCAATCTTCCTTGCATCCTCTATCTTCTTTTTGAAATTATCCTTTCCAATGAATAGGTCATTTGTGTCAAAACCCTGTGGCAAACCAAGCTTTGTCAAGTTCCTTACCTTTTCATCCTCCTTAATCTTTGTTGCAACCTCAATCACAAATTCTGTTGTTTCACGCATTCTTGAACACTTTTTAATGATAGATGTCACCTTCATTGTGACTTCAATCCAATTAGTAATGCCTTTTGAAATCAATTCATTGTCACTAGCTTTGTAGACTGTTTCTAGAACTTGATTTACAAATTTCTCTTCTGCCTACAGTTTCACAATTGTGTTGTCCATTAAATATTTGCTCAGCTTATCAAGATGTAGTCTCATGGCATTAATGAATTAAAAGAATTCACACAAATGATCAAACCTCTGCATTATTTCTTCCGAGATCTTTTGTTTCATGTGCCTGATTGTTTGTCTACAAAATTTAGTTAACTTTTTTTGACAAGATTTTATTTCATTTTTTGCTTCCATAAGCTCTGCGACCAATGTTTCATTTTTTTGCCTCTCTTTCTCCAATTTTTGTTCCCACTATTCATTTGCTTTCCCAATGCTTTGTCTTAATTTTTCTGAAGTGGATTTTTCCTCATTATATTTCTTTTTGATCTCATCTGACTCTTGCTTCAGTCCATTCAATTCCACCTCTGCTTGTTTATCCTCTTTGCTTGTTGATGTAGAGGCAGATTTTTTTATTCTTTTTTCTAATTCATTGCTCTCGTTATCTGCTGCTTTCCTCTTTGCTTTCTCATTTGCTAAATCTACCTATAATTTTTCTATTTGATTTTGCAACTTTTTTTCTCTCTATTATGCTTTAACAATGATGTGTACACCAATTCGTTATTCTTCTTTGATATATTAATTTTGTCAGTATATTTTAATCTAGAAAAATCAAATTGCAAACTGCTCACCTGAAATTTAGATCGATCCATCTGATTTTCTAGTTTATTTTGAACTATGGGAACAACAATTGTGTACTCCATGATTTTTGTATTTGTGTCAAATGTGGGTAATAGCATGGTGGTTACAGGATCTGAAGTTATAGCAGACACACTCTCCATGAGTTCCTTCTTTTCCTTTTTATACAATTCTGATTTCTTTTTAAACTCTTGAATGTAATCAAAACCCGGGGACACAGGAATAAGGGAATGCTTGAATGGTGAAGGAATAGTACTTGCAATTTCTGTTATAGACACACTAACTGGGGGAGTACCTAGAAATAATTCCTTTGTAGTGGAACTGGTTGTTGGACTTGGACATGTCATAATCCTTTGTCTCTTCTGTGTCCCTTGATCACTGAGTGTTTGTGTGGTATCTTGTATTGGTGTCCTTTTGTGTGTAATTTGTTGTTGGACCTGTTGTTGTAGCACATGTTGACTAAGTTCTTCACTAGTGGAAGTGCCAGTCGCACTAGGTTCTCCACCATGGGCATGTTCAAGTTGTGATTGCATCTGACCATGAGGATTTGAAGCTGTAACATAATCAATTCTTTCAGTTCTACTTGTATGACTTTGGTGTATTTTATCAACTGATTCAACTCCAATGCCTCGTTTATCAAATGGTTTTCTGGGAGTGGTGACTACATATATTGGGGTCCAAATGTCTTGTCCTTGGGACCCCAAACCACCACATCGATAACCCAACTTTTCAGCTATGATTGCTCCTGAAGTATATGCTATTTTTGTGCCTTGACTTAAACCAGGGTTGAAATTGCTTTGTTCATCCCTATCATCATCAGATTCATCATCACTATCAGTTTCAGTTTCTTCATCTTCACATTAATTGGGATGCTCTATATTCCACAATTTACTAAATTCTTCATCTTCATTGATTTCTCCATAGTCTGCATTAGTTCTCGGTTCACCTAGCTCCTTCCTCAGACCAAAATGCAGTAATTTTTTATCGTGTCCAATATTTTTTTTAAAACACTCATTTAGAGAATCTGGCATTTTTGCTCTAATAGATGGTTTATCACTTTTTCTATAAAAATTATTGTACCTCCTGATTTCATTCTCTGCTGGTGCTCCTGTAATTTGGACCTGGTGCAATGCCATAATTTCTACTGACAACTGTTCAAAAGAAATACCTTTCTTAGCAGCAGTTTTCTCCATTGCTATTTTGACCTCATCCCAAGAATCCTTGTTTCTTAAGTTTTCAAGCAAGGGTTTACTTTGATGTTGAATTCTATTTGCATCATTCCTATTGGCCACAATCATTGTTTTAATGGTGTCACATGGATCATACTGCCAGTGATAGACAACATCAAAATTAAAAAATTTTAAAAGATATTTTGCCACCTTAAATGCTTTTCTCTCAAATGTGAACCCTCCACATGAAAAAGGTAAAGAAGGAAATAAGGTCTTCTTTTGCTGACCGACAAAGTGTAATTCATCAGTACTCTGCATCCGCCTTACATATTCCAATGCAAAAACCCTTTCTGTCACATGTATTGGAAGTTTGTATGGCTCTACTCCTGATCCATAAAATCTTAGCATAAAATATTCTTCCAATAAGTACCAATCAACCAATTGTATTTCTTTTCCTAGTTAAATGAAATCTCTACATGATATAGGTAATCTAGGCATTGGACTATTTGTAATTGCTTGATGTAATGGAGCCAAAAGTAGTCTTCAAAATGATTGTAGTTCCTTCAAGAATCATGCATCCTTATCTTAGTGGTCCAATCATATACTTGAGCCATTTTATTTTCCTCAGCATTACTATAGGGCTGAATCTGAAGCTTGTTGGTCTGAAACATTTCACTAAATTTGAATAGAAAAAAAAAGCACAAGTAGGTTGTGAACCTAAATGTCTTGGTGGAACCTCCTTTAATCATTAAAAATTGTTTATGCATGGATTCTACAATGTACTCAATAAATTTATATTTGACATGTACACCATTACCATAATGGATATTATATACCATTTCAGGGAGGCTTGCATCCACTTCCCAATTGCTATCCAGTCCGAGGCAAAATGCTAGCATGGAAATAGTATCTTGAGCCCATGATTTAAAAATTTTCAAAGGATAAGGAGGCTTATGCTTATATTTCAAGTTGTTTTTTTCTTCAACTATTTTATTTAGGAAAGCTTCTTTGCCCCTTTCATCCGCTGCTTCATAATCACTAGCAAGCTTTTCTAGGTCAATGTGGACGTCTCCAAATTCTTCGGTTGTAAATCCCAATACTTTTTCAAATTCTTCTGCATTAATGGATACAATTTTTTCTTTGGTATTCTTATTTACAATTGCTCTTTTGTTACGATCATAATTGTGGGCACATACCATGATAAATTTTGGGCAAGGGAAAACCTCATGTAACATCATGCGCCCTAATCCAGTTACCCACGGTGCATTGATACTATCAACTTTCTTTTTCTTTTTCTTGGCAGCCTTATTCTCACATGAAAATCTAAGTTTTGAGGTAAATTTACCAAACATGTTAGGATCATAGATATCATGGTATTCATCAGTCAAACTTGTGGTTTTAAGCAATTTAGAATAATCTATTTTTCTATCCGTACTTGCTCTGCCTTTCCCAAAAACTTTGTCTGGTCTGCTAGTGGTGGTAGACATACTTATACAATGTGAATTTTTTCTTAAGTCTCTCAACCCTAAACGCAAAGTTCAACAAAATAAAATTTTAAGAAAAAAGTTTGACAAAATAAGATTTTAAGAAACGATGAAATGTAGCCTAGGGATTCTATGTTTTGTCTTATTGGCTTTGTTGGAAATGGCACTGCAATGAACAATCTGAAATCTCCTTGGTGCACTACAATGAGCAATATGAAATCTCCCCATGTGCTGACCCTTTTGGCTCTCACTTAAAAATAAAATCACTTAGCAGTAAAAAGTAGAAACTAGAAAGTTTTCTTTTTTTATAAAGTGAATTTTTTAATGAATGAAACGTCAAGTCAACGTGTCACTTCCGGACTACGCTATTAGTACATGTTTGACAACTGTCCTGCATTGACAGCTCACAGCAATCTCTAAACTATTGATCTTTGTAAATCTAACGGTTCAGGGTGATTCCAGAGATTTAAGTTCGCAAGCCTAGCATTCTATGCATTTCATCCGGAATGCAACTACAACCATCCATTAAATGTTCATCGAACGATCGAGTATTTTATGATATAAATAATAAACATAATCTACATTTCTTCATTCATTTAATTACAGTCACACTTATCATTTAATTAAATTCTATTTAATATTAATAAAAACATTATTCACAGTTTTTGGTCTCGTGGATGTCAACTTTCATTCATTCATTCATTGATATTAATTCAAAAAATTGTTACAGCTGGGGGATAGCTACGACCCTGGCATATCATTATGTTAAAAAAAATTCCCATACATATTCTTTCCCATGATAATATAATATATTACATCAAAATTACATAGAAAAAATCAAAAGTTCAAAACATTGGGCCACTGGCTAAGGGAAACCATAAAAATTTCCTGTTTCCACCAGGTTTGCGAAGCACAACACCCATTCTGCATTCAGCTCCATGACAAGAGCTTGAGAGTGCCTTAAAAAATTCTGAGATTGATGGTGGCCCACAACCATCTCTCCCCCAAGTAACACCATTGGTAGGTTAGAAGACCGCGAAATCCCCATGCCCATCTCTGACCCAACAACCACCTCAAAATCATTGCCCATAAAATCTGCCTTGAAAATTTCTTGCAATAGTTCGAGAATTTCCACCTTCAAACCGCTAAGGTCCAGCAATAACGCCAAGAACCAAGAGGCTATGTCGGAATTCACACGGTATCTATTCCTATCTATTAAAAAGTCCCTCCCAAGCACCATTTTAATGGCTTCCAACTCTAGGAAGCACAAACGGACAATTCTGTGAGGCTTCTTTATAGCTCTAAGCCTCAAGTCTATTATGTAACCCAAGAAAGCAATTTGCCTTCACAGCACTATAAGGCAAATTGGCGTATCCATTTTCTTTGTTAAGAAGCAAGCTAGCTTCAAACTTTGGTATGACTATGAGGCATTGTTGGGCTCCATTAAATAGAGCCAGGCTTCATTAATGGCGCTGGGCTTCGAAGTGTTTGGATATCTTTCCAAGCGTGCCAATATTTAAGTGATTTGATATATTTTTTCAAGTGAATTTAAGTGAATTTAATCTGCATACAAATATTTGTGCTTGATTTGATGTAAGTAATAAGTATATAGATAATACTTAATAGTGTTTCCAAACTATGTTCCACGTAGTATGCAATCCATGACACATATCACCAATTTTGAATTAACAGGAGCACAATATTTGTAAATTGATGTGTAAGATCCGACCAATTTTATATACAATAAATTTTAAACTTTTAACTAATAATAAATACTATAAAAAGAGGGAGTAATTCTTTTTGTTCTAATTTCAACAAAAGTCATCTCATATCAAATATATTCAATAAATGAATAGTAAAATAATCATCAAAACATAAACTTTAAATCAATAATCAGATTTCAAGGAGATTTTCTAGTATCTGCCTTACAAATACTTCTCAAGACTGAGTATTTAGTCACCTATGCTTATAGATATCCTTGTTGGAATATATTTTTTCCCAATGCTTAACCCAAAACATTTAATTTGTTCCCTGAACAAAAGTTTTAAGTAGAAGATTAAACATTCAACACAGAGAGCCCATGTTCTAGAATCTTGAATAACCCTTAGCTATTTAGATTCAGAAGAAAACACACACAATTTGGAGATAGATAACCATATACATGCAACAAAGCATTACTCATCTAAAAACAACATGAAACTGGTAAATTTATGCCACCCAGCAAGACTGTATCATATTATTCCTCCAAAATTTGCCAAGTCTTCAACAACCAACCCTATGAAATGAACAAGACAGTTCCTTTCTAGATCAAGAACGTGCTCTCAGCATTGAATACATTGTACTTCAAATTGTTACAGATACAAAGAACAAAAGCTTGTCAATCCTTAGTTCCATATCTGTCCTTCCACTCACCGTATATCTCCTCTTCCGACCAAGGGAATGAAAGTATTTTTGCAATCTTGCCATTATCGCCGACATACCTGGCATCCAGAATACTTTTTACTTGGTTATAGAACATAGAAAAATTCCTTTCAAGAGTGTTTAGATTGTCCAACAATAAGCTTAGTACTTGCATAGTTGGATCACTTGCAATTACATCACAACAAGTTGGAATTAATTGATAAATATTGTCTACAATCTCCTTTCTCCACTTGTCGAAGTCTTTTTTTTTGCCATCACCCTCCAAGATGGGAGGTGACCACTTAGTGTCCAACCTTTCAAAACCTTGCAACCTCTCTTTCACAACTGAATCAAATTTCAACTGGAAACTAACCACATCCTAAAAATACTTCAACATGTTAAACACCTTCTACATTTCAGGAGGTGCATTGGAATCATACCTGACACACATTAGAAATTCTTTGACTTGTTCAGTTCTATGTAACCACTTTGTTTTTAAGTTCAATAGTCTCTGTTTGTCAGACTCATGCTTTTCATAGGTTGGTCTCAACTGTGAGTAGGATTTCCAAGTCTCATCAACTCTGGTCAAAATGTTTGTCACCCTGTTCTTGATCAAGTTGGTGACCACCTCTTTAACCTTGTTATCCTTTTCCTCCTTCAATCTCCTGTTATCCTCCTTCAACTCTCTAATCTCTACAAGGAGAGGCTCTGTATCCACTGGAAGAGATTCTACAGTTGGGATCACTGGAGGAGGGGCTGAAGTACTGGCTCCCAATGACAGCTGTTGCTTCAACATGTTTATCTTTGCAACTGCCTAAGAATAATCAAGTTGTAGCTGATTGTAATCCTTTTGCAATTTGTTAGCAGTTGCTTCTGTAAATTGTGCAGTCTGTACATTTAGGCTTGCATCTTGAGGAGTGGGGGTATCAGATACTCATTTTATTATTACATCCCCTATCAACTCTCCTAATTGAACCCTAGGCATTTTGTTGTTTGGGGCTAGAGCCCATATTGCCAATGTTTTGAATTTAGGGTTGAAGGCTGCACCAGAGAGGGCCTTTTCAATATGTTCCCCTGTCACATCTGAATCATCTCTAGTGATTGTATCAAATGTAATGGCATCTGATAGAGTCCAGTTAGGTAGAAGCATAATATTACTTTTTGCCACCAGTGCTCTCCCCTCCTCTGGAGTCATTGCACTTATAAACTGTTGTACTTCTTTTAGGACCCTCTGAGTAATAGCATCATACTCCTTTGGGTCTCCTCCAGCCTTGGCATCTTTAATTTTCTTCTAAAATTCCTCACTCCTCACTTTCAAAACATAGCTCCTAAATTCAGGAGTGTTGATAAATTCATCATCCTCCATAAACTTGTCACATGCCATCACCCTAACATCTTCAATATCAACAGTAGGGTTCCTCATTACTCTCACTGCCCTATTCTCTGGGGATGAATACGGTCTTAGTCTATCAGGTGAATGAGGGCCAGTTTCTTGTGCATGTTCCTCCTCCCCCTCTAGGTCAAACACCCCTATTTGCACTGGGTTCTCCAAATCAATAATCTTGGCCCTTTTGGAAAGGGAGGGGCCAACTGATTCCCTCTTTACATCATACTCTCCACTTGAGATGCTAGGCTCATAAGCATATCTCTGTTCTCTTGTAGGGGCAGAGGCAATCAACTGTTCTGCATTATCCAACATTTTCTCAATTTTCTTGATTGGGTCTTGCACTTCTGCAAATACACCCGGATATGCAAGATTCATGTTTTGCTTCATCTTCTCACTAGCCATGATACTATCCCACTTGATCCTCAAGTGGTGGACATCATTCATTGTAAAACAATTCCTGGCAATGTCCTCATCATAATCCACTTGATGAAAGTACTTGAGCCTTACCTTGCTGAGTCTAGTTTTGTTGATGAAGCCCTCAGGGTCAAAATACCTTGGTTGTTCCAAATACATTCCAAAACATTGCATAACTGAATAAATTTGGTTCAATCCACTCTTATTAGGGATCAAGAAATCACAAAATTTGATGGAATAAGGGAAGAATGAACCTTTCTTGCGGTTCCTAAAGTGTTCCTTATCAGAATCATTTAACTGCCTTATAACGTCTAAAAATGCCACCCTCTTTGGCACATATTTGGGCAGTATGTGAGGTGTAGTCTGGCATCCATAGACCCTTATGCAAGTAGTATGCTCATGATAGAACCAATCACCCCAATTGTGATCAATTCCAAGGTGGGGAGTCCTGTCCAGAGGTCATAAGAAGTCCAATACATCAAGATGCAACCTTTCACCCTCTGGCTCCAAAAATCCAAGGATTCTCCCCACAAAATATTCTTCAAAGATGACATAATCTACTGTGATACAGTGCATATCCAGCATACATGTCCATACTTGCACTGGCATCTTGTTCCCTTGAACATCTGAAACCTTGACATGCAGATTCTGGTTCCACATCCCTAATAAAGCAAATAAGTACATATGACACAACAAGGAGTACCATGTGAATTCAACATGGACATCTGATTTAGACAAATTATTTTTGATCTTTGTCATCTGATCATGCATATGGTCAGCTATGAAAGTGGCATAATCATATGGTTCCTTGAAATCTGGGTTTTGAATATCAACAACCATCATCATCAAAGAAACAAACATTCTCTCTGAAGCATCTCTGCCTAATACTTGTCACAGATCGTGATAGGTTCTAACAAAATATTCATTAAGCATACTGCAAGAAAAGGATCCTTCTCATCATCTGAAATCTTTACCAATTTCCCACCAACACCCCTTGGCTTGTGCTTTGGTAAGTTATATTCCTTGTAATGTCGTTTCACAGTCTAGTATTTTTTCTTGAAAGCCATGAGGTCAATTTGTTTGTTGGCTATAGGGTCCAAGTTAAATACAATGGCAATGTATCCTTTGGTAAGCTTGATCAATTTTGAACCATTTCCAGCTATTACTGTCCTAGGGGCTGGATTATACCTTAATGCTGTTGACCTAATTAAGTCAGGGTTGGGGAAAACATTGGAACAAATGAGCTTGGCTAAATCATATCTCCAGGCATGATAGATAGGGGCCTTATAGTCCATCCTCTTATGCCAATGCTCAAAGAGGATCCAACCTGGGATAGGTAATTTGGCATCCTAACAATTATAGTAGTAATAAGCTTCTGACAAAACTGTGTTGCTTTTTTTTGATACAAAAAAAAGTAACACAGTTTTGCCAGAAGCTTATTACTGATTATCATGGACTGTGGAAATATCATGTCTACTAATTATAGTAGTAGTCAAGAAATTTATCCTCGGGTTTGCTTGGGCCATGCAATTTCAAAATTGTTCTAGTGGAACTAGGGAGTTGGATCATAAGATCCTCATCTAAGCTTTGTTTTGAAGTGGAAGGCTGGCCTGAGGTAGCTTAGGGTTTTTATGGTTGACAATGGCCCTAAAAGCTTCAGAATTAACCTACAGTTGGAAAAACTAGGCACAGAAGAGGAACAATTACTTACTGATTTCCGGTGCTTGTACAAGCTTGAGATCACTTTTTCCTATCGTTTTGATGATTTCTTCTGAATGCAGTCACGCTCTTGAGAATACCTTAATCCTTGAATTCCTAAACAATTCTCTGTATTAATGAACTTCGTGCCGTAAGAATTCCTGCACAAATCTCTGTATTAATAAACTTCGTGCGGCAAGCACTTCGAAATCTTTCTCTTTTTAAACTTTGAATTTGGGCCATTGATCTTTTCCTTACATTCTGAAATCCACAGTCCTAATTGGCTGACTAGATTTGACAATCTTCATCGCCATTCAGAATATGTATGGGTCGGGTACGTGGCAGCACCTTGCAGCATAACAACCTGTGATGGCCCACCTCTTACCTACCCTGTGCCGACATGCCTCACTTCTCAAACAAGAGAATGCCACGTGTCGCCATGTCGCGACCACACAACACAAATTCCATCCTATGAGATTCTCCTTACGATGATGCAAAACCGTTGGATCAAGTCTTTAGTGGGATAGGATGCCAGCTTAGATTTTTTGACATGTGTCATTTTGTCGTAACCGCACAACAAATATTCTCTTCTGACAGATTCCTCATGCGCCCTTGCGCGATCATTAGATTTCACCCTTCCTGCAACCATTGGATCAAGTCTTTAGTGGGATAGGATGCCAGCTTGGATCAAGTCGTTCTGTCGTAGCCGCGCAACGAATGTTCTCTCCTGACAGATTCCTCATGCGCCCTTATGCGACCATTATATTTCACCTTTAAACATTGGATGGCTAAGATTAAAACATCTTGTCAAGGAATTTCCCATGTGTCTTAATTAAATCTGTAATAGCTCACCCTTTAAGTCTCTTAGGGCTACTTCGAAATATTTGCTAAAACATTTAAAAAGTGGAACCTGTTAGCCTGCTAGGTTAACCCGTTCCCCACCAAGCGGTGACCGACAAGATTAGGTATAATGGGCAAGTAAACAACACGGTTTTGATGGCTTAGGTTTCAACTTAGACAATCGGCAACCGGAGGTAGCAAGTCAACATAAGATTACACAGAGGGTTTCTCATATGAAATGTCAACTATTGAAGTGTTATTCCAGAGGCTTGAAGTCACCAGTCTAGTGTTTCAGACATTTTCTTCTGGAATGCAACTACAACCATCCATCAAAAATTCATCAAATGATCGTCTGTTATATTATTTTGCGTTGACATCTTGCTTCAAGTCTAGCGCTCCAGACTTTCGTTCTAGAATTCAACTACACCCGTTCATTTGGCATCGAAACATTCATCGAAACATGTAGCTCCTTTAATATTTATATGCAACTCCTTTTTCTAAACTTATACATAGTGTCACAATATTTTATTGACTTGATTTTACTTTTACATGTAAAAATTCTATTATTTTCTCTAACATCAATATCTTGACCTAATTATGCAAATATTTCAAGCATCATGCATGTAGATGAACTACACTATCAATAGAAAGTGTAATTTTACTTCTGCATATAAAATTTTGTGATTAATTCTATCTAAAAACAACAAAATTGAAATCAAATTAAATCCAAAAAGATTGAGAGTTCACATATATTATAGCTCTCTTAGTTGTCTCAAGAGCCAAAAAGCAAATAGATGCCAAGCAACATTAGAAACCTCTAACCATAACAGAGACCAAATTATATTAATACAAAATGTAGAAATTATATTAATACAAAAAGATTTACACATGGGTAATTATATTAATATAAAAAGATTTACACTTGGGTAATTATATTAATACAAAAAGATTTATACTCGAGAAATTATATTAATACAAAAACCACTCCAGCGGCCAGCCTAGGCTCCAAAAACACACAGCACCAGAGAGGCTACCATAGTACCATATAAATCCCCAGCCCCTTGACTGAGTGACTCCTCGAAAACTTGCCACCCTACCACCCCAACATGGAAATCACCAAAAAAAGTGGCCCTGGGAGCCCGACCACTCCTACGACCACTGCGAGTAGAATCTCCCTGCACTCACAATGGCTGTGAAGTATTCAAGCCATACCGGAGTCTCCTCTGTGTTTATTCCAATTGCCTGCCAAAGAAAGTGTCTCCCATGAGCCGCCCAAAACCTGTGCCTTCCAGGTTGTTGCTCATTCATGTTTAGTAAGAACGACTGCCTAGCTACGCCCTCCTGTCCCTCCCGTAGCTTCTCCAGGTCTCTCAGCCATGGGATACCGACCCCTAATTCTGCATTAATCACCATGTCTATGTCATTCAAAAGAATATTTGGAGTGAATACATCCCGTAGAATCAACAGTGCATCCACCTTTGCCTCTCCTAGGTCCAACAAAGAAGCCAGAAAGCGTGAGGAAATATCTGAATTTACCCTATATCTATCATCGGAGACCAAGAAGTCTTTACCGAGGACCATCTTCACAGCCTCAAGGAAGAGTCGGTTTTGCTGGTTACAAATGTTCATTAGTCTGCCATCTTTGATATGACCCAGAAAGGCGACCTGACACTTATTGTAGCGGAGCCTTATGGGAGTCTCCATGCTATATTTTGAGCAAGCCAGCCGAGTGTCATTTTGCTGGAGACCTCTAGGATTTAAAGGAAGATCGTTAATGAACACATGCCTCAACTGACAGATGCATTTATTCGTTGTCTAGATTTTTTGTAGCGTCAATCTTTGGCTTGTTTAAGGATCAACCAACAATGATTCTCTGAACTTGTCAGTACTATTTAATAAATTAAAAATTAATGCCTAGGAAAAGTATTAAAAATTTGATTCTTTGAACCATCGATGATCTGTATACATTTCAATTTGCCATTGAACTCATGTCAATTTCAAACCGTAATTACTTCTCTATTATTTAGTAAAATTTAACATCAACCTTCAAAAAGATTGGGAATTTACATCGTACATGATTCATGAACCTCTAACCAACCTCAAAGTTCCAAACGAAACTCCTATCCTTCGACCTTCAAACCTTGCTTTGATCCTCCAAAATCTTTTTGGTTCCTCTTTTCGACGACACGTAATGAATATTTCACTGTAGTCCATAATTATCTTATTAATAGGCAATGGGTCTGTTACAAATTCAATTATGCCCTCTTTCACAATGGCAGTCAATGATTTACTATAGAACCTTGCTTTATATGTACAGGAAACCACTAGGCATGGGTAACAATAAGGCCAGTAAAGGAGAAATAAATTAATTTTCTCGAGGTCACTGGAAATTGAGTTGCAATACCAATTCCATGCGTCAATTCAAATTTCTAGTTTCTCGTACATGCATGCATGTGTGGGAGATTCAACCCACCACCCATAATAGAATGCATCATTTGCAAATGTTAAAAGTGTCGCTTCTTGACACGATTTATTCCACTTGATGAATGCTCATATTTCTTCATTCCGAGACATGCAAAGCAATAACATCCTGCATAGCCACACACAAACAAAATTTTTCATCATTCTTATTACTATTCTACATCTGTGAATTGAGAACTCTATCACACAATTAAATTCAAAATCATGAATGATCACAAAATAAGTACTTGGTAACTTACTTTCTTCGCATAGCTATTATAATGAAAGCCATTACTTTGAACTTTTACAGTCTATTGATTATTCTACTATCTGAAACTTAGTAATGCAATATAAGGTTGAAACAATAAAGACTATGATATATACATTACATGTACTACCGTGATAAATGGGTAATAAATAACAAGCAACTCCGTTTAATTACCTCTACTGTACTGTGGAAACTCGCATTGGCTATTCTGTGTGGTTTGTCACGACTGTCACTCACTTGCCATTAATGAACTTAATTGAGCATTGGCTAATCTATGCGGTTAAGTGCGTTCAATCAAATCAGTTGTACCACTACTGACCATTTGGTGAACCCTGTTACCCTAGAATGAAAGATGAACGGTTGTAGTTCAATTCTGGGAGGTAGATCTCCAACGCTACACATTGCTAACAAAATCCTCCAGAATCAACTAGCAGCCGTTAGATATTATTAGATCAACGGTTGACAACTTGACATATATATAAAATATATAATATATTTATATTGATTATTGTGCAAAGGTCAAGGTGGCAGCGCAGTAGAGCGTAAGTCCTTGACTGTACAACTACAAATTTGGGAAATTGGGTGTGTCAGTACTTTTGCCCCAAATAGAACTTATGTCGTTGATTTGCGATCATGTGACAACCAAAATCTATTAGAATATTTTCCATTTAATGATATCCACGCTGGAAGTGACCTCTGTCCTTTCGTAATAAATAATGAATGTCATGAAAAGCACAATTGCACATTTTTGGGAAGGCAATTTATGCAGCTCAATTAAATAATTATCTATTAATTTTTGTTAATCAGAATCATTGTTACTTGACACTTGTCTCTATTCCGGAGACTTTATGTAGAAAGATGGGTGTGTCAGGACTACAGCCTGGAATGAAACTTCAACTGATGCCATTCACATTGTATGATTTTTTGTTGGCATAATAGTTTATTTTGCCAATTAATTTTTTATTGGTTTGAAACTATATTTAAATTCGCCAATGATTTTTTTATTGCTTTGAAAATTGGTTTAATTCACTAATGTAAATATATTTTTTAGTTTGAAATTAGATTTTAATTGCCAGCAAAAATATTTTCTTATTTAGAAAACAGGTTTAATTCACCCACAGAAACATTTACTGGTTTGAAAATAGGTTTTAACTCGCCAACGAAAATATTTAATTGGTTTGAAAATAGGTTTTAACCGCCAATGAAAATATTTTATTGGTTTTAAAAAAATTACAATTCGCCAGGATTTTCCATAGACCTTTAGCGATTACAAAAGATTCGCCAAATAAGATTATTTTTTTTCCTGGAAAAAAATGAAAAAAATAGGCAATAAAATTAATATTTTTCTCAGGAAGTATACATGATTCACTAGGTTTATACACCTTCTTCGAGGGGGGGGGGATTCTTAAAGTTATCCCTGTCAAACACGTCGGGTAACTAAAATGTTCCATGAGTGGAACTCAGGAACATTCAGGTAAGTCAAGAATTGGTATCCCAAACATAGCCAATTTTGAAACTGACATCCAAGGAGCTTCATTTGCTGGTCGATCCTTCCAATAGACAAGATATTCCATATACTCCTTCCCTCTTGTTTGTTTAGCCATGTGGGAATCAATTACCTTATCAACCTACTCAAACTTCTTCTCAGGTAATTGATATATCCACTCTTGTGCATCCTAGAAATTTGTCACTGGATTCCCCTGTAAACTCAGCTCACCCTCATATTATTTAGACAAATCAATCACATTGAAAATAGGAGAAACAATACCTGTTGGAAGTTCAACTTCATATGCATTGGATGAAAATATCCTCAAGACCTTACAAGGTCCAATCTTCTTCCACTTAAGTTTATTATATGTGCCCTGCAGGAACCTTTCCTTTCGCAAATGTAACATCACCAAATCATCAACTTGAAATTCTTGTTCTCTCCTGTGCATATCAACACGCTCCTTATTTTTGATGGCACTCTTTTCCAAAGATTGATTCACTTCCTTATGCAAATCATAAATATATTCCGCAAAATCTTCAGCTACTACACTTTTCCTTTGCAAATCATAAATATATTCCACAAAATCTTCAACTACTGCACTTTTCCTTTGCAAATCTATACTATCCCTCAACTCATCCACACCTCTTGGACGGTGCCCATAGACAACTTGAACATGACTTTTCCCTATGCTTCTATTGACTAAATTGTTATAAGCAAATTCTGCTTGAGTCAATATCAAGTCCCATTGATTAGGCTTATCCCCTACTAAACAGCTCAACAAATTTCCTGAACTCATGTTGACAACTTCAGTTTGATCATTAGTCTGAGGATAGTAGGCTAAACTAAAACCTAAATGTGTACCCATCTTCTTCCATAAGGTACGCCATAAATGACCTACAAAATTGACATCACGATATGAAATAATACTCATAGGCAAACCATGCAACCTATCTCCTTGAAAAATAATGAAGCGATGTGTGAAGCGTCATTATTCTTTTGACATGGTATGAAATGTACCATTTTTGGAAATCTATCCACTACAACAAAAATATAATCATTTCCTCTTTGTGTTATAGGCAATCCCAAAACAAAATCCATGCTGATGTGTTCCCACGGTGTCTCCGGTATAGGCAATGGTTGATATAAACCAGTATTTTGCCTTGTTCCTTTTGCATGTTGGCAAATTTGACATCCCTGCACCAACTTCTTCACATTTACAGCCATACCAGGCCAACAATACCCTTCACTCAATTGTGTCAATGTTTTATCAACGCCAAAATGTCCACTCAACCCACAACTGTGTTTTTCTTTCAGCAAGTTATCCCTCATTGACCCTTGAGGTATACATAATCTCTTCCCTTTAAATAACAATCCTTCTTGTATGAAATATATCAACCATGATGTCCTATCCTTTTCAACTGGGCTCACACAAGCAACTCATGCTTCCTTGAAATCTGGATCTATCTCATATAATTCTTTTACAGAATCAAAACCAACTACATTCACCTTTAATTCATTCATCAACAAACATTTTCTACTCAATGCATCAGCTACCCTATTAGACTTTTCACTCTTATGTTTCAACACAAAAGAATAACTCTGCAAAAATTTGACCCACTTCATATGCTTTTTATTCAACTTACCTTGGTTGTTTATGAATTACAAAGCATGATGATCAATATATAGGACAAACTCCTTAGGTAGCAAGTAATGTCTCCATTTATTCGATGCCTGCACAATTACATAGAACTCTTGATCATATACTGAATATTTCCTTTTGCCTCATTCAACTTCTCACTGAAATATGTAATTGGTCTTCCTTATCGACCTAAGACTCCTCCAATGGCTGTTCCACTTGCATCACAGTTGACTTGAAATACTTTTCTAAAATATAGAAGTGCCAACACTAGTTCTTGAGTCACCTTTGTCTTCAACAATTAGAAACTCCTCTCTGCTACTACTGTCCAAACAAATTCTTTCCTATTACCCTTCATTGCTTCTATAATCAGTGCACAAATTCCACTGAAATTTTGAATAAACTTCATGTAGAAGCTCGCTAAACTATGAAAACTTCTAGCCTCAAACATGCTCTGCGGTGAGGGCCAATCCATAATTGCCCTGACATTTTTTGGATCTATTTTTAGTCCATTACCAGAAACAACAAATCCCAATTATACCAATTCTTCCTTCAAAAAACTGCATTTCTTCAAATTCACCAATAATTTCTCATTTTTCAATCTTTCCAATACTGCCCTAACATGCTGTAAATGCTCTTCTTTTGTCTTACTGAATATTAAAATGCCATCCATATATACAATAACAAACTTATCAAGAAACGTCTTCAATACCTCATTCATCAATCTCATGAAGGTATTGGGGGCATTTGTCAATCCAAATGACATTACCAACCATTCATATAGTCCATCCTTCATTTTGAATGCAGTCTTCCATTCGTCCAGATCTGATGATATCTACTCTTCAAGTCAATCTTCATGAAGTACCTTGCTCGACTTAAGAAATCCATCATGTCATCCATTCATGGCAATGGGAACCTATACTTGATCGTTATCTTGTTAATGGCTCTTGAAATTGTACACATGCACCACTCTCCATCCTTTTTTGACATCAACATTGCTGGTACTGCACATGGACTCAAACTTTCCCTGATCAGTCCTTTATCCAACAATTCATGTACCTTCCTATTTATATCTTCATTCTCCATAGGTGTCATCCTATATGCCTATACAGTTCTTTATTTGGCAAACTTGCACCAGGTATCAAATCCATGTAGTGACTAATGTCCCGCATAGGTGGTAGTCCATCTAGTAAATCCTTCATCATGATATCTACATACTCATCCAGGATCTCTTGAATTTCAACTAATAGATCCCCATTCTTCTCCATGGTCATCGTTGTTGCTGGCATGGGAATGATTGCAAAGCATGCCCCCTTTCTTCAAATAATTCAGAAATGTCTTCCCCGAAACTAAACAAACTTTAGAACTATTTGTTGCATCCTCATCCTTATCCTTCAGTGGATTCAAAACAAACTCCCGTCCATCCTTCTAAATCACATATGTGTTAGTCCTTCCATCATGAACAACTTGCCTATCAAATTTCCATGGTTTCCCCAGCAAGATATGACACGCATCCATCGGCACTATGTCGCACAAAATTTCATCCTTATATTTGCCAATCTAAAAATTTACCAGTCATTGTTCTCTTACCATTAAATGACGTTCTTTTTGCATCCAAGAAACTCTATAGGGTCTGGGATGTTTTAACCTCTTCAATTTAATCTTGGTAACCATCTCCTCAGATACACTATTGTCTGTACTGCTACTATCTATGATCATTTTACAACATTTACCACCCACTTTACATCTAGTTTGAAACAGATTCCTTTGTTGAACAGGTTCAAATTTCTCTTTTTCAGGATTCAACAATATCCTTCTTAACATTAAGGTTTCTCCCTCCTTGGGATCTTCTCCAACTTTTGGTGAAGTCACACTCACAATCCGCTTCAACCACATGCACTCTTGCCTCTTTTCCCTTTCTACTACTTTGCTGTATCTGAGGACATTCAAATGTCTTGTGTCCAATCTGTCCACACTAGAAACATGTCCCACTAAATCCTCTTCCACTTCTAAAATTTCCTCAAAAATGATCACCCTTTCCTCTACCTCCTTGGGTATTGGTCTGAGAAGAACTTTCTTCCCCTTTCTTATCCTGAGATCTGCATCTAGGATTCGAATGTCCTCTTCCTCTCGAGGATTTACCTTCTCCTCTCGAGCTATTCTTCTTTCTAGAGATCTTTTCCTCTCCTTTCAATGCAAACTAATAGGCTTCTTCCACATTGGTAATCCTAACCAGGCTAATCTCATCTTGAATTGAATAATGTAGACCGTTTACATACTTGGAGATCTTCTCTATACCATTTTCAATATGACCAACTCTAATGCTCAATCTGTAAAATTCTTCAGTGTAATCTTGCACATTTTTCTCCCCCTGCTTTAGATTCTGCAGTTTCTTGAACATGGTGATCTGATGATCCACTGGTAAAAACTTTGCTTTCATCTTTTTTATCATCCTCTCCCAGGTTTTAATATTTTCCTTTCCTTTCCTCTATCTCTCAACCTGCATATGATCCCACCATAGAGATGCATGTCCTTTCAACTTTGTAGTCGCTAGCTTCACTCTCTTCGGGTCTTCAATAGACTCCAGCTCAAGATAATTTTCTACCTCTGAGATCTAGTCTATCAACTCTTCTGGATCTAGACTTCCACTATAATTGGGTAATTCCACATGGGGTATACTAGCAATATTTGTCATTGCACTCAGAAACCTTCTTTCCTGTTCATCTCCTCTGTCTTCTGCTTCTTCACTAACTTCTTCCTCATTATCACTCACATCCTCCATAGGTACTCTACTGCGTTGTGTTCTTTCCATCACATCCAACTTCACTATGATTCCTCTCAGCATTTCAACCAATGGTACATCTCCATCTCTTGGAGTAGGTCCTCTTCAACCCCTTCCACAATGTGCCATATCTGCGGACCCTCTACAGTTGCAGGTTTTCCTCTTCACTCTACCTACAACAATCTCCTCATGATCCTTCATACAACAAACTTGTAGTCTCAAAGAACTCAAAACCTTGCTCTGATACCAATTGATGCAAAACAGGGTCCAGGGGCTTTTTCAAGCTACTGAACTAGATAACAACAGTGACCAAATTACAACAATGGATTTGAAAACTCTTTGTTCATATGCCACAGACAATATTACATTAGGAGTACAATAATCTTCCTACAACAATCTCCTCATGATCCTTCACACAACAAACGTGTAGTCTCAAGGAACTCAAAACCTTGCTCTGATACTAATTGACGCAAAACAAGGTCCAGGGGCTTTTTCAAGCTACTGAACCAGATAACAACAATGACCAAATTACAACAATGGATTTGAAAACTCTTTGTTCATATGCCACAGATAATATTACATTAGGAGTACAATAATCTTCTTATATGCATGCAACATGCATCGGCCTTAGCCTTACATTTAGTTGCTCAACTCATAGAGTATCACACAATATAGATCTTCCTAAGGAAGTTACATTAGAAAACAAAAATTACAGATCTACAATTCAATCATCCTCGAACCCCGCTTGAAAGCATGAGATTTGCCCTTTTTAAAGGTAACAAAGACGGTTAAGTGCACTAAGGCAACCACCGCCATGTCATGTGAAGTGGACAAATGCCATCCCTTTATAGGTATCTTGGAAAAAACATCATATCATTGGCTCTCTAGATCAACATTGACGTGCATGCTGCTGGATTGGCAATTGTCCAACTGTATTTCCCAATTGGAAGTTTCTAGATGATTCTGCGAGCTAACCATATGTTATCGAGCAAAAAGACATGCTATAGGACATCTGAATGGAAAATGTCTGGTTAGAAATGAAGCATTGCAACCAGATATGGATATGCAGCAGGATGTCCGAATGGGAGATGTCTGATTGAAAATTCTTCTTGAGAGATGTTCTGTTGGAAATTGTATAATAGGCAACCGGAAATGGATATGTCAATGTGACATCTAGATAGAAAAGTGTCTGGTTAGAAACAAAGCAATGCAACTGGATGTGGAACATGATATGCGAATGAGATATCTGGTTGGATGAATACAAGAAGTGTAACTAGATGTATAACATGATATCTAGATGGATGATGAAGCATCATAACCGGATCTGAATATGAATAGTAATAGGATCCGAATATAACAAACGTCCAGTTAGAAAAGGTCTAGATGAAATGTAGGTTGAATAAAGTCAACGCAACTGGATATGAAGAAGTCAACTGGATAGGAAAAGTCAATCAGTTATGAAAGTCAACAAGATCTGAATATCAAAATTTAACAAGATATCCAGTTAGAAAATGTCTGTTTGGAAATACAAAGAAGTGCAACTAGATCTAGACATGAATATAACAGGATCCAGATGCGATAAGGTAACATGATTCATATAAGATGCCTGGATTAAATACAAAGAGGTGCAACCGGAACCAGACATGAAATGCAACCCAATAAGATATCCGGTTAAGATACAGAGAATCTCAACCAGATCCGAACATAAAATACAACTAGATGTTTAGATGTTTGAAGGTCTGGATGTCCGGTTGGGGCGATGAGTATAACTTAGCCAAAATTCATCAGATTTTCACCAAATTTGAACTGTAGATACCCATTTGTCTCCTTAGCACGATGCACTCCTTACTTGGGCATAATTCCAACTGGATTTATCAAATTTTTGAACATATACTCCTGCAAGCTAAACCAAAGGAAAACACACAGAAAAACAAATAAAATATTTTTCGGTGATGAGGATTGCTCGTGAACCTGAATGCTCCTACATCACTCCTTGGATTTTGTTGTGTCCTTCATGGATTTGGATTTGTTCCCAATCATGGTGGCATCCATATATGATCTATGTACTACCCTAGCAAGGACACCCATGTTTGGTAACCCTTGAGATGGTGTTGATGAGTCCAAGGTTGTTGACGTTTCCATCCCAGTAGCATTGTGCGTATTCTCTCTTTCAAAACTTCTGTTTGGATCCAGCCATGCACCGAGAGAAGAAAACTTGCTAATGCGTAGTGGTATGGGGGAAGAATCGTGAGCATAATCCTCAATCCGCAATGAAAAATGATTAAAACCTCCATATTCTATTCGTTGATCACTAGAAACAAAGTCTTTGAATGCTTTGCCTTCATTGGAATCATCCATGATAGAAGAAATTTCTCCTAAACAAGCGAATCTGTTGTTTGAAACCCTAGCTTTGATAGTTTTCAAGGGACCTATTATCCTTTGAACTATATTTGTAGAGCTATTTTTATTTATTTATAGAGCTATTTTTATTTAGTTGAGTTATTATATTATATTTTATTTATTTAAGAGTTATTTTATTTTACTTTAGAACTATTTAAGAATTATTTTGTTTTTATTACTTCAAAGTTATTTTATTTTATTTACATTTTATAGTTTTATTTTTGAAAAAATATATTCCAACTGTGTTTTAGTTTTTATTTACACAATCATGACATATGTAATTAATACAAAGGAACATTAAATATGATGTACTTAACCATGTCATTGAAAGATTATTCTTTCTATTTATTACCTACATCACGACATAATATGTTTGAACAAAGTACATTCCTCAAAGTAAAGGCACGATTAATTATGGATTAACTTTGCATACTTGGGAAAACAATGCACTCTTTATTACACAACAAGCAAGGCCCACATTTGACGATTGACTCTATTTGTTGAGTTAATTTTTTATAATGGATATCCATTCAGAAATTTCTTTGAAATACTAACACACACACATAATTGTATATAACCCATAATCCTATATATAACCCATAAGATACTAAGACGCGTACACGCACACACACAAGCATAATTCTTTATTAAATTTTGACACTCTCACGTGAAATCTCTCCTTTCATGTGATACTATATTTTTAAATTTTAATTGTATTTTAAGGAACAAATGACTAAATATGGCCTTACAACCCCCCCCACCCCCCCCACACACACAGATATATATATATATATATATATATATATATATATATATATATATATATATATATATATATATATATATATAACATAATCTTTGGTTTCCATCATTCAACCCTCTCACAAAACCATTAAACATTATGCCGGTTTGGGTTAGATTGCCCAACCTACCCTTACAATTGTAGGAGTCCTCGTGCTTTGAGGCCATTGATAATGCCATTGGATGATTTCAAATGATTGATTCTACCACTGTAGATCTTGGTCACACTAGTTTTGCTCGCATTCTAGTCAACATCGACACCTCCAAGGCGCTCCCTATGGATGTGGTTTTGATGGTGGAGAATAGGCTGTGGACACATCCACTTGACTATGAGGGTGTTCCCTTTTAGTGTAGAAGATGCTTTACTACTGGACATGTGGCTTTAGAATGTTCTTGTTCTCGCTATAAGAATGCGGGTTTGACTTCATGGTGGTAGGATGCTCTTCTAGACCACTTGACTGTAAATGTCTTTGTGCATTCTGACTCGTAGGATGACACACCTTTGACTCTAATTCCCTTGGCTTTGGATGGTGTGGTTCCCACTCCTCAAGTGGTGGCTCCCTTTAGGATTGTTGTGGCTCTAGTGGTTTCAACTGTTTCTTCTTCCCCCAGTATGTGGGGGGTCCTCTTGAGCCTTTGTAACTCCTTGATTCTTTGAATTTTTATTCTTCCTCTTCAATAAAGGGGTCTAGGGTTATAATGTCTTTCAAGGATTCGCCTCTTCTTTCTCCTTAGTCCAAAGAAAGAAAAAAGGTCTCCACAATTTAGTTCCCTTGTCTCATACTTGGGCTTCAGGTGTGTGTCAGACTAGGATGTGGTCTAGAGTTTGTTGACCCCTGGTTGTTCCACTGCTGGGACATCCAGCCTACAACTGTCCTGTGTTTTGTTTTTGTTTACAACCCCTATGTTGTTTCTTCTTGCAAGTCTCACTTCTTGTGAGGCGTTTCATGTGTCATAGGACTATCATTTTGTAAAAGGGTGGGGCTCCTTTCAAAACCTCTTTAACTTAATAAAAATATAATCCTATATAAATTTTTATAGTCTATGTAAAATCTCTCCTTTCATGTAATACCATCTTTTCAAAACTTTCATTGTATTTTATGGCAAAAATACCTAAATACAGTCATATGCCATCAAATTTAGGCCTTCACACCAAGGAGTCTCAAATACAACCATATTCACAAGGAGTCTCATGTCATGACTGTGTACATAAAACTTCTTAACTTAAATTTATAATTGATATTTAATAATATAATATTAATGGTGTCATTTAATAATTAACATAATATTAGTGTTGTCTTAATAAATAATAAGAAAAATAAAATATATTGAAATTGCTACATTTGAATTTTTTCCATTTAAAAACTTTATAATTATTTGCATGTGTTGTACTATTTATCTTCTTACTATAGAAAAATAAAAAAAAACCCTTGAAATAAAAGTTAAGGTAGAGAATTTGTTAAAATAAAAATACAAATAGTTCTTGAGTAAAATTAAAAGCTACATACAAAAGTAAAAATAGTGCTTCAAATAAAAATAAATTAAATATAAATTAAACAATGTAGATAAAATAAAATAATTCTTAACTAAAAATTGAAATTAATTTTTAAATAATTAAATAAATAAAATACCTCGAAATTGATATTTCTCATCTTTTTAGATAGATTTATTTAATATATCTATATTAGTTTTAGGTCTTATAATTACAATTAAGCATAACATGTCAATTGCATAATATATTTGTAAATGAAAATAAACTTTCTTATGTGTATAATCAAATGCATCCAATTAAATACATACGACTAAGTAGAAGCTTGTTTAGGTTAATAGATGATGGAGTATTGATGTACCGATCATTTGTAACAACTAATAAATGTAAAATAAATAATTATATATAGATTGACAATTGAAGATGGCTTTAAAATGAACATGGGTTTGAATTTGACGTGTCTCAAGATATGAAACATTAGATATTAGATCAATAAATTGCTTGGGAATCAAAACATTTTATTGTGACTATGTAGGGATGAGCCCAAATGTTAGGGACAAATCCACAATTGTGAATTTATCTTGAACTCATGAACTCGTCTTGTGTGATTTGTAGACTAATTTTCTTCATTTTGCTTGGTGTACGGCAGTATGCTTTGCTCTTCTTAAAAATCTAAAGACTTGACAATAATTAGAATACCTTAAGGGTTATTGGTTAGTTAGAGGAGTCAAGTTCTCCCATATAATTGAACAATGATTGAAAACAACAATTTTAGCCACATAAATGCTCCTAGAATGTTTGTGTAGAATGAGATTCATTTTAGTGTAGCAATTGAAGTGTGTAAATACAAAGACATAGCATCATATTGCACAAACTTTTATTTACTTGGCCTTAGGTAGGAATGGTAAAGGTGGGAAATCAATCAAATTTGAATTTAAAAATTTTAAATTTGGGCATAATGACTTTGTGATTGCTAGGATGACTTCATGACTATGAGGATGAACTTGCAACCACAAACTAGTTCTAAGATAGAAAAAGGATTTGATCTTGCTAGATGATGTGTGCATGGATATAAGTGTGAAAATAGGAGTGATGGACAAGTGGATAGGGAAAATGTATAAGGGTATGTGAACATGTGAAAGAGGATAAGTGGTAAAGGCACATGAAGGTGTGTAATGGAGTAAGTGGATAACATAGGGCAAGGACTATTATAAGTACCTAAAAATGAATAGACATACATGACAAGTCTAATGATAACCCAATAGCCTAGCACACGTGTTAGACTTAGGGCACACAACTGAGAGGGAGGGGGGTGAATCAGTTGTGCCAAACTTTCTCCAATTTACACACTTAAAACTTCTTGGTGATTAGCAGTATATTAAACATGAAACATAATGCATTCAAATCAAAAGCAGAAACTCAACAACACATAAGACACCAAGATTTTGACGTGGAAAATCTGGTTAAGGGAAAAACCACAGGGTGATTAATCCAAGAATGCATTTTCTGTTAGAAGAATAGAAAGAACAAATGGCACATGCCCATTAGGGCTCACTGCCCGAGCACATTGCTCACAAGAGGCTCACTGCCTACAAGAGACACACTGTCTACAAAGAAATAAGTATCACATACATGAACTGGAGAATAGCATCTTCACCATGCTTGAATTAGTTCCATTAAAGCCCAAAAACTTCTGCTCTGCCTTTCACTCCCTTCTTCACTACCACACACTCATCTCCACAAGACACACTTTGGAATGGCTTCACAATCCCTTATTTATACAAGGCATCAACTTAGGAACAATCATCTAAGTCGGCAAACACTTATAGATAATCCAGAAGACATGTAATACATCCGGTCGGCCAGTCTCAGGAAGAACACCAACATCCGGTGGTTATTCATCAAATCCAAACTCTAACTTCAATGTGGATCGCCAACAAGAACTAGACATGATCCAAAGATCACCACAACCTTTCTTGAGTCACCAAGAACATCCACACTTCATCAGCTTACTGGAATTCTTCTCTCCTTCATCTGAAACTTCAAGAACACAGTCTGTCATCACTGTCACAAAGGAATAGATGCTTCTGGACCTCCAAACCACGAACAAATCTATTTGACACTTCTCAAGGACTTCCTCAACACTCCCTCTAATCCGCAGAATGGGATGATGCACTTCCGGATCTCACCGGACCTATCTGTGTCACTTTGTCACCTCTGAACACCTGCCAGAACTGGTTCTACTTGAGTGGCCATAACTTCTTCAGATCTTTATGCAGACCTCTGAAAACTTGACTGGAGCATCTCAAGACTTATATCTACAAACCCTTTAAACCGCATCCTCTGATCCTCAACCTATCTTGCACTTTTACCTTATTGTAATCACTGTTCTTCATTGTTCCTGATTGAGACTAATTTTCTCAATATCCTTAGCACACAGCTCATCCAATCCCTCTCATTAATGCAACATGAGTATGTTGACATCAATGAAAACACCGGTTAGGCCAATACTTGCAACAATCTCCCCCTTTGTCATTGATGGCAACATATGATGTGAAAAACCATCAAGACAAGAACTTCCCCTTATTGTCACAACTCCCCCTATCAACAACAACCCTTCACATGTCTTCTCTTCCTTTACTACTCCCCCTTTGACCATCAACCACTTGTTTTTCACATGTCTTCTCTCCCCCTTTGACATCAATGGAAAAGGGCTCATACTTGCAACTTCAATACTTCAGAATCATACCTGCTGCTCCCCCTGAGTAGCAGCTCACATCAATTCGGATCACAAGATATGACTGTGATATCCACCGGACTGATGCACATCAGTGCATCCTAGTTCATCACCGGAGGGGCAATAAACCCTAACTTCTCCCTGAGATACTCAAAAGATTCCTTGGGAAGAGGTTTAGTAAAGATACCTGCAATCTAATCCTTTGAGGGCACAAACTCCAATCTGACTTCATCCTTGTTCACTCGTTCTCTCAGAAAGTGAAATTTGATAGATATATGCTTAGTCTTAGAATGCAACACCGGATTCTTAGAAATATTTATTACGCTTGAATTATCACAGAAGATTGTGATAGGCTCCTCATACTCTACTTTGATATCTCTTAGCATCTGCTTCATCCACAAAACTTGAGTGCAACTACTTGTTGCTGCAATGTATTCTACTTCAGTTGTAGACAGAGATATTGCCTCTTGTTTCTTGCTTAGCCAAGAAACCAATCTCTTTCCCAAAAAGAATGCTCCACCACTGGTACTCTTCCAGTCATCCACATCTCCTGCCCAATCTGCATCTGTATATGCATGAAGAGAGAAATCATGATCTTTAGGATACCACAGACCATACTCAACTGTCCCTTTTAGATATCTAAAAATCCTCTTGATTGCCATGACATGAGATTCTCTGGGATCAGCCTGGAATCTAGCAACAAGACCAACAACCTGCATTATATCTGGTCTAGTTTGAGTGAGATACAACAATCCACCAATCATTGATCTATACTTTGTCTGGTCTACCTTAGGAGAGTCATCATCTTTGCTCAACTTACATCCAGTTGCCATGGGAGTATTCATTGGCTTTGAATCTTCCATCCCAAATTTCTTCAACAATTCTTTCACATATTTGGTATGAGAAATGAAGATTCCTTTCTTTGTTTGAGTAATTTGCAGACCCAAGAAGAAATTCATTTCACCAAGCATAAACATCTCAAACTCACTTTTCATCTAATTTGCAAAAGTTTTACACATACTATCTCTTCCTCCAAAGATGATATCATCAACAAATACTTCAACAATTAAGGTGTTTTCATGATCAATTTTGAAATATAAGTTACTGTCAGCAGTACCTTTGTTGAAACCAATCTTCAAAAGATGCTTATCCAATCTTTCATACCAAGCTCTTGGGGGTTGCTTCAATCCATAGAATGCCTTCTTCAACTTGCAGACCATATCATTATGATTAGACAATTGAAATCCATCCGGTTGCTCTATATACACTTCTTCTTCCAAGTCATCGTTTAGAAAAGCAAACTTGACATCCATCTAATATACTTTGAAATCCTTGAAGGCAAAAAAGGCAAGAAATAATCTGACTGCTTCAATTCTTTCCACCGGAGCAAAAGTTTCTTCAAAATCAATTCCTTCTATTTGAGAGTAACCCTTGCAGACCAATTTGGCTTTATTTCTGATTACTTCACCAACTTCATTCAGTTTGTTCTGGAAGACCCATTTGGTTCCAATCACATTCTTGTTCTAGGTCTGGGAACAAGATCCCAAGTGTGATTTTTCTCTATTTGCACCAGCTCTTCCTCCATTACTTTAGTCCAGTTTTCATCATTGCAAGCTTCATTCACTGTCTTAGGTTCAATCTTAGAGATCAAACAATACTCTTCTAAATTTTGAGCAATTCTCCTTCTTGTTAGAACTCCTTTGCTTTTATCACCTATGATCTAATCTTTAGAGTGGTTCAGTCTTACATACCTGGGAACTTTGGGAGTTTCCTGCACTTCTAATTCTTGATCAGGCTCATTATGATTCATCTCTTCTCCTTGAATTACCGGATCTGTTTGATTTTGAGTACTGGAAGGGGTTTGGGCTCCTTGAATCAGAACACCATTCTGATAATCATCATCATATTCATAAAATCTTGAAGGTTTCTCAATTCCTTCATCAACCTTCACATTTGTACTTTCTATCATCTTTCTTAGTCTCTTATTGTAACACCGGTATGCTTTGCTTTGAGTGGAGTAACCCAAGAAGATTCCTTCATCACTTCTAGCATCAAACTTTCCTAGATCTTCATCTCTTTTAATGTAACATCTGCTACCAAAAACTATGAAATACCTTACAGTAGGAGTGATGCCAAACCAAAGTTCATAAGGAGTCTTACCAGTATTGCTTCTGATTTGAACTCGATTGAGAGTATAGATTGCAGTGCTGACAACTTCTCTCCAATAGATATGAGGAACATTTGCTTCCATCATCATGGTCCTAGAAGCTTCCTGTATGGTCCGGTTATTTCTTTCCACTACTCCATTCTGCTGTGGAGTCCTAGGAGCAGACAACTCTCTTTATTCCATGTTTCTCACAGAACTCTATGAACTCACCAGATGTGAATTCTCCACCTCTATCAGACCTCAGACATTTCAACTTCAATCCGGTTTCATTCTCTACCATAGCCTTGAATATTTGAAATTTCTCAAAAGCTTCTGATTTCTCTTTCAAAAAAGTTCTCCACATCATCTAGGAATAGTCATCTATTAGCAGCATGAAGTATCTATCACCTTGAATACTCCTGGTTCTTGCCGGACCACAAAGATCAGTGTGAACTAAGTCCAATAATCTGGTAGAAGATAGTTACTTACTTTTGAATGTGACTCTGCTCAGCTTACCCAACTGACATTCCTTGCACAAGCTGTTAGTAGGTTTCACCAATTTTAGAAGATCTCTTACAACCTGGGTATTGCTTATCTTGATGATATTATCAAAATTCACATGACACATCCTTCTATGCCATAACCAACTTTGATCAACTTGAACAAATAAGCAACTTTTACCAGTACCAACCAAGTGGAAGATATTACCTTTAGTTTGAGCACCGGATGCAATCTCTGTTCCAGAACTTTCAAAGATTTTGCATTTTCCATCCTTGAACCGGAGATCATAGCCTTTGTCCACCAATTGTCGAACACTGAGAAGATTGTGCTTCAAGCCTTCAACATATAGAACATTACCAGTTTTGTTTCTTCCATCAAAAGAAATAGTTCCTCTTCCTCTGATTCTACCAGCAGAATTATCACCAAACTTCACCACTCCTCCTTCATACCTTTCCAAATCTATGAACTTATTTTTGTCACCGGTCATATGGTGAGAGCAACCACTGTTAATGACCCAATCATCCTTTTCTTCAACTTGGGCAGCCAGAGCTCTTTCTACAACTTTATGATTGACAGATACAGAGGATATTGGTTCTTCTTCTTTGATGGCAATAAACACCCATTCATTCCTGATTTGTTTCCAGTCTCTGATTCATCATCTGTTACTCCTTCATTATCATCTTCTTCATGAACATAGTAACAATTCTTTTGGAACCTCGATCTGTTGGGATTTGGCTTTGAAAATCTTTCCGGACACCTTGAGGCAAAATGACCAATCTCATTGTAGTTAAAACATTTAAGGGGCAATTTTCCTTCATACTTACCGGATCCTCTTGGCAGTCTCTTTGCAATTAGGGCTTCAAGTTGAGCAGTTTCTACTTCTTCTTCCAGGTCTTTTCTTGCTTTTTCATACCATGACAGTTTCCTTGATGAGTTCTCTCCCAGATCAAATCTTTGTTTCCCTTTCATAGAGGCATTGGATTTGAATGCAGATTCAGTCTTGGGGGGATCATCTCCAAACTCGGTCATTTCAAATGCAGCCAGTTTGCCAGCCAATTGGTCTCTTGTGACAGTTGTATGGGCTCTAAATTCATCAATGGCAGCAACCTTGATTTTGTAAGAGGCAGGAAGGGATCTGAGAATTTTACCAACAATCTCATTTTCATCCAAGACTCCACCAGCATTTCTAATTCCACAAACCAGCTCATTTACTCTTGGCATGAAAGTAGTAATATTTTCATCATCTCTCATTTTCAGTTTTTCAAATTTCCCTTTTAGACTCTATAACCTTGCACATTTAATATATTGGTCTCCTTCATGCAAAAGTTCCAGTTTATTCCAAATCTCAAAAGTAGTTGGTAGGTCAATAACATTTGAGAGCTCTGAGTCAGATAATGCGCTTAGAAGAGCCTCTTTGGTTCGCAGATTGTTTTCAGCATCTGTGAGTTCATTTAGGGTTGTTGGACCACCCTGTGGAGGTACATACACTTTTGTAACCATGGACCAGTACACCATTCCCATACACTGCAAGTGACATTTCATGCGACCTTTCCAAAGAGCAAAGTTGGTTCCATCAAATTTTGGACTATCCTTCTTGTAGGATGACATCCTGGATCTCCTTAAGTGGTTAAGCTTTTTTTAGAGGAACTTGGCTCTGATACCAATTGTTAGACTTAGGGCACACAACTGAGAGGGGGGGTGAATCAGTTGTGCCAAACTTTCTCCAATTTACACACTTAAAACTTCTTGGTGATTAGCAGTATATTAAACATGAAACATAATGCATTCAAATCAAAAGCAGAAACTCAACAACACGTAAGACACCAATATTTTGACGTGGAAAACCTGGTTAAGGGAAAAACCATGGGGTGATTAACCCAAGAATGTATTCTCTGTTAGAATAATAGAAAGAACAAATGGCACATGCCAATTAGGGCTCACTGCCCGAGCACACTGCTCACAAGAGGCTCACTGCCTACAAGAGACACACTATCTATAAAGAAATAAGTATCACATACATGGACCGGAGAATAGCATCTTCACCATGCTTGAATCAGTTCCATTAAAGCCCAAAAACTTCTGCTTTGACTTTCACTCTCTTCTTCGCTACCACACACTCATCTCCACAAGACACACTTTGGAATGACTTCACAATCCCTTATTTATACAAGGCATTGACTTAGGAACAATCATCTAAGTCGGCAAACACTTATAGATCATCTGGAAGATGTGTAATACATCCGGTCGGCCAGTCTTAGGAAGAACACCAACATCTGGTGGTTATTCATCAAATCCAAACTCTAACTTCAATGCGGATCACCAACAAGAACTAGACATGATCCAAAGATCACCACAACCTTTCCTGAGTCACCAAGAACATCTGCACTTCATCAGCTTACTGGAATTCTTCTCTCCTTCATCTGGAACTTCAAGAACACAGTTTGTCATCACTGTCACAAAGGAATAGACGCTTTCAGACCTCCAAACCGTGAACAAATCTATTTGACACTTCTCAAGGACTTCCTCAACACTCCCTCCAATCTGCAGAATGGGATGATGCACTTCCGGATCTCACCGGACCTATCTGTGTCACTCTGTCACCTCTGAACACCTACCAGAACTGGTTCTACTTGAGAAGCCATAACTTCTTCAGATCTTTATGCGGACCTATGAAAACTTGACTGGAGCATCTCAAGACTTATATCTACAAACCCTTTAAACTGCATCCTTTGATCCTCAACCTATCTTGCACTTTTACCTTATTGTCATCACTGTTCTTCACTGTTCCTGATTGAGACTAATTTTCTCAATATCCTCAGCACACAGCTCATCCAATCCCTCTCATTAATGCAACATGAGTATGTTGACATCAATGACAACACCGGTTAGGCCCATACTTGCAACAACATGACTCACATGGCATGAATAAACTCTTTAAACTAATCCCAACTTGATGGAAGTGCTAACGTAACCCATAGGACATTCCTTGCCTTTTATTTGTGTTTATTAGCTATTTACCACATGTTTGTATGCTATTTGTGAAAAATTTACTTTTTGGCTATTAATTGATAGGATCATTCTTTTTTAATTAGATCACCCATTTTTTGAACTTAGAAATGCCTCGATGATTTTGTTACTAGCAACATCGACAAATCACAACTCTTTCAATGATTTTGTTATTGACAAAATTGACAATTTTGTTTGTTATTTTTGTTTGTGTGAATTTTTGCATGTGCCATTTTGCACTAATTTTGGCTTGAGAACAATTGATATACTTTCAATTAAATGTGCCCAACATAGAAAAACTTCAATTCCCTTCACTAATTATGGATCTAGTGTTATTCATAGATTGGAAAAAGACTTTGGTCTTTTTGGTCTTTATCTTTTAAAGTCTTTTCTCTTGCTTCTCTTCACATACATGTAGTAGAAAGTTTGAGCTCCTATTTGGAATATTGCAAAAGAGTCCAAGTATCTTGACAAGTTTTCCTACAATACAAATCTCATACAATCTCTAGGATTTTCAAGTCATTATCATTATTAGCTTCAGAGCCATAGAATCAATCATAAACAACAATATCCCCCTTTTTTCTTTATGCTTCCTCAATCCTTGTGGTTGGATCTTTTACCTTTCTTTCATCGAAAGGAGTGTCTAGAGTTGAGAAATGAGTAGATGCCTTGCACTTGGATCCCTAGGGACAAGTTTGCCATCAACAATAGTCAATTTCACATCTTGGATTATTCATTATCCTAGGTGTGGAATTTCTTTTATTTCATATTTTATATTAATTTATTTGTTAAAGTAGATTAGAGTAGTTATTCCATTGCTTTGAGCCTTGTTACACTCTGCATCAAAATTCATATTTAGGATAAATTAGTTTACTTTCTTAGATTAGATAAATTTTATTTTTGCAAGTATCAATTCTCAAACATTGTAAACCTCTTTCAAACCATTCAAATGATCAAACAAAAACATCATATCAATCAAATCTTTTCCAACAAAAAAATCAACAAACAATGAGAAAAACAAACACCTATCTTTGTCAATATTTGTAATGGAAAAATTAGAAATTTCACATCTTATCTCAATTGATAAAAGTATTAATTTGATTATAAAGAAGTAGAAAATAAACATTGATTTTTTTAGTCATTAATCACATTTATTCTTTGCATGCTTGTTATTCAAATTACATTTAAAACAAGAGAAAATGAATGCAATGTTGATTTTTGCATTAGATTCATCATTTAGGCATAGGGAAATGTTTCTTTCACATGCATGGAAGTTTATTAAATTAGAAAATCACACAAAAACATAGTTATTTAAGTAGTTATTAGCATTTAGATTAATCCATTTGAGCATTATAAATGCATAGAAAACACAAAAAAATAGTTTAATCACGTTGTTTACATTAATATCATTGTTCATTTCAACATTTAATGTAGTTTCAAATGCTTAGATTTAATCTTTCCAAACATTTAAATGTATTAAAAAAAGTAAGAATAACCTCATTTGCATTGTTATTTAAACACTTAGGTTAATTTTAAATATTCACAGTAAATGTGAAAACAAAACAACAAAATCGTAGGACCTTTTTTATTTGAGCAAAGAAAATTCCAAACTTAGTCACACATTCAACAATTGAACATGCATATAACTCAAAAATTATTCACAAATCAAAGTCAACTAAAAGTACACAAACTTAGGCTTCAAAGAAGCTTTTGTCTGTATTTTCTCTCTTAATTATGCTTGGGATATCATGTATGTGTCCAAGAGTTAGAGAGGATTGGGTGGAGATTATTTTGAGGGAGTTAAGGGTATATTTCCAACTTTCACAAAGTCAAAGAAGAACAAGCTCAAACACTAGAGAAAATCTAACATACAAACAACTTGATATGAGAAATTAAAATAGCCTAACTAAATAAAATCTTTTTAGAGTGAGAGACAATGTGCTTGGATGCTCTTCTTGAATTGTTTAGAAAATGAAATCAATTAGGAAGTTAACTCTTCATGAACAACAACAAACACCCATACCACCATCACCACACCTCGAACCAACATTCATTCCATCCACAAGGTATTCCTTCCTTATTAAGGGTGGTCCACCCAATTTTACACCATTACACCTATTGTTGCCTCATGAACAACAATAGTTTGCGACCTATCCAATCAACATGAACCATAAGTGTGCCCATCTTTGATGATTCACACACAATAGTGGTGAGTCAGATTTGGTAAAAACACATTTTGGTAAACTTGATGTGAAGAATTTGAATCCTTTTGGGGCGAGTTCTCTCACTTTTCTTTTCATTCCATCTCACTTCTTTATACTTTCCTCTCTTTGTCCCTTTGTTCTATGATACTTGTAGTACCTCTGAATATGTTAGGATAGACAAAAACTCAAGGGCAAGTCCCTTCCAACAAATTAGTCACTCATATATTTGATCCCTATGTACCCCCTAATTCTCTAGCTCCCATAACATATAGAGATTACAATGAGGACATATAGAGATTACAATGAGGACACTGACTCTAAAGCTGCTCATCAAGAGCAAGAACAAAATGTAAGACCTAATCAAGATTACAACACCTTCAACATCCCCACTTGGGTCCAATATCAAGGAATGGTTATTCAACCAAACCTAAACCATTCAAGATCTTGGCATGTGCCAATTTAGTCAAAAATTCATAGACAAGGCCCTAGCTTTGCATCCTACAAATATACAATGACCCATATCGATCATGAAATGAATCATCTTGAAAATTAATTATTAGACATGTCAGTGACTTGTGAGGCCCTTGAGGTGTCATATAAAAAAGATTAGACCTCCTCACAACATGTACTATTAGAAGATCATATGAAAGTGAAAAACAACAGGTTGGTTCAAACTCCACTATAAGAGCCATGCTATTACAATTAACAAAACCTACCCCAAAGTGGTGAAGCCAAAAATGCTAACTAGTTAAATGAAGCAAGCCAAGAGGCTCTCAATGGCACCTTAATGCAATGAATAAGGGCACTAGAAGCACTGGGTATTGAACAAACACTTCAAAACCTAACACAAGCAAATGCGAGATTAGGGTCTCCAAGATGATAAAACCACACAAATCCTTTTGTCACTACTCAAAATGACCTAAACCAAGGGGCCTCTTAGACACCCCCATATCTAATTTTTTATTCTCAAAATGCAAGCAATGAGGCTTTATGCCTCCTCTTCCACCTTATGGTGTGACTAATGTGTACGAACATGGTGGGATACTCCCCAATCAATCTCAAAACTACACAACCCACCTGCATTCCAATAGTCAACCCATGAACTAAAGCTATTCATCCCCCTTTGGATTTTAACAACCACACTTGGGCATCCAAGCACAACCTTACTACCTAACCCCACCACCAAGGTCCATTTTTGGAGGCATGCCTCCCCCTATGCATGATCCATTTTTGGAGGAATTACCTCAAATACTTGAAAGAACCCTTAGACTACACCATTCATAATGTTATACTACCTCAACCTCTCCTTTATCTTCCCAATTTCAAGGGAGAAGGACATAGCAATGGACACATTAAGGCTTATACCAGTATTTTTTGGGAGATTTTGCCATGGGATGCAATGGTCACACATATATTTCCAAAGACTTTGGAGGGGACTGCCTTGGATTATTATTACCAATTACTTGAGGGTTTAATACATACCTTTCAAACAAGGTTGTTGCAATCTTTGATATGAACAAACTCATTAAGACTAAGATTCAAGAGTTTCTAAGTGTCAAACAAGACCACAATAATCAGTGACTGATTTCATAACTTGATGGAGACATGCTATCTATTCATCAACAAGCATGTCACATATGGACCATTAGAAGTTATGTGACCTATTTTTGCACACCCTGATTAGGGACACATGAGAGAAGGTCCAAAAACTTCCTTAAAAGTCCTAAGAGGCCCTAGAAAGTGCCTTGTGAATTGATCAAGCTACAATTGACAACAAAAGGAGAAACTATGGAACTAATGGGAGGTTGGTTACCCAAATCTAGGGGAATAACCAAAATTTAAACAACAATAGTAATCCCCCTATGCCCAAGATCCTAAAAAGTAACAAAAGTGCCACAATAGATGGGGTAAAGATGTTCCACCCCAAAGGGAAATAGAAACTAAAATAACAACCATAATTACAATGATAACTCTAATGGAAATAAAAAATACCCGAATTAAGCAAATTAGAATGCTCATGTAATGGCTAACATTGTTGACTATCCTCTTTGAATTGACAACCCTCAAAGGAATAACTACTATTAGAGAGATAACCAACAACAAAACAATTGCAACTTCGATGAAAACTAATATGAACCCTAGAAATAGGGATTATAACCTTGACAAATTTTGATCCTTCCACAAGATTAGGGTGTGAAAATCTAACAAGACTATAATCAATTATTCAAAATACTAGAGGAACAACACTGCCTTTTCATTGATAAGTTCTTCTACCCTTAGGATGTTTCAAATAATGGTAGACATTAGGGACCCATCACCCCTTAGAATTCAAAAGTTATGTATCTACCAAAACCTGTTCCCTCCAAACCAACATACCAACAATTCAAGACAATATAGTTTCTCCAACCCATCTACATCTGGGTTAATAGTTGTCTCAAATCTAGGAGGACTAAGTTTTTCCACCCAACTAGGTATAAAGGGGCACACTAAAATGTTAGAGTTAGTCAAGTTATCCCAAAATGATGAAGGACAAGAGCCCCATGTAACATAGTCAATCAAACATCAAGGACACTATTTTTATAATCTACCCTCCCCTAGAGCCTATCACTCCCTATGATCTCATAGCTAATGTCAAAAGGATGTTGGCTAAGATTTCATTCATAGATCTCTTGAGAAACTCTCTAGCTTGTCAGGTGATCCTATTGGAGGCCATTGGATTGAAATAACTTAACCACATAAATCCTCCACAAGCACAAATTAATTAGGTTGAATTAAACCTTGACCCCCCAAATGTTGAATTGCAAGATCCAAGATTCTTCTTTGATCTCAAGCACATGCTTGTAGAGGTTGAGCTTATGAGAAGATATCTTGCCCCTATACCTGTAGGTTTGGGCCTATGACAAATCCATCAAAAGTGCTCTAGTTGGTGATGAAGATGTAGTGAATATCGCCCCTTTTTCCCTCTGTCAAAGAATTGCATATGGTGGAACAAACATCACCTCTTCTTGAGACACTCTACATGGGTACGATAATATGAAAGTGGCAACCATTGGAAAGATCACCCTCCCTATCACCCTCAAACCTAAGATGGTTCTTGTATACACCTAAAAATGACAAAGATAAATTAAATAAATATTCATTATTTATTTAATTCTCTTTCTTCTTTTAATTAATAAATTCATCAATTTATCTATTTGATTCATATCCCCAAAATTAAATAAATATCAATTTATTTAATTGAGTCAATTAAACCTATTCTTCTAATGTCATCCCTCAATTAAATAATAATCAAATTATTTAGTTCCCAAATCATCCTATTCCAAAGTCTTCATCATCTAATCCACATCATCCAAGCCACCTCACACGTCCACCTCACCTAGTTGCACATGCAATTAAATATATTAATATTTAATTAATCCTTTTTCTCTCACCCACGTGCCCTATTATCTCTCTAACCATCCCTATTCCAAAGGGCATGGTCTCTCCATGTCACCATGGTCAAAGGGGAATTTTGTGACACTTGTTCCATAGTCCCTAGAATCTTTCCAACCCCCCCTATAAACGTGCTCTCCTTGTTTGACCTTCTCTCTTTGGTCATTGTGAGCCTTGTGACATGTGGACTCATGTCACCCATTTCTCTCCACCATGTCAAGGTGAGAGGAACATCTTCCCTCTTTCTCTCCCTCATCTCAACCAACTCAATCCTCACCGTACACCTCTCAAGACCAGGTCTCCACTGTTGAGATCTTGACATATGGATTTGCCCCCTCATTGGTCTATAAAAGGAAGTTCATTCCCTCATTCTACAACACACAAACTATAGCAAAGTTACTCTACATAAATTCCAGTGTGCCTTTGGCAAATCATCCATATTGCTCATTGCATTTCGTATCCATTATCTTCATATCCATACAACCATGGCTTCAATCATCCATCCTTCATCCTCACAATAGTTGCATTGTAGGTTAGCTCCATTGCATTTTATCCCACATACAATCATTCAAGTATTGTCATCTTCAAACAGTGAGGAAGCATGCTTCTAAGAGCTCTATTCATCAACAATATCAATACAAGATAGGCAAACAATGAAAGGTTTTGAGGTAAATCAGTCTTCAAGGTAATATTGCTTTGTTTATTTGATTTGCATCATATTTCATTGAGATTATTGGATTATTAATAGTTTAATACTATTGACAATATTTCCACTAACAGTTCCCACCATGTTCTATGCCATCGACATAGACACATATTACAATTTGATATTAGGAAGACTCTAGATTCATAAGATGAGGGCATTCACTCCCACTTTTTTCTAGGAGATCAAATTTCTACACATGGGGAAAATCTACATTTCTAGAGGAGACCCTAAACCATTCAATATGTTGAAAAAGGATATGACCAAAAAAGAATTAGAATACCCATGGAATATGAGTTGTCCACTAACAAAGTCATGATCCTAGAACATATGCCACAAATCATCTACTTGAGAAAGAAAGAAGAAACTAGAAAGATGGTCAAAGACCTAGAAACTTCTGTGTTTGAAAAAGGGGAAAGCTCAAAATGAGTTATGATAGTGTCCATGAAGACAACTATAAAATAACTAAGTTGCTAGAAAAAGATGAGCCCTTTCAATTCCCTTTCCAAGGAACCAATAAAATTTGCGCAATCAACGTGTTTCCAAATCCTAAAATCGTTATGGACACTGAAAGGTATGTGTCACAAGAACAATTTGAGATTGCATTTAGGCTATTAATGAACAACACATTATATTAACTAAATAAACGATACTCCATGGCCACTTCTTGAGAGGTGGATATTGGAGCAAAATTATATTGCAACTTAATTTAATTTGCTAGTTTATACTTTAATTTGAAAGAGGAAAAAACAATGTTAAAATTGAAAGTTGTTATTTTTTTAATTTTGAAAGTGTGGCCTTATTATCCTTGGAAATTGTGATCCAATGGGCTATAAGGAAGGTTTATAAGATGCCCTACCTCTTGGAAACTTAATTTGTAGGTTTAGAGGCCATGCTTGTGAAATTGAGAGTTCTAGAAACCATAGATACATCCCTATGCTCAATTTTAGCATGTGTTAATTTGGAAGGTGGGGAATAATATTAGAAAGCCTTGTGCATAATTTTTTCAAAAAATGTTTTTCCCCTATTTTTAGCAGATTTGTGGAAGTTACTTGTCTATTATAGAGACATCCATGCAATTGTGGAAGCATTGTTGGATAGTTTTGTAGAAATTTACTTGATCTTTCTTTTTCTTTCTGAAGGATAAAAAATGTTAACATTTGAGTAAGTTATGACCATTTATTTCCACACCGTAAATGTGTGATAAATCCTTGAAAATGATGTGAAGATTTTTAGAGACATCCATGCAACTATGGAAGCATTGTTGGATAGTTTTGTAGAAATTTACTTGATCTTTCTTTTTCTTTCTGAAGGATAAAAAATGTTAACATTGAGTAAGTTTTGGCCATTTATTTCCACACCGTAAATGTGTGATAAATCCTTGAAAATGATGTGAAGATTTCTTTAAATTTTTGGAAAGGTCTTGATATGATCTATCATTGTGTAGAAGCATGTAATGATTGGATGTGTTCTTTGGTTTCAGAGATGATTTGTGAAATATAGTTGTCCATAGCCTTGACATTGTTATTAGTGAACATTGACATTTTTCTTAGGTTAATTAATGAATGAGAGATGTTTTATGTTGGATATGATGTTAGGATAGAAGATAAATGATTCCTAACCATCTCCAAGTATCATGTATTAAATTAAATTGTAAAAATAAATTCTTGGCATGAGTTTGTAGGTTTTGGGTCTTGATGACCACTATCTCTCCTAGTTCTATGTTTCCTATGCATGATAGTGAAAATAATAAATTATTCATCTCATGAATGCATGTATGATGTAATACTTGTAATCTCTTGTATCTTATTGCAAATATTGAATGTAATTGAAGTGGATATTAATTAGTCTTATGGAATTTTTATTATCTTTGTATCTCTCTCTTCTTACTTATATCATCTATGCTTGGTAGTTGAATGAATCATGTCTTGTAGTTTGTAGCTAGTAATGGAATGGTAGTTCTTACTCTTGCTAACATGTTGGATCAGTGTTATGAAAATATATATTTATTTTGAGTTGTATTTTGGAATTATCTTATCTATCTCTCTCTAGTTCTCATAGTAAAAATGAAGGGAACAATGGGATTGACAGAATGAAATTATGATTATTATTTTTCTTATTTATGTTGATAAAAGAAACATGTGTGTCTAATTGCATTATGATGTATGTTGGAACTATTTGATGGAAAAGGGAAACTTAGCTTAAAACCCTAAACTAGGCCAAACCCTCTTCTATCAACATTGGAACACAAACCGAGCTTGGCTTCTACCTTTGAAGGGGAGTCAAACTACAATGGTTTTGTCCCTTGCTGTATAAGAAGTGTTAACCAAATCTAACCAATCAAACTAGGGTAAATCAAGAAACCCTAATTGAGCAAGATCCGTGAATAATAGACTAACAGTAACTATTATAGAGAAATTGAGACTATAGCAGACATCAGGGGATAGAGAAGAATCGTAACATGGGTTTTAGAGTAGACAAGAACCAGGGTGCTGGGTGTCCTAGACCCAAATTAGGGTTTTGAAGAATGTTCTAATCTGTGTGTCTTCCCCTATCTGCCTTCATGTTTCCTGTCACTTGTTGTCATCTGATTCATCCGAATGCGACCACAAGATATGAAACCCTAGTTGGAGTAGGTGACTCAAAACCATGCACCAACAAGGAGATAGAGAATGGAGACTTGAACTTCCTTCAAGACCTACAAACAAGCATCATAACATCCACATACAAGGAGCAATTCCAATCATGAAGAATACTTGAGCATAGGAGAGTAATTTACTAAGGCATAAGATGAGTCATAACATTCTAGTGTAAAATGAATAATAAGAATCCTTCTTATTTGCATCCCCGCTCACTATCAGTGAATAAAACCAATTGAGTCCAACAAGGGTAAACCAAAGAGGTGTTCTAAGCCGACACCACCAAATTAAGGTTGGGGCTAACATATGGGCCCAGGGCGCTAGGAGCCCTAGTCCTTTAGCCCCCACAAACTCCAGGGAGTTCTTAATGGGGTGAGATTAGACCAACCCTAAGTTTATTCTCCAAGGTTTATTCATAGGGATCAAGAATTAATTGTTTATTGATCCATTAGGTGCCAAAATAGGTGCAAGGGTAAACATTTTACTCCATAACATTTAGCCCCCACTTTAGCGTGGGTATGAACTTACGTTAGTACTCACTCTAAAGTAAGGAGAAGACATATTTCCAACATGAAAACATAGTAGCCAAAGAATTCCACCAAGTTGTGGACTATAGTAGCCCCCAAGCTTAGGATTCTAAGGTTGTAAACATGCAAGGCATTGTAACATAATTCACACATACATGGATTACTACAAGCATATATAAGGAATACACATGAGAGACATGCAATACACAAAGGTAATACACACCATACACAATGCATACACATTTGACATGAAGCATACACATAAGACATAAAGTATATATGGAAAACATGATGAAGACACACAAAACACATGGAATCATTAAGAGAATACAAGTTCAAACAATACACTACACAAACAAACATGGAAACAAACACACAAGCAACATTACTTTGACACTAGCTTGCTTTGTCACTAGGGGTCATGTGAAGAGAAGTGTTTTCATGGATCACAGACTAGTAAAGACTGTTGAATTACTAGGTGACCATGACATGTCTCATGAAGCACACGGGCTAGAAAAATTTGTTATACTAGGTGGCTCATGGACCAAAAAAATGGAAACATCACAGGCTAGTGAGGACCATCGAATCACTAGGTGAGTTCCATGTCAAGTGAATGCATCACAGGCTAGTGAGGACCACTAAATCACTAGGCGAGCTTCACGTCAATCACAATCAACAAGTGTATAATCAAAAGAGCATAGCGTGATGTATGCCCCCACCTTAAAGTGATTGCTTACTTCCTCAGAGAGCAATTTCTTTAAGGTAAATAAAATACAAGACAAGCACAAGAACTTTCCAAAGCACATTCCTATATGATATGTGTTCCAAAAAGTTACATCATAACAAGGGGTTTCCGCCAGAAAAGCCAAACCGAGGTAATGCAGTGAGCATGATATGTAATGACTTGTGTAGTCATGGTATGATGCCGAGCATAGCAACAAGGTGCCACATAAATTAAATCATACAAGTAATTATCATGTTAGAGTGAATAATATAAAGTAATAACACAAAGGGATCTACCTGGCTGGTGTAAATATATGAATGGTTGTATAATAGGATATGTCTCGTGATTATAAATATTTTTGGAACTATCATCATCTGCCAATCAATAGAACTACAAAGACAAAGGAGGAAATATCACATGAAAACAAATATAAAACTTTGGGTCAACAAGGAAGGATGTTAAATCATCCTACGCCTTGCATCATGCCCAAAGGAAACAACAATGATAAAATGCAACTTACAACATATAGAGGAATGATGATACAAATAGAGAGAATGTCACAATGGATTTCGGTCCCTTTGTATCCTTGTACCAACAAGGGTATCAAGGGTCATCTAAAGAGAGCTTAATAAACATAAATAACACATCCGACAACACAATATAGGGGAAACCAATCACATGCACTCATGACACAAGAGAGGGAGAGAGAGGCCACACTTGCGAGTTGGCCTAAAGCAAACCATCCGTCTCCCAATCTTGCTCATCATCATTTAGGGATGGTGGACAAGATGCAAAAGGAACTACAACAAGTGTGGTGCAAGTAGTAAGAGCCATACATGTATCATTATTACCTTCAAATTCACTATTGGAATATAGCACTATAGGTTCCACTACGGGTTGTGAAGCACTATCTTTCACTAGAGGAGACAAAGCACTAATAGATGTCTCCTTCACATCTATCGGTGACTGATGCTTGTGAGGAGGGAGATTCTCTTCTCTTGCAACAAGGTGATCCATAGCACAAAGACACTTCTTTTGTTCTCTTGCAATTTGATTTTGCTTACTTTTGTTTGTGATGTTTGTTAGTGGAACTGTACTAACTTCCAATGTGGGATCCTTTTCTTTCTTTGCTTTGAGAACATTAGAAGAAATGAGAGGAACCACCAAAGGTTAAGAGACCATGGGGGGAGGGTTCCTCAAAGTGGGTTGCTCTTCCCTCTCAACATGTGAAATAGGTGGAGGTACTTGAGAATCCACAAGCGGTTGAGAAACCTCAGGAAATATTTTTCGTGCAATTGATTACTTTTCACTAGTCTCCAAAGAGGCAGGTGGGACAAAAGTAATATTGTGATTGTGGGGAGGTCTATTTTGTGCTAGACGGTTGCCTTGTTGTCCTTGAAGGGATGGCGGAGGAGGAACCTCAGCATATCTACTAGATGCTTGGGGATGGGGAGGAACCTTCAATTTAGGCTTAACTTCATTCACCATCTACGGGACAGGGAGAACTATTGTCGTAGCCTCAAAAGATCGAGAGGGTCTAGGGACATCACTAGAAGGTATGTTACTAAGCGACAATTCAACAATTTTCTTTGCCTTATATTTTTGATATGATAAAAAGAATAGATCCTCCCTAGTTCGAGCAACTCCAACTAGTTTTGGCCAGAAGTATTCAAGTGTAAAGTGTCCATGACGAGCTATAGGCTGGTATCGACTGTGATGTACAATGTGCACATGTCCCTCAAATGGAAACTTTAAGCACTTATGAACCATAGAGGGGACTGCCTTCATGGAGCGGAGCCATGGGTTACCCAACTTCACATGAAATAAGTTTGATGTAGGAATGATAATAAAAGTAACATCCAAGGTTCTTGGTCCAACCTTGACGGAAAGGGCCAAGGCATTAAGAGTTGGAAGAATAGACTTGTCATGTGCTCTAATCACAGTTTCTGATACATCATAGTCATCGCGATGCAAACCATGCATGTAGAGAAACTCTTCAGTTGCTACATTTACCATGCAAACAAGATCAATCATAGCACCTCTTATGGGTTTATCATTGATTCAAATGGTGATGTATAAAGGTCCATTAGGAGCTTCAATGGTAGCATCATGAGGAGTGAAAGATATAGCTGGTTTAGGTTCTGCTCGCTCTTGATGAGGGTGAGCATCCACCATGCAAATATCTTCTTCATAATCTTGTTCTTGATGATTATAAGTATATTATATCTCTTCAGATGGATCCACAATATTAGCTTAGTGATGAGGGAATGGATCTGTGAATATTTGTACATTTTGATTAGGTGGAGCCACTGATTTATTTCTTTTGTCATTTACGCCAGCAACCTGGATAACATTGGAATCAATGAGGTCTTGAAATTCATGATTAAGATGCATACATCTTTCAGTGTCATGACTTGTGGTACGGTGAAATTGACAAAAGGCCTTCCAATCGAAAGAAGATGCTTGCATCTTACTTGGATCGAGAGGTCAAATTAGTGGAAGCTTGATGAGATTGTTGTTTAAAAGTTGCATCATTATGAAATAAAGAGATTCTGATAATGGTGTGAATTGTCTAGCTTTTTGTTTTAGTTTATATGGGGTGGGAGTAGCAAATGTTGCAACCACTACATGTTTTCAAATGTGATTTGATGATATTGCATTGATTTTGATGAAATTTTTGTTGTGCCTTTTAAATGAATGAGTGTGCAGGGCAACGACTTCGGATTGACCAACCAGAGCCGATGAGTGATTATTCTCATACTGACTAACAGATAATTGGTAATCACGGAGAGCTGTGCAAATATTAGTGAAGGAGTCATAATGTATCAACAAAATTTTGTCACGGATGTGAGGTTGTAAGTTTCCAATGAAGATTCTTTGAACATCAGCATCCAAAATACAATATTGAATTTGTGAAAAGAGGGTTTGATAATGCCCCATGAAATTAGTTACCTTTTCCTTTATTCCTTGTTTACAATAGACCAAATCGGTCAAAGAGACTTGAGGTCCAATGTTTTCTTGAAAGTGTTGAAGAAATTTATTGATTAATTGCTAGAGAGAATTGATTGAATTAGGAGGCAAGGAGCAAAACCAATCCAAGGTTGTGTCTTTGAGTGACCTTGGAAAAAGTTTACCCAACATTGCATCTTCAAAGAAGAAATCACTACACATAGTAGTAAATGATGTAGAGCAGGGTGGAGGTTGTCTATACAATCACAATTTAACAAACTTTTCAATATTGAACCCTATCTTGGTGGGTTTCTCACAAAAACTCATCAACTTCTCCTAATAGTACTCCAATCAGGGTTTTTTAATCATAACTTTGAGAGAAGACTTCAAACCTAGAACTTGATCGCCATTCCAGATACCCTTTATGCTACTTGTCAACATATCTAGATTGCAGGTATAGGTGTTTTGTAAAACAAGGCTCAAATCTTGACTATACTGTTTTGCATTAGGCCATGTAGGACAACAAATGGGCTTTTTCTAACATAATTTGTAGGAAACAACTCAAACCCATGAACTAAAAACTGTTTTGGATACCCATTATCCTCTTACACAACATGCTTCAAATGTAGATGGGTTTGTTTTGTAACACAAGGGTCAAAATAGGACTGTTATGCTGCAATTTAGGCCTAATTAGGCTAGTTTAACTAGGCCACTATATGGTTTTCACACTCCAAGGGTTAAATATACATACCAATGGCTTAGACACATCATTTGACATCTATCAAACCCCTTCCAAGAAAATTCAATCACCACTTAAGAGTTTTCTTCAAACCCTAACACCTATGCAATTACTATGCCAAAACCATAAGGTTTCAAGCCTAGGGCATCAACAAATCTTCACCAATCTTCCTCCCCTGCTCCTGCAAACATCAAGAACACTAAATATACCCCAACTACATCCATTCCACTGAGTTTGAGGCCAATTCATCAGTGGAATGGAGAGAAATTCATTTTTTACAATCAATGTACACCCTAATGGGGTTTCAAACAGGTTTTAGTAAATCTGCTCTAAAATTCTCCTAACTTGATGAAATCAAGTGAAACAACCTGCAAAAGAACAGGAATTCAGAGTACCATCACATCCATTTAAAGTTTGTCCACTTTCAGGCCATACAAGGTCATACACACCTCTATAGCAACAAATTCAATGAAGGAAATGCAGAAAACAAAGTACTTTTATTGGTTCAATCTTCAAATTTTCATCAACCCACTCCTCAATCGACCATACATGGCTTTTTAAAGCATTTACAATCATAACCCACTGTTTCCCAACTATTTTTTTGAATCCTAATTGTTCAACTTCCTTCATTTGCAAAAGGTGACTCTTCATATCCTACAATTTTGCAACTTTTGCAACATTTACAAAATTGACTTCAAAAATGACTCCAAACTACTAACAACATGAGAAATGGTGTCAAGGACCTTATTACAGACAAAAACATGACTTAATCACAAAAACACTAATATTAGACTCCCTTTACATCATAAAGACCTATGGTGCTCTGCACCATACTCCTTGGGCAAAATAGACTCAAGTCCCCTTAAGGATAGTGCAACAACAATAAATCATTCTTGATTACATCATTCTTTGACCTCCAAGTGATATCTCCATTAGTCAACCCTTTCCAATGAACCAAATATTAGAAATTAGCATTATTCTTTGTGTTCTTGAACTCTTTATCACCTAAGATATGCTCCAACTACAGAGGGCTACTCTATGGATGATCCCTAACCTATTCTTCACTTGAAAATGTTGTTGAACCTGCCTCTTTACTTGTTACTAAACCTTCTCCATCCTTGGAATGACTCCCCTTATTCTCCACTTTTGGTGTATGCTTGAACTTACTCTTTTTCCCTTGTAGTTCATCTTTGATCTCTTCCCCTTTTCTGCTCACCTCTTCCATCTGCTATTGATGTAAAGCAAGGTGGAGGTTGTCTATACAATCACAACTTAACAAACTTTTCAATATTGAACCCTATCTTGGTGGGTTTCTCACAAAAACTCTTCAACTTTTCCTAGTAGTACTCCAATCAAGGTTTTTCAATCATAACTTTCAGAGAAGACTTCAAACCTAGAACTTGATCACCATTCTAGATACCCTTTATGTTGCTTGTCAAAATATCCAAATTGTAGGTATAGGTGTTTTGTAACACAAGGCTCAAATCTTGACTGTACTGTTTTGCATTAGGACAACAAATGGGCTTTTTCTGACATAATTTGCACGAAACAACTCAAACCCATGAACTAAAAACTGTTTTGGATACCCATTATCCTCTTACACAACATACTTCAAATCCAGAAGGGGGTGTTTTGTAACACAAGGGTCAAAATAGGGTTGTAATGCTGTAATTTAGGCCTAATTAGGCTAGTTTAACTAGGTCACTATATGGTTTTCACACTCCAAGGGTTCAATCTACATACCAATGGATCAGACATATCATTTGACATCTATCAAACCCCTTCCAAGGAAATTCAATCACCACTTAAGAGTTTCTTCTTCAAACCCTAACACCTATGCAATTACTATGCCAAAACCATGAGGTTTCAAGCCTAGGGCATCAACAAATCTTCACCAATCTTCCTCCCTTGCTCCTACAAACATCAAGAACACTAAATATACCCCAAATACATCCATTCCACCAAGTTTGAGGCCAATTCTTTAGTGGAATGGAGAGAAATTCATTTTTTTACAATCAATGTACACCTTAATGGGGTTTCAAACATGTTTTAGTAAATCTGGTCTAACTTTCTCCTGACTTGATGAAATCAAGTGAAACCAACTGTAAAAGAACAAGAATTTAGAGTACCATCACATCCATTTAAATTTTGTCCACTTTCAGGCCGTGCAGGGCCGTAAACACCTCTGTAGCAGCAAATTCAATGAAGGAAATGCAGAAAACAGAGTACTTTTATTGGTTCAATCTTCAAATTTTCATCAACCCACTCCTCAATTGACCATACATGGATTTTTAAAGCATTTAGAATCATAACCCACCATTTCCCAACTATTTTTTTGAATCCTAACTGTTCATCTTCCTTCATTTGCAAAAGGTGACTCTTCATATCCTACAATTTTGTAACTTTTGGAACATTTACAAAATTGACTTAAAAAATGACTCCAAACTACTAACAACATGAGAAATGGTCTCAAGGACCTTATTACAAACAAAAACATGACTTAATCACAAAAACACTAACATTTGACCCCCTTTACATCATAAAGACCTATGGTGCCCTGCAGCAGTAAAGGCCGCCACATGGTTGTTAGGGTCTCCCTTCCCATTATACTTCTCAAAGCGAGGGGTTTCAAACTTCTGAGGCATTTGTGCTCTTAGGATTGGATAAGATAATGGGCTACGGGTATAATGTGATGGAATAGTGGGTTTGGAGGGGTCCTGACTCATGTTTACTAATTGTTGTTGGATGGAAGTCATATTTTGCAAAAGTTGGTTAATGACAGGGTCAGGAGGTGAACTAGGTTGAGATTGGTAAGAATGAAAAAGGCCAACCATTGGTTGCGACATTGTATGATTGGCTTTTTGGAAAGTTATATTAGATTTAGGTTGATTAGATGTAGGTGAAGTAACACTTGGATAATTAAAGGGAATGGCACTATAATGAAGAATGGGATTCCTGGTAGATAACCCAATACATGTGGTAGCACTATTTCTTGGTTGTGTAGTTGTGGTGGGGATAGAAGAAGTGTATGTAGGAATAGGGAGTGTTGGTATGGGTGCCGACACTTGAGTCCCTATTTGATTTGAATAAGTCACATTAGTGATGATTTCCTCACACCTAGTTGTTGACATAATGTTATTGTGCACTATGTGAGCTACACCATTCAAGACTTCTAGTCTCTCTTGTCCTTCAAGCAATAAACTTCTTAGATTCTCAACAACAGGGATGGCCTCCTCAGCTATATGTTCCAAGCTTACAAATTTTTAAAAATTAGCCAACTCAGTGTCTAATTTTTGAATTTGAGCTTCGGGAACATGAGCCATGAGGTCTTCTATGTCGGTGGATTCATGAAAAGTTGATGCTTCCAGGATATGTGTAGGAATATAATGAAGAGGTGATGGGCCCTCATGTTTGATTGGATTCACAAATTGGGGTTCCAATGTGTTGATATCGGTGCTATTCAAATAATTTGACTTCTTCGCACAAAGGTGTTAGAGTTGGGGCACTGGGTCACAAAACTCATAAATTGTTTACAAGTTTGAGTGACAGACAAGATGCATAAAATAAAAGAAAGTAGAAGAAATGAAATATGTGAAAGAAGAAGAGGTTGATTTTTAGTTTAAATGAATCAATGTTTTGCTCTTTTGATCAAATGTAAACAAATATAATGCAATAATAAACCTTTGATCAAATTCACCTCTACTTAAGCTCAATTAGATTTGACCAATGCTCATATTCAAATTAAATCCTAAATCTAACAATTCAAGAATGCTCTATCTTTCAAATTTCAACACAAGATGATATTTATGATATGCTAAAGCAATGTAAAATCAGATTTGATAAGAAAATAACATTAGCAAAATCTGAAACCAGACACCAATCACAAACCCTAGGCTTTAAGACTAGCTATGCTTTCTTAGAAGTGCAAGGCTTTTGTAAACCCTAACAATGAAATAATACAAAAGTAAGCTATGAAACTATGTAAAATGATAAATGAATTCAACCTAATCAGATCTAGGGCATCAAATAACTCAAATTTGAAGCAAGGATGCAAAGGTGCAAGACATGTTGGGTTCACCAAAATGTTTGATGGAAAAGGGAGGCTTAAAACCCTAAACTTGGCCAAACCCTCTTCTATCAACATTGGAACACAAACATAGCTTGGCTTCTACCTTTGGAGGAGAGCCAAACTATAGGGGTTTTGTCCCTTTGTTGTATAAAAGAGTGTTAACCAAATCAAACTAGGGTAAAGAAGGAACCCTAATTGAGCAAGATTAGTGAATAGCAGACTAACATTAACTATTATAGAGAAACTGAGACTATAGTAGACATCAAGGGAGAGTGAAGAACAGTAACCTAGGTTTTAGAGAAGACAGAAACTAGGGCACTGAGCGCTCTAGACCCAAATTAGGGTTTTGCATAATGTTCTAATCTAGGTGTCTTCACATGTCTGCCTTCTTGCTTCCTGTCACTTGTTGTCATATGATTCCTCTGAATGCGACCACAAGATATGACACCCTAGTTGGAGTAGGTGACTCAAGACCATGCACCAACAAGGAGATACATAATGGAGACTTGAATTTCCTTCAAGACCTGCAAACAAGCATCATAACATCCACATACAAGGAGCTATTCCAATCATGAAGAATACTTGAGCATAGGAGAGCAATTCACTAAGGCATAAGATGTGTCCTAACATTCTAGGTGTAAAAGAATAAAAAGAATCCTTCTTATATGCATTCCCGCTCACTATCGGTGAATAAAACCAATTGAGGCTGACAAGGGTAAACCAAAGAGGTGTTCTAAGCCGACACTACCAAATTAAGGTTGAGGCTAACATCCAGGCCTAGGATGCTAGGCGCCTTGGTCCTTTAGCCCCCACAAACTCTGGGGAGTGCTTAATGGGGTGAGTTTAGACCAGCCCTAAGTTTATTTGCTGGGGTTTATTCATCGGGATCGAGAATTAATTGTTTATTTTTCTACTAGGTGCTAAAATAGGTCCAAATTAGCAAGGGTAAACATTTTACTCCATAATAGGACCATCTAATTTGAGAATTGAATCTCCTATTTATGGTAATAAACATATCCTTCTTTTCTCCTTCCATGATGTGTTTTGTTGGTGAAATGAAATGAGATCTTATGTGAATGAGTTGTTCTCTCCCCCTCTTCTCTCTTGTGTCAATGATAATTGAATATTAGGTTTCCAAGATAGTTATCTCTTGGGTAGACTGCAAATTGGAACATGCTCTTGCAAGAGTTTGACTTCAATATCGCCAACCAAAAGTCCAAAAAGTGCCTTGACATCACCAAGTGACTTGTAAAAACTGAATTGCTTAAAGAGACTGTTGAGCCAATTGACAATGCATTTCTTAATGAGATGATTTATACCATGGTGCATCAAGAAATTGTTAGGTGCAAGTTGTACTATGACATTGTTCAATACCTCTAAAACCAATTTGATACAGGAGGATCCTAGGGGTTGAGCAATCTTGCATCACCCAAAAATTTGTCTTTCTTTTGTTATGTTTTAGTTGTTTGCACAATGGATATATTTGTGTTTATGTTTGTGAAGAGTGTGTTGATTGTTTTAGTTTGCAGTTTTGTGTATGCATGTTTTAGAGCCTAAGGAATCTACTATGGTAATGGGAAGCCTAATGTATGGTGTTGCATGGACACATGTTGAAACAAAGTCTTTTCTTTTAAACAAAGTATGGACCCTCATGGAACCATGTAGAGAAAGACATTGATTGAGTGTTGCATGTTGCCATGCAAGCTTAGCAAAGCCGTGTAGGATCCAGTCCATGCCTTGGAAAGTGGATATGCAAAGAAGCCATTTGATGATTGATAAGTGGAAAATGATGAACACCTTCTTGTTAGTCATGTGAACTGTGCTGAATGTCAATTGTGTGGGAGTGGCATACATAGGCATTCTAGAAACAATCAGGGAATTAACAAACATGCAGATAGAAGTTGGAGCATCATGAGATCTTGGAGCTTCAATTATAGAGAAGTGGTGCATCAATGACTTTTAGTTTCACCCCATGGGAAGATCAAGTGACACCACACCAACATAAAAGTAGGTATTTCTATATATAGAGGTTGTTGGAGTCTAGGCTGAAGTCCTTGCTAAAGTTGGAACTGAAGACAAAGTCTGAAGTAGGGTAGTCAATAGGCATAGTTGGGCTTAAACAATGGGATAGATTGTACCGTAGAGAGTCTTTGCAAATAGGTTGAACACTTGTTGGTTGGGTTCCATACATTTTGGAGTGTCCATAGGGCATGTAAATTCTTCTGCATATGAATAAAGACTATTTTCTAAATTCTCCATTGTTCTTCCTTCTTGTACTTTTGTTGTGTAATCTTGTGCAATTGTGAGCCAGTTGTTCATTTAACCCATTTATTGTTTGCATCATAGTCTTACCCTAATGGTGTGACTCACCACCAGACTCATAGGATTTGTATGCTTTCCATTCAATATGCTACCCTATGCCCTATACATATGCTCAACATACATTGCTAATTGTGGTTCATTGAGGCGTGGGCCAAGGCTAGTATACTTGTGAACACCATCTATTGGGAAGGGGGGCCAAGGCTGGTATATAACTTTGTTTGTGTCCTTGTTGGGATATGCTGCCTTCATAGCCTGTGGATACCTGCTCACCTCTGCTCAGCATACATTGCTAATTATAGTTCCTTGTGATGTTTTGGGCTAAGGCTAGTATACTTTTGAACACCATGTACAGGGAAGGGGATTCAAGGTTGGTATAAAATTTTTGCTTGTGCCCTTGCTAAGATGCGTTGCCTTCACAGCTTATTGATAATTGCCCACCTGATAAGACGACTAGGCTGAACAGACATACCAATAAAGCCAAATTGCTTGCCTCTTATTCTTTGTAGCCAATCAGTCTGCATGATGGGTGCTTAAGCTGCTACATTACCATGCCAAATAGATAGCCTACCTTTCTCTGTTGTTATCTTGAATAGTTTAAATGTCACTGCAAATTAGAAGACTGCTGCTAGATGAACTGTGTGGATAGTAGGGATCAGAAAAATGACAGGTTGCTAGAGTACTTAATAGGGATAACATGAAGTAGCATATCTTGAATGTTTTATGCACACTGAGTTGATCTATTAATGGTCGATGTTGGACAGTATATAGAAGGTTAGCTTTGCTTATTCCCTGATCTTAGCATGTGGACCTTATGAGATAAGAAAGCTGAAAATGCTAATCTATGGAATTTATCAAATAATGAATCTGAAAATCCTAATCTATGAGGTTTTGGACTGTTGGAAGAAGGATTGTCTGTTGGACCTCGTTAAGGAGGAGTGAATTCTTGGTTTTTGAAGTTAAAAGATGCACTGAATAATATTGCCGCATCTCATAAATTCATCATGCTAATTTGAAAGAAATGAAAATATTTGTAACTGGTCAATAACGGAATTAAATCCACTCAAATTCGAGTAATGTTGAATTTAATCTCCTCCAATCTATCGAGATTGTAGTGTGAATCCTACTTTTGTTTTCTTTTTCAGGTCCCTTTTTTCCTAGGCAGGCGGTTCAATTTATAATGTCCCACTTTTTATTTTATTTTTTTATAAATGTAGCAACAACAAACATACACATGGAAAATTCAAACACAAAACCACAGATACACATATGCTGGAACAAGAAATTTATTATTTGATATCTCCCAATGAGTCTTTATACAGAAATGAAGTGCAAATACTGAAAATTTGAAATGAACAACAATCTGATATAATTCTCGTTTGCCAGGAATGAGTGTTGGAAACACTAAAAACCTCACCAAATCCCCTCCAGGAAACCTCACCAAATCCCCTCCAGGACTCCAAATGATGTCAAGTAAGTTGCAAATGCTTCCTCTAGCCTGGGCGCCCAAACTCCACTGAAGAAACTCTGGCAAAAGTGGCAGATTTATTTATGCACAAACTCCAATGCAGCTACCAGCATGGCTGTACCATCTAGGGAGGGTGAATTCTTCTAGAAAATCATAGACTCTATTAAATGCTTTGAAAATGTAGGCAAATGGTCGCCTGGGGATAAGAATCAAATGGGTCAAATACCCAGAATGACCTTGGTCTTCGATTCTCTCCATAAGCAAAACTTTGTTTCAGCCTATCAAAACCAGCAACCCCTGAATGATGCAAACACTCTGAAAATTTACTGAAATCCTTCAATATGCACTTGTGCAACCTCTGTGTGAAGTTGCTCCTGAATGATCAGCTAGGGATTATCTCTCAAATCCAAAACTAATGTTAACTATGAGGGTTTTCGTCCTCAAAGCCCCGGGTTCAATGGACAAGCCAACAACATACAATATCAACAAATATTCAGCATAATGAAAAGAGAAGCCCTCACATCATTTTATATTTTCTTCTTTGAAAGCTTTGGGAAACTTCCCTAATATGGGTGCCAAACATGAGATAAAACATTCTTTTAAAAAAATTAGAAAAAACATTTCTTTTAGGATTAGAAATTTTTTTTTTTTTTTTTTTAAAACTTTCCATAGGATTAGAAAAAAACACTTTATTTCCTTTCTTTTTCTAACTTTCCATGGGATTAGAAAAAAAACACTTTATTTCCTTTCTTTTTCCCATTTTCCTTGGACGTTCCCCTTTGGCATAAATAATTAATTTATTTTTAAATGCTCACATGGTCCGCCTTTTAAAACAACTTTAAGTTGTGTCTCCTAGGCATAGGGGTATAATTTAACTTTATAATATTTAATTATGCCAAAGTTGCCTTTTTATAAATAAAATAATAAAGTGACTATATTATATTATTTTTGTCCATCCCAAGCAAGGACTACCAAGGAAGAACTCAACGCCATACTCTGCCATAGATCATGCTACCAGAAATAGTACTTACTAAAAATAGTAAGCTCAAGAAAGTCCTTGGATGCCAATGCATGTCATATCACCCTAAAGCTCTTTGAAAACCTAGAAGGAATCCAGTAATCAAATTGCCATACATTGACAAATAGTACTTACTAAAAATAGTAAGCTCAAAAAAGTCCTCAAATGCCAATGCATGTCATATCACCTTGAAGCTCTCTGAAAACCCAGAAGGAATCCAATAATCAAACTGCCATACACTAACAAACAGATCCCCCAAAGCTCAGAAGAGATCACCACATAGTTGGAAACCCTAATTATTGCCTCCGACTAGCCTACGAGCCTCTGAAATAGGCTAACGGTCAATCCTGAATATCACTGATGAGAAGGGGACATTACAATCCGCTCTTTCCAAGATTGCTTGCCCTCAAGCAATCGCAAATCAATCCACTGCTCCACTCTAATATATATGCTGTAAAACCACAAAGTATGAAGCAACTCAATAGAATTTATATTCGAGAAATTTGAACAACGAAGATAAACACATTAAATGCAAAATTACTTTTATGTCCAACTTTCTAAATACTTGAAATGATCCATGCAAGATTGATTCGATGTAGATGTTCAGATGTTGATTGCACACAATCGCAGGATAACAATGAGAAGATGATTCGACAAAGTAAGGATACTCAAAAACTTAAATGATGATCTCCTCTAAATGGCTTGAACGTGGAGGTATTTATAGATTTTCATGGATGAGGAGAAGAAGATAATGATAAGATTTAATTTTTCAGATAAAATAGGAAAAAAAATAAAAAGATTTGTTTTTCTGTTTTAAATCCTCATAAATCTTCGAAAAGAATGGGATAAAAGAAAGCAGTCTTTTTAGGATTTTATTAATTAAATAAATATTTAATTTATTTAATTAAATTTGGATTGGGGAAAGATAATTAAATAAATATTTAATTATAGGAAAATGATAAATGACTAATTAAATAATTAGAAGTAATTATTTAACTACAGAGGATTAATGGTCATGAATAATTAAATAAATAATTAAGATTTATTTAATTATAGAAGATACGATAAATGGATAGAAAGGGAATAAATGAAAATTTAACTAATTAGGTGAATGATACAGATACCTAGGGCAAAACATGTTAATGATAAGTGTTGGACATTTTTAAATGTCTACATTTTGTCCCTCTTTGAAATGATGTTCGAGATGATGAAATTTGTGTCGAGTAACATCATTTCAAAGAAGCTAAGGTATGGATAGAAGAAAAAGATGGTAATGGAACGATAGATTGAGTATGCCCCCTCAAGAGGATAGGCGGGTTGGACAAACATGGGTAGGCTCTCGACATGAAAGGGATTGGTTGAAAAAGATTAGCGAAGGGATAGAAGAAAGGATGATGCGTTATGCTGCAATGAAAGTGAGCAATCATGATGTTTGATATAGCACTAGACATTGTGCATTAGGGTATGAGGACCAAGGTGACGATGTGTCTCGTGCCCCATCGTAATACAACCTTGTCTAACACATGAGGAAAAAAACTTAGAGCATTAAAGTCCGAACTTACAAAAGGTATGATGTGACCTTATATGCAAAGGATAATGCAAAAAATATTCCAACATACACAAGATATGAATATTAGTTAGAATGATACAGATGTGATACAAATGTAAGATAAAAAGATAACACACACAAGCAAGCATACACAAACGATACAAAAACAAACAAGGTATTTGCTCCTGTCAAGCTGTAAACTGATGATTGATTGTTGATTGATTGATTGATGATGAAAGTGTTGTCATGGCAGGGAACGATATATCCCTAGAGAAACATGATAGGCGTGGGAAAGATACATTCCATTGATAATTATGAATATCAATAAACAATATTAATAATATCAATTATGTCAATAATGAATATCAAACCCAATAACACAATGAAACTTGCAAATAACAAAGCTTTACAACAAAAGAACAAACCTTGCAACCTTGTTACCTTGCGGCTTCCATTGTTCGCCTAATCCCAATCGATCTTTATGTGATGAATGAAGCCCTTAGGAACTCACTTCATTGTTTTGTTCTTCAAAATGACGATGGAGAGATGGCTAAGATACTTCTTGTAATGAAGATGAGCTTCAATACAATAAAAATGGTGGATATAAGCTATGAGATGGTGTGGGTGCCAAATGTGCGCTATGGATTCTGCAGAGTAAGCTTACTTGAAAGCATAAATCATTGAAATGGAGGAAGAGGGTTCAATTTATAGAATTGTGAGAGAGAAGATCAAAGGTATAGAAAGAATGAGAAGATCAACGGTTGAGAAACTTTGAGAGGATGTGCGCGGATAGAAAGAAGACAAGTGTCACACAAAACGCTGCTTATTTAGAAAGATTAGGTGGGTTGTTAATAAAGATAAGATTCCTTTCCAAGATAGAATGTTTTTTTCTATTTTGAGATTTAAGTGACGAAGATAGTTGATTTTTATAATTTATTAAATCTTCCATTTTGATTATTTGCTATTTTATGGACAAATGGGCCCACTTGCACATTTTTAGAAGAAAATGATATAGATAAGAGTGGATGAAATATAAATTAAATAAATAAAATTTATTTAATTTATATGCATGATGAATAAATAAATAAAATATTTAATTTTATTTATTTTTAGAAGAAGGATGCAATAATTAAATAATTTAAAATAATTTAATCATTTAATGGAAAATATAAGAATACGTAAATTAATTAATTATGGAGAGGGGAAGAAAATGAGATTTTTGATGTGGAGGGAAGAAGATTTGATAAGATAAGATTTGATTTGATTTTTTGATAAAAGAGGAAATGAAAGGAGATAAGATAGAATTTAAAAAGATAGAAAGATATTTGATTTTTTTTGCTTTAAAGGAAATAAATCCTAAAAAGATGATAGGAATAATAGATGAAATATCTAATTAAATAAATTAATTAGATATGCATGAGTTGCAATTTTAGAAAGAAAGTAAGAAGATATTTTAAAGATTTTATTAATTAAATAAATATTTAATTTATTTAATTAATTTTGGATTGTGATGTTGAAAGATAATTAAATAAATAAAAAATTATTTAATTATAGGAAAATTGATAAATGTCTAATTAAACAATTAACAATAATTATTTAATTAGAGATGATAAATGGACATGAATAATTAAATAAATAGAATTTATTTAATTATAGAAGATTTGATTTTATAAATTAGAATGTTTTTTTTCTAATTTAAGAGCTTGTTGATAAAACAAGATTGAATAACTCAGTTAACTCAACTTTGTGATTTGCTTTTAGCATGATTTTTGCGTGTATGATAATGAAGATTTAATTTTAGAAGATTTGAAAGATTTTTTTTAGGAATTAGAAGATAAGAAAACAAATTAAATAAATAAATTTATTTAATTGTTTGTGCAAGATAGAAGAATAAATAAAATATTTGATTATATTTTATTTTTAGAGACATAGATTTAATTTAAATAAATTTGCATGATTTATTTAAATTTGGAAGAATGTTTTGATTTAATTAAATAATTAAAATTATTTAATTTGTTTAGAAGAATAAAGTTGATTTCAATGAAATTAATTAAATAAATGTAATTTATTCAATTAATGGGAGGAATATAAACCAAATAAATAAATTGATTTATTTATTTATTAATAGAGAAATATCAAGATGAAATAAATATTTAAAATATTTATTTAGACAGAGTCGTGTCACTTTTAAGTGTATACAGAATCCATGTGTAACAATGAACTCAACAAATCAATATCTGGATCCCAAACCAAAATATAGAATCTGTTGTATGAGATGAGGAAGAAATATCTCAACCAAACACCATGAGACAAACATCCATGAAGAAAGTCCAGCAAAAAGATGTATAAATGAACTGTCACATACCAATACATCAACACATGAAGTCTCTCAACATTGTTGATATAACCCAGGCTTGCGATAATAATGATATCATAGATGTCATCAAACCAATGAAAACCAAAGAAATCTATCTCATACTCCATGTCCATGCAAAAGACATACCTCCACACACTCCTAGATCGCTGAATCACCGATGTAAACCATGAAAAATCAGGAAGTGCTATATGATTCCGACTAGGACAACCACTAATCCATGAGGAATCTATGAATATGAAGTCACCAATCAACAAATAGATCGTTGCCATGTCATGAGAAATAGGTGACAAACCCAAAGGTGTAGCACGGATGCCATCAACATTCATCAAAGACAACTCTTGAGTTGCTGGCCCACTAGGAGTGTCCTCCACAGAATCATTATCACCCTCAAGAAAATAATCAACAACTGAATTTTCTGAATTAGTCAACCTTTGATCATCTTCATCTAAAGAATGGTGCATATCATTAATATGTTGAAGATGGAGCTTGGCTTGTTGAGCCAACAACTTGGCTTGCTTTGCCCTCTCTAGCCAACCATCATTCAATATTTAGGACTGCTCTAAATCAACTGCTCCAAAGTGTTTAAAATCAGTCCTAAAGTGAGATGCATCATACAAATTATCATGACCAATGCATACATCTTGTGTACCAACCAAAGTAGAAACAATATCACTCCTTTCCCAATGGTTAGAGGTTGCAATATAATTAGGAAGTGAGGATATATCCCTACTATTCAAAATTAGCATATTAGGACTATATCCTTCATTCTTATCCATGCCTTTGAAGTCTTTAATGTTAGAGTAAACAAACATGCTCTTAATTGTCCCAACCTTTGTCTCATTCTTTAGTGGCTTAAGCACAATGTGTTTACCCATGTGAGTAAACTCTAACACCATCTTGTTGAAGTCTTGGACAAACCTCCCAAGAGATTTCAACCATTGAATACCTAATACCACTTCATTCTCCTTAATGTTGATTTTAATATCAACTACAAACTCAGGATTAGATAAATCCCGCTTCTCATTATGTATGGAGTGGTGTATGTTATGAGTTTATTTGGACTGATTTATTGCTATTGTTCTAAAGTAAACAAATTCAGTCCTCTTGGAAGAAACAACATCAAAATAGCCATTCTTAACCAATGCATCATGTAAGCTATCATTTGGAATCTCATTGTCACCAATTACTCCATGAATAGGGGTTGCAAGTTCATGTAAATGAGAGAGTGTAACGCTGTTGTCCCCAACCAAAGATTCATGACTGATTGTACCTTTTCTTTCATTACCCTGGAAAACTTCTATGCAAGAGCACACTTGCATACACTTGGCAGCCCAATCCTGTAGCATATCAAATATTGAAGTTATGACATCCTTATATACTCAATCAAAGTATCAACATCATAAGGGTGAGGAATCAACATACAAATTGATTCATGTTCCTTTCCTACCGCTGTTATACATTTAGATTGTTGGCAAGTAGAAGTTCCCTACCATCACCTCATGCTTATCTATCTTTTCATGAATGTCTACCATGCTACATTTCTTGTCACCACCATCTATATCACCTGCACCTGCAACTGTAATGGATGTAGCCACATCCACAAAGTGCTCCTTACCACTATCTGTGGGTGTATGCTCATCACTAGTAACTGTCATAGATATCAGGACTATAACTACTGGAGATGAAGACTGTGCTAAGCTCAACTCCACGGTAAGCTCATCTATCTATAACTTTGACTCTTGAAGGGCTGATTGAGCATTCTTCAAAGAGTTTGTGGTGACCTCGAGCTCATAGGTGAGCTTATCAACCTCCTCTTCCTTTCCCTTCAGTGCATTATAACAGATTCTATCCCACTTGAGAAGATACTCTCGGTCAGATAGTAACTGCAAGTAGTTATTCTTCATTATCCCAAACGCTTCTCTAAGTGTATGAAACTCTACAAGGGAAAGTCCACTATCACCATGCTCATCTATCTCAGGAGTACTCCAACAATAAATTGCCAACATCTGCCGGGCAACATCAAAATGCTCTAAGGCTGTAGAAATCATACTATCACTAACCTTCAATTGCCCTACCAAATGATGATACCCTGTGACAAATCATTACTACACATCTTCTGATTTGTTATCAACACTATGATAAGAGGTTGATTCATCACCACTCATTGTTTGATACCCATCATCATGTGAGCCATTAGCATTGTACACTTCCTCAACGAAGGTACTGCTGTTATGTACCACACGAGATGGCTCCAATGACATAATATAAGCTATTGATTGGACACAATCATTGCACACTTCTTCCCCATCACCAACAAGCAGATTTTTTGATTCGTTCACATCTTCTAAGGTCTGATTTGCAAAATCAGACTTGCTGTAGCTTGAATCAGCATCACATAATTCATTTTTAACACTCAGATCTTGAGTGTCAATGTTAGGGAACTCCACACATCCATCATCCTCACAAGGAATGGCTGCTATCTCATGAGTAAGCTCGACATTATGACTGCTGTCATAAAACGGAAAATCAGGAGCTACATCATACTTATCTATAGTGTCCTCAAGGATCTCAACTGAGACTTCATCCTTTGCTAACTGACCATTACCAAGTGCTGGTTCAAGAGGTATCTCCAAAGGAAAATTAAGTGTATCATGTGCCATAACCTCTATCCCATGGCTGCAAGGTAAATCAGCATGTGTATAAGTCTCCTTAACCTCTATGACTTCATCACGGGATCCTCTTTGTCCTTCCAGATGATGTGACTCATGAACCCCAACATCTTCATGTAACATGTGCATCTCCAAATATGCCTCCTGCATAGGCTTAAGTGTAAGATGAGTGTCTAGTTTATGTATCCACTCTCTAGCACTGATCCTTCCACTTCCATCAAAAGGAGTGATACTAAGTTTGCTCAAGGCTTGTTTAAGATCCTTATTCTACGATTTTGGACCACGGTTCTTTCTTGATCTCCTCTCTTCTCTACACTGGCTCATGTATTGATTGAAGGTTAGGTCCTCCCTAACATGCTGTGGCAAAAGAGCATATTCCTGGTGCATTGTCATGACATTATCTGTAAAAATGACCTCATGCTGATCAGGTTCAACTGCTTCTTCTTCCCGTGGCAAGAAGTTAGGCCTCATTGGCCAATCTACACCATGTGTGGGACCTCTAATAGTGTTAGATACCTCTGCATGATTGGCTCTAGCTCCTGTATTTAAATTCTGTAATGTGGTTGTGAGATGCTGAAGGACATTGGCAATTTGTTGTTGCCCTGCTGCAAAGCCTCTCATAATATCTCAGGCCTCATGTGCCTCATGATCTGCATCACGGTCTGGACTATTACTCCTCCTGTCACCCATACTACTGGTCTTAACTACACTTCTGGGCTGTCTAGCGGCAACTGCAACTGAAAATGTGTCATGTTATGATAAAACTAACATTCAATCACAAGTACTAACATGCAACAATTGATACCACACATGCCACCATTGAGCATTGACATGCAACCATTAAAACTGACATGCAAGTGCTGATCACTAACATACAACCCTCAAAATCAACATGCAAACATCTGGGTAGTCTCAAAACTTACATGCAAGTATTGGGTACTAACATGCAACTGAAAATTCTAATATGAACTTCTGCACAAGGCTTAGCAATTCCAACAGGTTGGCAGGAAAACCTGCTCTGATACCACTGTAATGATCCACTTATTTTTTTAAATTTTATTTTATAAATGTAGCAGCAACAAACACATACATATGGAAAATTCAAACACAAAACCACAGATACACATATGCTGGAACAAGAACTTTATTATTTGATATCTCCCAATGAGTCTTTGTATAGAAATGAAGTGCAAACACTGAAAATATGAAATGAACAACAATCTGATATAATTTCCGTCTGCCAGAAATGAGTGTTGGAAACACTAAAAACCTCACCAAATCCCCTCCAGGACTCCAAATGATGTCAAGTAAGTTGCAAATGCTTCCTCTAGCCTGGGCGCCCAAACTCCACTGACGAAACTCTGGCAAAAGTGGGAGATTTATTTATGCACGAACTCCAATGCAGCTCCCAGCATCGTCGTACCATCTAGGGAGGGCGAATTCTTCTAGAAAATCATAGACTCCATTAAATGTTCTAAAAATGTAGGCAAATGGTCGCTTGGGGATGAGAATCAGATGGGTCAAATACTCAGAATGACCTTGGTCTTTGATTTCTCTCCACAAGCAAAACTTCGTTTCAGCCTGTCAAAACCAGCAACGCCCGAATGGTGCAAATACTCTAAAATTTTACTGAAATCCTTCAATATGCACTTGTGCAACCTTGGTGTGAAGCTGCTTTTGAATGATCAGCTAGGGATTATCTCTCAAATCCGAAATTGATGTTAACTATGAGGGTTTTCGTCCTCAAAGCCCTGGGATCAATGGACAAACCAACATCATACAATATCAACAAATATTCAACATAATGAAAAGAGAAGCCCTCACATCATTTTATATTTTCTTTCTTGAAAACTTTGGGAAATTTCCCCAATATGGGCGCCACACATGAGAGGAAACGTTCTTTTAAAAAAATTAGAAAAAAACATTTATTTCAATCATTTTCTAATCTTTATTTTTTCACTTTTCCCTAAGATTAGAAAAAAATATTTTATTTTTTTTCTTTTCTAACTTTCCATAGGATTAGAAAAAAATACTTTATTTCCTTTCTTTTTCTAACTTTCCATGGGATTAGGAAAAAACACTTTATTTCATTTATTTTTTCCACTTTTCCTAGACGTTCCCCTTTGGCATAAATAATTAATTTATTTTTAAATACTCACATGGTCCCCCTTTTAAAACAACTTTAAGTTGTGTCTCCTGAGCATAGGGGTACAATTTAACTTTATAATATTTAATTATGTCAAAGTTGCCTTTTTATAAATAAAATAATAAAGTGCCCATATTATATTATTTTTGTCCATCCCAAGCAAGGATTGCCAAGGAAGAACTCAACGCCATACTCTGCCATAGATCATGCTGCCAGAAATAATACTTACTAAAAATAGTAAGCTTAAGAAAGTCCTTGGATGCCAATGCATGTCATATCACCCTGAAGCTTTTTGAAAACTCAAAAGGAATCCAATAATCAAACTGCCATACACTGACAAATAGTACTCACTAAAAATAGTAAGCTCAAGAAAGTCCTCGGATGCCAATGTATGTCATATCACCCTGAAGCTCTCTGAAAACCCAGAAGGAATCCGATAATCAAATTGTCATACACTGACAAACAGATCCCCAAAAGCTTAGAAGAGATCACCACACAGTTGGAAACCCTAATTATTGCCTCCGACTAGCCTATGGGCCTTCGAAATAGGCTAACGGTCAATCCTGCATATCATTGATGAGAAGAGGACATTACACAATTGCAGCACCCTTTTATCCATTAAAAAAATATAATATTATCATGTTTATGGGCTTTCAAAAGTCAAAACAGAAAAACAGAAATCAAAGTCAAGTAGCACTCAAAAAAACACTCTAATGTGAATTAAAGTTCATTATGATCCCAACGCTTCACAGGGGCAATTGGTTTAGGACATAGTTCTAAATCATGGTTGCCAAATGTGTGTTAATCGGTTCCAGCTCTTGAAAGCAGGTTAACAAACGGTTCAAGAACTCTAATCATATTGATTTCCTGCCCACCAAGAGCATACCTCTTTCATTTATTGTCACAAATTGCCACTTTTAACAAAGTAGTCCATCCTTGAAGCAATGGGAATGGTTGGGCACAAACTTGATTGCAGTGGGACAGAGGTTTCATATGCACATATTTCCATCTTTTGTGACCATATTTGGAGAATACCCAAAGTGAAGGCCACCTTCCCAATGTTGTGACAAAATTTTCTTTCATTCTATAGCATGTCATGCAACACACAATTTGTATCTGGTACATACCCTTCCTTCTTCATTTGCATATGCAATGCATGTAACAATGAATATATCTCTTCAGTGTTTGGGTGTGATCTGTCCCCCTTAATGAATGTGTGAACACTGTTCTTAACTTCAACCCAACTACATCCTGGTTCCTTTTTCACTCTCCTTTCTCTCATCATCTTTCTTACATTAGCTACATCCTCCCACTGGTTGGCTGTAGCATAAAGGTTTGAAAGTAGAACATATGTTGCATGGTCTTCTGGTTCCAGCCTAAGAGCAAAGCCTGCTGCACGTCTACCTATATCAACATTGCAATGGAGTTTGCATGCACTGAGCAATGTCTTCCATACCAGAGCATTAGGTTCAAATGGAATTGAATTGATAAAGGCCTCAGCCTCATCCAAGTGCCCAGATCGTCCTAGCAGATCAACCATGCAAACATAGTGTTCTACTCCTGGTTTAATGCCATGATCTCCATTCATGGACTCAAACAAATTGCGTCCCTTATCCACAAATCCTATATGACTACATGCAAAAAGGACACTGACAAACGTAATTTCATTCGGTTTGATCCCTAGTGGCTGCATTTCTTCAAAGATTTGAATGGCCTCGTTTCCACATCCATGCTGTGCGTATGCGGCAATCATTGCATTCCAAGGCACCACATCCTCCTTAGGGTATGTGTTGAAGACTTTCCGTGCAATCTCTATGCTACCACATTTTGCATACATGTCAACAAGTGCACAGCCCACAACAGCTTCTGGCGTAATATTACTCTTGATTATGAGTGTGTGAACTTTCTGACCCCTTTCTAAAGCTGCTAGGCTAGCACATGCCCTGAGTACACTGCCAAAAGTAGATATGTCTGGTTTCAAATTGATGCATTGCATTTTGTATAATAATATCAGGGCTTCTTCTCCATGGTCATTTTGAGCATAGCCTGCTATAATTGCATTCCATGAGACAGTATCTTGTTCCAACATTCCTTCAAACAGTTTCCGTGCATCCTCAATGCTTTTGCATTTAGCGTACATATCAACAAGAGCATTGCCCACAAATATATCCGAGTTAAAACCAACTTTTATAGTATAAGCATGTATCTGCTTTCCTTGTTCTTGAGCTTCTAGGTTAGCACATCCACTCAAAACACTAGCAATGGGAAACTGATTTGGCTTCACTCTGGCCTCTTGCATCTGAGAAAAGATTTTTAGAGCTTCTGCAGAACAACCATTCTGGGAACATCCCACTATCATGGCAGTCCACGAAACGACATCCCTGTCAGGCATAGTTTCAAATACTTTAAGTGCATCCTCCATCCTACCACATTTTGGGTACATGTCAACCAGTGCACTTGCCACAAACATTTCCAACTCAAGACCAGTTTTGATTGCCTGCGCATGAACCTGATTGCCCTGTTCTAGAGCTGGTAAACTTGCACAAGCCTGGAGCACACTGCTGATAGCAAACTGGGTCAATTTCACATTTGATCTTTGCAAGTCACAGTAAAGTTTTAGAGCTGCTTGAACATGGCCATTCTGAGCATACCCAGCAATTAAAGCATTCCATGAAACCACATCTCTCTCAGCCATTTTGTCAAACATTTGGCGTGCATCCTCTATATTACCACATTTTGCATACATGTCAACCAGAGCACCGGCTACAAACAAATCTGAGCCAAACCCTAGTTTTAAAACCTGAGCATGAACCTGATTTCCCTGCTCCTGAGCCTGAATACTGGCACATGACCTAAGAACACTACCAAAACTAAACTCGCTTGGCTTCATATCTGCCTTCTGCATTTGGCTAAATAAATGCAACGCCTTCTTGCCATACCCTTGTTGGGTATACCCTGAAATCATTGCATTCCATGAGACAACAGTTTTCTCAGGCATTTTGTCAAATGCTTGGCGTGCATCAACTAGCTGGCCACATTTGGCATACATGTTGACAATATTTGTGAGCAAAAAAGCATGATTTTGTAGCCCATTTTTAATTATATGTGCGTGGATAGTATTGCCACCTGAAACACTTTTCTTCGCTATGCATTTGTTCAAGAGGCGAGCGTATGTGTGGGAATCAATACAAATGCCACAATGTTCAGTTGCTGTATATTCTGCTTCAATAGCAGCAACAGCAGCAGCAGAGTAACAGCCAACACAAATACTATTAAGATTATTGGTAAACACATAGAGGTGAGATGTTACCAATCGGTGAATACTGCATGGTGCCTTCTTCATATCTTCATTGATAGAATGTATTACAGTGAATCTAGAAACACAAGTTTAACTGAAGAAAAAAGCACGGCTAGTTTATTCCAATAAAACCCAATAAACTTGTTTCATACCACAGTTATTTTGCCCTCAAATTCAAATATATGGATGTATACCACAGAACAGGGTTCCGTGATAACCATGTTACAAAATATCCAGCCTGAACTGTATTAGACTCAGATTATTAGATTTTGGCTGCAAGGATTTTAAGTAAACTGTGTAAGCACTTTTACCACCGATTATAAACCATAATCCATATAGGATGATAAAATAAACTAACCTAAGTCTTCCTCTTATCTCTTGTCGTTCTCTTTTCTTCTCTCCATTTCCTTGGCTTTCTTCCTATTGTCTATCCAGCATTCTGGATGCACATAGAATGAAGGAATTTTTTTTTAATAATGTCCATGAGGCCAAGCAGCTTATGGGACCACCTAATAACAAACCAGTCTATTTGACCGTATTTATTAATTAATTGAAATTCAGAATATAACATGATTTTGAATTTCAATTATGGTAAATATGGTCAAATGTGCATTGAGAATGCTAGATAGACATTGTTGGCTTTCTTTGCTTCTCCTCTTAATTTCTTCTCTTCATTTCTTTGGCTTTCCTTGTCCTATGCTGGCAACATCACTTCCTCATCTCATTTCCATCTTCTTTCCTATTTCCTCCCTATTTTTTGTCAAACCACAAGTTCCTCTGTACTAGGTCTTTCTTTGGTTTTTATCTCCTCTCATTTGTGTTTAAAATTATTACTAGTAATGGGATCAGGGCCTAATTTTGACAGTCGACCTTGCTTGTCAAGCAATTTTTTTATGATAGTTATCTATTCAATGACGCCTTTAAAATACTATGACATATTTTAGTATAAGTATATTATATAAAAAACAAATATATATATCATCATCATAATCCTATATAAATTTTGACAGTTTGTCCAAAATCTCTCCTTTCATGTGATACAATCTTTTTAAAATTTCGATTGTATTTTACAGCAAAAATTCCTAAATACAGCTATACAACTATCAAATTTAAGCCTTGAATGAGATTCATAAGTTTAATTAGGCTAATAGTTTTTTATTATAATAAAATTTGTTAGGGATAGATGATTTTTTTATAGTCAAATCTTTAATTACATGAAAGATAATTCAAAATTTATGCAATTTTTTGAATCAATCATTCGTAGGATGGGAATCACTACAATAACTCTATATTTTTTTACTATAAAACTATGAGAAATTTGTCTGTGATCTATATGTGCACTAATTAATCAAATCTCTTACTCATTTTTATATAATCCCCTATAAAAATCAATACAATCCATGTAAAAACCAAATGCCTTGTAAATGACCTTTTGCATACCACTAATATTTAAGAGATACCCTTACGAATAAGTAATAAAAAAAGAAAAGGTTTGAAGAGCAAGACACATTACAATTAAAAAAGTGGTATAAATTTTGGACAAGAACCATGATTATTGCTATTAAATAAAGGTAAACATTAAGAGTTAAATTGTTCAATGTAAGTTGTACAAAGAACCTTGACATTTTTTCCAACTTGTTACTTATTGTTTGAATATAATTAATGGACATGGAAAGACTACTTTGAAGAAAATGTCTTGTAAATTCAAAAATAAAGAAATCAAAGGTATGTGTCCTTTCATTTTAGAAACAAAAATTTACTTGTTCAAAGCTAATAATCCATAGCAACTTTGAGAAAACATATCATAGGTATTGGTCCTAAGATGTTAATGAAGATGGTTTATGATGGCAAAGGGCATGGCAAGGATGGCCAAGGAATTCTTGAGCTCATTAGGCTGAGGAAAAATCTTAATATGTAATCCTTGGGAATGGTGAAATCAAGATGGTGGTTCAAAAGTTATAATTCATATAACTATTCCAAGTTTGATGCCATTCACTTGGTGAGATCTCAAGGATATTGCATGGATGCATCAAAATTAATCTAATGTTGTGTGAAACTCCAATCCTTATGATTACCAAACTTTTTGGAGAAGGAAAATATGGATTATTTATATGTATGTGTGTAATTTTTAACATTACATACTAAAAGATTAGTTTAGATTTTAAAAATGAATAAAACATGAAATAAAAGAAGAGTATAGTAGTTTGATTTTATTCAAGACAATTTAATGAGATCACATTTAACTACTACCAACATGAAATATAACTATACTACTATTAGACAACCTAACTATATATAGATTTCTAATTTAAATACTGTTAAACTACAATACCTTAATTAAATCTTAGGTATCTTTGTTCAACATAATTGGTTGCTAGGCCAAGGGTAACTTTTGATGTTGTATTTTATAGTTATGTTCTTATCCCTAAAGATGTGGTAAGTATATGGTAATCATGGAAAGAATTGTAGATATTTTCCCTAAAAACAATAAAAAATGTAGCTTCAATCATGATTAATAGACAAATCAATAAAATTCTACCATTTTAGAATAAGTTGTATCAAATCAACAAGTTATTATGCATATTTATAGCCAGATACTTGAATGAAATATAAGTCTATGCTAAATAAGACAAATTTAGTAGTATTACACATTACCTAACTTGTAAATAATCATGAAGATAATGTAAACAAGGGCCACATTGTGGGAAGTTTGTGTTGATGATAAATGTGTGTTGACTGCTACATGAAGAGCTAATAGGCGAAGCCAACATAGAATGCATATCCCATTTGTTGTTGCTTTTATTTTTTTAATGAAGACACAAGTTTGAGGGTCTTGGTTGTGAATGTGTCTTGCATGCAAAGCATCAGGCGGCTAATGAGCAACAAATGAACATTTTGGGCTAGGTAAGGTGTCTATAGAAGTTATGACGTACACAAGAATGTTATGACTACCACTCCTTGATGTCATCAAATTCCCTTATCAAGACTATGATGCAAGAGCATCCCAAGGTGTGAGAGCAATCTTGCATCAACCAAGAATATCGTGCTTTCACTTTGTTTGTTTATAGGTTTCCAATTATTAGTCAATCATAGAAGATGTCATCGTATACCATCACATTCGCATATCTAGCCTTGCGGTTTGGAGAATATGTCATAATAGGATACTTTATGTCATATCCAAATTTTAAGAGATTTAGAGCACCGCATGTGTAACTTGGTTTTTGAACCTTTACTGGGTTGATAAGATTACATGGTTCATTGTCCATAACTTACGTCAAGTTTCTAAAAGTTTGCACCATCAAATGAATATATATGGAGGTACATGGGACCCAAGAGAGATGATGGTGAGCACTACATAAAGACCCTTTATTTTGTTATCGACACACTTAAATGGAAATGTCCATCTTCACTCTTCGTTGACTACATGTTTCATTGAGCTTTGGCCCACCTTGTGGCCGATGCAAAATCATTCTAAGGCTTGGGATTTTTGTATACACACTACTCGCAATCATTTAAATGTGATCAAGAGGAAATCAAGGAAGACGTTAGAGGAAATAGTGCAAGCATAAGGATGAGAGTTTAAAATGGAGATTGATATTGATAATGATAACACATATGTTGATAGTGCGGTATGTGGGAATGTATTGAACTTTATTTGAATGTTGTAATTTCATCTTTAGTATTCAAACAACTACAACCTAGCATGTAGGAATCCCATTGTGATAGATTGTAATCATTCAAGACTATGAAATCAATAAAGTGCATGTTACTATTTCATTAAATTTCTATTGTATTTGTTGTGTGTTTGATTTTTACTACATGGTTGGACCATCCTTCACTAGATCCTCCATCCCTGTATGCATCAAGGATAGAATCATTGTAAGGTTTGAGATTACTATATACACATTGCTCACAATCATTTGAAGGCATCGCAAAGGAGTCAAGAAGTAGGAGTGACAAGGGAGTTAGTTGGTAGTTGAGAGTTGAGAGTTGGGGGAATGAGAGTAAAGACTTGAAGAAGAGAGTGAAAATTCCACAGGGAAGACAATTACTAGAAGTTTGACATATGGGAATATATTGCAATATCATTCTAATGTAATAATTTCATATTCTATAATGAAGCAACTATGGGCTAGCATGTAAGGAGCCCATTGTAGTAGATTGTAACCCATTTATGACTAAGTAATCAATAAAGTCTGTGTTGTGTTTTATCAAGTTTTGTGTGAAGTGTGAGTTGTTTTCTTCAACTTCATGGTTGGAAAATCCATCATTGGATCCTCCATCCATAACTACACAAAGTGGTATTAAAGTGAAGGTTTAGAATCATAAGGGTGGAAGAGAGTGAGAGAGGAAGTTTCTGTCTATTGATAGATAATTGAATTTAGGAAGTTTGTGGATAGATCACCAAGGGTTTATAAGTAGGTCATCAAACCTAAGGCAGTCAACAATAGATCTATGAAAGAGAAAAGTTGAGAAGTTGGAGCAAATAGATTGTCGACTGTGAGGTAATTTGTGCAACGCAATTGAGTAAAGGAGGCCATCCTTCAGATAGAGTGTCGACAGTGAGGTAGTCTAGTAGTGTCATACATGGAGAGAGTGTGAGAGGTAAAGAAGAGTTGTGATCAAGGTGGATAGATCACCGACTAGAGAGGAAATCTACTAGAGAGTTTAGTGGATGTTCTAGGTGAGTGGATAAAAAGCACCAAAATTTGAGGTAATCTATAAGTAAGTATTTTGTGATTTGATTTCAAGATGAGAGAAATCGATGTGAACCCTAGATCTAAGGTTAATAATATGAAGAAAGGACCCCTAGGAAATAAATTTCAATTGTTTGATTTGATGCTGGTTGAAGTAACCAGTAGAATCAAAAGGTTGCAGAGATATGAGCCTAGAAAACTAGTTTTGGATGTGAATAAGAATAAAGGAAAAAAGGATAAAAGAGTGTAGATATGTGATAAAAGATCTTGAAATATTGATTTAGGGGTTTGTAGAAATAAAAGAATATCAAGATGAGTTTTGGGAGGATGATGTTGCAGAAGAAGATCTAGATAAGCTATGGGATGATGCTATTATAGAAAGGTAGGAAATTATATTCTCGCATAACAAAGAATCTTGAGAAACTAGTGGCAAGCTTTGAAGTAAAGGATAATGGGAAAACAAAGAATAATTTAGTTGGAGGAGAATATACAGAGGATGAAGACATGGAAGACATTTTGGCCTGGCTAGAGGAAGGTGAGGAAATGGATTATTGGGATGACCAAGACATTTATGTGGGAGACATAATAAGCGAAGAAGATGTGAGAGGTATGGATTGTGAACAGGTTAGTAATGCCTTTGAGGTTAGATTGGAAAGTTTGAAGATTGATGATGATGAAACTAAGTAAAAAAAAACACTTGTGTAAGGTATAAATTGAGTGACAAGTGGCCTAAATAGAGAATGTGATACACTGGAAGTGGTGATAAGATTGGACAAGATAAAACAAGTGTAGCTATAGGAATAGAACAAAATACAAGAATGATACTAAGTGAGATTGAAAAAAATTATAGAAAGATAGAAGAGGAAACAAGTAAATTCAACAACATGAGGAAGATAAGATCAAGGATGTAGTGATGGTAGTTGAAGAAAAAAGATAATGTGGTCACATAGAGGAGAAATATGAACTTGTGGTAGGGTATGAGGAGTCTAGAGTTTAAATTGAAGACACTATGGAAGAAAGAATGTAGATAGGGAGTACAAAGGGAGAAGCAACACATTTTGTGGTGGAAGAAAATGAGTCAAATATAGGTTAGAATACATTATGTAGAGTTGTTGAGGATGAAGTACTAAGAGAAAGAGAGATACAAGAGAATCATATGTGGTGCAATGGGATTTGGTCAAATCTAAGAGTATGTGGTAGAGCACGGAGTTAGTGTATAGAAGGTGTAGAGTAGGGGAAGCATGTTTTGAGGTGATTGCAAAGGATTGTGGATGGCTAGTGAAAAGAAATGAATACTTGAAGGATGGATAGAAATGTAGAATATCAAAATTAAATTTGATGAGGATGTTTGACATTTGGAAGGATGAAGATTTCAAGTTCTAGTTGAAGGATAAGATATTTTACTCTGAGTTGAGAAGGAATGATCATGGACAAGGTATAGGAGAAGAGGTAGACAATCGTTTGTATCACTAAGGAAAAGAATGGTAGTGTATACGCCTAAAAATGACACAATTCAACTAAATAAATATTCTAAATATTTATTCCATTCTTCCATCAATTAAATAAATATTCTAAATTTATTTAATCGATTCACTATTCCATAATTAAATAAATTCAATTTATTTAATTAAAATCCCTAAATTCTTCTAATGTCACACAGTTAAATAATCATAAATTATTTAATTAATCCAAAAGTTCTAATTCCAAAAATCCACCTCACACTTACACATCACTTTTCCACCTCACCTTGTCCACCTCATTGGGTTGCACATGTAATTAAATATTTAATTAGCTATTTTCCCCCTCACCCACATGTCCTATTTCTTCTCAAATCAGAAGTCAGTTAACTAATCAATCAAAAGTGTTAACTAACCAGTCAATTGAGTTAATCCCTCAATCAATTCAGTCAATTCCATAATTCATTCTTCCAATTGACTAAGAAAGTTTGTTAACTATTTAGTTAAAAGAGTTAACTCTCCAATCAATGTTGTCAAATCCCCTCTTTCATGATGGAGATGAGACACTTATCATATTTCTACTGGTTGCACATTCTTCAACCATTCTCTGCCATTGATCTTCATATCTCCTCTCAACCGTTGATTCTCATTCTTCTGAGTCTATCAAATAAGCCTCATTCTTCCATTCGATTCATCCAGGCTATTCGTATTGTTACTCTGCAGAATTCTACCCGCATGCCTTTGGCACCCCAATACTATTTGCTTGAGATCACCATTGTTGCTTCGAAGCTCATCTTCTTGGCATATTCATTATCACAACCATTTACTATCGACATCCTACAACACAGCTAAAAGAGTGCACTCTCTGAGGGCCTACTTCATCAACAAAGGACGATTGTAATAGGCGAACAACAAAAGCTTTGAAACAGGGAAGGTTTGCATTGTGTTCTTCATTGCTTCATTTCATTCAATCTTTCTTGTTTTCATTATTTTGTTGATGTTTGGGTTTTATATTATTCATTTGATTAAACCACATTTTACCCTAACATTTTTGGCACCCACTGTGGGGCCTTTGCCCCTTTATCTCATCAAAATCTAAGCTTTTTTAAAGGCAGGTTCCGTACAGGTCACGCACAGTCACGCACAGGTTACTTCGGCACATTTGAACATTTCTGCAGTGCATATACCTATTTCTGCGGTGCTTCTATTATTTCTGCGCATCTGTGCTTTCTTGCTGCGCTTTTGCGCACTGTTACGGTGCTTTTGTTATTATTGCGCATATGTTGATTCTTGCTACGCATATGTCCACTATTCCTACGCATTTGTAATTCCTACGCATCGGTTCATTTTCACGGCGCATTTGAGCACTATTACTATGCATTTGTCTTTTCTGCGCTTATGTGTATTCCTGCTGTGCTTTTACGCGCTGTTGCGGCACATTTGTTCTTACTGCGCTTCTGTTGACTATCTCTGTGCATTTAGTCACTAAAGCTGCGCATCTATAATAAGCTATGGTTTTAGTTCTTTTCTAGGAAAGTTTGCTAATGCTAACCTTTTCGCAGGTGTTCTCTGGAGCTATTTTGCAAGATAGGCTCAGGTTTAGTTCCATATAGTTGCATCTAAATAGTTCACACTTCACTTTCTAAGGGATAGTAAAACTGATGTTCATTCAAATCCTCACCTAGGTCTAATTAGGAAAGAAGTAACTGGATCATTTGTTTCTTGCATTGCATCACTTTCCAAGTTATTGCTATCTGGGATTAAAACCGAACTCACCATTGATTTCGGGGTTAAAATTAAACTACTGCTATCTCATTGGACCAAAACTTCAAAGTTAACTATTTCGTGCTACGAGGATTAAAACTGAATTCACCATTGATTTTTGGGTTAAAATTGAACCACTGCCATCTCGTTGGACCAAAACTTCAAAGTTAACTATTTCGTGCTACGAGGATTAAAACTGAACTCACCATTGCTTTCTGAGGATAAAACTGAACCAATGCTATCTTGCTAAAATCACTTCAAAGTTTTGAGCTTGAGTAGATTAGCCCATTTAGTTTTTCTACTTTTAAATAGGTTGGATAAATCAGTGTTTTCTGTGCTTGATGAATGCCAATAGGCTTATGCTCTCCCCTTTACTGGGTGATCAGAGTGCCAGACTTGTCATTCCATTTGTTTAACCTTTAGGAGGGGCCTGCCCTTGGATGCACGCTTGTCGAAGTGGGAACGACCCTGAGTGGTAACAGGCTAAAGCCAAGCCCTACCAAGCCACTTAAAATAAATTGTGCTTGAGGTGAAAACTTCCTGCAACAAGTGCTGCTATGTTATATCGACGGCCAACCTCCCCCAAAACCCTCTCAGGCACAACCCTTTGAGGCTGGGAGACTCCACAACTGAGAGTAGTGTCGCCGCATGTGTAACCACTTGAACGGTTGCCCGCATTAAATACCTCTTGTTCTAGTGGCCCAAATCCCTTATAATCCATTTCTAGCCTAGGATCTTTGTATTTACTTTTGTTCAGTTTAGTCCAAAATAGAGTCAAAAAAACCACAAAACAATGGAAAACTATAAAATATTCTTTGTTCTTGCTGTGTTTTCTTGCTGTTAATTCATAAAATCAGACCAAGAAGGCCTTTTTAAATCCACAAATACCAAAAAAACACCAGAAAAATCCAAAAATTTTGCCCAAAAAATAGAGCTGTGCATATACTTATTTCTGCTGCGCATTTGTATCGACTTGCTACGCATGCGTGTAGACTTGTTGCGCATTTACAGACTATTGCTGCGCATACTTATTTCACCAGTGCTACGCATATACTGCGACTTACGGCGCATATGTTCATTTCTGTTGCGCATTTATTTCTGCGCATCCACGGCAGTGAGCTTTTGCACTATTTTTGAGGAAGTATTTTTACCTGTTTGGAGCACCCATTTCAGCCTAGCTTCACATTCTGAGATCAGATTCAGCCTTGTAGTCATTCCTCATCCGTTTCACCCAAAGTGTCTCTCTTCCGTCAATCACCCATTCACCTCCTATCAAAGCAAAGTCAGTTTATTCCATACCGGTTTGACATAGATCCTTTTTTCGTATCATTAGTGAATTCATGTAAGCCTAGTAGGTCACAGTACCTTTGCTAGTAGTCTTGTTGAAACAACTAGTCCCTACACAGTAAGACAAGTACCGGCTACCCTTACTAGTGGCTACCGTTGTGTGTCAACTGTCTTACTTGAAGTCATTGAGTGAGAAAATCCTTTGTCCAAATCTTGCCCTAGGTATCCCATTCACAACAGTCTCAGTTGGCACCTTGCCATAATTTCTAATCCTAGTCCACTCCATCCCACATCACCTTGCATGGTCCTTACTTGATCCCAGTACAAAAAGCAAATAGAAATGGCCGACTCGTCCAATCACATCTTTCCACCTTAGGATGGTGACGAAGAAATTTCTCATGAAGAATATGAAGCGCACATCCAAGATAGAAAATTCCAACGCCTAATAGAGAAGGTGCTCCAAGAAGACCCTCATAAGTATTTCCATCATCTTGCTAGCCTTGGAATCAAACTCCCCGCAGACTTTGATATCAATACAATCATGGAAAATGTAGACAATGATCATGAGAGGGGTACAAATGACACAGTCCCGCATGCAAATGATAGAGGAAAGAAACCCATGGATCAAAATGCTCCCATGGAAGCAATGAGGAAGCAACTCGAGAGCCTCACAAAAGAAATATCAGACCTTAAGACGGGTACAAGTACCAAGAACTACTCCTTGGAAGATATAGCACCATACCCCTTTGACAAAAAAATTGGTCATGAAGCCATTCCCCTATCTTAGCTATCAAATACATATACAATGCCCTACATCATTCACTAAAGTCATTGAAATGGGCTTATTCATCGAAAAGGCTATGATCACTAAAGGAGCTATCAAGCTATACAAGGACACACCTACTTCCAATTACACAACGGATAAATCAAAGTTTTGGACCAAGAACAAGAATGTGGTCAATGATGGGGTAGTGGATGCCAAGGCGACAGCTCCCAAGCAACAACCCATATTCACTCTCAAGGGAGAAACAAATAATGGTACACTCAACAAACCACCCTCTCGGGAGCCAAGACCTTGGTTCAGTTCATCCAAGGAGAAAATTCACACCATTGGGGGAGTCTCAAGAGTCTGCACTAAGGAAGTTGTTGGCTAACAATGAAATTTCTCTACCGCCAACAAGTGATTACGAGCCTATAGTCAAACCTCCCTACTGGAAGGACATAGACTATTGTGAATATCATCGAGGAAGGGGGCATACAACTAACAACTGCATCCGCCTCAAACATGTCATACAAGATGTACTAGATCAGAATCAGGGAGGGACACAACAACATACCTCCAATGAATCTCATGTGGCCTACAGGGATCCACTTTTGAATCACAACAGGCCGTATAACAACAACAACAACGGTCACAACAACCACAATGGCAACAACTACAATGGAAACAATAGTAATGACAACAATAATAATCGCAACCGGCCAAATCAGAACAGCGGGACTAGTAATGCCAACTATGCAAGTGTACCATTTGATTACACCATAAACTACATTTTCGAACAAATCCCATAGGTCAATATCATCTCACCCAACCAACAACTAGGACCTAACAGAACTGGTTGTAGTATAATTACCTGCAGTGGTAAAGTCACGCTCAATACCGCCCCTCCAAGGTCGTCACCATCTCCATCCAACTCCCGTCAGTACAATGTCATCGACCAGTTACAGAAAACTCTGGCTCACATTTCTATATTGGAGCTATTGCGTCTATCTCCTTCTCATAAGGAGATTCTTGAGAAAGCCTTAGTGGAAACCACTGTCCCCACTAACCTAGCCCAAGAGAAGTTCTAGACCATGGTAGGCAATCTGACATCCTCCAACTCCATATCATTTATTGAGCAAGATGACCTTTCTGTATCTCAACAACACAACACCCCCTGCACATTGTCGCATTCATACACAAGCACCGCATCAAGAGGGTTCTCATTGATGGGGGTGCTGGTTTAAATATTTGCACACTAAAGCTAGTCCTTGCACTGGGGTTCTCCGAACAGGTAGTTGATCCAAGGAGGAAAATTACCATCAAAGCATATGACGAAGAAGAAAGAACCACAAAGGGAACAGTTGTCCTACCCATTCAAGTGGGACCAGTAATAAAAGATGTGGTGTGTCAAGTCCTTGATCAGGAGCTTGCTTATAATATCCTACTCGGGAGACCATGGATTCATGCCATGAAGGCTGTCCCCTCAACCTATCATCAATGCATTAAGTTCCCGCACAATGGCAAGCAAGTCACCATTCAAGGCGACCCTGACCCCTACCAACACTGCAATTCTTTTCGTGCAAAACCTGAATGTGTCATACCCAACAACAGAGCTTACATTTCCCCTACCTTGCAATAGGACCATACCGCTAAAGCTTCCTCCTCAAAACCCAAAGCACAGAAAGTTACCATAAAAGAAACTAGAGTGGGAGAGTACTCAATTGAGCATAGTCTCAATCTTGCCAAGCTACCTTTGTCTCCTAGATCTTTTGGCCAACCCAGGCATTTTCCAAAGCCATCTGCTCCTCCTGTAACTCTCGCAACTCCCTTTGTAAAATGGGGGACCTTATCTGATGAAATAGAGGAGCGAGATCTCCTGTAATGGCTTTATGTGGAAGAAGAAAACACACCCCAAGATCCGCCAAGACTCCCAACAGAACTCTATGGGTGAGGTGAGACTATTCTGCACAGGATGGGGTATGAAGGACAAGGCCCCATCGGCCTCAGGAAAGAAGGAATCATTGAACCTATACAACCTTCTTCATCCTCATCGGCTAGAAACACAAGTGGCCTAGGATACAAAGGCAAGGGTAAAACCAAGGAAAATGCTTGCCTTGTGGAAACAATCCAAATGCTCCAAATAGACAGTGACACATATTCAGATGATTCAAATGAGTATAAGTGGGACGAGCTAACAGAGCACTCCTACGATGACAAAGAGGTCGACACCATCCAAACTCTTAGCCCCTACCGTGAGGGACAAATGCAACGGAACAGACCACTAGAGTCTGATTTGCCCATCCCTGAGATTATGGCTTTCGAGGAAAGTTTAAATTCCATTGCAATAAACAACTTGGAGGAAAGTACCACCCCGACCACAATCCCCACCAATGCTCCCAACATTTCCATTCATACCATCAATGAATCAGGTCTATCATCTGACTCCCTTCCCCTCTTGCACCCTAAGCTTATTGACTGGGATCTGCAAGGAACTCCCCAACTTGATATGTTCCAAAACGATGATGCTTACATTGATTATATGGAACTTAGAGACCACTTAACCAGGGGAGATCATAAAGCTGGTTTTGCTATTGAACTGAATACCGTGGCTTACTTCGGGGAGGGTGCCAAGCCTTCCAGTCGTAAAAATATCAAGATCAAAAATAGATCTGACAGTGAAAACTGCCTTGCGGTAGTGTCAGATCACAAAACAGTAAAAAGAAAGGACGTATCCGAAGGTGAAAACCCAATTGTGGCACCTAATGATGGAATGCTTGACACTCTCCCTAGTGATATGTACTAGGAAAGGTCACAGATTGTTGTGGAACCAACAGAGCCCGTGAACATTGAAACAGAAGAATAGCCCAAGCTTATCCACTTTGCCAAATCTCTCACACCACCAGAGAAAACTAGGTTTGTACCATTCTTTAAGAAGAAGAGAGGCAACTTTGCTTGGTCGTATGCAGACATGCCAGGTCTAGACCCAAACTTAATTCTACATCATCTGCCATTAGATCCAGGAGTAAAGCCAGTAAAGCAAAAGCTGAGAAAAATGCATCCTCACATAGCACTTTGGGTCAAAGAAGAACTCAAGAAATTGCTGGATGTGGGGTTCATCAGAGCCATAGATTACCCAGAATGGATATCCAACATTGTGCCAGTGTCTAAACCGGATGGCCGAGTTCGACTATGCAATGATTTTTGAGACTTAAACAAAGCATGCTGCAAGGATGACTTTCCATTGCCAAACATCGATATCATAGCCAACCTAACTGCAGGACATACAATGCTATCACTCATGGATGGATTCTCAGGGTATAATCAAATCAAAATAGCACCAGAGGACCAACACAAAACAACTTTTACTTTCCCATGGGGTACCTTTTGCTGGAATGTCATGCCATTTGGGCTGAAAAATGTAGGTGCTACATATCAAAGAGCCATGACTACTATATTTCATGACATGATGCATGTAACTATGGAAGACTATGTCGATGACATCCTAGCAAAATCTCTCACAAGGGACTCACACCTGGATGTATTAGAAAAAGTCTTTCAAAGATTGGACCAATTCCAAGTCAAACTAAACCCTAAGAAATGTGTGTTTGGGGTAACTGCGGGCAAGCTGCTAGGCTTCATCGTGTCGGCAAACGGAATAGAGGTGGACTCGGCCAAGGTCAAAGCTATAATGGATATGCCACCGCCCAAGACTCTAACTCAGTTGAGATCCCTACAGGGTAAGCTGCAGGCCATCTGCAGGTTCATATCACAGCTGGCAGACAAGTGCCAACCTTTCAGCCATCTCCTGCATAAGAACATTCCATTTAGGTGGGATTAGCGGTGTGAAGAAGCATTCAACAAGCTAAAGGAGTACCTTATGAATCCACCCATTCTCATGCCTCCGATCCAAGGAAAACCTCTAATTCTTTACATATCTGCTACACCTACTACTCTTGGAGATCTTCTAGCACAACAAGATTATGAGAACAAGGAAAGAGTTGTATACTACATCAGTCGAACCTTAGTGGGATACGAGTTGCAATACTCACAAGTAGAAAGATCATGTCTCACGGTAGTTTTTGCTTCACAAAAACTCTGTCATTACATGCTCGCACATCCGGTTAAACTCATTGCAAAAATTGACCCACTGAAGTACCTCCTCAGCAAAGCAGCTCTCATAGGTCGCCTAGCAAAATGGCTAATGCTTCTCAGTGAGTATGACATAGAATATGTGGACAGAAAATCCATCAAGGGACAAATCATAGCAGACCAACTAGCAGATGCACCGTTACAAGACAACAAGCCCATGCAGTTTGAATTTCCAGATGAATCCCTATTCAATGTGTCAACATCTTCCTGGAAACTCTACTTTGACGGGTCTTATACACACCATGGATCGGGGGCAGGTATACTGTTTATAACTCCTCAAGGTGACACAATTCTGAAGTCCTACCATTTGTTATTTCCATGCACCAATAACATAGCGGAGTATGAAGCCTTGGTAATTGGTCTCAAGATGGCGATTGAGTGGAAAATCCAAGAACTACATGTCTATGGTGATTCTCAGCTTATCATCAATTAGGTCAACGATGAGTATCAAACCAAAGATGAAAAGCTCATCCCATACAAACAAATGGTTGACGACTTCAAAGAACACTTCGGGACCATCTCCTTCGAGCAAATACCTAGGATTGAGAATAAGGCGGCAAATGTAATGGCTACCATAGCCTCTCTTCTAGAAATACCTGAAAATGAGTCACGGTATGAGTTCTTAGTGGAAACTATCCAGCAACTAGCTTATGATCTTCTTGAGACCCATTCCATCTGCCTTCTAGTCAGATCTGATTCACCTTGGTACGGTAAGACTTACACTTACCTCAAGGACAACATTCTCCCACCGACCTCTCTTCCAACCAAAAGTGAACTTTCATATGACAAAGCTCTCGCTACACCATCATAGCCGATACCCTATACCGATGTGGTCTCGATGGTACTTTGCTCCGTTGTTTAGAACAAGAAGAATCCATAACTGCCTTGCGAGACGTACACGAAGGGATCTGCGGAACACACTCCAGCGGTCCTTCCTTAGCCAAGAAATTCATGCGTTTGGGTTATTACTGGCCAAACATGGAAATGGATTCATATCAGTTCGTCAAAAAGTGCAAACAGTGCCAAATACATGGGAACTTGATCCATGCACTTGCTCAAGAGTTGAGACCTTTAACGACACCCTGGCCCTTTTGCCAGTGGGGACTTGACCTTGTGGGAAAGATTCATCCACCTTCTTCCAACGACCACAAATTCATTATAATTGCCACTGAGTATTTCACAAAGTGGATTGAAGCCGTTCCCCTCACCACCGTCACAGGCAAGCAAATTTCCTCTTTTATCTTGAATTACATTATCTGCAGATATGGCATTCCTTCATCCATTATCACGGATAATGGAAGACCATTCAAAAATCAGGATGTCCAGGAACTCTGTGAGCGTTTCAAAATCCAACATCGCTTCTCCACTCCATACTACCCCCAAGGTAACGGTCAAGCTGAGGCATCGAATAAAACCATCCTGAAAATCCTAAAGAAGACTGTCAATGATGCTGGCCGTGATTGGCATGTCCAACTCAATCCTACTCTGTGGGCCTATAGAACTAGTATACGCACTCCCATAGGTGCTACACCCTACGCCCTTGTCTATGGTTCAGAAGCCATCCTCCCCATTGAGGTCGAACTACCATATCTCAGGGTGTCGTTGAAAGGTCTCATATCAGATGAAGAATACAGAGTCTCCAGGTTACAAGAACTAGAGCTGTTAGAAGAAAGGCGCCAGAAAGCCTTTGATCATCTCAAAGCATATCAACAGATGATGTCAAGAAGCTATAACCACAAGGTTCGCCCAAGATGCTTTAAGGTTGGGGACCTCGTTCTCAAAGAGAATCCTCACAATCAACAAGATAGAGAAAGGAAAGGCAAGTTCAAACCTAACTGGCTTGGGCCCTATGTGATTGTAGCTGCTTACGGATTGGGGGCATATCAGTTGGCAACATCAGAGGGTGAGCTGTTCAAGGATCCAATCAACAGCATGCACCTTCATCGGTTCTATACCTAGGAGAACCCCAATGCAAGGGGGCACAAAATTACAAAAAAGATCAAAAATGGAAAAACAACAAAAAAATAAAAAATGGAAAAACAACAAAAAAATTAGAAAAAATAGAAAGCATACAAAAAAATCCTCCTTTGGTGAAAACCTGGCAAACAAGCGCCTTGGATAGGTAGCATGATGAAAACCTGGCAAACAGGCGTCGTGTTTACTTTCTAGCTTCTCGTACAAATAAAAGCAAGTGATGAAAACCTGGTAAACAGGCGTTACTTGGGATAAACCGCCTTCTCCATCTTTGGGAATCCAATCACCTTGAGTCCATTCTTCCTTTGCTCATTTTCCATTCGACCCATATCTGTCCCATAATAAACACCTGGCAGTTACCTATCATGGCTTGATAACTCTCCCTCTTTGTGGCCTTGTCAACCAAGGTTTTGTCCCATATCATCTCTTCAGTATGAGCCTAGCATGGTGTCTCTTGTTGGTTGCCATGGTCCAAGTCCGTGAACTACGTTGCCTCTGCGCCGTCACGTAGGCAAGACCATTATTCCAATGCACCCCCGAGGCTTCCATTTGTCCCATCCATTCCATATCTTGTCCCTCTATCAATCTGAGTCTGTCTCCACTTTCTCTCACCTAGGTCTTAGGTACGTTAGGGTTTACCCTGAACTACGTTTCCTCTGCATCATCACGTAGGCAAGGCCATTTAGCAATGCGCCCCCGAGGCACTAGGTCAGTCCCTTAGGGTCTGTTTCCCCAATAAGGATCGTGCAATCTTCTCACCAAACATGCAAATGCAAGCAGAACCCACGCTTCAAGTAGAAATCTTGACTATGAACATCTTAACCCATCTAAAGCAAAGCAAACACCCAAGGTCTTCTAACTGATTCTATCTAAATTACAGCAACGAAAACACATCTAAATGCACGAATGTTTTGTGGATCAAAATCATGGTTATGTTACAGAGTCTTGATTTTTGCTATCATGTCTTTCTATGCTACTCAAGGATGCCAAAAGCTAGAGATGCTATGATGGGGGCATGATTATTTTCTTTGTTTGTTGTTTGTGGATTAATCTTTAGTAATGTGAAGCCTTGTCTAAAGACATGATCAACAAAAGATCATCGAGGACATCAAAGGTCTAACATGAATGGGGGCAATCCTTGTTTGTTGATATGCAAGAAGTACTCAAGTCATCTCGGTTCAATTATACCTTGATGCTTGTATTAACTTGCTAAATCAAAATCCATGTAAGCAGTACTTAGGTCATCTCGGTTCAATTATACCTAGATGCTTGTATTAACTTACAACATTTCAGAAAAAAGTACCAAAAAAATAAATTGCCCAATGATGAAATAAAGCACTCCAATAGCAAAGCATCCATCCTATATCCATTTATACATCCATACCATACCCCATGCAATAAAGATCCAACAATGCAGAGTATCAATACAAATAAAAGCTTGTGAGTCCTTCTATCGAGTCTTTCTTCTATCAATCAGATTTCTATCTATCATCATATCTTTCATCCTTGTCCAGTCAGTCTGAGCAATGATCCAAATGTAAGGTCCATCCTTAATCCATACCAATCAAGTCAAGTCAATCTTGCACAAATGATCCAATCACAATCAAGGTTCTTGATCTTTGTCTGGTCGTAAACCAACTCGATTAGTTAATCAATCAATTGTCTTATACAAGATGTTGCATTGTCGAAATCAGACCAACACATGTGTCTTACATGACATGCTCCATTTCCTAAAACCAGACATTATCCTTCATGTTTACTCTAGGGATCTATCATTCCCCGCCATGACAACACGCCTGCTGTGTTGGTCTAGGGATATATCATTCCCCGCCATGACAACACTGTCGTATATCGTTATCAGTATATCATTGGTTTACTGCTCGACAGGGGCAATACCTTTTTTGTTCTTGTATCATTTGTGCATACTTGCTCGCTTGCTTGTGTATGTTATCATTTTCTCTTGCATCACGTATCGTTCGGCTCTTTCTTCACCCATTTTCTTCAAACATAACCTTCTTCATCGTGAGATTGTCTGTCTCACGCCTTCTGCCTTCTCCGCGTCCAAACTCTCGAGGGGGCATCCTATCGTCAAACTTGTACCAGGGGCAAACTGGGGCATGTATCATTATGAGACTATTTATTCTTTGAAGCAACACTATAAACAGCATGGCATCAAAGAGGGGCAAAATGTATACGCCTAAAAATGACACGATTCAACTAAATAAATATTCTAAATATTTATTCCATTCTTCCATCAATTAAATAAATATTCTAAATTTATTTAATCGATTCACTATTCCATAATTAAATAAATTCAATTTATTTAATTAAAATCCCTAAATTCTTCTAATGTCACACAATTAAATAATCATAAATTATTTAATTAATCCAAAAGTTCTAATTCCAAAAATCCACCTCACACTTACACATCACTTTTCCACCTCACCTTGTCCACCTCATCGGGTTGCACATGTAATTAAATATATTAAATATTTAATTACCTATTTTCCCCCTCACCCACATGTCCTATTTCTTCTCAAATCAGAAGTTAGTTAACTAATCAATCAAAAGTGTTAACTAACCAGTCAATTGAGTTAATCCCTCAATCAATTCAGTCAATTCCATAATTCATTCTTCCAACTGACTAATCAAGTTTGTTAACTATTCAGTTAAAAGAGTTAACTCTCCAATCAATGTTGTGAAATCCCCTCTTTCATGATGGAGATGAGACACTTGTCATATTTCTATTGGTTGCACATTCCTCAACCATTCTCTGCCATTGATCTTCATATCTCCTCTCAACCGTTGATTCTCATGCTTCTGAGTCTAAAAGAAGCCTCATTCTTCCATTCGATTCATCCAGGCTATTCGTATTGTTACTCTGCAAAATTCTACCTGCGCGCCTTTGGCACCCCAATACTATTTGCTTGATATCACCATTGTTGCTTTGAAGCTCATCTTCTTGGCATATCCATTATCACAACCATTTACTACCGACATCCTACAACACAGCTAAAAGAGTGCACTCACTGAGGGCTTACTTCATCAGCAAAGGACGATTGTAATAGGCGAACAACAGAAGCTTTGAAACAGGGAAGGTTTGCACTGTATTGTTCATTGCCTCATTCCATTTAATCTTTCTTGTTTTCATTATTCTGTTGATGTTTGGGTTTAGTATTGTTCATTTGATTAAACCGCATTTTACCCTAACAGGTAGTATGGAGGTAACAAAGTAAAAATGAAGTTGAAGTCAGATATGAGGTTGGTATCAATGATAACTTTAAGAAAACCCCCTAAAAAAAGATATAAAATCCTGTCAAATCCTAGCCGAAGACAATAATTTTTTGGCAAATGTATGCCTATTGTGGGCGAAAAATTTGTGGCAATTTTTTTCAAATTTGTTCACATTGTTGGCTTTTCCTAGAAAATTATAGATTTCTTTTTTAGAAATAAAGTAATTCTTTCAGAAAATTTATAGATATATCAAAAAACAATTAAGTTAGATGGTGAATTATAAATATATTCAAAATATAAAATGAATTAATTGGTGAATTTGCCGATGATTTAAAAAATCATAATGTGTATGGTGGAAATATTATACGCTAAATAATAATCTTTACATCATCCGATGAACGTAGATCAATGGCTTAAGTTCTATTCTGGGCCCAAGTTCTAACTGTGTATAGGTAAAAATTAGATTAACAAAGATCAAGCAATGACAATAAAATCCAATCCTATAACCTTCAAGAGATCGATCTAAACAATAACCAAATCAATGTAAATCGAAAACAAAGAAAGCTATCACCTAGATTGTATAGATCCCTTGGTTCTTTGTGGATTGTTCAATGAATTGCATAAACATGTTGCAACAAGCAGTTGTAGGATAATATGCTCAAAGATATGATGTGCTCAATGATGCGAGAATGCTTAAAGCGCTATTACGAATGCCCAAAGCTTAAATGATCGAAGATGATTTTTGATGCAATGAAGTGGGTATATATAGGTTTTAGGAGAAGATCGACCAATAGTGGAGATAAATCAATGAGATCATGATGAACGTGCACACGACAAGTGTCCACGCAAAAATGTGCTTTGTTGAGTTAACTACTTGCTTAGATAAAGATAGAATTTGATTTCATAAATTTAGAATGTTTTTTTCTAATTTATTAGTTAATTGATAAAAATAAGATTAAAAAGCCAATTAACTCAACTTTAGATTTTGCTTTTTGACATGCTAAAAATAAGATTGATTGTGCACATAGAAGAAAAGATTATTTTAAGAGGATTTGAAAGATAAAAAATAAATTAAATACATAAATTTATTTAATTTATCTTGCATGATGGAAGAAAGGATAAGATATGAAGATTAAAATAAATTAAACAAATAAATTGATTTAATTTATTTTGCATGATAGAGGAATATAAATAAAATATTAGTTTTATTTATTTTTAGAAGATAAAGTCAACTTAAATAAATTTGAACAATTTATTTAAATTTTTGGAAGAATAATTAGTTAATTAAATAATTAAAATTAATTATGGATAAGAGGAATTAGAATGATGAATTAATTAAATAATTGGATTTATTTAATTAATGAGGATTTGAGGAATTTGAAAGGGAAATGATTTAATTAAATAATTAAAATTATTTAATTTGGAAGAATAAAGTGGAATTTAATGAAATTAATTAAATAAATAGAATTTATTCAATTAATGTTTGGGATTAGGGGAATTAAAAAAAATTGATGAAATTAATTAAATAAACAAGTTATTTAATTAATGTTTGATGCAAGTGATTTAGACGAATTTGATGTATGCAAGGTGGATTATGCAAATGTCATTTTTAGGTGTCTACATTTTGCCCCTCTTTGATACAATGCAGTTTACAATGTTGTTTCAAAGAAAATAGTGATGAGGATATGATTTTACAACTATGCCCCAGTGTAACTGGTGTAGGATGCCCCCTTGAGAGGAAAGATAGGGAAGTGACAGAAGGACTGGGTTGACTCGTGATTAGAAGAATGAGAGTGATGCGACAGAAACATGCTTAGAAGGACTAGATTGGATGATGGAAGCTGACACGATGAAGAAATAAGGCTGACACGAAGAAAAATTGGATAATGGGAGGGAAGAATTAGCGTTGGGACTCTATAAATAGGGCCCAAAGGGTCACTTTCAACTCATTTGCACACTCAGAGTTTAGGATTTTCAGAGCGATTTGTCATCTTGTGCTTAGTTGAAAGCTCAAAGCCTTAGAGGAGTTTCAACTGTAGAGATGTCGATTCCACTTGACAAACACCGATGCGAGTGCGTTAGGAACTACGGGTAGCTGGCGGGAGCAACAGTAGCAGTATGTACCCTAAAACTTGTCCTTAGGTGCATTTATGAGCGCATTTAATGAGGTAGAAAAATATTTTAGCCTAAGACGAGCCATTAGGGAAAATGCACCTATGGTGCTTAATTATGCGCCTTTGGTAAATTGAAGCGCCTATGGGGTGTGCAACCGTGCCTTTGATAGGTTAAAACTAGGTCTAGGGTTTTGAAGCACCTTTGGAGGATAGTAATGCACCTTTGGCGGATAGTAATGAGCCTTTGGCGCGGTTAAAATGTGCTTATGCAGTGCAGTGATGTGCCTATGATGCACAATAATGCACGTTTGGCAAGTTGAAGCGCCTTTGGTGCATATAGGGTTTTGACCAGTTTGACGAAGTGGGATAGGTTTGACTTAGGTTGACTTGGATTGACTAGGGTTTGACTTAGGTGTTTTCAGTGTTTTACCTAGTGGTTGACGTAGTTTGAGTTCATATGACTAGGATTGTACTTAGATTTTGCAAAGTGTTTTGACTAAGTCATGTGCAAAGGATAACAAGTTGAACTTGTATGGATGCAGGTCATTCTACAACCTTTGATATCTAGGGAGTGACACTTCATCGATGTGACCATGGTGGCCAATCTAGAGTGGGAGGAGGTCTTTCTAGAGGTGATGGGTTAATGACATGTGGTCCACATGACACCAATTTGAGCATATTTATCTTTGATGACTGCACTGGTGGAGCGATGACATAATGAGCATAACTCCTTATTCCTGACTGGAGAGGCGACCATTACATTAGAGGATGTGTGGCGCATACTCAGGATCCCCATTTATGGCACACAAGTTGACTATGACATAGATCAGGGTGAGGAGGCACTCAGGGATGTATTTATGACTCCTGACTTAGGTGTTGAGGAGCATGAGATCCGATGGGGACGGGTTCGCAAGCTATGCGACAGGATACAATATATTATTGTTGCATTGATTGGTGGCTTCTTGGTACCTGACATACGCTCTAGGGGACTCTTAGTTGGATGGGGGACTATCTTGGAGTGTATGTTTACATATGGCATTAGATATGCATTGGGGCCCTATGTTTTGGGGGAGCTATATCATGACCTACATGACTGTACATATAGGTATGGTACAAGTTTGTCTGTGAGAGTTACATTGCTTCACATTTGAGCATGGGAGCATATTCCTATTATGAGGCCTATCTCTCCTCTCCATTGGGAGGCTGGCGAGTCATTTGTGCATCTATATGATGGTGCGCTAACACAGAGGCAACTGGGTGCTCTGGCATAGTGGAGGCGCCAGATCGATGAGCTTGATACCTTTGTATGGAGACCATGGCGAGACTGTGAGTCATGGGAAGATGATGCTGAGCAACTTGTTTATTGCAGACATGCGAGATACTTATTCAGCTGCAGTGTATATACGATTGAGAGATATTTACCAGAGCGTGTACTATGCCAGTTTGGACTGCCCCAATCAGAGCTTGTGGGCGATGCTATTTATGCCAAGACTCGAAGGGAGGTGGTAGATTGGGGACCAGAGATAGTGTCAGTAATAGTGCTAACAAAGCTTAGGGGCCTTGCTCCAGTGGTCTAGGATTGGATACTAGGAGAGGCAGATCCTAGTACGACACCAGATTATGATGCCTATTGGTTATAGCATAGACCTGTGGGTTTTACAGTACTAGGAGTTGCAGGCATTGTTGGAGAGGTGGCGGGGAGAGGCCAGGAGGCGAGAGCTTGCTAAGTGGCACGATAGAGGAGGAGATAGGTGCAGGTGGAGTTGGTAATACCAGCATAGGTGTAGGTACCTGGTCATGATGGAGGACAGGATGAGCAGGACCAGCCCAATGTACAGATGGTAGATGTGGGAGTACCCTAGTAGGCAGAGACAAAGATTGAGCAGCTACGACGACTCTTGCAAGAGGAGACCGCACAACATACGCAGCTTGAGCTCAGATTTCTCAGATTACAGAGGGAGAGAGACACTACTAGAGTGGAGGCTCAATAGGCACATGCACAGTTACAGGTGTAGGCTGTGCCAGCACCAACAACAGCTCCCGTGGATGATAGGACAATGGCGAGAATGATAGCTGAGAGGGATGCCGCTGTGTAGGCCAGATTAGGTGCAAAGACCACCCTACAAAGGATGATTAGGGAGAGAGACATGACCTGAGTTGCCTTGGGATTTGATTAGGCTACTTTGATGCTGGTTGGGGAGTTGACTCGCGTGTAGGGTGAGTTAGCAGCAGTAGCCAGGGAGGCTGAGTACTATAGAGGGTTGTACTATGGAGTTGTGCCTGCAGAGTAGAGACATCCTAGCTTCCGAGAGAGGAGCAGATCTGGTGTGTCAACCTCTCGTCAGTCAGGATCTTCCATTATGGGGTCTTCGAGGAGGTCACTATTAGGAGGACCACCACTTGGTACAGGTGGATGACAGGGACACCAGCTTGCCGAGAGCTCTTCACATAGTCACGGCTAGAGCATTTTGTACACATATGTTGTATCATTTTTGTATAAGTGATGTATTTATTTTGACTATGATGCTTGTGAGCATTTGATGTATATTTTGATGGCTCATGATAGCCCTTGTTATGCTATATCATTCATTTTTGATGTATATGAGACATGATTTATTTTGATGACCTTGATGAGATATATATGAGATATAATATGATGTTCTATGATTCATGAGGATGTTATGAATGTGATGACATATACTATGATTATGGATTCATGTGATGTTTTATATGTTATGGATGTATGATAATGTATATGCTTGTAGATGTATGGATGAGATGATAGATATTAGGATCATGGATTTATGTGATGATATACTATGCTGTTTTATGATCATGATGCCTAACATGTATGCTTTTGCAGGTTTGAAGAAAAGAAATGTTGATGTTTGCATGGATAGAAGAAAGAAGAAAGAATAGAGAGAATGATGAAAATTGATTGATCTTTGTATGAAAACTATATTTTAATTTTTTGGATATATGGATGGATGGATGGATAGGTAGTTGCAATGGTTATGCTTTAAATATATAAAGAGCAATCCTTATTTTTGATATAGCATATGAATAGTATGCCCCCATGGTATAAAATATCAAGGTGATGATGTATCCAATGCGAGGACATTGACTCTGCAAACACATGGTTTGAACGTATATCTACTAGACATAAAAGAACTTTGTTGGATAATGTGAATGGAAAATAGTCAGCATAGAATAATCTTAATACACACAAGGCCTTTTCAGAACCTTAAATGCAAAAGATATTGATATGCAAGATGCTAATTCCAACATAAACCAGATACATATTAGTCGTAGTAGGATAATAAGATCATCCCACAAACACAACATATGAAAGCAAATGACCATGCTCCAATCCATACTGCATCACAACATACCAAGATATAGAAAAATCAAGGTAGTCTTGAATAGGTATTAGAAAGTAACAAAAGATAAACCAAAAAGAAATCAAATGATTGATAAAACAAACACACAACCGACATATTCTCTTGCCAAAGAGGTTGCTCAGGGTAGATGGAGCCTTATTGTAAGAATGACATATCCGTTAAAGGCTGTTGATCTAGGATAGATGGATTGTTGTAGTAGATGTGGCAATCAATATGCAGACAATTGGCTTTGTTGTAGGAGTAGTCTTTTGCCTATTGGTTTGATAAGTATTTGATCTTTCAAAAGATGCATAGTTCATTTTCTGCTTGAGTTAGTCAAGTCGAGGTGGATGGGATGGATAGTGATGGATGGAAGAAGAGAGAGATGAACGTGTTGATGGATTGGGATGGAGAAAGGGATGTATTGTATGTGCTCGAGTACTGGATACTTCCTTCGTATTCCAGACTACCTACATACTCTGTATCCACAAGATCAAGGCACATTATGATGATGATGATGATGATATGTAGTTCTAGCTAGTGATGATGTGGGGTGGTTTGGAAGTGAAGGATAAAGAGGATGGGTAGTTATAGATGGATGAAGTGAGAAGGGGAAAATGATTATGGATTGAGATGAGGAATGGGTGCATCTTATGTACCTGAGTACTGGATACTTCCTTCATATTCCAGACTGCCTGCATACCATGTATCCATGGGATCAAGACACCTTAAGATGAGGGTGATGATGATATGTAGTTCTTGTTGATGTTGATGACATAGGATAGTGATTGATGATGTGGTTATACCGCAAATAAGGATACATTCCTAGACCTAGGTTAATGAAAAAGTTCCCCCATTCAGGTAGATGTTTTATTATGGATGATGATGGATGGATTGACTATATATGAACTGACTATGGATGATGCTAATGGATAAACTGATACTGATAGTTTCCAAGCCATGATAGATGGGAAAGTGGAAATACAAAGTCAATATGGATGGATGAGGGTTTTATTATGAATTGATATGGAATAAGATGGATGTATGACTTAAGAGATAGTGGATGTTGACCCTACACATAGCGCCTGTTTGCCAGGTTTTCACTATGGTACTTATCCAAGGTGCCTATTTACCAGATTTTCACCAGAGGATGGATTATTTTTGGATTTTTCTATTTTTTTGATTTTTTAATTTTTTTTAATTTTTTCTAAAGATACTCTGAGGATCAAGCATAAAACTTCTTGAGATGAACACTATTGATGGGTTCAACCAAGGGAATACCTTCAGGTGTTGAGAAAGTGTAAGCTCCTAAGTCATAGACTACTGTGACAACATATGTTCCCAACCAATTTGGTTCAAACTTGCCCTTCTTATTGGTTGCGTTGATTTTATTTAAGGACAAGATAACCTATCTAAAATCTTCTTTCTTTGATCTTCTTATTATAGTTAAGACGGAGATGATTTTGATTACATGAAGATGATTAAGTACTGCGAGACGCCTCTCGTCCAGTAACTCTAACTCAATAAATTTGTAAATTCTGTACACCTCTCCATCTACAAGATACTACATAGATACTCAGAGAGATGGGATCTTGACCTCGATGGGTAAAAATGGCTTCAGTGCCATAGACTAAGGAAAATGGGGTAGCACCAGTTGGTGTTCTAATACTAGTGTGATAGGCCCATAAGGCGGGGTTGAGTTGCAGGTGCCAATCACAACCAACTTCATTGACTGTTTTCTTTTGGATTTTTAGTATGGTTTTGTTCGAAGCCTCGACTTGGCCATTACTCTGAGGATAATATGGAGTGGAAAATTGGTGTTGAATATGGTATTGTGTGCACAAGGGTCTACCATTATCAGTTACTATGGCTTGGGGAATCCCATATAGGAAAATGAGGTAGTTTAGGATAAACTTGGCTATTTTCTTACTGGTGATATAAGTCACGGGAATAGCTTCCACCCACTTCATAAAATACTCAGTGGCGGTAATGATAAACTTATGGCCATTTGAAGAGGATGGATGGATTTTACTCATGAGGTCGAGTCCCCACTATGAAAAAGGCCATGGAGTCGTAATAGGTTGTAGCTCATGTGCTGGTGTATGTATCAAATCTCCATGTTGCTGGCATTGAGGACACTTCTTAGCAAACTAGAATGCATCTTGTTTGATGGTTGGCCAATAATAACTTGTAAGGAGAAGATTCTTAGCTAGAATTGGATTGGTGGAGTGTGATCCATAGACACCTTTGTGTATGTCTCTTAAGGCAGCATTAGCTTCGTCTGAGTTAAGACATCTGAGAAGGATACCATCAAGACTCTGATGGTATAGGGTATCACCCAAAATAGTGAAACGAGAGGCTCGACGGATGAAGGTTTTGTGTTGGGTAGATGTAAGGTTGGAAGGGATGGTGTTGGTATGGAGATACTTATAGATATCTTGGTACCAAGGGGAATTGGGACCAACAAGTTCGTAGATGATTTCAGTTGAAGGAACATCAACATCCAGTGTCAATAGTTGCTTGATTAATAATTCACATCGCTGAGTGTTTGTAGGCATATCCACAAGTTATCCAATAGTAGCCATAGAATATGTAGCTTTATTATGTACCCAAGGAATTTTCTCAAAAGAGAGGCTAGAGAAATGTTTCTTGTATGTATCAACCAATATTTTGTAGGGTATCAACTTGTCATCCTTAGTTTGGTACTCATCAGCGACTCATCGAATGACTAGTTGAGAGTCTCCATATACTTGAAGTTGCTTGATATTCTGTTCGACTCCTATACGGAGACCTGTAAGTAGTGCTTCATACTCGACAATATTGTTGGTACAAGGGAATGCTAGTTGATATGATTTTGGAATATAATCATTCTAAGGTGTGATAAATAGGATTCCAGCCCCTGAACCATGTTGTGTGTAGGAACCATCAAAATATAACTTCCATTCCACTGAGGTAGTAAGAGTGAAAAGTCCCTCATCTGGAAAATTAGAGATCATAGGGTCGACATCTGTCATTGGAGCTTCTGCTAGTTGGTCTACAAGAACTTGTCCTTTGATAGCTTTCTGATCAATATACTCTATGTCAAATTTGCTCATGATCATGACCCATTTAGCTAGTCTGCCTGTGAGGGATGTCTTGGATAACAGACACTTCAATGGATCAATCTTAGAGATGAGGTTGGTGTGTTGGTTTAACATGTAATGTCACAACTTTTGAGAAGCAAACACTACTGCTAAACATGCTCTTTCCATAGGAGTGTAGCTGAGTTCATAACCACCCATGGTGCGATTGATATAGTAAATGGCATGTTCTTTACTTGACTCATCATGTTGTGCGAGAAGAGCACCTAATGCTGCAGATGTAGTAGAGATATATAAAAGTAAAGGTCTATCATGAACTGGAGGCACCAAAACTGGAGGCGTAGCTAGATAGTCCTTAAGTTGATCAAATGCATGTTGACACTTGCTATCCCATCGGAATGAGACATCCTTGTGGAGAAAGTGTAGAAATGGTTGACATTTATTTGCCAGCTATGAAATAAACTATCTAATGGACTGTAATCTCCCTTGAAGACTCCTTAGTGCTTTTAGATTCTTGGGTGGAGGCATTTCAATGATAGCTTTGACTTTAGCTAGATCCACTTCAATTCCTCTACGAGATACAATGTATCCCAACAATTTCCCTGAAGTGATGCCAAAGACACATTTCTTAGGATTTAGCCTCACTTGATACTTCTATAGTCTATCAAATATCTATCCTAGAGCCTGTAGATGATCTACCCTAGAAGATTTACCTAATATGTCATCGACATAGTCCTCCATGATAGTATGAAATAGGTCATGGAATATCATTGTCATTGCTCGTTGATAGGTAGCTCTTGCATTCTTAAGACCAAAAGGCATGACTTGCCAATAGTAGGTACCCCAAGGACATGTAAAAGTTGTTTTGTGTTGGTCTTCTGGTGCTATCATGATCTGATTGTATGCGGAGAAACCATCCATTAGAGAAAACATTTCGTGACCTGCTGTCAAATCCACAATAATATCAATGTTGCATAGTGGAAAGTCATCTTTGGGACACGCTTTATTGAGATCTCTAAAGTCTATGGATATGTGGATGCCCCCATTTGGTTTTTCCATAGGTATAAGATTAGAGACCCACTCTATGTAATTAATAGGTCGTATGAATTTTACGTCTAGCAATTTCTCAAGCTCTGCTTTGACCAATAGTGCTATTTGTGGGTGCATCTTGCAGAGATTTTGTTTTACGGGCTTGGCTTTGGATATATTGCTAGATGATGAACCACTAGTGAAGGGTTCAATCTAGGCATGTTAGCATATGTCCAAGCAAAATTATTTATCCTTTGTAAGAAGAATTTTATGAAGTCCTTCCTCTCTTGCTCTGATAATGAAGCTGCTAGGAATGTGAGTTTAGGATTCTAAACTATGTCGAGATTCACCTCTTGTGAGTCTTCTACTAAGAGAGCTGATTTTTATTGATACTTTGTTGGTAGGGGAAGATCAAATCCTCCATCCTCAATTTCCTCAAAGAGGTTTTCACCGTCAAATACATCCTTTATTTTTATTATTTTATGATTAGGAGGTGCCACATTGTGGTTTTCACCTAGGGATCTATTTTTATTTTCTCTTTTACGATAGGAGGATTTGGCATTCTCCCCAAAGTATGTAGCTTGATCTAAATCCATGAAAAATCCAAATTTGTGATCACCAAGCGGGATACCATCCAGAAGTCCCATTAATTCTACTATTGCTTCATCATTTTGAAAGATGTCGAGAGCGGGGGCCTCTTGTCGGTCCCAATCTATGAGTTCGGGGTAGATGAGTGGAAGATTCTAGGTGTTCATGCTTTAAGTCAGGGAGATGGATGATATCACAAATATCAAGGTTTCTTGGAATAAGTCTGTTAGGTGTAGATAAGAGTCATCGATAGTATCCTCTTCAGAAGTTGAAACTACGAGAAAAGCTTTCGCTACCTCATCGAGAATAAACTCTATATCTGAGGAATGAGGCACCTCCTTATCGTATCCTAAACCCATTTTGTTGAATTTATTGGTCATAGTAATTGGTTCTAGCTTTCCTTGACCATGTTTTCCAAGGCCACCTTTGCCTTTATATCCCATTTTTTGCACAATTTTGAGACCGGTACCATATTGTGTAACAGGTAGAGTTATTAGATCCTTTTATTGGTATAGCCAAGAGGAAATATCTTCAAGAGATTCTTCTTCTAGCAAGCCCCCATGAGTGAATTTTGTGAGGGAAGATGGTATCTTTGCCTTCTTGGTGACCTTTGCTATGGGTGGTTTTCCATAAGATTTTGGTGAAAGAGGCATCCTCCCCACACAACAAGATTTTGAAATGTCATATTTGCCAAATCATATATCCTTGAAATGGACTTTTATATATGGAATGGGTTTATCTGTAGAGGCCTTTTGCAAAGTATTTGGGTCAATGTATAATGAAGATGATTGAGCTTCAACATTATTTGGTATTTGGTTGTTATTTTGGTAATGCCCTTGCATGGCTCAACAAAACTCAAACGGATTAGGGTCTCCAAGAATTGTGATTTCAGTACCATTGAATGGGAACTTGAGAGATTGATGCTACATAGAGGGTACATCATGCATGGAATGAATCTATGGGCGTCCTAGGATGATATTTTATGGAATCTCAATGTCCAATACTTGGCATCTTGTTTCTAACATGACAGGGCCTACTTGAATAGGCAAATGGATCACACCTTCTGATTGCCACTCTACATCATCATAAGCTTTGATAGTAATAGACTGCTTAGTATTTATGTGATCCTTAGAGTATCCTAGCTATTTTAGCAATTTGAGTGAACAAATGTTTAGACCAGCACCACCATCTATAAGTATATGTTTTATCTTACATTGATGGATGAGAACTTCAATGTGGAGTGCATCATTATGACAAGGATCATGAGATGGGAGGTCTTTTTCAGAAAAGACCACATGGTAAGGTGATATAATGTGTCCTATCATGGCTTGAAAACTTGTGACAACTATATTGTTGGGAATCGATGACTCTTGTAGGGCCTTTTCAAGAACTGCTTTATGGGCAGGTGACGACTTCAAAAGGTCCAAAATTGAGATTTGCGTGGGAGTCTTCCCTAGATGTTTCACGATATTATATTCAGAGTTGATGGGGGTATTTGGTGTTGGCCCATGAAGGGTAACATGACCACGATGAGTTGTGATGGCACAATCAGGGTTTTTTCCCTTAATGGTAAGGGTGGACACTCTACTTTCTTCAAAATGACCCACGATGAAGTCATAAGAAGATGAAGCTTTGTTGAAACTTTTTCCTTTATCAGGGTTAGGACCTTTACCATGTGTAGGGAATGGATACTTCTACACGTCTAGATCCTTATTTGTGGTGTGGGTAGGAGGATCGTCAACAATGACTTCACCTCGGTCTATAAGATTCTGGATTAAGTTTTTCAACTTCATGCAACCAGGGGTTTTGTGCCCCTTCACTCTATGGTACTCGTAATACTCACTATCTTTGTACCAAGTAGGCTTGAAAGTGGGTTCATCATATTGACATGTTTTAGGCAATGTGATAAGTCCACTTTGGACAAGTTTCTTAAGGACTGATTCAATAGGTTCTCCCAAAGGAGTGAACCTACGTCTTGGAGGATAGTCTTGTTTTGGTTTCTCACGAGGAGCAGATTGGGTAGGTTTTGATTGGAGATTGACTGGTGTTTGGAGAGTTTGGATGTGTTTAGAGTCCAGAACATCGTCGTTGACGACATTCTTGTTTTTTGACCAAAATCAAGGTTTGTCATTAGATTGTTGGGGAGGATTGTCTTTAGTCTCTTTGAAGATTTTGACTAAACCTTTTGCGATAAGGGCTTTTTGGATGTTGGCACCTTTAGAGATGATTTCCTCAAATGAGGTAGCACTTTGGATTTGTAAGGGATGTTTAGGAAGTAAAAAGAAGAGGAGTTTCAATTTTAAGGGTAAATCCTCCTTTCACTCCAACATTCAAGGACATAAATCAAGTGAAGCCACAATCTCTTGCAAGAGGGATCTGCTATAGATTTAGTGTCCTTGAGAATGAAGAGGAAACTTGGAATTTGCTATCTAATTGATTAATTAAAGTCCAATTATGCTTAAAACCCTAATTTCATAAAATCGTAAACAAACAGATAAATCTCAAGAAATGTTCGCACACAGAGATATCAAATGACAATTAAATACATACCAAATTTTAGGATTTTAGATATGAAACAGTCAGGGACTAATAAGTGGGTGCCCAAGGCCAAGGTACCAATTTTTGTCGAGATCTTTGAAGAATGTCTGCAACTTTTTTCCTTTGTTCCAGAGATTTTAATGAGTGGCTACCCTAGTCTAGGTCCTCCTTTTCTGCTTTCCTCTGCACTTCCAACACTCTGCTCTACTTCCTTGAAACTCCACTTCTTCCTCTTCCGTAACCTGTAATCTACAATCACAAAAAAAGGGGTTGGGGGTTGTGGTGTTTAGAGGCTTGCTCGGTCAAGCCCCGGAGAGACATTCAAGTCTTCCGAACACCATTGTTAGATAAAGATTGTGTATCCTTGCAGGATAGAGGCAAAATCCAAATGACAAATGATTGAAAAGACAAATAAATGTCACCTCAGAGGTGTAACTCGCATATAGATGAAAATTCTTCACATAATGAGAAGATGAAGCCAAATCTGCATAACAAACACAATAACAAGACAAGTCTACTCTGTAACAATGAATATTTTGAATGCTCTAAAAATCACAAGTGTGTCAAAAGTTCATAATCATCTTCTAGTTTACAAATGAATTCCTAAACATGATTATATATGCAACTAAACACATTCCCGCTAAGAATTTTGTAATTCAAACTTAAGGTGTTGGCACAGGGCCTAATTAACGGTCACATAGTTCTGACACTTGAATTTAGGTCCTAACCTAAAATAGGGCAGGACTAGGGCATGGGCGCCTAAGTCCTCCCTCCCTATTTTAGTCAGGACTTGTCACCATAGCACCCCTAGGTCCTATTTGCCATAAAACTTAGGGGTTTTCTCATTGGGAGTCAACATGAATATGCAAGATGATAAAATGCTTTTTAAAGGACCTGAGAGCTAAACCTTAAGAGGGAAAAGTCCTAGGGGGACATTTTACAACACAACATTTAGCCCCCACATTAATGTATGCATGAATGCAAGGCCCATACATGCATTAAAGTATAGTCAACAAACACAACAAACATGCCATGCACTTAGAACTAATGCATATATAAAGATTGAGAACTATTTTTAGCCCCCAGTCTTAGGTAGACATTAGAGAAGACATGCCAAACACAATGAAGACAGTAACAGGCATAAAAAATATGAAGAAGATAGTTACAGTCATATAAAACATAGAGAAGACAACATTGAAGACACGCAAAACACAGTGAATATAATGATTATTTCTTTTTCATTTTCTCATATATAAATGAATGGAGATGCAAGTACATGGAAAGTAAACACACCACCCAAAATGTAGGAGGGACTCATTGCCACACATCTTTAGACTGCATATGGGGCAATAGACACACAATACAAATCTCAGAGTGTAGGAGGGACTCATCGCCACACATCTTTAGACTGCATATGGGGCAATAGACACACAATACAAATCTCAGAGTGTAGGAGGGACTCATCGCCACATGTCTTTAGACTACACTTGAGAACAAACATGCCATACAAATCCTGAAGCATAGGAGGGACTCATTGCCACATGTCTTTAGACTATGCTTGGGAACAAACATGCCATACACACATGGAAGATAGAGAAAACATGACAAACAAACGATGGAAGGAGCCTATTTCTAGGTTCACCACCATCTCAGGCACATTACGGACACACCTGATGGTTGGGCTTCACCACAACAACCGCCAAAGACATGCTTAAGGGAGGATACACCAACCCCGCATGCTCGGAGGACTTTTAGAAATGATAGGATGTGTACTCTCCTCAAGAAATACACCATCCTTGCCTCCATAGAGGGCTTAAAATAAAAGGATATGCAAGATATCCCACCTTCGTAGAGGGCTTAATGATTGCAATATAAAATAAAGATGTGCACTCACACGGAGCTACAACATCCCACCTCTACAGAGAGCTTACAAACATGCTTCGTTAGTATCAAAATCATCAGACAACTTACCTTATATATTCCCCAACCTTAAGATGGTTGATATCATGTACCGATATCAAGCACTTTAAGGTAGAGAGAAAACACATAAGGGAACACAAGTTCTTGCAAATGTACTTTACGATCGCCAAATGTTCCCACAAACACATAGTTTCTTGCAAGAAAAGGTGTTATATTCACCACATAATCATGATAATCAACAATGCATTTAATCATTCACATAAAGAGCCAAGGTTATACTATTTATTTAGAGACCGAGTATAACCATGGGGCTATACTACAGAAATCTCAAAACCGAGTGTAACCAAGGCGAGATTCAAAGATAAAAAAAGTGCATGGAGCAAATGCATTTTTATGGTTCATTAGTACGATAAGGCAACATCAAAGTATCACATAGAGTGATTCTACTAGCCAAGCATTGGATAATATATATCAACCCCATCGTCATGTATGGACTAGGTCCATTTTTTCTTACTCACCGAAGGGACATGTGGTCCGTATCAGTATTATTTGTTTTTTGTCATCTGCTAGCTAGATAGAACCACTAGAGGAAGGTAAACAATAAATCAAGAGAGGAGAAACAAGTGCCTTTAGGTTGTCACGTAGGAAGGTGCCCCCAAGTCATCAACCGCAATGCTATGCCCCTAGGACACAACACACAACAATGAAAATAGAGGAGAGGCAATATAGAAGAATGATGATAGAAATAGAAGAAGGGTCACAACAGAGATGGTCTCCCAGTATCCTTGACCTTACAAGAGTATCAAGGATCATTCAAGGAGGTCTAAACAACACATAACACATCATGGGGGAAACACAACATAGAGGTAAAGGGTTAGAAATACTTACCTAATACAACATAATGCTAACAACATATATATCTAGGAGGAGGCCACCCTTGAGAGCAACTATAATAGGTGCTACAACGAGTGTGGCTTAGGGAGGGAGAAATACACTTATTCACTATCCTCTTAGGAGGTCAAAGAAGTGACTTGTTTTGAGTGATCTTGACATCCATCCATAAGGGATTTAATATGAGAGACCTTTCCTCATCCACTAGTGTTGCATCTTTTGAAGAGAGAGCATATGAATGAAGGGAAGGTAAGGTGTTGTGAGGATGATTATTAATGTTTGTATCTTTAGTGATGTTACAAAAATATGCAACCAAAGGAGAGGTATCCACAGTTTCCACATCCTTAGTGATATCTAAGGGACTTGAACATTCAACCAAAGGAGGGAGATCAAGGATCTTCACTTCCTTAATGATGTCTAAAGTACTTGAATATTCAACTAAAGGAAGAAGGCTTATAGGGTGATCCATAGACACTTCATGCACTATGGTAGGAGGAGAATTTTTATTATTGTTATATGAATGCTCGTTATCTATCCATGGAATGTTCTTTGTTGGAGGGGGTTATTTATTCACCAATGCTTCATCTTAGCTAGAGAGAGCATTGGAATAAAGAGATGGTGGAAGGTCTTCATTCACTAATGCTTAATCTTGGCCAGAGAGAGCATTGGAATGAAGATATGGTGGTATGATGTTTAGGGATGTGTCTATGAATTCAGTTTCTTGCGCCAAAGTGTCAACTTTGGGAGAAAGATCATAAGGTAAAACAAAGTTATCATCAGATGTATTAACAATAGGAGCCATAGTGGAATGTTCAGTAGAGATAAAGTCATCTAGGGCTTCGTCTAACATATTGAAGTCATCACATTAAACGATGCAACATACTTATTATTATATGAATTTAGTGAGATCATCTAATATTAGAGGATATGTTCCCATGAGATTTGTGAAACTATCAAAATCAGATATATAACAAAGGATTTCTGGTGCAGGAGCACCTACCTGACAGCTGGTCTTGATAAGGCAGTTAGTAGTTTAGGTGTTGTTTGTGTTTCCAAGAAGGTCTGTTAGACCAATTGCATGTAATAAGGTCATGCTGATCATGATAAGATCATGCTGACCAGGCTTTTGCTATTTTTAGCTAGTTTGTTAAGACAGTTGTCATGATGCGTGTTCGGTGGGATCTCCCAGCCGCTTGGAGAGTTCCCAGCCGCTTGGAGTCGGGTCAGTAGTACTCGTAGGAAAGTCTTTATAAGCATGAGATCATTTGATATTGCATAGACAGACAGATATCATCGATCGAGTTAGGTTGCAGAGAGTGAGACTGAGAGAGAGATTGATCATATTGTATTGCATCTTTGAAATCAATAAAGTGATCCTGTTTGTGTTCTTGCTCTGGTTGCATTCCATCACTTGGTTGATTTGCTGGTTTGAGAGACTTCATGGATTCACTGATCCATTCCACCGGTTGACTCATCTGATCGGTGGAATGGTAATGTACAGTAGGTTAGATTGTAGGTTGTTTTCTGTTTGCATGCAGGTGTGCAGGATCGCGGTCGATAGATGTTGAGAAGCCTAGCATCCTCATGTGCTAGGTCAAGTTGAGCTGATTGAGTTGGAAGATCACCCTGAGGTTGGATCGGGTCATCCCTGGAGGATCGGCGAAGGGAAAGTTCGCTAAGTGAAGAAACTGGTCAAGACGGCATCATCAGGATATCTTGGTGAATATCCTGCAGTCGGGTTAGACATCGTCATCCGGATAAGTGAAGGAGAGCATGATGTTGTCGATCGCATGAAGTGCAAGTGCGTCGGGGTGATCATCATCAGGAGCCGAGGTGGAGTGTATCGGCATCAGGATCATCATATCGGAGTGCCAAACATCCGCATATCGCGAGTAGATGCGGGAGAGAAAGTTCGTGTTTTTTGACTAAGTGTTGAAGAGGTCATCAGGATATTGGGTGACGTCATCGTCATCAGGATATGACGTCATCATCATCAGGATATTGGGATATCCCCTTGTGCGAGTTTATCCTGCCGTTGTTAAGTGGTTAAGTATCGGCGTCGGCAGAAAGTGTATTAGCATCATCAGGAGGTTTCGAGAGGACCGGATAAGTTATATCATGATGCTGTTGTTTGTGTCGTCGGCTAGCGGAGCATCAAAGGTAAGCTGCTGAAGCTGATCGTCATCAGGATATTTGAACAACCGGATATCGGTTATCCTGCTGACGAAGGTAGTGTCGGAGATCATGATGACGCCGATAGAGTTCGGAGCCCGATGAACAGTGCAACCGGAGGATGTGTGCGCCCGTTGAACATCATGATGATGATGTTAGGAGGAAAGCGCAGAAGGTGAATAGTAGTCGGCAGGAGGACAATTGCGAGTGTCCGTAATATGATGATGCTGTTGGTTTTGGGAAATATGATGATGATGGCGCAGGTGATGATGATGAGGTTGGTCTGCAGACATTCATGCTATAAGCGAAGGTTATAGTGTGGATGTCTCTGCATCATAGTGGTATCAGAGCTCAGCAAAAGGTCTGGGCTGTTGGGTGTTGATTCTGTCACCGAAAGGGCAGAGGTAGAGATAGAGTTGATTGTGTGTTGTGTGTTGATTGAGAGGTTGACAAAATGCCTCCGAAAGGTAATGGTACTGCAAGGGAACTGCAGGAGATGAAGGAGAAACATGCTAGAGAGATGAGGAAGATGAAGGAGCTTGCTGAAGCACTTCAAGCCAGGCTGACAGCCCTGGAAAAGAACAAAAAGAGGGAGGTAGAAGACAGTGAGTCTGAAGAAGATGCAGATACTGTTGAAGAGTATGAAGAGGTAGCTGAAGATCTGGATGCTGAAGACCAGAGATTGGCAAAACTGCTAAAGGCAGTGCAGAGTGAGAAACCTAAGGTAAAGGTTGATGTTACCAAGTATACTGGAAGTTTGAATGAAGATGAATTGTTAGATTGGATTGCTGCACTGGATAATCACTTTGAATGTGAAGATGTTGCTGAGGATCAGAAGGTAAAGATTGCAAAGACCAAGTTAGGAGGTCATGCTTTGGTATGGTGGGATTATGTACAATCCGAGAGAAGGAAACAAGGGAAGTCTAAGATCACTTCATGGGATAAGATGGTAGCAAGGATCAAGGGTAAATTCTTGCCAAGGGATTATGAAATCCAGATGTTTAAGAAGCTGCAATTTTTAAAGCAGAAAGACAGGGATGTGAAAGCATATACGGAGGAATTTTATCTGTTAAGTATGAGATCTGGTCATCATGAGAATGAGGTAGAAAAGGTGGCTAGGTACTTGGCTGGTTTAAGGTTTAACATACAGGATGAGTTAGTGTTAGCTAACCCTAAGAATGTGGAGGATTGTTATCAAATGGCAATCAGGATTGAAGAAAAGATGAATAGAGGACATGATAAGTCCATGAGAGGTAGAGGAAACAATAGGGGAAGAGGAGCAGCCCCTGCACAAAAGCAAATCATTGAGGGTCAAGAAGACACTGGTAAAGGACAAGGACAGTCTGATTTCAGAGGTGGATGGAAAGGTAATAGAGGAAGATTTGGAGGTGGTAGAGGTTCTACTACATTTTCAGGAAAATGTTATACCTGTGGAGAGTTTGGTCATCCATCTTTCAAATGTCCAGAAAACAAAGGTTCATCATCCATAAATGATAGAACAAGTGACAAGAGAGTACAATTGGTACAGGAAGAGAAAGTAGAAGAAAGTGCACAGAGTTCCAACAAAGGTCCTGAGAATTATGGATATCCAGAGAGTGGAGAATCACTGATGCTAAGGAGAATAAGTTTGCAGGCATCAAAGGATATGATGCAAAGAAGAGCTCTTTTCAAGACTACATGTAAGAGCAAAGCTAAGGTATGTAAGGTTGTCATTGACACTGGTTCAACAGACAACATGGTATCTCAGGAAATGGTGGATAAACTGAAGCTGGAAAGGATTCCACATCCACACCCCTACAAGACATCTTGGGTGAGTGATAGTCAATCACTTTTTGTCTCTGAACAGGCATATGTGGATTTCCAGATTGGACCATATCATGATAGAATTTTGTGTGATATTTTGCCTATGGAATGTTGTCACCTACTGCTAGGTAGACCATGGCAATTTGACAGAAGGGTACTGTATGATGGGTATGCTAATACCTACACCATCAAGAAGGATGGGAAGACTATTAAGTTGATGCCATTGCAGGCAAAAGCTGCAGTACAGAAGGCAGCCCAAATCATTTTAATGGGAAAGAAGGAGTTTGTGCAGATGCCTAGTGGAGCAGGCATAAAGGCAGTTCAGGACACTGCAGGGAAAGGAGTTGTTACAGACAACAAGCTGAAGAAGGTTTCAGTTGTGACTGACAGAGGTCAGCAGCAGGTGCAGAAACAGGGGTGTAAACAGCAACCAGTTGAGAGGAATGACAAGGATGTTGTCATAGTTGGGACTATTGTTTGTCCTATAAGAGTTGAAGGAAAGATAGAGTTGAACATTGATGCAGTTCCAGAGGTAGTTCAGACAGAGGTTCTGGTCAGGCAACCTGACAAACACAAGGTATGTGAGAGAAAGGCCTACATCAACAGGCATGAAGATTTGCTTGCCAGAAAGCAAGTTACAGTTCAGGAGTCTTGGAGCAACCAAGAGACAGCAGCAGACAAAGCTGGAGCAGGTCAGCCTATTGACAAGGCACAGTGTACCGGTGGAAGATTTCCACATGCTAAACTCATGGGACATGAGTTCTTTTCTTTTGGGGAGTATGGTGCAGGAGCACCTACCTGACAGCTGGTCTTGATAAGGCAGTTAGTAGTTTAGGTGTTGTTTGTGTTTCCAAGAAGGTCTGTTAGACCAATTGCATGTAATAAGGTCATGCTGATCATGATAAGATCATGCTGACCAGGCTTTTGCTATTTTTAGCTAGTTTGTTAAGACAGTTGTCATGATGCGTGTTCGGTGGGATCTCCCAGCCGCTTGGAGAGTTCCCAGCCGCTTGGAGTCGGGTCAGTAGTACTCGTAGGAAAGTCTTTATAAGCATGAGATCGTTTGATATTGCATAGACAGACAGATATCATCGATCGAGTTAGGTTGCAGAGAGTGAGACTGAGAGAGAGATTGATCATATTGTATTGCATCTTTGAAATCAATAAAGTGATCCTGTTTGTGTTCTTGCTCTGGTTGCATTCCATCACTTGGTTGATTTGCTGGTTTGAGAGACTTCATGGATTCACTGATCCATTCCACCGGTTGACTCATCTGATCGGTGGAATGGTAATGTACAGTAGGTTAGATTGTAGGTTGTTTTCTGTTTGCATGCAGGTGTGCAGGATCGCGGTCGATAGATGTTGAGAAGCCTAGCATCCTCATGTGCTAGGTCAAGTTGAGCTGATTGAGTTGGAAGATCACCCTGAGGTTGGATCGGGTCATCCCTGGAGGATCGGCGAAGGGAAAGTTCGCTAAGTGAAGAAACTGGTCAAGACGGCATCATCAAGATATCTTGGTGAATATCCTGCAGTCGGGTTAGACATCGTCATCCGGATAAGTGAAGGAGAGCATGATGTTGTCGATCGCATGAAGTGCAAGTGCGTCGGGGTGATCATCATCAGGAGCCGAGGTGGAGTGTATCGGCATCAGGATCATCATATCAGAGTGCCAAACATCCGCATATCGCGAGTAGATGCGGGAGAGAAAGTTCGTGTTTTTCGACTAAGTGTTGAAGAGGTCATCAGGATATTGGGTGACGTCATCGTCATCAGGATATGACGTCATCGTCATCAGGATATTGAGATATCCCCTTGTGTGAGTTTATCCTGCCGTTGTTAAGTGGTTAAGTATCGGCGTCGGCAGAAAGTGTATTAGCATCATCAGGAGGTTTCGAGAGGACCGGATAAGTTATATCATGATGCTGTTGTTTGTGTCGTCGGCTAGCGGAGCATCGAAGGTAAGCTGCTGAAGCTGATCGTCATCAGGATATTTGAACAACCGGATATCGGTTATCCTGCTGACGAAGGTAGTGTCGGAGATCATGATGACGCCGATAGAGTTCGGAGCCTGATGAACAGTGCAACCGGAGGATGTGTGCGCCCGTTGAACATCATGATGATGATGTTAGGAGGAAAGCGCAGAAGGTGAATAGTAGTCGGCAGGAGGACAATTGCGAGTGTCCGCAATATGATGATGCTGTTGGTTTTGGGAAATATGATGATGATGGCGCAGGTGATGATGATGAGGTTGGTCTGCAGACATTCATGCTATAAGCGAAGGTTATAGTGTGGATGTCTCTGCATCAATTTCATATGTGGAATACATAGAAATGTCAACATCATAGATATATGCAATTTGTTTTAAGACTTGAGGATATTCATGAGTAAATTTGGAAAAATTATCAATGTATATGATGTATGCAAACAAAGCTTCCAAAGATGAATGACAAGAAGTATCCATGATGGTAATTTGAAAGAGCTCAAATACACATGGATTTCACCACGATCAACAAGGCAAAAATAAGTGAGACTATTTCGCACCAAAGCACTTGTTTGAGGGAAACGGGTACTAAAAGGAACATGGAGTCCACAAAAAACACAATGGGTTGGAGGAATGAGTACAACACAACAAGGCCCAATTGATGATTTTATAGGTTTTGATCCAAAGATGTGAATGAAGTGTGTGAACAACTAGTGTTGAAATACACACTGTGTAATTAAAAAATGCCAATTTTCACACCATTTAATGAAAAAAGGCCAAATATTCAAATGGTAATTGAATGCATGCTTTAATATGGATGCAAGATCTGAAATGAAAGAGATTTAGGGTGAATGTAATGAAACAACACCAAATTATATTTGCTTATGTGCCTAAAAATGCTCAAATTTTCCACTTTTTTCAAAATTTTCAATGCAAATGACTAAAAGAAGAGGTTTTGCAAGGAAATTGATGAGATGAAGCCAATAATAACCCTAATATAAGTCCAATAATTCATCAATATCCTTCACAACATACCTTTAATGCAATTCTATATGCAAAATAAGTAAAAATTTAGTGAAAATGCAAGTTTTTTCAAACCCTAGTTGAGAAATTAAGGGATGAATATGTGCAAAATGATATGTAAATGAATTATAATCAAATTTATGATGAAAAACAACCTATCTCAGATCTCAAAATGCTTTTAAAAGTCTTATAATGCTCAATGCATGTACAATTTTGAGGATGATGAATGAAAATGCTAGTTTTTGTTGAAATTATCTAAGTGTAAATGCAAGTTTTTGAAATATGAATGTAAAAACACACAAAAATGCAACACTTAAAAAACAATTAAATTTGAATGAGTGCCTAAGATGAGTAGTAAAATCTAAAACAAGATTTTAACTACAAACCCTAGTTTTTGAAATTACTAGGTTATAAGAAAAATTTAAAATTTCAAGCAAACCCTAGCAATTTTAATATGAAAAATGCAATGTAAAAGATTATAATATGATGAATTTATGTAATTTAAATCAGATCTAATGAAAATAACAGAAATTAAATGCAAATTAATTCAAATTATTTGAAAATGCAAGGCTAAAATGTCAATTTTTTTGTAAATTTTCAAATGCAATATGAAAATCATAAATTAAATGAATTGAATTTCAGATCTAATGCAAAAATTAGAAATTTAATGAAATGCAACTAAATTAATGCAGACTATGTCAAAATTCAAACCCTAGAATGCAATTTTTTTAATTTTTTTTAAAATTTTCAATTTTTTTATAGATTTTCAAATGCAATATGAAACTAATGAATTAAATGCATGCAAATATGAAGTATAAAACTCAACAAGGTGCAAAATTCATTAAAAACATGAGTTCACCCAAATGTTTAGGAAGTAAAAATAAGAGGGGTTTCAATTTTAAGGGTAAACCTTTCACTCCAACATTCAAAGGCATAAATCGAGTGAAGCCACAATCTCTTGCAAGAGGGCTCTGCTACAGATTTAGTGTCCTTTAGAATGAAGAGGAAACTTGGAATTTGCTATCTAATTGATTAATTAAAGTCTAATTATGCTCAAAACCTTAATTTCGTAAAATCGTAAACAAACAAACAAATCTTGACAAATGTTTGCACACAGAGATTTCAAAATGACAATTAAATACATACTAGATTTCAGGATTTTAGATGTGGAACAATTGGGGCTCATGAGCAGGAGCCCAAGTCCAAGGTACCAATTTTTGTCAGGATCTCTGAAGAATGTCTACAACTTGTTTCTGTTGTTCCAGAGATTTTACTACTTTGGGATCCAGAGGACTAATGAGTGGGTGCCCTAGTCCAGGTCCTACTTTTCTGCTTTCATCTGCACCTCTGACACTCTGCTATGCTTCCCTGCAACTCCACTTCTTCCACTTTTGCAACTTGTAACTTGCAATCACAGAAAAAAGGGGTTGGGGGTTGTGGTGTTTAGAGGCTTGCCTCGGTCAAGCCCTGGAGAGACATTCAAGTCTTTCGAACACCGTTGTCAGATAAAGAGTGTGTATCCTTGCAGGATAGAGGCAAAATCTAAATGATAAATGATTGAAAACACATATAAATGTCACCTTGGAGGTGTAACTTGCATAAAGATGAAAATCCTTCACATCATGAGAAGATGAAGCCAAATCTGCATAACAAACACAATAACAAGACAAGTCTACTCTGCAACAATGAATATTTTGAATGCTCTAAAAATCACAAGTGTGCCAAAAGTTTATTATCTTCTAGTTTACAAATGAATCCCTAAACATGCTTATATATGCAACTAAAAACATTCCTTCTAGGAATTTCATAATTCAAACTTAAGGTGTTGGCATAGGGCCTAATTAACGGTCACATATCCAACACTTGATTTTAGTTCCTGACCTAAAATAGGGTAGGACTAGGGAGCGGGCGTCCAAGTCCTCCCTCCCTATTTCAGTTAGGACTTGTCACCATAGCACCCCCTAGGTCCTATTTGCCATAAAACTTAGGGGTTTTCTCATCAAGAGTCAACATGAATATGCAAGATGATAAAAATGCTTTCTAAAGGACCTGGGAGCTAAACCTTAAGAAGGAAAAGTCCTAGGGGGACATTTTCTGACGTAACAAGGGAAAATTAATTTCTTGGTTAAGATTTTGCACAAAGATACTAACAAGCTATTTTTCGGGTATAGGCCATGGGAGTTTACTAGCCATACCTCTCCATCTTTGTAGGAAGGATATAAAAGTTTCCCCATTATGCTATTTATTGTTGCACAAGTTTGTCATAGAAATCACATGCTCAATATTGTAGGAAAAGTGGGTTGCAAACTTTTCGGCTAATTCATTGAATGTTTTGATACTCGTGGGTAGGTGAAAAAACCATTCTATGGCTTGCCCTCCAAGACTATGAGGGAAGAGGCACATAAGATAAGTGTCATTATGAGCAACCTCTAAGAAAGAAATATAGAACTATCTAAGGTGTTCCTTTCAATTACCCTTTCCCTTATATTTGTCAAATTTAGGCATGTCAAAGATGGGAGGAAAAGGGATCATTGGTAAAGATATATCAAATGGATATGGACAAACCTCCTCCAAAGAGAAAGTTTTCTTCGTGTGTCCAAATGAAAGATCAGATATTTGGTTTTGTAGATTTAAAAATTTGTGCTCAATATCTGATGTGGGTGTTTGTGGAGCAAGATTTTGTTGGATGAATGATGGTTGTTGTGTCCCATAGGAGATATTAGAATTGGGTCCATATGAAGTGAGATTATATGGGTCATATGAGTTGTGAAGGTTGTTTGGGGTTTGATTTATGGAGAAATGTTGGTTTGGTGGATTTTGTGGAGGAGATATGTAGGAGTGTTGACTTTGGGAATGTTGAGGGGGATTGGTGAAAGAATGTTGATTTTGGAATTGTTGAGGTGGGATGATGTAGGTGTTTTAATTTTGGGAGGTTGAGGTGGATTGGTATAGGAATGTTGGGGTGGAGTGATATAGGTGTTTTGATTTTGGGAATATTGAGGTGGAGTGACATAGGTGTTTTGATGTTGGGAATGTTGAGGTGTGATGATATAAGTGTTTTGAGAAATGGGTGCTTGGACTTGTGACACTTGTGGAGAAGTGACATAAGCAAGATTTGATATGGAAGTTGGAACTTGTGACATCCATGGTGGAGTGGCATATGCAAGATGAGATATGGAGGTTTGAGCTCTTGCCCTTTGTGGAGGAGTGGCACTAACAATATTATGGATGGGGGTTTGGATTTGTGATGTTTGTGGAGGATTTTGAGGGGGGTGTAGGTGTAGATGTGGTGAAAAATGATTGGCTTGATTTGCTTGTTTTTCTAGATTTTCTTGTTGCATTTGGTAAATCTCCATGGGGACAATAACATATTCGAGTGATGTTTATCCTATGAGATTTTGATAAAGGGGGTTGATGTACTTGGCGGTGAAAGGATTCAAGGGCACCTCATGTGAGGGTGAATCAGGGATGAGTGATGATATGGTTGGCATAGTTTGGATGGGGGTGATTTGTGGTCTACCAATGACATTGATAACATCATTAATAGAATCTTGCTCCTTAAGAGTAGATGTGTCAAAGTATTAGAGTAACTTGGTTCCTTTCTTAGAAAGTAGATGAAAGAAATGATTTGGATTGGAAGCCAAGAGTTTATCTATAGCATCTAAGATTTTGGGATCTTGCAAGTTTTCATCAATGTCTTGAGACACTTCTTGAGATGCTTGGACTTGTTGAGGGATTCAAGGTTGGTGTGATGATGATTGACCTATGGTATACCCTTTTGGTAGGAAGTCATGAGGATTTAATCTTATGGTAAATTAGGTAGCATCTATCCATGTAGTGTTATTCTCTTGAGGATTGTTTTGGGTATTATCATGAGGACTATTTTGAGGATTTTGTTGGGGATTGTTTTGGATATTTTGTTGGGGGTGTTTTGAGGAGCCTCCATGGCTAATCGATGTTATTGTCTAGTCGTAGTCATAAGATTACTCAAATATGCTATGACAAAGATTGGGAGATGGATGGATTGATTTTGGATTTTTGTGATTGAGTTGAGACTACTAAGATGATGTTTTGGATTGGTTACTTGATGGAAGATTCAAGTAGAAACTAGATCAATTGCTATTTTGGATGTTTGATGACCTTCAAAGAGGTAGACTAAGGATCTCAATGAAGACAGATGGGATTAATGAATTTGACCAACTTAGGAGAAGTTTATTCCTTTAAGCTAATAAAAACAACTAATGGATACTAATTTACCTTCAAGGATCTAAGAGAGGCTAGCTTTCTCAAATCAAAGATAAATCAAGGGATGTGATCAAGACCCTATGATAGAAGCCAAATTAAATCTGTGAAAGCTTGGATAAATTCTGGGCTTGTTTGGTGATGATGATGATTGTTTTGCAGTCTCAAGAGGATAATAGCTTTAAAAATTCAAGTTTTTGTTATGATGATTGATGGGGATGGTCTGATGGTTGATGGAATAGATCTAAATGTGTTGTAGGATGATAGCTCAGTGGTTAAAATTTTTCAAAAGTGAGGGTTTTCTAATTCTGGGATAAAATGATGACTGAGAACAGGTAGAGACTAAAGGTGCAGGACTATACGCCAGAAGCAGATTTTTGTGGCTCAAAGGCGAGTCGCGATAACTCAGAGACACATTTCTATTGAATAGAGGCATAGTAGGATAGCTCAAAGGCGTATTATTGTAGCTCAAAGGCATAGCAGAATAATACAAAAGCAATTTTTTCTGACCGACTATGTAAAAATTTGATTGAGCTAGAGGCGCATTTCTGTGCCCTAGAGGCGGGTTTCTATGTTGCAAATGTGCATTTCTGCAAGCCAGAGGTACACTTCTATAGACCAAAGGCATATAACTGTGGATCAAAGGCGTGGTAAAATGGTACAAAGGTGAATTTCTATGATTTAGAAGTGCATTTTTGGAACAATGTGTTTTTCAAGGCAAGATTTTGGTAAAATTTTGAAAATGTCTTGTGGCAAGAGAAAACACAGTAGACAAAGTGGCTGTGGACTAACTCAAGGAGTTGGTTGTGAGAGGCTATTAACCTCTATGGATAATAAATGGTAATTACAGGTAGATAACAACAAAGAGAAGACACACCAAACACTTCTTTTAATGCAACAACCTAAATATTATTCAAGTAGGATTGAGTCATAATGTGAGCCCACACGATTGAATACCTGTCCATGTTCTTACCTAACTAAGAACACTTCCCCCTGAGTAGATAGCTAGGGATAAGATGCGTACACCCAATATCCCTTTCCTTGGAGGTTTTGACACCTTGCCCAAAGAAGACTTCTATCTTTTAATGCAACAACCTAAATATTATTCAAGTAGGATTGAGTCATAATGTGAGCCCACACGATTGAATAACTGTCCATGTTCTTACCTAACTAAGAACACTTCCCCCTGAGTAGATAGCTAGGGATAAGATGCGTACACCCAATATCCCTTTCCTTGGAGGTTTTGACACCTTGCCCAAAGAAGACTTCTATCTAGTCCTCAAGGTAGTACAGATGGTGAGTAACTTTAGGGTATATTTCTCATCCCTTGCATCATATTACAAAACGATTGATGGTCTTATCTAGGTTTACAAATCTTCTTGGGAGTCCTTAATATACACAAGGTAAGGGAGGCACAAATCTGTGAAGGGGATGTCCCAGTCAACTAACGCTCAACCATATGAGTCTTGTTGGACCAAGTATCCTGAAGGATTTTTGCTTGGAGTTGAAAGGGTCTTTTCTTTGAAGTTGAGTCTTTTGATACTCACGACATTTGTATACCGCACCAGAACATGTGGTTGGGGTCATCCCTTGAGGTGATGAAATCCCCAAGCAAGCCCCCTAGAAAGGATATCAAGCACTTTTGATTCTTGAGATCGTCTTTCAACACGAGAGAAGAGCATATGTGTTATCTTGAGTCCTCGGGAAGTAAGCATAGAAAGCAAGTAAATGAATGACTTAAGTGTTTTTGATTTCAAAGTTCACTTTTTAGTGTGAGGAAATAGCATACATACTTAAGACATTCCAAACACATAAGACAGTTGTTAATTCCTTTATGAAATCGAAATGTTTTCTAAGACTTAGTGTAAAAAGATAGTTCCTTTGACAAGCATCCTACACCAAATATGTTAGGGTTTCACTTTTTTTCTTCTTGCTAAATGATAAGATGGTTGCACAAGATGATATTAGTTCCAAAAAAGTAAATGATTGATGAAAACAATTGAATAGACCAAAAGTGAGTTACTGTTGTGCAAAGGCACATTAAAATTTACTAGAGGTGAGTTGTTACCGTGTAGAGGTGTGTTTTTACTATGCAAAGGTGCATCACTATGGTGCAAAGGTAAGTTACTATGGTGCAAATGCACCTTTCTACTGATCAAAGGTGGGACAGTCCTACAAAAAACAATAAAATTAGGTCAAACACTTGATTGAGTGATTGATGAATGAATTTATGATGGGCCAGGAGGTTGGATGATGATATGGATCTGTACTCTTACACTAAGAACAGACAATAAATCACATTAACTGATCGATTAGTCAAAAACAAGATGATACCCATAAATGAAATAGCTTGAGGGTACGATATAGTCAGTGTTAGCAAATAAAACAACTTGCTAAACATAATAGAGATTAGAAAGATGTCAGAAATCACTATCAAAACCCAAAACAAGTCAAAAAACCTTAAAAACCAAAGGTGAACTTTAATTGACCAAAGGTGAGTCAAAACTGCGCAAAGCCATGTTCCTGCACTCCAAAGGCACAAAAATGTCACCCAAAGGCGAGTTTCTTCTAGCCAAAGGTGTATTTTTGTGGATCAAAAGTGAGTTTCTGCTTTACAATTATGCATTTCCATACCTGTTTCTACAAAAATTTAATTTTTCTCAGAAAAGTAAAGGTTAAATCAAACATAGTGGGTCCCATTGGGCATGCCAGAATGTGTATAGGTAAAAATTGGATTAACAAAGATCAAGCAATGACAATAAAATCCAATCCTATAACCTTCAAGAGATCAATCTAAATAATAACCAAATCAATGTAAATTAAAAAAAAAGAAAACTATCACCTAGATTGTATAGATCCCTTGGTTCTTTATGGATTGCTCAATGAATTGCATAACCATGTTGCAACAAGCAGTCATAGGATAATATGCTCAAATATGCGATGTGCTCAATGATGCAAGAATGCTTAAAGCACTATTACAAATGCCCAAAGCTTAAATGATTGAAGAGGATTTTTGATGCAATGAAGGGGGTATATATAGGTTTCAGAAGAAGATCGATCAATGGTGGAGATAAATCAATGAGATCATGATGAACGTGCACACAATAAGTCTCCATGCCAAAAGGTGCTTTGTTGAGTTAACTGCTTGCTTAGATAAAGATAGGTTTTGACTTCATAAATTTAGAATGCTTTTTTCTAATTTATGAGTTGATTGATAAAAATAAGATTAAAAAGCTAATTAACTCAACTTTAGATTTTTCTTTTTGACATGCTAAAAATAAGATTGATTGTGCATATAGAAGAAAATATTATTTTAAGAAGATTTGAAAGATAAAAAACAAAATAAATAAATAAATTTATTTAATTTATCTTGCATGATGGAAGAAAGGATAAGATATGAAGATAAAAATAAATTAAACAAATAAATTGATATAATTTATTTTGCATGATAGAGGAATATAAATAAAATATTAGTTTTATTTATTTTTAGAAGATAAAGTCAACTTAAATAAATTTGAACAATTTATTTAAATTTTTGGAAGAATATTAGTTAATTAAATAATTAAAAAATTATTTAATTATGGATAAGAGGAAATTGAATGATGAATTAATTAAATAATTAGATTTATATAATTAATGAGGATTTGAGGAATTTGAAAGGGAAATGATTTAATTAAATAATTAAAATTATTTAATTTGGAAGAATAAAGTGGAATTTAATGAAATTAATTAAATAAATAGAATTTATTCAATTAATGTTTGGGATTAGGGGAATTAGGAGAAATTGATGAAATTGATTAATTAAACAATTTATTTAATTAATGTTGGATGCAAGTGATTTAGACGAATTTGATGTATGCAAGGTGGATTATGCAAAGGTCATTTTTAGGTGTCTACACTAACAAAGTCAAATTTGAACTTAAAGTTTCCAAAATAGATCTCCTTAAGAGGCAAGTGTTAATGAGCGAATGAAACTTTGACTTGCCATGATGTGACACTAATATATTATTTATTTATTAACCTTCAACAATTTAAGAGATTCTACCAACATACACAAAGATTCCATTTGGAATTTATTTATCTCATCTACTTCATTTGTTTTGGTATTGATTACATAAATATTGATAAATTTTTTTGAATAACAAAAATATAGATATGTTTTACAAATATTTTGCATTACCTAATACATATGATAATCAACAGCTAAAGTTCTATTCTAGGCCAAAGTTCTAAAACACCCTAATGTGAACTTAAAGTTACTAGAATATGTGCAAATCTTCCAACTAGAAAATCACACTAAATATTGATCTTAAATGTTGAAGAGACATTCAAGGTGAGAGCATTTATGATGATAATGGACATTGGAATATAAGGCGGGTGTGGAAGGAATTTTTTATAGCTTTTGTGGTAGTACCTTAATCTTTTGAAAGCTATTGGGAATAGAAACCTCTGAAATCAACCAATGGCCATTAAATAACTTGTACTAAAAGAATAAAACTTTATTTATATTATTGTTTACAATTTCAGTGGTAGTACGTATACTTGACACTTATTTCCATCTTCAGAAATATAGAAATATAAGAAACTTACTAATTAGGTTTAGTTACTTCTGTTATGTCAGAAATTATCCTCATGTATGGAATGGTACAATTTACCATGGTTTAGCTCCTCTCCTTTGGTGACCTTTCAACCTAGTTTATTACAGACCTTCCTAAACCCTGATTGACCTATGTCTAACTAGAAGAATGTCATATTTTGGAGTAACTGAAGACTAAGGGTGAAAAGTAAACTTGGATTTGGGATCCCCTAACCTCCTTGAGACAGTTTTGAGTGGGAAATCAGGGCTTGGACTTGGGAACTAGGGCCCTTGTCCTGCCCTATTTCCTGGGATCCTAAATTTTGGAGGAATGTCAGCTCTTGCCGTGCATTCTAGGATTTTGTTTTCAAATTTTTGTTTTCGTGCGATGTCGACATCTTATTTCAAAATTTGAAATTCCTAAGGTTAGATATTTAAAGACTTTTGAAAATCATTTTATTTCACATAAGATATATGCAAGATTTATGCCAAAACTTTGCCAAAATTGCCATTGAAGATCAGCGATTTGTTGAAGCTCTTGAAGTTATTTGAATTTTCTATCAGGAAGACAATGGATGGAAATTAGGAATCAAGATCTTGAGACTATCTTGCACTTCCTAGGGTTTGTACACCTTTTGCATGATCGGGAGAAGGGTTGAAGCCTCCAACATCGAGCTTGGAATTCCTCTGTGAAAATGGCTACCCCACCTTCTTGTTCATTCAAGTCTTCATTGCTTTCATCTCCTTGAGGTGAAGTTGTGTTTGTTCATTGAGTGAAGAAAATCATTGATCTTTCCTTGATGCTTGAGTCATCTAGGGTTTTTAGGTTTATGCATACACATTTTTTAGATGAACACCCACATCTGCAAATCTTTATCTTTGGCTATTGTTGAGGTAGGAATACTGAAAATAGGGCTTGACTGAGGCAAGATCCTATATAGGCACAACCTTCTTTCTCCTCCTCATGCTTTTGTAGGTTTAATTCATCTAGATCCAGCAGAAAGAGTGATAGGAAGATAGGTATTGTAGACACAGTTCCCACAGAGTTTTGGATTTCGAGATTGTAAGACTTTTGGGACATTTCCCTATGTGCCCTAGTCCAACTAGGTGATTTCTTTGGGATCTGGAAGCCTTTGAAGATTGTTAGATTGTTGATACATAAGATTTTGATAGTCAGGAATTTTTAGGACATTGCCCTAGGTGCTCTAGTCCATCAGAGCCTCTATTTCTGGGTAAATGTCCTCTGTACTATTTTCTCTACATTTCTATAATCACTTTATCTGTATCTGTGTTGAAATGTTAGTTATAACAGTCTGATTTGAAATTTAGGGTTTCATGTTTAATGAGAGATATTAGCTTGTGAAAACATGATCAATACAGTCACACATGCCTAATTAGTAAAAAAAGGGAACATAGGAAATTAGTAGTTTATCCCTAAACTTATTTCTTATTTCCCTAATGTTTTAGTGTGAGAGAGTGTGGGACTTGAAATCTTCTATCTTTCCCCACCATTTTCCCACTAAACATTTTGGTGAACCTGTCCTCTAAAGAATTTTAGCATCCTTTTTAACTTCAGATCTGAGTTAGTTTGTTGTCCTAACACATATTTGGATTGCAAACCCTCTTTTATGAAAGTACAGGCATTAAATCTTGAGTGATTTCTTTATCCTTTCATTAAAAGAGTTTGAAATTACAACTCTGTGTGTTGCATAGTGTTATTCTATTTCATTTTCACAAAGCTTATGCTATATAATTTTACATTTAAGTCTTGAGTTAATTTGAGCATGTTTTATGTTGGATTACTTTTTGCAAGACTTTCGTGTGTATGATGAGCTGTTTAGTTGTAATGACTTCAATATGTTAGATGAAGCTCTTGAGGACTTTATCTCGATTGAACATTCCACTACGACTCTTAAACCATCATTGTTTCAAATATTAGTAAATGCAATTTATGTTTCTAAACCTCAAGAAGAATCTGTGAAACCAAAAATAGTGGTCACTTTAAGTTCAGATGTGGTTCAACCTCCTTCTAAATTGATGCTCACTATTAGGGGTCCTTCACCTTCTTCTCGACCTCCTGATCACATTTATAACTATGCTAAACAGATAACATATCAAAATTCACAACAACCTAGTCATACTATGGTTGCTCATACATATAATACTTGGAATAACAAACAAAGCAAACAACAGAGCATTTTGATATCTTTACCAGCCTCTCAAAATATGCTTCCTCAAGCACCTCATTTAACACATAAGGTTGGTCAAGATTATGATCTTGTTGAGTAGCTTCATGGTACTCCTGCTAAGATATCTCTTTGGGAACTTATACAAACACCACCTACATACCATGGAATGCTCCAAGAAGCTTTACAAAAGGTGATTGTACCATTCACTGTAAAACCTAATGATGTAGCAACTCTTCTAGATTTTATGCATGCGACAAAGACAAATATTCTGTTTCAACAACATGAGTTGCCATCTCTTGAAGTTCAAAATCAGTATGATCCTTTGATTATATTCATTACAATAAACAAGAAACTGATTAAACATGTTATGATTGATAATGGATCAGCTCTTAATATTTGTGGCATCAATTTATTAATAAGATTAAAGTTGATACATCTTTGATTAAACCAGATAAGATAAGTATCCGTGGCTTTGATAATGTTGGAAGACAATCCATAGGCACTATAACTTTACCTGTACAAGTTGGGCCTGTAACGTTACCTACCATGATTCATGTCATGCCTTGTTCTTTATCTTACAATATGATTCTTGGTAGACTGTTGATTCATGCACTAGGGGAAGTTCCTTCTACCCTTCATCATTCAATCAAGTTTGTTCATAAGGATAAAATCCATACTATTCATACTGATCCTGAACCAAATCTTTGTTTACAAATTGAATCACAAAAGCAAGTTGTCCAACATAAGATCTTAAACAATCTAAAAGTTGACTCATCAACCTCTCTTGCTAGAGATACTATTGTGCAAGAGTCAAAACAATCAAATGCATTACTTGGTGATGATTGGGGTTTATTAGATTTTACATCTCCCTCTATAGGTGAATATAAAATTAACAACTTCGCTCCTGAGACATCAAGTGTTGCATCGATCTCGTCTCATTGCTCAAATTCTAAAGTCTCTTTGCTAACAAATATAGATAATACTCTTACGTACACTACATATTATGAGACTTATGTAGCCCCACCTTCTTCCAAAGAACTGGCTTCTCTCTATGGTTGAGGATTTCAGATCCTTTATAAGAATTGTGATTATGTAGGTAATGGTTGCGGTATTAATCAACAAGTGATTCATGTACCTATAGAATCCGCTTATGACATTATTCAAGTGGTATTAGATATAACCCTTTCAGGGAATCTAAAGCCCGTAGACGTCCTATTCTTAATGTGAACATAATATCCATGCTTAACTTGATCTTCCCTAAGATGATTGACACTAATTGTCCTCCAGGTGAGATCATCTTAGATATCTTTTCAATAGATGAAGCGATAATTGAATTCTTGGGTGCTTACGAAAATATTCCTCGTTATCATCATAAAAGTGGATTGCCTTATTGTCTAAATAGTGCTACATATTTTGGAAAGTCTGTTAGCATGATAAATACTACATTGAAATATGAAGAAGAATCTGAAGATTTAGCACAATCACACGATCTCCTAGACCACAATACTCTACTTAATGGAAAGACTGTTAATGTTTTCATGGAGAAAGATAACACTGAAAATGTTATCCCTATAGGTGATTGCTTAAGTGTAGAAGAAAGAGAAGATGACAAAATTGTTACATGAATTTTTTGAATTGTTTGCTTGGAACTATTCGTATATGCCTGCTATTGATCCTCAGATTATAACACATAATATTGTACTGAAACTAGATGCTAAGTCATTTAAACAAAAGATGAAAGGAAGCAAGGTATGTGGAAACACTTCCTACACTGATCTAATGAGGAAAGACTTATGCAAATTTTTCTTTTATAGTTACAGATTAATATGCACATTAATAGAAAGATAATAACAACTTCCAAATGCAAACACAAAACTCACAACACAAGATATACGTGGGGAAAACCCTTTTAGGTAAAAAACCCCACTCCAAAGCCGCCCAATATATTATTCAGGAATCATGAAGATTACAATATACTTGCAGAGCAAGCTTTTACAAAGTTTATCCAACCAGAGATCTAGGAGGTAATTTGACATCTATGAGATTCTTACATACAACCTCCATCTCAAGTTCTTGATATATAGGAGATACAATATAGTACACTACCAACGGTAATTAGAAAACCATGAGCTAAAACCACCCAAAAGTGGCACCCAAATTATCTCCAATCAAAGATGCCTTGTGATGTGCCAAAACACACACCAACACGTGTAACTCTCACCTTTATATCTCTTTTATGTGTCCAACACATTTTTTCATTTCCCAAAATAGAAGGTCCAACTTCTGGAGGCCATAGCTTTTGATCCGGGTGTCTGATTGATGAACTATTTAATGCGTCAGAAAGCTCGTGAAGAGATCTATCACCTTATAACCCACTACACTGGTTATTACCATTTTTAGGACATTTAGAGAAGTTTCAATTCCGGTAATTAATTTCAAAGACTTTTTCTGGCAGTTTCAAAAAATAGAAACTTTAATATCTCGCAATCCTGATATGATCTTGAGACGAAACTCACCTGAGATGTTCACTTAGCTGTTCCGCACCTTCTGGGAAAAAATTTAGGTCAATCTGAGCTCAATCGAAGAACTTACTAAAAATATTAAGTCTCACTATTTTTAGATCATTTGGAAACTTTTGGAAACTTTGAAGGTTCCAGACCATTCTCCAAGATAAAGGGTATTCTAAAAGACCAAAACTGGGAAGAATAGTAATCTTTCGAAGTTGCAAGGTTGAGACACTTTTCTTAACTTTCTCCCACTTGTCAAACACTTTTCAAGAGCAAAGGGAGTATCAACACCATGATTTAATTGCTAGGGGCCGTGAGGTCCATAGACTCTGAACACCATCTGAACTTCTCTATGCTCATAGGTTTTGTCAAGGAATCTGTAACATTCATCAAAGTTTCAACTTTTTCCAAGTTTACCTTCCCATCCTCTACCATGTCACGAAAAAAATGGTAGTGGACATCAATACGCTTAGTCCTTGCATGGAAAGTAGGATTCTTTGCCAAACATATGGCACTCTGACTACCACAACACATAGTAATCTTCCCTGCATAAAACCCAACATCAAAAAACAATCTCTTAAGCCAAATGGCTTCTTTACAAGCATGAGTTGCTGCCATGTACTTAGCTTCAGTAGTGGACAAAGCGACCACAGGTTGCCACTTACTCATCTAACTAATAGCACCACCATACATAGTGAACACATAAGCACTGGTGGATCTCATGCTGTCAATGTCACCTGCCCAATCTGAATCCACAAATCCACGAATAAAAAGTGAACATCAAGGTCCTGTAGGATAACCATGATAACATAAGGAATACTTAGAAGTACCCCACAAATCTTTGAACACTCTCTTCACTGCATCCCAATGTACCTGTCCAGGATTAGCCATAAATCGACTAAGGACTCCAACTGCTTGGGCAATGTCTGGTCTTGTGCAGACCATCGCATACATCAAATTGCCAACTGCACTAGTAGAAGGAACTCTTCTCATATCCTCTATCTCAGAAGGAGACTTTGGACAATCTTCAATAGATAAGTTTGTCCCCATTGTAACAGGAACAGTCAAAGGTTTGCAATCCATCATGCTAAATCTCTCCAACACAGTGTTAACATACTTACTCTAGCGTAACCAAAGTTTTCTATTTGCTTTTTCTCATCTAATTTCCATTCCTAGAATGTACTCAGCTGCCCCTAGTTTTTTCATCTTAAACTGTACTAACAACTGAGACTTCAAATCAAAAATCAAACTTTTACCATTCCCAATGAGTAACATATCATTGACATACAATGCAATAATGAGAATGTGATCATTGTCAAACTTGTAGTAAACACAATGATCTAATTTCGATCTTTGAAATCCAATACTCAATAAAAAGGCATCAAACTTCTGGTACCACATCCTAGGAGACTGTTTCAAACCATACAAAGACTTTTTCAACTTGCAAACCAGATTTTCTTTACCTTTCACCACGTAGTGCTCTAGCTGTGACATATAGATTTCCTCCTCCAAGTCACCATGAAGGAATGCTATCTTCACATCCATCTTTTCCACTTCTAGATCATATGTTTCTGTAAGAGATAACATGAACCAAATAGATGTTAGCTTTGCAACAGGAGAGAAAATCTCACCATAGTCAATTCCCTCCACCTAAAAATACCCCTACGCAACCAATATAGCCTTATATTTCTCAACACTGCCATCTACACCAAATTTCTTTTTGAACACCCATTTGCATCCAACAGGTTTTCGTCCTTCAGGCAAAGGCACCAAGTCCCAAGTATTATTCTTTTCCAAAGAAGCCATCTCCTCTTCCATGGTCTCTTTCTAGGAACCTGCATCTTTTATACCCATAGCCTCTTTCACAGTTCTAGGATCATCAGTGTTAGAAATCAAAGCAAAAATACAATTGAAATCATGCAATGAATAACCAAACCTATAGGTTGTTGCCTTATTTGCGTGGGCCTCCTCAAAGGTTGAGGTTGAGCTTCTTCATCTTCTTCTGAACTTTTAGAGCTACTAGAGCTCTCCTCATTATCAGGTCCAATAGATGTTTTTGGTTCAACTTTCTCAGGGGTGGAAGGAATCTGAACCACATTATCTTTCTTCTCTTCTTTCTCTAGCTGCAAGAGAACAATAGAAGGATTGAGCTCTCTAAAGATCACACTTCTGCTATACATAACTCTCTTAGCTATTGGATCCCAAAGCTTGTACCCTTTCACACTGATGACATAACTGATGAAGATACACTTTACAGCCTTGTTCTCCAACTTAGACCTCTTCTCCTTAGGAACATGTGCATATGCCTCACAACCAAATACTCAAATGCATCTTAATGAAGGCTTTTTACTAGACCATACCTCCATAGGTATCTTATCAATGAGTGCTGATGTAGGAGACCTGTTAACCAGGTAACAAGTGGTAGCAACAACTTCAGCCCAAAACTTTTGTTCAAGACTAGCTCCACTTAACATACTCGTTGCCCTCTCCATCAACATTCTATTCATCCTCTCTACAACTCCATTCTACTGAGGGGTATACAGAATTTTCTTGTGCCTCACAATCCCCTGTTCTTTATATAACTTGTCAAAATCTACTGAACATAACTCACCACCGTTGTCAGTCCTCAAACACTTAATCTTTCTATCCTTCTAATTCTCTACAAGAGCTTTGAACTCTGAATCTATTAAAGACTTCAGATTTACTTCTAAGGAAATACACCCATGTCCTTCTACTATAATCATCAATGAATGAAACAAAGTAAATAGATTTTGAAATCAAAGGAACATTAACAGGACCAAACACATTAGAGTGAATCAATTCCAACACATCAGAAGATTTGTGAGAACTAAAATAAAACTAAACACGGTTTTGTTTTCCATAAATGCATTGTTCACAAAAATTGAACTCAAGGTTACAATCATTTATACCCTCAACAAGATTTTTATTCTTCAGGGTCCTCAAACCCTTTTCACCAATGTGACCAAGCCTTTGGTGCCATAACATTGTCTTCTCACCTGGAAGTTTCATCTCCATAGAATGAGCACCCTTAGGTACCCAGAAAGCATGACCATTGGAAGTAGATGCAACAGTCTTTTTTCTATTGGTTCCAATGGTGAGGATGAAGACTCTGAAGCTCTCTTCTTTGAAACAAAGGCACTATTGCACTGAACTATGCATGCATCAAGCTGAAATAGAGTGCCAATCTGAACACCCTTAGCTGACACCATAGATCCTCTTGTCATCTTGCATCCTCCATTCAAGAAAACAACCTACACACCCACATCATTTAATTTACTTACAGAAAGAAGGTTTCGTGTCAAACCAAGGATATGCAGAACACCATTGATTCCCTTTACTCGTCCATCAGGGAATTGAATCAAGAATCTTCCATGGCCAACAATATCCAGGTGAGAATCATCACCCAAGTACATCTTTCCACCATCGTATTCTTCATACTTCAAAAACCAGCCCCGATGCGAGGACATGTGAAAAGATGCACCATAGTCAATAAGCCACACATCCTCAGATGCATGCGTTACCAAGGCAGCAACAAATGCTTCTCCTTCATCCTGAGAGGACTTGTTAGAATTTGAATCATAATTCTTCTTCTTTTTCTTTTTCTCCTCCTTGCACTCCTTTCAGAAGTGACTAGGTTTGCCGCAGTTCCAACACAGGGCCTTGTACTTTCTAGGAGACTTAGATCTCCCATGGGATTTGGATCTTCCTTTTTCTTCCTTCTTATCCTTTTTCTTTCCCTTCTCCTTAGATCTACCATGAATTGCAAGAGCCTCCTTAGCTGATTCAGAAGACTTTCTCCACATCTCTTTAGACAACAATGAAGAAACCACTTCATCCATCTTGAAGGTGGTAGTGGCAGTCCCGATGGCCATAACAAGGTGGTCCCATGAATCTGGTAAGGAACAGAATAATGTCATACATCGATCCTCCTCCTCCATCTTCACACCAACAGAAGTCAATTGGGCAACAAGCATATTGAATGTATCTAGGTGATCAGCGACAGATTCTCCATCTTCCATCATCAGAGAATACAATTTCTTTCATAGGAATAACTTGTTCACTAGGGATTTAGCCTGATAAACATCTCCAAGCTTCTTCCAAAGTTCCTTTGCAGGCTTCTCTTAATGGATATTTAGGAGCACTAAATCAGCCAAATAGAGTCTTATCAAACCCTTAGCTTTTCAATCTTTGAGATCCCAATCTTCTTGAGACATTACCGCTAGTTTTGTACTAGATACGGCTTCCCATAAATCCTGATCTACAAGCATGTCCTCCATTTTGAGTTTCCACAACTCGAAATTACTGCCATTAAACTTCTCTATCTCAAACCTCCTAGATGTGCTCGCCATCTCTTACCTGCAACAAAGATTTCAAAATCCTCTGTACAAGCTCCCACTCAAACAAAGATCAGCTCAAAAAACCCTCTACCCAACAACTAGAACCAAAGGTGATCAGACTCTGATACCAACTGAAAGGAAGCAAGGTATGCGGAAATGCTTCCTAAACTGATCTAATGAGGAAAGACTTATGCAAATTTTTCTTTTACAGTTACAGATTAAGATGCACATTAACAGAAAGATAATAACAACTTCAAAATGCAAACACAAAACTCACAACACAAGATATATGTGGGGAAAACCCTTTCAGGTAAAAAACCCCACACTCCAAAGCCAACCAATATATTATTCACGTAAAAAACCCCACTCTCCCCTTTACAACTCTTTTATGTGTCCAACACATTTTTACATTTCCCAAAATAGAAGGTCCAACTTCCGGAGGCCATAACTTTTGATCCGGGTGTCCGATTGATGAACCATTTAATGCATCAGAAAGATCGTGAAGAGATCTATCACCCTATAACCCTCTCACCGGTTATCACCATTTTCAGGATGTTTAGAGAAGTTTCAATTCCTGTAATTGAGTTTAAAGACTTTTTCTGATAGTTTCAAAAAATAGAAACTTTAATATCTCACAATCCTGATATGATCTTGAGACAAAAATCACCTGAGATGTTCACTTAGCTGTTCCGCACCCTCTGGGAAAAATTTCAGGTCAATCTAAGCTCAATCAAAGAACTTACTAAAAATAGTAAGTCTCACTATTTTTAGCTCGTTTGGAAACTTTTGGAAACTTTGAAGGTTCCAGACCATTCTCCAAGATAAAGGGTATTCAAAAAGACCAAAACTGGGAAGAATAGTAATCTTTCGAAGTTGCAAGGTTGAGACACTTTTCTTAACAAAAGCTTCAAAAAATTAATCCTAAAATCGCATTACTTGTCAAGACTGAGATAGAAAAACTTTTACAAGCTAGCTTCATCCACCCCATTGACTATTCACCTTGGATTTTAAATATAGTGGCTGTCGCTAAACCTGATGGTCATATTCGTATGTGTATTGATTTTAGAGACTTGAATCTTGCATCTCTGAAAGATGATTTCCCACTTCTGAACATTGATATGATCGTTGACTCAATAGCCAGCCATGAATTACTTTCCTTTATGGATGGATTTTCAGGATATAATCAAATCATTATAAACCCTCAAGACCAATATAAAACAACTTTTATAACACCTTGGGGTACATTTTGTTGGGTAGTCATTCCGTTTGGACTTAAGAGTGCTAGAGCAACTTACCAATGCGCTATGACTCTTATCTTTCACGATTACATGAATAATATCTAAGAGGACTATGTCGATGACATCTTGGCGAAGTCTATTCATCACCAAAATCATGCCATGACTCTTCGATATATCTTTGAATGAATAAAGAAATACAACATGTAATTAAATCCCCGTTAGTGTGTATTTGGTGTAGATAGTGGAAAATTATTAGGTTTTATAGTTTCAAATCATGGTATTGAAGTAGACATGAAAAAGATTGATGTGATTGTTAACATGCCGCCACCTAAAAACATATCTCAACTTCATAGTTTACAAGGGAAGATACATGCCATTCGTCAATTTGTCTCACAACTCACGGATAGGACTCACCCTTTTACTCAACTACTGAAGAAGGATTCAAAATTTCAATGGAATTTGGAATGTCAGAAGGCTTTTGAGGACTTAAAAAGTTACCTCGCTAAACCTCCTATTTTACAACCAGCCATTTTTGATAAACCTTTTATACTTAACACCTCAGCATCTAATAATGCTCTTGTAGCCTTATTAACACAACATGATACTGAGGGCAAGGAACGTGTTGGGTATTACATCAACCAAACATTGCTCGATTATGCAGTACGATATAATGTCATTGAGAAACAATGCTTAGCTCTTGTCTTCATGAAACAAAAGCTTAGACATTATCTCCTAAATGCTGAGATACATGTAGTGGTAAAATTTGACCCTTTGAAACATCTATTTGCTAAAACAGATCTTGCTGGTCGCCTGGCTAAATGGGTTATGTTGCTAGCTGAATTTGATCTCAAATTTATAACTCAAAAAGTGATTAAAGGACAAGCATTAACTGATTGTTTAGCTGAGGCACCCTCTCCCTTTGCTACACAAAATTAGGAGACATTCCTTGATGATCAAATATTACCTATTGATAAAGTAGATAAATGGGAATTGTATTTTGATGGATCAAGATGTCGAACCGGCTCCGGTGCTGGTGTCATATTGGTACCCCCTATAGGTAAGCTGATTCCCATGTCTTACCACCTAAACTTCTTATGTACAAACAACATTGCTGAGTACAAAGCTCTTATTGCAAGACTTTGTGCTACTTTGGCTTTAAACATACAAAACCTCACTATATATGGTGATTCACAACTCGTTGCAAGACAAATAAATGGATCATATCAAGCTAAACAAGACAAATTATCTCAATATCGTGATTTTGCTTTGTCTTTATTAAAGCAATTTACATCCTTTTCAATTGATACTATTCCAAGAAAAGACAATCGACATGCGAATGCAATGGCAAGCGCAACTTTCCTTATATCCCCTAACAATTCACCTGATGAATTTACCTTTATTATTCATAATCTTAGAACACCAGTCGTAGAAGATCCTATAGTTGCAAGCCTTGATCTCTGTTGTGATATAAATTTTGATGAATGGTTCTCCCATATATTCAACTATCTACGTGATGGAACCATCCCTAATACAATGTCTAAAAATGCTTGAGTTCGCCTACGTAAACTTGCAACTCTATACATCATTCTATCTAATGTCTTATATAGACGAAGTTACAATGGTGTACTTCTCTGATGTCTTAGTAATTTAGAGATTTTGATAGCTTTAGAAGAAGCTCAGTCTGCGCTTATAGAGGATATTTTGGAGAAAAATCATTGTTACAAAAAGTAATACGTATGGGATATTATTAGCGATGCATGGAACAAGATTCCTTTGCTTATGTCAAGAAGAGTCCACAATGTCAACAACATCAACATTTAATCCAAGCACTTGCCCAAGAACTCCGTGCCCAAGTGTCACCTTGGCCATTATTTGTTTGGGGCTTGGATCTAATTGGTAAAACATCTCCACCTTCCTCTCAAGGACATACATTTATTATCATTGCTACTGACTACTTCACAAAGTGGGTCGAAGCTATCCCTTTGCGATCCACGACTACTGATGTAATTTGTCAATTTATACAAGATAACATAATCTCTTGATTTGGTATACCTTCCTCCTTGGTCTCTGATAATGGCATGCCATTCAAGAATAAGGATGTGAAGAAATTTCTAGAAAAGTATCACATTCAACATCGCTTCTCCACGCCTTATTATCCTCAATTGAATGGCTAAGCAGAAGCTTCAAACAAAGTTATTGGACAAATTTTATGCAAAATTGTTAACAAACATCAGAAAGATTGGCATACTCAATTGTCTTACGCATTATGGGCTTATAGAACAAGTATTCGTATGGCTACTGGAACTACCTCGTATAATCTTGTTTATGTCATTGATGTGGTAATGCCCTTGAAACTTGAAATTCCTTCATTGAGAGTCTCCTTGAGAGATGTTATTGATGATGACATGGAAATAGAAAAGAGATAAAAACAACTTGAGATGTTAGATGAATAGTAGATTAATGCTCTTGAGCATCTTAAGGCACATCAAAAGAGTATACAATGGTCGTACAATGAACATGTCATACACCATTCATTCAATGTTGGGGACTTGGTACTTTATGAGAATCAACGCAATGTGAATGCACCTCCTGGAGAAAAAAGAAAATTCAGCCCTAATTGGCTTGGAGCATATGTTGTTACTAAAGCCTTTTGATCAAGAGTGTATAAGCTAGCCAACGAATAAAGTACACCGCTTAAAGAACCTATTAACGTTACGCACCTCAAGAAATTTTATGCTTAAGATTATATGTTAGATGTTACTTTAAAAAGCAAAACTTATTAGTTAGTTTAGCTTCAATTTTGACAAGATATGATTATTTTGTCTTAATTCATTTAACATAACATCTTTTATGGTTGATCATTGTTGCATCTTGTTTAAACATGTTTTAATAGAGATCACCTTTGTATTAACTGAGTTAAGCATAAAATAATTGTCATATGTGAAATTTATTAATCATTGTGCTTTTACCATATGTTCTGTAAAGAATTATTTAGTATCACATTGGCATTAATTACATTTCCACATAAGCATTTAACATTTATCACTAGTTGCATTTTACATAGATCACATGTGATATATCAAACAACATTAAAAACAACAATAACAAAGCATTATATATCATCACCAGTTTACATATACATCTGAGTCAACTATCCCGTATATCAAAATGGGATGTCATAGTAAATCATATACATCACATAGTTGAACCCCTGTCACCTATGCTCTTGGGACCTCGTGGTGTGCATGTGATGGAAGCCTAACCATGTGTGGCTACAGATCACAAAAGACTCCTAGAGACACTCTGTGATCGTAACCTCTGATCTCTCCTCTTAGTCCTAGCACATCATCATCATATGTCTCGCGATACATCTATTGATATCAATCCCTCTTAGATGTGACTTTGTCTAGCTCTGCCCAGAGCCTGTCCCTGTCATCTCTCATCTACCATAACTCAGGTAGTAAGATCTCACTTGTGATAGATCTCCCTCAGGTGCGGGTGCTGCAGCAACCTGATCTCGTAGCATCTAGAGCCCTACCTTTACATGCTCGGCTCTCTGGATAGCTTGATCTATAATAGACTCCACTGATAACATGTATCTCACAAAAGGCATAAAGATCTCTGCATACCGCCCCACGGATGGCATGGCAAATATCCCATCCGCACCCACTACTCAACCGCATTGATTGGAACTATCTCTACTATGACGTAGCTCACTAAGTCACTGCCATGCGTCTGTCCCAACTGCAAAAAGGAAACAAAATAAATATCAATAACTCATATAGACATCATAAAGAAATAATCACAAATCACTACATCTATACAAAATAAGCATCCTACCTGGATCTCCATCTTGCCAAGATGGATCTTGGATAGCTGATGGTGTGATCAACTTTGAAGATGACTCTGTAGCTAGGGGCATATGACTGCTAGTCTCCCCTCGCCCATGCCAACTTGATCTCTTCACATCTGTAGGGGTTGGACCACGAGCTCTCGATTGTGATTGCAACTTGGTCTCCTCATCACTATCTGCCTCCTGCTGATCTCACCTTAGTCTCGCCCTAAAGACATACCATGATGTGATCTCCTCCTCCTCATTGTCCTCATCCTCATCAGCATCTAGATCATAGTATCCTACAAAGTCACTAATATCATCCTCTATCCCTATGTCACTCGCATGACTGACCCAAGGTTGAGGATTGCCTGTGGGGTGACCAAGTGGATAGATAGGAGAAAACTGCGCTGTCTGCCACCAGATCTGATATGCTCAAGTAACTTTGACATCATCTACATCAAATATCATCTCTATATCCTCTATACCATCATCATCACTAACCACTATATCTGCTAATGTTAGCCGTCGGGCGTTGTTTGCCCTGACTGTGCTGCGCATAGAGTGCGTGTAGCTCAGACACATCATAGGTACATCCTGTTGGCATCTAAACTATCATGCTACCTGATCAAAGTAAAATCAGACAACAATGTGATTGAGGTGACTGGCCATCATCTGATCCCTCTGCATCCTTGCTAATTGTCTCCGCTGACCTGGCCATGCTACATAGCTGCGATATGATCTCCAGATGATATTGCTAGGTTGCAATCTATCAAACACAATCCTCCAATATAGTAGATCACCGTGTCTCCAGCATCTAACAAGAGGATAGGAGTGGACTTGTGGATAGGTAAATGATGGCTCTATAGGAAAACCTATAGGCCGCTTGCATCTGATATGCTCAAAGGCCCAAACCTGTAGTAATGTGCAACACATCAATCCCTGTGCCTCATAATGGACATACTATCCCAACTCATGATAGAGGTGCGCAAGCATATTGCGCCCCCATGCGTAGATTGTCCTCTACTCCTCCATTGACCTAATAGTGTGAACTAAGCCCCTGGGAAGGTGAATGCCTCGTCCATCCAGTGCGACTGCTAATGCTACCATCACAATCATAATCCTCTGAATTAGAGGGATGTCAGCACATCCCTTCTCTAATAATCAAAGCTGAATGTGCCCACACTCTGCCTGAGTGACTGTGCATCCTAGACAGTACAACTGGCTCTCCATTTTATACTCTGCTAAGTGACGCTCTATGACCCTCTCTATCTCTCCATGTATAGGCAAGCACATGATCTGGTAGACATCCTCTAGCATGATAGTCATCTCCCCTGTAGGCAAATGGAATGTAGAAGTATCCACATTCCACCTCTTCATCAGTGCCATCAGCATACTAGAATGAAATATGATTGTGAGCATATCAAACACCTGCCAGAGCCCTACTGACTGTAAGGGGTCTCTCTCTGCATTGGTTATGGTGCTGATGTGATCTCAAAGAAACAACATCACGCGACCACCTATATGCTCTCGCATCCCTAAAACAACCTGCATAATACAAACAACGAGAAGTTCAATCAGTTTGCAAGCACAAAATCATCACCTAAGATACACAATAGCAATCAGTACCCTATCCCTGGGGCCCTTGTCCTTTCTGGACTTGGGCACCCCAAGAGGACCTGGGTGCTCAAGTCAGACTTGGGTGCCCCAGGTGGACTAGGGTGCCCCAGGTGGACTAGGGTGCCCCAGGAGGACCTGGGTGCCCTAAGTGGACATGGGCGCCCCTGATAGGGACCATTGTCCAAAATGTCCTAATCAACATGAAAAATGACAAAATTTGAAAGAAATAGAATGCATTATAAGTACAAGCAAGGGTTAGGAATCTACCTTGGCCTCGAAATGTCTCTTTGCCACTCAGGCTTAGAGCATATCCAGTTGCAGAAGCTGGTATGGACATCAGGTCGAGATCGTCGATCTCTCCCTCCTCCTCCTTCTCTTCTCTACATAATGACAAGTAAAAATGAATAGTCAGAAGTGACAACTTCCCTTACATATAGTAAGTGGATGAGAAATCCTATCATAATTTAGGTGCAAAACTAAACAATCTCACTCTTAAGCCTCGATCTTGAGCTGTTGAACTCAGATTTTCACACCGTTTGTTGCGTTGGAATCCTAGTTCCACTCTCTATCTTACCCAATGTGTTGTACTTGGGCATTGCTTATTTAGAAAACCCTCACAACACATTTCTCATCAAGGTTCCTTGAAATTGATGTGCGTAGATATCTCCTTGTTTCTACTTTTCAGACTAAGCAAGCAAAAACAAGAAGGGGCATATATCTCCCTCGATTTCCTCCCTCATCATGTCTCATCACTCAACCCCCTTAGTGTTCATGGACTGAATTATTGGTGGTGGTTGCAGGTTGATTTGCTTTTTGATTTCCTAACAAGTGTTCATTTGCAGGTTGCGGTTCCTAACTTTGTGGTCTTGTAGGATTACAGACTTGGGGGCTTCTTCCTCTTTTGCAACAACACTTCGGCATCCTCTACAATATCCTTTTGAGTATCTTTTTCATAATTGATGTATTTAGTTTCCTTTAGTTGCATATGCACGTAGTTTAATATGGCCACTAAAGTGGGGGCTAAATGTTATGTCAAAAATTGTCCTCCTGTATGGAATGGTACAATTTCCCATGGTTTAGCTCCTCTCTTTTGGTGACCTTTCAACCTAGTTTATTACAGACCTTCCTAAACCCTGATTGACCTATGTCTAACTGGAATAATGTCATATTTTGGAGTAATTGAAGACTGAGGGTGAAAAGTAAACTTGGATTTGGGATACCCTAACCTCCTTGAGGCAATTCTGAGCGAGAAATTAGGGCTTGGACTTGGGCGCTAGCGCCCTTGTCCTGTCCTATTTCCTGGGGTCCTAAATTTTGGAGGGATGTCGGCTCTTGCTGTACATTCTGGGATTTTGTTTTAAAATTTTCATTTTCATGCGATGTCGACATCTTATTTCAAAATTTGAAATTCCTAAGGTTAGATATTTAAAGACATTTGAAAATCATTTTATGACACACAATCTATATGCAAGCGTTATGCCAAAACTCTGCCAAAATTTCCATTAGAGTTCAGTAATTTGTTGAAGCTCTTTGAAGTTATTTGAATTTGCTATCATGGAGACAATGGATGGAGATTAGGAATCAAGATTTTGAGTCTATCTTTCTCTTCCTAGTGTTCATACACCTTTTGCATGATCAGGAGAAGGGTTGAAGCCTCCAACATCGAGCTTGGAGATCCTCCATGGACATTGCTGATTTGCCTTCTTGTTCATGCAAGTCTTCATTGTTTTCAACTCGTTGAGGTGAAGTTGTGTTTGTTCATTGAGAGGAGAAAATTGTTGATCTTTCCTTGATGCTTGAGTCATCTATGGTTTTATGTTTATGCATGCACATTTGTTAGATGAACACACACATCTATAGATCTTTTTCTTGAGCTATTGTTGAGGTAGGAATACCAAAAATGGGGCTTGACTAAGGAAAGATCCTATATAGCCACAACCATCTTTATCCTCCTTTTGCATGCACAGGTTGCATTTGTCAAGATCTGGCGGCGGAAAGGAGTGATAGGAAGATGGATATTGCAGACATAATCATCAGAAAATTTGGATTTTAGGATTCTGAGACTTTTAGGACATTGCCACTAGCACCCTAGTCCAACTGGGTGATTTTTCTAGGATTTGAAAGCCTCCAGATATTGTGAAGTAGTTGTTGCAAAAGATTCTAACATTCAAAAACTTTTAGGACATTGCCACTAGCGCCATAGTCCAACTGCTCCTCAGTTTCTGAGTATGCTGTCTCTGATCTGTCTACTCTGTATTTCTATAATCATTTCATTCACATCTGTATCATAAATTAGTGTTACAAATTTTTCACCTACAACTCAAATTGGCAGAGCTAAAACATTTGTTTCCATTTTAAGGTGAAAAGTTCTTAACATATTTGACCATTGCATAGTTTAAAGTGCTTGAAAAGGAAAGAGTGCAGTTTTATGATGCCATGTGTTAAAGTGCAAAAAAGGAAGCTTTCATCTTGTCACTAAATGCTTTTCAGCATAAAGGAGAGTCCATGAATTGTAAGGAGTTGTTTTCATCCATTTTACAATGTTCATTCATTTTACAAAAGTGGTATACACAAAACTGCATAAGTGTTGTATTGAAAGAGAAATGATCAAATGTCCCACACAAGCCATGGGAATAGCTGAACCAGTGCAAACATAAGAAATACACTATGCATCTGAAGATAAGAAGGGAAAAGAGCATATAGGAAAAGGCATATCCATCATTGCCTGTTTGGAGTCTTGAAGTTGATCTTCATTGCAACTAGCTCTTCCTCACTCCTGATCTCTAAATGAACCTATATCATGACAAGAAGGATTGGTAGAGCTCTGGATATGGTTTCCTATGTGCTTATCAATAGAAACATAATACATTGCCTATGATGTACTATATCAGATAACAAACATCATATATATTCAAGAAAGCCTGAAGAATGAAACATTACAGGAGCATCGAGCTTCACTATTCTTATCTAACATGTTTGTTCACTGTGCAGGTATAGGAGAAATCATGTTATTAATCCATTTCTGAAGACATCATAGCATGTAGTGTAAAAATGGGCTCCCACAAGGGTTGAGCCCAGCATGCTGCCCCTAATTCTCAAGAGGGGATTGAATAGTAATTCATAATGCTCAAATAGAAACATTTCAATTGAAGGAGTAATTCATCAAGTGACTGCAAAAGCCTTGAGTCATGGATCATTCATGACAGTCAAATCCAAAAATAGAATGAATTGAAAATCATGAATGAATAATGGCTCATTTGAATGATCAATGAATATTTAGAACATAAATAAATTGCACATCTTTTATTGGAAATTCTATTTTGCAAGCAAGTTTTCATGCTTATTGCTGCCATGTAACATTGTCATTATGCTGCCCCTATTGTTTGAAGTATGCAGAAATAATGACAAACAATTCTATCATGTGAGGGAGTAGCAGTCATGGAGTAGCATTAAAATCCAGTGGAAGACAATCATCCTGAAGATATGGTATACCTTTGAATCAAAAGAAGACACCATACATTTAAATCAATGAGACAAGTGTACAAGTCATGGTGGGGTACCATGCACATCATGCAATGAAGGACACAGGTGCAACCATAAGAATTAAGATCCATCTATAGTCATAAACATAGAGTTCAGTGTCACTTTTGTCTCCATATCAAACCCATATAGTCATCATGGAACATTCACTTATCCATAATGTAAGGTGCAGTCACGAAACCTCTTATATATGTGCTACGAAAAATGAATGCTAAAGAGATTTAAAGGATGCAGTCCATAAAGATTATCATAAGCATGATGACAGTTGCCAATAGGAGATAGATCTAATCATGACAAGGCAAGTTATACAATGCTTCAATCCATTTTCCATGTGGTTGTGAGTAATAACAGCTAGAAATGAAGACTAGAGGCTCATAAGTACTCATCAAAGGAGTATCAAATGAAGGAAATGACTGTTACAAACAAATGGATGCATGTCTTAAAACCTCTGAAGATGACAATCTTGGTGTCACTACGAATAGTCATGACAATAGTTATGCTAGATGGGAGCAGTCCATAACATTCTTTGGGTAAGTGATTGTATCAAGGTAACAATGTTCATTTATGATCTTTATACAAAGGAACCATCAAATGTATAAGTTTGCAAAGGTTACTATCATGCTGTCGTTCATTGAACTATACTAGTTGTCCCACATCTCATCAAAAGATACATGAAGTGAATGAATACAAATGAAGGCAATGAAATGAATGTAGCCTTCACTAGTGATGGTGCTTACAATCCCAGTCTACACATGAAAGGGGCAGACCATAGTGTAAGTGCTCACATTGAAGGGATCAACAATCTTGTGCTGATCTAAGAATATAATGTCCAATGCCAACATGGAAGATGCATCATACATATGTTCATCAAGGTACCTTTCCAGTGATACTCACACACAAGGGACAACATTAAATAATTTATTCAGGTCCTCATCAATGAAGGGACAACGTTATTTGTTTGAGATATTTCTTGTGCATTTTAAATGTAAACATGCTGTAGCAAACATCCAGTGCAGTGAATGGAGTATCAACATCAAGCATATCATTGTATATATAATGCATCTGTGGGTGCTTGAATGATACAATAAGATGGAAAAGTATAGTCATAACAGAGAAGAGCAATCTCATTAAGAGTATGACAACCATAGAAGACTTTGAAGAAGAATACAAATGAGGAGGTAAATATAAAATGCTTTCATCTCTGTTAGAAAAGTAAACAATATGTAGTACTTGCTGCCATAAAATGAGGCCAAGGGTGTATTGTTAAAGGCTAATGAATAGTATACAAAGGTGATGCCAAGGGTTTAGAACAAAAATCTCAATTTTTTTCATGCTATGACAGGGGTTTTGAACCCATTTTTGCAAAACAAAGGTGACTGTATCTAAGCCATGTTTTTTGAAGATACAACTAAAAACAAAAACTGGCATGCTCAAATAAACACCCAGTTTGTATCTTCATGGCCGCAGCCTGTCTCAGAAGAGAGTTGTATTTGTTACATTCAAAATGGATAGAGTACAACATTATTACATATAGAAAATAGAGAAGCCCTCGACCATTGAGAAAGTGTAGACCTAGAATGGGAATGAGGTTGAGTTTTACAAAATGCCATGTCGACCACAAAAATTAGTCAAAGCACTCTGCTCAATGAAGCCACGGCCTTGGAAGTAATGGAGGCTATGAGCTTGGGTTTGGAACCCAAAGAAGCTTCATGTAACTCAAATAAGGTGCATAAATACAGAAGTAAAAAAGGGTTTCTAGAAAACAAATACATGAGGTAAAACAAATACTCTTCTGTGTTGATCTTGAATCAAGCTTGTTCATGAAAGAAACAAGATGAAATATAGGGTTCTAAATATGAGAAGATTACCCACATTACTGGTAGAAGGATGCATTTGAAACCATAGAAAAAAAGCTTCAGAGATACTTCCCATGGCGGCCTCGAAGCAGAGGAGAATTTCAACAGAGAAAACAGGACAAAAATGCATCATAAATATAGCCTCGTCCATGGCCAAGAAGGCCCAATAATGCCTCAAATGCAGAGCAATATTCAGTTTTGTAACAGAGAACAACTTACCTTGGCGTTTCCTGCAAAAATCCTTAAGAAAATGCTTTGGAATAGTAGGGAAATGAGGAGTTCAAGCTTCAAACCCTAGCTCTATGGTGGCTAGGTAGAACCAAGCCTCTTCTCCAAAAGTGCAAAGTGCAAATGAGGCCGAAAAGATAGGGCTTGATTGTTTTGTGTTAGGGTTCCTTTGTGCCCTAATTCAACTTTGGGTATTTTATCACATTGATTTAAAATCACATACCTCAACTAATACCCCATGGTATTATTTTTACCTTTGCATGTATGATGCCTAGGATTTATGCCTTAGGATATGTTGCAACATTTGGAGGGTAAGTCAAACATCTAATATGCCTTACGAGCCTTCCAATTTTCATTAGAAAATCAAATGCCAAATTCCTGAATAGAGAAATATTTAATACTTGGTGAGAATTTCATTAAGCCTTGTATTTTTTGCAAAAATCAAATCAAACCCAATCATGATAAGACTACAAAAATCATTTGTAAGGCCTTATTTAAAGCAATGTTTTATAAATTTCTTTAATAAGTGTCAGTTAAATGCAATTAAAAAAGCAAGGATAGAAAATCTTTACTTTTTATCTCTTTGTGCAAAATTGGGAAAAGCTAGGTAATTTAGAGTTTTCATTTCAATTTCCAACCAGATAAAGCCTAATTTTTTGCGTCTTTTGGTGGGACCACTTGATAGGGAGTTTTTGGCAGCTTTTACACCTAGTTTGGAGGCAATTTGGGCACTATTTTGGAGGATTTTCATTTGAGCTCGAAAATGGATTGAGGTGTCTATTTTGGGGAGTTTTTTCCTCAGCTTTTCCCTTTAGAAACATTTTAGAGTTAAAAGTAGGGAAAAAAATTAGTTTTTTCGCAGTTTTGAATATTGTTTCTTCCTCTCTTGTTCATTTAAAGAGAGCTTTGTAAACATTTTGTACTTAGTTTCTACTCCTTCAGATCAATAAAGCAACAATGTTCTCCTATTTCATGTCTCTGCTTCATTTTGCAGTTAATGCATTTGATATATATTTGTGATTCAATTTTCGAAATCCTTTTCTATGTCTCATTATTGCAAGCTTGAATGTGGAAGTTTCATGTAAAATAGTGAAATTGTGAGGATAAAAGACTTTGTGAAGCTGATTGTGAGTCCAATTAGTGAATAGATAAGTTAAGTACTGGTGTATCACCTGTTAGAGTTTAGGATTTCATTTATAGTTAACCTTCTAAACCCTTTTCCTTAGTAAGTCTTTTAGATTAGATGATCTACCAGGGGAGCCAGCCCTATATAGAGATTCATTCTCACTATAGGTCACCCACAACCTGAGAGTGTTTCCATGTTTCAATAGGAGAGTTAAGTTCAACTTAGCTAGGGTGCATTCCTGATTGAGAACAATTTTTGGCACGCCCGGTGGGTCTCTAGAATTTGTTTTCGAAGACGTTTTTCAAGTCTTAAAGCTACTGTTCTGGTATATGCAGTAGTGTTTCCAGCCTTTGGAAGCTTCAAGATATACCTAGTAACTCCATTTTTATGGTTCTACATGCAGATCTAGTGTGACCAGCTTATGAAAAGAATACAAACAAGATCAAGCCTTGCTTCATTCAAGTATTTACAGTTATCCCCACCAAGAAGAAGGGGTAGGATAGCAAGAAGAATTTTTGACTCAGCAAGGAGGTCAAAATATACACCTCCAAGCCTCAGCCCCGTAGCTCTAGTGCTGAGAAGTCTTGTGCTAATAGTACAAATACCAATGATTCTGAGGCAGTTTGCATTTACACCTTTTAATGGGGGCAACCCATTAAACCTTGTCCAGCACGATGACATTCCTGTTGCAGCCCTCAAAAGTCTGGCATTTTTCACCGGAGAGGTCCATACCATCCTTATTGAGCATATCCAAGACATGGCAACATTGTGCTCAGTGCATAATATCACTTAAGAAAATGTAGCACTAAGGCTTTTAGCTGCATCACTAAAGGGAAAATTCTTGCAGTAGTTTAGAGGCATCATGGCAAACTCAATCACATCATGGGACGATCTGGGAGATGGCTTTCATCAAGATTTTGAAGACAAATCCAATCATTTGTCTTTACTAGAGTAGTTAAGTACCATCAAGAGGGCTCCTAACGAGCACATGGCAAATTTTAACTCCCGCTTCCAAAGGACTTGGGATAGGATTCCTACAACAGTAAAGCCTTTACCACAACATGCATTTTTATTCTACCTTAAGCCTTTAAATAATGAAATTTCTATAATAATTCAGTCTATGGGTGGGTTTACTCTTCATAATGCTTTTGATATAGCTATTAGAGCAAAGAACTGCCTTATTCAAGCAGGTAAAATAGCCCCAATGCCTCCTATGCCCATTTTTCCCAAAGTTCAGCCACATGTACCCCTGTCTGTAACCCCTCTAGCTGTTGTCCTGCCAGTTCCAGCAATAGGATATCAAGCTGCAGCCCAAGAAACTACTATTCTAGCCCAATCTCAAGAGTTTCAAGAGATTCAGAATATACTAAAAACCTTTGGGAATGAATTAGTAAGTATCAAGAAGCAAGTTGGCTAAGAGCATAGACTATATCAAGCCCCGCATCAGCCTAACCAGTCAAATAAAATCCTAGACCCTTTCAGCCTTATAATCATAATGTTGCCAGCTCTTCAAAAGAGCTTGTGCCCACTCAGAACAATATGGCACAAGAGTGTGACTGGTGTTATCCATGTCACTAGCCTCATAACCAAGCCACAAGTATGAACGGTATGAAGAATCAAGCTCTTATGGTGCAAAATAGTTATAGTAGTTCGGAAAGTGTCTTGAATGAGAATACAGTTCAACAAGATAACCCTGATGTTGCTTTGATGAATTGGCAAGGCACTGAGTTTTGTGGTGTGAACTATCCCCAAGGCCTAAATCAATCAAATATACTAGTTTCAACCAATACAAGATCGAAAAAGAGGGCTGTTGATTTGGAGTAGCAAGCTGGAAATATTCAACAGCAGCTTGCCAAGGGAAAATTTCACGCTTCTTCATCTCAAGTCATCCCCACAGTTCAACAAAAGATGTAGATTCTATAAAGAGGCCAAGCTGTACCTGGGAGGGAGTAGCCTAAGGAGCAATCACAACCTTTACAAAGGCAAAATGATGTTGTTGCTCTCAAAGGACAAAAAAAGGTAAGTCCTGTTTCATTTAATGTTGTCGAACATCTTAAGAAGGCTACTGTTAGCATGACAATAATGGATGCATTACATATTCCTAGTCAAAACGATCTGCTACAAGATGCTTTGGCTGAGCTTTCTATTTCTGATGTTGCTAACCAAGAAAAGGCTAAGGTTGTGCTTGCAAACAACCTAGAAGTTAACAATGAGTAGCAAATTCAAGAAGTAAAACCTCCTCCCTTTTACCTGAGTCTAATCATTAGTGATAAGCATGTTCACAATTGCATGACTAATTCAGGTGCAAGCAGTTCAGTAATGCCTAAGTTTAGTGTTGTGTGGTTACACAACATGCCCCATTTTAGCTTAGCAAAATAGGGACCCGGGTTTGCTGGCTTGTTCCCTAGCTTTTGTGCTATGGGCGGTAATGGTAAAAGCAGCATCAGTCAGTATGCATGGGCCTAATGTCAGGTGTATTTGTGATCTTGAAATCTGAACCCAAATTCCAAAGTCTGAATCTTTCCTTAGGAAGCCTGCCATGTGAAAGAGTGTAAAATTCTAGGCAAGTTTGCCTTTTACATCACCCCAAAATTCGGCCAAATAAGAAAGTTCTGATAGGTCAAAGTTTTGGTCAAACCTAATATTCATAATATCACCCCCTTCGAGGAATATCTCTCGATATTCATAATATCACCCGATCTTCATAATATCACCCCCCTTTAAGGAATATCATCCTAGCACTAATCTGACAGTGACATCATCTTACCCCATTCCACAAAGGACCCGACAAGATGGTGACATCATCAATCGGCTTGACATCCAAGGGTCATCTTTTCTCTAGAAGGGTCATATTCACTAATATGACTGATCTTTCCTAACATGACGGTCACGTCATTATAACACAATGCTACAATAAGATCACCCTGACGGTGACGTCATCCAGATCTTTTTGGAGGGGTCACTTTAGTTTTGACGGGTCATATTTTTTTAAACCTCCCAATTTACTTCGATATGACCATGAGGTCATCCTTTCACATTTTAATGAAACCCGTCCATGATGATAACATCATCATCATACCCTGATCTATGAAGAAGGTCACATTAACTAATATGCATGCCTGGACCCGACAGGATTCAAAATTATAATGAATGTTCAAGATAGGTCTGTTGGGTGCATCCATAGGCAAGCCGATGATATACAAAGCGTCAGATTTGAAGAGAAAGTTAAATGTAGAAAATTCCTTGTACATTTTAGCACCTGCATGATCATAATGCGTAACCCGATATATACAAGGGAATGATGAGCACCTGATATACAAAGAAAAGGGTAGGAAAATAAAGCGATAGCATTTTGAATATGTTTTAAAGACACGATAGCATGATTTTGGTCAACGATGGTTGACCTAACTCATTTTAACGCTGTATATGCATTTAATATGTGATTTTTTACCGATTTAGGGCCTGATTTTCTTGTTTGTAATTTCTGAGCTTGATTTAAATGTTTATTTTCTTGCTGGTTATTAAATGAAGCTGAGGCTTAATTCTTGTTTGTTTACTGCAAGATGTTGGAGTTGTTTGGAATTCAGCTGGATGAACTAAAAACTGCAGGGGTGCACACATAGGCAACATGAACCAGAGCTAAGGAGGATATTGTCAAATGTGCTATTTGCCAGCTGGAAGATGGACCAGGTCAAAGATGTTGGAATATTCTCTGCCAGCTATGAATTTGCCAACTGGCAGGCACATGATGTTCATCTGGACCATTGGTTGTTTTGAGAGGATCCTGATCATTGGATCAATGTAACTATTTTCTGGCCTTTGTTCTATAAAGGAGCCATGATTTGTCATAACAAGGAAGGGAGATAGACATAGATATAGGGAGATAGACATAGATATAGAGAGAATATTTGGAAAAATAAGGCCAATTAATGTAGACGTGATAGGAGATCGGATTACTGAGACTAATGAGGATTGAATTGTTGAAATATCAAGGTTCTTTCTTCAGATCACTATAAATGTACTTGTTCTTAAGCATCCTAAATGGAGATGAAGCTTCAAATTACATCCTGATTGTAAACTTTACGTAATCTTCAAGTTGATTTCTGGATATGTAATGGTGAATGTTGTGTTCAACTGGAAGCGCTTTCATTTTATTGCATGTTGTTTTCAACTTTTCCTTTGAAGATTTGCACTGGATCATGCGGATTTGTGGAATGTCCTGGTGAAGTATGATTCTAGTTTTCTTCTCTTCATTGCTGTATGGGAACATGTATGTGGATCAGTGATCTCGGTCAAGTAATTTTGGGAATCTCATTCTCTAACCCTTTTCTCATTTTAATTTCATAGAAATCACTTCCATAACTATAAATCATGATAAATAATAAGCAGAACAGAGAAATATGTTGATATCTCATAGATAACTGAATATCCTTAGTATATTTTGAGCTAAATACATGTAGTATTGAAAATATCATGCAAAGAATTGCAAATAATGGTAGAAATCATGCAAATATCAACTTGTAGGCACATTATTTGAGTGAATTCATAGTGCAGAGGTAGAATTGTTGGAGATTTATGCAGAGCACATATAAAGGACAGGATATCTGGAGCAATACTGATGAACTTTGTAGAAATTACTGAAGAACATAAGGCCCCTGAATGATTAACAGCAACACACATCAACCACTGAGTAACATCAGTAGATTATGACCTGATCAATGGAGACTTGGGATCATGAATTCTTTGAATTCATCGTATCTTTCAAGATGAATAGAGGTTGTTGTGTAACTTTTATTCTATGTTTGTGTATGACTAACATCATCATTAACATAACTTGGTGCTAGAAGGAGGGCTAAACGGGAAAATACACCATTGCTTCAGTTATCATTCATTTCATGCAGGCTCCTCACTCCTAATGCAACATAAATTGGCACTAGAAGGACAGCCTTGAACAAGAAATTTCTGGATTTCTACAAATGTTGCATAAATATTTCATCATTTGAGTTTAATGTCTACAAATATCTCTTATCTGAGAGGTCCTGGTTGCATCTTTGCAAAGATCTAACTTAAAGCTTCAAAGATTCGTTTGATTTTCTGAACTGTCAAGTTTTATTCTAAGATATGATAGATCTCATTTAAAATTCAAAATCCTAAAAAAATAGAAAGCAGGATCTCATTTCAATGGATGCGTATGAGGACAATTGTCAAGTTAACATTCCTTTATTTTAGGAAGCTTTGAATGGGCAGCTTTATCCTCAAAGTTTGTTTAACTTTGGTTTATCCAGTTGTTGCAGGATACACAAGACTGTGGAGCATAGTGAAATTAATTGTTTAACTTTTCTCACAAGGTTGGATTTATATTTGAAAGGACTAATATTTTTTATAGATGTGTTTAGGGCTGAAGTCTGGCAGGAAAATGAAGAAATTCTAGAGCAACAAGCAGATACAGCACTAGAAATTATTAGTAGTCCAGACACTGAAGTGGATTGCTTTAAAGATTTTGAATTATACTTGTCTAGAAATATACAGTGTGGTCAAATATTAGGTTTATCCACTGATGATGTCCTGATTGAAAATTGGTGCAGATTACATGATGGAGAGCATTCAGAAAGGGATTCTTGCACTTGCTTGGTCATATTGAGGAAGACTTTAGAAAATACAATAGCTGAATTGGTTCTAGGAGGTAAAGAAGAAGAAGCATCCTTCCTTGAGTCATTTTATGGTGAGATTGATAGGAGTTCTCTACTTCCTAATACAGGTAAAGAGGTAGAGTGCAGGTATGAATTTTTTGAAAATTGTAGAGAAGAAACCACTTGTCAGGATAGAGTCTTTGATTCTGATCCTGGTACTTTTGATAAGGATAGTGAAACATCTTTCCTTGAGTCATTCTATGGTAAAAAGAAATGTAGACAAGTGGAAGAATTTAAATGCATTGCTACTGATGAAGTTCCTATTATTGCAACTAATGGAGTCACAAAAAAGAAAATAAATCCTAATTTGTTAGTTGACTTCTTTAAGTTGAATGATCAAATGCAAGAATGTTGCAGGTCAATGGAACCAGACACTCTACTGGATGGTAAATGTGGATTATTTGATGAACAATTCATGAAAGTTAATGATGCAGAAAGCTTTGGAGTTGTTGTGCATGATCAGATGCTAGTCCAATGCCATTTTGAAAATAAAGTAGGGGAGTATTCCTATCAGTCGAATGTTAATTCACCTTTACAGTCAAATGATTTAGAAATGATAAATTTCTGTATATCAGGTTATGATAATGAAGATACTCATTTAGATGCTGATGTGCAGAGAATTGAAGAGAACATTGAAACGTTTCCTGAACTTGAGGATAAACTGAACATCCAGAATAAAGGAACAAAGCTAGATAAGGATGAAGAAATAATCCACCAAGAGTCATACATCCTTCAATTTGAAGTGAGACCAGGCATTGAGCCAAGAAATGAAAGTGCAAAGTTAAACAGGAGACCAGCTGTCAACAAACAAGCATGTCCAACTGCAGAACCAGAAATACACCAGGTTGTATTTTTCCTTTCCACAATAAATGATGTTGATATTATTTTGATTATGGAAATTCAAGAGATAAGACATGCTTATGGTTTAGTCATGAACATGATGAGCTTCCTTAGTTGCTGATAATCAGAGATTATTATGTGAAATACAATGAATTTAGAATACAGGAGTATTTTTCAGAATACAAAGATAAATTTACTAGGATTAGAACCATAACTAATGCCTTGATGTTCTTGCATAATCTAAGGAGGTATGCAAATACAGGTGTCTTTAGGTCTTTTCCTGGGTTTTATTTGCCTTGTAGAGGTTTGTATATACTTTGGTAGAGTAGTTGATTTTGTTTATTTTCTTTGCTTTCTTGTTTTGTTTTCTGTTGTTGCCCTTTGGTAGTTAGCTGTTTGTACAGTTTGCTTTGTGTGTTTTGCTTTTGTTTGCATTGTTAGGTGTTTGTTTTGGTCAGGCAAAACTAGTGCACTTTGTTACTTAAGAACACTGCAGAAATTGTTGGAATTCAAAAGTTGGATATAAGTTTTTACATAGGTTGTAACTCATGTTAGTATAGGTACTTTTGATCAGGTCTGTGGTATCATATTCATCAATATTACTTTTTCTTGAGTCAAGGAGATCCTCACAATGACACACCTAACAACCTTGGGTTTGTTGAACATATCAGTGTAGGTGTTAAGTGAAAAATCTAAAGGTTGCCCTTGCTACCATTGCAATTCCCAACCTATAGCAGCAAGTGACCGCACCTTGCAAAATGTGTTAACATGATATCTTATAAATGCAAATATAAAAAAAAAAGAGAAATATATTGAATATTTAAAGAGAAAATTAGGCCATCTAAGTAACTCTACCGGGGCTATAGACGCCTGACTAGAAGTGGGGCTCTAGTTAGGGGAATTGCAATGATAACCTTGCTGGGGCTATAGATGCCTGCTGGCAGCAAGGCTCTATCCAGGTTGGCTATGAGGGATGAACCGAACTATGTAGCTTAACACTAGTCATTGGTTTATTCAATTTACTTTCAAGATGAGTATATGAATCATGTGCACACACTTGATCCCTTATCAATTCATTGTTATAGTCATGAACATGATACCATTCAAAAAGGATTAGGATGCTCATGCTTAATAGGAGTTAGAACATTATGTTTTAACTTATCCTCACCTCTTGAATTATTTGAATTGTGTGGTTTTCTTTGGTGGCAAGTTGTTGTGTGGTTACACAACACGCCCCATTTTGCCTTACCAAAATAGGGACCCGGGTTTGCTGGCTTGTTCCCTTGCTTTTGTGCTCTGGGCGGTAATGGTAAAAGCAGCATCAGTCAGTATGCATGTGCCTAATGTTAGGTGTATCTATGATCTTGAAGTCTGAACCCAAATTCCAAAGTCTGAATCTTACCTCAGGAAGCTTGCCATGTGAAAGAGTGTAAAATTCTAGGCAGGTTTGCCTTTTACATCACCCCAAAATTTAGCCAAATAAGAAAGTTATGATAGATCAAAGTTCTTGTCAAACTCGATATTCATAATATCACCCCCTTCGAGGAATATCACCCGATATTCATAATATCAACCCCTACAAGGAATATCACCCCATATTCATAAGATTACCCGATCTTCATAATATCACCCCCTTCGAGGAATATCACCCGATATTCATAAGATCACCTAATCTTCATAATATCACCCCCCTTCGAGGAATATCATCCTAGCGCTAATCTGACAGTGACGTCATCTTACCCCATTCCACAAAGGACTTGACAAGATGGTGACATCATCAATTAGCTTGACATCCAAGGGTCATCTTTTCTCTAGCAGGGTCATATTCGCTAATATGACTGATCTCTCCTAACATGATGGTCACATCATTATAACACAATGCTACAACAAGATCACCCTGACAGTGATGTCATCCAAATCTTTTTGGAGGGGTCACTTTAGTTTTGACGGGTCATATTTTTTTTAAACCTCTCGATTTCCTTCGATGTGACCATGACGTCATCCTTTCGCATTTTAATGAAGCCCGTCCATGATGATGACATCATCATCATACCCTGATCTATGAAGAAGGTCACATTAACTAATATGCATGCCCGAACTCGACAGGATTCAAAATTATAATGAATGTTCAAGATAGGTCCGCCGGGTGCATCCATATGCAAATCCATGATATACAAAGCGCCGGCTTTGAAGAGAACGTTAAATGCAGAAAATTCCTTGTACATTTTAGCGCCTGCATGATCATAATGCGTAACCCGATATATACAAGGGAATGATGAGCACCTGATATACAAAGAAAAGGGCGGGAAAATAAAGCGATAGCATTTTGAATTTGTTTTAAACACCTGATAGCATGATTTTGGTCAACGATGGTTGACCTGACTCATTTTAATGCTGTATATGCATTTAATATGCGATTTTTTACAGATTTAGGGCCAGATTTTCTTGTTTGTAATTTCTGAGCCTGCTTTAAACATTTATTTTCCTGCTAGTTATTAAATGAAGCTGAGGCTTAATTATTGTCTGTTTATTGCAGGATGTTGGAGCTGTTTGGAATTTAGCTGGATGAACTGAAAACTGCAGGGGTGCACACATAGGCAACATGAACCAGAGCTGAGGAGGATATTGTCAAATGTGCTGTTTGCCATCTGGAAGATGGACCAGGTCGAAGATGCTGCAATATTCTCTGCCAGCTGTGAATTTGCCAACTGGCAGACACATGATGTGCATTTGGACCATTGGTTGTTTTGAGAGGATCCTGATCATTAGATCAATGTAACTATTTTTTGGCCTTTGTTCTATATAGGAGCCATAATTTGTCATAACAAGGAAGGGAGATAGACATAGATATAGGGAGATAGACATAGATATAGGGAGATAGACATAGATATAGGGAGAATATCTGGCAAAATAAGGCCAATTAATATAGACTTGATAGGAGATCAGATTACTAAGACTAATGAGGACTGAATTGTTGAAATGTCAAGGTTCTTTCTTTAGATCACTGTAAATGTACTTGTTCTTAAGCATACTGAATGGAGATGAAGCTTCAGATTACATCCTGATTGTAAACTTTACGTAATCTTCAAGTTGATTTCTGGATATGTAATGGTGAATGCTGTGTTCAACTGGAAGTGCTTTCATTTTATTGCATGTTGTTTTCAACTTTTCCTTTGAAGATTTGCACTGGATCATGCAGATTTGTGGAATGTCCTGGTGAAGTATGATTCTAGTTTTCTTCTCTTCATTGCTATATGGGAACATGTATGTGGATCAGTGATCTCAGTCAAGTAGTTTTGGGAATATCATTCTCTAACCCTTTTTCTCATTTTAATTTCATAGAAATCACTTCCATAACTATAAATCATGATAAATAATAAGCAGAACAAAGAAATATGTTGATATCTCATAGATAACTGAATATCCTTAGCATATTTGAGCTAAATGCATGTAGTATTGAAAATATCATGCAAAGAATTGCAAATAATGGTAGAAATCATGCAAATATCAACCTGTAGGCACATTATTTGAGTGAATTCATAGTGCAGATGTAGAATTGTTGGAGATTTATGCAGAGCACATATAAAGGACAGGATATCTAGAGAAATACTGATGAACTTTACAAAAATTACTGAAGAACGTAAGGCCCCTGAATGATTAACAGCAACACACATCAACCACTGAGTAACATTAGTAGATTATGAACTAATCAACAGAGACTTGGGATAATGAATTCTTTGAATTCATCATATCTTTCAAGATGAATAGAGGTTGTTGTGTAATTTTTATTCTATGTTTGTGTATGACTAACATCATCATTAACATAAATTGGTGCTAGAAGGAGGGCCGAACGGGAAAAGACACCATTCCTTCAGTTATCATTCATTTCATGCAGGCTCCTCCCTCCTAACACAACATAAATTAGCGCTAGAAGGAGGGCCTTGAACAAGAAATTTCTAGATTTCTACAAATGTTGCATAAATATTTCATCATTTGAGTGGAATGTCTGCAAATATCTCTTATTTGGGAGGTCCTGGTTGCATCTTTGCAAATATCTAGCTTAAAGCTTCAAAGATTCGTTTGATTTTCTGAACTGTCAAGTTTTATTCTGAGATATGATAGATCTCATTTAAAATTCAAAATCCTAAAAAAATAGAAAGCAGGATCTCATTTCAATAGATGCGTATGAGGACAATTGTCAAGTTAACATTCCTTTATTTCAGGAAGCTTTGAATGGGTAGCTTTCTCCTCAAAGTTTGTCTAACTTTGGTTTATCTAGTTGTTGCAGGATACACAAGATTGTGGAGCATAGTGAAATTAATTGTTTAACTTTTCTCACAAGGTTGGATTTATATTTGAAAGGACTAATATTTTTTATAGATGTGTTCAGGGCTGAAGTTTGGCAGGAAAATAAAGAAATTCTGGAGCAACAAGCAGATATAGCACTAGAAATTATTAGTAGTCCAGACACTAAAGTGGATCGCTTTAAAGATTTTGAATTATACTTGTCTAGAAATATATAGTGTGGTCAAATATTAGGTTTATCCACTGATGATGTCCTGATTTAAAGTTGGTGTAGATTACATGACGAAGAGCATTCAGAAAGGGATTGTTGCAGTTGCTTGGTCATATTGAGGGATTTTTTTGAAAATTGTAGAGAAGAAACCACTTGTCAGGATAGAGTCTTTGATTCTAATCCTGGTACTTTTGATAAGGATAGTGAAACATCTTTCCTTGAGTCATTCTATGGTAAAAAGAAATGTAGACAAGTGGAAGAATTTAAATGCACTGCTGCTGATGAAGTTCTTATTATTGCAACTAATGGAGTCACAGAAAAGAAAATAAATCCTAATTTGTTAGTTGACTTCTTTAAGTTGAATGATCAAATGCAAGAATGTTGCAGGTCAATGGAACCAGACACTCTACTAGATGGTAAATGTGGATTATTTGATGAACAATTCATGAAAGTGAAAGATGCAGAAAGCTTTGGAGTTGTTGTGCATGATCAGATGCTAGTCCAATGCCATTTTGAAAATAAAGTAGGGGAGTATTCCTATTAGTCAAATGTTAATTCACCTTTACAGTCAAATGCTTTAGAAATGATAAATTTCTATTTATCAGGTTATGATAATGAAGATACTCATTTAGATGCTAATGTGCAGAGAATTGAAGAGAACATTGAAACGTTTCCTGAACTTGAGGATAAACTGAACATCTAGAATAAAGGAACAAAGTTGGATAAGGATGAAGAAATAATCCACCAAGAGTCATACATCCTTAAATTTGAAGTGAGACTAGGCATTGAGCCAAGCAATGAAAGTGCAAAGTTAAACATGAGACCAGCTGTCAACAAACAAGCATGTCCAACTATAGAACTAGAAATACACCAGGTTGTATTTTTCCTTTCCACAGTAAATGATGTTGATTATTATTTTGATTATGGAAATTCAAGAGATAAGACATGCATATGGTTTAGTCATGAACATGATGAGCTTCCTCAGTTGCTGATAATCATAGATTATTCTGTGAAATACAATGAATTTAGAATACAGGAGTATTTTTTAGAATACAAAGATAAATTTGCTAGGATTAGAACCATAACTAATGCCCTGATGTTCTTGCATAATCTAAGGAGGTATGCAAATACAGGTGTCTTTAGGTCTTTTCCTAGGTTTTATTTGCCTTGTAGAGGTTTGTATATAGTTTGGTAGAGTAGTTGATTTTGTTTATTTTCTTTGCTTTCTTGTTTTGTTTTCTGTTGTTGCCCTTTGGTAGTTAGCTGTTTGTACAGTTTGGTTTGTGTGTTTTGCTTTTGTTTGCATTGTTAGGTCTTTGTTCTGGTTAGGCAAAACTAGTACACTTTGTTACTTAAGAACATTGCAGAAATTGTTAGAATTCAAAAGTTGGATATAAGTTTTTACATAGGTTGTAACTCATGTTAGTATAGGTACTCTTGATCAGGTCTATGGTATCATATTCATCAGTATTACTTTTTCTTGATTCAAGGAGATCCTCACAATGACACACCTAACAGCCTTGGGTTTGTTGAACATATCAGTGTAGGTGTTAAGTGAAAAATCCAAAGGTTGCCCTTGCTACCATTGTAATTTGCAACCTATAGCAGCAAGTGACCGCACCTTGCAAAATGTGTTAACATGATGATATCTTATAAATGCAAATATATATATATATATAAGAGAAATATATTGAATATGTAAAGAGAAAATTAGGCCATCTAAGTAACTCTACCGAGGCTATAGACGTCTGACTAGAAGTGGGGCTCTAGTTAGGGGAATTGCATTGATAACCTTGCCGGGGCTATAGACGCCTGCTGGCAGAAGGGCTCTATCTAGGTTGGCTATGAGGGATGAACCAAACTATGTAGCTTAACACTAGTCATTGGTTTATTCAATTTACTTTCAAGATGAGTATATGAATCATGTGCACACACTTGATCCCTTATCAATTCATTGTTATATTCATGAACATGATACCATTCAGAAAGGATTAGGATGCTCATGCTTAATAGGAGTTAGAACATTATGTTTTAACTTATCCTCACCTCTTGAATTATTTGAATTGTGTGGTTTTCTTTGGTGGCAAGTTGTTGTGTGGTTACACAACATGCCCCATTTTGCCTTAGCAAAATAGGGACCCGGGTTTGCTGGCTTGTTCCCTTGCTTTTGTGCTCTGGGTAGTAATGGTAAAAGCAGCATTAGTCAGTATGCATGTGCCTAATGTCAGGTGTATCTGTGATCTTGAAGTCTGAACCCAAATTCCAAAGTCTGAATCTTTCCTTAGGAAGCCTGCCATGTGAAAGAGTGTAAAATTCTAGGCAGGTTTACCTTTTACATCACCCCGAAATTCGGCCAAATAAGAAATTTATGATAGGTCAAAGTTCTGGTCAAATCCAATATTCATAATATCACCCCCTTCGAGGAATATCACCTGATATTCATAATATCACCCCCTATGAGGAATATCACCCGATATTCATAAGATCACCCGATCTTCATAATATCACCCCCTTAGAGGAATATCACCCGATATTCATAATATCACCCCCTTTGAGGAATATCACTCAATATTCATAATGTCACCTGATCTTCATAATATCACCCCCCTTCGAGGAATATCATCCTAGCGCTAATTTGACAGTGACATCATCTTACCCCATTCCATAATAGACCCGACAAGATGGTGACATCATTAATCGGCTTGACATCCAGGGGTCATCTTTTCTCTGGCATGGTCATATTTGCTAATATGACTGATCTTTCCTAACATGACGGTCACGTCATTATAATACAATGCTACAACAAGATCACCCTGATGGTGACATCATCTAGATCTTTTTGGAGGGGTCACTTTAGTTTTGACGGGTCATTTTTTTTTAAACCTCCCGATTTCCTTCAATATGACCATGACGTCATCCTTTCGCATTTTAATGAAGCCTGTCCATGATGATGACATCATCATCATACCCTAATCTATGAAGAAGGTCACATTAACTAATATGCATGCCCAGACCCGACAAGATTCAAAATTATAATGAATGTTCAAGATAGGTCCGCTAGGTGCATCCATATGCAAGCCGATGATATACAAAGCACCGGATTTGAAGAGAAAGTTAAATGCAGAAAATTCCATGTACATTTTAGTGCCTGCATGATCATAATGCGTAACCTGATATATACAAGGGAATGATGAGCACCCGATATACAAAGAAAAGGGTGGGAAAATAAAGTGATAGCATTTTGAATCTGTTTTAAAGACCCGATAGCATGATTTTGGTCAACGATGGTTGACCTGACTCATTTTAACACTGTATATGCATTTAATATGTGATTTTTTATGGATTTAGGGCCCGATTTTCTTGTTTGTAATTTATGAGCCTGATTTAAACGTTTATTTTCTTGCTGGTTATTAAATGAAGCCGAGGCTTAATTCTTGTCTGTTTATTGCAGGATGTTGGAGCTGTTTGGAATTCAGCTGGATGAACTAAAAACTGCAAGGGTGCACACATAGGAAACATGAACCAGAGCTGAGGAGGATATTGTCAAATGTGTTGTTTGCCAGCTGGAAGATGGACCAGGTCGAAGATGCTGGAATATTCTTTGCAAGTTGTTCATTTGCCAACTGGCAGGCACATGATGTTCATTTGGACCGTTGGTTGTTTTGAGATGATCCTGATCATTAGATCAATGTAACTATTTTTTGGCCTTTGTTCTATAAAGGAGCCATGATTCGTCATAACAAGGAAGGGAGATAGACATAGATATAGGGAGATAGACATAGATATAGGGAGAATATCTGGTAAAATAAGGCCAATTAATGTAGACCTGATAAGAGATCAGATTACTAAGACTAATGAGGATTGAATTGTTGAAATGTCAAGGTTCTTTCTTCAGATCATTGTAAATGTACTTGTTCTTAAACATACTGAATGGAGATGAAGCTTCAGATTACATCCTGATTGTAAACTTTACGTAATCTTCAAGTTGATTTCTGGATATGTAATGGTGAATGTTGTGTTCAACTGGAAGCGATTTCATTTTATTGCATGTTGTTTTCAACTTTTCCTTTGAAGATTTGCACTAGATCATGTAGATTTGTGGAATGTCCTGGTGAAGTATGATTCTAGTTTTCTTCTCTTCATTGCTATATGGGAACATGTATGTGGATCAGTGATCTTGGTCAAGTAATTTTGGGAATCTCATTCTCTAACCCTTTTTCTCATTTTAATTTCATAGAAATCACTTCCATAACTATAAATCATGATAAATAATAAGCATAACAGAGAAATATGTTGACATCTCATAGATAACTGAATATCCTTAGCATATTTTGAGCTAAATGCATGTAGTATTGAAAATATCATGCAAAGAATTGCAAATAATGGTAGAAATCATGCAAATATCAACCTGTAGGCACATTATTTGAGTGAATTCATAGTGCAGAGGTAGAATTGTTGGAGATTTATGTAAAGCACATATAAAGGACAGGATATCTGGAGAAATACTGATGAACTTTGCAGAAATTACTGAAGAACGTAAGGCCCCTGAATGATTAACAACAACACACATCAACCACTGAGTAACATCAGTAGATTATGAACTAATCAACGGAGACTTGGGATCATGAATTCTTTGAATTTATCTTATCTTTCAAGATGAATAGAGGTTGTTGTGTAACTTTTATTCTATGTTTGTGTATGACTAACATCATCATCAACATTTAGCTGACAAACTAGGACTAGTTTATGATCCTCTTTTAAAGGGAGTAGTTCAGCTAGATGGATCTGATGTTAAGACTGCCAGGGTGATTAAAAACTTACCTCTTACCTTGCATGCCTACCCCAATTTTGCAATCCCTCAAGATATCCATATTATCGACCTACCACCTCATTTTGCCATAAGCCTTTCTCAAGATTTTACTGCCACGTTGGGTGGGTTTTTGTCTTCTGATTGGTCCCATCTATTTTTTAGAACAAGGTATGGTATGAAAGTAACCATAAAATCTGAGCCTCTGGCCAAGGATCATATTGAACCATATGTCCCTAGCCCTATAAATGCTAACCTCTACATCACCCATGAGCCAGAGGATCAATCCATGACCATAGACCCCTGCACACCTATTGAGGATGTAAATCTAGATGAGAGGGCAGCTGAGGATCATGAAGATAACCTTTTCCTTCACACTGATGAGGTAGGATTAGGTGTTTATATGATTCATGAGCCGGATGCAGTGATTCCAAATCTAGTCAAGGATCAAAGTCAACCTGAACAACAGGATAACCAGCTCTAGAAGTTGTTTTTTGATGGAACAAGAAGCAAAATAGGTGTTGGTGGAGGGGCCATGCTGGTTTCATCTGATGGAGATAAGTACTATTCAGCATTAAGGTTTGCCTTTAGCTGTACAAATAATACATCTAAATATGAGGCACTTATCCATGGCCTAGAATGGGTCAGAAAGAAAGGTATCAAGTGCTTACAAGTTTATGGTGATTCTAAGTTAATTGTAAATCAAGTTAGAAACTTAAATGTTACTAAAAATGATTTTCTCAAGAAATATAGGCATCAAGTTTGGGATTTAATTGAGATTTTTGATGCTTTTAATCTGCTTTCAATCCCTAGAAATCAGAATAAACATGCAGATAAACTTGCTGCATAGGATCTCAGTTTGACATTCCAAATGAAATTCATAATGTAGAGGTACAATAGTATGTAAAATTGTTGTTAGACGATCTGTACCTAATAATAATGTGAGTTGGAAATTTTTTGATAGTGGTGAGCAGATTGTGACTTTTCTGATTGTAGATGCCGAGTTTGCAGCCGAGAATCAACAAAAGTGGCAGTAGCAATACAACAATCAGATTGTTCAGCTGAAGTCTAACAAGCTGCCCAAGGGATTGGTAACATTGGAATCTATTTTCAACTTAGATGATTAGGTTAGAAAGGACAAATGCAGCATGACTGTGAAGTAGGAACACTACGAGGCAGTTGAGATATTCAAGGGTAAGCTGCTTAAGTTGGGAAAGGTATGTACCAAGGAGGAACAACAAGCTTTCATTTTGTCATGTCAAGAATTTAGTGATATTTTTTCTTGGGAGTATAAATACCTAAAAGGTTTTGATCCTGAATTAGATCAACACACCATTGAGTTAGAGCCCAATGCAAAACTAGTGAGGCAAAAACAAAGGCCTCTTAACGCCAAGCTCGAGCATCTTATGAAAACTGAATTGAATAAGTTAATTGAGAGTAATATAATCTTTCCTATTAAGCATACATCTTAGGTTTCTAACTTAGTTCTAGTTAGAAAGAAGAATGGGGAGATTAGGCTTTGTGTCAATTTTCGTGATTTGAATAAAGCCTCTCTCAAGGATCACTATCCACTCCCTTCAATGGAACAAATCTTGCAAGTTGTTTCTGGTTATGACATATTTCCTTTGTTGGATGGATATTCAGGCTATAACCAGATTTTAGTGAAGGAGGAGGATCAGTATAAAACTGCATTTACAACCAAGTGGGGTACCTTGGCATATAGAAAAATGCCCTTCGGTTTGTCCAATGCATGGGCAACATTTCAGAGAGCAATGGACATGGCCTTTCACGGCCTCATGAACAAAATTGTTTTAGTGTATCTAGATGACATTAAAATTTTTTCGAAGGATGCCAAAGAACATTTTGGTCACTTGAGGTAGATTTTTCAGAGATGTAGAGAGTTTGGGGTTTCTCTTAACCCAAAAAAGTGCATATTTTTTGTTCATGAAGGTAAACTCTTGGGACACATTGTCTCAAAACATGGTATTTCCATTGATCCAGAAAGAGTTGCTGCTATTCTTGATCTACCCCTACCGGCACATAAGAAAGGCTTACAAAGCTTTCTTGGTAGGATTAACTTTGTGAGAAGGTTTATACCCAATATTGTAGCCTTTCACAACCATGCTTAAGAAAAATGTACCTTTTAGTTGGACTAAGGAAGGTAAGAGAAGCTTCGAGCATATTAAAGAAGCCCTCGCAGCTTCCCCAATCCTCATTAATCCTAACTATGAAAGAGATTTCACTTTATATGCTTTTAGAGGTGTTGACACCATTTTAGCTATGCTATGCCAACATAATGATGAAGGCTTGGAGCAGCCTGTGGCATTTTTCAGCCAAGTACTACATGACTATGAGGTAAAGTACTTCTTTGTCAAAAAACATGTATTTGTTGTTGTTAGGAGTCTTAAAAAATTTAGACATATGCTCTCTAACAATAGAATTCAGTTGCTGGTTTCCCATCCAACTATTAAGAATTTCTTGCTTAATAAGGATATAAACGACAAAAGGGCAGGTTGGATAACTAAGGTGATGGAATTTGATGGTAACATCAAAGTTACTAATCTTGTTAGGGGCAAAGGGTTGTGTGAGAAGGTTGTTGCAAATGGAGAAGACAACCAAGAAAAGGATGAAAGTGTTGAAGCAGTGTTTAACAATGAAGAACAAGCTGTTGGTTCAGTTCCTACCGCAAGCTGGGTGCAACAAATGAGCCACTATTTGCTAACTGGTGAATGCCCCGAAGGTTTGGATAGGGGAAAAAGGAGGTACTATAGGCTACAGGACATTCCCTATGCTATTATTAATGGTATTCTGTATAGGAGGGATTTCAATGGTATTCTACTAAGGTGCATTGAGCCTGATCAGGTTGACAAACTGCTAAAAGAGTTCAACAATGGGCCTTCAGGAGGCCATTTTACAGCAAGGACAATGGCCTTAAAAATTATGAGATCCAGTTATTACTGGCCAAATCTATTCAAAGATGCTTTTATTTGGGTTAGAAGGTGTGAAAAATGTTCATTATTTGTAGGTAAGCAAAGGCTTGCAGCCTTGCCTCTACACCCCATTCAAGTAGAGTAGCCTAAATTGCTAAATGGGGTCTTGACTTCATTGGACTGATTAACCCGCCTTCAAGTGTAGGCCACAAATGGATTCTAACTGCTACAAATTATTTCACTAAGTGGATTGAGGCTGTTGCTTTGAAAGAAGCAAATGAAACTTCCGTTTTAAACTTTTATCAAGATTTGGTACTCCAGATTCAATTATTTCTGACAATGGTGTAGCTTTTATTGGTTTAAGGATTTCAGATTGGTCTATAAAGAATAACATCTTTTTGAACACATCATCTAATTATTACCCGCAGGGTAATGGACAAGTGGAATCCACCAATAAGAACCTGATTAAGATCATTAAAAAGACCATTGAAGACAATCAGAGGACATGGCATGAAAAGTTAAAGTTAGCCCTTTGGGCTGACATGATAACTCCTAAGAGGGCCACTGGTTACTCTCCCTATGTGCTCACTTATGGTAAGGAGGTCAAGTCACCCATTTCTATTGAATTACCAACTCTAAATTTCATTAAGGAACTTGAACTGTTAGACGAGCAACCTATAGAGATAAGGCTTGCACAACTGATGGAGTTGGAGGAAACTAGAAAAGAAGCCTTGAGAAAGCTTGAAATCCATCAAGCTCAGATGAAGAGTTCTTTTGATAAAAGGGCAAAGCCAAGAGATTTCATTATTGGTGATTTAGTTTTCAAGTGGAATGAACTAAGAAGCAGACCTAGAAAACATTCCAAGTTTGATGCAATTTGGGATGGACCTTATGTAATCACAGAGTACAAGGAACACAATGCCTTTCAACTTTCCAAGTTAAGTGGAGAAGTGCTGCCTATCCCAGTTAATGGGATCCACCTCAAACATTGCCTCTGAAGATAAGTTCTGCCTTTGTACCATAGTAAATTAGTGTTTCCTGTTAATAAGTGCTTCATGCACATTTATTTCAGTTATTTTCTTTCCCTAAGTGCTACTACACATGTTGTTTTCTCCACCAAGGCCTTTTAGTTTGCTTTCAGTTTTGTTCAGTTTGTTTTTCTGCTACTATTTGGAGTAGTTGGCAGCTGTGTTTCACAGTTTTCTGAGTTTGAGAAGAGCAGAGTTTGACTCCATGCCCAATGGATGACTAAGGCAACTGGTCTATATGCTTAGCTGGCAAGTATTTAGTAGAAATCACCAGAAATGTTACCAATTTTTCACCTACAACTCAAATTGGTAGAGTTGAAACATTTGTTTCCATTTTAAGGTGAAAAGTTCTTAACATATTTGACCATTGCATAGTTTAAAGTGTTTGAAAAGGAAAGAGTGCAGTTTTATGATGCCATGTGTTAATTTGCAGAAAATGAAGCTTTCATCTTGTCACTAAATGCTTTTCAACATAAAGGAGAGTCCATGAATTGTAAGGAGTTGTTTTCATCCATTTTACAATGTTCATTCATTTTACAAAAGTGGTATTCACAAAACTGTATAAGTGTTGTATTGAAAGAGAAATGATCAAATGTCCCACACAAGCCTTGGGAATAGATGAACTAGTACAAACATAAGAAATAAACTATGCATCTTGTTACCGCCTGCATGAGCAGTCTAGTTTCAGTTGAAAAAATGTAAAAAATCAGTTAAGGTGCAAGTGTCTTTGTATATACAAAGGTGTTTGTATATACATACAGGTCAAATGTGCATTGGCGGGTCAGAAAACTCTATCACCCTTTGAAAAAACCAATTAGATGCATTTTTGAATGCATATTGGGCTTTGAAATGTGCATATACAAAGGGGGAATCTTTCGTAGATTCCCAAGAATATTCCCACTTTGTATATCGGGTTGCATGTGAAAGTGCAAGAAAATATACAAGGGCACAGATGCATTTGCTACAGTGCTGGAGATACAAACGAAAAAAATACAAGGGTGGCATATTCTAGGAAAGATTCCCTGTTTGTATATGCAGGAGCGAATGTATGTTTGTGTTTAGATGCATTCCTAGAATATTCCGTCGCAGATTCTGAAGTTGTATAAAAGGGTATATGCAAGGGGCCTTGTATATTTGGCAACATACGAGGCAGCAAAGATACAATTAATGGGGCCCACCAGTTGTATGTGCAATCGCTTATATGTTTGCAAATGCAAGCCGATATACAAAAGAAGACAAACATTTCAGACCCGAGGAAGAAATCAACTGCAGTGAATAAAATTTGGGGTCCACAGTATGTATATTGGGTGCTTGAATGTGCCAGTGTACATTCGAAAGATACAAGGGTTAAGATGCAAGCCAGATTTCAAAGTAACTTCAGCAAGCTTCATAAAATTTGAAATCCACCTTGTATGTATAAGGAGAATGTATATGTGCATAAACAAGGAAATATGCAAGGAAAGAGGATACAAGGTGGACCTGATTGAAAAATCCAATTTTCTCTATAACAGTTTGGGGTCTGCCTTGTATGATGAACAGTTGTATATGCATTTGCTTTTGCATATACAAGGATTTTTGAAAAGTGAACAATGGCGATTGTATGTGCATTTGAACATGCATATACAGGGCGAAAAAGGCAAAATAAAGAAGCAAAAACCCAGCGATAGCAAAAGGTGCCTACGTGGCACGATCTAATTGGCTGGCGAACTGGTCAACGTAATTTTGAGGCCATGGATCTCAGCGATAGGAGTGGATCGATGGCCTTGTTTTGAGCCTGCAGTGAAGATTTTTTTTCAGAGTGTGTGCGGCCGTTTTTGAGCGGGAAATTTTCAGAGGTGCACCGTTGCTACATTTCAAAGAGGCTGCTGGTAGCTGAAGTGTTAATGGTAGAATTGCAATGGTATGGGTCAACGATGGACGGGTCAACAACCCGATTGAAGATGAATGTCCTTGAATGGCGGTGTGGATCCCGATTCCATCTGCTCATTCCTCGCTGTCTCCCTACAACGTTGAATGTTTCTGAGCACCATTCCTCATGCATTGAATCTAGTAGATTTTTGATGTGCCATGTAATTAATGTGGAGTACACTTTCTTGCTGTATTAAGCAAACTGTGTTACTCAGTTTGTTGTGGTTGAAGACTTGGGCAATTTTTTGTGTGAATAACGAAATACAGAGCATTTTCTGTCTGTCGTATCACTGTGGAGTTTATGAGTTGCATCTGAAGTGTATCTTGCACATATATTCAGTTTCTTGTCATTGTATATGAAAAATGCATTATTGCATGTGTTTATCTGTTTGTCTCCATTTGTTGTATGCATTTTCTTCTTTTGAATTTGGTTGCTAAGGGTTTCTCAAATTCTAGAATATAGATTTATGTACTGCATGCTTAATCTCTAACTTCCATTCAAGGAGTGGATTAAATTGTTTTAGGTTAGATATGGAGAAGATGGTATGTCAACTAGGATATTTGTAAGTAGAGACAGTTGAATACTTATCCTTGGGTGGTATTTGTAAGGCAAACACCAGTCCTAACCCCTTGAAACTCGAATGACAGTTGCAAGCCATTCTTATGTATACGTCTAGTTGACTCCTTGCCCTGAGATAGGCACCGGTTTGTTCTTGTGAAGTAGTTATGATCCAAAACCCCTGTCTTGCATCCAAACCATAATTTCAAACCATTCCATAATTTTAACCTGTTAGTTGTAGGAGTAGGATTAGGAACCCCTGCATACTCTCATACCTGACCAAACAAATATGTCCAAGAATGTTGCTAACCTTGTGATTTTTCATGCAAATCTTGGTCCACACATGAGAGTATTCTGCCTGTTATCACAAAGCTAAATCTTTTTGTCATTGGGTGAGTCAAAGTGTCAAATCTTTAGCTAATAGGGATACCCCCCTTGGTGCAACAGAACCAGAAGTGAAGGGGAGGCTGCTCACGAAACCTCCTGTGTTTGTTAGCATCCAGTCAGATTGAGAGGTAACACATCTGAAGATAAGAAGGGAAAATAACATATAGGAAAAGGCATATCCATCATTGCCTGTTTGGAGTCTTGAAGTTGATCTTCATTGTAGCTAGCTCCTCCTTGCTCCCGATCTCTGAATGAACCTGTATCATGACAAGAATGATTGTTAGAGATCCAGATATGGTTTCCTATGTGCTTATCAACATAAACATAATACATTGTCTATGATGTACTATATCCAATAACAAACATTAGATATATGCAAGAAAGCCTGAAGAATGAAACATTATAGGAGCATTGAGCTTCACTATTTTTATCTAACATGTTTGTTCACTATGTAGGTATGGGAAAAATCATGTTACTAATCCATTTCTGAAGACATCATAGCATGTGGTGCAAAAATGGGCTCCCACAAGGGTTGAGCCCAGCATGCTGCCACTAATTCTCAAGATGGGATTGAATAGTAATTCATAATGTTCAAATAGAAACATTTCGACTGAAGGAGTAATTCATAAAGTGACTGCAAAAGCCTCGAGTCATGGATCATTCATGACAGTCAAATCTAAAAGTACAATGAATTGAAAATCATGAATGAGTAATGGCTCATTTGAATGATCAATGAATATTTAGAACAAAAATAAATTGCACTATCTTTCATTGGAAATTTCTATTTTGCAAGCAAGTTTTCATGCTTATTGCTGCCATGTAACATTTTCATTCTGCTATCCCTATTGTTTGAAGTATGCAAAAATAATGACAAACAGTTCTATCATGTGAGGGAGCAGCAGTCATGGAGCAACATTTAAATTAAGTGGAAGACAATAATCCTGAAGATATGGTATACCTTTGAATCAAAAGAAGACACCATACATTTAAATCAATGAGACAAGTGTACAAGTCAAGGTGGGGTACCACACACATCGTGCAATGGACATAGGTGCAGCCATAAAGATTAAGAGCCATCTACAGTCATAAGAATAGAGTTTAGTGTTGCTTTTGTCTCCATATCAAACCCATACAGTCATCATGGAGCATTCACTTATCCATAATGTAAGGTGCACAGTCATGAAACCTCTTATATATGTGCTACGAAAAATGAATGCTAAAGAGATTTAAAAGATGCAGTCCATAAAGATTATCATAAGCATGACAAAAATTGCCAATAGGAGACATATCTAATCATGACAAGGCAAGTTATACAATGCCTCAATCCATTTTCTATGTGATTGTGAGTAATGACAGCCAGAAATGAAGACTAGAGGTTCATAATTGCTCATCAAAGGAGTATCAAATGAAGGAAATGACTATTACAAACAAATGGATGCATGTCTTAAAACCTCTGAAGATGACAATCTTGGTGTCACTACGAATAGTCATGACAATAGTTATGCTAGATGGAAGAAGTCCATAACATTCTTTGGGTAAGTGACTATATCAATGTAACAATGTTCATTTATGATCTTTATGTAAAGGAACCATCAAATATATAAGGTTGCAAAGGTTACTGTCATGCTGTCATTCATTGAACTATACTAACTATCCCACATATCATCAAAAGATACAAGAAGTAAATGAATACAAATGAAGGCAATGAAATGAATGCAGCCTTCACTAGTGATGGTGCTTACAATCCCAGTCTACACATGAAAGGGGCAATCCATAGTGTAAGTGCTCACATTGAAGGGAGTAACAATCTTGTGCTGATCTAAGAATATAATGTCCAATGCCAACATGGAAGATGCATCATACACATGTTCATCAAGGTATTTTTCCAATGATACTCACACACAAGGAACAACATTAAATAACTTATTCAGGGCCTCATCAATGAAGGGACAACATTATTTGTTTGAGATATTTCTTGTGCATTTTAAATGTAAAAATGTTGTAGCAAATATCCAGCGTAGTGAATGGAGTATCAATATCAAGCATATCATTGTATGTATAATGCATCTGTGGGTGCTTGAATGATGACAATAAGCTGGAAAAGTACAGTCATAACAGAGAAGAGAAATCTCATTAAGATTATGACAGCCATAGAAGACTTTGAAGAAGAATACAAATGAGGAGGTAAATATAAAATGATTTCATCTCTGTTAGGAAAGTAAACAATATGTAGTACTTGATGCCATACAATGAGGCCAAGGGTGTATTCTTAAAGGCTAATGAATAGTATACAAAGGTGATGCCAAGGGTTTAGAACAAGATTCTCAATTTTTTTCATGCTATGACAGGGGTTTTGAACCCATTTTTGCAAAACAAAGGTGACTGTATCTAAGCCATGTTTTTTGAAGATACAACTGAAAACAAAAACTAGCATGCTCAAATAAACACCCAATTTGTATCTTCATGGTCGCGGCCTATTTCAGAAGAGAGTTGTATTTGTTACATTCAAAATGGACAGAGTACAACATTATTACATACAGAAAATGGAGAAGCCCTCGACCATAGAGAAAGTGTAGACCTAGAATGGGAATGAGATCAAGTTTTACAAAATGCCATGTCGGCCACAAAAACTAGTCAAAGCACTCTACTCAATGAATCTGCGGCCTTGGAAGTAATGTAAGCTATGAGCTGGGGTTTGGAACCCAAAGAAGCTTCTTGTAACTCAAATAAGGTGCATAAATATAGAAGTAAAAAAGGGTTTCCATGAAACAAATACATGAGGTAAAACAAATACTCTTTTGTGTTGAGCTCGAATCAAGTTTGTTCATGCAGGAAATAAGATGAAATACAGGGTTTGAAATATGAGAAGCTTACCCACATTATTGGTAGAAGGATGCATTCGAAACCACAGAAAAAAAGCTTCAGAGATACTTCCCATGGCAGCATTGAAGCAGAGGAGAATTTCAATAGAGAAAACAAGACAAGAATGCATCAGAAATATAGCCTCATCTGCGGCCAAGAAGGCCCAATAATGCCTCAAATGTAGAGCAATGTTTAGTTTTGTAATAGAGAACAACTTACCTTGGCATTTCTTGTGAAAATCCTTAAGAAAATGCTTTGGAATAGCAGGGAAATGAGGAGTTTGAGCTTCAAACCCTAGCTCCATGGCGGCCAGGTAGAACCAAGCCTCTTCTCCAAAAGTGCAAAGTGCAAATGAGGCCAAAAAGATAGGGCTTGATTGTTTTGTGTTAGGGTTCCTTTGTGCCCTAATTCAACTTTTGGGTATTTTATCACATTGATTTAAAATCATATACCTCAACTAATACCCCATGGTATTATTTTTACCTTTGCATATATGATGCCTAGGCTTTATGCCTTAGGATATATTGCAACATTTGGAGGGTAAGTCAAACATCTAATATGCCTTAGGAGCCTTCCAATTTTCATTGGAAAATCAAATGCCAAATGCCTGAATAGAGAAATATTTAATTCTTGGCAAAAATTTCATTAAGCCTTGTATTTTTTGCAAAAATCAAATCAAACCCAATCGTGATAAGACTGCAAAAATCATCTGTAAGACCTTATTTAAAGAAATGTTTTATAAATTGCTTTAATAAGTGTCAGTTAAATGCAGTTAGAAAAGAAAGGATAGAAAATCTTTACTTTTTATCTCTTTGGGCGAAATTGGGAAAAGCTGGGTAATTTGGAGTTTTCATTTCAATTTCCAACCAGATAAAGCCTAATTTTTTGTGTCTTTTGGTGGGACCACTTGAGAGGGATTTTTTGGCAGTTTTTACACCCACTTTGGAGGCAGTTTGGGCACTATTTTGGAGGCTTTTCATTTGAGCTCGAAAATGGATTGAGGTGTCTATTTTGGGGAGTTTTTTCCTTAGCTTTTTCCTTTAGAAACATTTTGGAGTTATAAGTAGGGAAAAAACTTAGTTTTTTCGCAGTTCAGAATATTGTTTCTTCCTCTCTTGTTCATTTGAAGAGAGCTTTGTAAACATTTTGTACTCAGTTTCTACTCCTTCAGATCAATAAAACAACAATGTTCTCCTATTTCATGTCTCTGCTTCATTTTGCAGTTAATGCATTTGATATTTAATTGTGATTCAATTTTTGAAATCCTTTTCTATGTTTCATTGTTGCAAGTTTGAATGTGGAAGTTTCATGTAAAACAATGAAATTGTGAGGATAAAAGACTTTGTGAAGCTGATTGTGAGTCGAATTAGTGAATAGATAAGTTAAGTACTAGTGTATCACCTATTAGAGTTTAGGTTTTCATTTACAGTTAAGCTTCTAAACCCTTTTCCTCAGTAAGTCTTTTAGATTAGGTGATCTACCAGGGCAGCCAGCCCTATCTGGAGATTCATTCTTAGTATAGGTCACACACAACCTAAGAGTGTTTCCATGTTTCAACATGAGAGTTAAGTTCAACTTAGCTAAGGTGCATTCCTGATTGACAACAATTAGGTTATTCTAGTCTGATTTACAAATTAGGGTTTCAAGGTTAGGAAAAGATACTAGCTTGTAAAACCTAATTCAAAATAGTTACACAGAGATAATTGATAGGAAAAGAGAACATTGGAAATCAATAGTTTATCCCCAAACTTGTCCCTTGCTTCTCGAATGCTTTAGTGTGTGAAAGTGTAGAACTTGAAACCTTCTATCTTGCTTCCACATTTTGCCCTAAACAACTTCATTATTGCATTATTTAACATTAGATAGTAGAAGAGTCAAGAGAAATTCTAAATGTTAAAAGTGATGGAATTCATCACGACAACTATGTGTAGAAGGTAAGTTACCAAGTAAACTTTATTCTTTAATCAAAATTTTTATATAAAAATTGAAGATGACTATGCAAGATGTTATTTCTCTTGAATTCTCAGTGATAAAAAAATTTATTTGTGTATGACTAGGTAGAATGTTATTTATTTTAGCTTCTCAAAATGAAGAAATAAAATCCGTTATCAACTCAAATGTAATAGGTCAAGAATTGACAATTTTGAGTTTTGCAAATGATGCATACTACTATCGCTTGTGGGTCAAATTTCAAAAAAGATAATTCTATTTATGAGAAACTTGAAATTAGAATTGATGCATGATATTTCTACTATAATGCTATTGACAATGACATGTAGAAAATCAATTTAATTACTCTTTATTGGCATCATTGTTACCCACACTTAGTGGTTTCTTGTACATATAATGCAAAGTTAAATGGAAACTCATTTGTTGACGTTGTGGATAACCACATTGTGGAAAATAATCATTTTAAGCTCATTTTCATAACCCTTCAATCATAACTCCTTTGTGTGCAAAAAAAACAACCAAACTATTGCTTTCTATATATATGTGTCAAATCTCCACATGAGCAAGACTAGAGATGAGGGTTAGAGAATCATTGATGAGGTGATATATAGACTAGCTAGGTATAGAGACCTTGAGTAGACAATTTACAATATCTAATGAGTTGATATATATATCAATTTCAGTTTTGATCTATCAAATTTGATTTAGATTGATATCAATTATGTTGGTGTGAAAAGGGTTTATTCCCTAACTAGTTCCCTTTTAGGACCTATTCACACTTTATTGAACATTTAAGTTTACTTAGGGCATCCTCTTGTTTTGTCTCAAGTCATAAGAATAAGACACTTGTCAAATTCTTATGTGTTCTAGGTTTTCATCCTTTCCTTTATAAGCAAGGCCTCTTATGTCTTCATTAGAATGATGGAGCATATTGAGAAATTTTGTACATGCATTTTTTCTCTAGCAATATAGCATTATTTGTTTTTCTACTCTCTTTGTGGAAGGTTATTTTGGCTTTATAGATGATTTTGGCCTACCCCTATACCCCCTACCATGGCAGGGAGGTGACAGGGGGTAGGTCCCCCACCACCCTCACCTCCCTTTATAAGGGGGTGATGGGTGCCCTTGGGCCCCACACCACCCACATGGGGTGGCCCCGCCTCAAAACCAATATTTTTTAAAAGTTTTTTTTATAATAAAAAATGATAATTTTTTAAATATTTTTATTTCAATTAAAAAAGAAAACAAATAAATCCTCCATGCACCTGCCACCTTAGTTGGTTGGCCACCTAGCAGCCACCAGGACGCCACCAAGGGGACATACCCTCTTTAATGCAGTTTTCAGTTTTGAAGGGCAACTTTGGGAGGTGATATCTCAGTCATCTAGTGCTCTTTTTTTGAGCAATTATTTTTGACATGGGGTAGAATTTCATGCTCTTTGCAATGGTGGAGATATTTTTTAGTTTGGACTTCTATTTTTTTCTAGATTTCTATTTTCTTAGTGTTGTTTCTATGTAGTTCTCATTTTGGGAACTTTGACAGGCCATATCTTGGGCATACAAACTCCTTTTTGGGTCCCCTTTTTTTGAAAATGCATTTTTTTTATGTACTTACTCATGGCACCATCAATTTCCTCTCTTTCTATTGGAGAATTATATTTTCAACATGTAGTGTTTTTTGGACATTGTAAGATTCCATTGTAAGCACTATCTAATTTGTAAATGCACTAAAATAAAGTGCCACATATTGTAATTGTACTTTGGGGTTCTTGCACATCATGTTGTGCCATTATTATGCTCACACTACTCTATAAAATGTCATGGGGGTTTGTTATGCACTCCTTGTTTTTGCAATCACAACCTCGTCTACCTTCATGTGAGTGTGGCTTGTTTTTGCACACCCTTTACTAGTTGTTGGTACTTCTTTGTGCATCTTCTGATGTTTCTTCCTCTCCTTCATTCACTATTTTATGACACAGTTTTAGTGGATCTGCCATACCTCTCCCTTATCAGTATTATGAGGGGTATCCTAATGTTAGTACTTATGCTAATGCTTCCTTGGTTTCACTCTAGAGGCAACCTACTCTCTTCTCCAAATTGATCAGTGTTCTCGAGACTATTAGTAACTTTTGGTGTGCCATCTATATCTTTGACTATCAAATTGTTACCTTATTTGCCATCTGTACATTTCTCAAGTAGTGTCATTGGGGTCACTCATGCATATTTGTGCCTTTTTAATCTTGATCTTCATCTTGATTTTAGTGGAGGTTCTTTAGTTTCAACAATATAATAGTTGTTCAAGATTCAACAGTTATTTGCAGCTTCTTCATACTTCAGTGTAGTTCTTCATGTTCCTCATCTTTTGTGACATCTTTTGTGGAGGCTTCTTAGTCCTTCTCTATTTCTCTCTCTATTAGAAGGAGGCTTGTTCTCTCTTTTGGGGAGGAGTTTTTTCCCACATGGTTTTCTCTTTTTCTCCATTTGTGAGAGACTCTTTTGTACATGGGTATCTCATTAGGCCTAGTTGTTGGGACCCATCTCTACATTGTTTGTTTCTCTCTAAGTTGCACTTAAGGGGGGGGGGGGGGGTGTTGGTGTGAAAAGGGTTTATTCCCTAACTAGTTCCCTTTTAGGACCTATTTGCACTTTATTGTTTGAGTTTACTTAGGGAATCCACTTTTTTTTGTCTCCAGTCATAAGAATAAGACACTTGTCAATTTTTTTATGTGTTTTAGGTTTTCATCCTTGCCTTTATAAGAAAGGCCTCTCACGTCTTCACTAGAATGATTGAGCATATTGAACACTTCTGTATGCATTGTTTTTCTCTAAAAATATAGTATTATTTATTTTTCTACTCTCTTTGTGGAAGATTGTTCTAGGTTTGAGATGATTCTAGGCTTCTTGAGTTCTTTATGTAACTATTACAAATTAATTTTTCAATTTTAATTTTGAATATTCAATATTGATATCAATTTCAAAATTGATCTATCAATTCAATATATCAATTTAGATAATATCAATTTAAAATTTGATATTACATTTTGATTTCAATATATCAATTTCAATATTGATATCAAAATTGATTTGAATTGATGTCAATTTTGATATAAATTAATATCAATTTCAATTTTTATAGCAATTTCAAAATTGATCTATCAATCCAAAATATTAATTTTGATATATATTAAAATTTTAATTTTCATATATTAATTTCAAGATATCAATTTAGATACATATAAATTTAAATTATGATAAGTTAAATTTTGATATTACATTTTGATTTCAATATGTCAATTTCAATTTTCAAGATATCAATTTAATTTTGATGTATATTTCAAGATATCAATTTTAAATTTTATATCAATTTCAAGATTTTGATATATCAATTTAATTATTGATATTACATTTTGATTTTAATAATGATATTAAATTTTAATATCAAATATAGGGTTTTAATATAAAATTTAGGGTTTTTTATTTTGTTTCAAATTTAGAGTATTTCATTTCTATTTTCCATTTATGGTTTTTATTTCTATTTGAAATTGAGAGTTTTCATTTTAGTTTCAAATGTAGGGTTTAGATATCAAGCTCAAGTTTATTTCATATCTACACATACAAATATAAAATTTTTCATTAACAAATGATTTTTTTATCTTGAATCAAGAGGTCAAAAAGAACTACCTAGATTTGGAGGCCAAGAGGAAAGCTAGATGACTAGTTGATTGGCTAGCGTTGGAAAGTTGACAAGTGCTGGAGGGTGAAAATGCTTTGTTCAACTTTGATTCAAGAGAAATGACCTTTTTCAACTAGAAGAATTTTCACCTAAAAAGTTTTGAGAAAAGCTTTTCCACCTAAAAAGGTGACATCCATGTAGATTCCATGTGGTTTCAACTTAAACTTTTTTGGCCAGAAAGGTTTAGGCCAAAATTGTTTTGCGAAGAACAATTTTGTTGGCCAAAAGTGTGACACAAGTTTGAAATTTTACCTACAAGGTAAAAATGCCAAGGAAATCACAATAGGATGCAAGGTACTCAAAACCTTTGAAGAATGCTTGTAGATGTTGTTGTTTAGATTCACATGAAAGATTCAATGTGAATAGCCCAAGAGTGCAAGAGATTGATAAAAAATGCTTGTGATTAAGAGATTGAGAGAGATGGATTCAAAAATGGACTTGGGAGGGAAAATAGAAGGTCTAAGACTTGGAATAGCCATTTAGATTCAAGTCAGGGCTGTTACCAAAGACCTGGATACGTAGCAAGGTGGAAAAATGCTTCAGAAATAGTCATTGTATGACAGGATGTTAGAGGACACTAGTGTGTCACACAAATGTCCACACATCATGTTGGTTTCCAAGAAGCTACAACTCCTACAAACTCTAGTTACCGAGAAAAAGAAAGGTTGATGTAATAGGACATTAGTTTTGTAGAAAAGAGGCCATATGAAATCATGAACATAGGCATGACCTTGGCACCAAGGGTGGAAAAAGAACAAGGAAAGGGCTAAATGAGTCTAAAAACATGCTAGGAGATACAAACACCAAAGTAGGTCCAAAACATAGTGTAACATTGCAAAGGTATGTAATTTTCTATGTTACACCATATAAAACCTACATATTTCTTCTAATATGAGTTAAATAGAGTCAAGCATAAAGCACTCAATAAATGATCCCAATCATTCAAACATTAGCATTGCATATTTTTAACCATATAAAACCTACATATGTTTCTCCTAATTTGGTTCCATTTTACCACCACTTCTTAAGAGAACAACTCATACAAATAATATGAAAATAACATAGGTGAAGATGTGTTTTGGGTTTTGAGAGAGGTGGTAGAAATAACTGGAGAGTTGTTTATTCCTAGAAAATCCAATTGGTGAGTGTACCCCCAATTTTTACAACCTTCAAAACTCAATAAAAATATTCTCACAAAAATCGTACATAGATATTATGAACTTTCTTGACCTTAATATAGGTTGGGCCTTTGATGGACAAGCTTATGTTGAAGAGTTGAGAGCTTGGAGATTTTTTTATATGCAAGTTTTTGTCATGGGGATAACACCATTTATATTAATATCAAAATATTTACATCAACCACTATGAATAATGTTGCAACAGTCAAGGTTATATAGAAACAAAAGCCTATGTTTGAAAACTCCTAGATATGGCATGTAGACCTATTTATCATTTTTATCTCTTCTATTATCATGCTTTTCCATTGTGCCAAATCTATACTTACATCTACTAAAAAGAACACAGTTATACTGAGAGGGGGGGGTGAATCAGTGTAGTTCAATTGAATGCTTTGTTCAACAATCTTAAAGACACTTCAAATCAAATAAAGAAAAATGAAAACACTAAGCCCAATTTGCACACATGACACCAAAATTTATGTGGAAACCCTATGAGGGAAAAAACACTGAGAGTTGCTTGAGTCTATTGCTCAAATCCATCCTCAAAACAAAGAAAGGTACATTTGTTTTAGAAGTAGCCACTTCAAGGTACAATAACACCTAAAGCATTGTTTTCAAGACACCAACTCTCAGGTACAATGCACACCTGGTCAACAACAAACACTTCTTGAAATACCAAATCCAATGAGGCACCTACCTCAATCAACCAAAAATAGAGACAAAAAACTCCTTAAAAGTGACAAAAATATGTGCAAGAAATGATTCTTATTCAATCTAGTTTGCACCAGTCAAAACACACAATGCCCTCTGCAAAAATTCTTCACAAAAAATATAAGTTTCATCACACATTTTCATTGATGAAGATCCATCAAAAACACTGTACTCTGCAATCTAATATCTTAGGAACATATTACCACAAAAACCTCTATTCACAGCCTTATCTTTGCATTTTATTCAGCAGGTTATGCAAAGGTGTTTTCAGGATAATCAACACTGTGTATTCTCTCCAAAAAAAGCATAAAAACACATCACACACGATCATAAAAACCCTCTGATAATTGAACCAAAAGAAATAGTTACGAAATTGTTGTAAAACTACCTCAAAAATGTAAACGAACCTCTTGCCCGTGAAATTTCATGCTCCACAGTGAACCGTTAGGTTTCAAAATTGCTTTAAATAATATCCGTTGATCTCTTCTTTCGCAGGCTCAGGAGATTAAACAATAGCCTTTTATTTTGTTTTGCCGCCCATTCAAAAGCATACCACCTGCGAGGACCAGTCTCCCTAGGTGAGGGGGCCAGTCATATAACGAGTGTGACCCCTTCAGTTTGTCACTTAAGTGGCAAGTCACCTGTTGGCATCGGTCAATAGTGAATTAAAATAAAAATCAACACCATCACCATAGACTTAAAAGCACATGTTTAGGGTTTAACACAATGTTTAGACTTAGGGTTTTTTAAGACTTGAGGACTTAGGACAAGACTTTTAGGACATAGGTTTGTAGAAAGAATTAAAAACCCCAAAAGTTCATGTCATATAACATTGACTCAACACACTCAGACACTCTTGTAGTAGAGAATGATAGGCAGATAAAGATTGATAAAGAAGACACTTAACATGTTAGGATTTAATGGTTAAAGAAACATGACAAACCCTAATGATTAATGTTTATGAACTTGAATACACTGAACTCCTGAGATGAAAGACAACGAGGGATGCCTATGCAAAGAAGCCTTCATGAAAGAACAATGACACCATCAAATGACAATAACATTATCAGCTCACAATGACATTGTCAACATACAACTGAGTGATCAACCAAACACTTTGTCATGAAGAACATCCACCACTGTGGCATGAAGGTGACATCACCAAGTACCAACACCAAGAAATGAAGGGTCTTTACTTCAAAGATCCAAATACATATATCCAAAATGTAGACACCTAAAACTGACCATTTCATCACATCACTTACATTTTAATCATTTCTTCCAAATCACCTGCATTTAATGTTAATTAAATAATTTAATTATTTAATTAATTTCATCAAAATCATCAATTTCCTCTAAATCACATATTTTCAACATTAATTAAATAAATCCTCTTTATTTAATTAATTTCAATAAATTTCCTCTTTATCCATCCAAATTAAATAATTTTAATTATTTAATTAAATCATTATCATCTTTCAAAATTCAAATCCACATCAATTGAATAAATAAATAATTTAGTTAATTTATCATTTAAATCCTCTTACCTATAATTAAATAATTTCTAAATTATTTAATTAAATCAATTATTCCTCCAAATTTAAATAAATCATTCAAATTTATTTAAATTGAATCTCTCTTCTAAAAATAAAATAAAATAAAATATTTTATTTATCCTTCATCATGTAAAATAAATTAAATCAATTTATTTGTTTAATTTATTTAAATCTTCAAATCTATTTTATTCTTCTATCATGCACAAACAATTAAATAAATTTATTTATTTAATTTGCTTTGTTTATCTTCTAATTTCTTCTAAAAATAAATCTTATTCATCATGCACACAAAATTAAATAATTTATTATTTAATTTTACTCAAATCATGCAAAAAGCAAATCTAAAGTTGAGTTAATTGATTTAATCATTATTGTTTTCATCACCAACTCATAAATTAGAAAAAAATATTTCTATTTTTATGAAATCTAATCATATCTTTTTCATGTCTTTTATCTCAAATAAATTAGTTAACTCAATAAAAATATCTTTTTGTGTGACACATGTCAGATGTACATTCATCATGAATTCTAGATTTATCTCATCCATTGATTGTATTGAATTATCTGGACCGTTGATCGATCTTTATTGAAACCTATATATACCCCCTTCATCTCATCACAAACCCTCTCCATTGTTTTATGCATCTGAGCTATAGGCATTCTTACAACGTTTTGAGCATACTACATATTGTTGAGCACATTACATCGAATCTTTGAGCACACTATCTAAATCCGTTTGTTGCAACACCATGGGTACACAACATTATTGAGCAATCCACATTCTAACAAAGAGAACAATACAATCTAGGTGAAGGCTTTCTTGTTTTAATTTGATTATTCATTGATATTGGTATTTGCTTAGATCAATCTCTTTATGTTATAGGATTGAGTTGTTATTCATTATTTTGATATTATTCAAACTTGATTTTTACCTCTACACATTTTGGCACCTATTCATTATTGTTGAACCTAATCCTAATCCTATTCTTGAGATCAAAGCTCACATTTGTGATATAGGCTTTGGTGAATGTGATATCTCTAAATCTTGTTGTGTAGGGCGGATGCCCTTATCCCCTAAATCCTATGGCCAACCACCCATAAGTAAAGTGACTAAGAAAGTAGCCATCCCCCCTCCAGCATCCCTAACCCAGTTCAATGAGGGAAAATTATTGGTAGAGGAAACTATTGAAGACATCTCATCTTGGCTCTACAAAGAGAGAGAACCAATCACCATACCAGTTAAACAATATGTCAATGGCCTAAGAATTGTCAAAAACATGGGCTATAAAGGTAAAGGTGGCCTTGGGAGAGATAATCAAGGTGACATAGAACCCATTGTTGTGAAAAAGAAGCTAGACAAGAAGGGGTTAGGATACGGTAAGAAGGTACCACACGCCTTGGACATCGAGGGTATTCTCGATGAGGTGGCATGCACTTCTCTTGCAGATTTGATGTCTCAAAAGGATATCATTGATGAATCCTACCTCCATATGACTGGCCTATTCATGGAATCCTCCATATTTATGCTATCATCCATATCCTTCACATCAACCACCAACACCCAGATTGTAACACTTGTCTACCCTGAACTTATCGATTGGGACCAACAAGGGTCCCTTGTTCTAGATGTTTTTCAGTATGATGAAGCTCTTGCATACTTCATGGGACTCTGGGATGATATCCCTCTTGGCGATCACAAAGCTGGTTTTGTAATGGAACTAGATCAAACTACTTATTTTGGTGAGAATGCCAAATCCTCCAGTCGCAAAAATAAAAATAAAGAAAGATCTCTAGGTGAAAACAACACTATGGCACCTCTTGATCAGAAAACAGTTAAAATAAAGGACATATCTGAAGGTGAAAACCTAATTGTGGCACCTGAGGATGGAGGATTTGACCTTCCCCTACCATCTAAGTATCAAGAGAAATCAGCTCTCCTAGTGGAAGATTCTACAGAGATAAATCTAGGCACAGAGCAAAATCCTAAGACCACATTCCTTGCAGCATCATTATCAGAACAAGAGAACAAGAATCTTACCAACTTCTTCTTACAATGAACCATCAAATTTGCATGGACCTATGCTGATATGACAAGGTTAGACCCTTATCTAGTAGTTTAGTATCTCACGGTTGATCCAAAAGCTAAACCAATCAAACAAAAACTAAGAAAGATGCACCCACAGATCGCTCTCCTGGTGAAAGTTGAAATACAAAAGTTGCTAGATGCAAAGTTTATCAAGCCTATTGATTATCTAGAATGGGTCTCAAACATTGTACCAGTGGCTAAACCAAATGGGGGCATCCGTATGTGTTCTGACTTCAGAGATCTCAACAAAGCATGTCCCAAAGATGACTTTCCACTACCAAACATTGATCTCATAATGGACCTGACCGCTGGTCATGAAATGCTTTCTCTAATAGATGGGTTTTTGGGATATAATCAGATAATGATAGCAAAAGAAGATTAGCATAAAACTACGTTTACTTGTCCTTGGGGTACCTATTGTTGGTACGTCATGCCATTTGCTCTTAAAAAACATAGGTGCAACTTGTCAAAGAGCAATGACAGTGATATTCCACGATCTCTTTCATCACATCATGGAGGACTATGTTGATGATATACTAGCAAAGTCTTCTAGGGCAGATTACATATAGGTTCTAGGACAAATCTTTGACAAACTCAAAAAATATCAAGTGAAACTCAATCCAAAGAAGTGTGTCTTCGAGGTAACCTCAGGAATATTGTTGGGATACATTGTATCTCGCAAAGGCATGGAAGTAGATCCAACGAAAGTCAAAGCTATAGTAGAGATGCCTCCATCAAAGAATCTGAAAGCATTAAGGAGTCTTCAAGGAAGGTTATAATCCATTAGGTGGTTTATCTCATAGCTAGCAGATAAATGTCAACCATTCCAACACTTTCTCCGAAAGGATGTCTCATTTCGATGGGATGCTAAGTGTCAAGCAGAATTTGATTAGCTCAAGGAATATCTAGCTACACCTCCTATCTTGGTACCACCAGTCACCGATAGGCCTTTGATCTTGTACATCTCAACTACAACTGTAGCCCTAAGGTCTCTTCTAGCACAACATGATGAGTCAGGAAAAGAGCATGCAATCTATTATATCAATCAAACTTTGGTGGGTTATGAACTCAATTATTCACCTATGGAAAGAGCTTGTTTATCCTTAGTGTTCGCTTCCCAAAAGTTGTAACATTACATGCTAAACCAACACACAGATGTAATAGCCAAAACTGATCCATTAAAATATCTCCTAGCAAAAGTAGCCCTCACAGGTAGACTAGCTAAATGGGTCATGATCCTTAGTGAGTTTGACATTGAGTATGTGGATCGTAAAGCAATCAAGGGACAAGCCCTAGTAGATCAACTAGCAGAAGCACCCATGACAGATGTACATCCTATGGTATCTGACTTTCTAGATGAAAATATCTTTAATCTCTCTACCTTAGTAGTGTGGAAGTTGTATTTTGATGGTTCTTATGCACAACATGTATTACGGTCTGGCATCCTTTTTATCACACCTTAAAATGACTATATCCCAAAGTCATATCGGCTTGCATTTCCTTGCACCAACAACATAGCCAAGTATGAAGCACTCCTCATAGGTCTCCATATAGTAGTCCAATGGGACATCAAAGAACTACAGGTATATGGAGACTCACAACTAGTCATTCAACAAGTCATGGATGAGTACCAAACAAAAGATGAAAAGCTGGTCCCTTACAAGCAACTAGTGGATGCCTACAAACCACACTTTTCTAGCATCACTTTTAAGCAAATTCCAAGAGAGCATAACAAAGTTGCAGATTGTATGGCTTCTGTGGGGTCACTTGTCTACATACCTATAAACACACATAAATGTGAATTCTTGATTGAGCAATTGTTGATACCAGCCGTCGATGTTCCAACTACTGAAATCATCTGCGAACTTGTTGGTCCCAATTCCCCATGGCACAAAGATATCTATGATTACCTTAAACATGGTACCTTTCCCTTTGAGCTATCTGCAACCCAATGTAAAACCTTTTATCCGTCGATCCTCCCATTACACCAGTCTAGGTGATACACTATATCACCGGAGTCTCGATTGTATCTTCTTAAAATGTCTTAACACGGAAGAAGTTGATGCTACCTTATGAGACATACACAAAGTTGTTTGTGGTGCACATTCTACCAGTCCTAACATCGCTAAGAAGATACTCTGCACAGGGTATTACTGGCTGACCATAGAACAAGATGCTATACAATTTGTTAAGAAGTATGTACAATGCCAACATCATGGAGATTTGATTCATGCGCCAGCTCATGAACTACAGCCTATGACAACTACATGGCCTTTTTCACAATGGGGTCTCGACCTCATAGGACAAATCCATCCATCCTCATCCAATGGCCATAAGTTTATCATTACCGCCATTGAGTACTTCACGAAGTGGGTCGAAGCCATTCCCATGACTTATATCACCAGCAAACAAATAGCCAAGTTCATCCTTAACTACCTCATTTTCTGGTATGGTATTCCCCAAGCCATTGTCACTGATAATGGGAGACCATTCAAGAATCAAGATGTCCATACCTTGTGCACCCAATACAATATCCAATATCACTTTTCCACTCCCTACTATCCATAGAGTAACGGCCAAGCTGAGTCTTCTAACAAAACCATTCTAAAAATCCTCAAGAAGACGATCAATGAAGCTGGTCATGATTGGCACCTACAACTCAATCTCGCTCTATGGGCCTATCGCACTAGTATTAGAACACCAACTGGTGCCACACCTTATGTCCTAGTCTATGGTTCTAAAGCCATCCTCCCCATAGAGGTCAAGATCCCATCCCTCCGAGTATCTCTACACCACCTGATTGATGGAGAGGAGTATCGCACTTCCAGATTAGCTGAACTAGAACTACTAGATGAAAAGTGCCTTGCAATGCTTAATTATCTCCATGTCTATCAAAATTACCTCCGGTGCAACTATAACAAGAAGATCAAGGAAAGACAGTTTCAAGTTGGTGATCTTGTCTTAAAAGAAAATCAGAGAAATCAAGCAGATCGAGAAAAAAAGGGCAAGTTTGAGCCTAATTGGTTAGGACCCTTTGTTATCACAACAACATATGGATCAGGAGATTATACTTTAGCAACACCTGAAGGCATTCCTCTAGATGAACCACTCAATAGTGTTCATCTCAAGAAATTCTTTGCCTGATCCTCAGAGTATTCTTAGCAAAAATCTAAAAAAAAAAACCAAAAGAAAATCAACAAAATCCAAAAAAAATAGAAATAGCTAAAAATAATCTGTCCTCTGGTAAAAACCTAGTAAACAGGTGCCTTGGATAAGTACCATAGTGAAAACCTAGAAAATAGGCACTATGTGTAGAGTCAGCATCCATCATCTATCGAGTCTTTTTCATTCCATGTCCATCTCATAATAATCTCCATCCTTACATCCATAATAAAACATTGGCCTTTGCATATCCATTGCCCTATATAGAATCGCTTAAAAATTGTCGGTGTCTGTTATCACTCATCCTATGTCAGTTAATCCATCATCAGTTTATCCTATGTTTGTTATCTATGTCTTGTCGTCATCCTATGTCCATTATCTATGTCTTGTCATCATCCTATGTCAGTTCATTCATCATCAGTTTATCCCATGTTAGTTATCCAGGTCTTGTCGTCATCCTATGTCTGTTATCTATGTCTTGTTGTCATCCTATTTCAATTATCTATGTCTTCCTATCATCCATCATCGGTTCATCCATGTGTCAGTACAGTCATCCATAATAAAACCTCTACCAGAATGGGGGCAACTCTTTTCTTAACCTAGGTCTAGGAATGGATCCTTGTTTGCAGTTCATCAACCATCTCACCAAAACAAAAACACTTCAACTATCTCACTGAAACCAAAACACTTCATCCTATCCTACATCATCAAACTACCAGAACTACATATCATCATCTCATCTCAAAGGTACCTTGATCCCATGGATATGGGTATGTAGCAGTCTGGAATACGAAGGAAGTTTCTAATACTTAGTTACATAAGACATCATTTAACCTACCCAAGCTCAAACACCTTGACCCATTCATTACTCTACCCATAACTACATATTATCATGTATTCATCTTTCATCGTAATGTGCCTTGATCCTGTGGATACAGGGTATGTAGGCAGTCTGGAATATGAAGGACGTATCCAATACTTAGGCACATATGATTCATCATTCTTCATCCATCTCAATCCATTGACATTCCATCTTTCTAGTCTTCCATTTATCACAACTCATCCTACCACCTAGACTTGACTAACTCAAGCAATACACAAACTGGGCATCCTTTCAAAGCAAAGTCCTTAACCAACTTGAAGCAAAGAAACCTACTTGCAGAGCCATATGTTATCCTACATATCGATTGCCAACATCTGGTACATCAATCAGCTTATCCTATCAACAGATCAACACCCTTTAACGGATATATCGTTCCTACAATAAGGTTGTTATCTATCCTATCTACCCTATCTATCCAATCTATCACGAGCAACATCTTTGGCAAGAGAATATGTTGGTTGTATGTTTACTTTATAAGTCAGTCAATTTGCTTTTTGGTTTATCTTTTTGTTCCTTTCCTATTACCTATTCAAGACTACCTTGATTTATCTATATCTTGGTATGTTGCGATGCAGTATGGATTGGGGGCATAGTCATTGCTTTTTTGTGCCGTGTTTGAGGAATGATCTTTTTATCTTACTTAGAATGATATCTATCTTGTGTGTGTGTTACAACCTAACATCTTACATATTAATATTCTTCTTGCATTCATGTATTGAAGTTTATTTTATGTTCAAGACTATGGCTCATTCACATATCTACTAAGATTATATTATGTCTAAGTGATCTAAGTTCAAACTGCTTGCTTACAAAGTCAACGTCCTCGCACTAGGATATCACAACACCTTGGTCTTTTATACCTTGGTGGCAAACTATCTATGTGCTATATCAAAAATAAGGATTGCTCTTTATAAACATTTTTGTAACCGTTGCAACAAGTTATCCATTTACCCATCTATTTATCCAAATCATCATAGAGTTTTTTCAAGCAAAGATCAATCAATAGTCTTTCTATCATGTTCTATTCTATCACTACTTTATTCTATATATCATCAACGTCTGATGCATATCTGCAAACCACGTGTTAGATATCACATTTCATACATCTATAAGCATATACATCATCATGTAAACTCATTATCATCTGATAATGTCATCAAATTTCATACATCTATAAGCATCTACATCATCATATCATAATGTCATCACAATTCACAAATCTATAAGCATCTACATCATCATGTCAAATCATAATCAGAATACATGTCATCACATCCATAGCATATAGAAATACATCACAAAGAGCGTGAATATCCATGAGCATATACATCATCATATATCTCATATATCATCATCCAATGTCATCAAAAACATACAAATGTCCATGTCTACATCAAAAGTCCATGTCTACATCAAAATATACATCAAAAGGGTACTACTGTTCATCGTGGCTACTCAAAACCATCATCAATATATACAATCAATATGTACATGTCCATAATGATACAACATGGTGAACAATATATATACAATCAAAGTGCTAGTGAGCACTAGTGTGTCGAGTTACCCTCCTGCTATGATCCCTATCCACCACTTGCACTCAGTGCTGATCCACCTACTGGTGTCCCCCTTGGTGGTCCCATTACTAAAGACCCTGACCGCCCTGATCTGCATGAAGATGAGGCACCAGATCTGCTCCGCTCTCTAAATCTTGGCCCCCTCTGGTCTGCCAACACTGCTCTGAAGTAGAGGCCTCTATAGTACTCTACCTCTCTCCCTACTGTGAACAACTCACCTTGTACTTGGGTAAGCTCTCCCACAAGTGTCATTTGGTTTGCACCCATGGTTTGGCATGCACCATCCCTCTCTCGTCTCACCCTCTGAAGGATGGCCTTTGCAACCAGTCTCAACTAAACTGTTGCGTCTCTCCCCGTTGTTAATTGGGCAATTTGCCCATCATCTGGTGGTGGTGGTGGCACTACTTGTATTGCTGCTGTTGGTACCTGTACTGTTGCTGCTACCTGTGCCTATATCTAGGCCTGGGCCTCAGCCTGCCTAGCCTTAGCCCTAGCAGCATCTTTGTCTCTCTTCAATCTAACCATCCTCAGCTCTAGGCAAGTCCTCCTCACTATCTCCTCCTGTAGCAACCTCTGCGCCTGCCATAGTGGTGTCTCCGCCAGTTGAACCACCTGATGTGGTGCCCTTGCCTCTGCCATCTGCGCATCGTCCCAATCTCCTTCATCATCCCCTAGTCTGTCTTTGTGCTAGAACCTGCTACCAGGCCTCTCATCGAGCCCTTGCCTCACCTCTAGGTGCTGCCACCTCTCTCACTGCTCCCTCTACCCCCAGTCTAGTGAGTCTCATTGGCCTGTGTGTCCGCCAGTATGCATCGTATGTAGGAAGCATGCCTGGGTCTACCTCCCCGAGGATCCAATCCCACATCACTAGGGCAAGTCCCCATAAATCTTCTAAAGCTATCGCAACAACAATCTCAGGCCCCCAGTCCTCAACCTCCCTCTAAGTCTGGGCATATATCTCCTCACCTACAGGCTCCCCCTGTGGCAATCCAAACTGTCTTAGTACCCTCTCTGGTAGGTACCTCTCAATAGTGTCAACATGGCGACCAAATAGCTATCTCGCCTATTTGCAGTAAACAAGCTCCTTGTGATCATCCTCCCAAGACTCACAATCTCTCTAGGGGCGCCAAATGAAGATGTCCATGTCATCCAACTATCTCTGCCAGTAACTCACAGAGCCAAGTCATTGGTGAGTAAGTACACCATCATATAGGAAAGCATACGACTTGCCATGATCTTAGTGATGCTAGGAGATAGGTCTAATCATAGGGATATGCTCCTAGGTCCATACCTGTAACAAAGTAACCCCTGCTGATAAGCTGATCCCTGACCTGTAGACACAGTCATGTAGGTCATGATATAGCTGACCTAAAACACAAGGTCCCCAGGCATATTGGATGCCGTGTGTGAACATGCCTTACAGAATAGTGCCCCATCCAACTGATAAATCCATGGAATGTCTATCTGGACATAGAAATCATCCAATTAGAGACACAACGATCCATCTAATCCTGTTACAGAGTCGAGGCACTCGAGCCCACTAGATCTCACAATCCTACACACCAAGGTCATCAGTAGCAAATACCTCTCTCATGCCTGCCTCACCCCGCTCCATGTCATAGTCAACTCTAGTGCCATGAATCAGAATCCGCAGGATGCACCATACATCCATGAGAGTCACAGTCGCCTCGCCTATAGGAAAGTGGAAGGAAGAGGTCTCGCTATGCCATCTCTCAACAATCGCTGTCAACAATGCAAGATTAGCCTTGATAGGCGTAAGATGGGCCACATGCCATAATCCTATGACCTCTAAGAAGATCTCCTCCCAACCAAGTTGTACAACTAGGTCAGCAATAATATAATGTCTCTCTCTTGATTGCAAAGGTGGGAGGACAATCTCTATCCATGAATTTCACTTGTCAAACAATATTGAAAAATTAACCCTACTCCTAAGTCTAAATCCATAGTCTACTGGGTCAACTACTAGGTAAAACATAGCCAAATCCCTAAGTAAACCTCTAGTCACCTCTGGTCCAACCTATAACCTATTTTCCATAGTCAACCTAGGTCAAACTTTAATTCCAACCAAAAGCACTTTAGTTTTTCCAAAGGCGCTTCGCTGTCATCCACAAGCGCTTGGCTGCTATGCAGAGGTGCTTTGCACTTTAAACCATAGACGCTTTGGTTATGCCAAAGATGCCTATCTATTGACCATAAGCGCTTTGCTTCTATGCAAAGGTGCTTCAACACTAGAACCTAACATGCCTTATTGTTATACCAATGGTGCTTGACTGCTGACCAAAAGCACTGCGGCATTTGCCATAGGCACTTCTCCCTAGACCTACTGACCAAAAGAGCTTCGCTATCACCAAAGGTGCGATAGCATGCACCAAAAGTACTTTAGCACGCTGAAAGCACTTTAACAAGTGCTAAAAGTGCCTAACCCTAACTCAACGCCTTTAGCTAAAAACTACAAAACCCTAGCTAAATGACCTAGAAAATGTGACAAAAATAGGGTTTTTGATCACTTACCATTCCCAAGGCTCCCACTGGTCTCCTGTAGGTCTGAACCCGCTTAGCTCGGTGCTTATGCATAGGAATCGACATGTCTACAAGCTGTAAAATCACTCTAAGCAAGGAGCTCCCAACTATGCAAGGAGGCAAATGGCTCTGAATTTTGTGAACTCTAGGTGTACAAATGAGTAGTGTTTGACCCCTTGGGCCCTATTTATAGTGTCCCAACCCTTGTTCTTCCCACCCCTAATCCACCTTTTCCTCATTTCTACTATTTTCTTTCTCATGTCAGCCTCCATCTATCCAACCTCGTCTTTCTCAACTAATTTCTTCTAGTCGAGCATTAACCCAGTTCTTCTGTTGCTTCCCTATCTTTCTGGCCTCTTTTGATGTTTGATCCTTGTCGGGGGTCGCGTGTCTACTGATAGTTTTGGAATTTTGAACTTGCCCTCCCTTTGACGGATTGCTTTGCTATCGGTCGCGCACGGGGCACCTGTTCTTGATAGCAGTTCCACGCGAACTAGAATTGGGTGGGAGTTCCATAGTAAAGTTCCAGGATGGCTAGCTTTTTGGCGGTTGAAGTGACCTTCCTCTTGAGGGGGCATCCTACGCCAACTACATTGGGGCAACCAGCTACACTGGGGCATCAAATTTGTATCATATCTTTAATAATCATTTTCTTTGAAACAATGCTATAAACTGCATTGCATCAAAGAGGGGCAAAATGTAGACACCTAAAAATGAACATTTCATCGCATCAGTTGCATTTTAATCATTTCTTCCAGATCACCTGCATTTAACATTAATTAAATAATCTAATTATTTAATTAATTTCATCAAAATCATCAATTTCCTCTAATTCACATATTTTCAACATTAATTAAATAAATCCTCTTTATTTAATTAATTTCAATAAATTTCCTCTTTATCCATCCAAATTAAATAATTTCAATTATTTAATTAAATCATTATCATCTTTCAAAATTCAAATCCACATCAATTGAATAAATAAATTATTTAATTAATTTATCATTTAAATCCTCTTATCTATAATTAAATAATTTCTAAGTTATTTAATTAAATCAATTATTCCTCCAAATTTAAATAAACCATTCAAATTTATTTAAATTGAATCTCTCTTCTAAAATAAAATGAAATAAAATATTTTATTTATCCTTCAACATGCAAAATAAATTAAATCAATTTATTTGTTTAATTTATTTAAATCTTCAAATCTATTTTATTCTTCTATCATGCACAAACAATTAAATAAATTTATTTATTTATTTATCTTTGTTTATCTTCTAATTTCTTCTAAAAATAAATCTTATTCATCATGCACACAAAATTAAATAATTTATTGTTTAATTTTACTCAAATCATGCAAAAAACAAATCTAAAGTTGAGTTAATTGATTTAATCATTATTGTTTTTATCACCAACTCATAAATTAGAGAAAAAACATTTCTATTTTTATGAAATGTAATCATATCTTTTTCATGTCTTTTATCTCAAATCAATCAGTTAACTCAATAAAACTATCTTTTTGTGTGACACATGTCAGGTGCACATTCATCATGAATTCTAGATTTATCTCATCCATTGATTGTATTGAATTATCTGGACCGTTGATCGATCTTTATTGAAACCTATATATACCCCCTTCATCTCATCACAAACTCTCTCCAATCTTTTATGCATATAAGCTATAGGCATTCTTACAATGTTTTGAGCATACTATGTATTGTTGAGCACATTATATTGAATCTTTGAGCACACTATCTAAATCCGCTTATTGCAACACCATGGGTACACAATGTTATTGAGCAATCCACATTCTAACAAAAAGAACAATACAATCTAGGTGAAGGCTTTCTTGTTTTAATTCGATTATTCATTGATATTGGTATTTGCTTAGATCGATCTCTTTATGTTATAGGATTGAGTTGTTATTCATTGTTTTGATATTATTCAAACTCAATTTTTACCTATACACACAAACAACTTCATGTCTCGAAGCATCTTCATACCACTTGATCACATTGTATGACAAACAATTCTAAATGCACAATACTTCCAACCTCATTTGAGAGGATATTATTGACATCACACTGTGTTGACATCAATGCCAACATACCATCAACATATGCCAGATGCCAGAGGATAACCATCTACATCATTCTTTGTTATTGTTTTTAACTCCTCTAGATTATCTATGGATACATTCGATAGCTTGTTTCCTATCTTGTTACCTTCCCTATAGCAATGTTTAATAGTGTAGGAATTGAGATTTTTAAGTAGTGATAGGCATAAATCAAGTATATCTGTAACTTCCAATGGTTGATTTTTTATGGTTGTGTCAATAGTAAGCATTGAATCTTCTTCAATGTCAATATCTTTTATTTCCCAAATATTGCATAGCTTGAGGCCCAAATATAGTGCTTGCATTTTTGCTCTATTGTTGGTGCCCAATAGAAGAATTTTAGAAGTAGCTATGATCAGTTTTCCAGATTAGTCTTTGATTATACAGATCTAATACTGAAGGCTCTTGAATTTCCCCCTTAACACTCCATCAAAGTTGAGTTTTAGTCTTCTACTTTGAGGTGGATTTAATATTACCTTTGCTCCATCCACCCTATTAGAGTGGTTCCAAACACTATCCCCAAGGATAGGTGGATTTTTATGTCCTTCCATATTCTTGGAATTTCTTTGTCCAAATTATAAAAAACTTGGTCTTTTCAAAATTTATTATTTATCTGTCCCTAACAACTTCACTAATGGCACATTCCATTTTTTAATTACTTTTGAGGTTGGTAGTACTTGTTCTAAGGAAATCCTCCTATTTCTTTCCTTCCATAATTTCCAAATTACTAAGGATGGGAAAATTATCCATAATCATTTAAATTTTGATTTCATTTTGATTCTTGACCACATTTGGAATAGATCCCTTATGTCATTTATAAGTGCACCGAGCTAACCTAGTTGGTTGTGCACCTAGTCCCAACATTGAGTAGCGTAAGAACAATTTAGGAGGAGATGGTTTGTATTTTTCTCATGATTCAAACACAATGGTCAACATTATGTACCCTTGAGAGCTTGGGGATTTTGATCAAATGAGATTTGATAGACATATTTAGTAATAATAAAATAATAGTTAAATTTGTGGATGCAATATTTTTTAAGCATTTGACAGAAATTTAAGTGGGTTTATATATAGAATTCAAGCCAATTTGTTTCTTTATTGTACTTGCATGATTCTTATGTAAAATTGGGTAGACCTTTGAAGAAAATGTGAAAATGTGAAATGAGTTTCCTTAATCTCCTTTACTTAATAATCTACTTGAACACCTCATCATTGATATAAGTTGCATATCACTTATACAAGTATTATGCTTCAGCAAGAGAGTCAAAAGAAAACCCACCTAGAAACTCAAAAGATTATTCAATCTATCAAGAAAACCTTATTTATATGAAATTTAATTCTAATAGGAAATAGAAAATGGTCACATAATGAACTTGCCTATAAATTGTCATGTAGATTCTTTACTCTATTTTACTTAACAAATTTAATTGATGTGCTAAATAAAATCTTGTTGATGTCATGAAATATGAATAAGAAACAACAATGAACAAAAAATTGATTAATATTTAAAGTATCCATGAATTCTTAAAAGAACACAATAGTTAGCCATAAATGTAGGCAATTTTTAAATAATAATTGTTTGATTTCTTCTTTTCATATGCTCCTAGGAAGCATAGCTCCCATCTCAAAAGAAATTTCTATGTCTTTTGGGTTTGTTAGTTATCAATGCTCCTCTCAAATGCTCTCATCCAAAATAAGTGACAAAAAGGAAAAAACCTCATCTTAAGCATAGAGATACATGATTCTTATTGTTGACATGCCAAATAGATATGATCCAAAAAAATCATTGATACTTCAAATAATATTTGATCATGTCTAATTTGCTCATGTTTGACTTGAGAAAATAAAGAAGCTTTACTAGTGCCTAGTAATAAACATGAGTGGTATTTTGATCAAATGGTTTGGGAATTTTTACTCGATAACAAAACCTAATTCATATTAGCTTTATAGTGGATGATATTGCATATTTTATCTATTGGATATGCAATTTATCTTCAAAGCATTACATTCTCATTAAAATTATAGTGAGTCTTTAAATCTATTTGGTTTATATCTCCTTAGCAAAAGCATCACAAGGAAGGATCACAACTTTAAATATTGATATTGATAGAAGCATAAGAAAAAGGAAAAATGATTAATTTTTTTCTAATAGTAGGTCCTCAATTCATAATATTTTTTCCAATGCCTCCATGTATAAGATCAAAGAAGTGATAAGCATAAAAAGTTTTCATAATGACTATTATTTATAATTATCAAAATAAGAAGGTGACAAAATACATTTAAACCCCCATAGTAGATGTTTTTGATTAAAGAGGTAAAACATGTTTTGAAGGGACCCCAAAACCCTACAACAAAATGCTGCTCAACAGATTAAAAATTACAAACTAGAAGCTAGCAAACATAAAGAAAAAAGAAAACACTAAACCAATAGAAAACCACCAACATGATCACATCTTTAAAGTCTCGGCAGCCTCCAGTTCCTATTTATAAAACTCCTCATGCAACTTCATGAAGCCTAGGAGCTCATCTTTCTCAACTTCAAACATTTTCTTCTTACTTCCTTGGGTATGGGAACTCAGCCCACCTTGCTCGATGTTCTTTCCTTGTTTACCTTTGCCACCACACAATTGCTCCTTATCCCCATCATCTTTTTGACTAGCCTTGCCTGTAATCTAATCCTCTCTGAGTTCCTTCAACTTATCAGTAAGGATCCTAATTCCTTCAACACTATTATGAATGGTGCATTTATTGATTTCAACCACCCTCTCTAGGTTTTTCTTAATCTCTTTTAGTTAATTCTCCAACCTAGCAATGCCGATTTTAAAGTCTTGGTTGAACTTCTCCAAGTCATTTGCCATTTGACCCACCTTCAGGATGGCATTCCAACTAAGCTAGATTTCTGATTCAAGCCTGTCATCAATATCCACCCTACTTCCCATTTTCTCCTACAGAGCACTCAACCTGATATTAATTCTATTGATTTCAATGAAAAGCCATTTTGTCATACGATGCTGACTAGCCACAACATCCTTGACTAGACCTAGAACCTCTGACAACTTTCTATTAGCAGTCTTAGAAAATAATAAAGATAAATCCTTAGATAAGTTACAAGAGGGGTCAGGAATCAAAGGGAAAGGCACACCAACACCCAACTCTTAAGTTACAAAGCCTTTGGTCTTCTTAAGCTTACCTTTGGGATCTGCTTCCAGCCCCTCCTGGCCACTCGCCTTACCCTTCCCTTTCTTCTTCCCAGGAGCAAGCTCCCCTTCTAAATCTCCACTAGCATTCTAGCTTAGGGTACCCCTCTTATCTTTAACATTTCTTTTCTGGGAATCCATCACTTTCCTCTTCTCTTTCTCATTCCCCTCACCTAGGTGAGACCTAGTAGACCAAGAGCCCCTCTCCTCTAGACTTTGTTTCTTAGGTATACCCTTCCCCCCATTTATCTTCCTTTTCCTAGAATTCTCATCCTCCTTAGCCTAAGAGGACCGAGGAATAGACAGAACTTCCATCAAATCCTCCTCCTCAACCCATTTAGAGTCAATCTTCTCCTCCTCTGTATCACATTCAGTAGAATTAGAATATTCCACCATGGGGGATTTACCCTTCTTCTTCGAGCTACCCTTAACCTCCAAGATGGGAACTTGGGATTTAACATGTTCCATATTTAAAAGGATCAAACCCTCATGCAAAATGGGGAGTTTGGGGTTTCTCCTATTACCCTTAATGGAAAAATCCATAGAAGATAACAAATAGAATGGGAAGGAAACCACCATATTGTACCCGAAATGGTTCAACATAGTGGAATGGTAGTTGAAGATAGTAGTAAACCTACCTTCCAAGGAAATGTATCTCATCAACACTTCAACCACCTCCACCTAGATGGGTTTGATGGACTTGCGCTCGTAGCCGCTAGAGTGAAAATTCAACAACTGGTTGCTCTATTTCCCTTTGAAGAACACCTTGAGGGATTCTTCACCCACCTTACGATCCTTGAAAACCTTCTTACAGTATCCAAGAGACCAATGACATGAGCAATTAAGTCCTCTATAATCTCTATCTCCACCCCATAAAATTTTATTTTTCTATCTCTCCAGCCCTTGACAAAGAGATTGGTGGCCGTTAGATCCATGCCATGCAATCTGTCCATATAGGGGGCAAGGCCCCCTTCCTCCATCACCTTCCAAACTTGAGGCTTCCTATGGATCCCATCATAAGATAGGAGCTGTTGTTCTATTTTGCTTCCCAGCCAAATAACCCAAATCCATGAAATCTCTAAGTGCTTTCCCTGTTAGAAATGCAAGGAAAGACATCCTAAATTGACTAAGTCTAAAAAATCTTGAGTTTTTCTTGTGTTTTTAACCTTTTTAGAGTTTCAGAGTTTGAAGTTCTCCCCTTCGTCATGCCATCCTAATCGGTTCTGAACTCCACTTTGTTCCTTGTAAAAATCCTCTGAGTGTTCAAAGTTCATTGGATGTCAGGGGTCAGACCTCCTTTCTTTCTTCCTTCCTTTTCTTTTGTAAGGAGAAAGGCAGAAGGCCTGAAGTCTTACCTTCGACTCTTTCCCTTTGAAAATAATTCTAAGTGTAAGACATTCTGCTAAGCCTTTTGGGGGGACCCACAACAGGCTTGCAGAACCACAGAATGAAGACACGTGACAAAGTTTGATAGTTGATCATCCAAAATGACCTGATGGGTGCCACGTGGTCTACTTTATGGCATTCTACCATTCTGCAGAGTATTTTAGCGAAGCTTTTTGTCTATAGTTGCGGAACTGTGGGAAGCTGCCAAGTGGCTATGACGTCATCCAGATTAACTTTTGCTGAGGAAGGCTCAGAGTCTGAGTTCTGCTTCTTTTTATTCAAAATATTTCTAAGTGTTTCAAACTTTGGGGCTTGGACCTTTCTTCTTCCCTCTTCCTTTCTTTGGAAGATGGAAGACAAAAGGCCCGAGGCTTGAACTCTATCAAAACTTTCAAAAATAGCTAAGTCTTTAGACTTTCGGGGCTCAGACTTTCTTTCTTCTTCCTTCTCTAGGAAGGTGTAAGTCAGAAGTCCTGAGGCCCAAAGTCTACTGATATTTTGATCTTCCTTTGTATAGCAGAGCTTAGGGGGTGGGATTTTCTCCTTTCTCCTTCTCTCTTGGAAGGCGAAACACTAAAGGCTCGAGGTCCGATCTTCGACGGCTTCTGCGATCTTCAAAAACAAAGGGAAAAGAGGTAGAATTTGGGACCTGCCATGGTTAATCATGATGAAATCTTGCTGATAAGGAAAAATACAAGCCAGATTGAAAGTCAAACGTCTAGCTCCAGTTGGAATTTGTTGTTGGGCATTTATTGTTGTAGGTAGAAGAAGATGCAAGGTTTCAATGCAGATATTTGTTTCAGCTACTTCAAAGAAGATATTCTCTGCATTTATGTCAAAGACAAATAGATATTGTCAAACATTCCTTTTGTAAAATATCTTTTGATAGGCCCATAGGATGATTTATTGTAGCATGGGTGACAGTTCTTTCTTGTTGACCACTCTTTCCCTCTTCCATGGTTGCTATAATGATTTGTAAAAGATATATATACATGAAAAAAAAGATGTATTTCTGTTGGTTGGTTGCTGGGTCATTATTCAGACTGGAGTGCTTGATGCTTGATTTGGACCTCATGATATTTCCAAGAACCAAATGAATCTGATCGATTATGTCCTCTTTAGGACCTCTCTGTCTACATTTCTAGTTCAACTATGAGGGGAAAGTAATCATTCTGTGTCTTTCCGATCTATATTTAGCTTTTCTATCTTTGTAATGGCTATTTAGCCTCTATGATTAATACAAGCAACTGATTTTGCCTCTCTCATTTTCTTTTACACTATGTCTATTTGAATGTTGCTCATTTATTCTATGGATAAAACAGTCCCTCTATAAGTTCAAAATTCAATTTTGGTCTCTGTTGAAGATTGTATGAGTCTATGTTAGTTTATTCAGCCTTTGAAATCACTACTGTGTTATGTCAGCTCCAACTAAACACACTAAGTCTTGGTGTATCACCTTTCCATTTCTGTATTCCTTCTCTCCCTTTTCCCTGGTGATCAATAGCAAGGGTTTTGTTGAATTCTTTGGACCTTAAGTCCAGAAAGAAGAACAAGCCTTCTTTGGAGGTCTGATCTCATCTGCAAGGTCCCACACCTTGAGATCAGTCTCATTGTGTCATTGGAATGCTTGAGCAGGCTTTAAGCAGGGTGCAATTTCATGTGACAACGTTTCTGGTACGCCCGGTGGGACTAGTATGATGATCTTTATCATCCATTGAAGGATTTGGTGTGTTCTTTAGTGCGTTTTTCTATTCAAGGTAGTCTTCACAAACACCATGGTGACTCTACTAAACAAATCCATTGGTGAAAGCAGCCCAAGTGCTTAAATATTCATCAAAGATCAAAGTTCGGCAATACTTTTGCTCTTTTCCATGCCTTCAAGAACATCACAATCACCTGACGACTTTTCTAGGTATGTATCCAGTTTTCTCTAGTTGCAAACCTATTTTTCTCTGATTCAAACATTTCCTATGATCACTAGTACAAAAACAACAATATATGACTGAAAAAACTACTAAAAACGTCTTATAAATGACCAAACATGGTCATGTGACCATTAGTAGTTTATTGCCAGTCATTTATAATGCGACCAAATTGATGACTAAACCATTTTTAGTCATTTATTGGTTGTTTTGATTGATCGATTTGGTAGTATATTTAGTCGTTGATTTAGTCATTGATTATTGTAATCTGGTCACTTATTTAGTCATTTTTATTCACTGATATATTTAGTCATTAATTTAGTCATTGATTGTTGTTAACTGGTCACTTATTTAGTCATTTTTATTCACTGATTTCTATCCATTGGTAGTCATTAATTTTAATCATCATTTTGATCAATTTGGTAGTATATTTTTAGTCATTTTTATTCACTGATTTAACATTGTTCATATATTTAGTCATATTTATTCATTATTCACTGATTTCTATCAATTGGTAGTATATTTAGTCATTGTTCACTAATTTCTATCAATTGGTAGTATATTTAGTCATATTTATTCACTGTTCACTGATTTCTATCAATTGGTAGTATATTTAGTCAATTTAATTATTAATTGACGTCAATTAGTAGTATATTTAGTCATTTTAATTGATTGATATTTAAGGATTTAAGCATAAAACATAGAAATACACATCAATCATCAATTACACATAATATAAATTCAACCATTGAGAAGGCAAAATCATTGAACTTTATTAAAAGAAAAGTGTTCTTATAGCTTGCACAAGTCTGAAATATCTATCTTGCTTGAAAAATGCTTAGAAATAGAGTATTACAATGTTTATTTTCAGTCACAAGACTGAAAATCTGAGTTACAATGCACAGGAATGACAAGAAAGAAACTTCTCCAAGTTTACAATGCTTTGCCAAAAAGTGAACTGTCAGTAACCGATTCTTAACCAGCCTAACTATTGCCATAGGTCATCTAATCCACCCCATCAGTCTAGCATTTGTCCTTCTTAACTGCAACCAAAGGAAATGCACTGTCATATGTAGTCAGGTCTATGATAGGATATTCATAATATGAAACATGGACTAGATCAAACTTCCTTAATGAAACATCATTGTATTCTTGTGTCTTGTACTATCATCAACACTGCTTATGTGACATGTTTTTATTGAGTTTAAAGATATTAGGTCCTCTTAGGGCATGGAATCAAATTCTTCCTTCATTAATGCATCTTCAAAAGCCTCTTTTTGAGTCTAAACCGTTCACTTACCCTACCTCTATTACATTGGACACTTGGTAGGTAGTCATATTTAGTGTCCTTGGTCTTCACTCATTGTGGTGACTGAACTGTACATACTTTCTTTCTAGATGATTGTGTTGATGGTGTTTTTAGCACACAACAACGTAGGTGAAATACATGTATCTCACCTCTCTTGAAAAAGGTATCCTATCCAAGATAGAATTGCCCCAAGGATAATACAACTAGGTCTTAGCTTTGCATGGAATGACTTAGTGGTATGTACTAGCTGTGCCTACAAGGGGTCTTACATGAAATACATGGTTTATATGATATGACAACAATGTATATGCAGAAACCCTCGGTGGTTTAGACTGTGAAGTCTGAAATTTCAGCAGATGGGCAATGAAATGCTGCTCAAACCCTATATCTAACAAATTTGATGTAAAGAAAATGCAAAAAGAAAGGGAGAGAGAGAAGGGACAAGTGATCCTAAGTGACAATCACAATAGGGTACAATGCTGCAGATAGACAAATACTTTTAATAAACCATTCCTTATTTCACCAGGATGGGAAACCCACAATGTTGCAAGAAATGATGTAATCTTCAAAGGATCCTTATGATTTTCAAATTGCATTCACTCATTAAACACCCAGACAATGGTACAACTTAACTAGTGGAGTGCAACCAAACTATATTCAATGACAAAGCCCATGCTAACTATACACAGCAACTTACAATCAACAAGCACTAATAGTATGGACCAAAGTATTCATCAGATATCTTAACATTTACCCATCATTGCAAAAAGCAACTAATTAAATTCAGATTGATATGAACCATGAAAATCAAAGAGGATAACACAAGAACACAAATTCCCAGAAACCTGTAAAACTTGCTTTGTATTGACTAAATTTTGGTAGAGTCTCAACAATTCATATCAAATCTTACTTACAAATGAGAGAAAAGGATGGCCCTTTTATAGAGAAGGCACCATACCAAGTTTTTCAATGGACAGTGGAGATTAACTCAACACCAATGGTCCAGATTACATGGCATTTAATGAGATGCATTTGTTTGTTGCATTTTCAGATTTGCATTTGTCTTTTAGGAAAAAAACAAAATACATCTTGCAAATACATTGAATCTAGACAAAATGGATACCCATTTAGTTATATATGACAAAAAGTGAATTTTCAAGGCCTAGTAAAGCCAAAATGGAGTCACATGACACTTGGAAATATGATCTGATGTGGATTCATGGGATTTCAAGTGCTGACTGGATCAAGAGGTGTATGCAGTACATTTTTGGTGAAAGTGTATCCAACTAGATGCTTGCTGGATCATCATTGCATGATTGGATTGCTGGGCAGCTATGAACAAGTGTGAACATGTCTTGGACATCAAACTGGATCTGTAGGAACTGCCATGAAATAGGCATGATCTTCAATGTCTTCTAGCTCCTAAGGTCTCCATCATCTTGGACATCATACTAACTTTATTTTGCATGTACAACAACAATTTGATTGATAAAATGAAGATTCTGCATTTTTGGGTCAGCAAGGTACCTCTGTGTGTTCATCCTTCCAAGACAGCTCCAATTAGCTCCAACAAGCTCCTTTGTACTCTTAGACCTATAATTGATAAGGCCAAGCATCAATTTCATCATAAAAAGTTATTTCCCATAATTTTGAATCAAAATATGTCCATTTGCAGCCATAGATCAGTCAAGAACAGCTCATTGTCGATATTGCTTCCTTATAGACAACTTCATAAATCCAATGATTTTTGCATGATTTTCTAAGTTTTTCATCATTTTTGAGTACCCATTTGGCCAATATATTGACTGGGGGAGTTTTTTTGGTCATTATAATCCATTTGGGGACTTTTATTTTGTGTTTGTATAGCCTTTTCTGTAAAAAACAGGATTTTTGGGGGTCACAAACTTTTCATGTACAACAGCATTAATTGTAGTAAAATGTACCAAAAATTGACACAAACTTGCTAAAATGTTCATCATGATGTGACAACTAGTTGTACAATTCAAATTCACCAAGAAAATCCAATTTTCTCCTTGAAAAACTTAATTTTCAGGCCAAAATACCAAAAAGCGCTGATTTTGGGGGGTCACTGACTTAGCGCTGATTTTGCCTCCAACGGACTTAGCGCATATTTTGGCTCCATCCGACCTTAGTGCATATTTTGGCTCCATCTGACCTTAGCATGGATTTTGGTTTTGTCTGACCTTAGCGCAGATTTTGGCTCCAACCGACTAAAGTCAGTGAAGGTGATTTTCACGCAAGTCAGTAGAAGCTAATTTTAGCGCTAGCACTGATCTGGGGTTCGACTGACTTTGCGCTAGTTTTGGGTCTGACTGACTAACAATAGCTCAGAGGGAAGTCAGTCAGAGATGAATTTAGCACCGAAGTCAGTGAGCGATGTTTTTGGTGCAAAAGTCAGTAGCGATCAATTTTAGCACAAAGTCGGTGAAAGGTGTTTTTAGTGCTTTTGATAGTAGGAAGCATTTTTAGCACCAGGTTTTGAATTGGCCAGGGTGAAAGTATATTTAAAAATATATTTAAGTATAAATTTAGATAATATACTTTAAATATTTTTAAATATACTTTCAAGATGTTTGAGATAGGTTCCAGATCCATAGGATTTCATATGTAGATTCTAGAATTTTGAGGTTCCACCAGATTTCAGACAACCATTTTTCAAGATTTTCAAAGTTTCAGACTTAGCCAAATCAGGGCTTTAGGACCATGCGACAGGATGAAAGTATATGAACCCCTTAGTGAAATCTTGTGGAATTTGACATGATTTTTGCAACTCTAAGACCTGGAAACTAGGAATTTCAACATGACACATCTTGCAGAAGCAATTTTAAGGGCAATATCCAGTGAAAAGTGCAGTAACACCCAATTTTAGTGCAAAAGGCAACAAATGACACTTCCAAATGACATCAAATCACTCCAAACATGCAAAATACTCAAATTTGGAACAAATCATGCATTCTAAGCACAAATTCACCTTCTCATTGTCATAAGTAACAAAGGTTGAGACTTCAAGCCAAAGCAAAAGAGGGGGTCTCCATTTGGCAAAATGGGGCATGTGTGCAAGGCACAACAAATTGTTCTGCAACTTTCATATACTTACCTTTTAATGGTAACATTGTAGTCCTTTGTTCCTTTGCTCATGCCACTGAAACCATGCTTACTATGCATGTATCCCTGGGAACCATTGACCGTTGCCACTCACCATGAACATCTTACCTCTATGCACTCATTATCTCTTTGTTATAGAATAGTCATGCATAAGTATATAGAATTTAGACTTTCATTTGTCGACTGTCATAGGTTGATGAAACTATCATATTCCTACAACTATAATGCCATGTAGAATATATGCCTTGTAATAATAGCATTATTAGTGGCTTTCCTTTTTTTCTATTTAAGACTTCTATAAATTTGTCTATTGATTGCTTCCAAAGTCTTGATGAAATACTAACATCATCACCTTATGACTATAATCTTCCTCATTGATCTTTGTGCATTGCCAACTGCCATTCCTTTCTCAAAAATTAACACATCACCCTTGATCACAATAGCTTAAGACTCATCTCACTTTGTCTATGGCATGAACTGTGTACTTTTTCTCTTGCTTACTATCATTTATGCTCCTTGAGTCTTCATGACTATCTTCATGACATCTCATATATGAAGCTCTCTCATTTATGCTCCTTGAGTCTTCATGACTATCTTCATGACCAAGTGTTGATTGTGTCCCATATATGAAGCTCTCTCCTTCAAAGAAGCCAACAATAATCCTAGAACCTTTTCATAAAGACATATAAGGTAGTGATGTTGAATGTTTAGGGAGGAAAAGCAACATAAAATCAAGTCCAAAAAACCCATAAGACTTAAATATGTGTCTTTGCTTTGAAAAATGTGTTACAAAGTGTGTTTATCAGTGTTGTGACTGAGAAAACTGAGTTACAATGCCTTTTTTTGCTTATACAGCTCCAAAATAGACAAAAAACACTAATATCCCTGAACAACACATTCAAACTATTGCATAAAGTAGTGGGCCAAGCTGTCTAACAGCTAGTACATGATAAACATCAACTATGTCATTTTTTTCAAATATTTTAGTGGCCATTGTGTGAAGGTCCCTTCTTTCTCTTTTAGACAGACAACTCCATCTATTTTGTCTTCATAAGAAAGGGGTATGTTACTTGTGACCTTTAAAATATCTACATTTGCATCTTTTGTTCCTTTCAATTTGACTCCATGTATAATAGATAGTGAGTGAATCTGCCCAATGCCTACAATAGTACCATTAAACGGATCCAACACCCCAACTTTATCCCCTTCTTGGAGTTTATAAATATTAAATGTCTACAAAAACAAAAAAATACACATTATATTGAGATATAAAACACACATTATATTTTTTTTGATAGCTGTATGTAATGTCTTATGTCTTGGAATAAATTAGTTTTTGTATGTGCTTTTTTTGATTCTGTTGAATAACAAAGAAGCAACTTTTTACTCTGAAAAAAAACTAACCCATTGTGAGGTACAAACAAATGGAGGGCAAGACTACAATAGTGCTAGACTGTATGAGTACTCCAGAAAGAGACATGGATTGGCAATGAAGTCCCCCCAACTGAGGACCATGACATCCCTGAACACAATGCACTAATGCATTGTCAAAATCTATGTATGCACTCTATTACAACTAAGCTTTAAGCTTCCATATGTAAGTTATATGTTCTCCCTTATTTCCATAATCTATGTATACTAGCTAATTACACTTCACTACTATTCTAACCAGCTTCTATCAAATAGGTAATGATTACCCTTATTTACATAATAAAACAACCATTACTTACCTAAATAGTACTTGAATAGTACTTACTTGCATGTGGTTTCATAGCACTCACCTCGAGTTCAACATGACTACTACTATGAATATCATGTGCATGCTCGTCGAGTTCATCATCATAATTGTCACTATCAACATTGACATGAAGTTGTACAGTTTTGCAGAGAGCTCTATTGACAGGGACTTTTTCTTTTCGTTCTACTTTCATATAATTGCTCTACATGTGGTTTAATAATCATGCAAAAATTAATAGAAGTCAAGTAAAGAATGCAAAAGCTATAAAATTTTGTCCAAAATAACATTTTATGCATGAAGAATTAATGACAAAACATTAGGACAAATTAACTTACAACTTAAAGAATGCAAAAGCTATAATTTTTTTCCAAAAGAACATTTTAAGCATGAAGAATGATAAAACATTGGGACAGATAATTGACAATTTTTATATTACCTCAACTTCATCATAACTATGATGACTATGCTGCACATTCTTGTCTAGTTCATCATGATCACTATCAATATTGGCAGCTCTATTGACATCATGAAGGCGTTTTCATTTTCCTGCTGCTTTGATAAAATTGCTCTGCATGCGGTTTAACCATCATGCAAAAAAATATACAAAGCATTCAATAGTCAAGTAAAGAATGCAAGCTATAAATTTGTCCAAAAGAACATTTTCTGGATCACTCCAAGAATAAAGAAACTGGGTTGGATTCTCCTACGCTCAGATTTCAATAATCTACATATTAAGAGGCATTTGTATACAGAATTGCCAAACAAGAAGAAATGAGATCAATAGAGCCTCTTACCTCATTTGAATCCATGGATTTATGCTCATTCCATGCATAAACTATAGGGTTAATGGAGGCAACCAACTACGGAGCTTGCTAACTGAGACTGTATATGCAATTCACTACATGTTGTACCCTTCATTTGAGTTGATGATATGGAGAGGCTGATCCTACTAGGCATGTAATAGATGGCTGTGAAATCTCTATTGATGAATTAGATTTCCACTTCATCCTACTCTTAGATTTACTAGGATCTAGTGCTGCCATATAATTGACAATATCTTCTGCACCTGCTTCTCTATTACTATTTTCCACCTAAAATACAATGTCAATTTCAACATATAGTTAGTTCAATAAAAATCAAAATAAATAACACAATGTAAATTAAACCAAAAAGCCATACACTTGCTCTAGATTTATCCATTTTGGCCTGCAACCTGCCTTGGCCAAATGTATATCCAACCTTCACATTATCTCTTGCTCCCTTGCCTTTGTTACTCTTTGCCAAATATTCTTCGGAATACATACTCTCTTTCAATGCCTCCCACTATATGGGAGATAGAGTGGAGTCTAGCCTCTCTTTTCCCTCCATGATTATTTTTCTGCAATTGTATCTAAAATTGCTCATCAAAATTCTCATCTTTTGCTTGTAATATTTTCTAGAGATTTGTCCACCAGTAGTCTCAAAAGCATTTTCCATTTTTTGTATAACATTTTCCATAGTTCGTGGATCTTGCTCTGCAAAACTTGATTTGCAAATATCCAAATGGGCCCTACATCTTACACCCAACTTGGGGGCCCAATTTGCAGCATTTGGCCCAATGGGCTCACCATCTCTTGATACCTCAAGCAAGAATGGCTTCTTGCCTTCTAATTTTCTTTCTTTTGTATTCCTCTTTGTAGATCTGTATAAATCTTGACTCAATATTTGTTTTTTGACAAAAGCATCCACATATTCTATTAAACCACTACCAGTATTTCTGGTTGATTCACTAGTTCCATCAAAATTTCTAGATGCAATAGGTGCACTTTGAGGCACAGTAGATGCAAGTGGTCTATCTTCATGACTTTCATTAACTGGAACTTCATGCTCCTTGGCCACATCAGGTGTGGCATGAGTAGGTAGATCATGAGTACCGGTCTCTGAATATTTCACTTCAAACACATCCTTTAATCTTGAATAAATCATCTATAGACCTATTGTTCCTTTGCTATGACGTTTTTCAATAATCTCTCTTAGAATTTGTGCTAAGAGTTTATTACAACATTGCACATCACCATGTGCTATACCAGGCTGTAATGATCACCATGTGCTATATCAGGCTGTACATCACCATATGCTATATCAGGCTGCACATGATCATCATTGTAACTATTATTTTCACCAACTGTATTTGTTGAACCACAAAAGCATAGGCTTCTACGAGATGGTGGCACTGTATCTTTTCTTTCCTTTTATTTTTTCTCCGCTTTTTCTTTGCACTCTTTTTGTTGCCTATAAAACAAAAAAAATCATATTATGTCTTATATACATAAAGCTCTTGCCTATAAAATTTCATTAAACACTATTAAACAAATAATATACTACTTAGTGGATTTACAACTTGCCTATTTGTCAAACCAAGACTCAATAAATATTCATTATTGTTGGCCACTTTTTCTCTATGAAGGTGCTCACAATCTATCACTGAAGTTTCAAATTATGATCACTATCATCTAATTTGTGCCTTACAACCCTTGTCTTCATTTCCTGAAGTCCAAATCAACAATAATGTATAAATCAACAACTTGAATCAGTAAAACTTTATTGAGTTCATAAGTTGATAACTCTTGACTTTCCAATCCGCTGATAACTACAAATGGAAACTTAAAATAGAATTCAATTTACAGATTAAAAAGAATTTGTAGTCAAAAACCAAGAAGATGTTTACAATTATAGGTATCAGACAAACTTTCCTTAGGGATATATTCACAAGAAAAGAACTAATAAAAACATAACACAAGCAGGATGAAGGAAAAACATAGTCTAGTTCATCATGAGGTGTGTTAGACCCTTAAAATTTTGCCTAGTTCCATCATCACAACTAACATTGAGCTCCATGACCTGAGCCTTGACCCTTATATTCCTTTTTATTTTTGACTGAGCCTCCCCACTGTAAACAAACATATAAATTTTTTAGGTCTGAATGACACTGAAAGACCTATACAAAGCTGAAAATTCATCATATATACTTAAGCAAAAACATGTCTAGCTATTTTACATCCATAAAAGTCCTTTACCGCAATCCTGCAGCAACAATTTGAACCCTTAGTAGGTTGGCGGTATATAACAGACAACATAAAAGTATTCACCGCAATACCATGGGGGTATTATAGTAAAGGTACGGTTGGGTGGTATAAAAGAGCTTAATTACATTATAACCATAGTATCACAACAAGGAAAAGTGAACAATGTGGTATAATGGGGAACAACCTGCCACCCCGCAAGGAAGGAGATAATAAAGAGTGGTAGTGCGGTAAGAACCGCAGTACCACGAAAAAGACTACTAAGACATGCGTGTTGGCAAGAGACACTATATGGATTCATGATTGTTGTCATTGATGGCAACAAAGTTCATCCCATACATCTGCAGGACATGGTGTGTCTATACCGGAAGTTAGAGTGAAGAATGTTGTGGTCCGGTAAACAAGAACAAAGCATGTGGTGAGGGCCGACAGTCAGGTCTGGATCTCTTAGAGGAAGTATCTTGGTGAAGTGTGGATTTGGGGAAGTCAAGAGGACTACCTTGAGTGATAGGTTCCAAGGATTTAGCCTCCGGTAATAGATGAGGAAAAAGATATGAATACTTGAGTATTGGGTTCCTGATTGACAGTGTGAACAGAGGAAGAACTGACTGGCAGAACATCAGACATTATTCTGAACATGTTACTATTGATGGTAAAGATTCTTAAGGCATAATTTATGATTGGCTGACATGATTGATGACTTCTACAAGTATATCCTTGATCCGCATTACTTGGTAAGCAAGGATTCAGCCGACAGATCAGAGTTTGTGGAAAATATTGACCATTTTGGGTGCCGACTAGAAAGGTGACAAAATCACTTTTGCGCATATATATACAAGATGGATTTAGTTGTGAGAGGTGTCGTGGTGGTTGGTGAGGTGCAAATAAAAGCAAAAGAACAAAGTGAAAGCAGTAAGGAAGATTCGGTATGTGAAGGGAAAGCAACATAAAAGAAGAAAGATGAAGTGCAGTAGATCAGTGTACTGAGCCTAACCAGAACTGAACTCTAACATATGTAGATGCTCCCAATCAGTTCAAGTATTGTTTTACACTCCTATTGTAGATAGTGAGTCTCTTATAGGCAGTGTGCCTCTTGTGAGCAGTGTGCTTGGGCAGTGAGCCCTAATTGGCAAGTGCCATTTTATTTCCATTCTTCTAACAGAGAATACAATCTTGGGTTAATCACCCCGTAGTTTTTTCCCTTAACAGGGTTTCCACGTCAAAAATATTGTGTCATGTGTATTTCCATTTCATGTTTATGTTTGCTTATTTGAATTAATGTTGCATTGACTATTAAGAAAGTTTAGAAAGTAGAAATAATTAGGATAACTGATTCACCCCCCCTCTCAGTTATCAACAATTGGTATCAGAGCCAAGTTCCTCCTAACAGAGTCTACCAGCTTGAGGAAGATCTAGGAATTCAAATGGATGCATATGGTTTAAGGGAACAACTCAAGACTGCCCTTGATGATCTTGACCAGTCAAACTCTGAAGTCAATGAGTTAAAGGAAAGACTCAAACAGGCTAATGATTGCATGAGAGAACTAAAAGACAAATTAAGTCTCTCTATGAAAAAGAGAAAGGAGCTACTTCAGCAATTGGCAAGTCAAAGTGAAGCCAATGATACAAATGAAGATTTGAAGGAGAAAACTAAGTTATGTGAAAAGTTATCAAAAGAAATCATTATGGTAAGACATGAAACGGATAAGGAGTTATAAAGTTTACCCAAGAGATTGAAGAGAAAAGAAAAACTAAAGATAATCTAAGACAATCTCTCAAGGAGAAATCAGAAGATTGCCAAAAGATGGATAGAATTATCAGACATCTTGAATCTGATCTTGAAGATGCTAAAGATAATGAAGAAAAACTTGAGGATTAAATTGTCTCTCTCAAAAGGGATCTTCAAACAACAAATGAATATAAAGAGAAATTCAAGATAAGTTCTGCTCAACTTAAAGTTCTTCTTGAAAGCCAAAAGAGGGTAGATGACAAGTGTGGTTTGGGATATGAGAAAGGAGAAAGCTCCAGATCCGGTTAGAAGAATTTTGGATCAGAAAATCCAAGGAATAGGCCTAGAAATCCTCCGGTAAGGCAGCCTAATGCTCAAAGATATCCATCCTTCAATGGATACTGCCACAACTACAATAACTTTGGTCATAAATCTAATCAATGCAGGAAGAGAATGAATCAGACTAATACATCCTTCTCCGGACAGTGCTTCAACTGCAAAAGGTATCGTCACAAATCTCATGAATGCAGAAATATACAAATGAACAATTCATTCAATGGTAGATGCTTTGTATCCAATAGAATTGGTCATATGACTAATCAATGCAGATCAAGAGGATATCAATCAAATATGCAAAGAAATGTTGTTTGCCAAATTTGCAATAGATCCGGTCATATAGCAAAATTCTGTAGAAGCAAGAATCAGGACAAAAGAGGTCTGGTATATTATAATCAGAATCAAGATAAGGGAAAACAAAAGGTAAATGTGGATGAAGTTCAAAGTGAGATGAACAAGATTTGGGTGAAGAAAAGTATAGAGAATGTAGGGGATGGGTCCGCACTAGACTTTGGTGTTGATATTCCTTCCGGAAACTAAAAAGTGAGCTCTGGCTCAGGGGGAGACACAAAGAAAACCTTGTTCCCCCAGCCAATCAATTGGTGCCGGAACTGGCACAAGAAGAGTTGCGGATTAAAGGGTTCATAAGGGAAACATCCAAATAAACTATGGTTAAGATTTGGAAGATCCGCAAGATGTTTAAAGATCAGGATTGATTCAGTTCTTCAAGTCATCCGAATAAGGCAAACTGGAATAACTTAGGTCGAGCATTTATTGCAACCTGACATTAGGGTTTACAGAGCAATATAAGGGCTCTTCAATTAAGCATTTGTTCATTCTGCATTCAAGAAGCTCTACAACAAGAATTCCTCAAGCCCATCAAAGATCATCTGCAGAATCTGATTCATCCAGCAATTGATCAGGCTCACTTCATGAAACCGAAAGGTGCAAAAGGTGTTCTCCGTTATCAATATCTTTCTGTAAATCCTTGAATAATGGGTACTCCAAATATTGTGAAGATCTCTGATAGACCTCGCCCCATATTCAAGAAACATCCATACAAATCCTTGGAAGTAGATCCCCTAGGAGCATTTTCCAGTGTTCCACATGGTGTATTGCATACAGAAGATATTAGGGTTTACATACACGTGAATATTGAAGAGTTTGGGGAATCCAAACTAAGTGATATCTATCATAAACAATTGATAGATGATGCTTTTGAACTTAAAACCCAATATAAAGGCATCCAGGAGAAACATTTTGATCAGTTCATTCATTTCCCCTACTTTGAAGAAGATGAATGGGTCTGGTATGTGTTGAGTAGGATGCATGACAACTTCCTATGGCTGAACAGACCTTGCAAAATCACTAAGGAGGCAATTAGGGCAGTAACCAGTTTATACTCCTCTGAAGGGATACCTGTCCTCAAATCTGTCAAAAACCAAATTGTGACTGATGCCACCGGATCAAAATTTGATAAGAGGGCAATGACCATTGAAGATATCATAGACCCAGATATCAAGTTTGCATCTATGATAATAGGGTATAAAATATATCATTCCAGTAGGGAGAATTCAGTGTGCGGAACTGCAGTGTATACAGCCTATGAAATGCTGAGAAAGAATGCAGAGTATGATCTATGTGAACTTTTGTTAAGTTAATTGATGGAGAACATACAAAAGATCAAAAAGGATAAGAAAAATTCCTTTAAATATGGTGGATTGATATTGTGTTTATTTTTCTACTTCATGAATGAGTTGCCCAGATCCAATGGATGGGTATGGCAAAACAACAAACCGGTAGCAATACAAATCAAAGATTACTTGCATGGACTTGGGGATGCCAAGGCAAGGAATACAGCTCTGTGGGGGTACTTTAAGAATTTCTAAAATACTATGCAAATTAGAGAAAGAATCCCAAAATCATTGGTTGAAAAATATAAAGATATAGTGTGCTTCATGGTAGACACTGATCAATGCTTAATGGAGGCAGTAGAGCCAAGGATAGTCTGGATCATGCCTATGGGGTATGAAGTTGATGAACAAATTATGGAGCTGCATGTTCAACACATGCTAAGTTAGCCAAAGGATCCAAAGGCTGAAAGGTTTGGAACCTTTGAAGAGCTAAGTATTAAAGTTCATGTGGAACTCAAACAACCAGAGATCAAGAGGAAGGTAAGAAAAGAAGTTGAAGATGTTGCAAAAGGCCTTGGCATATCAAAGGAGGCACTTGATGCCAACAGGGAAAAGATGAAAAGGGATGAGGAAGAGAAGAAAAAGGAAGAAAAGAAAAGTGAGGAAAGTGTTCCAGTGAAATCTTCCACCCGGACCAGATCATCAAAGAGATCAACACTTGTCACTGCTAAAAGCTCAAAACCAGAAGTCTAGGCATCCGGAAAAGGAGAAAAGAGAACAAAGAAAAAGGCAACAAGGTCCTATGTTAGCCTAAAGGATGATGAGGTAACTGAATCAGATGAGGAGATAAAGAAACTGAAGAAGAAGAAGAAATCATCTGGTGAACACTCTACTAGTCAAGGAGAAGAAGAGAAGGAAGAGGAATTTGTTGAAAAACCCACTCTATCTTTAGATGTTGTAGTGAAAGTAGTCACTGTGGATGGGAACCTGCAACCTTTAATAGAATTCTATGATGCATATAATGAAGCAGATAAAAAGATTCTGGAGGAAGCCACATTTAAGTTTTTGAACACTTACAATAAAGCTTTTATTGAAATTATCTCTCTAATTCCCAAAAGCTTAGAGAAAAGGCTTGAAATGAGGAAGAACAATGCTTGAGCAAAAGATCTAGAAATCCTGGAACAGATAGCAATTCAGCTATACCCTTCAATCACTCCACAACAAATGAACATGATCTTCAAAGATTGCAAGGATGAGTTCCAGAGCAAAGCCAGGATGAATCTGCTCATGCTTGGTGAAACCGACAAAGTGGCAAGAGAGACTGAAGAGATCCTCCAAAATGCTTTTAAAAAATTCAACATTCCAATCATAGAGGACTTGGGTATTGACCCCTCGACCACAAGTGTTGAAAAAGAATCCACTAAGCAAGTCATGGACACCGGTGCAGAAAAGGATAAGGACTTGGAATCTTCTACTCCGAAAGAGGTGGCTCATGAACAAACAAATATCTCTCCTCCGGTTTCCCCTATAGTCTCTGCATCTAAAGGAGAAGAAAGAATACAGGAGAAAGAAGCAGAGGTGAAGGAAAAAGAAGATGACAGTACCAAGGTTGCAGAAGGATAGAAGACTTCAACAGAGAAGACCACAACTGCTAGTGGTAAGAATGTAGAAGGAGAGAAAGCTCTAAGAATGCAGAAGAGAAGAAAAATTTGTCTTTGGCAAGAGACACTGCAAAAACTATCCAAGAATTCTTGAACAAAGAAACAATGGAGATTGATGAACTGGAGCTTCTACAAGGATCATTTAATTTTGACTCTCTTTCTCCGGTACAGACAATGAAGATAGCTTCATTTGCTAATGCAAAGGCTAAAGAAAAACTCCTAAAGTCTCACATGGAAGACTGTGAATTGATAGAAGCTGCTTCTAGAGTGCTAGAAAAGATTATGCCATCATTTCAAAAGGATCTCACAGCCTCCTCATCCGGTAATCTCAAAACTCCAGTCAATAGTGTTAGCACACATTTTGATTCCCTAGAGAAGTCAATAGAAGATAAGGTCCGGAAGGAATTTCTTACAAAAAGATTATCAGAGGTACAAGGGTTGATAATTAATGATAGGAGAAATATGAATATTGGGATAAAGCGCTTAGAAAATGCTCTTAAAGATGGCGGAGAAATGTAAAAATTTTGTTTATCACGGTCCAAAACAACAGTGGAGATTGAGAAGAAAATGAAAGAACAGGAGGATAAACTGTTAAAACTTTCTCAAAATTTTGATCCACTCACTACATCCATAATAAATCAAGAATGTCAAACGGTTGCAGTTTTGAATGAAATTAAGAAGCTTGAAAAAGAGAAGAAAAACTGAATCAGTAGGTTGAGTGAGCTCAGAGGGATAATTGTCCCTAAGTTAGAGGCCATGCATGAGGCCATAAAAGAAGCTCAAATCATAGCCCAGACCAATGATCCAACAGATCTAAAAAGGGCATATGCGTTTGCATTCCTGTTGAGCGGTCATATATCAATTTTGGATAGAATGAAGCAAAGTTGGGCTACAGAATTCATTCAATTGAAAACAACTTTTGCAGACATACTTCAGTAGATGTAAGTATTCTATATGTATATACTTATACAGATAAAATTTTGAAAATTTTGGTATGCGGACCTTACCCTTTGCCATTGATGTCAAAAGGGGAGTGAAGAGCAGTAAAAAATGAGGAATCCAACTAAGGGGGAGCTCTGGAAAATGTATATAAAAATAGAGCATCAGCCAAGGGGGAGCATAGTGTAAACACTTAGTCATTTTTCACTAAGTGTTGCCATCAATGCCAAAGGGGGAGATTGTTGGCAAGAGACACTATATGGATTCATGATTGTTGTCATTGATGGCAACAAAGTTTATCCCACACATCCCCAGGACATGGTGTTTCTATACCGGAAGTTAGAGTGAAGAATGTTGTGGTCCGGTAAACAAGAATAGAGCATGTGGTGAGGGCCGACAGTCAGGTCTGGATCTCTCAGAGGAAGTATCTTGGTGAAGTCAAGAGGACTATTGTAGTGATAGGTTCCAAGGATTTAGCCTCCGGTGATAGATGAGGAAAAAGATATGAATACTTGAGTATCGGGTTCTCGATTGACAATGTGAACAGAGGAAGAACTGACTGGCAGAAAATCAGACATTATTCTGGATGTGTTACTGTTGATGGTAAAGATTCTTAAGGCATAATTTATGATTGGCTGACATGATTGATGACTTCTACAAGTATATCCTTGATCCGTATTACTTGGTAAGCAAAGATTCAGCCAACATATCAGAGTTTGTGAAAAATATTAACTATTTCGGGTGCCGACTAGAAAGGTGACAAAATCACTTTTGCGCATATATATACAAGATGGATTTAGTTGTGAGAGGTGTCATGGTGGTTGGTGAGGTGCGAATAAAAGCAGAAGAACAGAGTGAAATCAGTAAGGAAGATCCGATAAGTGAAGGGAAAGCAGTATAAAAGAAGAAGAAAGATGAAGTGCAGCAGATCAGTGTACTGAGCCTAACCAGAACTGAACTCTAGCATATGTAGATGCTCCCAATTAGTTCAAGTATTGTTTTACACTCCTATTATAGACAGTGAGTCTCTTATAGGCAGTGTGCCTCTTGTGAGCAGTGTGCTCAGGCAATGAGCCCTAATTGGCAAGTGCCATTTTATTTCCATTCTTCTAACAGAGAATACAATCTTGGGTTAATCACCCTGTGGTTTTTTCCCTTAACAGGGTTTCCACGTCAAAAATATTGTGTCATATGTATTTCCATTTCATGTTTATGTTTACTTATTTGAATTAATGTTGCATTAACTATTAAGAAAGTTCAGAAAGCAGAAATAATTAGGATAACTGATTCACCCCCCCTCTCAGTTATCAACAATGCGGTATAGTAGTAAGAGTCTCCCTGCTCTATGATGAAGCACAAGGAAGCTTACGGTATAGCGGAGAACAACCCACCACCCTACAAGGAAGGAGATAATAAAGAGCGGTAGTGTGGTAAGAACCGCAGTACCATGAAGAAGACTTCTAAGACATGTGGTATAGCGGTAAGAATCCCGCTACCCTGCAATGAAGCATAAGGAAGCTTGCGGTATAGTAGTATACACCCTGCTATCTCACTCCAGTTAAAGAAAGAGGCGGTGGTGTTGCAGTACAGACTATTAGGGCATTATTACTAGTTGTGGTATTAAATGCATAACTCTTAATAGCCCTCAAATCTTGTGAAAATTAATGGCGCACATTCAAACTTGAAATATGAGTGTAGGGTTGATATTAATGATGACATGACTAAACTCATAAGCCATTAAAATTGAGAACTTGACATTGTTTTGGCATTCATTTGCAAGGATTGTCGTGGGGGAAGCTAGGAGTTTAACATGGTGAAGTTCTGCAACTATCACATACCGGGTAAGTACACTGAACTTATTGAAGCAACTTTACAAGCATAGAATTGTTTGAAATCCTATATTTAAACACTTAGAAAGCTCGAGTAGAGGTTGACATTAGATATCATGCTGCCTAAAAAGAAAGAACCTGAGACTAAGAAGGAAGAGCCTAAGGGTAAAAAGAGATCATTACAGGAATCTATCTTAGATGTCTTGCTTAACTCAACTGAGAGAGGATACAAGTTTTCTGTGATACAACTCATGGTTGTAGGGATGCCCTTATTCTTGTTTCGGGGTGGGAATTGTTTTGGTATTCCTATCAATAGAGGGAAGGGAGAATTCCAATATCAAATACGTGGACATTAGACTTAGATAAGCTAATTGTCCTGGATGTCTTCATAGATGTGGAGTTCATTAGAGTTCTAGCCCAGAATTACCACCCTGCTACCAAGACCACGAGGATAACATATGGGGTCACCATTGGTAATATTAACAAAAGCTGCAATCATTGAATGCTTCAATCTAAACAAACAGGCCCTCACTAAGGTTGACTTGCCAAAGAGTGAGGAAGAATATACTAGGTTAAGGAGATCACATAGAAGTGATGAACTCCCCATATACATGAAAAGGGATGTTAACAACAAGGTGATACTTATCTCCCCCTTTGCCACCGAATTGTTTGATGTAGAAGATTTTCGGACTTATTTCAAGAAAACCCACTTTGCTTTGTGTCAAGTATTTGGGATAGATGTAGAAGAAAAAATTCTAGTTAGTTGATGATGATGGCTATGAGAATTCAGAACCCTGAGACAAAAATTGAATATGACTTTGCCTCATATCTTGAGAAGGCATTGCATGAAGGCTTCCTACAAGTTAGAGAGAATAGGGCCCCTATAACATTAAGGCAATATTATTTACTATGTCACTTGATATTGTACTAGAACAAAGATAGATGGATAGAAAGGATGTGCTTGGGTAGGATTGATCGACAAGGGAAGTCATTGTTTGTGCAACGATGGTGTTATATATGGGATAGCAGATGCAAAAACTCTGATTATGTAGTGTTCCATGATGACTTTGTGAACAGAGTTATGAGATTTCTTGGCCACTCATCGCCAAGATTACACACACCTATACTACAACTATTGAGGCCCTTGGATTTGAAACCAGAACAAGGTCATACTCATAACCTTGATGATTAGTTTTTTCTGTAAGATGTCACAATAATTAGGATTTATGGGTGCCCACAGGCCCCACATATATTGCCAAATTTCTTCCTCTTCGGCTAGCCTTTTTAGAATTTATGTGGCAGATGTTGTGGATGGAAAATGATGTCATGGACAAACAAAAGAAGGGTACATTTCTACCTAACTTGACAACATGTGAATAATCATTTGTTGGATCTGACACCCTTGAAGAAATACAACATTACCTTAAGATAATATATTCTCTGAGGCCTGGAAGTGAAAGGGTTTTTGACCCTGAGGGCCATATGAATTTTATAAGACAAAACCTCCTCACAAAGGCCACAATCACTCATCAAGTGGATTATGAAGAAGATGTGATTAGAAATTGCTTCACTCCCCAAGAGGTATATCAGAGGACAAGAAAATGGGAGATCATGATGAATCTTGAGCAAGAAATGAAGAATAACAATGACTTCTTGGGGTATTTTGTACAAGAAGCAGATCCTCTTAAGAGGATAAATTTGATAATTGATAAGTTTGAGGAATTCTATAATAAGTCTATAGTAGAGTAGGAGATGCCCACCAAATTAACTCCTAAATATCCAAGTGGTATTGTAATTTTAGAACCATCTCCTGACACTATTTCAGTATGTCATGTTCCTCAAGAATCACCTCCTGAACAACCACTTCCTGAGAAACAGAAGACATATGAGCCATATGGATTGGTCTCCTATGCAATGAGTGAAGGAGTGGGAGATACAGAAGAAGTGGCTAGTGTACTGAGGAGTTTAAAGGATGATGTTGAGATAGATCAACTAGCCCATGAAACTGAAGCTCATAAACCAAAGGCTAGAATTCATATCCATATGTAGGGAGAAAGGGAAATGCAGGATGATGAGAGGGAAATTACAGCTCTCAGATTTATTGAAGATGATGATTTCATTAAGACCCCTGAATTTAATGATTTCTAGATTAAAATGAAATTGAGAGAGTTTGAAGAAAGGGCACAGATAAACAAGATGGGTGCTAAAGAGTCTCAACACAATCAGATTGTAGCCCAGACTTTCAATGAATTGAGAATTGATAATGTTGATGTTAGCCCACAAGAAGCTAGGGATATGGTTTTGAAGAATAATATACTCATTATCCTGGGTATGTAACTAAAGAAGATATTCTTACTTGAACAAGTAAGAGCACAAGAAGACCCAATGATGCTTGTTGAATTTGATTCTGATGAGGGGATATGTGGTATAGGGTACAACCCTAAGATTGAGACCTTGGCACTTTGCGCCAAGCAAAGAAATACACAAAAACCAAGGTTGTTAGATGTGGTACAAGAGATGAGAGAAATGGCTATGGTAAAAACATTGTAGGACACATCTCCTTTAGAAGATGCAACCTTGACAATCCACTCGGTCATGTTCACTCAAGCTGCTATTAAGATAATGGAAAAAAAAATTGATAGAATATGAAAAGGAACATAAATTCTTAAATGATGAGGTAAATAAACTATTCATAGAAAATGTAAAACTGAAAGAGCAATTGAAAGCAATAGGGCCCTCACAAAGTAAAGAAATAGTATTGTATCAACCTCCTACTACCCAATCAACTGATATAGACAGTGCATCCTCTGAACAAATGAATGTACTAAAACAGGAGATTGAAGAGTTGAAAAAAGCCAATAATGAAACCAGGGTTGAGGGAGTGAGGGACCAGATCATTAATGTCTTGGAAAAAATCTTGGATCACAGGATCAAATTGATTGATGACAAATTGGAAAGTGTGTATGATTGCTACACTTCATTATCCCAAGCAATTGACCAAATGAAATCCCATGCACTTATACTAGATCCTCTTGTCAAGAAGTGGCAGCCAATTAATCATACCTTGATGACTTTATGCAGGGTATTATAAAGAACTGTGGAAGTTCCTTCAACTTTGAAGCCAATTGAGCAGATGGTTAAGATAGTTATAGATGAATCTCAGTATATAAATGGAGAAGATCAAAAGATCAAAACAAGGATGGAATCATTTCATACATTGAAGTAGTGGTTTGTGCCAAGGATATTAAAGGATGATGACCAATTGAAATTCTCAGTGAATGGAGAAAGGAATTTGGCCAAATTGTTCTTGATTGCATTGCTCATGTACAAAAGGATGGTGAATTGAATGTCCAAAGCCTCAATTTGATCATGGATGGAATAATAGCCTTGGATACCAGATATTCTAAATTCATTATAGATGGCAAAGGGTTACTCGACAACAGATGGAGGAATCACCTGAAAAATATATCAAAGATTCAAGAATACAAATTGCTTCATGACTACACAATATACCAATGGGAACAAAAATATTTGGCTCCTCCAGAAGAATAGGGCCTTGAAGATGTTGCAGTGGAAGAACCGAGCCTTCAAACACTCTATCATGGAGAGGGGGAATTTTCTAGATTAGGATGATCATGGATCTCCTATGTTGATTAATGGACTACGAGTGTATTGCAAGTGTTGCGGGCTTCCAATCAATATTGTCTACTTTTTCTGTTTTCTCTTAATTATGTTTTAAGCAAAACTAATGTTTAGTTTATATGAAGAGGCATGAATTTTGAAAAGATGCCATATTTTGTAATGGTCTGAAGCTTGTTACTTCTCTTATAAAAGAGAAACCAAGACCAAATTTTGATATCATCATCATAGGCATTTATAGAAACATATATGAGGAGACTTCTGTTATATTATAATATCTATTTGACACAATCAATGGAGAAGAAGATTTAATCTGGTGCTCAGATTTTGGTTAAGATATCTAAGAGATCATTTCTTTGTTTGTAATGAGGAGGCTTAGTTCACCTAATGTTAAGATATCTATATAAATTATTAAATCACAGATGTTCATTATTGTTTCCTTCACACAAGCATATTCAATGCATGTGGAGGCTAGAAGTTGTATTGCAAACTAAAGCTATCATCTAGGAAATACAAGAAAAGTCTAGCATCTAGAAAACATATAGGACATACAAGAAATTATATTCTAACTAAACAAAATTAATTTCAACCAAAGTAAGAAAACTAAGAAGAATGATTGAACCTAACTTTAAATGCACTTCAAATTAGCAGTGAACATCTCAAGTTTTGTATACAATGTACCACCAGAATAATGATGATTACATTTAGAAATGTATCAGTAAAACAACAGTGAATAAGCATACCTATACTCAGATCTTTATTACATTCAATAATAAATTACACCATACATATAACCAAAGTTTATGTGAGAAGCTAACCTCTTAAGGTGACAGGCTAGTTAAGGTGACAAAACATCATCATAATCATCTGCATTGCCAACAAGATCAAACTCCTGATCACTCATGTGTGCATCTACTTGATTTTCTTCCCCATCCTCATCTGTGACATGCTACTCATTCTCTCTCCCAATCTCTTCATTGGTAATCAAAATCTCTTCTTCAAACACTCCATCATCGTCTTCATCCACTTCTTCGAATGTTTCTTGTAAATTAACATATTGCCTATCAGGCATTATATTGACAACTTCCATGAATTTTCATTTGGAACGAGACTCTATTTGAATGACATACAACCATCATGGGCTTCTTACATCATCAATTAGAAATTATTGGTTAATTTGAAGAGGGGAAACATATGGCTCATCCATCTCTGATAAAAATTGCCCTGTATTTGTGCGTACAAAGCCATACTCATCAAATTGTACTGCGGATGGTCGGATCCACTTAAATTTTAATAATATAGGACTATTTCCACCAAAATCCACTTGAATAATTTCTTGGATGAATCCAACATAAAATTTATTCTCAGTTTCCTGAAGAAATTCAGCACTAACAACACAATCACAATTTGTCTTTCCTTTGTCTTTTTCTTCCACTCTTAAATGACTACCATAGGCCCACATTCCACTAAAATGCATAGCCCATAAATGTGGAGATTGTGAAAGCTCACTTTCCTTCATTGTTATATCTTGACCTTCTTCTTTTGCATCACTAACTGCATTAGCAATCCATTCTTCAAATTTTGGAAAAGAATCACCTCCAATCAAATCATGACGTCTGCGCTTTTGAGGTCGATGTTGCATCCAAGCTTGATTCTCTTCTTCATATTTTCTACATAGAATATTAATGTACAAATAGTAAGATTAATAATATAAATGTGTAAATACAATTGAGTAAATAAATTATTGTGTAAATTTTTTTACCTATGCCACTTATCGAATGAAGATGTGTTTTGAAGAATATCGCACTTCTTTCTTGATGTGATAGCTTGACGTGACATCCATTGCCTTCTAATACTTCACCTGCAACTCTCTCATCTTCGTCATCATCCCATACATGTCAATTGACATTTTTAAAATCCTTCATATATTCTGTGCAAAATCCCATGGCCTCTTTCATTGAATATCCCTCAGACATGCTACCTTCCGGTTTTGCCCTAGGACGAACAAATTTTTTCAAAACATTCATATATCGTTCTATAGGATACATCCATCTTGTTCTTACTGGGCAACAATGCTCTAGTTTATATTCTAGATGTATCAAAAGATGCATAGAAATGTTAAAGATTGTTGGTGGAAATTCCCGTTCCAATAAATAAAGGACTTCAACAACCTCAGCCCTCAAACTGTCAAAGTTTGAAGGATCTAATACATGTAAATTCATTCTCTTTAATATTAGGCCCAACCTTATAACTGCCACTATTGACCCCTTTGCCAAACTTGATATATTTACCACAATAGGTAAAATATTCTTGATTATGACATGATAGTCATGGGTCTTGAGGCCTCTTAAGCCATTAATGTCAGTTTGACTTCTAATACTACTACTTACATATCCAGTGGGAAAGTGAGTCTGAGACAACAACTGTAAGAATTGTACATGTTGATCCTTTGTCTAGACATAAGGAGCACTAGGTTTTCTATATTTTTCATCAACATATTTTCAACCCAAAGATTTCGACGAATCTTTAGTTTTCGAAAGTCTTCACATGATGAAACAGTATCAAAAGCACCAAAAATAGTTTCTATAATAGCATAGGTTATATTTTTCTCCATATGCATAAAGTCAACAATATGCCTAATGGCTATATCTTTAAAGTATGGCAGCATATAGAATATGCACAATCGTTTTACACCGCTGTCACTACATGGATTATATCTACTACTAGCAATCCCATCATTTTCAATAAATGGCATTCTTTTTTGTCCATTCTCAATAATGTAATCACCTGTTATTAATAATGGTGCTTCACGATTCTCTTCTTGACCATTGAAACATGTTTTTTATTGACGATATGTATGATCCATTTTAAGGTAAGCACGATCTCCACAATAAATACACTTATGTAAACTTCTTAAGTGCCTCACAAAATCCTTAAAGTTGCAAGCAGAACATCCATGGTATCCATGAACACTGAGACTAGACAATGTGCCATATGTAGGAAGATCATGAATCGTAAACAATAAGGAAGCTCTTAAAGTGAATTTGATTGAATGACCATCCCTTAAATATTGAATTGCTTCAATTCCTTTCCACAATTCCATTAGCTCATCATATAATGGATCTAGATAAGCATCGATTATATTTGAAGTCACACTTTTCTTTCTTGGTATAATCAATGATAGCATTAAGAAAAATGGTTTACTTGCTAACCATGGAGGCCAGTTATAATTTATTAAAACATTGGCCAAGTTGACCATTTAGTACTTTGGTCTGAGAATGGGTTCACCCCATGTAGAGCCAAACCCAACCTTATATTACGAGGATCTTGAGAAAAAGCAGGCCATCTATTTTCAAATTCCATCCACGTCTTAGAATCAGGCACATATCGTTGTTTTCCATCGGTGCTCTTATTTTGGGCATGCCATTGCATAAGTTTAGCAATGTCTCTGCACCTATACATTCAGAGCAATTGTGGATTATTGGAAAGTGGTGAAGAACCTTTGTAGGAACCACAACTAATTTCAACCCTTGTCTATACCTTGCTTCACAACATTTTGGACATTCACTCTCACTTGCAAGATTATTGTGAAATAATACACAACCATTCACACATGTGTGGATGTTTTCATACCCTAAGCCTAGCTTAGTGATTTTCTTTTTACATTGACTTTGTTTTGTTGGCAATGTGGAGTCAGGTGGTAACAACGAACTTAATAATGCCAATAACTGATCTACACTCTCATTTGTCCAACCACGCACCACTTGCAAGTTAAGATATTGAAGGATTATTGTCAAATGATTTAACTTGCAATTAGCATACATAGGCTTTAAAGCATCCTCCATTGACTTGGCCCAATCATCATCTAGACCCTCATTCAAGATTCTATCAACTTCAAACCCTTCGTCTAACATTGCTGCCTCTTCATCTATGTTTGGTGCCACTTCATCTATGTTTGTTGCCTCTTCATCTATGTTTGGTGCCACTTCATCTATGTTTGTTGCCTCTTCATCTCTCACACTCTGCAATTCTATCATATCTTCATAATAATTGTAATCCCAAGGGCTTATACCACTGTGCCCATATCTTATCATATGTCGATAAATCAGGTTTCTTTTTCTCACCTTTCCACCAAGACAATCTTTACATGGACATGGATATTTGTCCATGTCCCTCTCATCGGCTACTCTCTCATCAAATGCATGGTATTGATCTATAGTCAACCTTCGACGTCAATCCATCTATACTGTTCTACACATAGCAAAAAGAATCTTTTGGGGAAAAAATTGGCAAACCAAAAGTTCAAGATTTTTTGAAAAAATTAGATTTAAAAAAAAAAGTAGAATAAGAGACAAAAACTATTTTTTTAAATTGAAAGTCATTTCCATAGCAATAGAGTTATAGAAAGCAAATAAAATAGAGAGTTTAACTAATGAATGATAAAAAATAGTTTTTTGTAGTTTATATTCAAATTGTTGATTACATTGCATTGCACATCTTTCAAACTCAAAGCATTACTTCACATTGCATAACTAATAACTAGATGCTAATAGATGACAAAATTTCAATTACAATATAGTTTTTACAAAGTCATCCTAAGTAGTTATGCAATTACTTCACATTGCATAACTAATAACTAGGAGCAGCTGCCAGTTGCATTTGCTTGTCATGGCATTCCATGAGACCACATTTCTTTGAGATATTTTTTCAAATAGGTCACTGCCTTATCTATGCTACCACATTTTTCATACATGTCTACCAAAGCATTTTATCAAATAGTTCACTGCCTTGTTGCTATGGCTAAAAGCCTAAAACAAGTGCTTTCAAACAATCTAAGGATGCTTGGAAAAAATCTATCAAAGCATAATAGTAAGCAATAGTATAGACAAGGTAGTGAACTGGTTGAAAAGATGCCTCAAAGAAATGTGGTCTCATGGTGATGGAATGCCATGACAATCCATAACAATTCGCTTGTCATGGCATTCATCATGGCATTCCATCACCATGATACCACATTTCTTTGAGGCATTTTTTCCAAAGTTCATTGCCTTGTCTATGCTACCACATTTTTCATATATGTCTACCAAAGCATTTTATCAAACAGTTCACTGCCTTGCTGCTATGGCTAAAAGCCTAAAACAGGTGATCTAAAACAAGCTATGGATGCTTGGAAAAAATTTATCAAAGCATAATAGTAAGCAACAAGCTATGGTCTCATGGTTTTTTTGGCACGAAAATCAACATGATTTTATTTGCATTTTTTTGTAGGTTTTAAACGCATTTTTTTTGGCAATTTTGTTGTTTGAAATGGGGAAAAATCTCTGTGGTTAGTTTTGTACATTTTTTAATTTTAGGATTCTCATAGTTAGTGAAAAAGGTAGTGTTCATGAAGGAATGTAAAAGATGCGTAGAGCCTTTGAATTATACACGTACTATGTAATGACATTGAATCATTTAGCAAACCATTTTTTCTTCCAAGGAAGCATTTTCTTGTGGAATAGATGACTGAGACAGCTCTTGTTTCAGCTAACCACCCTCTCATGAAATCTCATTCATATTATAATCTTGCATGATCTTATCATAGTAAAGGTGATTATGACACCACTGGCCGCTACTACATGGCATCAGTCAAGGAAAGCTAGAAGCCACAAGATTTTGTGGATAGGTTCAATTGAAGCTGGGAGATCTTAAGAGTTCTCTCTCAAATTTTGAAAAGGTTCTAGAGGTCCACCTTGAGAACTGTGAGAGATTAAAAGTTGTAGGCCATATATATGCTCAGCAAGGGTAGGTAGAGAAGGCTTTGGAAATTTGAAGAAAGGCAACTCGTATAGATCCACATGATGCCCATGCATTTATCAAGATGGGTGAGTTATTAATATCATCAGACCCTAGTGCAACCTTAGATTCTCTTAAGATAACAAAGTCTCTTCTAAAGAAGAGTAGAGAAGAAGTACCCATTCAATTGTTAAACAACATTGGGGTTCTTCATTTTGAGCGTGATGAACTAGAGTTGGATCAACAAACTTTTATGGAGGCATTAGGAAATGACATTTGGGTTGAATTCATAAATAAAAACCCCGGTGCCAATTCTGCAATTTTTCTTGTGCTCTTTAAGGATATGGAATTCTTCCATCAACTAGAAGAAGGTGGTGTTTCACTTGAGCTACCATGGGATAAAGTCACAACACTATTTAATCTTGCTAGGTTGTTTGAACAGCTACATGAGACTAAAAAAGAAAATCTTTTATACAAGCTCATATTTTTCAAGTTTCCTGATTATGTGGATGCATATCTACGTCTTGCAGCCATGGCTTTGTTGCAAGGTGTGTGCCCTTGGTCTCCTTGTGTTGTGCAACACATCGCTTGGGTTCATGACAAGGCTTAACCACCTCCTGTGGATTCATTAACTTTGGTAGTTGTATCAGGCATTAACAAGTCAATCTTTTGGTGCAACGACAACCGTCTTGCCAACAATTGGTATCAGAGCTTAGGTCACGGGTTCGAACCCCTCGCTTGTGCTAGGGGATTGTTGCAAGGTGTGCACCCTTGGTCTCCTTGTGCTGTGCAGTGCAACGCTTGGGTTCATGACAAGATTTAACCACCTCCCGTGGATTCATTAACTCTGGCGGTTGTATTAAGCATTAACAAGTTGATCTTTTGGTGCAATGACAACCATCTTGCCAACAGGCTCAAGCTTGGAATGAGATCTAACTAAGCCTAGAATTGATTGGGGATGCACTTAAGGTGGATAAAAACTCATCAAATACTTTATCTATGCTTGGCAAAATGGAATTGAAAATAGATGACTGGCTTAAAGAAAAAGAAACAATTAAAGTTGCATAAAGTGAATCAGATGCAAAGAATTCTTATGTTGACATTTGGTTTGGAAATTGGAATTATTTTGCAACTTTTCACAATGAGAGGAGGGATCCAAAGGTGGAGGCACAACATCTTGAGAAGGCTAGAGAACTGTATTGTAAAGTATTGGCATAGAGACCAGGAAATGTCTATGCTGCAAATGGGGCAGCCATTGTGCTAGATGAAAGGGGTCAATTCGATATTGCAAAGAAAATTTTTACACAGGTCTAAGAAGTTGTAGCAAGAAACATCTTTGTTCAGATGCCTGGCGTGTGGGTAAATCTAGCACATGTTTACTTTACACAAGGACAGTTTGCGCTTGCAGTGAAAATGTATCAAAATTGTTTGAGGAAATTCTATTTTGGCACTGACACCCAAATTTAATTATATTTAGCTTGAACAAATTATGAAGTAGAACAGTGGCAAGATTGTAAAAGAATATTATTAAGAGCAGTAGATTGTAACTACTTTAAGTTTCCAATCACAAAACTATAGATTTTGTGTTTATAAATGTAATGAGGGTTTCAAATTACCTCTAAATTCGCTACAGAGGGCATCCCCAAATTTGAATTTGTTGCAGAGGCCTCGTCGACTTCAAATTCATTGCATCAACCTTTGAATTCCTTGCCCGCCTTTTCAGAAGTCTCCAGGTCCTCTCCTCTTTATCGCACATGCAAGTAGCTGCTATAACTCAAAATGCCTCAGTGCAATATGTTGCAAATTCAGACCAATACTATGACACCCAAGATAAACCAGGGGGAAATGCCATGTTCTAGCTTGGTAGGACAATGCAATTTATATGTAGTTCATCTCTTCAAATTTCACCCCTTTTAGATCGTGACAATAGACCCACATTGTTTTGTTTTCCTTTTGTAGGTGTGATCGGATACTTTGGTATGGGAAAGGAATGAAACAATTGTCATATGAGAGGGAAAAGAGTAGACTTTTAGATCATTGCGCTATGTTAGCCATTTTTACAACTGGGCTACAAGTAACCAACTAACGAAGGAGGAATTTAATGAACACAAATAATGAATCACGCCAATATATCCCACCAATAATTTCCTAAAAAGTTTTTTTAAATTTTGTCTAATTTGTATTTGCGTGACTAACTATTTAGTCATTTTTATTTCCGTGACTAGATAATTTTTTAGTTAACGACCAAATTAGTCATTTATTTACTCATTTATAGCTAAGTTGCAAAAAATTAGTAGAATTTAGTCATTTTTAGTTGTTGTGACTAAAAGTTTTAGTCACTTAGTCATTTATTTCCCTAATTCTACTAGTGGGTTGTCTAGCATTTTAATGCTTAAAATGTCAAATTTTTATGGGAATTATGGCTATTCCCCTCCTAATCAAAATGCAGGTTATTGTGCCCCATATCAGCAGTATTAGGCCCAAAATACTTCCAATTTTATGCCATACAACTCTACAATAACAGGATATCAGTATCCTCATGATGCTTGCCTCCCTCCTACCCGTGCTCAATTTTCTTGCTAGCTTAATAATTCCTATTATCAACCATAAGAAAACCACTGCATCCCTAATTAGTATGACTACCCTCATATCCTTCTTCAAGTGGAATATGATTTTGATAATATGAGTCTCGTGGACATAGCAAGGGACCTCGAAAGGAGCTTGGATCAGGTTCAAGGAGTAATGGAGTATAACCAACAGCAAGATGAGCTAGCTTATCAGGCTCATCTTCACCAACAATAGATGGAGGTGTAGGAAAGAGCTTATTAGGAAATCTTAGCTAAAGAAGAACAAATGAGGCATTTATTTGCCAAAGTCTAGAGATTAGAAGCCTAATTAGTTCCCTTTGTTCCTAGTTTTAGGTAGCCCCTCCCTCTTACATAAGTTCAGCCTGTAGCAGAAATAGCTCCCAAGTTTAAGATCCCAAGATTCAGGTAAGGGAACCGCTCTGAGCCTCTGAAACCACCTTCAAATTTCAAAATCCCATGTTTTAGAGGCCCTTAACCTTCACAGGAGCCTGTTCCTATGCAAATCTAACCTATCACTCCTCAAGAACAACCCTCTTAGGAGGTCCTTCCAGCTCATATTCCCTGTTATTCTTCATGCCCTAATACTATTTTCCTTTTCAAAGGTGGACCTATTGTCTATCGGGCTAATGGGAGGGATGAACCAAGGAAGGAGGTGTCTGCCATTGAGGAACCACATGCAAATAATGAGTCCTCATGCGCTATTGAAACTAAAAACTCAGACCTGTCACAAGAAAAAACTAATCCAGATCATCCAAACCAGCAAGGTTAGTGTTGATTCAGGCGTAGGGTTGAGTCCCCTGGACTTTGGCTCATTTGTGGAGTTTTCCCATGCTTTTAATAAGAGGAATGAAATCAAAATGCAAAGAAAGCATGGTGAAGAAGTGCAGTTGCAGAGGCAACTCAAGTAGAATAATGTGGAGTTGCAGCTAAAGGACAGGGGCATGGTGGAGGAGATTGCTCCAATTTCTCCAAAAGTGGATGATGCCACTCTACTTGATGAACTGCCCAGCTACATTGAAGATTAATAATGCATGCAGAGGCCAACATTAGTTACAATCCTAGAGCAGCATGAGGGTAGTGGAAATGATAGAAATTTGTTGCAGGTTGAGGCCCAACATAATGGTGAGGTTCCAGCTCATGAAGAGGGGCATGAAAACAACCCTATATGGAGACCCCCTCTTTTGCTTTGGCTTGAAGTCTCAAGCTTTGTTACTTATGACAATGAGAAGGTGAATTTGTGCTTAGAATGCATGATTTGTTCCAGATTTGAGTATTTTGCATGTTTGGAGTGACTTGATGTCATTTGGAAGTGTCTGGAGTGATTTGATGTTTGCATAGTTCTTTCATGTTGACCACTCTTTCCCTCTTCCATGGCTGGTGCAGTGATTTGTAAAAGATATATATGTATGTAAAAAAGATGTATTTCTATTGGTTGGTCACTGGGTCATTATTCATACTAGAGTGCTTGATGCTTGATCTGGAACTCATGATATTTCCTAGAACCAAATGATCAACTGTGTCCTCTTCAGGACCACTTTGTCTTCATTTCTAGTTCAACTATGAGGGGAAAATTATCATTCCGTGTCTTTTAGATCAGTATTTATCTTTTCTATAGATTTGTAATGGCTATTTAGCCTTTGTGATTAATACAAGCAACTGATTCTACCTCTCTCATTTTCTTTTACACCATATCTGTTTGAATGTTGCTCATTTATTCTATGGATAAAATGGTCCCTCTATAAGTTCAACATTTAGTTTTGGTCTTTGTTAAGATTGGATGAGTCTGTTTTAGTTTATTCAGCATTTGAAATCACTACTGTGTTATGTTAGCTCCAACTAAACACACTAAATCTTGGTGTATCACCTTTCCCTTTCGATATTCCTTCTCTCCCTTTTCCCTGGTGATCGATAACATAGTTGAATTCTCTAGACCTTAAGTCTAGAAAGAGGAACCAACCTTCTCTGGAGGTCTGATCTCATCTTCAAGGTCCCACACCTTGAGATCAGTCCCATTGTGTCATTAGAATGCTTGAGTAGGCTTCAATTTCACATGACAATAGAGGCTCCACAAGGTTCCTATCCCCACCCATATCTAACTTAGTAACTATGCCTTTATTAATCATCCAACATTGAGTCTGCATAAAGTAAAACACTAACCAACAAATATTGAGGAGGAACATCCTTGAAGCACACATAAAGTGTGTGGGCTTTTGGGAGGTAATCATGAACATAGCCCCAACAATAAAAACAATTAAATCATCCTCATTGGCTCTCATGGGAAATAATGGATTGAGATTCAATGGGTAAATCAGAGTACAATTACCATCATTTAAGAGTATAGATATTAACTCCCTCATTTGCCATGATGTCAGCTATACCATTTCCCTCTTGGTATATATGCGATATATGAATTTCATCAAAGGAGTTAATCATAGCGATTGAGTCTTTAACAAGAATTTGTATAGTCCAACTAGCAGTTTGAACATCTTTAAGTCATTTAATTATGTTTAGGGAGTCCCCCTCTATCCACACTCTCTTATACCCTTTGGTATGGGTAAGTTTGATACCATGGTAGGCCATTGCAGCTTCAACAAAGTGGTTAGACTGGATACCCAAAGGGAGCCACTGCCAAAGTAAACCTGCCTTTGTCATCTCTTAACACTCCCTCACTTCCAACTAACACAGGATTACCCTTGTCTGCCCCATCAAAGTTGACCTTAACCCATCCCAACGGATGAGGTTTCCAAGCAACCTCATCTCTTGAGGTTTTCATCTTCTTGAAAGGAATAGAAATATCATACTTCAAGTTCCAACTCTTTAAAACCTTATTATCCTAATCAGAGACACCCACTTTCGGGCCACTAGATCTTTTTTTAGCCACACCATGAGGAAAGTTTTCCTTGATAGCTCTTATTATCTTCTCTGAAACCCCTTCAACAATCACCAAAGTTTCTCTAAAAATCCTATTATTTCTCTCTTTCCACACACCCCACACCACATGTGGGATAATGAGGGCTCATAAGAACTTCAATGAATGGTTTAGAGAGGGGGCATACCACTGATCAATTAGCTCCTGAAAGGAGTTGGGGAACACCCAATCAAGGTTCTAAAGAGAGAATCTTGCCCCAAATACCCCTGGAGAATTCACACCCAGATAACAAGTCAAACACCAATTCCAATTGCTTTAAACATAAGACACATCTGTTAGGAAGTGCAAACCCATGTTTACAAAGATTATCTATTGTGAGAGCTTTATTTTGAACAAGGAGCCTGAAGAAGATATTGACCTTAGGGATGAGAGACAGGATCCAAAGTTTCACCCAAAAGGGAGGAGAAGGCTACATAGGAAGCAACAACTCAAAACCAGAAGCCACTGAGTAGTTGCCTAGGGGGGGAAAATTTGAAACCAATTCATCTACCACAGGCGAATAAGGCAAGTGAAACCAACATAGGGCCACCTAGAGCTTAGTCAAGATCGGATCAATCTCGAACAGGTTCTTCCAAACCCCATTTTAAACATAATCATCCACTTAGTGGCCCAACCTACTGGTGCACATATCTTTAAGAGGCCTATCCCACTCCAGATCAGATAGAGGGGCATTACCAAGCCAAAGATCCTCCCAAAATCTTATGGAGATACCATTCCCAACCTTCCATCTGGTGCCAAGTTTAATGATACTCCTGTTGTCCACTATATTTTTCCATAGACTGGATCCCACTAGCAAAGATGCATTATCAAGATCCAACAACTTTCTAAAGTTTTGATAGCTAACTAGGTATTTATTTATAAAGATATCAGTCCATTCATTCTTCTCGCTTATCAATCTCCAAGCATTATTAGCCATTAAGGCTTGACTGAACCCTTTTAATTTCTTGATACCAAGGCCCCCCTTTTATCTAGGTTTACGCACCAGATCCTAGGCCACTAGAGAGATCCTCTTCTTATCCTTTGTTTCCATCCATAGAAATTTCCTTTGAACTTGCTCAATTTTTTCTATAAACTTACTGGGTAATATTTAAAGAGACTCATAGCATACATTGACATATTTTGAAGTGTAGCTTTAATCAAATGAATTTTACCAACTTGGCTCAAGAAAGCACCCTTCCAACCTACAAGTTTGGAATGAAAACGGTCCACCAATCCCAACTAGAACGATTCAAGAGCCTTCTTCTCATACAAAGGTAGGCCTAATTAAGTAGAAGGGAAGGCCCCCACTTTACACTAAAGAATTTTCACAATTTTCTCTTGTCTTGTTCTTGGAGAATTCATTAAAAAAAGGCACTCTTGGGGAGACATATTTTCTGACTAGAGGCTTCTTTATATCTATGAAGGATTTGCTTTATGTTTCTAGCTTTAGCCAAAGAGGCTTCTACCATGATGATGGTATTGTCAACAAACTACTGGTGGGTTCAAGGCTGGCCCACCGATGAAGGATGAATTCCCTTCAAGACCCCATTATAAGAAGCCTTCAGAATGTTCCTTCCCAGAGCTTCTACCATAATGATAAACAGAAATAGGGAGATCAAATCTCCTTGTCTAATCCCACATGAAGAGGTAAAAAAGCCAGAGGGAGAACCATTGATGAGAACTAAAAACTTGGGAGAGGAGACCATCTAAGAAACTAAATCTAATTTTTTTTGATGAAAATTGAATCTAGTTAACACCTTCAACAAGAATCCCCAATTGACCCTATCATACACATTCATGAGGTCTAGCTTGAGAAATAACCCTTCCTTCTTATTTTTAGCTAACGAGTGGATGTTTTCATGCACCATGATGATTGAGTCTAGAATATGTCTCCCCAACACAAAACCACTTTGCTGAATAGAAATGATCTTCAGGAGAGCTGATTGGAATCTCAACAAAAGAACCTTAGAGAAGATCTTATAAATAGAATTACATAAACTTATCAGTCTAAAGTCTAAAAAGAGTTAGCTCCTGGTTTCTTCAAAATGAGAACTAGGAAAGTCATGTTCAACTATTTAAGAAACCTTCTACTACCAAAAAACTCTTTCATGGCCTCTAGCATGTACTTAGCCACAATTTTCCAAAAGGATTGAAAGAAGAAGGGAGGGAAGTTGTCGGGACCAGGAACCTTATTTCCCTCATAGGAAAAAAATAGCCAGTCTAATCTCCTCCTCAGTACCGCTACTTGTTAAGCTTTTGTTATCCTCTGCAGACAGAATGTTCAGGATCACCTCAAGAACTTAGTCTTCAAAACTGAGAATCAGAGTTAGATCTGACTTAAGAAGACACAAATAGAACCCCATGGCAACCTTTTGAAGATCCTCCTTTTTCTTAATCTCAATGCCATCAGCCTAAATGATACTAATTATGTTAGCAGCTCTATGTTTCATCGTGGACAAGTGGAAAAACTTCATGTTGTGGTCTCTGCTTTTAAGCCAAACTGCCCTTAATCTTTGCTTCCAGATTTCTTCTTCCTTAGAGATAATATCATGGAGTTTAGATAAGAGGTCATTTTCTTGATCCTATAAAGAGAAATCCATCCCATCCACTTGAATCTATTGTTGAACAACATCCAGTCTACCTTTGATCTCCTCCTTCTTCTTGAAAATCTGCCCAAAGGACTTTTTATTCCATTTCTGAACATTAATCTTGACATTCACCAGTTTCTTCACCACCCTAAACATAACTGAGCCCTCAACTTGGATCTACCACCATTCCTTGATTTTGTTCTACAAATCCAAATGTTTAAGCCACATTTTTTAAATCTAAATGAGAACTTCTTCTTCTTGCTCATCTTATCCGTAAAAAAAGAAATAGGGAAATGATTTGAGCCTAATCTAGTAAGGTTTGATAAGGAATATGAATAATCATTGAACTAGTCCATAGAAATAATAGCTTGATCCAACTTGACTTAGATAAGGTCCTCTCCCACTCTACAATTTGACCAAGTGTACTCAGATCCCTATAGATCCACATCAAATAGTGCTTGATCACTGATGAACTCCATCAAATCTATTTGGCTATCCAAGGATGTTTGGGAGCCACCCATTTTTTCATTCTCTTTGAGAGGCATATTAAAGTCCCCCATGACCAACCACTTAACATCAGCATGACAGCCTTTGAAATGACCCAACTTATTCCAAAGCTTTTTTTTGAGCATTTTTGATGTTGGGCGCATAAATATTAGAAATAATCTAGGAAGACCCATCCCTAATATGAACAAATTGAGTAGAGACATGATTTGAATCCTCCATTAGAGCCTCTCCCCTCACAATCTAAGGGTTCCAAAAATTAGCTATTCCCCCGATGCCCCGTCAACATTAAACCCTTGAAAACCACTATCTTTAAAGACTTTGTTCTTCAAAACCACTAACTTGTCAATCTACATTTTTGTTTCTTGAATGAGCACAATATCAAGTTTATGATTATGAACCAGATTTATTAGGAGGTCCTATTTATGAGAATTGTTCATCCCCTTAATGTTCCATGAGACAATCTTCATAAAATTTGATTGGGAGTGCCCATCGGGCACATATCAAACAAGGTTTTCTGAACCCCTCTAGCAATGTCTCTTACTTTCCCTTTCCCTAATCTTTGTTTGGGATAGCCTTCCTAGGGTTTTTTGCTCTGATCCACAATCTTCTTTGATCCCGTTCTTAGTGGTCATTCTCTTGTTTACTATTGGTGAAGACTAACCTTTCTTCTTCTTTTCCCCTTTAACTAGAGTAAAAGGTTCCTTTGTCTGGTGCTCCTTCCCAATGCAACCAACCGACTCCTTCCTCTTACTCCCATCGATCAAGGATTGGGCTAAAATAATTAGGGAAGCTCCTCCCATATCCTGGATAGGGTCCTCCTCTACAAGAGCACTTACCTTAGACAAAACATCCCCTCCTTTCACTACACATCTCTGATCATCATGGGGGATAACTACCTGGGATTCCTTCTTAGATTGATTCAGGATCTATAGTCCCTCCTGATTCTCACCCTCAGAAATATCTAATATGTTTATCTCCATCTCCTTCTTGCTACTAAGAGCTTCTTGAATCGTTCCCTCAACTCTATCTAAGACATTTATCTCCTTCTCCTTCTCACTACTAAGGGCTTCATGAGCCCCCTTTTCCTCAGGGGTTAACCCAGAATCTTTTTTCTCCCTCCAAAAGCTCTGCATGACTTTCTTGTTCTTAATAGGGCATTGCTTTACCCAGTGTCCTGCCTTCTTACAATGAAAACAAGTGAAGGGAATGGACTTAAATTCCACCGATTGGATCCACTCACCAAATTTAGAAATCAACTTAATAGAGGTGGGCAGGTTTGCTATCTACTCCACACACACACAGATCCTGGTGTAAACCATTCACCATCTGTTAGCCATCATAGAGTCAATCGTAAGCGTTTAGGGGAAAAAGTGGGATAATGATAGTTTGTCTAAACCAAATCAAGTCCTCCTTTCACTCACTAAACAATTAGGGAGGTAAGAACCAAACTTACATATTCCTAGGCTCCCTTATTATGCTAGTAGTGGTTGAACAAATTATTTAATTAGGATTTTACAAGTTTATGTCATTCACAAAGCATGAAACCCTAATTATCAATTATACCATAACGGACTAGTTTTTGACATAGGTACAAACAAATAAACTACAAAAACATAGAGCAAAGATCACAAAGAGTTTATACCTAAAAAATGAGGGCCTATCAGGCAAGAGCACCCGTTCTTTTGTCTCGAAAGTTTCTGCTAAGTGAAATATGTTGTATCAGGTGTCAGAGGGTCCTCAGAGGTTCCTAGACCTAGAAATAAATAACCAATTGGGCAAGGGCACCCGCTCTTTTGTCCTGAATATTCCACAATGCTGAAATTCAAAGTTCTACGATGACTATATTCGTAATATGCATCTTTCTGTCACTCCTTTCCACCAGATCTTTTCAAATACGACCTACACATACAAAAGGAGGAGAAAGATGGTTGTGGCTATATAGGAGCTTGCCTCAGTCAAGCCCTGTCTTTGGTATTTTTACCTCAGTAATAGCCAATGATAAAGATTTGCAGATGTTTATGCTCATAGATCATATGTGTATGAAGAAAATGCAAAAACCTAGATGACTCAAACATCAAAGGAAGATCAAAACTTTTCTTCACTCAAGGAAACAACAACATCATCTCAAGGAGATGAGAGAAATGAAGACTTGTAGAACAAGAAGGCAAGGAAACCATACCCACGGAGGATTCACAAGCTCAAGTTGGAGGCTTCAACCCTTCTCCTGATCATACAAAAGGTTTGACAAAACCCTAGGAAGAGAAAGATAGTCTCAAGATCTTGATTCCTAATCTCCATTTAATATCTCCATGATAGCAATTTTCAATATCTTCAAAGAGGTTCAACAATTTGCTGATCTTCAATAGCAAAAATGGTAGAGTTTTAGCATAGAAAGCTTGCATGTAGATTGTGTGTGATAAAATAATTTTCAATTCTCTTTAAATACCTAACCTTAGAAATTCAAATATTTGAAATAATGTGTTGACATCACACAAAAACCAAAATTTAAAAATGGAATCCTAAGGTGCACGATGGGAGTTGACACCCTGCCAAAATTCAAAACCTGAAAAAAAGGGTAGGACAAGGGCATGGGCGCTCATGTCCAGGCCCTAATTTTTCCATCAGGTCTACCTTTAGGAGGCCCAAGATGTCTAGAATCCAAAGTCCATTCTTAGGTTTAGTCATCAGTTGCTTTAGAAAATAATATTTCTTCAATCAGATATAGGTCAATTAGGGTTTAGGAGGGCCAGAAACAAAAAGGGCAAGAGGTCACCAAAGGAGAGGAGCTAAACCATGATAAATTGTGTCATTCCATGTAGGAGGATAATTTCTGACATAACAGTAAGGAGTTGACCAAAAGAACTCACTATACCCCTGAAAACTTCTTCATCCTAGAATTCCAAGGGTAACCCATGCAACCTCACCCAGACTGGGGCTACATTGAAAGAACTCTTGGACACATCAAACCTTGGTTCCCATTTTTCAAAGATAGGGTTAATTTCCCAAACAACCACAATCCTCCCACTAGTACATTGCAAAGATCCTCTTCATAAGAAAAGGAGAAAGGTAAAATCCCTTGGCCAGTGTAGCAATGTCCACTTGCCCTTTATTCCTCCATTTCTTAATGGCCCAAGACCTAAACATCTTGACATTTGGCCTTGGCCCCAAAAATTTACCCACCAGGGTCATCTCCATCAATGATGCCCCTTTATCAACAATGCTATTAGGGATAGATAGAGAGAACTCACCTGAGAGAGGATCTGAGGAAAGCTAGATTAGTTTAGATGTTCCTTTCCCTTTTGGGTGTACTCCAAGAAGTGAGGTCCATCGATTACTCTGCTTCTTTGAAAAAAGGTCCTTCACTAGGTTGTCGACACCCTGTTGACCCTCTCCACTAATTTCTAGGTCATTACCCTTGGGCATCTCACCTGTTGACATACCTCCTAGGTTCAAAGGAATATCCATCCCTCCCCTAGTCCCATCTGAAATGGCACCGACAACTAGGTCCTCCTCATCTGACTGCATCCCGTCAACCAAACAACCATTCGCTAGGATTCCTCCATCAACAACCCCACTGCCCTACTACAAACCACTACCTTCCCCCACTACTTCCATTCATCTATTTCACCCAAGAGAGATGTGTTACCCAAGGGAAAATAAGCCCCCATAGTAGATGTTAATAGTCATGGATTAATACAAGAAATTCTTAGTGAGAGTATAGATTTGACCTTATTCAACATTTCCAAGATAAAAGCCACAAGAAAATTTTCAAAATTGAAGTCACCATCATAGACAAAAGGAAAACAATAGTGAAGAGATTTAAGGATTTTTATAGAGAGCTAAGGAGGAGTTTAGCAACAAGGCACATGTGTTAAGAAACACCAAGCACTAAAATTTGTTGCCTCTAAAAGTATACAACATGGGGGTCATCATCCAAGTGCTAGAGTAGGTTTTGGTCTATGATTTGATGGAGAACAAAAGGCTAGTGGATTTTTTATTCAACTCCACCCATCACTACCCACAATTTATAAGATTTGATCATAATTTAATTTGATAAAGATATTTAGCCATGGGGTTGGATATCTTTGCAGTATTGGACCACAATCTAATTTAATTATGTTTCTCAAATTTTGAGATATGTAAGGTGTAGATCATTTTCTGTAGTGCAAATGTGTATGGTTCAAATTTATTTGAGGGAGTTTGGAGTGCATGATAGAGATATTGGAGTGCATGTACACCATCCCATAGTAAAAAGTTGAATGGAAATTTAAGACTCTTTGAAAAATTATTGAAGTCCTACAATTTTTTGGGACTATTGGGGACTATTGTCTAATTATTGGAAAATGCTCATATAAAAGCTCTACGATCTTGTCAAATCGAGCAATGATGATGAAACAAGTTTTAATGTCTTATAAACTAAATTGGTTTAGAATTATCTAAATGTACTATTAAAATATACAGCCTACTTTATCTTTAATTTTTTTACAGAATATATTGAATTACAATTACTCTTATTGTTATTGTTATCCTTTTGGCCTTGCATGTTCTTTGACTTAGAAATAAAACATTTATCAATCACTCTTCTTCCAATTGTAATCAATGTTGTCATTCTTATTATTATTTTTATTCTTTTGCCTGTTCAAGAATGAAGGATTATGAAGTACTCAAAGAAAAAAGAGATATAAGACATATAGTGGGAAAGAAAAAGTGTACTAGATTTTTTGTACACATCAAAATAATGTATTTATTGTAAATTCTATAGTTAAGATTTGTTTAATGGTAGTCCTTTTAATCTCCATCATTGATCTATATAATTTCTCAAGTATTCCTTACTAAGAGAATGCCTATTAGAATAATTATGATTTTTATTTATTGTTTTTGGTCTTTTAGTTATTATTTATAAAGGGAAAAACACTAATTACAAATATTTAGGCTAATTAAATAATTAAGGCAATTACCTAATAGTTTTTTTTTTGATAGATAAGTGCAAGGATATTTAGGCTGGCCTGCTCTAGCGGAGGTCACAAGGGGGACCTCCTCCCCAATCAACATACTCAACTTAGAATCCACTTAATCCACTTAGTCAACTCAACCAACTTAGAAGCCACATAGATGTTACTTGGGGGATTCAAACTTGTATCTACATCTTGAAAACCATATGGCCTTGTCATTTAAGCACAACCCCATTCACACAATTACCTAATAGTTAACTAAATAAGAAAGTTGGAATAGATATTAGATAATTGAAATGAATTTTAAATTAATTGTACATGTAAATTAAATACATGGGTACTTAGCTCTACTTTTTTTATGAATATTTCATAATACATATAATAAAAACCCATTTACCATGATGTCAAAATAAAGACCTATGAGATGATTGTCGTTGGTCTAGAAAATTCATTGTTCACTATCTTAGTTCACTTTTGTAGGTGTGGAAGTGAAATTTATGTGCACAAAACTAAACTTCTATGTAAAACTAAACTTATAACTCATGGACCTGATCTAGAAAATTTATGTTAACTAAAACTTGTTTGCTTCTATTTATTGCTTTGAATCTAATAAGGACATGTGGTGTTTAGAAACACCTTTAGGGAGTGTGCTAAATTGTTGGGATCATGTTATCCTTAGTCAAACCCCTAAATGGATCAATTCGATGATGATAAACCAAGTTTAAGACCAATAGGCAAGCATGCAATATATTCCTAGGATGATGATGAAATGCCAATATAACAAGATTCTTTTTATTCCTTGATGCTCTCTAGATTGTACTTACATGTTCCTAGATCAATCTTAGATTATTCATTTGAATTAGGGTCAATCCTTAAATATGCCATCCTAGCTTGCAATTTGGAATAATTCACACTTTATTTGGTTCACAATGGCTAGTAATAATGGAGGGAAGGGGGCCAAAATTGAAAATTTGAATATAAAAATTCAAAGTTAGATCTACAGGAACAAAGATGATCTAGATCAAATGTGCACTCACAAACTTGAACCAAGGTAATGAATGGTAGATTTAGGAATGAACATCAATTTTTTGGGATGAGTAATGATAATAAAGGTAGGATAATGTTATTTACCAACTTCTATGTGAAATATGCCATCTTACACACTATTCAATGCAAAAAAATACCCTAGTCGTTGTGAGCCCAAAACATAAGGGAAAAGGGAATAGATATGTAATTTTCACCATCACATTTTTCCCCACATAAAGTAAAATCAAGCAACTAACATGGAAATTAATATTTTCACACTCAAAGGATACAATCTATGTAAAGGATGTAGATCATGGATGCCAATCATGTGTAGTCTCCTTGGCATGAGTGCTCCATCAAGAACATAAAAGCATAGAATAAAAAGATGCAATGAGTAGCATTTGTCAAGCATTTAAAAATAAGCATTATCACAACTTGATAAAACTATTTATAAGAAAAAAGTAAAAAGAGTATGGTTGAGAGATTTCACATTTTATAGAAAGTGGTACAACTTTGACTATGTAAAAAGGAATTTGACCAAGGAAAGAATTGCAAAGGACTCTGTCTGGATATGGAATAGGATATAACTTTGTAGATGGCATGATAAGGTCTCTAACTATGCAAAAATGTACTTCATCTAGATGCAATAATGAAGATTTGTTTAGTACCAAAAAATGATCAAAACCATCATACCTACATCACTACAATCAAACTCATGAAAAATTATCAATGATAATATATTCTCCCCTCCATTTGGTTGCATAAAAAGGATGTTAGAGGTAAGGTAAAAATGATAACTTCATGTAAATCAAATCAAGCATGTAATACTATCAAAGATAAAATTATATATGTCCAAATATCTTAAATGATTTGTCTGATCAACCTATGAAATAACTTTTACAAAATTTTGCCTAAAATCTTAGTTTTAAGAATCCAACCTCTCCTTGATAAGCTCATCTCTAGAAACCAAAGTTGATTTGTTGTAGGTAGACAAATCCTTGATGTTGTCATAGTTGTGGATGAAGTTCTCTATACAATGGACAAAAGAAAGAAAGAAGGTACAATCCTTAAACTTTATATTAGTAAATATTATGACAAAGTAAAGTGGTATTTTCTCTTTAAAGTGTTGAATAAATTTTGATTCCAAAGAATTTTTTTATCTCTTCTATAATCTTGTATTATTACTCCAATGCTTTAAATTCTTATCAATGGTTGTTCTACTAGATTCTTCATAAGCAAATGTAGACTTCATCAAGGTGACCCTCTATCCCCATACATTTTCATCCTTTTGGTTAAAGTATTATAAAGGATATCTGTTGATAACTGAGAGGGGGGGGGGGTGAATCAGTTATCCTAATTATTTCTTCTTTCTAAACTTTCTTATTTAATCAATGTAGCATTAATTCAAACAAGCAAATATTACCATGAGATGAAAAACACATGACACAGTATTTTTGACGTGGAAACCCTGTTAAGGGAGAAAACCACGGGGTGATTAACCTAAAGATTATTCTCTGTTAGAAGAATAAGGAATTACAAAATGGCACTTGCCAATTAGGGCTCACTGTCCGAGCACACTGCTCACAAAGGAGGTACACTGCCTACAAGGAGACACACTGTCTACAAAAGAATGTTATATAATACTTGAACTAATTGGAAGCATCCACATATGCTGGAGTTCAGTTCCGGTTAGGCTCAGTACACTGATCTGCTGCACTTCATCTTTCTCTTCTCTTTATTCTGCTTTACTTTCACATACCAGATCTTTCTTACTGTTTCTGTTCTACTCTTCTCTTATTCGCATATCACTTCACTTCACTACACTTCTCATAACTAAATCCATCCTATATATATCCACACAAGTGATTTCATTATCTTTCTAGTCAGCACCCGGAATAGTCTATCTTCTCACAAACTCTGTTCTGTCAGCTGAATCCTTGCACATCAAGTAATGTGGATCAAGCATATACTTGTAGATATCATTAATCATGTCAGCCAAACATGATTCATGCCTTCACAACCTTTATCATCATCAGTAACACATTTGGAAAATAGTCTGATGTTTTGTTAGTCAGTTCTTCCTCTGTTCACACTGTCACTCAGGAATTTGGTACTCAACTATTCATATCTTTTTCTTTGTCCATCATCAGAGGCTAAATCCTTGGAATATACCACTCAAGGTAGTCCTCTTGACTTCCCCAGATCTGTACTACACCAAGATGCTTCCTCTGAGAGATCCGGACCCGTCTGTCTGACCTTGCCATATGCTCTGTTCTTGTTCACTGGACCACAATAATCTTCATTCTGACTTTCGGTAGAGACACACCATGACTTGTAGATATGTGGGATGACCTTTGTTGCCATCAATGACAACAACCATGAATCCATATAGTGTCTCTTGCCAACAATCTCTCCCTTTGGCATTTATGGCAACACTTAGTGAAAAATGACTAAGTGTTTACACTATGCTCCCCCTTGACTGATGCTCTATCTTTATATACATTTTCTGGAGCTCCCCCTTAGTTGGATTCCTCATTTTTCACTGCTCCTCACTCCCCCTTTGACGTCAATGGCAAAGGGTAGGGTCCGCATACCAAAATTTTCAAGAATTTTACTATACTTGGTTGTATTATTCACAAAAACTGAAGAATGTCTACAAAGGATGTCTTCAATTGGATGAGTTCTGTAGCCCAACTTTGCTTCATTCTATCCAAAATTGAAATGTGATCACTCAACAAAAATGCAAAAGCTTCTGCCCTCTTAAGATCTGTCAGATCATTGGTTTGGGCGGTAGTCTTAGCATCACTTATGGCTTCATGCATGGTCTCTAACTTAGGGATAATAATCCTTCTAAGTTCTCCCATCCGGTTAATTATATTCTTCCTTTCCTTTTCAAAGTTCTTTATTGCATGTGTGATTGCAATAGTTTGACATTCTTGATTTACCATGGAGGAAGAGAGAGGATCAAAACTTTGAGACAAACTCAGTAGTTTGTCCTGTTCCTCTTTTATTTTCCTTTCAATTTCTACTGTTGCTTTTGACCAGGAGATACAAAATTTGTAAATGTCACCGCCATCCTTAAGAGCATTTTCTAAGCTCTTTATTCCAATACTCATATTTCTCCTATCATTAGAGATTAATCCTAGTACCTCTGAGAATCTCTTATCCAAAAACTCCTTCCGGACCTTTTCTTCAGCTGATTTTTCTAGGGATTCAAAATGTGTACCAACACTGCTGACTAAGGTTTTGAGATTACCGGAAGAGGAGGCTGTGGGATCTTTCTGGACCGATGGCATAATCTTCTCAAGCACTCCGGAAGCAGCTTCTATCAACTCACAGTCTTCCACATGAGACTTTAGGAGTTTTTCATTTGCCTTAGCATTTGCAAATGAAGCTATCTTCATTGTCTGTATCGGAGAGAGGGAATCAAAATTGAATGGACCTTGTAGAAGCTCCGGTTCGTCAATCTCTATTGTTTCTTTGCTCAAAAATTTTTGGACAGTTTGTACAGTGTCTCTTGCTGGAGATAGATGTTTCTTCTCTTCTGCAGTCTTGGAGCTGTCCTTTGGAGTTTTCTCTCCTTCCACATTCTTGCCACTATCAGTTGTGGTTTTCTCTGTTGGAGTCTTCTCTTTCTCTGTACCCTTGGTACTGTCAACTTCTTTTTCTTTTACCACTGCTTCTTTCTCTTGTAATTTCTCTTCTTCTTTGGATTTAGAGACTGTAGGGGAAACTGGAGGAGAAATGTTGGTTTGTTCAGGGCCCATCTCTTCTGTTGCTTTCTCAGAAGTTTCTTCTGCAGCACTTGTGGATGAGGGATCAGTCCCCAAGTCCTCTACAATAGGAAGATTAAACCTTTTGAAGGCCTTCCGGAGGATCTCTTCTGTATCCATGGCCACCTTGTCAGTCTCACCAAGCATGAGTTGATTCATCCTTGCTTTACTCTTGAACTCATCTTTGCAGTCTTTGAATATTATGTTCATTGTCTTGGGATCAATTTGAGGATATAGCTAAATAGCTATCTGCTCCCGGATCTCAAGATCTTTTGCCTTGGCATTGTTCTTTCTTATTTCTAACTCCTTTTCTAGGCTTTTAGGAATTAGAGATATAATCTCAATGAAAGCCTTATTGTATATGTTCAGATACCTGATTGTGGCTTCCTGCAGGATCTTTTGGTCAACCTCATTGTAGTCATCATAGAATTCAGCCATTGGTTGAAGGTTTCCATCCACAATGACTGATTTGATTACACTCTCTAGAGACAGGGTGGGCTTTTCAATAAATTCCTCTACCATTTCTTCCTTGTCTTGGCCTATGGAGGGTTTACCAGATCCTTTCTTCTTCTACTTCTTTATTTCCTTTACCCCCTCATCTGATTCTGCTTCCTCTTCATCTTTCTGACTTGTATAAGCCCTAGTGGCTTTTATTTTAGACCTTTTCTCTCCTTTACCAGATGTCTGACCTTTCGGTTTTGATGTTTTTGAGCTTTCGGTTGTTATAGGTGTAGATCCCTTTGATGATCTGGTCCAAGTTGAGGTTTCCACCGGAGTACTTTTCTTGCTTTTCTTTTCTGCCTCTTTCTTCTCTTCCTCAGCCTTTCACCTCTTTTCCCGGTTGGCATCAAGTGCCTCCTTTGGGATGCCTAGGCCTTGAGCAATATGCTCTACTTCTTTTCTCACCTTCCTCTTTATCTCAGGTTCTCTGAGTTCCACATGGATTTTCACACTCAGCTCCTCAAAGGTTCCAAACCTTTCTGCCTTTGGATCTTTGGGCTGACTAAGCATGTGTTGAACATGCAGTTCTACAATCTGTTCATCAACCTCATACCCCATGGGCATGATCCAAACTGTCCTTGGCTCTACTGTCTCCATTAGGCACTGATCTGTTTCTACCATAAAGCATACAGTGTTTTTGTACTTCTCAATAAGAGACTGGGGAATTCTTTCTCTTGCTTGCATCATGCTCTGAAAGTTCTTGAAATATCCCCACAGGGCTGTATTTCTTGCTTTAGCATCTCCAAGTCCATGCAAATAATCTCTGATTTGGATGGCAACTGGTCTGTCATTCTACCATATCCATCCATTGGATCCAGGAAGCTCATTCATGTAATAAAAGAATAGACAAAGGATCAAACTACCATACTTGAAGGAGTTCTTCTTGTCCTTCTTAATCTTCTACAGATTTTCCAAAAGTTGGTTTAGAAGAAGCTCACACAAATCATAGTCTGCATTCTCTTTTAGCATTTGATATGCTGTATAAATTACAGTTCCCAGAACTAAATTTTCCCTACTGGAGTGATAAATCTTGTAACCAATTATTATAGATGCAAATTTGACATCTGGTTCAGTGATGTCTTCAATTGTCATAGCTCTCTTATCAAATTTTGATCCGGTTGCATCACTAACTGTCTGATTTTTGACAGACTTGAGGATAGGTATTCCACCGGATGAGTGCAGACCGGTTACAGCCCTAATTGCATCTTTGGTGATCTTAAAAGGCTTGTTCAACCATAGGAAATTGTCATGCACTCTACTCAGTACATACCGGACCCATTCATCTTCTTCAAAATAGGGGAAATGAATGCACTGTGCAAAGTGCTTATCCTGGATGGCTTTATACTGAGGTTTAATCTCAAAGGAATCATCTATCAATTGTTTATGATAGATATCCATCAATTTTGATTCTCCAAATTCTTCAATATTTGCATGTATGTAAACCCTAATGTCCTCCGTATGCAATACACCATGCGGAACACTAGAGAAGGCTCCTAGGGGATCTACCTCCAAATATTTGTATGGATGTTTCTTGAATGTGGGGCAAGGTCTATCAGAGATCTTAACTATATTTGGAGTAGCCATTTTTCAAAAGATTTGCAGTGAGATATTGAAGACGGAAAATACCTTATGCGCCTTTAGTTGCACGGAGTTGGTTTGATTGATTTCTGGATGTAATAACTTCTGTGAGTGATCTTTGATAAACTTGATGAATTTTGTTGCAGAGCTCCACTTTTCATTTCTTCTTGAGTGCAGAATGAACAAGTGATTAATGAGAAATCCCTTATATTGCTCCGCAAACCCTAATATCTGATTGCAATAAATGCTCGACCTACATTATTCCAGTTTGCCTTATTCAGATGATTTGAAGAACCGGATCAGTCATGATCTATGAACATCATGCGGATCTTGCAATCATGAACTAATCAAGATGACACATCACAAGGACATCCCAAATACTCTGTCCAATCCGCAGAATAAGACAATGCACTTCTGGATCTCTCTGGACCTTTTTGTAATCCTCTGTCATTCCGGAGCATCTCCCGGAACAGGTTCTACATGATTGATCACAACTTCTTCATATCTTCGTGCGGATGTCTAAAATCTTAGCTGGATCATCTCAAGACTCATATCTATGAACCCTTTACTCTACATATTGTGCCTAATCCGGCACCACTTGATTGGCTGGGGGAATAGGGTTTTCTTTGTGTCTCCCCCTGAGCCAGAGCTCATTTCTTAATTTCTGGAAGGGATATCAGCACCAGAGTCTGGTGCGGATCCAACCTCTACCTTCTCTAAACTTTTCTTCACCCAAATCTTGTTCATCTCATTCCTAACTTCATCTACATTCATCTTTTGTTTACCCTTGTCTTGATTCTGATTATATACCAGACCTCTTTTGTCCTGATTCTTGCTTCTGCAGACTTTTGCATTATGACTGGACCTATTACAGATTTGGCAAACAATATTTCTTTGCATATTTGATTGATAACCTCTTGATCTGCATTGATTAGCCATATGACCTACTCTATTGCATGTAAAGCATCTACCATTGAATGATTTATTCATTTGCATATTTCTGCATTCATGAGACTTATGTCCATACCTTTTGCAGTTAAAGCATTGTCTGGAGAAGGATGAATTAGTCTGATTCATTCTCTTTCTACACTAATTAGCTTTGTGACCAAAGTGATTGCAGTTGTGGCAGTATCCATTGAAGGATGGATATCTTTGAGCATTGGGCTGTCTTACCGGAGGTCTTCTAGGCCTGTTCCTTAGATTTTCTAATCCAAAATTCTTCTGACCGGATCCAGAGCTTTCTCCTTTCTCATATCCCAAACCACACTTGTCATCTACCCTCTTTTGACTTCCAAGAAGAACTTCAAGTTGAGCAGAACTTATCTTGAATTTCTCTTTATATTCATTTGCTGTTTGAAGATCCCTTTTGAGAGAGACAATTTGATCCTCAAGTTTTTCTTCATTATCTTTAGCATCTTCAAGATCAGATTCAAGATGTCTGATAATCCTATCCATCTGGTGGCAATCTTCTGATTTCTCTTTGAGAGATTGTCTTAGATTGTCTTTAGTTTTTCTTTTCTCTTCAATCTCTTGTGTGAACTTTATAACTCCTGATTCCATTTCATGTCTTACCATAATGACTTCTTTTGATAACTTTTCACATAACTTGGTTTTCTCAGTGAGCTCTTCATTTGCATTACTTTCTTCACTTTGTCTTGCCAATTGCTGGAGCAACTCCTTTCTCTTTTTCATAGAGAGACTTAATTTGTCTTTTAGTTCTCTCATGAATTCATCAGCCTGTTTGAGTCTTTCTTTTAGTTCATTGACTTTAGAGTTTGACTATTCAAGATCCTCAAGGGTAGTCTTGAGTTGCTCCCTTAAATCATATGCATCCATTTGAACTCCCAGATCTTCCTCAAGCTGTTAGGCTCTATTAGGAGGAACCTTGCTCTGATACCAATTGTTGATAATTGAGAGGGGGGGTGAATCAGTTATCCTAATTATTTCTTCTTTCTGAACTTTCTTATTTAATCAATGCAGCATTAATTCAAACAAGCAAATATTACCATGAGATGAAAAACACATGACACAGTATTTTTGACATGGAAACCCTGTTAAGGGAGAAAACCACGGGGTGATTAACCCAAAGATTATTCTCTGTTAGAAGAATAAGGAATTACAAAATGGCACTTGCCAATTAGGGCTCACTGCCTGAGCACACTGCTCATAAAGGAGGTACACTGCCTACAAGGAGACACACTGTCTACAAAAGAATGTTATACAATACTTGAATTGATTGGAAGCATCCACATATGCTAGAGTTCAGTTCCGGTTAGGCTCAGTACACTGATCTGCTGCATTTCATCTTTCTCTTCTCTTTATTCTGCTTTACTTTCACATACCGGATCTTTCTTATTGTTTCTGTTCTACTCTTCTCTTATTTGCATATCACTTCACTTCACTACACTTCTCATAACTAAATCCATCCTATATATATATCCGCACAAGTGATTTCATTATCTTTCTAGTCGACACCCAGAATAGTCTATCTTCTCACAAACTCTATTCTGTCGGCTGAATCCTTGCACATCAAGTAATGCGGATCAAGCATATACTTGTAGATATCATTAATCATGTTGGCCAAACATGATTCATGCTTTCACAACCTTTATCATCATTAGTAACACATCCAGAAAATAGTCTGATGTTCTGTCAGTCAGTTCTTCCTCTGTTCACACTGTCACTCAGGAATCCGGTACTCAACTATTCATATCTTTTTCTTTGTCCATCGCTAGAGGCTAAATCCTTGGAATATACCACTCAAGGTAGTCCTCTTGACTTCCCCAGATCCGTACTGCACCAAGATACTTCCTCTGAGAGTTCTGGACCTGTCTGTCTGACCTTGCCATATGCTCTATTCTTGTTCACCGGACCACAATAATCTTCATTCTGACTTCCGGTAGAGACACACCATGACTTGCGGATATGTGGGATGACCTTTGTTGCCATCAATGACAACAACCATGAATCCATATAGTGTCTCTTGCCAACAATATCTCTAAGGGAACTATTAAAGGATTCATCCCATCCTCTTCTTGAGGCCATCCGCCCACCACCAATTTGTTGATGATGCAATTTTTCTTGGGACAACCTTCTTAGTTAAAATGAAAAATAGAAAGAAATCCTCAAGAAGTATTATTGTTTAGTGGGAAAATTGTAGCTTTGTCTCAACTAGGTTAAGAACTACTATTTCACCATGCTAAACATTGGGAGGACAAAGATTGAATGTGGGGTCAATCTATGAGTTACTTGTCTATCCCTTATGCTCGCGTTATCTAATTTCAAGAGCCCAACTAAGGTTTTGTTAAGTTTTTTTGCCCATAAACCATGTAAAACCCTAATTATGCCTTAAATCAGAGATATCAAGAATCTGATGATGAAATAGGCAAAACTAATCATAGAAATGCAGAGAAAGAGTTTCAGAGATTGTGCACCTAGATTTTGAGGGCTGACTAGACTAGGGCACCCGCTCCTTAGTCCTGAAAGTTCCTGATACTAAAAATCCTCTGTACAGGCTATTTGGCATGCCCAAATGGCTTCTAGATCCTAGAAATTGTCCCCAGTTGGACTAGGGCACCCGCTCTTTAGTCCCACAAGTGTCAGAATCTAGAAATTCAAAAGTCCATTACGACTGTACCTGCAATATCCTCCTTTCTGTAGCTTCTTTCCAATGAAACCTACAAAATATGATCTGCACCTACAAAAGAAGGAGAAAGATGTTGCGGCTATATAGGAGCTTGCCTTGGTCAAGCTTCGTCTTTGGTATTTCTACCTCAACAATAGCCAGAGATAAAGATTTGCATAAGTGTGTGCAAACCTAACAATGTGTATGTAGAAATATCAAACCCTTGATATCTCAATCAAGGGAAGATCAACACATACAACTTCACCTCAAGGAGATGAAAACAAATGAAGACTTGCATGAACAAGAAGGCAAATCAGTAATGTCTATGGAGGATCTCCAAGCTCGATGTTGGAGGCTTCAACCCTTCTCTCGATCATGCAAAGGGTGTACAAACCCTAGGAAGAGCAAGATAGTCTCAAGATCTTGATTCCTAATCGCCATCCATTGTCTCCATGATAGCAAACATAAAATACTCTCGAAAGCTTCAACAAGTCATTAATCTTCAATGGTAATTTTGGTAGAGTTTTGGCATCAAGCTTACATAAGAATTGTGTCTTAAAATGATTTTCAAATGTCTTTTTATATCTAGCTTTAGGGAAATTCAATATTTGAAATAATGTCTTGATATCGCATGAAAACTGAGAATTTGAAAATGGAATCCCGAGGCATACGGTGGGAGCCGACACCCCACCAAAATTCAAAATCTTGGGAAACAAGGGAGGACTAGGGTGCAGGCACCCAAGTCTAAGTCCCCATTTTCTACTCAGATCTACTTTTCGGGGGTGCCAGGGACCTGTAATTCAAATTCCCTTTCCAGGTTTCATCAAAAGGTTACCTCAAAAAGTGAACATTTTGCAACTAGACCTAGTCAATCAGGGTTTTGAGAAGGTCAGAAAGAAAAAGGTTGAGAGGTCACCCAAAGCAAGGAGCTAAACTGAGGGAAATTGTACCATACCATGCAGGAGGATAATTTTTGACGTTACATTTAGCCCCCACTTTAGTGGCCATATGACACTACGTGCATATGCAACTAAAGGAGAGTAAATACATCAATCATGAAAAGGATACCCAAAAGGATATTGTAGAGGAAGCCAAAGTGTTGTCGTTGAGAAGGAAGGAGCCCCTAAGTCTGTAATCCTGGAAGACCACAAAGTCAAGAACCTTAACCTACAAAGGAACACTTGTCAGAAAGTTGAAAATCAAATCAACCTGCAACCACCACCAATGAGTTAATACCAAAAACACTAAGGGGGTTAAGTGATGAGACATGATGAGGGGGGAAATTGAGGGAGATATATGCCCCCCCTTGTTTCTGATTGCTTAGTCTGAAAATGAGAAACAAAGAGATATCTATGTGCGTCAATTTTAGGGAAATTTGATGAGAAATGTGTTATGAGGGTCATTTGAAGAAACAACGCTCAAACATAACACATTGGGTAAGAAAGAGAGTGAAACCAAGATTCCAATGCAACAAATGGCATGAGAATCAGAGTTTGACAGCTCAAGATAAGGGCTCGAGAGTACAAGGAATCAATCTTGCACCTAGTTAGGGATAGGAATTCTCACTCATTTACTTTATATAAAGGGGAGTTGTCACTTATCACTTACTCATTCTTGTTTCTTATCATTGTAGAAAAGTAGAGGAGAGAGAGAAGGAGAATAGGAGGACAACCATGTCGAGTTAATGCCCATATCAGCCACCACGACTAGAGATGCTCCGAACCCAAGTAGCGGAGAGGCATTTCGAGGCTGAGGTAGGGTCCTAATCTTGTGCTTTTGTCATCTTTCATTGTACTTTTGTTTTGACTTTATCATTTACTATGCCAAGAGGGAGGAATGGACAGGGGTCCCTAAGAGGGGCGCCCAGGTCGACCTAGGGTGCCAGAGTCTCTCTAGGACACCCTAGTCCCACAGGGGTGCCAGTGTCCCTCTAGGGTGCCCTAGTCTTCTTGGGGTGCCCAGGTCCATAGAGGATGGGGGCCCTAGGCACATACACTCTTTTTTTGTCTTTGATAGCTACTTTTAGTTTCTGAGGAGATTCTAATGTTCTTGTTTGCTTTTCATCCTATAGGACATCCCTGAGTTACATGAGCACACAGGTGGTCACCTGATGGCGCTTATACGAGAGCGTGCTAGTTCATTGTCTACTACAGAGAGAGAGCACCTGTAGACGGTGGTCCTATGGTGGTTGTCTGATATGCCCACAATCAAATTCCACTGTGCTATGTTGATGGTACTGATGGAGAGGTGGGATGCAGATACATCCACATTCCACTTACCTACAGGCAAGATGACCTTCATGCTAGAGGATGTATACAAGATCCTTTGACTTCCCATCTAAGGAGAGACAGTGAGGATAGTAGGACATCGCTTAGTGAGGTACACCCATGAGAGTTAGTTATACTACTTGGATCACACTGTTTCTTAGGCAAAGTGAGGACACATTTAGCTCTGACTTCTAGAGCAGGGATGCAGTGACATTCCCTTGCTACGAAGGATTATGATGGTCATAGTCGCATTAGCCATTGCGCCAGATGGACGAGGCACTCATCTACACGGGGGTCTCATTCACACCATTAGGGACATGGAGGAGAATCAGATGGTCTATGCATGGGGGTGCAATATGCTTGCGCACCTTTACCACGACTTGGGGTGATATGTCCATTATGAGATGCATAGTCTGATGATCTGCACATTACTATAGGTCTTGGCTTTTGAGCACATCAGGTGCACACGACCAGTGAGTTATCCTATAGAGACAGCATTCACACATCTATGTGTTTATGCCTATCCATTGGTCAGGTGTTGGAGGCACGGGAATCTGTTATACTAGAGAGTTGTTTTTGATAGATTACAGCCCAGAAACATCATCTAGAGACTATATCGCATCTATATCAGATGGCTTGGCTAGTAGAGACAGTTAGCAAGGATGCAAAGGGATCAGCTAATGGTTGGTCACCTCAATCATGTCATGGCTTGGTTCTATTTTGACAGGGTGGCATGATAGTTTAGACAGATACAGGATGTTCCCATGGTACGTCTGAGCTATGCGTGTGCTGTGCATAGTACAGTCAAGGCGAATACTATCTGATGGCCGACAACAATAGACGTCCCACTTAGTGATGATGAGAGTCTTGAGGATGCAGAGCCAGTGTTAGACACAGATAATGTCGGTTGTACCTAAGCATATTGGACCTGGTGGCACACAGTGTAGCCTGGTCCTATCTTTCCACCTGATCATGCTACAGGTGATACCTGACCTTGGGCCGGTTATGCTAGTGACACAGGGGTAGAGGATGATGTTAGTGATTTTGTGGGATACTACAATCTTGATGAGGATGTGGAGGATGACAAGGATGAGTTAGAGGAGGTCCCACCATAGTATGTCTTCAGAGCAAGACCACAACAAGGCTAGTAGGAGGCAGATGCTAACGAGGAGACCAAGTCGAGACCATGGTCTAGGGCTCATGGTCCTATTCCTACAGTTGATGCAAGACCTAGTCAGAGAGAGCGGGGGGAGTATAATAGGTCTGTACCCCTAGCTATAGATCAAACTGCAAATCTCATCACACCTTCGGCGATCCGAGATCCATCTTGGAGAGATGGAGATCTAGGTTAGGTTTGATTTATTATTTTGATGCTTTGTATAGTTTATTATTTGTGATATTTATATGGGATTCTAATATCTATCTTATCCTCTATTTTTCAGTTAGGACAAATGCTTGGCAAGATTTTGTGGGTCACGTCATAGCAGACATAGTACCTATAGATGTTTTAGAGCAGTGAGTGCGGGCAGGTTATTCACCACAGTCATCCGCTGGGCAACATGCAGAGATATTTATGCCTTTCCTCTGGTACAGGACTGCTATAGAGGCCATGCTAGAGCAGTCTACATGGGAGAGAGGAGTTTCAAAAGAGAGCTGAGCGTACCGAAGCTGAGCTTAGGGCGTAGCGAGAGCATACGGTAGTGGTGTCTACATCGGAGGGAGAGCCAGCTGTCAGTGAGTTCTTACTGCTTGAGGTTCGTTAGGTGAGAGCTGACAGAGACAGGGTTCAGTATGAGAGAGACTAGTACCAGAGGATGTACCAGGAGGCACATGAGCAGATGATAGAGATGAGAGGTGAGATCAGGGGGTTACGATCGCGAAGTGTCTCTAGGAGTCATTCGTAATCCATAGCCACACATGGTCAGGCCTCTATCACTCGTACACCATGAGGACCTGAGGGTACTGGCTCAGCTATGTGATGTATAGATTTTAGGCACTACGACATGCCATTTTGTCCTAAGGGATAGTTGGCTCAGATGTATATTTAAAATTGAGGATATATATATATATAATGTTTATTTCCTTTCATCTTTGTGTAATGGTTTTTGATCTATCACATGTGATTTTCGTAAAAATACTACTAGTGATGATATGTAAATTCTATTGTTAATGCTATTGTGGTATACTAACAATTCTTAAAAGAACATATAGTAATAGGCACAGTGATCAAGCATTTTACACATAATCTAAATTTTAATGCTATATTCAATTAATACCAAAGTGATCTAAGCAAAGAATACTTAAACAAGATACAACAATGATCAATTGAACAAAGATGTAATGCTAAATGAATTAAGACAAAATAGTGATATCTTGTCAGAATTGAAGCTAATCTATATAATAAATTGGATTAGGAACATTTAACATTAGATGTATTAAGCATAAAATCTTTTGAGGTGCGTTGCATTAATGGGTTCTTTAAGTGGCATACCTTGCTCATCAGCTAATTTATACACTCCAGATCCAAAGGTTTCAGGAATTATATACGGTCCAAGCCAATTAGGTCTGAACTTACCTCTTTCTCCATGCGGTGCATTTATATTGCATTGATTTTCATAAAGAACCAGATCCCCAACGTTGAATGAACGTTGTATGACTTGTGCATTATAGGATCGTTGTATACCTTTTTGATAAGCCTTGAGGTGCTCAAGAGCGTTAATTCACCTTTCATCAAGCATCTCAAGTTCTTGTAATCTTTTCTCATGTTCCATGTCATCATCCATGATGTCTCTTAGGGAAATTCTTAGGGAAGGAATTTCTAACTCCAAAGGGCATTATCACGTCTATGCTGTAAATGAGGTTATACAGTGTATTACCGGTAGGCGTTCGAATGCTTGTTCTATAAGCCCATAATGCGTATGATAATTTAGTATGCCAATCTTTTTGATTTTTATTAATAGTTTTCCATAAAATCTATCCAATAACTTTATTTGAAGCTTCTACTTGGCTGTTTGATTAAGGATAATAAGGCGTAGAGAAGTGATGTTGTATATGATATTTTTCGAGGAACTTTTTCACATCCTTGTTCTTAAATGGTGTACCATTGTCTAAAACGAGGGAGGAAGGTATTCTGAATTGAGAAATAATGTTTTCTTGTATAAATCAACAGATTACATTGGCAATCGTAGATCGCAAGGGGACTGCTTCAACCCACTTTGTAAAATAATCAGTGGTAGTAATGATAAATGTATGCCCTTGAGAGGAGGGTGGGGAAATTTTACCAATTAGATCTAAGCCCCAAATAGAGAATGGCCATGGTGACACCTGGGCATGAAGTTCTTGAGTGGGAGCATGGATTAGGTGTTTGTGTTGTTGACATTGTGGGCATCTCTTGATGTAAGCAAAGGAATCTTGTTCCATATGCTGCCAATAATAGCCCATTCATAACAATTTCTATACCAATGACTTTCCTCCAAAATGCCCTCCACAGGCACCAGAGTGAGCTTCTTCTAAAGCTATCAGAATCTCTGAATTACTTAAACATTAGAGTAAAACACCATTGTAACTTCATCGATATAATACATTTGATAGTATACTGTATCGCGTTGCTAGTTTGTGTAAACAGATTCAGGCATTCTTAGATGTTGAATTAGGAATAGTTCCATCACGTAAATAATTGAATATATAGGAGAACCATTCATCAGTTATGTATTACCACAAAGTTTTGTATTCACAACTATAGGATCTTCAATTGTTGGCGTTTTAAGATTATGAACAATGAAAGTAAATTCCTCAGGAGAATCATCAAGGGTTATAAGAGAAGCTATGCTTGCCATTGCATCTGCATGTTGATTGTCTTTCCTTGAATAGTGCTGATTGAATATGATGTGAATTGTTTTAAGAGAGATAATGCAAACTCATGATACTGAGATATCTTATCATGCTTAGTTTGATATGATCCAGTTATTTGTTTGACAATTAGCTAAGAATCACAGTATATTGTAATGTGTTTGATGTTAAGAGCCATGGTGGCACGAAGTCCTGCAATAAGAGCTTCGTATTTAGCTATATTGTTTGTGCATAAGAAGTCTAAGTGGTAAGATAGAGGAATCGGCTTACCTATGGGTGGTATCAATGTAACACCAGCCACAGAGCTAGTTCGACATTTTGATCTGTCAAAGTATAATTCCCATTTTTCATCCTTAGAGATTGTTAAAATTTGGTCATCAGTAAATACGTCCTGCTGTTATGTAGAAAACGGTGAAGGAGCTTCACCTAAGTGATTAGCTAATGCTTGCCCTTTAATCACTTTTTGGGAGATGAACTTAAGATCAAATTATCTTAATAACATAACCCATTTAGCGAGACGACCCGATAAATCTATTTTTGCAAAGAGATGTTTTAGAGGGTCAAATTTTACCATCACGTGTACTTCAACATTTAGGAGATAATGTCTAAGCTTTTGAGTTGCAAACACTAAAGCTAAGAAATGCTTCTCTATAACAGTGTATCTCACTTCATAATCGAGCAAAGTTTGACTGATGTAATAGATGGCGCATTCCTTGCCTTCAATATTATGTTGTGCTAACAAAGCTACTAGGGCATTGTTAGAGGCTGAGATGTATAACAGGAATGGTTTATCAGGGACAGTGGGTTGTAGAACAGGCAGATTAGCTAGATAATCCTTTAAGTCGTCAAAATCTTTTTGAGATTCATAATTCCATTGAAATTTAGAATCCTTCTTCAGTAGTTGTGTAAAGGGGTGAGTCCTATCCGCGAGTTGTGAAACAAATTGGCAGATGGCTTGTATCTTTCCCTGCAAACTACGAAGTTGAGATATGTTCGTAGGTATTGGCATATTAACAATTGCATCTATCTTTTTTGTATCCACTTCAATACCATGATTTGAGAAAATAAATCCTAGTAACTTTCCACTGTCCACACCGAAAACACACTTATAGGGATTCAATCACATATATATTTCCTTATGCACTCAAATATTTGTTGAAGATTTGTAGCATGATCCTTACGATGGATAGACTTCACCAAGATGTCATCGACGTAGTCTTCTAAAATATTTTGCATATAATCATTAAATATAAGTCATTGCACGTTGATAAGTAGCTCCCGCATTCTTAAGTCCAAACAGCATGACTACCCAACAAAATGTACCCCAAAGTGTTATAAAAGCTTTTTTATATTGGTCTTGAGGATTTATTAAAATTTGATTATATCCTGAAAAACCATCCATGAAAGATAGCAGTTCATGTCCAGCTATGGAATCAACAATCATATCAATATTAGGGAGTGGAAAATCATCTTTCAAAGATGCCAAATTCAAATCTTGGAAATCTGTGCACATTCTTATGTGACCATTAGGTTTAGCGATGGAAACAATATTCAAAATCTAAGGTGAATAATCAATAGGTCGGATGAAACTAGCTTGTAGAAGCTTTTCTATCTCAGTTTTAACAAGCAGTGCAATCTTAGGATTCATCTTACGAATTTTTTGTTTAAATGGCTTAACATCTGGTTTCAACATGATATTATGTGTTACAATCTGAGGATCAATGCCAGGCACATCAGAATACTTCCAAGCAAATAATTCTGAGAATTCATGCAATAACTTAATCATCTCTTCTTTTTCTTCCACATTTAAGTAATCACCAATGGGGAGAACTTTTTCAGTGTTATCCTTATCCATAACAACATCAACAACCTTTCCATTAAGGAGAGTACTATGGTCTAATGGATTATATGATTGTAATTGTTCTTCAAATTCTCCATTGGGATTTACAGTAGCATTTATTGTGCTAGTAGTTTTTCCAAAATATGTGTTGTTGTTTAAATAATAAGGTAAGACGGGTTTATGATGTTAACGAGGAATATTGTCATAAGTGCCCAAGAATTCTACTATCAGTTTGTCTATTGAGAATACATCTAATGAAAGTGGTCCTGGAGGACAATTAGTGTCGATCATCTCAGGAAATATCAAACTAAGTGTTGATATTGTATTCACATTAAGAGTAGGGCGTTTACGGACTTTGGATTCCTTAAAAGGATTGTATCCAATGCCACTGGAGTAATGTCGCAAAGCAAATTCTATAGGGACTTTGATTCCTTGTTGATTTATGCCACATCCTTTACCCATATAATCACAATCTTTATAAAGGATTCAGAATCCTCAACCATAAAGAGAAACCATTTCCTTAGAGGAAGGTGGAGCTTCATAAGTGTCCTAATCAGTAGTATAAGTAAATGTATTATCCACATTTGTCATCAAAGAATGTTTATGTTTATCATTCGAAGCATGCGATGTGATTGATGCAATATTTGATGTTTTAAGGATGGGGTTTTTGGGTTTGTATTCTCCTGTAGAGGAAGATGTAAAATCTAATGAACCCCAGTCATCACCGACAAATGTATTCGATTGTTTAAATTCTTGCGTAGCATTTTCGGAAGCAAGAGGACTTGATAAATCCATTTTCAGATTGTTTAGAGTCTTAGGACAAACAACATGCTTATGAACTTCCATTTGCAAGCAATTATCAGGTTCAAGATCAACATGAATAGTGTGTAACTTATCTTTAAATATAAACTTGATTGAATGATGTAGAGTAGAAGGAACTGCTCCTAATGCGTGTATCCAAGGTCTACCAAGAATCATGTTATAAGATAGAGAGCAAGACATGACATGAATCAGGTAGGCACCATCATAGGTCCAACTTGTATAGGTAAAGTTATAGTTCCCATGGATTGTCATCGAACATTGTCAAAACCATGGATACTTAATGATTTTGGTTTGATTGCAGATGTATCAACCTTAACCTTATGTAATAAGTCAATGCTACAAACATTAAGGGCTGATCCATTATTGATCATACCTCTCTTAACCAATGTTTTTTTTATTGTAATGAAGATAATCAAAGGATCATACTGATTTTGAACTTTGAGAGATAGTAATTCATGTTGTTGAAATAGAATATCTATTTTTGTTGCATGCATACAATGTAATAGAGCGGCAACATCATTTGGTTTAACAGCAGGAGGAACAATCACCTTTTGTAAAGCTTCTTGTAGCATTCCATGGTAAGTAGGTGAAGTTTGTATAAGTTCCCAAAGAGATATCCTTTTAGGAGTAGCGTGAAGCTGCTCTACAAGATCATAGTCTTTACCACCTTTATATGTTAAACGAGGTGCTTGAGGGAGCATAGTTTGAGAAGTCGGTAAAGATATCAGAATGCTTGATTGTTGTGTACTTTGTTTATTATTCTAAGTGTTGTATGCATGAACAATCACATTATGATTAGTTTGTTGTAAGTTTTGTTGTGTTATTTGTTTAGCATAATCATAAATGTGATCAGGAGGTTGAGAAGAAGATGGAAAACCTTTAACAGTAAGCACAAGTTTAGAATATGGTTGCACCACATTTGAACATAAAGTGACCATAATTTTTGGTTTTTCAAGCTTTTCTTTAGATTTAGGAACATAAATTGCATTTACAAATCTTTGAAATAATGACAGCTTTGAGGCTGTAGTGGAATGTTCAATCGAGATAAAGTCCTCAAGGGCTTCATCTAACATATTGAAGTCATCATGACTAAACGGCTCATCATAAGCATTAAAATCTTGCAAAAAATAATATTACATTTTAACATGCTCTTTTTAATCCAAGATTTCAAATGCACAATGATGACCTATGAAAATGAAATGCTATGCCAAACAATGAATGATAATTTTTTCAACTCTTTTATTGAAAAGATAAAGAATATGATTCACAATTCAATGCATGTAATTTCACCAAAGAGATTTTTCAATCTAAATATGCTCTAGGACAGAAAAATATTTCAGATTTGAAGTTTAAAAGGATGCAAATTCTTAAAATCTTGGGTTCACCAAAATGTTTAGTGGGAAAATTGTAGCTTTGTCTCAACTAGGTTAAGAACTACTACTTCACCATGCTAAACATTGGGAGGACAAGGATTAAATGTGGGGTCAATCTATGAGTTACTTGTCTATCCCTTATGCTCACGTTATCTGATTTCAAGAGCCCAACTAAGGTTTTGTTAAGTTTTTTTGCCCATAAACCATGTAAAACCCTAATTATGCCTTAAATCAGAGATATCTAGAATCCGATGATGAAATAGGAAAAATTGATCACATAAATGTAGAGAAAGAGTTTCAGAGATTGTGCACCTGGATTTTGAGGGCTGACTGGATTAGGGTGCCCACTCCTTAGTCTTGAAAGTTCTTGATACTAAAAATCCTCTACACAAGCTATCTGACACTCCCGAATGGCTACCAGATCCCAGAAATTGCCCCTAGTTGGACTAGGGTGCCCGCTCTTTAGTCCCGCAAGTGTTAGAATCTGGAAATTCAAAAGTCCATGAGCACTGTACCTAAAATATCCTCCTTTTTGTAGCTTCTTTCTATCAGAACCTACAAAATACGATTTGCCCCTACAAAAGAAGGAGAAATATGTTTCGGCTATATAGGAACTTGCCTCGTTTAAGCCTCATCTTTGGTATTTCTACCTCAACAATAGCCAGAGATAAAGATTTGCAAAAGTGTGTGCAAACCTAACAATGTGTATATAGAAATATCAAACCCTAGATGTCTCAATCAAGGGAAGATCAACAACTTTATTTGAATCAATAAACACATACAACTTCACCTCAAGGAGATGAAAACAAATGAAGACTTGCATGAACAAGAAGGCGAATCAACAATATCCGTGGAGGATCTCCAAGCTCAATGTTGGAGGCCTCAACCCTTCTCCCGATCATGCAAAGGGTGTACAAACCCTAGGAAGAGAAAGATAGTCTCAAGATCTTGATTCTTAATCTCCATCCATTGTCTCCATGATAGCAAACATAAAATACTCTTGAAAGCTTCAACAAGTCACTGATCTTCAATGGCAATTTTGGCAGAGTTTTGGCATCAAGCTTGCATAAGAATTGTGTGTCTTAAAATGATTTTCAAATGTCTTTTTATATCTAGCTTTAGGGAAATTCAAATTTCAAAATAACGTCTCGATATCACGCGAAAACCGCAAATTTGAAAATGGAATCCCGAGCCATACGGCGAGAGCCGACACCCTGCCAAAATTCAAAATCCCAGGAAACAGGGGAGGACTAGGGCGCGGGTGCCCAAGTCCAAGCCCTCATTTTTTGCTCAGATCTACTTTTGGGGGGTCCCAGGGACTTGTAATTCAAATTCCCTTTCTGGGTTCCATCAAAAGGTTACCTCAAAAAGTGAACATTTTGCAACTAGACCTAGTCAATTAGGGTTTCGGGAAGGTTAGAAAGAAAAAGGTTGAGAGGTCACCCAAAGCAAGGAGCTAAACTGAGGGAAATTGTACCATACCATGCAGGAGGACAGTTTTTGACATTATAATTATATTATATCAAGGAAGAAAATTAACTTTGATAAGAGTGCTCTATTATTATTTAATATAAATCAAGATAACCAAAACTAAATTGCTCAAATTATAAACTGATGTATTAGACAACATCCTTTGGTGTATTTGGGAATGCCTATTTTCACTAAAAGAATGAAAGGAACAATTGGAATCCCATAATAGAAATATTTTAGAGGAATATTGTTGGCTTGAAAGGTTGTATCTTGAGTCAACTAGGGAAGATCCAACTCTTTAAAATCTCTCTCTAAATAATTCCAATTCATCTCTTGTATTTATTCAAAATCCCTTCATACATTGTAGACAAGATTGAATAAATTCAAAGAAAATTCTTGTAGACAAGAATGGAGGAAAATGATTATCCCTTATGTCTTAGGAGAAGGTTTTCATCCCTAAATCATAAGGTATTTTAGGCCTAAGGAGAATTAAACTCATTAATAAGGCTCTTACCAAAATTGGTTGGAGGAACTTGAAAGACAACAATGGTCAGATCAACATTATGAATGGTAATTACTTTAGTGGGTTGCCTTCCTCCAATATCCTTAATATAGAATCCCCATCAAGGTTTAAGCATTTAGAACAATTTTTTAAAATTATATGTATATTGATGCTTAGAAATGACATCAAGTGGAAAGTTAGAAATGGTAGAGAAGTTAACTTTTGGGATGACATTTGGCTAGAAAGGACCCTGCTCAATGATTTTGATCCTTGTTCCTCAATAAAGATAGACTTAATTAATCATATTGGTCTTAAAGTGGTCAATTATTGGATATAAGATAGGAGTGGCAAGATTTGGAAGGATTTCTCCTCCTTCCACTATAGTTAGTTTGATTTGTTGGTTGTGAAAGACTTGATCAAGAGAACCAAAGGATTCCACATCAATCAATTTGAAAGGCAGTATGAGTTGGTGTGGATGGCTTCTTATTCTCGAAACTACATTATTTCTTCAAGGTACAATTCATTTCTTTCCTTTCCCTTAGATGGTTTTAAATGGTACCTAATTTGGAACCACTCTTTACTACCAAAGATCATGTTCATTTGGTGGGCAATCCATGTCAAAATAAAACCATAATTGTGGACAAATTAATAAAGAGAGGATTTATGGTTCCCAATAGGTGTTGCCTTTGTGAGTAGGATGTTGAATATGTGCCCCACCTATTCATTAATTCCCATGAGGAAAATACTTAAGAGGTACCTTGCTAGATATGCCATCATTACCAGGAACTTGGATGACTATTTTCCTCATTGTTGGATTATCATATCTATTCCTTGACCTTATAATATATAATAACTATATCTATCTATTGTACAATCAAAGTTTTAGAAAATTCTCTTGTCACTGCCTAGTGGAATTCTTTTCCATTGCCCTTCATCAAATTTTACAAAAGAAAGGATATTTTTCTCAGGTTTCTTTCTATGTATGGTGATTGGCTTCGAATTGAACCTGTATCTTATGATGAGATTAGGAGGAATGCTATCATTTTGAAAATCTTATGTAGAGGCAGTTTGACTCCCTTCTTGGATTGCATCAACGAGTTTGATCCTATAGTGTCAAATAAGTTTTCTAGGTTTTGCAAGGCAAGGGTAGTTTTAGTGACGGGAATTAGCTTTAAGGTGATAGAAGAATACATTTATATAGCTATTGGCCTAGCCATAAAGGGATTGAAAATACACAAAGTAAATCCAAAAATAAATAACATGTAGATGCTTTCCTTAGAGGCAGGAAGAGAATTGAAAAGTTCTAGGTTTCTTACCTTCACAAGGCCCTTCCCAAACCATGAGATGATTTATGTATCGCCCTGATAAAATATTTTACCCTAAAAGGCTGTTACAAGTGCATTTTCTCTTAGCACTTCCCTTTGGTTAATCATTTAAGGCATAAATGGTTCATTATTTTCTATTTATCTCTTCTCATGTCCCTTGAACAATCCATCCATGATGTCTTTCTTGGAAAAGTTGACCTTCCCCTCCATCAAATCCTTATCTTTAGAATGGTTCAATTTGAGAAACATAAAAGTACCTCACCCAGGATAATGAAATGGGTCCAGGGCATTGAACATGACAAGCCCAAAACGGCTTCTTCAACCCCTATCCCACTTTCTATCAATCCTTCCAGTGATCCTAGCCCCATGATCTCATTGATCAAAATTAAAATACTTTTTGTCAATCCCTTGAATTCTAGCATTGTGAATCCCACCACCTTCAATGGACACCCTTCTTCCTACCCTGAACCCCCTATCTCTACCCCTTTGGAACATCCTACTAAAATTCTAAATGATGTTAAGTCTAAAGGAAAATCCCTTGTGTATGTTGTTCTCCCCAAAGAGTGCTTGACCTCCCATGAAGCTGAACCTACCAATGCTACTTTGGAAGAAACTGAATATGATAATACCATCTAGGGAAAGAAGGATATGACTATTTGTAGGAACTATGAAGGCTTGGAGACTAAAATCAAAGACCTTGAGGATAATTTTGATCTACACCACAACATCCTAAGATGTTTCAAGAACAAAAAAGAATGACAAAAAGAAGAATATCCACAGTTCACAACTAGATAAGAGGAGAGGAACCTGAAGTTGATGTCCACATCAAATTTTTAGAGTGGGAAAACATCAAAAACTCTAGCCTCATGCTCATTGGCATCATGGACCTTAAGCATAGAATGGTGAAGATGGAGAGAATTCAAGATAAACCCTTATCCTCCTTGAAGAATGTTGTGTAGATTAGTAGAATCACAATCAAGAACTTTTCTTTAAACATGACCATGCTACATGATTGTATGATCAAGAGGATAAATTAGATGGTTGGTGAGGGAACTAGTCAAAGAATCCAAACCAAAATAAATAAATCTGAAAAAGATATGATCTTGGTGGACAACATGGTTATGGAGGAACACCTTGGATTTCTCAAGGATGAATGGAATGTTATAAAGAGTCTAAATTTTATGGCTTCTAGCTAATTTTCTTTAATGTCTCTATGTTTTTAGTTTTGGTTTTTTCTTCTAGCTTTTGATGTGGCTTTCCACTTCTCATGGGAACCTATTTTACGTTAGATATATTCTTGGGACATACTTTTATTTTGATTCCCATTTGTAAAAGGGTTTGGGCCCTTTCAAAACCCACCTTTACCCCTAATATAAAAACCATTGTATATGTCCCATAAATTTCAATATATAAAAACAAATAACATCATACATAGGCACATCTAAATCATTCATCTTCCGTATAGATAACAAATTGTATGCCAAGTATTTGAAATGGGCTTTGGAAGCGATGGATGGGAAAACTACAATGTAGATTTTGGTGAGGATGGTAGGGGTTTATTCATGTGGGTCCTCCCTTTCTTCAAAGGGTGGCTTTTCCTAGAAAAATGTGGGATTGGATATATCACATGAGTCAATCCCATGGTCAAAACTATTCAAATATCCTACCTTGATTTGTGGAAAAGATGGTGTGTCTATCATCAACTTAGAGGTAGGAGTTTCACTTAAGATTAAGGATCACATAATAGACAAGGTCCTATCAAAGATGGATAACATGTTGATAGGAACATTTTTTGGGAGAAGATGAAACATAGAGATGGTTTGAAAATGGAATTGCTATAAATGGATGGTAAAGGGAAATATTGAAGTCAGTGCCCTTTGAAAGGGCTTGTTCACCTTCTCATTCTCCCTCTCAGAAGATTGCAACCAAATTCTAATGAAGAGACCATGGTTCATATGGAAAACAAGCCTTTCTCTATGCAAGTGGAGACCAAGATTTGACCCAAATGCAAACCTTTCATCCATGGCCCCCACATGGGTGAGGCTCCCAAGTCTTCCCTTCGAATACTAGGATGAAGAAATAATAGAAAGAATAGAAAACTCTTTGAGGCATTTCCTCTTGTTGGACAATGTTATGAGGAATAGGAGTAGGTATGTCTTTACTAGATTTTGTGTTAATGTGGAAGTCAATAAGGTGATTCCCACATCCATTGTCCTAGAATCAAAGATAGGAAAATGGATGTAGGGTATCTAATATGAGAAATTAGCCCTCTATTTTTTTTAGAACTACTCACAAACAACCTAGTTAATGTTTGTCGATGCACAACTAGGGAAAATAAGAATAGTAGATAAATGAAAAAGAAAAACAAAGAAGCACAAGGAGCCTCTCAGATAGCTTCTAGTGAACCTTCTTATTTGGGGACACCCCTACCTCTGAAGATAGACTCCCTTGAAGAAGGGAAGATTGCCTCTCCTCTAAGAAATGATAATAACCAAGGCTCTCAAGGGTTGGAGGAGATGGAACATCTCTCTTTGGGACCCACTAGTGACAATGTGGATAAACCAACACATGAGGAGGAATCAAACATAGTACAACATGAGTAGGTCATTACTATTTGTATGAACCCTTAAGATCACACCAGGGGGTCACCACTCTTTGATACTAGTAAGGGAACAACTTCTCATCAACTAGAGGATCTGGTGATAAGATCCCCTCCCCCCATCAGCTCCATAGTTGAAAACAGATTGAAGGGAGGAACCCTAGGGGCCTCTCCTACTCCAATAGTGGAAATAGGGAAAGGAAAATGAAAGAACAAAGAAGAACAATAGATGCAGGATTAGACTCAAAACTAAGGAAGAGATCTAATAGGGAAACTAGGTAGAAGGAAATAGTGAAGGAGGTGGAAAATTGAATGCAAAAAACCCTAGATCTATCATGCTCTAGGAGGAGGAAAAATGAAAGTCTCATCTTGAAATATAAGAGGGCTAAAAAATCCTCACAAAGTAGAATATATTGAGTAACCTATTAAAGGATCTCAAACTAGACATTCTGCTTCTATAGGAAACAAAGATGACTATGAATTCCTTTTTTTTCTATCAGTAAAAACATTTGGCCTTTTGTAGAGTTCTATATGGCTAATGCGGAAGGTATGTTGGGAGGTATCATCATCAGGAAGAATGATTCAATTTTGAAAGGTTCTCTCATCTCTAAACACAAGCACTTCTTAAATGTTCTATTTGAGCTTAAAGTCAATAGTGAATCTTAGATATTATCTAATATATATGCTCCTAACATTAGGCAAAATCAAAGGAAAACATAGGAAGATCTTATTTCCTTCAAGTAGAACTTCCAAAATCTTAAGTAGATGGTTGTGGGGGATTTTAATACTCCTTTATATCCTTTTGAGAAAATGGGAGGAATTGAGGATTATTTTGATAGTGTGATTGATCTGGCTAACTTCCTCTATGAAAGAGGGATTTTTGATATTGAGATGGAAGGATCTCTTACATGGTCAAATAAAAGGGCTGGAAGGAATCTTATTTAGGTGAAGTTAGATAGGTTTCTCATATCTTCTAAATGGAAAATATTGGATAAATGCAACCTTTCTACTCTTCTAGGAATCGAGTCAAATCACGCACCTCTAATCCTAGATTGGGAAATAAATATCAAAAGAGGTAGTCACCCATTTATATTTAAGATCATATGGACCCTTCGCCCTAGTATAAACAAACTTATATCTAAGGAATGGTGGAATGTTGAGATAAAAGGAACAACTCTTTACAAGGTCATATTCAAAATCAAGAATGTAAAGAATAACATAAAACAATGGAATAGACTCTCCTTTGGAAATATTTTTGAGAAAAAGAAAGAGGCCAAGAAGATCTTGGAGAACATCCAAATAGAATTGGACTCCAAGGGAGCAACAGAAGAATTTTTTTGAAAGGTAAAAGAAACCCTTTGTAGGCTGAACAACATAATAGAGAAAGAGGAAATCTTTTGGAAATAGAAATCTAGAATACAATGGCTCAAAATTGAGGATAGGAACACTGAGTGTTGGAGTACAGAAAACACTGAGAGGGGGGGTGAATCAGTTTTTTAAGATAAACTCAATTTATTTGCTTCTCTTTAAACCTATGTACATGTAATAACTTAGAAGCTCAAATGCTAAAAGATACACAAGACTGAATGTTTAAACATGAAGACTAAATAGATAACAAATAATGAGAAACCATAACACAATGACTTTCATGAGTGGAAAACCCTCATAGGGATGAAAAATCACTCAGAAAATGCCTCACTGGCTTAATTGAAATCCACCAATTATAGAGCCTCACTAGCTATTTTATGCCTCACTGGCTTTTTCAAATTTACAATTGCCTCATTGGCATTTCACATTCATTGTTGCCTCACTATCATATCAAATCCACTGTCTCACTGGCATACTACAATCTCACTGACCAAACCTCCATGGTCTTAATGACCAATCAATAATGAATGAAGAAATACAACTTTAGGGGGTTACCTGTTACAATATGATTCACTATACTTAAATCTTTGCATCATCAAATCTCATTGCACTCAATGAATCTCACTGCACTGTATCATATTGTCCTTTACATACTTAAAACATTGTCATACAAATTCATCATACTGTCTTGAATGACAATCAAAGACTTGTACAACATGACTTGACTCCTACACAACCATGTCAAACATATAGACGCTTTGACATACTTTGCACACTTCTTGACTCCAACCCAAACTCCAAAAACCCCTCAGATTAAGCTATGCAAGGATACATGAATCTTGTTAGATAGAGCCTTTTGTAAACTTCTTGCAATAACAAAGTGTCATAGTCTTCACCATATTCTTTATAAAACTCATACTACTAGTAAATGTTAGTGATCATATTCACATTACACTTAACTTGAGCAAAGAGACCAAACTATGTAGTTACACACTGTTATTCAAACCTTCCACACAATGTATGATAACAAAATAAATATGATATTATAGACTTTCAAACTGTGTCTAGATCACACTCCAATTTTCTGTCTCCATGTTTAGATCATTTTAAACTTCTACAAGTAAAAACTTCCTCAAAGTACCAAATTTCTGCATTCATTTTGCATGTTGATGATGACATCATGATATTCAACTCCCTTGTACACATTGAATACAATCTTCAGACTTAAACCTTTCAATCTCTTTGTTTTTCTCATTAAATTTCACAACCTGCATATAGACATGTAGATCTATCTCTATGGAACACAAATCCCTAATCCAACAACCAAGAAACACCTTTTTGTGCCTTTAATAAATTTCCCTAGCCTCTGAAGTCAGTTGGGAGACCTATCTGCAAGGTGGTTATGAAACTGAATTGTCAAATTAAACTACCTCAAGAACCTTGCTAAAACAACTTAGGTCTTTGATTGACATCACTAGCTTCTCAACACATAGCAACTCAACTCCAAATCACTGTGAGCCTCATGAAGGCACTACACACCTTTTGACATCAATGACAAGCTTCCATCACTAAGTTCTTCCACTAGTCTATTCTAAAACACAAGAAAAGAAACCAAATTACAGAGATAATAAAAAGTGATGAAAAAAGAATTACTGAAGAAAAGTAAATTTAGATAGAAGGGGTCAAATATTTCCATGAAATTATCAGCCTAGTTTCTAATACTAACCACTCTAAAAGAGCATATTCTGGAGGCTATTACCACTATTATTTTAGAATATAACCTAGGGGAGATGAGCAAGGATGTTCTAGAAGAGGAGGTGAGAGGTTATGTTTTCTCTTTGGATCTCTCTACAAAGCTCTAGGTCTAGATAACTTTCCCCTAGTCTTCTTCCAATCTTTCTAGGAAATTGTGGGGCCAAATGTTGCCAAAGCCACCTAGGAAATTTTTTTGCTAGATGTTTCTTGAAGGAAATAAACAACACCTTTCTGGTTTTTATACCTAATAAAAGTGGGGCCAAGAAAATGACAAAGTTTGGGCCTATAAGCCTTTGTAAAATAATATGCAAAATCCTAGCCAAGATGCTAATCCAGAGGATGCAACCCCACCTTGAAAAGACTATACATACAAACTAGAATGGATTTGTCCTAGGCAAGAAAATCCTAGACACTATAATAGTTGTTCATGAAACTTTTCATTCAATGGAAAAATTAAAGAAAGAAAACATGGAGTTGAAACTAGACATCTCCAAGTATTACGACAAGGTTGCTTGGGATTTTCTTCTAAAGGTACTCCATAAGTTTGGTTTCGAAGATAAAATGATGAACCTTATGAAATGTTGTTTCACCACTCCTACTTTCTCAATCATTATCAATGATAGTCCTAATGGTCACTTTTCCTCTAAAGGTGGTCTTAGAAAAGGTGATCATTTGTTCCCCTAGCTTTTTATGATGTTAGCATAGGTCTTGGGTAGAAATATTTCTTTAAACATAAGTACAGGTAACATTAAAGGGTTTAGACCTACATCTTCCCTAAGCCCCATCTCTCATCAACAATTTATGCACAACACTATCTTACTCAGGATTGCCACTATTGTTGAGGCCAAAGGATGGAAAAAGATTTTAACTCAATATGCTATGGTGGTAGGACAAGAGATAAATTTGGATAAGAGTGGGGTATTTTTCTTTAATACCAATCAATCCCTCTAGAATTAGATAGTGAACACTTTAGGCTACAACATACAATAACTCCTAGCCACGTACCTAGGAATGCCCTTGAGCTATGGGATAATCCATAATAGTATTCAAAATTCCTAGCCGCCTAACTAAAAATAGGGCATATCCAACTAATATTTTTATGGTCTAAGATGGAGGGCAAGAAAATGATCTCTTTGTTGGCATAGGATGAATTTTTACTCTCCAAAAATAATGGAGGCCTTGGGATATGCAAAATCAAAAACATGAACATGGCACTTATGGAAAAAAAAAGGATGGAACATTATGACAACTAGTAATGGATGGAGCAAAATTATGAAAGCCAAATATATGAGAAATCATGATGGGAAGTCCCTCCACTCCCTCACACATCCCCAACTAGTTCTACTATATGGAACAACATCACTAAATCAAGGAAAATTATAAGGAAATGATTCACCTTGGCTTTACTTGTGGTTAAGCACTTAACTTGGTAAAGAGCATGGCAAAGTAAGAGTAGGAGCATAGTGAGAGAAATAGAACTTGGTTGAAGGCAACACTTTACCTATGGGTGATAAAGGGGCTTCCATTTTTGGGAGGATCATTAGATATTAGATAATCCTCTAGAGCAATCATAACCATGTGCCAAACTCAGAAAGTTTTTGGGTGGTTTGATTAGGTAGAATGTTAAGGATTATTATAAGAAAGAAAACTAAAAGACTATGGAAAATTCTTTCTAACATGCCATGTGTCATTGATCATGTAGCATTGGATGATTTAATCTAAAAAATAAGCCCTCATAGATTCAAGCTTACCCCTAGATAGGATGAACTTAATTGGATTTATAATCCCATGAGTACCTACACTGTCAAGTCTTGATTTAATTTGTTGGGACCTCCATAGATGACTGACTTTAATTGGGATAGAATTTGGAACCACAATATAATCCCCAAAGTTAACTTTTTCTAGTGGGTTGCTTGTGATGGGAAAATTCATAGTATTTATAATCTAAAGAATTAAGGTTTTTTGATAGAAAATAAATGTACCTTTATGCAAACAAGTGGAAGAAATAGTTAACCACTTACTTATAGATTGCCCCTACCCCTAGAAGATTAGACATGCTATGTTAAAAATATTTAATACACAATGGGTTTGGCCTAATAACATGAAGTAGATGGCTGCTAGCTGGGTTCCTTGGTTGAACAACCCTTTAATCAATAAAATTTGGGCTCAAGCTCTCCCTCACATTTGTTGGAGCATATGGAAGGAAAGGAATAATAGGATTTTATGAAATACAAGGAAACCTTCGAATGTCCTTGCTAAAATAATATAGAATATATAGGAAAATGTTGGTGTTGCTCAAGTTAAAAGACCTTGTTAGTGTAGGAATTTATTTTCCTTTATTTTAGTTTAAGCTTGCATAGGTAGATAATAATTATGAGTATTTTAATATAGGTGCATAAATGAGGTGTAAGGTGTCACACTCTTCCATAAGAGTTACTCCACCTTATTTCTAGGAGATTCTAGAGTTACATTTCCTATTGGTTGGTTATTCCACCTCACCCCTCTATCTCTACCTATATATACTCATCTCCTTGCATGTATTTTTTTAATTTAGTTGACGTAATTCAATCTTCTATTTTGCATTCTCCTCCACATTGCCTCTAGTTGTCTTATTTCTCTCTCTTGAAAAAGAGGTACTGCAAGTGAATCCTGGGCTCCTATGAGTCTTTGGTGACTCTAACATGGTATCAGAGCACAAGACCTATAAGTTTCTTCTTGAATTTGAGAGAGTTTCAGCCATGAGAAATTAATATGTGTATCCTAGTGTAAAACACACCTCACAGTTGTGCTCAGAAGGCATCAAAACCCTGGAATTGCCTATCCAAATGTTGAAATCAGAGTTAAGAAAATATTTGTGCTTTTTTTTTGAGGTTTGAATTTTTGTTCAAGAAAAAATCCATACAACTACCTTGATTTCTATGCGATAATTTCTATACGACAATCTCAATTCTCGTGCCAAAATTTCTCTATAGCTACCTCAATTTCTATGCCATTATTTTTTGTATTGATCTTAACTTTTGAGTCACCTTGATTTTGTGCCGCCTTGATTTCTATGTTGTATCACTTTTCATGCTAGCTCAATTTTTGTGCACAGAAGATACAACTGAATATTTTATTAATTTTTTTTAATTTGGGCACGTAGGGCTTTGTGTTGTTGCTTTTTCATAGCCTAAAGGAGCAATTTTATAGAAACGACCATAACTTTTGCATATGGAGTCAAAAATTGACAAATGAATAGGTGTTGGAAAGATGATTCCACACTCTATTCAGACATCCAATTATTTTTTCCATAAATATTCATAAGGTATCTTTTTTTTTAACTAGAATTCAGCTCTTGTCTTTAGCCCTAGTGTGTTGGAAAATGGGCATACAAGTGGATTTTTTTCTGCACAAGGGGGTTATTTTCTTGCTTGTGAGGGTATATTACTATTGTTCTATCAATTTTTTTTGTAATAATCATGGATATTACTAAAATTGATCCTCTTACTCCTCATAACTACCATAAATGGAAAGAAGAAATGGAGTATATTTTGCATAAACTACATTTGCATAGAATGACTATGCGTACAGATTTAGAACTTGCTAGTTTAACAGAAAAGAGGAAATTGTTTAATAGGAAAGATGAAGCCTTTGGTACTCTCTATCTCTCAATTTCTCCTGATCTTCATTTTCATTTTTCATCTTGTAAATCTCCAAATGAAATCTAGACAACACTAGAGAATCTATTTGGAACACAGGATATAATGAAAGGATATGAATTAGAGAATGAACTTATTAGTTTGAAACCTATATATTTTGATAGTATTCAAGATTTATTCACAAATTTAAGTCTCTAAGATTGCATTTAAAACAATGTGGTATTGAAAAAGAGGACACCCAGTTGATTTTGTCCATTCTTGCTAAACTTGGTCCTAATTATTTTGTTTTTGTATCAACCTTTTATGCTACTAAGGATTCTTTTGGTGCCAGATATTATAACATGTCTTCTCTTGATGAGTTTAATTCATCCCTCACAAGGGAACATATAAATTTGGTACATATGGGTACTTTGAAGTCTTCCAAATCTTATGCTCTTGTTGCAAAAGAGAAAAAGGCTTCAAGTGGCAAAGAAAGAAAATAGAAAAATAACAACGAGAAAGAAAAGAAATCAACAACACAAGTTGCCCCTGAGTCTTCTTCTAGCAAAGGGTGCTGCCACAATAATGGGTTACACTTTTTGGGACATCCTAATTTTTGCTGAAATAACATATTTTTAGAAAATATAATGATTTAAGCCTTGAAATTTTCCATTTAAAAGATTTTAATTTAAGAGGGTTTGATCAAACCCCCTTAGATTCAAACCCCCTTGGATAGAACCCCACTAGTTTTAAACCATACCTATAATGGAGTCTCCTCGACACCTATCAAAATGTTGATAAAAAACCACTTGTGATTTATCTTTTGGGGGATAAAATGAATTCATTTAAAATTTATGTTTTGTAAGTATGTAGTCCTTATTATAAGCTTCCCAAAAAGTATAATTTTAAATATATTTAATTTGATTATTATATTTATTTTTTATTTCTTGTGAATGTAGGTTTTTCAATGAATATCAAGGTATTTGTTTCACACATACGAAAAAATAGGAAAATAGAGAAAAAAATTCTAAAAAATACATGTCCTCTAGGTATTGATGTCCTTATTCCAATAAAAAAAATTGAATTTTGATAGATACAAAAAAAATAATGGGCAGAATACGCCTATGTCTAAATTATAATTGGTTTGACTTCAAAACTTAATTAAAAAAAAAAATCAACAAAACATTATGAAACCAAATGCATCCTCTAGATATCGGTGTTACCAATCTAAATTCAAAAGAATCAGAATTTTATCCTTTGTAGAAAAAAGTTATGTGCGACAGAATACACATCACTTTAAAAAAATGTTGTTTACTATTAAAACTAGTTATCAAAGGAGACGCAAAAAAATTTACAATTTAACTCCAATTTTTTTAAAAAAAATATATTCAGAATCTACAGACAAAATCTCACAAATCACTAGTTCGCATAATCTTCAAATTCCTAACGGTTTACCAGGTATAGGTGTTAGAAAGTAAAGATTTCATTCAAAATGTTGATTTCAATGTCAAGTTTGGCCAAAAAGTGTAACCCATTATTGTGGGATGACCCTAAAAAGAAGGAGAAACCCACTTATGCATTCTACAAAATATGTGAGCATGATAAACAATTGTACTATGAAAGAAGGATAGATGAGTTGAATAAACTATTCTAAAACTCACTATAAGTTCAACCTCCACTTTATATTCTAGTTCATCTTCTCCTGCTCCTTCATCTTCAATTCAGTTAGGATCTTCTAAAAAAGGTCATGTAGATATTGCAAAAGAAGAAAAGAAACAAAATGGTAAGGCACTTTGTGCAAGTACAAAGTGTTAGATTAGGCAAATGGCCTATTGATTCTAGAGCCTCTCATCATATGGCTTCATCTTAGTCTTTGTTCTCTACCTTTGAGCCTTGTGTTATGCTACCTATTCTAATTGGTAACAATACTTATATGGATGTTATTGGTAAGGGATCTATTAATATTGGTGAGGGTACTTTCAATGATGTATTATGTGTGGCTTCTTTATCAAACAATCTTCTTTCTGTACATCACATTATTCATAGTGGTGCAGGAAAGATAGTGGATTTCACACCTGATTTAGTTATCATTAGAGATTCGAAAGTACAGAGATTGTTGCTACTGGGGTGACTGATCATGCACATCGATTATACACCTTTTCTAATTTTTCACTTGGTTATGGTTCATATCCTTTGACTTTTATTCACACTCCTAGTGTGGATCATGCTTTTGAGGAGAAGTTTGGTTACTTAAACATTGTTGTTCTCACAAACAATTGATGTAGGGGCATCCTGATGCACTTTTTGATCCAATGTTGTTATGATGGATAATATTTGGTTTTTGGTTTGGATGGAGTCAATAAGGTCATTCAAGACAATTTTAAGTCATTTGAAGTCATTTTATGATGTTCTATGGTGTTTTGGAGTCAAATTGTAAAAGGTTGCAAAAAGTTGCTAAATGTTATAAAAAATGTTGTCAAAAGTTGCAAATGATGTCATTTAAGTTAACAAAAGGTTGTTGGTCAGTTTTTTCAGTTGTAAATCATTGGAACATGTTAAATATGTCTTTTAACACTAACCCCAAGGGTTGGAGAGAAGTTTTGAATGAGAAACCAATTTATTTTGCACATTCTTTATTGCATTTTATGTGAACAATGATTGTATTTCACGTGGTACAGATGGATACTATATGGTATAGTCCTAAAAATGGTTGGAGAAGTTAGAGGAGAGAGTTATCTTTCAAATTCATTTGGTTTGTGTAAATTTCATTGGGTTTTGTGAAAGTTATGCCATTTTTTGTCTTGACAGGTCAGTAAAGTTTATTTTTCTAAAAAATTACAGTCTGAAAACATGTTAGTACGAACATGTACGAAATAATGGAGGCTTGAAACTAATTGGGAAAGTTATCCCTATGTTTTAAGAGATGAATTATTTAAAAAAAAAACAATTTCATTAAGTTTTGTGTGAGTTATGGCATTTTTACTAACATGTCTAAACCCTGCCTAGGGTTTCCAGCGAACTAGAATATTTCATATCTTAGATTCCAACCATCAAAAATTCATGAAAATAGGTAAGAAGTTTTGTTTTAAGGAGATATAAAAACCCTTTTGGTCTCAAGTCTTTAAAAGTTTGCATGTGTGAGGAATTAATGATAGTATGCTCTCTTTTTGCAAGAAAATAGTCCTAAAACCCTAGTTCCATGAGGGTTTGATAAGATCTATACTTTGTGTGAACATGATTGGTTGGGAATCAATAGAACATGTTGTAATAAGATTGAAATACCAAGGAACTTATACATAATTCTAGTTTTCCCTTGTTGAATGCACATTAGGCTGCCATGGCGATGTTTCCAATGTGATCTAGAATGCATTTAATCATTGTTTGAGATGAATCAGTTTATGAAAGTTGTCAAGTGAATCAAGTCTATTTCTTTCTCTACATCAACAATCCTATTATTGAGACTTGTGTTGACATTTCTTCTCTTCCTCCTACTTCTTCAGATATCCCTGTTTTGATGGTTAAGTAGGATAATGTTTGTTCTTCTTCTTTTGTTGTGTGGGATGATTATCTGACAGGTATTTTTGAGTTATTTTATAAGTCTCACATTGCAGATCTTAAGGACACTTTTAATGATAGTCAGAAAACAACTATCATCCCTTCATCTTCTATGTTTCTAGATGCAGTTCACATCATATCCTCTCCTAGTTCTTCTTCTCTGATTGTGCAAACAGTTTCTATTTTGGAGAAGACATCATCTTCCAACTTGAGGTCACATGAGTTGAATCCATAGGCACCTATTTGGATTTGGTTTCCTTCTTCATCTGATTTGTGGGAGTGGCTTCCTTATCCTCCATTAGATTTGTTTCTTCCCAAGGGAAGAAATGTTGTATGCAGGCAGTGCTCTATCTTCTTCTCTCTTGCATCTTTTAGTGGCTTTGGATTTACTTCTACCTATGAGGGACACCTAATCCTCTCCATCCCCTTATTGAGGAATCATCTTTGTATGATTGTAATGCCCCAAGTTTTCACCTAGGACATTAGATGAAAAATAATGAACCAACATTTTTTCACATTGCAAGTGCGACATTCACATGTCGCATTGCACTCACGCACACACAAGGTGTTGTATCAAGCACAACAACACCAAGATGACATCATCATTGCACTAAGCAAGGTGGCACAAGTGGAAGACTACACCCACTATGTGACAACTCACCATGATGATTAAGAAAGAGGTGGAGCTCACTCCATGACGAGGATCAATAAACATCCATAACCTTTCTCGCTCGTGAAAATATGGAGTAGGATCAGGGTGACATCCATTTCATCGCATTCCATGACTAAACAAGACATCCAAACACAAGGGTAACGCTCAACCACAGGATGGTCCAGCTAGGAGGTATGATTCTTCAACCAACTGAAATGGTCACAAATTCATGCTTCCCAATGTAAAAGAGGGAAACCATTTAGGTTTGCAAACACTTCAAATAATATAGAAAACTCACACAAGGTTTACTTTTAGAGGGAAAAAAGTACCAGCTCCGAAAATTATTTGCACAAACTAAAGGCACATGCAGTATCAAGCATCCTAGGGGTGTACAGACCCCAAAGGAGGATCCCTCCACCAAGGATGCTAGCACCCAACACTGGGGTCCTCAGAGCACTAGCTCCCAGTGTTGTAGTCCTCTGGACCTGCACTCACCACTATAGTCAATCTGAGACAGGTTCAAAATCACCAAAACAACCTAGATTTGGTCAAAACAACCCAAAAATGCATGAAATTAAAGTTGACTATTCTAAACACAATTAAGCATCATATCCAATTATTAAATTGTAAAAGTCAATTATTTTTAAGAACCAAATTGAAGTTTGTCATTTTTTGCCATTTGTCGCATACAAATTAACAAAGAAAAACAAGACAACTCAATCATGTCTTCGACACCAATGTCAAAGAACAAACATATGGAAAAGCCACCTCCCAACCATATTGTCACCTCCCAACCATATTGCCATCATCGACTGCAATAGCTATTTACGCAACTCTAGCCAATCCTCAAGCTACAGAGAAGGTGATCATGGAAAAGCCACTAAGAACATCTCACAAAATCTAGGGTTTACAAAGCAGCATATGTCATACACACCAATTAATGTACACAACACACATGTCACAACTACTAATCTAATGCATATAATAACACATGGTAGAACTACCATGGTATAACTATCATACAATGCATACACGTAACATGTGGCACACTTATCAATGAGAATAATAGAATGAGATCACAACATTCAAGCATAAGGGAAATAATCACACCTTCAATGCACGCCAAACAAGACATAAATCATAGACCATCAAATACACATTCAAGCATGAATCAAGCATCTCAATGCACATACAAATGCAAGGGTCACAACACACATTGAGTATAGCTTTGATGGTAAGGAAAGGAAGATAGAAATAGTAGGCTAGGACAAGAAGTGTTACTACAATTGAAACCAGATCAAGGAATGCATCCCCATTTCACATGTAGATTTAGAGTAGCATTCATCAAGGGCATTAAACTCCTCATGACACACTCTCTAGCATTCATCGAGGGTATTAACCTCCTCATGACATGCTCTTTAAGACCAAAACTGGATCAAGGAATGCATCCCCATTTCATCGTAGAGATCTTATTATTAAATTTTACTACCCAATTGGATTATGGTTTAAGTTGATTAAACTCTCCACTCACTAATTCCAACAACCACTTCAGATCATAGTGTACAGTGAGAGCCACTCCTCTCCTACCCCTTTACCTCTTCCTATATGTCCAAGGCACCAATTTGACAAATTGGGCATGGCACAAAAAATGAGGTGACAAAGTCACAACATATGTTTAAGAGATTAAAACATGCATACATCAAGGAGGCAACTTATCCCACATAACAATTCATCAAGGAAATGCTTAAAATGCAAATTTCATATTTTCACAATGCAGAAAATAACCATAAGGCCTTAAATCCACCATTAAAGCTCCCTATGGCACCTTGAAATATTTTCTAACTTCCATTCTATAAAGTATATTGAAAAATGAAGAACAACCCTTTATAGAAAATGTAATCAACATCCCAAATATCCAATAAAATTGAGTTGGGTGATTATAGAAAAATTTTGATAGAGTTTTGTTTGTTTTTCCATGTTTCCAAAACATAAAACATATGCAAATTAAATTTAAATAACTTGTACATTCTCCTACAACTCAATTCCAATTTAAATGCACCCATGAGAAAACCACTTGAAGTGGCATGGCAAAGGGAGAGAAAACATAAATTAAAACCTAGAAGATTACCTCTCAACCATGCATTGAAATCCAAGAATCCAAGAGGGTTTAGCAAGCAATCTTTCTCCAAGCAACAACTACACAAAAATCCATTCAAGCAAGCAAGCAATCCTTCCTGTTCATCCATCGAGAGATTTCTTCCATTCTTTCAAGAAGAGGGTTTGAGAGAGAGGAGAAAAATAGAAAGAATATTATGAAAAATAACTCCCTTTTTCCCTTTTATACAAAAACCCTAATTTCATTTGTTTTACTTCTTTTTTCCAGTTTCACCAAATACACTCAAATAATCACTTAAATTAACACAAAAATAGTTAATCAACCGAATTCAACTATTCCAAACAAGTAATTGCCTTTTAACTCAATCTCATTCCAAAAAGCCCAAACACACCATACCAAGCATTCAATTTTCTAAATTAATGCAATTCTACCTATCTGATGGAAAATATTAAATTTAAGAAATAATTTGGATTCTATTAAATTCATTCCTCAATCATAATATGATGCAATCAATGTTTTCGCTAAGGTAGAAATAATAATTTTCAACTTAAATCATTAAAATACTCTGGAAACACGGAAAAAACCTTTTTTGAAACAATTTAAAATAAAGTACAAGAATGCTAAGAAAACACACATAATTGACTTCAAGAACACATTACAGGTTTCCAGAACACAAGGATAAGGGTGATATGTCTTAGCGTCCCATGTCAACCTTCTCCACATTTCCCACATTAGTTAACACCTGTAATTACCTACACACTCAAGTCAACCATCAGGCATACTTGCACCACATATAATAGCCAAAGCAACATAATCCACTCCAACATGGTATAAGCATACATGATATAAAATAAGAACATCCACTATAATCATCTATAACTAGCATGATTCAGGAACATGATGCATAGACAACAACATTTCACAATGTGGGAAAAATACGACAATCACAACTATAAAAAGTATAGTGAAAACAACGAAGTTGAAGCACTGGAATAATCTAACATGCACAATCATAATGTATACATTCAATAATGCATAGTTGGAAACCAAATAACAAAGCAAAACACCATCAGAAATTCACCTCGATGGTCATGTGGAATATGTTAGAACTGGAAAAAGTTTCACATTTTCCATTAACCACCACTCACTTGTCCTCCACATTTACCAGACATTGATCTTATGATTAATATAGATTGATAAAATTTGTGTGACAAGATCCATATTGTAGCCCATGATGACTAAAGATTCCATAAATGTGACCTTTGAGATTAGCGTTTCCCCACTCACAATTGTGCAAAATGAGCAATTGATGCCTATCGGCAAGATCCTATGCATGTCTTTCCAAGCAGATAAGCCATAATCTTCTAACATGGACATTTTCATTTACATCGGGAAGACCTAAATAGAGTTACACCAATCAAAGAACCCAGAAGTAACAATTGTGCAACAATCGGGAAGACTACATATTGTGTCACTGATGAAAAGCTTATCAGCAAGAAAGATAAAGTTAGAATGAAAATTTTAAACTGTGCCGATCTTAGAAGTCATACCGATGAACATAAATTCAGCAAGAGGTGTATGTATTTTCGCCAATGAGTCGATGTATTAGATGTATCGGCATGACATATACCATCAAAATGGATTTTTTATATCTTTCCGACTGTGCAAGTCACCCTGATGAGAAGGTATTACAAAGTTTGGCGAGAGTCCCACCGATATTCCCCATGGAGGAAAGATATAAGAAAACACTATCGGCGAGACTTAACATATCGGAAGAACATTCTATTCTCTTAGAGATAGTGATTGTCAACCCGATGGCTACAAGATAACTCCTGCTTGTCAGGAAAACACTCACCGATGTCCAAAAGCAAATTTGACAGTCAAGACCACCTTGATGTCGGGGTGAAGTCTATAATGTCTTCCTGAAATGTTGAGAATAGAAAAAAGCAAGAAATGGGGATCTGAGTAGAATCGATGAGAGTCTCCCCGATAAGATTAGAACTAAAAGAACACCTCCTATCAAAGAGACATTAAGATAGTCCTAGCGATTGATCAAGAATGTATAAACAAAAGATGGTGCCAAAATGAACATATGGATTGGCATGAGATTAAAATAGTCTTCTTGACATAATTCATTATATCAATTTGACATTTTTGGAGCCTGAGAAGCCTGCTGCATTCAATTCTAGTGGTCAACATTAATGGCCACTTGAGCATAACCTTATACGAACTACTCTGATTTATAATGAATTGAAATCAAAAGAAATCTCTGAGGGTTGCAGTGGAAGAGTGGGGAATTCACCAAGAGATCGAGAAATTCATGACACCGAGCACATACAAGTAAGCATTGCAAACCTTCTTGTTACTGATAGATTATAAGGTTAAACCCAGTGTCTAGCATAGAGATAAAATGGAGGGTTCTTCTAAAACAAAAAGAAAGCAGCAAACCGAAACTAGCCAAACCAAAAGCAAAAAGCAAAAGGTCAAAATAGGGAAGGGAGATAAAACATAGGAATGAAAGCTCAATCAAGACCTCATAGACCAATTGCCTGGTTCAAGCCCTAAGGCTAGGAGAACTACAAAATTAAGGGCAGACGTGGAAAAATTGGAAGATAAATATAAACATGTAGGAAACATATGGACCCCTATCAGGGGATACAAACTATTTATGTTTCACTACTATAGAAGGAATAGGTTGTAACCCGTCTGTAACTCGTGGACTCTTTACTTGGACAAGCTAGTTGTCACATATGTCTTTGTAAATATAGATCTCATAAAACTCTTGACCTATCATTACGACCCCGACCTAAAAGCTATCTACAAATTGCAAAGGGAACCATTTCTTCATGTGTCTAAGAATGCAATATGCGAAGTTTTTGGCCTGGATGACACGTGCAATACTCCCATCATATATGAAGATTTGGAAAAAGAATATTTGAGAATGGATACTACCTATAAGGGATGGAGATTACCATTGCATAGAGCCAAAGAGGAGGGAAATCTAGTACCACTCGAGGAAGGTGATGGGCCTCCTTTTCATATTGATCTATTTGAACCCTATATGAAATATACGTATTATTCAGTGGGACAAGTATTGGGAGTAGAGGTCCCTGAATTCATGTCCATAGCACCCATGGTCATCTCTGTAGACATACAATGCCATCATGCCAGAACTTTTGATTATGCTTCACACCTCTTTAGGGGAATTGATTCAGGACTAAAGGCCATCAAAAATAGCTCTCCAACCATGAGTTTTAAGCATTATTCTTCTCTTATGCATATGGTGTTATATTATGGTCAAGAATTAAGAATGTGGCTTGAACAATTGTGAATTACACAGTTTGATAAGGGGGGTTGACTGCTACCCATGCAATTATGGACTTCCATATGGGATAGTAGGTTTGTGAATTCCAGTTATGTACATTTCGAAGAATTCTTTGTTAAAACATTGTACAGATGTTATGGATATCCATGTAGTTATTCTTTGTCAGATGAAATCAAAAGGTTTTTAAGGTCCAAGGATTTCAGAGGACAAGCAACTGTGAACCACAACTGGGGTGATTCGTATTGTTTCCTCGATTTGACCATGATCAGAGTGTATGGCTTTGAGGATACACCATTTTTGTTACCTAAAACTGTACCAAATAGAATCACATACTTGGAGATTGTCTGGCAAATGGACTATTCAAATGTTATGAATTTGAGTGCCTATGATAAGCAATCTTTTATGCCAATCACATTATGCTTTGGAGATTTTACTGCGTTGTCAATAGAAGGCTATGATCTTATTCATGACAAATTATTACATTTAATTTGAGAAAAGCAATACCAAGAAAAGGGTTTGACCCTGAAGGATTTATTGACTTTGCAAGAAGGAAAAAAATCTGAGTGGATATATATTCATGTTCCATTTCCACATGATGATGTTATCAGGAATTTGGAAGAGGCAGAGGTTGGATTTGCCATTGATAAGTATAATCAGGAGGTTGAAAAGAGGAGGAAAGAGATGCAAGAGATAGAGGTATCATCCTCTTACAATGAAGAATCCCCTGACAAAAGACCTCAAGACCAACTTGATATAATTCCCAAAATCAGAATTGAAGAATATAAGCCTTCAAATAGAGAATTAGAGATTGAGGAGACACCTGATATAGATGCCAGATAGTTGGTTTACAATTCTTTTATCTTAGATGATCAGTTCATTCAGTCCCCAGAATTTAAATCTTTCATGTATAAACATAAAGACAAAGCAATTAGAGAATCAGTTCCAGACATCACACCGAATAATGAAAAATAATTATTGGAAAGTTTGAAAATAGATGTTGAAAAGGAGATAAAAGACATGACTCCAAAAAAAGGGAGGAAACTCTTAGAAGAAGTTGGTGTGATGATTTTTCCCAGTTTGGATTTGAAATCTTCTTTAGTTTTTTATATCTTTCTGCATAATGACAATGCCAAACATAAACTCAGTTTAGAAGGTGTGACAGAGGTGTACACTGGATCACTATACAATCCTGATGAAGAATCTCTTATGATATGGGCCCTATACCCTCCACACTAGAAGCTTGCCATTATTGACACAGAGAAGGCATTTGGCCATGTGATGACACTGAAGGTGGGTGAGACTGATCCTATGGTTACTACATAAATTGGTATTAATGTGGCTAAATTAAATAAAGAACAGATTCAAATGCTGATCCGAGAGACATGTATAAATTGAACTGTGAGAGAATGCAAAAGGAAAAAGATTTTCTGAAAGATTTAGTTCCTACCAAACTGTTAACCAAGGGGAGAGTTCCCATACAATGGACAAAGGTGAAACATCACAAGTCAATACTCAGATAACCCAGGCCAGAGTTAATGCACTTTCCACATTATTCAAAAGGAGACATACTAACATGATGACATGGATGAATAAATTCTAGAGTACTCATTTCAAAAATCAAATTGCTCTCCAAGAACACAAAAGGTTGGCTGAGAGACTCCAAGATAAACTACTAGAAATACAAAACAGAGACCCTCCTGATACTACAACCATTAGCAATGCTGAGGACTTGATCAAGGCAAATACAAGTTTTCATGAAGATCTTCAAGTAGAATCTAAGGAATTCATTAATGCTTCTAGAGAAGGAGTGCCTGCATTATGCAATGATGATAAAAGTTTGAAAAGTCAGCAGGATTGGACAAAGGAATGCCAACTAATTCTACATGAAGCTCTGGAAGCAGTGAAACGTGAAGATCCAGCATTGGAGGAGGCTTGTGCATGTATGGAGAAAATGGTTACTATGGAGTTTTCTGCAAAGTGTGCTGAGGAGTGTGCAGATACTCACTTAAGCCAAAAGTACCTGGATCATGTTACTAAAGTCCATTTATGGCTTATTAGAGCCTAATGATGATTTGTTTGTTATTACTAAAATTCCAAAAGACACTTGTAAAGGGGTACATCCTCTTCAAAATATAGCTATATAAGCCAGGAGAGTAGGAATGAAATAGGATCATTACCATCTCATTTTAGGTAGGGCATTAGTAAGAAGATAGATTGCATCTATTCCACCCATCCATTGTCATATCTGAGAAACTTATGCAAATACTATATATTATCTGAAGAAATATAATGGAGCAGATTGATATTTGATGGTGATCTATTCTCAGTGTTCAACTGTTGTGTTAATTTATTATTCACATATGTTATTTGACTGTCTCCAAAGTGGTTGTTTATGTTATTTAAATTGAGTGTGAAGATACATTTATTTGTCAATACACATTTGCTATAACTGTGTGGTGCTACTGATTGGTTTCTGTGTCCAGAAGGATTAAATTACCTTTTAGGAAATTTAATTTGATTGGTTCCTGTGTGGATTAAAATCCTTTTAAATAAATTGTCTTAATTGGCTTCTCCTCACATTTGAATTAAAATCCTTTCACAACTTCACAGTAGCATAAGGGGATATCACTGGGATAATTAAGAAGAGCTCAAAGAACCTACATACTTGCACGTTTGTATAAGGTACATACATCTGAAAGTGCCCAACTGTTAGAGTTAAGCTGAGAACCAAATCTACCAATCTCACACATCTGCCTCCATAATCATTTATCCACTGCCTCCATTCACCCAATAGATTAGGCACTGGTCATCTTTAGTATAATCTTATATAAACTCTATTTATTTACTTGATTTTTAAAGTGTTCTCATTAGGAACTAGTAAGAAAGTTCTACATCTACCTCACACCTGTGTGCCATAGTTGGTAGATTGCCCAATTAGAATCCATTTAGATTTCCAAGTCTGCTTTATCATTGAGGTACACCCGCCTAGGTCTAGCAGAACCTAAAGAGTAGGGGGTTTCTAATTACATATACCCTGTCTTGTTGACCAAAAACATATCAAGAGATTGGCACCCTCTTGTGGTCTAGAGCTAGCATTTTTGAGACCCAACAAATTTGTGACTCTACTGGGGAGTTAGCCCATTTTTTAGCCTTCCATCATAGAGTTATCTCAAAGCATCATAACATATTTAAGGCTCTGCCGGGGAGAACTACAATCATTTTCCTGCTTACAAAAAAGTAGGTGGTGACTTTAAAATGTTATGACTGATGAAAAAGATATCATATCAGAAAGGATAGACGATAGACATCAGAGATATATTATATCATCCAACATTAATGGAAGGAGAACTATGCATCAAGAAAGTCCCAAGAAAAACAATGTCAAGTGGTCAGACAAGCATGGACCTCCTCATGGAAAGAATAATACAAATAGGGGTGAAGCAACACCCAAATAGCCTGAAGACAATGTAAACACATCAGAACAGCCCATTACAATATTCAATTCCCTAGTGTACAATGATGGTGGAAATCCCTCAACACCTTCTGAAAAAATCAATACAAATGATAACATCCTCAATTACAGGACAGATTCTCAAGAAGCAACTGGATTTGAGGAAAGGATGCAGAAACAAGAAGAATATGATAAAGGATTTTTATCACAACGGGGAGAAGAAAACCAAGAGGGGTCTGTAGATCATATTTTTGATTTTGATGCTATGAGAAATCAAGAGATTGAAATACATTTAGAGTGGCAAAGACAACAACTTAGGAGAAGACAATAGATGATACAGGAAAGCCATGAGATAAACTGGCAAATGGTGCAATTAAATATCCAAACAGCAAAACCTCCAAGATATGTCCCTCCACACAAACAAGGTAGTAATACCAATTCACATTCACATGGGATATCTCAGAATACAACTGATCTAGATACTTAAAAAATGCCCCATAATGTAGGAGGTAATTCTAGACAATATGCTCAACATAGTATGCCATCACAAAGATCCCAACCCCCTAATACTGGCAATATTCCCCAATATCACCCACCACCAGGTCATCATGGTGTTCCACAAAATCAGCAACATATACCACCTCAAAATATATGCCCTCATCAATACATACAGCAAAATGCTTACCATCAGCCTCCATATGGATACCAATATTACCCCAATCCATCACCTATGAATATGCCTCCACAAAACCTCATGAGTGTATGTAGAAAATTTGATTTAACATGATATCAATTGTATCCATACCCTATAGATAGCAACTAGAGAAATATGGTCCCCAAATTCACTGGGAATAATGGGATATCAGCTGAAGAGTATATAAGAAATTTCAATGCCTTTATACAGGACATTGGTATGGAGCACGAGGATATAAACATGAGACTATTCATGATGTCCCTAACTGAAGATGCAAGGGATTGGTTTAATGGTTTACCAAATGCCTCAATTTATTCTATAACAGACTTCCATGATCAATTCAAAGAATAATATGGAAATCAGTATGCCCCTGAATTTGCCTTGCATGAGCTAATAAGCATCCAGAAATACCAGAATGAGTCAGTATATGACTTCAATCAAAGATTCTCCAAACTACACAATAAAATACCACATGGATCCAAATTGACTAATTCAGTGGCTCTAAGTATCTATCTAAAGGCTTTCGATCCAAAAACTGGGTATGAACTTAGGAATAAGGCTCCTGAAACCTTGACAGAAGCACAAAAGGCAGCTATCAGTATTGAAAATAATAAGGCTGCAAGAATGACTGGCAAAAGGGACAACCTTAGAATGCCCCAACAATCTAATAACCCCCAAAATAAGCAGGAGTACCAGTATAGGAATAAAAGACCAAGGTTGCACAATATGCCCTATAATACAAATTGGAAGGATGGGAGACCTTTAGAAAACAATAGAAAGCAGAATTATGGAAAAGATACTCATAATCCTCTTAAAAGAAGTGGAACACATGTAGTGGAGAATAATCCATGGTGCTTAGCTTGTAGTTTGCCTCACTCACCTGATTATTGTGCGGTGGCACACTAAGTACAGGAAGAGGGAATATCTCATGGTCAGGAAAGAGACAACCATACTATAAACATGCTAGCATTCAGACCCCATCAGATTGATGAAGGATATTCATCCACGGAGGATGATGGATATGAATATGATGTGAGAAACCAAAGATACAATAATAGTATGGGAAGATAGGAGGTATTTTCAGACCAAGAAGATAATTATGAAGAAAATGTTGGTGTGCCATCACATAACTAATGGAGAAAACCAACTGAAGAAGAAAGAAGGGCTCTCACAATTGCCACAGTAGGACAAGCAAAAGGTAACTATAATCTGAGAAATAGACCAGTCAATGCAGATCAAGGAACACCTAGAAGTGTGTTTGTAAAAGATCAGGGTCATAATACGGGCAATATGAAAAATACATCTAAAGAGCAGAAAAAATTGAACAAGGCAAGACAAAAGACAAAATACCAGTTGGAGAAAAGGGGCATAACAAAACAGAAAAAGCTGATCAAACAATAACTCCCTCATTTGACATCGTCTAAGTAGTATCTCAAGTGAAAATATCAGTACCACTTCTTGAAATGATGAAGATAGATCAGTACAAGAATACGGTGGTTAAGATGATTTCAGATGTACCAAAAAAGAAACAAGAAAAACCTGAAATCATAATAAATAATGTTCAAACTGAGGCTGCTAGGACTCCCGAAGTATATCTGGGTGACACATTGACAAGGAATCCATCTCAGGTAGATCCTTTTTACACTACCCTGTTGATAAAAAACAAACTAGTGAGGAATTGTATGGTTGATTTAGGGGCAACTATGAACATCATGCCAATAGCAGTCATGAAAGAGTTGGGAATGTGGGTTGACACTACATATGGTAAATGCTATGTTATGGACAACAGATCCATCCCAATTGTGGGTATTATGAGGGATGTAGAGATAAAGTTAGCTGCCTACCCTAAAGTAGTTTATAAGATTGACATCACTGTGGTGGATATCCCACCCTACTATGGAATGTTGCTATCTAGACAATGGACTGCAATAGCCAGAGGAAATGTCTAGTTGGATCTATCCTATGCCACTATACCAGTGGGAGAAAAAGAATTTAAGTTGTGCAGAGAACCAAGGTATGAGAACATCATAGAACACATTGACTAGAATCAAGTAAATTTCTTCTATGATACAGACCTTGGTGCATTCAAAATTGAAAAAATTCAACCAGAATTACAGAACACAGATCCAATACACCAAGAAGCCCAAACTGATGAATGTGGTGTATGAAAAATGTATTTTGATGGTGTGTGTAGTAAGGTTGGTAATGGAGCAGGAGTATTGTTTATCTCACCAACTGGTAAAACTTTCAAGTACTCATTCCTGCTAACATTTGAGTGTACCAATAACATAGCAGAATATGAAGCTTTTCTCATTGGCTTGAACATTGCCATACATTACAAAATAAAATCCCTTGCTATGTATGGGGATTCGAAATTGGTTATATCTTAGGTTAGAGAGAAGTATTCATCCAAGAACAAAAGATTGAAACAATATAGAAATGCTATCTGGGATTATATTGAATTGTTTGATGCTTTCTCCATTAACTGGGTAGAGAGATCAAAAAATATAATGGCAGATTTCCTAGCAAATATAGCCTTGAAGAGAGATGATGTCACATTAGCAGGCATTACTGAAGTTGAGTTTAAAACTAGACCTACAATCCCAAACAATGTCTATAATTGGCAAATTTTCAATGATGACACTGATTTGATTAAATTATTATAGTGCATTGACTAATATGAGGCCCAAGAGATTGATTTTAATGCATTTGTGGAGGAAGTAGATGGAAAGCAAACTTTGTTTGGTAAAGAAATTGTCCAGCTTAAGACTAACAAGATTCGTAAAGGTCTTGTGGCACTAGAAAGCGTGTTTGATGGACATGACCGAGCCCTTATGAAATAGACACCAGTAAAGAAGGAAGACCTTGAAGAAATTAACTTGGGCATTGAATTGGCACCAAAAAAGATGTATGTTAGGAAAAAGATAAGCCCTACAATCAGAAAAATGTTGATTGCCCTATTGAGAAAGTATAAAGATGTCTTTGCTTGGTCTTATGATGATCTTAAGGCATACAGGGAGGATCTGTTCTAGCATGAAATCCCACTCAAACCTGATGCAAAACCTTTTAGACAAAAATAGAGACCTATAAACCCAACCTTGCAACCCAAAATGCATGAAGAACTTGTGAAGCTCAGGGAGGGAGGTATCATTAAGCCTATTAGACATTCTACGTGGGTCTCCAACTTGGTGCCAGTTAGAAAAAAAGAATGGTGACATAAGGTTATGTGTATATTTTAGAAATCTAAATATCTCATCCTATAAAGACAACTATCCACTTTCAAATATGGAGGCAATTCTATAAAAGGTCACAGGATGTGAGTTGTTATCTATGATGGATAGATTTTCAGGTTATAATTAGGTGAAAGTGAAAGAATTAGAACAATATAAAACTATATTTACTACTCCTTGGGGCACATATGTATATGTTAGAATGCCATTTGGACTTACAAATGCTGGTACAACTTTCCAGAGAGCCATGGATGTTGCTTTTGCTGAACTGATTAATATTATAATGGTGGTCTATCAGGATGACCTCACTGCATACTCCAAGAAGGCAAAATATCATGTTGATCATCTTGAAAAAATATTTGTCAAAGCTTTGGAATATGGTATTTCTTTGAATCCAAAGAAATATCATTTTGCAGTGACAAAAGGCAAATTATTAGGACATATAGTGTCCAAAGATGGGGTTAAAATCGATCCGGAAAGAGTGGAAGCCATAGACAAGATCCCTATTCCTAAAATAGTTAAAGCCATCCAATCCTTCTTTGGGTAAATAAATTTCGTAAGAAGATTTATGCCAAACTTTGCTGAAATTGTCAACCCATTTCAAAAATGTTGAAGAAGGGGGTTGAGATAGATTGGTTTGCAAATACACTAGATGCATTTGTAGCCATAAAGAGGGCAATTAAGGAGGCCCTAGTATTGAAATCCCCTGATTTCAGTAAGCCATTTCAAGTCTTCTCATTTGCATCATACTATACTATTTCCGTAGTAATGCTGCAAAAGAACAATGAGGGATATGAACAACCTATATCATTCTTCAGTAAATCCTCCAAGGGGCAGAATTGAATTATGATATTATAGATAAATAGGCATATGCTTTGGTGAAAGTAGTGAAAGTTTTCAGACCTTACCTGGTAGGGGCAAAATTGATTGCATATGTTCCCAATGTTGCGGTTAAAGATGTGTTTGTACAAGAAGAAGTCACTGGGAGGAGATGTAGATGGATCAATAGAATCCAGGAGTTTAACGTAGAGATCCAAATCACCAAACTAGTGAGAGGATAGGGTTTAGCTAAACTAATGGCTGAATCAAATCTAAAGGCTTCTCAAATTTACAATGTAGGAAAAGAAGAGACTGTGATTGCAAGCATTGAAAAAATAGCTTGGTACACTGACATAATATATTTCTTGAAAAATTAGAAATGCCCTGAACATCTGAATGACAATCAAAATAGAACTTTGAAATTACATGCCTCTAAATATGTTTAGCTAGATGGTGATTTATATTGGAAGAATAGAGATGGGGTACTACTACTATGTTTGGATGAATCCCAGGCAAGAAGAATATTGAAAGAAATGCATGAAGGAGTTTGTGGAGGATACTTTTCTAGCAAAGCTACTGCCCATAAAATTTTAAGAGTTGGTTATTACTGGCTAAGAGTTTTCAATGCTACTTTCACATATGTAAGGAAACTTGTGAAGCATTTTAGAAGTTCTTAGGAAAGATGAAATATCAAGGAGCGCTGCCACTCAAGCCAATGCAAGTTGAGGCTCCTTTTTACCAATGGGGAATCGATTTTATTGGAGAAATATCAGAAAAATTTAGTAGGGGTCATAAGTGGATATTGGTAGCAACTGATTACTTCATGAAATGGATAGAAGTCATCCCAACTAAAAAGCCACTAGCAAGGTTGTAACTAATTTCTTGATGGATAACATTATTACAAGATTTGGGACACCTTCCAGGATAATCACAGATAATGGGATGTGTTTCAGATCAGATGAATTCAGAAAATTTTGTGAATCATATGGTATTGTGATTTCATATGCCTCACCATATCATCTGCAGGCAAATGGACAGGCTGAGTCAAGTAATAAGAGTATCCTGAAAATTATTAAAAGGATTTTGGACAGAAATAAGAAGGCATGGGATTCTAAATTAAGGATGGCAGTATGGGTAGACAAGATCACTGTAAAGAAATTGACTAGTAAATCACCTTTTGAGCTAGTTTATGGAGCATAGGTGTGAGGCCGACTATTTTACCTCCCATATTTTGATCATTGTGCTATCCAGTGGTGACTATGTTTCATTAGGCAGACTTGATGTTGTATCTCACTGATTTGATATATGTGATTTGATTCAGTCATATTGGATGATATGTTGTGGTTCGACGTATGGGACATATATATTAGATGTTATTTTGCTATGAGATTCTAGTTGTTTATGTATGGAGTAATTGACATATGATTTGATAATGCAATTTAAATTGTAGTTATGTATTGATGTTTATTTCAACTGTGTGAAGTTAATTTCAGTTGCTTCGGCTATCACTTTCATGACAGAACTGACACTTGATCGAGATGTGTAGGTTTACGTTCCCTAGCCATGGGAAATCGGAGGTAGGATTCACACCATGTTATTCCCAGTTAAGCCGATCCGTTCCCAAGAGGGATAAGGATCACGTGTGAAATTGCATGATGATTTACTGTGCTTGGTTTAAATTTTAATTAATTTTAAGCCTTAGTACCCCCTCTCTTTCTTATTTTGATTAATATTAAGTGTTGTAAAATTTTAATTGATTTATGTCAATTGGTATTTTTGTTATTTTATTTGGGCCATTTATATGTGGATTTTTGACCCCTTTCATGACCCCTAGGGTCCTAAAAGCTACCCTAGGTGGTCAACCATGAGTCTAGGGTCAACTTGGACCACCTAACCCTAGTTTTGACTCACCTAGGTCACCCTAAACCATGGTTGAGTAAGAGTGACGAATTTGGGAAGAGGGAAGATGGGGATGGGCCTTGCCTTGGGAAGAGCTCATCTCCCATCCCTATGTTTTGGGAATCATTCCCAAGGGAGGACTAGGGAGGTCTCCAAGAGTCCTCCCAAACTCCCAAGTGAGTGGGAGCACCACTCAAGGCCATTGTCTTCATGAGGTGGAGATGGGGGTGGAGGGAGAGGAGGACACTTGTCATCCTCTTACCTTCTCTCTATTCCAAGTGGCTTAGGTGGAGGGAAGAGATGGTGACAAGTGTCACCACCTCATTCCCTCAAGGCCAAGTGGATGGCCTATAATAACTCCTCTTGTAGAGGAGTGGGGGTTCTTGCATTCTATTCTTTTTCCTTGCATTATGAGAGAATGCTTGCAAATTTAGATTTCCTTACTAGTTTGGAGGAGTTAGAGAAGCTTGGGAGAAAATCTGAAAGGTTGGAAAGCTTGGGAAGGCTTAGAGCTCTTCACCAATTCCTCCTCCATTGCCAAAGGTCTTGAAGGTAGGCCTCTAATCTTGTTTTTGCTTTGCTTTATGATGTTCCATGGTTTGAATCTTGATTGTAAGTTGTTTTCTTTGTGATGCTTTCTTTTTGCATTTGATGTTGGGTTGGGTGTCATGGTGAGAGCACCTCCAATGGAGGAAATGCTCAACTTGTATGGGTAGGGGAGAGGAACAATCCTTGGGGGCTCTCCCATAGTTTTGTGTTTATGTGTTTATGCCTTGAGCTCCTATTATCATTTGAGGAGGAGATGTCTATATGGCAAGAGTGCCAAGCATATTGGTGTGAGATTCTTGTGGATTGAGTTGTTTCAGGAATTTTGGCTAGAGGCCATGTGTTGAGATTTTTCTTATCATTGGGAGCCCCTTTAAGTTGAGAGGTCTATTCCCTACCCTCACCAAACTCATTTTTATGAGTTGATGTATTGTGTTAATCCTATGGGGTTGTTTTGATTTCTATGCTAATGTGAATGAATTTTGTTGTGGATTGATACACCTGTGTGAAATCCCCTACCTCCCTAGCTTGGGGGTGACCCACTTGCGGGTCTATGGTAAGGAGGAGAGCTTTCCTTTCTCTGTGGCTGCTTTCTTGCTTGTCTCTTTGCTATGCTTTAGTTGCAGGTAGTTATGTGAAGAGGTGGACCTATTTTGGAAGCTCATTATGATGTTCAAATGGTTCCCCATGTCGAATGGAAGTGGCTAGTTTAGCCTTGGTCCTTGTGGTCTTCTTGTCCTGTAAATTCTTGTTAATACTGCAATAGAATTTGCCATAGGAGTTGGCTGTGATAGCATTATAATGTGAACATTTTGTAATAAGAAAATGCATGGGAAATAAACTTAGATGTCTTCTACCTTTGTTTCTCAGAAAGATAAAATAAAAAGTGATTTATATATGTGATATAAGTAGCAGTTTAAATTTTGATATAAATGAAAGAAAGGAAATGAAACCCCTGTTGGGTTTATGATGTCTCTATCTATTTGGTGGAAATGTGAAGTTGTGAAATAGTTGTGAACAGTATATTTATTTAAAAGTTTTCTGCCATTGTAGTGTCAAAAGAAATTATGCATGTGTCAAATGGGTGCTGTTCAGATCTTGTGTTAGGTGAAAGAAATAGAAGTGCATTTCTGTTTGTCTTAATCTACAAAAGAAAACATAGAGAGGAGCTAATGGTTTATAATTATTTTTGATTGCAAGTTAATTTCTGTTTTGAAACAATGTGGAGAAAAAGAGTGCTATGGGATTATTCAAAAATTTGAAAACATAAATTCATATGTATACATGGTTGATCATTTAAAAAAAAGATATATAGATCTTGCTGTTATATTTTTTGAACCTGTTTATTGTATGAATTTAGAAGAAAGGAAATGGATTTTTCTATGAATTTTTATTTGTATGTTGTCAAACTGAAAATACACACACACACACACACACACACACACACACACACACACACACACATATATAAGTTGTTTACATATATATATATATATATATATATATATATATAATCTATAAATATGCATATGTCCTTTTGAAACAAAGAAAAATTTGCATACAGAGTATTTGCTGGTATACTGTATTGACATTTAGTTACACATATAAAATATACATATAAAAACATATATATATATATATATATATATATATATATATATATATATATATAAATAAAGATATATATGTATATTCATATTATGCAAACAAAAAAAAATACCTTCTGGAAATATATATATATATATGTGTGTGTGTGTGTGTGTGTGTGTGTGTGTGTGTGTGTGTGTGTGTGTGTGTTTTACATTATATACATGTAAAAAAATTTTAATTAAAAAGTAGAGTTTTATTTATGCTGGACAAATTATAGCAGAGAAGATAGTTTTTGAGCATACTGTTTTGAGTTTAAATTAAAGAAAATAAAAAAATATATTAAAAAAAAATTAAAGCAAAAAAAAAATAGGGGAAGAGAGGCATGGGGGACGGTGGCCTTGACAGCCGCCGCCCACCATGCCTCCCGCGGACAGTAGCAAGGGGTGTGGGGAGGGGGCCGAGCCCCCACCCCACACCCCTCACCCTCCATCAAACCCCGTGCCAGTCCCCTCACCGCGCAGTCTAGACCTCCGCTCTAAACACTTTGCCCCTGCTGGTGTCCACGACACCACTGCCCTCTGACCGCCAGTATCTCCTCTGCCGGTGCCGCGTCCACACCACCTCTCAAACACCCCACGGCCAGCCTGCGCTCCTCCTCACAGCGGCCACCACACCCCACTCTGGCCGCGCCTCTCCTGAACACCGTCCCCCTCCAATGGCTACCACCAGAGTAAAACCTAAAATCTGCATACACAAAAAAAAGGAAACAAAAAAAAAAAGAGACAAACAAGAGAAGTGAGATAATGATTAGGGTTAGGAGAAAGAATAGAAGAAAAAGAGAGAGTTTAGGGCAACTAAGAGAGAGGGAGATTAATAAAATGTTTTTTAAGACACTTCTAGTTTAGAATATAAAAAGGTAATTTCTTTAATGTGAGGATTTTAAATTTAAATTTGTTTTTTAATCTCCTCTCTTTTTATTTATTTATTATGTTTTATTTTTTTTGATTATTTATCTCATGTGGGTTTTAAATGTTATTTTCTTGAAAAGCTCAATTCTTTTATTGTTTCGTTACAGTCTCTTGGAATATATATAAGGAGAGACTTAATATTTTATATTAAATCAAATGAGTTATATATATATAGTATTAAAATAGGCAAATCGTATCTTCCTTATATTTTATATATATTAGGACAAATAAGGATATATATAGATTTATTTATATAAATGTGTATATTTTTATATATATTTACATATATAAATAAATGTATATGCATATATATATATATGTAATATCGTTGTTAACAAATGCGTAATTTCATTCAAATGGTAAATATACTTGATTGGTATAATTATTTGTATAATATAAATATTCATCTCCCGATACTGATCACTAGATACAAAGAAAAGAAAAGCCTTTTTGGAACGATTAGCAGGGGTTATAAATCCCTGCCAATATTATGTAACCACAATTAAATTAATAGGGGAGGCTACATATTGTCTTTCCCATTTTTGAAAACGTAGAATAAAATTGTGATTCGGAGATGATCCTTTTACCACAAATTATAATACAAAGCGAGAGTAATTATCATAACGAAATCTTCTACCCGTTGATAGTTAAATTATGTCATCTTAATCGACCACTTGTCGGTTCAAGTTTTAATTAGGGTTCAGGTTTATCTAGTCTAACCCTATAAGCGACATCTTACTCGTCGCATACTCCCTTGTCGGTCTTCACCTTCCTCAATTGAGTGGTCATGTTTATGCCCCTAGCGTATTGCCACCGAGCACGCAACCGCGTACGAGGTGGTTCTTAGGGTAGGGAGAAAAGTTTTTTCGTAGTTCATGTCATGACCACATGGCAAATGTGGGCATGACACGGGCATTTGTGTGTCGTGTCTACATGGGAGATGCGGGCATGACAATAGGCTAGAATGCCCATGCAAAACCTGCTACCTATATACAAATTTATACTTCAAGAAGATCTGGATGTCCCTGAACTAATGGAGAAAGGATGGAATAGTTGGTAGAATTGAATGAGATTAGAAGATTGGCCCAAGAATAGAATACTAAGATGCAATCACAAATGAAGTATTTATTTGACAAAAGGGCAAGGAACAAAAAATTCAATGAGAATGATATGGTCCTACTGTGGAATGTAAGGTGCCAAGATAAAGGGAAACATGGAAAGTTTGAAGCTCTTTAGATTGGGCCTTTTGTTGTTACTGGCAAAGGAGGAGAAGATTCATATTATCTACAAAATATGTTAAGAGAAGATCAAGAATTGCCAGTGCATGGACAATTCTTGAAACACTTCTTTTCTTAAAACTTCCATGCACAGTAGTCTAGGAAAAGGCTGAGAATTGCCAGTGCATGGACAATTCTCAAAGTTGCCTTTTTTTTACAATATGTTTTCCATGCACAGTAGTATAGGATCTCATTCCACTTCCATTACTCATCCATATCAACTCCCACTTCAAATATATTTCAAGTTCCATACCATATAGTCTGCTTCCCAGAGATCTTTCTAGATTCTTGCAATGATCTCATGCTCATTCATTCCCAATCAGAGCCATTATTAGAACTAGAAAAAAGATTCACATTTTCCATTAACCACCACTCACTTGTCCTCCACATTTGCCATACATTGATCTTATGATTAATACAGATTGATAAAATTTGTGTGACAAGATCCATATTGTAGCCCATGATGACTAATGATTCCATAAATGTGACCTTTGAGATTAGCGTTTCCTTGCTCACAGTTGTACAAAATGAGCAATTGATCCCTATCGGCAAGATCATATGCATTTCTTTCTAACCAGATAAGCCATAATCTTCTAATGGACATTTTCATTTACATCGGGAAGACCTAAATAGAGTTACACCGATCAAAGAACCTAGAAGTAACTATTGTGCAATAATCAGGAAGACTACATATTGTGTCGCCGATGAAAAGCTTATCGACAAGAAAGATAAAGTCAGAATGAAAATTTTAAATTGTGCTGATCTTAGAAGTCATACTGATGAACATAAGTTAGGCAAGAGGTGTATGTATTTTCACCAATGAGTTGATGCATTAGATGTATCAGCATGACATATACCATTGGAATGGATTTTTTATATCTTTCTGACTGTGCAAGTCACCCCAATGAGAAGGTATTACAAAGTTCGGCAAGAGTCCCACCGATATTCCCCATGGACGAAAGATATAAGAAAACACTATCGGTGAGACTTAACATATCGGAAGAACATTCTATTCTCTTAGCGATAGTGATTGTTAACCCGATGGCTATGAGATAACTCCTGCTTGTCGGGAAAACACTCGCCCATGTCCAAAAGAAAATTTGACAGTCAGGACCACCTTCATGTCAGGGTGAAGTCTATAATGTCTTCTGGAAATGTTGAGAATAGAAAAAAGCAAGAAATGGGGATCTGAGCAGAATCGATGAGAGTCTCCCCAATAAGATCAGAACTAAAAGAACACCTCCTATCAAAGAGACATTAAGATAGTCCTAGCGATTGATCGACAATGTATAAACAAAATATGGTGCCAAAATGAACATATAGATCGGCATGAGATCAAAATAGTCTTCCCGACACAATTCATTATATTGATTTGACATTTTTGGAGCCCGAGAAGCTTGCTGCATTCAATTCCAATGGTCAACATTAATGGCCACTTGAGAATAACCTCATACAAACTACTCTAATTCATAATGAATTGAAATCAAAAGAAATCTCTGAGGGTTGCAATGGAAGAGTGGGGAATTCACCAAGAGATCGAGAAATTCATGATACCGAGCACATACAAGTAAGCATTGTAAACCTTCCTGTTACTAATAGATTATAAGGTTAAACCCATTGTCTAGCATAGAGATAAAATTGAGGGTTCTTCTAAAACAAAAAGAAAGCAGCAACTAAAACTAGCCAAACCAAAAGCAAAAAGCAAAAGGTTGAAACAAGGAAGGGAGAGAAAACATAGGAATGAAAGCTCAATCAAGACCTCATAGACCAATTACCTGGTTCAGGCCCTAAGGCTAGAAGAACTACACAATTAATGGCAAACGTGGAAAAATTGGAAGAAATATAAACATGTAGGAAACATATGGACCCCTATCAGGGTATACGAACTGTTTATGTTTCACTACTATAGATGGAATAGGTTGGAACCCGTCTGTAACCTGTGGAATCTTACCTTGGGCAAGCTAGTTGTCATAGATGTCTTTGTAAATATAGATCTCATAAAACTCTTGGCCTATCATTACAACCCTAACCTAAAAGCTATCTGCAACCTGCAAAGGGAACCATTTGTTCATGTGTCTAAGAATGCAATATGCGAAGTTTTTGGCCTGGATGACACGTGCAATACTCCCATCATATATGAAGATTTGGAAAAAGAATATTTGAGAATGGATACTACCTATAAGGGATGGAGATTGCCATTGCATAGAGCCAGAGAGGAGGGAAATCTAGTACCACTCGAGGAAGGTGATGGGCCTCATTTTCATATTAATCTGTTTGAACCTTATATGAAATATATGTATTATTCAGTGGGACAAGTATTGGGAGCAGATGTCCTTGAATTCATGTCCATAGCACCCATGGTCATCTCTATAGACACACAATGCCATCATGCCAGAACTTTTGATTATTCTTCACACCTCTTTAGGGGAATTGATTCAGGACTAAAGGCCATAAAAAATGGCTCTCCAACCATGAGTTTTAAGCATTATTCTTCTTTTATGCATATGGTGTTATATTATGGTCAAGAATTAAGAATGTGGCCTGAATAATTGAGAATTACACATTTTGATAAGGGGGGTTAGCCGCTACCCATGCAATTATGGACTTCCATATGGGATAGTAGGTTTGTGAATTCCAGTTATAAACATTTCAAAGAATTCTTTGTTAAAACACTGTACAGATGTTATGGATATCCGTGTAGTTATTCTTTCTTAGATGAAATCAAAAGGTTTTTAAGGCCCAAGGATTTCAGAGGACCAGCGACTGTGAACCACAACTGGGGTGATTGGTATTGTTTCCTCGATTTGACCATGATCAAAGTGTATGGTTTTGAGGATACACCATTTTTGTTACCTAAAACTGTACCAGATAGAATTGCATACTTGGAGATTATCAGGTAGATGGTGTCTCAACCTTGATAATTCCTTGCATTATTTTGATTGTATTTATTTATTCATTGCCTATGATGTAAATTAATTGTAAATTCCATATTGTCATTTTGTGGGATGTGGCACAGTGATGTGTCATCCTACATGGAAGATGACAACTTGTAATTTTGTCCTCACATGAGGAGATAGGCATCCCACTTTGTGGTAGGAATATTTTTCCATGTGTCGGCATCTTGGATGTTGTGTAAGGGAATATTGACTGTAACGGTCATGACAGATTCCTATGACGAAGTTATGACATGTAAGAGTTAGAAATAGGAGATTCTATGACAGGTGAAGACATGTGTCAAAGAGCATCTTTGAAAAAGGCATCTTTGGGCACCCTAAGATAGACTATGACATGTTGTAAGAGAATATTCTATTTATAGCTTGTGTATGATAGATTCTCTTACAACTGTAAGTTGTAACTACTACAACAGATTCGATGATGGTCGTAAGAGTCGTAAGAGCATTTGTCATAGCCCATTTTGGAAATAGGTGACCTCTTTGGGATGGGGGCTGAGGACAAGTGTCAGAAACATCTTACAATGTTGACCAAGTGTCCATAAGTGTGGGTTTTGGGCCATGAGGCCATGTTGGACGCCCATTCCAAGATAGAGGCAATTTTTCCTTGTATTTGCTATAAAAATAGGTGCTTGGAGGAGAAGATGTACTACAGGTTTTACAGGTATTGTTATGCTGCCAGATCATCTCCAAATACGAGTTTTGAAGACTCTTGCAAGAGCATTTCTCTAATTTGCATTGTAACCTCTTTGTTTACGTAATACAGTTGAACAGTGTTTTGGAGTGTAGGGTTTTTCACCTGTAAGGGTTTTCCCCATGTATATCTTGTGTCTCTCATCTTCTGTCTTTCTTTCTAGTTTCTATGTTTTCTGCAATATCTCATGTTAATGGTTTAATGTTGCTGTAATAGTTAGGATAAATTTGAATTTGTACTCTCCTCCCATAACTAGATTAGTGTAGGAAGTGATTTCCGCACACCTAGCTTCCTTTCAGTTGGTATCAGAGCCTAGCCAGTTTTTGGTTCTAGCTATTGGGTAGGGGTTTTTTGAGCTAATCTTAGTTTGAGTGGGAGTCTTGTGTAGAGTATTATATATCTTATTGTAGCAAGGAGATGGCAACCACATCTAGAAGATTAGAGGTTGAGAAATTCAATGGCACTAATTTTGAGTTGTGGAAACTCAAGATGGAGGACTTACTTGTTGATAGTGATCTAAGGGAAACTATTGATGGCACTAAACCTGTGGCAATGCCACAACCTGATTGGGACCTCAAAGATCGAAAGGCTAAGGGTCTCATTAGACTCTGTTTAGCTGACTCTGTTCTGTTGAATATCCATGAGGAGAAGACCGTAAAAACTCTTTGGAAGAAGCTGGGAGATGTTTATCAGGCCAAGTTCTTGGTGAACAAGCTCTTTCTAAAAAAGAAGTTGTTTGCTCTAAAGATGGAAGACGAAGGATCTGTTGCAGACCATATGAATTCTTTCAACATGATCATTGCATAGTTGACATCCATGGGTGTGAAGATGGAGGAGGAGGATCGGTGTATGACCCTACTTTGTTCTTTGCCAGATTCGTGGGAGCATCTTGTGATGGCTATTGGAAGCACCACATCCACAATCACAATGGAAGAAGTGGTATTTTTGTTGTTATCTGAAGAGATGCAGAGAAAGTCTTCTAAGGCAACCAAAGAGGCTCTTGCAGTTCGTGGAAGACCCAAAGAGAAAGGGAAGAAGAAGGACAAGAAAAGTGATAAGGGAAGTGTTGATGATGATTGTTAGTCATAACAACATGCATAAAAATTTGCACAACAAACCTTTATTATCTTGAAAAGTATGATCAATTTGAAACAAATTGATGACTCCAAGGCTCTGTTGATTAGGTCATGATCTTCTGACGTTACTCAGAGGTTGATGTGACATGTTGTTTTCCATTTCAAGGGATCTTACGTTGTCTAGGTAATTGATTTTGTCTCTGTTTCCTATAAATTCACTTTACAAACAAGGTTATTTCTACTCTGCTCCACAGATTACAGTAATATTTATAAGTTTGATCAATTCTTCTAAGCATTTATTGTCCTGAACTTGTATAAACTTCTACATAGTGTATTTAATCAAGCAATGTGCCTACAAGTAGATATTCACATGTATATCATTGATGTACATCCGTATTTGCATGATATTTATCATTTTGACATGCTTTCACTCAAAATATGCTCTATATTTTCAATTATTTATGAGATATAGGCATATTCCATGTTCATTTGCTTTAGATTGTATGCTATTTGCAATTGTGAAGGTGATTTGCAATGAAATTTAAGAAAATTAAAAGAAATACTTCTAAATTTGGTGAACCTTTAGCTATTGAGTCACATGCATTCTAGATACAGTCATGAAGAGAAGAAATCAAACCATAACTTCACCAGGATGTTCCACAGCTAGGCATGGTTGATGCTAACTTCAAGGGAACAAGGAATGAAAACAATAAATGCAGACCGACAAGCACTCCAAGGGACGTAGCTAATCAATTCATATATCCAGATCTCATTCCTTGACTACTAAAGATTTACAATAATTTGTAAGCAAAATAGCTTCTCTTTCATTAATTATTCAAAAAAACATGTACATTCACAATAGCCTTGAAATTAGTCCTGAATGCTTTAGTAATCAAATTTAATTAAGTTTCCAATGCATTAAAGAGTGCACTCCTTCCCCTTTTATAGAATAAGTAGAGGAGGCGGTTACATATGATCAATGGCCAAGATTTATCTATTTAGATCAATGGTCAACATTTCTCATTGACTTAGTCAACATCTCCATATACATGGCACAAGTTGCCAGCTGGCAACTATCTAGCAAGACTCATTTGCTTGCAAGTGGATCATGCATATGATTATATTATCCTGCATCTTTACTTACTCTTCATCTCCTTCTTCTTCTTCACTTTCCTCTTCTTCATCATTTTCTGCATCATCATCATCTTCATTATCGCTATCACTTTGATGCATATCATCCCCTATATGTACCTTCATAGTTTCCCTGATGGATTCATATGACTATACTACTCTATCAATTTCACCTCCATCTTGGACCTTGGCGTTTATTACTGCATGCCCGTGGGAATGAAATTTTGCTTGTAGAGCATCCATCTTACTTTTCCTGCTATTAAAGGTTTCATTATATATCTCCATCTTGACCTTCATCCTCATGGCCTTATTTATCACCTCTTCTGTCAAATGGTGTAGGGGATCTTCTGTAGCTTGCTTAAAATTGTCATGGAAAGCTTGAACAACAAAATCAACATCTTGATTTTCTATTTTCCCTTCTACCTTCCCTTCTAGGGCTTCCAGGGTTTCTACCTCTTGTGCCATCAGATTATGCAATTTGACATTGATATCATCAAGTTTGCATTGCCTCTCTTCAAAATATCACATTCAAATCCGGTGTCCTCATACCAGATACCAAGCAGTTGAGAGGTGTTATTATCCAGTATATTGTTTCTTATAAGTATTTGGGAATCAATTGTTTTCATCTCCCCCAAAGTATCTAGGTGCTTCTCTAGTTTAAAGGATCTTTTGCCTACTTCATTTTGTAGCTTATCCACCTTTCTTTTCAACATGCTTAGAGAATTCCACATATCTAGGGAGGTCTTCACCACTTCCTCAGCTTCAAAAATAGAAGACATGAACCATTTGTCCATCAATTGTGCTTTATGCTTCATCAAATCTAATCTAGTAACCTCCTCCTGGGATATAATGGTTAGTGGGGTAGCTAGATCAACCAGTGCATGATCAGGGTTAATTAACCCTTTTATAAAAGAATGTAATTGAGCAATGTGCTCCTTATGTTTCTTATTCTTCTCCTTTTCCTTTTTCACCCTTTGGGTTAAAGAATCAATAATATCTTTTCCTTCCTGACCCTCCTGGTCTTCATTTGCAAAACCTAGATCAACATCAGTGATCTAAAATTCCTTAACGCCTATTTTGTGTTTCTCTTTGTCAACCGTAGGTAAGGCCACCTGTGCTATTCTCCTACCTGTAGTATGGTCTCTTCTGATTGCCGATGTCAACCTTTCCTTTCTCCTTGGTTTAATCATGCTTCCAGCAAATAGTGTGGACATGTCAAAATCATGTACCTTCTCTACCTGTTGCAAATTTACCTCTTGTCACAACCAATAAGGAACATCAGCCTTGGGCTCCTGATGATCATCCTCTTTATTTTGGGTATCTTGGGACTTTGTATATGGCTCCACCCTCTTTGCTGAATGTTCTTCTCTGATTTCTTCCTCATGTACTTTCTCATGAGGGGGATCCTTTTGAGGTACCTCCTGCTGAGGGATCTCTTTCTGAGATGGAGGATTTTGTAAAGTATGCATACCTTGATCTCGCACTTCCTCCTGTAGATTTTCCTTAGGAGCTTCTTGAGCTTTCTCCTTTTTCTCATCTTGTGGTTTGTTGGTCTCTTGAGTAGACTGTGTATTTTGACCTTGGGGATCATCCTGATCAACCTTGGTCGCATTTTCTATTTCTTTTTGTTGGCTTTCACCTTGTGGAAAACTTTGCTCTTTATCCTTAGGTGCATCAGCCTCTTCCAAGTTTACTTCTTTATCAGTTGATTTCTCCCTTGATGATGGAATATTACCTTGATCACCTCCTTCAATATGTGGTGATGGACCACTTTGATCCTGACCAACATTCTTGTCAAGCATCTCCTAATCACCCCCACTCTGAAGCTATGCTTCCGATTATTCTTGTCCTGTGGGTGCATTATCTTGATCCTTGCCTTGATCAAGTGTCATGTCACCCGTCTCTGTATGTTTTATATCTTTAGCCTTTTTAGGCTCTAGAGGTGGATCACTATCCGTATTTGGGTTGATATCACCCCTGTAGGTTAGGTCTATCGCTACAGGACTAGTGACATGCTCGACCAAATTAGCCAGCCCTATCTATTGGACTACCTCTTCAGGGTTATCCTGCTCTATTTCATCCTTTTCATCCCTTGCTTGGCTAGTCACCTTTTGAGCCATTGGGGTCCCATGAGGGGTCATCTTCATATTGGCAACCAATGTCTCCATGTGTTGAGCAGCCACATCTTGAACTACCTCATCATCTGACAATTATACAGTGTCATCAAGAGGAAAAGGGGACTCTTTACTAGCCATATGTACTTCCTTTTCTTTCTACTCCTCCATCTTCTCAGTCTTAAACTAAATTATTTCAGGGATGGGGACCTTTTGCTGGAGTTCTCTCTTGAAAGTCAGACCACCCATACCTCTTAACATGATGGGTTTAGTGCTAACATTTCCTCTCATGGTTGTCCTTTGTTTCTTTGGTGGTGGTGTTTGCAACACCTCCTTTCTTTTCTTCCTTATTATTAATAAGTCATCATCTTTAGGTCCCATATCCATCTATTCTTCCTCCAAGGGATTTTCTTGTAGAGGCTCATTCTCCACTTGTTTCTCCATATCTTTAGGGACAAGCTTTATTATCCTCTTGGTCTTTTGTTTATCAAGGGGTGGCTGTGATGAAGATGCATGTGCAGATGTTGATGCCCCATCACCTTTTGATGGAAGCCTTTTGATAACTACCCCCTACGGCTCAGGATTAGCCTTCTTTCCCTTGTGTGGTGGTTGTTTCTCTTCATCAAGTAGTCTCTCTCCATTAGATTTCCTCTTCTCAATGAGGAAATTATCATATTCTTCATCTGAGAGCTCATCTTTTCTTTTTATTGTCAACAGTAAGGGCCATACCCTTATTCTTCAATTTACTAACCTCAGCAGTTACCCAACTCTTCGTCAGTTGGAGGACCCCTTTCATTATTTGATCTAATGAGATCTCTTCTAGTAGTGTTAAATCAGGGGCAGAGATGGTGTCATTATACACCTTTTTGTCCTCATATTCATTGGACATTATCTTTCCATCATCCTTATGTAATTGTGCAGGAACTGAGATGCAATCAAAAGTCCAGATCTGATTGAGGGTGAGCCTTTGATAATTTCTTCTCCTAACCTCTGCTTCATCATCACAATTGGTCCAATAATCCTCAAGATGTTTTTGGTGTATTGGTTTCCCCAATAACTTATTCATTCTGTCGTATGGGTCATATGACCTTGCTATAGAAAATGGTTGCAGGTGCATGAGCTTTAACCCTCCAATAGCATGCTTGATGCTCTATCTGTCAAGGCATATATATTAGCCTATGTATACTGGGAACAATACAGGAGGAATCTTCTTCTGCTCTATGTGAGCTTCAACTGAAGTAGACACTTGTCTAACAAACTCCATTAGGATGACCCAATCTGTGGGGTATCTTGGCAACATGAAAGGCTGCCCCTCAAATCCTTCTATTCTTATGTATGAAAAGGTGGAGAATTGGATAAACCAAGTTCCATACTTATATATAATGGCTTGAGCCTCCATGCTCAATCTCTTAGTCTTGTCCTCTTCCATGGTTCTGACTAAATGCATTGAAAAGGAGTCATTTACCAGTTTGTAATCTTGGAGACATGCTCTCCTCTGCAATTGGGGATAATGGTCCCAAATGTGTACATCACCAGTGTTGTTTCCCACCTTGCCCACTATTTGCAAAGCATTAAATGTCCCATGAAAAGCACATGCATAAACTACATAGGAGGTCATATGGAATATACAAGCCTTCCCTCCTAGCTTTCTCATGCCCTCATCCAAGCTGTCGCTGATGATCTTAGCCCACAGAGGCTTATTATCTGAGTATAGCACCATCTGGATGATCCCATACATCTAGTTTTCAAAGTTGCCAGCATGTTGCTTGTCGGTCATCCTACTTAATAAGGCAATCATGTACTGATACTCCTCATCAAAATCAAATTTGTATAAGTAAACAGGTAGCTTGGCAGAAGCTGTGTATGTACTATTATTGGCCCTCCATTGGTACATGACTTTCCTAGCCTCTTTCTTGTTATTATTGTACTCCTTTTCTAACTTACTTAGATTCACACTGACCACATTATTCCCCATAGGCAAACCGAATGTGGTAGCAATGCCCTTGATTGAGAAGTCGGCATATACTCTGCCATGTTTTTCCACTCTCCTACTCTCAGGGTTATAATTTGTGGCACACTCCACCACTAGCTCAGTGGCCTCCATTGCATATGGGAATCCTGTTGCATGCCACATACCAGTTGTGAATATTCTATCCAGTATAGGGTTATCTGTATCGTTATCTAATCTTCTTGTCCAAGCATCCAACTTAGTTTCGATGGTAGTGCACATGCCTTGGAAGCTAAGCTTCTTGCTGAAAAGACTATGTTATGGCATTTGAGATATGACCACATTGGTGAGAAGGGTCTGTGTACCCTGAAAAATAAAAACCTCGTTGAGGGGTTAAATGATTGTAAACTCGAGTTCAACTTTTGTGAACATTGCATTTATGGAAAGCAAAACCATGTTCAGTTTTACTCTAGTTCTCACAAGTCTTTTGGTGTATTGGATCTAATTCATTTTGATGATTTTGGTCCTATGAATGTTCCTTTGATTTTAAAATCTGTATATTTTGTATCTTTCATAGATGATTATAGTAGAAGGACATGGGTTTATTTTATCAGAAGCAAGACTGAAGTCTTTAGTCAGTTTAAGGAGTTTAAAGCCTTTGCTGAAAATTAGACTTGTAAAAAGATTAAGTGTTTGAGAACTGACAATGGTGGTGAGTTTTGTTTGGCAGAGTTCAATAAGTTCTACAAAGAGCAAGGGATTGAAAGGCATAAGACAACTCCATATACCCCGCAGCAAAATGGAGTTGTAGAGAGGATGAACATGACACTGATGGAGAAGGCTAGGAGTATGCTTAGTGGAGCAAGCCTTAAACAAAAGTGTTGGGCAGAAGCTGTTGCCACTACTTTCTATCTGGTAAACAGATCTCCTACATCAACTCTTGTTAGAAAAACACCTATGGAGGTGTGGTCTGGTAAGAAGCCTTCAGTAAGGCATCTTCATGTTTTTGGTTGTGAGGCATATGCACATGTGCCTAGGGAGAAATGGTCTAAGTTGGAGAACAAGCCTGTTAAATGTATTTTCATTGGCTATGGTGTTAGTGTGAAAGGATACAAGCTTTGGGATCCTGTGACTAAGAAAGTGTTGTATAGAAGAAGTGTTATCTTTAGAGAGCTAACACCTTCTTTTGTTGTTCTAAAGCCAGAACAGTCAGAAAAGAAAGAAGATGCAGTTCAATTTCCTTCTACCCTTGAGAAGACTAAACTGACAGACCCTGTGAGACCTAATGATGAGGAGAGCTCTCATAGCTCTGGAAGTGATGAAGAAGAAACAAAACCTCAACCTCAGCCATTGAGGAGGTCTACACGAACAAGAAAGCAACCTAATAGGTTTGGTTATTCATTTCTTGATTCTAGTTGTGCTTTTGCTTTACTTTCTAACATTGATGAGCCTAGAATTATGAAAGAGGCTATGGGCATGAAAGATATAAGTTCCTAGAAGGAGGCCATGGAGGATGAGATGGCTTCTTTGGAAAAGAACAAAACATGGGACTTGGTGTCTTTCCCTGATGGATGGAAACTTGTTGGTTGCAAATGGGTGTTCAAGAAGAAATTCGGTGCAGATGGCAGTGTTGAAAAGTACAAGGCTAGATTGGTTGTGAAGGGGTACTCACAAGTGGAGGGAATTGATTATGGTGAAATTTTCTCTCCCATTGCAAAGCTGACATCCATTAGATTTATGTTATCTCTTGCAACTACTTATGATTTAGAGATAGAACAGATGGATGTGAAGACAACTTTCCTTCATGGTGATTTGGAGGAAGAAATCTGCATGTCATAGCCAGAGCATTACATAGAGAAAGGTAAAGAAAATTTGGTTTGCAAGCTTAAGAATTCTTTGTATGGTTTGAAGCAGTCACCTAGAATGTAGTACTTGAAGGCCGATGCCTTTGTGTTGTCAATTATTTATCTGAGATCAAAATCAGATCACTATGTATATTATAAGTTTGATGGTGATCATATTCTCATTATTGCATTATATGTTGATGATATGTTGCTGATTGGGAAGGATAAGAATATGATTTCTAATTTTAAGTCTCAGTTGGCATCACAGTTTCAAATGAAAGATTTAGGGGTAGCTAGGTACATTCTAGGAATGGAAATCAGAAGAGATAGAGCTTACAAAAAACTTTGGTTAAGTCAGAGTAAGTATGTGAAGACTGTGTTGGGTAGGTTTAGCATGGTAGATTGTAGACCAGTGAGTGTTCATGTTTCATTGGGAACAAAGTTATCTATTAGTGATTGTCCAAAATCTCCTAGTGAGGTTGAGGACATGAGCAGAGTACCTTATGCTAGTGTTGTTGGTAGTTTGATGTATGCTATGGTCTGCACAAGACCAGACATTGCCCAAGCAGTGGGAGTCCTTAGTTGGTTTATGGCTAATCCTGGACAGGTACATTGGGATGCAGTTAAGCGAGTGTTCACATATTTGAGGGGTACTTCTGAGTATTCCATTTTCTATCATGGAAATGCTACAGGACCTCTGCATTCAGTTTGTATTTGTTGATTTGTGGATTCTGATTGGGCAGGTGACATTGACAATAGGAGATCCACCAGTGCATATGTGTTCACAATGTTTAGTGGTGCAATTAGTTGGATGAGTAAGTGACAACTTGTGGTTCCTTTGTCCACTACAAAAGCTAAGTATATGGCTGCAACTCATGCTTGTAAGGAATCCATTTGGCTTAAGAGATTGTGTTCAGATATTGGTGTTGATGCAGGTCAAATTATGATTAGTTGTGACAGTCAGAGTGCAATTTGCCTTGCGAAGAATCTAACTTTCCATGCCAGAACAAAGCATATTGATGTACAGTTTCACTTCATGTGAGACATGGTAGAGGATGGAAAGGTAAATTTGGAGAAGGTAGATACTTTGAAGAATATTGTTGATGCATTGACGAAGCCAGTGGACACAGAGAAGTTCAAATGGTGTTCAGAGTCTATGGGCCTCTCGGCCTATAGCAGTTAAATCCTGTTATTTTATTGGCTCTTACAAGGTGTTTGACAAGTGGGAGAATGTTGGGAATTAAGGTGTCTCAACCTTGATAATTCCTTAAATTATTTTGATTGTATTTATTTATTCATTGCCTATGATGTAAATTAATTGTAAATTCTATATTGTCATTTTGTGGGATGTGGCACGGTGATGTGTCATCCTACATGGAAGATGACAACTTGTAATTTTTTCCTCGCATAAGGAGATAGGCATCCCACTTTGTGGTAGGAATATTTTTCCATGTGTCGGCATCTTGGATGTTGTGTAAGGGAATATTGACCGTAACGGTCATGACAGATTCCTATGATGAAGTTATGACATGTAAGATTCAGAAATAGGAGATTATATGAGAGGTGAAGATATGTGTCGAAGAGCATCTTTGAAAAAGGCATCTTTGGGTGCCCCAAGGTGGACTATGACATGTAAGAGAATATGCTATTTATAGCCTGTGTATGACAGATTCTCTTACAACTGTAAGTTGTAACTGCTATGACAGATTCTATGACGGTCATAAGAGTTGTAAGAGCATCTGTCATAGTTCATTTTGAAAATAGGCAACCTCTTTGGGATGGGGACTGAGGACAAGTGTCAGAAGCATCTTACAATGTTGACCAAGTGTCCATAGGCATGGGTTTTGGGCCATGAGGCCAAGTTGGACGCCCATTCCAAGATAGAGGCAATTTTGCCTTGTATTTGCTATAAAAATAGATGCTTGGAGGAGAAGATGTACTATAGGTTTTATAGGTATTGTTATGCTACTAGATCATCTCCAGATACGAGTGTTGAAGACTCTTACAAGAGCATTGGCTCTAATTTGTATTGTAACCTCTTTGTTTATATAATACAGTTGAGCAGTCTTTTGGAGCGTGGGGTTTTTCACCTGTAAGGGTTTTCCCCACGTATATCTTATGTCTCTCATCTTATGTCTTTCTTTCTAGTTTTTGTGTTTGCTATAATATCTCATGTTAATGGTTTAATGTTGCTGTAATAGTTAGGATAAATTTGAATTTGTACTCTCCTTCCCTCATTAGATTAGTGTAGGAAGTGATTTCTGCACACCTAGCTTCCTTTCAGATGGACTATTCAAATGTTATGAATTTGAGTGCCTATGATAAGCAATCTTTCATTCCAAGAACATTATGCTTTGGAGATTTTACTATGTTGTCAAGAGAAGGCTATGATCTTATTCATGACAAATTATTACATTTTAATTTGAGAAAAGCAATACCAAGAAAAGGGTTTGAACTTGAAGGATTTATTGACTTTGCAAGAAGGAAACAAAATCTGAGTGGATATATTCATGTTCCATTTCCACATGATGATGTTACTAGGAATTTGGAAGAGGTAGAGGCTGAATTTGCCATTGATGAGTATAATCAGGAGGTTGGAAAGAGGAGGAAAGAGATGCAAGAGATAGAGGTATTATCCTCTGACAGTGAAGAATCCCCTGATAAAAGACCTCAAGACCAGCCTGATATAATTCCCAAACTCAGAATTAAAGAATATAAGCCTTCAAATAGAGAATTAGAGATTAAGGAGACACCTGATATAGATGCCAGGTAGTTGGCTTACAATTCTTTTATCTCAGACGATCAGTTCATTCAGTCCCTAGGATTTAAATCTTTCCTGTATAAGCATAAAGGCAAAGCAATTAGAGAATCAGTTCCAGACATCACACCGAATAATGAAAAATAGTTATTGGAAACTTTGAAAATAGATGTTGAAAAGGAGATAAAAGACATGACTCCAGAAAAAGGGAGGAAACTCTTAGAAGAAACTAGTGTGATGATTTTTCTAATTTTGGATTTGAAATCTTCTTTGGTTTTTGATAGCTTTCTGCATAATGATAGTGCCAAACATAAACTCAGTTTAGAAGGTGTGACAGAGGTGTACACTAGATCACTATATAATCCTAATGAAGAATCTCTTATGATATGGGCCCTGTACCCTCCACACTAGAAGCTTTCCATTATTGACATAGAGAAGGCATTTGGCCATGTGATGACATGGAAGGTGGGCAAGACCGATCTTATGGTTACTGCAAAAATTGGTATTAATGTGGCCAAATTAAATAAAGCATAGATTCAAATTTTGATCCAAGAAAGAGACATGTATAAATTGAATGTGAGAGAATGTAAAAGGAAAAAGATTTTCTGAAAGATTTAGTTCCTACCAAACTCTTAACCCAAGGGGAGAGTTCCCAAACAATGGACAAAGGTGAAACATCATAGGTCAATACTCAGATAACCCAGGCCAGAGTTAATGCACTTTCCACAGTATTCAAAAGGAGACATACTAACATGATGACATGGATGAATAAATTCTAGAGTACTCATTTCAAAAATCAAACTGCTCTCCAAGAACACAAAAAGTTGGCTGACAGACTCCAAGATAAACTACTAGAAATACAAAATAAAGACCCTCCTGATACAACAGTCGTTAGCAATGCTAAGGAATTGATCAAGGCACATACAGGTTTTCATGAAGATCTACAAGTAGAATCTAAGGAATTCATTAATGCTTCTAGAGAAGGAGTGCCTACGTTATGCAATGATGATAAAAAAATTTAAAAGTCAGCAGAATTAGACAAAGGAATGCCAACTAATTCTACATGAAGCTCTGGAAGAAGTGAAGCATGAAGATCTAGCATTGAAGGAGGCTTGTGCATGCATGGAGAAAATGGTTACTATGGAGTTTGTTGCAAAGTGTTCTGAGGAGTGTGTAGATACTCAATTAAGCCAAAAGTACTTGGATCATGTTCCTAAAGTCCATTTATGGCTTATTAGAGTCTAATGATGATTTGTTTGTTATTACTGAAATTCCAAAAGACACTTGTGAAGGGGTACATCCTCTTCAAAATATAGCTATATAAGCCAGGAGAGTAGGAATGAAATAGGATCATTACCATCTCATTTTAGGTAGGGAATTAGTAAGAAGATAGATTGCACCTATTCCACCCATCCATTGTCATATCTAAGAAACTTATGCAAATACTATATATTATCTGAAGAAATATAATGGAGCAGATTGATATTTCATGGTGATCTATTCTCAATGTTTAACTATTGTGTTAATTTATTATGCACATATGTTATTTGACTGTATCCAAAGTGGTTGTTTATGTTATTCAAATTTAGTGTGAAGATACATTTGATTTGTCAATACACATTTGATGTAATTGTGTGGTGCTGCTGATTGGTTTCTGTGTGCAGAAGGATTAAATTACCTTTTAGGAAATTTAATTTGATTAGTTCCTGTGTGGATTAAAATCCATTTAAATAAATTGTCTTAATTGGCTTCTCCTCACAATTGAATTTAAATCCTTTCACAACTTCACAGTAGCATAAGGGGATATCAATGGGATTATTAAGAAGAGCTCAAATAACCTACATACTTGCACGTCTGTATAAGGTATAGACATCTGAAAGTGCCCAACTGTTAGAGTTAAGCTGAGAACCAAATCTACCAATCTCATACATCTACCTCCATAATCATTTATCCACTGACTCCATTCACCCAATAAATTAGGCACTGGTCATCTTTAGTATAATCTTATATAAACTCTATTTATTTACTTGATTTTTAAAGCATTCTCATTAGGAACTAGTAAGCAAGTTCTGCATCTACCTCACACCTGTGTACCATAGTTGGTAGATTGCCCAATTAGAATCCATTTAGATTTCCAAGTCTACTTTATCATTTAGGTACACCCGCCAAGGTCTAGTAGAACCTAAAGAGTAGGGGGTTTCCAATTACATAAACCCTATCTTGTTGATAAAAAATGTATCAAGAGATTGGCACCCTCTTGTGGTCTAGAACCAGCATTTTTGAGACCCAATAGAATCCCTTAGAACCACTCGATGGTACCATAGACCACATCAAAATGTTTGGTGCAATACATCAAAGCATAATAATCACATAATACACTAATAAACACTCTAGACAACATATAACACATGAATTAGAAAGCACATCAGACACAAACTAGGGTGGGAATCACATCCTCCCCCACTAGCATTCAACTTACTCCTAGAAGCCTACAAAAACACAAGGATGAAGTACCCTCAGTACACAATCCTTTGCAACCAAAGAATATCTCAAAGGATCAATCCTCCTAACCATCATCAGGTCAAGGTTTCAAAACAACATCACAAGTATCTAAAGGTGCACCAACTAGGTCAAAATCAACCATCATGCATACAACTCCTCTAAGACTACACCACTCCATCCCCCAATTACCACCACAACCAGGAGATCATCTAACCAAAAGGCTCAACAGACCACAAACAAGTCAAGTCCGTAAAACTCAGGAGCACAACTATGTTGGGATAACCTCTCAAGCTCTCAACTAAGCCTAAGGAAACTTCATAGTATTGGAAATTCCACTCTCAAGAAGAATTGTCAAAATAAGATTACTCTCTCAATAGTCCTTCCTCATACACTACCTGTTGGTTTTTCTTTTGAATCAGCATTAGGGTTTGCCAGTTCTAATGCACAGGCAGATCCAGCCAACCAAATACAGGAGGTTGCGTGAGCTTGTCCCCTTCACTTCTGGTTCTGCTGCACCAAGGGGGTGTCCCTATTTGATAAAAGTATGACCTTGACTAGCTCAATGACAGAAGGATATAACTTGACAGCAATAGGCAGAATACTCTCATGTATGGACCAAGATTTGTGTAACAAATCACAAGGTTGGCAACATTCTTGGACATAATGTCTGGTTAGGTATGAGAGCATGCAGGGGTTTCCTACTCCTAATCCTACAACTAACAGGTGAAAAGATGAAATGGTTTGAAATGATGTTTGGAGTTATGGGACTTTCCTAGACCCATTGAACAAACAGATTCCCAAACTAGTGCCTTATCTAGGTAGCAGAGTCATATCTAAGAATGTAAATGTCTCCCCATGACAACACTAATTCATATCCAGAGGACCTGAGAAGAATGCTACGGCCTAACAGCAACATGTCCAAGAAAGAGTATTACTTATGATCATACTTAACAGATCCTATGATGCAATCTATTTTCCTTTGTATCTGATCAAAAGCCTATTTAACTACTCCTTGAGTAGACACAATAAATTAGACACACAGTATGCATATACTGAAAAACTTGGAAGCCCTTGACAACCTTGTTTGAAAGGAAAACAAATGACATACAGGGGACAATCAGAAACAATACACACACAGGTGTTTTTCATTTAAAATCAATCTACATAGAAAGTCATCATAGAGAAAATCATCATTTACAAGCCAAAATAGACTAGTACACTAGACTAAGGACCGAGTCTGTAGCAAAAAATGCCTTTCAAAATGTGAACACCTTATGTTCAGAGCCAAAGCCGAAAGCCCAAAAACATCCAACATCTAAAATGAGTAACACTTCCTGCTTAAAAATAGCCAGAGGGAAGCATACTCAGCATTAATTACATAGCCAGAAGTCAAAAATCTGCCAGATACATCCATCAGAAAGGATGGCACTCAAAAGTCATCAATGCAGCAAACAAGGGAGGTCTCGAGCCTCGCGCCGCCATCTGGAAGTCTTCATTCACAATCGGGCAGCCTGATTGCACGTACCATCACCCATACCCCTACACTATCGCCATTGATGGCTCAACCACTCGCGGCCTACTTGAAAATAGTCACAACATTCAAAATGGAGCTTCCCGCCAAAACGTGTTTCACCGCAAGTTCAAAATAACACAGGGAGATTAATCCCACATGCATGCCACGGAGACTCCCTCAGCACTTTAAAAGTATAGCCACATGTATAATAGGTGTCGAGCGCTTTTGCCACGCTTGACATATGCCTCTCAGCCCAAAGCCCATCGCCAAGACCCAAACCATCGGCCAATCCCACAAAACTCCTGCCGATCTCAACAGTCTCGCCGATGCAAACTATACTCCCCACCTTCGCAATTCCCTATCGGCCAGAGATGAACCATCGGGCCAGCATTCCACAGTTCACCCGATGCACAAAGTCCCACCAACACACCTTTGCTTCCCATCTCCATCGGTGAGACCTAGACCATCGGTGCAACATCTCAAACCTACACCGATATGTAATTTCCTGCCGATGAACACAATGCCCAAATCCTCATCAGCCTGAGTAACGATATCGGTAGAGGCCAAAACCCCTCTGCCAATAGTAATAGTATTACCGACGGTCCTCCTGTCACCAAGACACACTCTCCTGTCACCCTGAAATGTCAAACACCGACCTAACCATCGGCCAGACTTCTACCATCGGGCTACCTTCCATCGACAAGGCCGACAATACAACTCACGCCGATAGACACTCTCCAAATTCCCATCGGTCAGACACACACCGACGACTCCCCGACGGCCAAACTCCTCACTCCCATCGGCGAGATCAACACTATCGGAGCAACTGAACACTCCTTCGCCGACCACAATAGTCTTACCGATGGCACTTCGTCAACCCCACCCTCTTCGGCAAGACATACGCCGATGACATCTCATCGGCCAAACATCCACTGTCGGCCCAACTCAGAAATCCTTCGCTGATGATGCCGATCACTCCGACAAGACCAAAATCATAAAGCTTTGAACAATTGAACCTTGAACCGTTGAGAAAAGGGTTCAAGCGGGAGGTTCAACGATACAATATTTACGCAAGGTAAATGCATGATATGACCTGTTAGAAGAAAAAATGAACCTTGAACCATTGAACCATTGAACTTTTGAAAAAAGGGGTTCAAGTTCAAACTGAAATGCCGAAGACACAATCGGAGCACTCAAAAAACAAAACTTTCACCGATGGACAAAACATGATGACCCCTTCCTCAAGAAAGATAATGCGGATGCTGCAAAACACTGAAGGGGTGCCAAAACTTAGAACTTTTTGGATTTTTTGGGAAGGTGCCTGCATGAAAATTCCTAAATTAACTGACAGTCAATTCAGGCACCAACACTACCCACAACACTAAAAATTAAAGAATTCAATCTACTATAGTTCTAGTAACATGCACACCAAGAACTAGTACATTCCCCACATTCTACTCCCTTATATAATCCATCAAAGGCCCATCTTGAACATGATAGAGAACATAACATGATACATGACTAGTAGTTTAAAACATTCAAGCATATCCACCAATAATAAATAAATAAATGAAATACCAAAGTGGAAAAAAAATTGTTTCCAACAATAAGGCATAAAATGAGCTCAATTTCAACAATAAATCAAGCATGACCATAAAGGTCACAAGATAAATAAATATCAAAATTTGATGGCTATACTTATTCATAAAAAAGAATAAAAATTCAATGTTGCCCCTTACAACGTTTAGTGAATTCACTAAAGTCAATTAAACAAAGTATCAAATTCCAAAAGTTCCACATTACATGAACTACGTAACTAATTCTAGCCACAAGAGAGGTAGTACAGTGCTACACTACACCTAGGTTCCAAAATCCAAGGTGAGTAAGAGAACACACTCAATCATGACAAACAATCAAGTCTTCTAAGACTACAATGATGTCAAAGACATGAGATCATTTCTACTTAACCATACAAACATCATTCAAGATGCCAAGCAACAAAAGTTGTATCCCATTCAAGGGAATCACAATCACCATGCAAGGAAGAGATATTGAGAGAAAACACATGCTACTCACAACACATAAACACACAAGGACCCAACACATGCTCAAACAAACCAAGCAAAACACACACCCCAGAGCTCCCAATGCTGCAACATGAGCTTTGATACCAGATGTAATTCCCCAAGTTTTCACCCAGGACATTAGTTGAACGAACACCGCAAGTGCGACATTCACATGTCGTATTGCACTCACATGCGCACAAGGTGTCATAAAAAGCACAACAACACCAAGACAACATCACCAACAATCAAGTCTTCTAAGACTACAATGATCTCAAAGACATGAGATCATTTCTACTTAACCATATAAACATCATTCAAGATGCCAAGCAACAAAAGTTGTATCCCATTCAAGGGAATCACAATCACCATGCAAGGAAGACATAATGAGAGAAAACACATGCTACTCACAACATGTAAACACACAAGGACCCAACACATGCTCAAATAAACCAAGCAAAACACACACCCCGGAGCTCCCAATGTTGCAACATGAGCTTTGATACCAGATGTAATTCCCCAAGTTTTCACCCAAGACATTAGTTGAACGAACACCGCAAGTGCGACATTCACATGTCGTATTGCACTCACATGCGCACAAGGTGTCATAAAAAGCACAACAACACCAAGACATCACCATTGAACTAAGGAAGGTGGCACAAGTAGAAGACTACACCCACCATGTGACAACTCACCATGATGACCAAGCAAGAGGTGTAGCTCACTCCATGATGAGGATCAGATACACATCCATGACCTCGCTCCCTCCTGAACACATGGAGTAGGATGAGGGTGACATCCACCTCAGCCCATTCCATGACTAGACAAGACATCCCAAACACAAGGGTAACACTCACCCATGGGATGTTCCAACTAGGAGCTACGATTCCTCAACCAACTAGAATGGTCAGTAGTCAAACTCATGTAAAGGCATGCTTCCCAAAGAAAAAAAGGGAAACTATTCAAGTTTGCAAACACTTCAAACACTACATAAAACTCACACAAAGTTTACTTCCAGAGGGCAAAAGTACCACCTCCAAAAATCATATGCACAATCTGAAGGCACAGATAGTACCGGGCATCCCAGGGGTGTACAAACCCCAAAGGAGGATCCCTCTACCAAGGACACTAGCACCAGCACTGGGGTCCTTAGAAAACTAGCGCCTAGTACTATAGTCCTCTGGACTCCTAAGATCAATGTTGTAGTCCTTCTAGGATAGAGTTAAAATCACCAAAACAACCTAGATTTGGTCAAAACATCACATAAATGCATGAAATTAAAGGTGAATATTCTAAACATGACTAAGCATCATATCCAATTATCAAATTGCAAAAGTTTATTCTTTTTAAGCATCAAATTAAAGTTTGTTATTTTTCACCATTTGACGCATACAAATTAACAAAGGAAAAACAAGACAACTCAATTGTGTCTTTGATGCCAACGTCAAAGCACAAACCTATGGAATGATACAACACCACTTAAGTGGTTTATATACACGTCCTCAAACAAAGAAGATCAAATAATAACAATGTTCCAATAATCAATTACATTGCTAAGGACACAATCATCCTTCAAAATTATACAATTATGAAATAATACAAGTTCATAAACCACCAAAACTCATCACACTCTCCAAGGTGCAACAAGATAGAAAGCATGACATATTCAACTTGCAAGAAGATAAGGAAACCATCCAACACCTGAAGATCATCACGAAGAACCAAAGAGGGAGATGTTGCTTGCCTCCCAAGCATATTGCCATCGTCGAGCGCAATAGTTGTCTACGCACTCTAGGCAACCCCTAAGCTATGGAGAAGGTGATCATGCCAAACCTACTAAGAACATCTCATAAAATCTAGGGGTTACAAAGAAACATATGGCATACACGCCAAACAATGCACACAACACACATGGCACAATTGCTAATCTAATGGATATAAATAAAACAATTTACAACTACTATACAATGCATGTAAATAACACATGGTACAACTACCATATAATGCATACACGTAACATGTGGCACACTTGCCAATGAGCATAATAGAATGACATCACGACATTAAAGCATAAGAGAAATAATCACATCTTCAATGCATACCAAACAAGACATAAATCATAGCCATCAAATACACATTCAAGCATGAATCAAACATCTCAATGCACATGCAAATGCAAGGGTCACAACACATGTTGAGTATAACTTTGATGGCAAGGAAAGGAAGAGAGACATAGTAGGCTAGGACAAGGAGTGTTAATACGATTGAAACCGTATCAAGGAATGTATCCCCGTTTCACACGTAGATTTAGAGTAGCATCCATCAAGGGAATTAACCTTCTTGTGATAGGCTCTCTAGCATTCATCGAGGGTATTAACCTCCTCGTGACATGCTCTTTACGACCAAAACTAGATCAAGGAATGCATCCCCATTTTTCCATAGAGATCCTATTATTAAATTTTATTACCCAATATGATTATGGTTTAAGTTGATTAAACTCTCCACTCACTAATTTTAATGACCACTTTGGATCATAGTGCATGTTGAGAGCCACTCCTCTCCTACCCCTATACCTCTTCCTATACGTACAAGGGACCAATTTGACAAATTGGGCATGGCATGGAAAATGAGGTGACAAAATCACAACATAGGTTTAAAAGATTCAAAACATGCATACATCAAGGAGACAACTCATCCCACATAACAATTCATCAAGCAAATTCTTAGAATGCAAATTTCATATTTATACAATGCACAAAATAACCATAAGTCCCTAAATCCACCATTAAAGCTCCCTATGGCACCTTGGAATATTATCTAACTTTCATTCTACAAGGTTTATTGAAAAATGAAGAACAACCCTTTATAGAAAATGGAAACAACATCCCAAATATCCAATAAAATTGAGTTCGGTGATTCTGGCAAATGGTAGAGTTTTGTTTGTTTTTCCATGTTTCTAAAACATAAAACATATGCAAATTAAATTAAATAACTTCTACATTCTCCTACAACTCAATTCCAATTTAAATGCAACCATGAGTAAACCACTTGAAGTGGCATGACAAAGGAAGAACAAGCATAAATTAAAACCAAGAAGATTACCTCTCAACCATGCATTGAAATCCAAGAATCTAAGAGGGTTTAGCAATTGATCTTTCTCCAAGCAACAACTACAAAAAAATCCATTCAAGCAAGCAAGAAATCCTTCCTTTTCATCCATGGAGAAATTCCTTCCATTCTTTCAAGAAGAGGGTTTGAGAAAGAGATAGGAGAAAAATAGAATGAAAATTATGAAAAATAACTCCCTTTTTCCCTTTTATATAAAATCCCTAATTTCATTTCTTTTAATACTTTTTCCAATTTCACCAAATACACTCAAACAATCACTTAAATTAACAGGAAAATGATTAATCAACCAGATTCAACTATTCCAAATAGGTAATTGACTTTTAACTTAATCTCATTCTAAAAAATCCAAACACACCGTACCAAACATTAAATTTTCTAAATTAATGCAATTCTACCTTTCTGATGGAAAAATATTAAATTTTAGAAATAATTCGAAATCTCTTAAATTCATTCCTCAAGCATAAGTGTAAGGAAGCTAAGGTAGCAGAACAACTTCCTACACTAATCTTGAGGGAAGGGATATGCAAATTTTTTTTGATCTTTACAAAAGTTACAGAAGTAAACACAAATAACAATCATACCACAACACAATAATTACATGGGGAAACCCTTTCGAGAGAAAAACCCCACACTCCAAAGCTACCCAATATATTATTCAGGAATCAAGAAGATTACAATATAATTGCAGAGCAAGCTTTCACAGGAGTATAACCAACTAGAGATCTAGAGGCAACTCAACATCTATAAGACTCTTACACACAACCTCCATCTCAAGCTCCTATTATATAGGAGATACAATACAGTAAACCATCAACGGTAATTACAAAACATGAGACAAAACCACCCAAAAGTGGTGCCCAAATTATCTCCAATCAAATATGCCTTATGATGTGTCAAATCACACACAAACATGTTTAACTCTCCCCTTTACATCTCTTTTAAGTGTCCAACACATTTTCACATTTCCCAAAATAGGAGATCCAACTTCTGGAGGCCATAAATTTTGATCTAGGTGTCCGATTGATGAATCATTTGATGCATTGGAAATATCGTGAAGAGATCTATCAAGATATAATAGAATTTTTCAGTTTTGAAAACTTTCAAGGAATTTAGGGACCTCTAAGTGCCTCAAATCTGAGTTCAAAACTTTTCCAGGAGTTTTAAAAATGAAAACTTTAATATCTTGCAATTGTTTAGTGGTGAAAAGAGAGAATGGTAGTATGTGTGAACTAGGTCAAGCCCCTCTTTCATGACACTAACATTCAAAATATGAATTGAGCTCAAACACTATGAGAGGATGAAGCTACAGGTGTCATATCCCTTATTGTTGTACATGAAAACATGCTTCAACAAAGTTTCTACAACTTCAAACTTGATTTATTCAAGTAAACCCTAGTTATAAGATGTGCATGAATAAACTAATCTCAGGTGCAGAAACCTACAAGATAATTGTAGAAACAAAGACAAAGACCACAAAGATTGTGCACTCAAAATTTGAAGGCTTGATGGACATGGGTGGCCACTGAATTCATCCTGAAGTTCTACTATCAAAAAACTGAGTATATTAGGCACCTAAGTCTCTGATGAGGGTCTCGGATCCCAGATCTGAGGGTATGAAGGACAAGGGTGGTTTCCAAAAGCATCCCAAAGATATCAGATGTCAAATCTGTAATTTTTGTGATGTTTGTACAGGTGTAATACATGCTTCTCCTCTGATTCTTTCTGTTGGATCTTCCCGAATCTAACATGCACAAGCAAAAGAAGGAAGATGGTTGTGGCTATATAGGAGTTTGCCTCAGTCAAAACCTATCTTTGGTATTTCTACCTCAACAATAGCCAATGTCAAAGTATGCAGATGTGTGTGCTTGTAAACTAAATGTGTAAGCATCAAGGATTAGATCCACAAATGTTTCACTCAAGGAAACAACTTCACCTCAAGGAGATGACATCAATGAAGACTTGTAAAACAAGAAGGTGAGGCAGCCATATTCACTGAGGATTCCAAAACTCAAGTTGAAGCCTTCAACGCTTCTCCCGATCATACAAAGGGTTGACAAACATAGGAAGAGCAAGATAGACTCAAGATCTTGATTTCTAACCTTCACAACATATATCCATGATAGAAAAGATCAAATTCTTCAATGAGATTCAACACTTTACAAATTTCAATAGCAAAAGTAGCAGAATTTTGGCGTAGTAAGCTTGCATGTGAGTTGTGTGTGATAAAATGATTTTTAATTCTCTTTAAATATCCAACCTTAGATGTGAAATAATTTGAAATAAAATGCCGACATCACGTGAAAACAAAAATTTAAATTCAAAATCCCAAAGCACATAGGAAAAATATGACACCAAGACAAAATTTGGATCCTAAAGATTAAGGCGAGACTTGGACTATTGGCACCCAAGTCCAACCCCCAAATTCTACTCTGGAACTTGCTTAAGGGTGCCCTAAATGTTTGACATCCAGCATTTGTTTTCAGGTTTTGTTGGAAATCACTCTGACATATGACACTTCTTCGATGAGATACACGTTAACCAGGTTCTAAATAAGTCCAATGATGAAAGGGGTTGAGGGACGCTAAAAGGTAGGAGCTAAACTTAGTGAAATTGTGGTAATCTAAGTAGGAGCACAATTTATGACATAACACTTAGCCCCCACTTTAGTGGCCATATGACACTACGTGCATATGCAACTAAAGGAAAGTATATAAAATAATCACAAAAAAGGATACCCAAAAGGATATTGTAGAGGATGTCAAATGTTGCCAAGCGAGAGGTAGAAGCCCCCGATCTGCAATCCTACAAGACCATAAATGTTAGAAATCACAACCTGCAAAGAAAGATATGCTAGACAAAATAATCAAATCATCCTACAAACAATAAACGAATGAGTCAGTCATAAACACTAAAGGGGTGGGTGATGAAACATGATTAGGGTGGAAATCATGGGAGATATATGCCCCCCTTGTTTCTACTTGCTTAGTCTAAAAAGGAGAAACAAGGTGGTAATCTTCACACATGGATTTCAGGGAAAAGTGTTGAGAGAATGCATTGGTAGGGTTATTCTTTCAAACAACACTAAGACACCAAGAATTATGTTAGATGAAGGGTGTAATCAAGATTGCAACACAACCAATGGTGTAGAAATCAGAGTTCGACAACCTGAGATAGAGATGTTTGATGGTTGTTGCACATTTTTGCTCCTAGTTAGTGAAAGGAATACTCACCCATTTACTATAAGTAAAGGGAGTTTTTACTTTTTCACCATTCATTTGTCATTTTCACTTTTAGAGAAGAAGAGGAGAGAGAGAGCTACAATGTTGAGCCAACACCCATATTAGGCCCCAAGGCTAGATGCACTTCAGTCCCGAGTAGCAGAGAGGTGAGACGAGCAAGAGGTAGGTCTTTGAAATTCGCATCTATCATCAATTTTTTCCTATTTTATTTGTTTTGCTTGATTATTGTGTATTTAGATCATCTTCTAGACAAGGGAACCTTTTGGGGTGTCCAAGTCTTTCTGGGGTGCCCTAGTCCACTCTGGGCGCCTAAATCCTCCTAGGGCGCTCAGGTCCTCTTGGGGTGCCTAGTTCTTCCTGGGGTACCTAGGTCCTATACAGGCCATGGGTCTAGGGGACTAGGTAGGATTTGAAGTTTGATGTTAAGTGATTGATTTCCCATAAGTACCTTTCTAATTGAGATTGTATTTGTATATTTGACAGGACATCCCTCACATGCGAGAGCATATTAGTGGCCATCTCCTGACATTGCTATAGAGCCACGCAGATACACTACCTGATGCCGACAGGAGTCTCTTGCAGGATGTGGGTGTGTGGTGGGTATTCACTATGCCCATGATGAGATTTCACAATAGTATGCTTATGGCCTTGATGGAGCAATGGGATGCAGACAAGTCCACATTCCATCTCCCTACAAGAGAGAGGACAGTGACACTTGAGGATGGGTATCGTATCCTCCAGTTTCTAGTACGAGGTCAGATAGTATGAGTCATAGAGCAGTGCTCTAAGGAGTATACTAGTTCAAGTCACCTTTACTAAATGGGTCGTGTTATCATGCCTACCAGATGGGGACACATCATTCTTCGGTGGCTAGAGTAGGGTGGTATAGACATGCTTTTGGTTCATCGCATCTTGATTGCTACTATTGCATTAGTGATTACACCAGGTGGATGAGGTGTTCATCTCCATGGTGGTCTCATCCATACCATCAGAGTGATGGAGGAGGAGTGGATAGTCTATTCATGGGGGCATAACATGTTGATGTACCTTTATCGAGAGTTTAGTCTATATGTTCACCATGAGGCATATGGGTTGATGATATGTACCTTGCTACAGGTTTGGGTGCTTGAGCACATCACATGTAGATGGCCAATGGGGTTTCCCATAGAGTCAACATGGACACATCCACATGCACATGCCTATCCACTGATTAGATGCTGGAGACATGGTGATCTATTGTATTGGAGAGTTGTATTCAATAGACTATAGCCCGACAACATTAGATGGAGACCATATCATGGTGATAGACCTTGGATGGGATAGTGTAGATAGCTAGTTTAGATGCTGTGAGATCAACTTCTAGCTAGTTGTCGCAATGATATCATCGTTAGATTTTATTTTGATTGAGTGATGCAACAATTTGGACGTGTGATGGGTGTTCCTTGCATGTGTTCAAGCTATGCATGCTTGGCATGCAACGCGGTTAGGGCTAATGATGCACCACGACTGACTATCACCAATGTTATTGATAGAGAGGATGATGGTGTTGTAGATGCATAGCCAGTGTTAGAGGCAGACAACTTTGGTTGTACCCGAGCGTACACGACCTAGTGGGAGACAACACGACCTGATCCAATTTTTCTCGTCGATCACCCCATAGGCAATCCCTGAACATGGAGAGATTGTGGAGTTGATTCAAGTGACGATGATGACTTTAGTCACTTCGGTAGTTATTATGATGATGATTAGGATCATGATCCACCATCAAGCTACATCTTTAGAGTGAGGCCACAGCGAGGGCAGCGAGAGGTAGATGATGATGAGGAGACTGAGGAGAGACCCAGGTGGAGAGCTAATGGTCCAAGTCCCACAACCACTAGGAGATCGAGTCAACCCAAGTGAGGGGAGACGAGAACTTCTATGCCCCCAACTACAGAGGTGACTACAGATGTAGCTATAGTGATAGTAGTACAAGATCTTGGTTGGCAGGATGGTGACCCTGGTGATAATGTTGATATATTACATTGGATTACTTTCTCATGTTGATGTTATATATGTATGATGATGATATAATGATATTATCTTTGTATTGCTTTTGACAATTGGTACAGAGGCATGGCACGACTTTGTGAGTCGCGTCATAGTGGGTATGATTCCTTCTGATGTAGCAGAGCAGTGAGTGTGGATGGGGTACTCACCACAACACACAACATGGTGACATGTGTAGATCTTCATGCCCATCATGAGATATAGAGTGGATGTTGAAGCCACATTATACCATGTTACATGTGAGAGAGATTAGGCTATCTAGAGAGTAGAGCTCCAAGCACAGCGAGTGAAGGTTGCGACACTGCCTCTGACTGAGACCTGCTATGCTATGACTCAGATCTTACACACCAAGTTAGACTGGGTAGGAGCTAAGAGATAGAGAATAGTCAGAGAGATAGAGCATAGTCAGAGAGAGATAGAGCACAATCAGAGAGATAGGTTCCATCAGCTCTACATGGATTCTTAAGGCAAGGTGAGAGAGCTTAGAGGGGAGCTTAGGGGTATATGATCGTGGAGTGCCTCTAGGAGTCATTCATGATCTGTCACCTCACGTGGGCAACCTTCTATCACTCGTAAACCACTAGGTCCTGAGGGGTTTGGTAACCAAGGTTTAGCTATATGATATGTATCTCATGTACTACGACATCCCATTTTGATGTACAGGATAGTCGGTTTTGATTTGTATATTCAAACTAATGTGTATATATATATATGATGTTTTTATATTAATTCTATGATGTACCACATGTGATTTATGAAATGCGACAAGTGATAATTTTGATGATCATGTGAAAATGTATTTAATACTATTGTGATTTAATGAATCTTTGCAGACTGTTTAAAATACAACAATGACTAAAAATTTTGCACATGAGTAAAGATATTTTTTCCAATTAATGCAATTGTAATCTAACAAAACTTGGTTTAATTAGATGCAACAATGATTAATTGTGTTTTAAAGATCATATGCTAGCTTATTAAATGAATTAAGATAGAATGTACTATCTTGTCGAAATTGAAACAATTAATAACTAATCACTTTATAAAGTAATATCTAACATACGATCTTAAGCATGAATTTTTCATAAATGCATAGCATTAATAGGCTCTTTAAGAGGCATACCTTATTCATCAACTAATTTATACGCTCCTGATCCATAAGCTTTAGTGATAATATATGGTCCTAGCCAATTAGGGTTGAACTTCCCTTTTTCGCCAGGAGGTGCATTCACATTACATTGATTTTCATAAAGTACCAAGTCTCCAACTTCGAATGAGCAATGTATGACATGTTCATCGTATGATCATTGGATGTTTTTCTGATGAGCTTTAAGATGGTCGAGAGTGTTGATACGCTTTTCATTGAGCATCTCTAGTTGTTGTAATCTATTCTCTCTTTCCATGTTATCGTCAATAATGTCTCTTAGGGAAACTCTCAATGAAGGAATTTCTAACTTTAAAGGCATTATCGCATCAACACCATATACAAGGTTGTACAGTGTAGTACTAGTAGCCATATGAACACTTGTCCTATAGGCCCAAAGTACATAGGAGAGTTGAGTATGCCAATCTTTCTGATGTTTATTAACAGTTTTTCAAAGAATTTGAGTAATAATCTTATTCGAAGCTTTTGCTTGGCCATTTGATTATGGATAATATGGTGTAGAGAAGTGATGTTGAATGTGGTATTTTTGAAGGAATTTCTTCACATCCTTATTCTTAAATGGTGTACCATTGTCAGAAACCAAGGAGGAAGGGATGCCAAATCATGAGATTATACTATCTTGAATGAAGCGATAAATTACCTCAGTAGTCATGGATCGTAGTAGCATAGCTTCAACCCACTTCATAAAGTAATTGGTAGCGGTAATGATGAAAGTGTGTCCTTGAGAGGAAGGAGGAGAAATCTTTCCAATTATATCCAAGCCCTATATAGAAAATGGCCAAGGTGAAACCTAGGTTCTAAGTTCCTGGGCAGGAACTTGAATTAATGTACTATGTTGTTGACATTGTGGGAACTTCTTGACAAACATGAAGTAATCTTGTTCCATGGTTTTCCAATAGAACCCCATACATAATAATTTTTGTACCAATGATTTTCCTCAAAAATGCCCTCCACAGGCACTAGAGTGAGCTTCTTTTAAAGCAATTAGAATTTCTGATTTATTAAGACAATGAAGAAGAGCACCATTATCTCTTCTTTGATACAACACATTAGATAAGATAATGTAATGTGTTGCAAGTTTGCGTATGTGAACTCATGTGTTTTTAGATGCTGAATTAGGAAAGGTACCATCACTCAAATATTGAAATATATGGGAGTACCATTCATCAGCATTTGTGTTACAACATCAGTCAGTATCCGAGGGGGTGGCCTCAACTACAACTGATGTTTTGAGATTATGAATAATGAAATGATATTCATCAAGTGAATCATCATGGGATATAAGGGAAGCTACGCTTGCCATTGCATCCACATGTCGATTGTCTTTCCTTGGAATAGTGTCGAATGTAAAAGATGAGAATTATTTTAATAACGACAAGGAAAGTTCATGATACTAAGATAACTTATCTTGCTTTGCTTGATAAGATCCACTGGCTTGTCTTACGATTAATTGTGAATCACCATAGATAGAGAAGTGTTGAATATTTAGAGACAAAGTGGCATGAAGTCCTGCGATGAGAGATTCATACTCAGTAATGTTATTTGTGCATGAGAAGTTTAGATGGTAGGAAAGAGGAATTGGCTTACGTGAAGGAGGTACTAATATTATACCAGCATCCAAGCCAGTTCTACATCTTGAACCATCAAAATACAATTCCTATTGATCATCTTTATCAGTAGTTAGAATTAGATCATCAAGAAACTCTTCACTATTTTGAATAGAGAAAGGTGAAGGTGCCTCAACTAAATGGTCGGTTAATGCTTGTCCTTTTATTGCTTTGAGAGAGATAAACTTGAGATTGAATTCTGTTAACAGCATAACCTTTTTAGCTAGGTGACCTGAGAGATCTATTTTAGTGAAGAGATGCTTCAAGGGATAAAATTTTATGATGACATGAATTTCAACATTTAGGAGATAATGTCTTAAATTTTGTGTTGTAAAAACAAGAGATAAGCTTTGTTTCTCTATGACAGTATATCACACTTCATAATCAAGCAAAGTTTAGCTTATATAATATACAACATGTTCCTTGCCTTTGCTATCATGTTTTGCTAATAATTATGCTAGAGCATTAGTATAAGATGACATGTAAAGAATAAAGAGTTTTTTTGCAATGGTTGGTTGTAAAACAGGAGGATTAGATAAATATTCTTTCAACTCTTCGAAGGATTTTTTACAATTTGAATTCCATTGAAACTTTAATTCTTTCTTAAGTAATTGAGTAAAGGGGTGAGTCTATCCATGAGTTGTGATACAAATCGACAGATGGTCTGTATATTCCCTTGTGAACTGCGAAGTTGAGTGATATTTCAAGGAGATGGCATGTTAACAATCGCAACAATTTTATTCATGTCTACTTCAATACCATAATGTGAAACTATAATCCCAACAGTTTCCCACTATCTACGCCAAAGAAACATTTATGAGGATTTAAACACATGTTATATTTTTGTATCCACTCAAATATTTGATGGAGGATTGTTGCATGATCCTAGCGATGAATAGACTTTGCAAGGATGTCATCGACATAATCCTCTAAGATGTTATACATGTAATCATGAAAGATAAGAGTCATAGCGCATTGGTAAGTTGCTCCAGTGTTCTTTAATCCAAACGACATTTCTACCCAACAAAATGTTCCCCATGGGATGATAAAAGTTGTCTTGTATTGATCTTGAGGGTTGATAAAGATTTGATTATAACCCGAGAAACAATCCATGAAGGAAAGTAATTCATGGCCAGCTATTGAATCAACAATCATATAAATATTTGGAAGAGGAAAATCATCTTTCAAAGAAGTGAGATTTAAATCTCTAAAGTCAGTGCACATCTGAATACAGTTGTCAGGTTTAGTGACAACCACAATAGTCAAAATCCAAGGTGAGAAGTCAATAGGGTGGATAAAACCAGCTTGCAAAAGCTTTTCTATCTTAGCTTTGACTAATAACATGACCTTGGGATTCATTTTACAAATCTTCTGTTTAACTGGCTTAGCATCAGGTTGTAACACAATATTATGTGTTACAATCTTAGGATTAATGTCAGGCATGTTTGAATAATTCAAGCAAATAATTCAGAAAACTCATGTACAAGTTTTGTCATATCTTCTTTTTCTTCATCACTTTAACAATCTCCTATAGGGTTGACTTTTTCAGGGTTATCCTTCTCCATCAAGACATCGATAGTCTTCCATTAAGTAAAGTACTGTGGTTTGGGAGGCTAGGTGATTATGATGATTCTATAGATTCTTCATTAGATGCTAGAGTAGCATTTATCAAGAAAGTGGATTTTCCAAAGTATGAATCAACATTTAAATAATAAGGTAATCTGCACTTATGATGATAATAGGGAAGATTATCATAAGCTCCCATAAATTCAATTACTACTTCATTTGTAGAGAAATTATCCAATTCGATGTCTCCTGGAGAACATCTTGTGTCAATCATCTTAGGATGTATCAAATTAAATGTTGATATAGTATTAACATTAAGATTAGGATGTTTGTAATCTTTAGTGGGATTTAAGAAGTGGTATCCAATACAGGCTATGGAGTTAATTCTAACAACTTGTAAAGGTACTCTTATTCCTTGTTGATTTATACCACAACCATTACCTACATAGTCATAGTTCTTATAAAAGATTTTAAATCCTCAACCATAGAGAGATGTCATTTCTTTAGAAGATGGTGGAGCTTCATACGTCTCATAATATGTAGTATAAGTAAGAGTGTTCTCCTCTTTGTTAACTATAGAAGCTTGTGATTCTTTAGGTTTTTCTACAAAATGTTTAGATGAGATCAATGCAACTTTTGATGTTTCAGCATTATTAAGTTTATACTCCCATATAAAGGTAGGAGTAAAATCTAATGAACCCCAATTATAACCAAGAAATGCATTTGATGAAGGTTGAGAATCTTGCACAACATTGTCTGTGGAAAGAGGTTTTGATGAATCAACTTTTAAGTTGTTTAAAATCTTATGATCAATGTTTTGTTTTTGTGTTTCAATATGTAAACAACTTTCTGGTTCTAGATTGGCTTCAATGGTTTGAATTTTATTTGCATAAATAAAATTTATTGATTGATGAAGGGAAGATAAAACTGCCCCCATAGTGTGAATCCATGGTCTTCCAAGAGTCATATTATATGAAAGAGCACCAGGCATGACATGAAAAAGAGTAGACATTGTCATGGGTCCAACCTTTACAGGTAAAGTTATAGTACCTAGGGATGGTCTACCAACATTATCAAAGCCACGAATGTTCAACTTATCCAGCTTAATTAATTTTGTATCAACGTTGATTTTGTGTAACAAATCAACACCACAAACATGAAGAGCCGATCCATTATCAACCATAACTTGCTTTATCAATTTTTTGTTTACAGTGACAAAGATTATAAGAGGATCATATTGTTTTTGAACTTCCATAGAGGGTAACTCATGTTGTTGAAACAAAATGTCTACTTTTGTCACATGCATACAATCTAACAGTTCCGCTACATCATTAGGCTTAATAGTCAGTGGTACAATCACCTTTTGTAAATCTTCCTAGAGCATTCTGTGGTATGTAGGTGATGTTTGTATGAGTTCCCAAAGACAAATCTTAGCAGGAGTAGCGTGAAGCCGCTCGACAAGATCATACTATTGACCAACCTTATGTGTTAAACGAGGTGGTTATGGAAGCATAGAATGAGAAGTTGGTAAACATATTGGAATAGTTGATTGATGTTTACTTTGTTTGTTATTCCATGTATTGTATGCATGAGAAACCACATTGTGGTTAGATATTGTGATCCATATTGATATGGTTGATTTTGAATTGTGATTTGCTTAGATTTATTATAGATGCAATCGGGAGGTTGAGAAGAAGTTAGAAAACCTCATACAATGATCATTAGTTTTGTCTATGTTTGAGGCACATTGGAACATAGGTTGACAACTGTATTCAGTTTCACAAGCTCTTCTTGAGATTTAGGAACATAAATTGCATTTACTAATCTTTGAAATAATGATGATTTAGGAGTCATAGTGGAATATTCAATAGAGATAAATTCATCCAAGGCTTCATCTAACATATTGAAGTCATCACAAGTAACCAACTCATTATATGCATTAAAGTCATGGAAAAAGAAATTTGACATTTCCACATAATCTAATTAACCCAAGACTTAAATGTAAAACAAGATAGCATATACTTTGCAAGAAACAAAATTTTAACTTTATGCTCTTTCAATGAATAGATAGATATATCAATCAAAATGCAATGCATGTACTTTTCATGAAAGAGGGTCTTCAATCTAAATCTGATTTAGAACAAATACAAAGGATGCAAATTCTTTAAAACACAGGTTCACCAAAATGTTTAGTGGTGAAAAGAGAGAATGATAGTATGTGTGAGCTAGGTCAAGCCCCTCTTTTTGTGACACTAACATTTAGAATATGAACTGAGCTCAATCACTATGAGAGGATGAAGCTATAGATGCCATATCCCTTATTGTTGTACATGAAAAGATGCTTCAACAAAGTTTTTGCAACCTCAAATCCACTTTATTCAAGTAAACCCTAGTTATAAGATGTGCATGAATAAATTGATCCCGGGTGCAGAAACCTACAGCATAATTGCAGAAACACAAACAAAAGACCACAAAGACTATGTACCTAAAATTTCAAGGTTTGATGGACATGAGTAGCCACCGAATTCATCTTGAAGTTCTGCTATCACAAAACTAACTTTGTTAGGCACCCGAGTCTCTGATGAGGGTCCTAGATCCTAGATCTGAGGGTTTGAAGGACAAGGGCAGTTGCCAAAAGCATCCTGAATATATTAGATGACAAATCTATAACTTCTGTGATGTCTGTACCTATAATACCTACTTCTCCTCTAATTCTTTATGTCTGATCTTCCTGAACTTGACCTGCACAAGCAAAAGAAGGATAAAGATGGTTGTGGCTATATAGGAGTTCACCTCAGTCAAACCATGTCATTGGTATTTCTACCTCAACAATAGCCAATGTCAAAGTATGCAGATGTGTGTGCTTGTAAACCAAATGTGTAAGCATAAACAAATGCAAGATCCTAAATGACTCTAGCATCAAGGATTAGATCCACAAATGTTTCACTCAAGGAAACAACAACTTCACCTCAAGGAGATGACATCAATGAAGACTTGTAGAACAAGAAGGTGAGGTAGCCATATCCATGGAGGATTCCAAAACTCAAGTTGGAGGCTTCAACCCTTCTCCCGATCGTACAAAGGGATTGACAAACCATAAGAAGAGCAAGATAGACTCAAGATCTTGATTCCTAACCTTTACAACATATCTCCATGATAGCAAAGATCAAATTCTTCAATGAGATTCAACACTTTACAAATTTCAATATCAAAAGTAGCAGAATTTTAGCGTAGTAAGCTTGCATGTGATAAAATGATTTTCATTTCTCTTTAAATATCCAACCTTAGAGGTGAAATAATTTGAAATAAAATGCTGACATCGCATGAAAATGAAAATTTGAATTCAGAATCTTGAAGTACACAGAAAAATATGACACCAAGACACAATTTGGATCCTGAGGATTAAGACGGGACTTGGGTGGTTGGCGCCCAAGTCTAGCCCCAAAATCTTACTTTAGAACCTGCTTCAGGGTGTCCTAAATGTCTAGCATCCAGCATTTCTTTTTAGTTTTGTCAAAAATCACTTTGAAATATGACACTTCTTTGATGAGATATGTGTTAACCAAGTTCTAAATAAGTCCAATTATGAAAGGGGTTGAGGGACACTAAAAGATAGGAGCTAAACTTAGTGAAATTGTGGTAATCCAAGCAAGAGCACAATTTATGACATAAAAACAATCCAGGTATGTTCTTGAGTTGAAACTCACCCAAAATGTTTACTTGACCTCTTCTACCATTTTTATCCCCTTTTGGAAACTTCAAAAGTTCTAAACTATTCTTCAAGATAAAGGGTATTTGAAAACACCAAAATTGGGAAGAATAGAAACTTTTTGTAGTTGCAAGGTTGAGACACCTTTCTTAACATTCTCCCACTTATCAAACACCTTGCAAGATCAAAGGGAGTATCAACACCATGGTTTAATTGTTAGGGCCCAAGAGGCCCATAGACTCCAAACACCATTTGAACTTCTCTATGCTCACAAGCTTAGTTAATGAATTTGCAACATTCATCAATCTCTACCTTAACTAGCTTCACCCTTCCATCCTCGACCATATCTCTAAAAAAATGATACTGTACATCAATGTGTTTGGTCCTGACATGAAATGTTGGGTTCTTAGCTAGGCTGATCACACTCTGACTATCACAATAAATTGTCACTATACCTTGTTTTATTATGATATCTAAACATAGTCTCTTAAGCCAAATGGCTTCTTTACGAGCATGAGTAGCTACTATATACTCAGCTTCAATAGTGGACAAAGAAACCATATCCTGTTGCTTACTCATCCAACTAATTACACCACCAAATAAAGAAAATACATAAGTCTCGATGGATCGTCTGCTATCAACATCACCTGCCCAGTTTGAATCCACATAACCATGAATATCAAGGGAATGCATGTCTCCTATCAAATTACCACGATAAGACAAGGAATACTCTGAGATACCCAACAAATATCTGAAGACTCTTTTAACTCCATCCCAATGAAATCTACTAGGATTAGACATATATCTGGAAATAACTCCCACTACTTGGGTAATGTATGGTCTAGTACATACCATAGCATACATCAAACTTCTAACTACACTCTGGTAAGGCACTCTACTTATGTCTTCCATCTCTTATGGGTATGTTGGACATTGTGAAGCAAATAACTTCACTCCAACTATAAAAGGAACACATAATGGCCTACAACCCTACATGTTAAACCTCTGTAAACTGAATTGACATACTTACTTTGGCTAAGCCATAGTTTTCTATTTACTCTATCTCTTCTTATTTTCATCCCAAGAATGTGTTTAGCTGTACCAAGATCTTTCATTTCAAATTTAGTTCTGAAATCATTCCTTTCCCTTTACCAATAAATAACATACCATCAATATTTAATGCAATAAATAGGAAACGACCACCATCAAATTTATAGTAAACATAGTGATCATATTTAGAATGCTCAAATCCTAAACTCAACACATATGTATCAAATTTCTAGTACCACATCCTAGGACTTTGTTTGAGGCCATACAAAGATTTCTTCAATTTACAAACCAAATTACTTTTAACTTTCACCATGTAGTGCTATGGTTGTGTCATATAAATATCCTCCTCCAAATCACCAGAAGGAAAGTCATTTTCACATTCATTTTCTCAACCTCTAGATCATAAGAAACAACAATAGAAAACAAGAATCTAATGTATGCCATTTTTGCAACAGGATAAAGTATCTCACCGTAATCAACACCCTCAACTTGAGAGTAACCTTTCTCAACCAACTATGCTTTGTACTTCTCAATACTTCCATCTAAACAAATCTTCTTCATGAACACCCATTTGCAACCAACAAGTTTTTGTCCTTCAAGCAATGGCACTAGGTCCCATGTATCATTCTTTTTGAAAGCTATCATTTCTTCATTCATAGTAATCTTCCAAGACTCTACATCATTCATACATAATGCCTCTTCTATAGATCTAGGTTCATCTATGTTAGTATTCAAAGAAAAAATACATCTCCAATCATTAGGTGAATACCTTTCAGGTGGTTGTCTATGCCTTGTAGACCTTTGAACAAGTTGAGTTAGAGGTTCTTCCTCTTCTTTTGAAGATTAACTAGAGCTACATGAGCTCTCCTCAACTTTGTGTCTATCTAGGGGCCTTGATTAAACTTTCTCAGGTGTAGAAGGGAGTTGAACCACATCTTTCTATTCACTTTATTCTGGCTGCAATGTAATAGAAGAAGGCTTAGTTTCTCTAAAAATAACACTTCTCCTATATATTACCTTCTGTGTAATAGGGTCCCAAACCTTGTATCCTTTCATACTATAAGTATACCTGATGAAGATATATTTCACAGACTTGTTCTTTAACTTTGTTCACTTCTCCTTTGGCACATATGCATATACCTTGAAACCAAACATTCTAAGATGTCTCAATGAAGGCTTGTGCCCTAACCACACCTCTATTGGAATTTTATCAACAAGAGCTGATGTAGGAGACCTGTTAATCAGGTAGCAAGTAGTAGCAACAAATTCAACCCAAAACCTTTGTTCTAGATCAACACAACTAAGCATACTCCTCGCCTTCTCCTCAATGTTCATTCTTTTGCAACTCCATTCTGCTATGGAGAATGACTTTGTATTTTTTCTCTGAATAGCACAATCTTTAAAGAATCTATCAAAATCATTAGAGAAAAATTCACCACCATTGTTAGTCCTCAAACATTTTTATTTTCTTTCTAGTTTGCAACTCAACCATTGCTTTAAATTCTTTGAATCGACTGAAAACTTTAGATTTATTCTTTAGAAAATATACCCATGTCCTTCTGCTATAATAATCAATAAATGGAACATAATATGTGGATTTTGCAATGGAAGGAACATCTTTAGGACTAAACACATCAGAATGAATAAGATCCAATACACCACAAGATTTATGAGAACTTGAATTAAACTAAATGTGGTTTTGTTTACCATAAATGCAAAGCTCACAGAAATTAAAATCAAGATTACAATCAATCAACCCTTCAACAAGGTTTTTATTTTTCAAGGTCCTTAGAACCTTTTCTCCCCTATGGCCTAATCTCTGGTGCCATAACATAGTCTTCTCTATAGGAAATTTTGATTTAGAAGAAATGGAACCCTTAGGTACCCAGAAGCCATGACCATCCACTGAAAATGAAACCCTCTCTTTTTCCAATGAAGTAGTCATAGATTTACTTTTTTCAAAAGTATTATTGCACTCAACAGTGCATGCATCAAGCTTATACAATGTGCCAAATCTGACACCTCTAGCAATCACCATAGCACCTCTTATCATCTTGCATCCTAAATTAGAAAAGACTACCTACACACCCGCATCTATTAGTTTGCTCACATATAATAAATTTCATGCTAATCCAAGGATATGCAACACACCATTAATCATTTTTATTCTACCATTAGGAAATCTGATTTTAACTTTACCATGGCTAGAAATATTTGAATGAGAATCATCACTTAAGTACACCTTACCTACATCAAATTCTTCATATTTAAAAAACTAATCTCTATTAGGGGTCATATGGAAAGATTCATCTGAGTCAATTAACCATGCATCATTACTTGCACGAGTGGCTAAAGCTACAATGATCGCACCACCATCATCCTTCTCAGACTCAGAATCAGAATCAAATTTCTTCTTTTCTTCTTTACACTCCTTATGGAAGTGTCCAGGCTTACCGCAATTCCAGCAAATAACTTTGGACTTTCTAGGAGATTTGGATCTCCCTTTAGACTTGGATTTGTCACGCTTCTCACTCTTCTTTTCTTTTTCTTTGGGTCTTCCACAAACACTTAGGGATTATTTTGCACTAATGGATACCTTCCTCCTCATTTCTTTAAAAAGTAAAGAACCCACAACATCTTCAAATTTCAAGACAACAGAAGTACTCCCAATCGCCATAACAAGAGAATCCCATGAATCAGGCAAAGAACAAAGAAATATCTGACATCTCTCTTCCTCATCCATTTTTACACCAACTGATGCAAATTGAGACACCAACATATTGAATACTTCTAGGTGGTCTATGATTCGTCCACCCTCTTCCATTCTCAAGGAATATAGTTTCTTCCTCAAGAAAATCTTGTTCACTAAAGATTTGGCTTGATATATCTCACCAATTTCTTCCATAGTTTCTTTGTAGAGGACTCTTCATGGACATTGATTAAAACAAAGTCTGTTAGGCACAATCTAATTAGCCCCTTGGATTTACGGTCCATAACATCATATTCAGTAGCCAAAGTAGCATATGTGGGCCTTGAAACATTCTCATCAATAGAATTCCACAGATCTCGGTCAATTAATAGATCCTCTATATTTAGCTTCCACATCTCAAAATTGTTACCAGAAAATTTTTCTACCTCTATTCTCTCTTATGTGTTCACCATTTGAAAATCCATGCAACAAGATCACAAAGTATCTTTTGCAAAAGCTCCCACTCAAATCTGGATTAGTTCAAAAAACCCAACAACCCACAACTGAAACCAAAGGTGATCAAGCTCTAATACCACTTGTAAGGAAGATAAGGTAGCAAAACAACTTCCCACACTAATCTTGAGGGGAGGGATATGCAAAACTTTTCAGATCTTTACAACAGTTAGAGAAGTAAACACAAATAGCAATCATACCACAAAACAATAATTATGTGGGGAAACCCTTTTGAGAGAAAAATCCCACACCGAAGTTGAAGAGCTTCCTCTAGTCTTGTTTGCAAGTACTACCGATGAGTGGTTTTTAAATGTTTCCTATCTACTGACATATGGTGAATGCCCACCTCACTTATCTACTAAGGAGAAGAGGAACCTAAAACTTAAGGCTAGCAAATATGTTCTCTAGGAAGGGAATTTATATAAGAAAGGAGCAGATGGAACCTTCTTAAGATGTGTGGATAGCGAGCAATAGAAGAAGCTATTAGAGACTTTTCACAATGAAGCCTATGGATGACACTTTTTCACTTCTATAATAGCTTTCAAAATCATGTGGCAAGTGTTGCTACTGGATAGGTATGTTTAAAGATGCTTATGAATGGGTGTCAAAATGTGAAAAGTGTCTAAGATTTACTAGTAGACCTCACTTTGTTGCATTGCCCCTAAGGCCTATAGTAATTGATGAACCTTTTCAACAATGGGGGCTAGATTTTATTGGACCTATCAATCCTAACTCTAGTGTTGGCCATACTCACATCTTAATTGCAACCGATTACTTCACTAAGTGGTTGGAGGTGATTCCTATGAAACACACGACTTTTGAAGTTGTTTGTAACTTTCTAAAGGAGAACATCTTGGTCAAATTTGGCATCCCTAAGAAGATTGTTGCAAATAATGCTAGTAGCTTCTCTTCTTTTAAGTTTTCCTTGTTTTTCCATGATTATGGAATTAGTCTTGCTCATTCATTTGACTACTACCAGCAAGGGAATGGACAAGTTGAATTGAGTAATAAGAATCTGATTTCAATTGTTAAAAAGTTGGTAAATGAAAATCAGAGGAGATGGCATAAGAGCCTTCATGAGGCTTTGTGGTCAGATAGGATAACCTACAAGAGAGCAATTGTTATGTCTCCTTTCCAACTATTGTATGGGATTGACAGTACTATGCCTATTCCTCTGGAATTGTTAGCACTAAACTTATAGAAAGCTATTGAGGATGGCCAATTTCAATCAACATTGGAAAAGAGGATTATATACTTGCATAAGCTTGAGGAACAAAGGGATAGAGTAGTGGATAGGATTACAAGGCACCAGTAGGCAGTGAAGAAGATCTTTGATAGAAAATCTAGACAGAGGAATTTCATAGTGGGAGATGTGGGATAAGAGAAAAGATCCAAAGGGGGCTTACAAGAAATTTGATTCTCTCTAGAAGGGACCATTCACAATCAGACAAGTAATTGGTGAAAATGCCTTTTTGTTAGCATACCCAGATGGAACACCATTGCCTCTTGCCTATAATGGGCAAGACCTCAAATTATACAATTGGTAATGCTACTGAGTCCTTCTGTGTATCATAGTTTCTTTCCTTATGTTTTCCCTATGTGTTGTTTTGGTGTGAATCTATTGCCCTTTGGAATAAGGCTTTGTGCTAAGTTTGCCTAGATTCTCTACATCCTATTCAATCCTTGTCCCCATTTAGAGCCTGTTATTATCCCATTTTCAAATTTTTTCCAAGTCATTCATATGTTAAGTCATGTCCCCTTCCTTATTCTTTATTATTTGTGCCTTCTTTATAAGTCACAACCCTTTACTTAGTCATTTTCATTCATAGTCAGTGATCCCATGCCTTTTTGTACCTCAGTCAGCAAGTTCAAGAATTCATGAACCCCCTGATTCCCTGACTTCTCACAAAAGCAAGCGTCTTAAGATTTTTTTTTCACTCTTGTGTTTTTTTCTTAAAAGAAAACCCTTTGTAATCAGAGAGTCTGAAGTTCTTTGAACTTCTGAACACTTGGTTGGTTGTTTCTTTTATTCTTAAAATCTTTGATTCCCCAACTAAACATGATCATTACTCCCAAAGCATCATCCTTTTGAGCTATTGATGTGTACAAAGAAGTGACACATGTTAGTTCGTCATAAATTCAAAATGTTGGGAAAGGTGTTCACACACTTTTCAGAGGGAAATAAAGGGGGGTCATTTATGAATTTTGAAGTACAGTTTGCCACCAAAATTTAATGAAATTTATAGAGGAATTAATAAGCTTTGATATGAAGATTTGGTTAAATTTTCCACCTTGTGAGTGAAAGTCTCATTTTACCATTAACAGAGAATATATAGAACTCTTCGTAAATAGGTCAGAATAATTGTCTTTTCTCCTCATCTCTCTTACTGTGACACTTTGTCATCTTTGATTAATTTGGTTTAGGAAAATCAATTCTCTTTTCATGAATTTGAATTTCATTTTCTCCAAATGTCTTGTGGACCTCTCTTGCATCCTTAACCTATTCAGAAGTGTTTGCTCTCTAGTTTTTCAAACAAGTTATAATGAAATACAAATTCCAGGGGTCCCCAATTACTTCTGTTATTAAGAATGGATTGTCAAATGTAAGAGATATAGACCTCATGCATGTGGACTTGGGGGATTTCTAGGAGAGAATGTAGCAAGAAACTAGGTCCTTAATTACAAAGAAAATTGTGAGCAGTGGGTTAGCCTGAGCTCAAGGTTTCCCACCTACCATGACATGCCCATATTTGGTTATTGCTTGTGCAAATAATTACTACCATGACTCGCAGGAATTACATGTTGTATTACATGCTTTGAAGCTAGTAGACCATGATGAATTTGTTGATGTGTCTATTATCACTGGTTGGGGGTACTATTGGGATAAGAAAGATTGGTGTCAAAGTTGTATTGCTAAGAGCTAGCTAAAGATTAAGAGGAAGGGTAAATCTCAGCTTCCTACCAGTTTAAAAAGAGGGCATTTCAAAGAAGAGATCTCTGACATGATCACTCTATTACATCATGATATTGGGAGTGTTGAGTCAGACTCTTTTAAGAACTACATGTGCTAATTCATTCTACTGATTTGTAGTGAGTCTCAAAATATAGACTGGGTGAAGCTAATAAGTGAACATATGCATGAGTAGTTAGTGAATTTTCCTCAGAAGGTATCATTTTACATGTGTTCTCTTCTAGTCTATATTTTAGCTAGCAAAGATGTTGTCTGGCTTGGTTTGAGAACCCAAGGGTCTCTTACTCTAGACACAGCTATGTATTGTTATTTCCCACAAATTCAAAATGACATTGGAATGAGAGATTTCCGCAGGGTGAATGATGCTTTCCTTATGCTCTTGGCAAAGAAAATTCAAGGTTCCTTGGAGAGAATAATTTCCCCTAAAGCAGCCGCATTGGTAAAGAATTTTGGAAGTTTTCATATTCAATCTGATCATTTTTCTTATTTAAGAATTGGGGGTTTTGAAAATGCCTTGTTAAAATTGACGAGATATCCTTCAAATTTTTTGGTGCTTTTGGAAGTTTTCTGCCAAATGGCAACTGTAAATATCAGGTACCATGCTATGAAAAAGAAAGGGTATTCTTTCCTTGTGTCTTTATCTTTCTTTTATTGCAAGAGCAATGATAGTTCCTGAAGTGTGGAGAAATTGTTGGCTGAGTATAATTTCCATTCACTACCTATGAGACTAGCTTTTGATAGCAAAAACTTTGTGAAAACGAACATGCATGGAGGTAGCCTGTATCTACATAAAGCTCATCTTGAGGACTACTAGGAAGATTGCATGGATGAAAAGGAAGTGCAATGAAGGAGTTGGATGAGGTTAACAATTGACCAAGTCCAGGCTTTTCATTTGCCATTACAAGTCCCAGAAGGTACATATGATAATAGACATTCTGGATGAAGGTTATCATAATGCTATTTTGCAAACCTTGCCTTAGGTATGCTGGTCAGAGAAGGAAGACATGGATATTATGATTTGTTATTTTCATGTGTTAAGAAGAACTGAGAAATGGTTTAATAAGAAATTTAGAGAACATGTTGGCTCTTCAGCACCAAAAGAATTTGCTGCAAGAGAACAAAGCGAGTCTCAAGCATTTCACACTCATAGAAGTACATTGAGTTTGGATACAACTCTTCATAGAGTTGGCTCATAATCAAACAGAGATGGAGAACAACCTCAAGATAGCAGAAGGTTGAAAACTACCTATGAGCAAGATGGCCAACTGGTGTCTACAAGAATAAAAGCCAAAAAGAGATTGGATGCTTCGCAACAGTTGCAAGCAGACCATATGCCTCCTTCCCCCCTTGGTACCTAATAGCATTTCTTTAATTTTTAATCAAATTGGTGAAGACAATGTTTTTCAGTCTTTGTTTGGTAATCCTATTTATCATAGTTTAAGTGATCCTCTAAGACATAGTACTCTTCACATGCACTCACATGGTGTTGTTTTGAATACTAATGTCAATGCTAGTGTTTATGCTTCCCCTTCGCCCTCATGGTTAAAGAAGGTTGTCAAAAAGAAGAGATGTGCTCCTATGATAGATACAAACATTGACACTGTGGCTAAGTTGCTGCAAGATACGCCTAACCCCAAGAAGGCTAAGAGGATGTCTAGAATGGTAGAAAATCCTTCTGCTAGACATCATATTTTGGAAATTGCTGATCTTTTTGGTGATAAAAATAAAGATGAATTCACTAAGGCCAATTTTAACATGAGCCAAGTTGATATGGGGCCTTCCATTATTGAAGGTGAAATCTATCATGCTAAGTTCTCTGTGAGCACTTTATCAAAAAGAGTAAAAAATGACTAGTAGGAGAAGGCCAAGCTATGAGCTCAAGTGAGATCTTTGACTTCATTCATTCAATCCATTTTAAGAATTATTGCTCAACCATCAGAGGAGACACCGAACATAACTATGGATGGTCTGGACCCCAACTTGTTGCAACAAAATAAATGGTGCCAAGCCATAGGAAATGCTATTGATCAATGGGTGGAGAAAATTATGCTTGATGGTTTATTTTATATTGAGGAAGCTGCAAAGTTATACATGTTGATCTCTAGCAAAAGGGAGAAATTGGCTATAGAATTGCAAATTGTTAGGAAAGATAACAATAGTCTTTTTTATGGTTTCTAAAGAAGTCCAAGAAATGGCCAATATTGACACTATCATTCTTGTAGCTGAGAAGATCTTAAATGACCCCAGGGAGAATGAATCTATAGTGTGGCTAGATATGCTTGAATGGAGAATGTCTGAACTAGGAGCAGTGAAAGAAGAAATAGGAGTACATTAACTCATTATTTCATTGATCTAAAAGATCTCAAGATTAATTTCACAATTTTGGACACAGAAGCTTTCGGTGAAGATGAAGATAAGTTGCTTGAGATCAAAGAGATAAAGCAAAATTTCAAGAAAATGATTAATGAGGAGCTTAAGCCTATTGATACAGTCACAAGTGAATCAATAGGAAAACTTGAAAGAGTGGCAACCAATCTCAAAAAAGAGTGAAATTGATGAAATCCATAAAAGGGTGGTGAATGTTGATCAGATGATAACTAAATGGAATCTTCAGGCTAATATCATTGGCAGCCCAAGTGGCAAGATGTTGACACCAATCATTGGTAGGTAAAGAACATATAAAGTGAAATTGTGGGCATTGGTGACTCAAGTGGCACATGTCGATTCAACTTCAGGAGATGGACAAAGAAAAGAAAAGGAGGTGGCGTAAAAGGAGGTGGCAGCACTTAATGAAGACGTGAAAATTGTTAATTGATGATTTTTCATATGCTTTGATATTTATTTCTTGCAAAAACTATTAGCTCTGGAGAGCTTTCTTTTAAGTTAATGTTTATTTTAAACATCTTTAAATTGGCTGTCCCCAAGAAGTTATGATTTTTAAAGACAGTTATGGTTGACAAGGCTATATATTCTATGAGCCTATCTATGTTTAGGATCTTTTGGAAAACTTTGTTTTGAGAGGAAATCATTTTGAAGTGTTATGACTTTTAGTTTCTTTAATATATTAATTGAAGTTGGTGCAGTGGAAATTCAGTGATCGTAAACTTTGTGGTATGGTTATTGGATGCTTATTCTTCTTATGTTGAATGTGCTACTGGTTTACTAATTATGAGTTTTGTGTTGAAGTAATTGGACAACTCTATTCTTGCTTATTGTTGCAGATGTTTATCTTTTGATGAATGGTTTATAGTGGTGATTGTATGATAATTAATATAATTCTTTAATAGTATGGTTGAGGTTAAAGCTATCAAAGTCTTTGTGCTTCTTTGAATTTAGATTATATTGGGATTTATTGCCCTTTATGCTTTCTATTTAAAAGCACCACCTTTTATGCTTTCTGGTGAAAAGCATACAATATTTCCATTTTTTGTATATCATTTGAAGGTAGCTGCACCTTGTAAAATAAGCATAGAATCATTGCAAAACATCATTGCAATCAGTTCAAATGTTGGTCCAGTTGTCACTTGTTTGGGTGTGAGAATATAGAGTTAGGTGACAAAATTTGTACACCAATAGATTTTTGGCGACTCTACTGGGGACATATTTCTTTACATATATATATTTTGATTTTCTTTATCATTGGTTTTTATGGTTCTTCAAGGAAGAATTACACCAGTCCTTTAGCCTAACATAGATTGGATTACTAATGAACAAGAAGATATCATTACTGGTCTACAAAATTTAGCCTGGCAGAATAGGAGAATGAACCTGCAATATCACCAAGTGAACGAAGTGCTTGAAGAAGAACTTGGAGATATTATAAGGGAGAATGCTAGACGTTTTGGTGAAGCTCAGGATATTATTTTTGTGGAGTGCATAGTTGTGGTTTCTGGAAGAGAAAGACCCCTTCAGATATATGCAGTCCACGCAAACAAACCAAGAGATCAAGAAAATAGGCCGAGGAATCAAGTGCACAATCAGCAAAACCATCCTCGTAATAACTAGTAAGTGGTTGGCGAATCTTCTTTTAAATTTTCTACATTTGTGAAAACTAGCTTTGAAAAGATATACTTGTTGAATACAATGAACACTCAGAGGGGGGGTGAATCAGTGTTCTACAAAACCATTTATGCACTTGCTCTTTTATGCATTTACCAAATTCAATTATGTGAAAGCAGATTAAACAAATGAATAGTAACCACAAAGATATAACACATGAACACCAAGATTTTTATGTGGAAAACCCAAAGAGGGAAAAACCACAGAGAGTGTTAGCTCTCAATATATTATGATAGCACAATACTGAATTACAAAAAGGCTCACTACCCAGAGCTCACTACTCAAGAAAGGCTCACTGCCAATTAGTAGAAGAAAGAAGAAGAAGGGTAGCTCACTGCCAAAGATGAATTGCTATGATTGCATCTACATATGCATGGTAACAGTTCCAATTAAGCTCATAAACACTGACTCAGAACTCTTCATTTCAGTCTACCCCTGTTTCTCTTCTCTGCTCTTACATATGCTCAAGATCTCTCTTTGTTTGTTGTAGCCATTCTATCTTCACATATTTCGCATTCATATACATCACATCACACACCACACACCTCAAGCACAAAATCCATTCTCTATTTATATCTGTAACTAAATCTTTCTCATGATCAGGTCGGCAAGCAAACTGTGAAATGTGTATACCAAGTGTTATATCCTGTCATCTTGTTCTTGTGTTAAAACTTCAATGTGGATCCAAACTATCATGTACATTTATTCATATGTGTCAGCTCTAATCATACAACCACTTACCTTTATCATCCAGTTCTTATTTCTTCTCCGCATAAGGATTTAACATTCCTATTGGCTTGTTCCTTCATAACATATATGATAGGTTCCTCCGTCACATCACAACTTATGCTATGGACCAAATGGGACTTCATGAATCATATTCAACAATCATTATTGATCTCTTGACATGGCTTCAACTCCGTAGAACAAGATAAATTTGTATGCCAAAATGCAGACTTTAAAACTGTTGCCCTATCATACTGTAACACTGTTATACTGGATGCCAGTATTGGAGAGCTTGTAGAATAAGATCTGTTGTACTTCTAGAGCTACAAACTTAGATTTTGATAGTCATGACCTATCTTTATCTTACTTCAGAACTATAGAATAAAACATGCTAATGCGGAGGAATACAGGCCAATTTACTCAACACTATTTATTGTCTCTATCTTACTTCTGTAGACCTAGACTTGGTCTTTTCATCAGATGACTTTTAGAGGAAGTCATGGCTTGATTATTGAAATGTAACATCAATAGATAACTGTGAACATCATACCTGAGCCGCATCTTCATACCTTCACTTGCGGAGGAGTACTGGTCCTTTTTCTGTCTCATACCTGAACACTTCCAACACTTAGCCAATTTAGGGCTTTCCAGACTTGTGCCTTGTTCCCAATCACAAATGAACTTCCAGAGTTATGTCTTCCTTTCATGCTAATGTGTTCTCCTTATCTTGTTTCCATCAATGACAACACTCAACTTGTCTTCATAGCAGTGTCTCTTGCCAACAAGCTCCCCCTTTGGCATTGATGGCAACAATTAGTGAAAAATGCTTCATTATCAAAACCGTTCCCCCTTACTATATACACTTCTATATTTATTCTCCCCTTGAGATGTTTATCCATTTTTCATTGATCTTCTTCTCCCTCTTTGACATCAATGGCAACGGGTGTGTTCCGAAACCAAAAATGTGTCAAGACTTCAAAATTTTAAGTACTTTGCCGCATATTTACAAGTACAGTCTTCTACTTTATCTTACATATGCTGAAGAATGTCACTAAAGATGTTCTTTATTTGAGCTATCTCAACATCCTAGCTCTTTTTAGCACCATCCAAAATTTGTATATGTCCGCTGAGTAGAAAAACTAGAGTTTCTACCTTTTGCAAATCTGATGGTGTGGCAGTTTGTGCAACAAGTTGTGCTTCAACTACAAGCTTAGTCATTGACTCTAGTTTGGGACTGATCAGTCTTCTCAATTGTCCCATTCTACTCTTAATTTGATACTTTTGATTTATTAGACCATTTAAGTCATTGTGAATGTTGATGACTTGAACTTCTTTGTTACTGATTGATTCATTTACTGGATCAAATGACTTAGAGATGTTCAATAATTTTTCTTCCAAGTCCTTAATCTTTTCTTTTGTCTTCTTTGTAACTTCTGGCCATGATAGACAAAATTCATATATATCACCAGCTTCTACAATAGCACTTTGAATACTTTGTATCCCATTATCTAACTGAACCTTATCATGAGCTATCAACTTTGTCAACTAGGTGATCCCACAATAGTGGGTTACACTTTTTACCCAAAGTTGACATTGAAATGAACATTTTGAAAAATATCTTCACTTTCAGACACCTATAGTTGCTAAACCTTGAGGAATTTGAAGATGATGTAAACTAATGATTTGTCACATTTTGTATGTAGATTCTAAATATATGTATTTTTAATTTTTTGGAATCAAATTTTATTTCCTTTTCCATCTCCTTCAATAACAAGTTTCTAACAGTAAACAACATTTTTAAAGAGTGATGTGTACTGTGTAAAACATAAAATTTTTTCTATGAAGGATAAAATTCTATTTTTTTTGAATTTAGATTTTTAACTATGATATCTAGAGGATGCATTTGGTTTCATAATGTTTTATTGAATATTTTTCTTTTAATTAACTTTTGAAGTCAAACCAATTACAATTTAGATATAGGTGTACTGTGTAAAGCATAAATTTTTTTGTATGTATCAGAATTCAATTATTTTTTTGTTGGAATAAGGAAATAAATACCTAGAGGACACATATTTTTAGAAATTTTTTTTCTATATTTTCCTATTTTTTCATATGTACGAAACAGAGACCTTGATGTTCATTAAAAACCTACATTCACAAGAAATAAAAAATGAATATAATAATTAAATTAAATATATTCAAAATTATACTTTTTGGGAAGCTTATAATAAGGACTACATACTTACAAAATATAAAATTTTAAATGAATTCATTTGATCCCCCAAAAGGTAAATTAAAAGTGGTTTTTTATCATCATTTTGATAGTTGTAGAGGAGACTCCATGACATATATGGTTTAAAACTAGCGGGGTTCTATCCAAGGGGGTTTGATCTAAGGGGGTTTGATCAAGCCCTATTCAATTACAATCCTTTAAATGGAACCTTTCAAGGCTTAAATCATTATATTTTATAAAAATATGTGATTTTAGCAAAAATTAGGATGTCCCATAAAGTGTAACCCATTATTATGGCAGCACCCAACTCATCTAACCTTTTCTTATTGAACTCTCGTCTAACCTTTGTTTTAGTAGATTTTTCAAAACATTCAAAATGTGTACTTACAGAGTTCAAAAGGCCCTAGAATTGATTAATGGAGGATAATGAGGTGTCCTTTTGAAATGTTGGCATCATCTTCTCTAGAATGTTGGTGGCATCACTGATCAACTTACTATCTTGGTCATGTGATTTCAACATCTCTTCATGTGCCTTGGCCTGAACAATAGACACTAATCTAAATTTTTGCACAGGTGACAATGAGTCCAAGTTAATTGGTCCTTGAATGAATTATGATTCATCTAGATCTTGTTGTCTCCCAGAATCAACTAAGACATCTACAGTGTCTCTTGCTTTAGTAGAGGCTTCTTCTTTCTGGCTCTGTTCTGAATTATCTAAATTCATGTCTTTATTAGCATCCTCTTTCTGTTCTGGTGGAGAGGTTTCCTTGATGTGCTCCTCTTTTGGTTTCTCCTTGTCATTTTGTTCTTTTAGAGGAGGTGTTATTCAAGTTTCCACTGCAGGTGCTTCCATCTCCTTGGGCACATGGTCATCTTTTCTTGCTTCTTGTTCAGGGTTCACTTCCAAAACATATGCATCATTTCCACCATCTATTACTTCATTGTCATAGATGGTAGGGATATTATATTTCTTTAGTATTTCCAAAATGATCTCCTTCGTTTCCTTGACAACTTTATTAGTTTCTCCTATCATCAGTGCGTTCATTCTTTTCTTTGATCTGAACTCATTATTAATTGCTTTGGAGATTTTGGCCTTTTCTTCTGGAGTAATATCCAGGCATAATTATATCAATGTGTGTTCTCAAAGCTCAATGTCCTTAGCCATAGCAACTTCCTTAACCATCTCAAAAGTTGTATAGATTGTTGTACCGGATACTAAATTTACACGATTTGAGAAGTAAACATTGTAGCCAATAACCATGGATGCAAATCTTACTACATAGTCTTCAATATCATTGATTGTTAGCACTCTTTTGTCAAACTTTACTGCGGTGGCCACCATTACTTTATCATTCTTCACAGCTTTTAGAATTGGTACTGATCCAGTGGAGCATAGCCCAGTTACTGCCCTTATAGCATATTTTGTGATCTTAAATGGTCTCTCGAGCCACATGAATTCATCATGAATCCTGCTCAATACATACTGGACCCATTCATCCTCAACGAAGCTCAGAAAGTCAATGTACTGAATAAGTTTCTTTGTCTCAAATGTCTTGTATTCATTCTTTAGATCATAACCTCCATCGCACAAGTGATTTAAAAATAAGTCAGTGAGTTTGTTCTTCTCATGTTCTTCTAGGGCAACATGAATATATGCCCTAACATCTTCTATATATAGAATTCTGTGCAGAATGTGTGAGAATGCTCCCAATGGATCCACTTTTGTTTCTTTGTAGGGGTGTTTCTTGAATTTTGGTCAAGGCCTTTTAGTGATATCCACTACTTGAGGTGTTGCCATTTCTACAGATAATCAAGCAAATTTTAGAAATGATTTCAAACTATAAATACCTCTTAATGTTGGATTAGGGTTTTCACTGCTTTGAATTGCTAGAAATTGTTGATATTGCTTGGGATATTACTATTGCACCCCTTAGACACTTGATAGCTTGAATATAAATTGATTCGTCCTTCGAACACTGGTGCAATCACAGTAGGAGGGTTCACAGAATGAACTGTCCAGACCGTGTAGCAAGAGTAAACACAACGGAAACAAATCAAAGAAATAGAACAAATACAGATTCAGTCATTTAGTATATCATAGAATTCAAAATAGAGATCCGCCAACAACATACGGGCTTACAATTAAGGCTCATAGGCCTGATTACATACATGCACAAGATAAGGCTTTGAGGCTCCTTTACACAAAATATAAACTATCAGATCTTTCTTATGTGAATAGCTACTTTCCTAAGGATCTATTACATCAATATATATCATCTCCGGACCAATAGATTCCTCTGCGCCAGCCAAGGAAGATCATAAACTCCAATGAAGAGCTGTAACATGTTCATAGATAGGTCAGACCTAAATGCATAGAACACTTCGTCAAATGATTGGAACAATGTGCGGACCCTTGGGGAAGGTCTACCATGAACCAAAGGACATTGAATGATGTGTCATTGAGATCTGCAAGTCAAGGCCACAAGCCTTCTCCTTTAGCTGATTATCAAGAACTGTTAGAATGCTCTGCTCTGAGAAAATAGTGAACTTCTGATAGCAATATCTTTTTGGTAACTGATCCAAATGCTCTAAATTCTTGATATGATGTAGATGAATGAATGTAGATGCTAAGTCCAGATCCGTAAGATGTGAAATGCTAAAACTAGACCACAAGCTGAGAACTGCTACTGACTGAACTAGAAAAGGAAAGAACTAAAATGCAAACAAACTAAAATGCAAATGTTTTTGGTTGATGCAAGATTTCTCTTGAACTAGGGATGCTCCTACATCAGACATCTGGGGTTATGAAAAAGTGAGTCCCTCACTTTGCTGGGGCTAGGGGAGAACCAAGACGGTCCACCTCAGCCTAAGAAATCCAAGATGAATCTTCTTATGGTCTGCCTTTCCACTTCACAAGGTATTGTTTGTATTGTCTTCCTCTAGTGCTACGTCCAGCTCTACTGTCCAAAACGTCTTCAATCTATTCTGGTGCTTGTTGTGGTAACTGTTTCTTCAAGTCTTCTTCCATGTTGTCATTGAACTCTACTTCATGATACTGATAAAGATCTGCAATGTTGAAAATAGGTGAAATACCCAATGTCTCTGGTAATTCCACTTTATATGCATTTCCTAAATCAAATTTCCTAAGTATCCTACAAGGTCCAAACTTCTTCATCTTCAACTTGTTATATGTCCCAACTAAAAATCTTTCTTTTCTCAAGTACACCATCACTTCATCTCCAACTTTGAATTCCTTATGTCTTCTCTTCTCATCTTCTTTCTCTTTGTACTTACTGTTCATGTCCTCCAAATGCTTCTTCACCTGATTATGTACTGTCTTCATATGGTCTACAAATTCCTCTATTTCTACACTCCTCTTTTCTTCTATGCTGATATCTCTCAATTCTGCAACTCCTCTAGGATTCACTCTGGTAACAATCTCATAAGGTGTTCTTCTAGTACTCCTATTTACTAAATTATTGTATACAAACTCTACTTGTGAAAGAATCAAGTCCCAACTTTCGGCTTTGTCTCCAACCAAACATCTCAACAAGTTTCCCAAACTCCTATTCACTACCTTTGTCTGTCCATCTATCTATGGATGAAAAGTTGAGCTGAACTTCAAATTTGGCTTCATCTTCTGCCAAAGTGTCTTCCAAAATTAACCAACAAACTTTGTGTCTCTGTCTAAAACTATACTCCTAGGTAATCCATGCAATCTCACAATCTCCTTGAAAAATAGGTTAGCTACATGCACTGCATCAGTTGTCTTCTTACAAGGTATGAAATGAACCATCTTTGAAAATATGTCAACCACTACAAATATTGAATCATACCCTCTCCATGTCTTAGGCAATCCCATTACAAAATCCATGCTTATATCTTCCCAAGGTCTCTTCAGAACTGTCAAAGGTTTATACAATCCAGTGTTCTGACTACTCCCTTTTGCAACTTGACAAACTCTACAACTCTGCAAAAATCTCCTAACATGCTTATGTATCTGAGGCCAAAAGTAATTTTCACTTACTAAGGCTACTATCTTATCAATGCCAAAATGTCCTACCAATCCACCACTATGCTTCTCCTTGATCAAATTATCTCTCATTGAACTTCTAGGTATGCACAACTGACTTCCTTTGAACAACATATCTTTTTGAATGAAATAGTCCAACTACTTACTTCTATCTATCACAACAGGTTCCTTACATGCTTTCCAAGGTTTTGCAAAATCAGTGTCTCCCTCATACATGTTCTTCAATTCATCAAAACCCAACGCTTCAACTCTCATCTCTATCAACAAGTTTCTTCTTCTACTCAAGGCATCGGCAACTTTATTTGATTTACCATTCCTATGCTTCAACACAAAAGTATAACTCTGCATGAACTCTACCCATCTCATATGTCTCTAATTCAACTTACCTTGACTGTTCAAATACTGCAAAGCTTGATGATCTGTATACAACACAAACTCCTTAGGCAACAAGTAATGTCTCCACTTCTTCAAGGCTTGAATTATGGCATAGAACTCTTGATCATAAACTGAATATCTTCTCCTTGCATCATTCAACTTTTCACTAAAATAAGCTATAGGTCTACCTTCTTGACTTAACATTGCTCCAATTACATTTTCACTAGCATCACAATCAACTTGAAATACCTTATTGAAATCTGGTAATGCCAAAACAGGTTGCTCTGTTACTTTATGCTTCAACAACTCAAAACTATTGTTTGCTCCTAATGTCCACTTGAAATATTTTCTGTCAGCTCTCATTGTCTCTGTCATAGGGTTACAAAATGAACTAAAATTTCTAATGAACTTCCAGTAAAAACTAGCCAAACCGTGAAATGATCTAACCTCTCCAATGCTCTCCGGTATAGGCCATTTAACAATTGCTCTTACTTTCTCAGGGTCCATCTTCAATCCTTCTATAGAAATCACAAATCCCAGATATACCAATTCTTCCTTCATGAAACTACACTTCTTGATGTTTATCAGCAATTTCTCTTCTCTCAACCTCTACAAAACTTGTCTAATATGCAACAAATATTCTTCTTTTGTCTTACTAAAAATCAGAATATCATCCAAGTACACAATTACAAACTTACCCAAGAATTTCTTCAAGACTTCATTCATCAACCTCATGAAAGTACTTGGTGCATTTGTCAATCCAAAAGGTATCACTAACCACTCATACAATCCTTCATTTGTCTTAAAAGCAGTCTTCCATTCATCACCTTCTCTAATTTTGATTTGATGGTATCCACTATTCAAGTCTATTTTTGTGAAATATCTTGCTCCACTCAAATAATCCATGATATCATCCATCCTAGGTAAAGGAAATCTATACTTAACTGTGATCTTGTTTATTGCTCTAGAATCAATACACATTCTCCATTCTCCATCCTTCTTTGGTGCTAGCACTACAGGTACTGCTCAAGGACTCAAGTTTTCTCTGACCAAACCTTTTCTCAACAACTCTTGTATCTGTCTATTCAGTTCTTCATTTTCTGTCAGTGTCATTCTATGTGTTGCTTTGTTAGGCAAACTTGCTCCCAATATAAGATCCATGTGATGGCTAATACTTCTTATAGGTGGTAATCCATCAGGTACATTATTTGATATGATGTCTTCATACTCCATCAGCAACTCCTTTATTTCTTCTTGTTCAGTTTCTTTCTTCACTACTTCAGGTGTTTTAGGAATCAAGGCATAACACATACTTTCCTATTTCAAACCATCCAGAAATTTCCTTCCATCTACTAAACAGATTATAGCATTCCCACACACCACATTTTTAGGATCATCTTCTAAAGGAATCAAAGTAATTCTTTTCCCATTTGTTGTTATAGTATATGTATTCTTTCTTCCATCATGCCTTGCTTTTCTATCATACTACCAAGGTCTACCCAACAAGATATGACAAACATCCATAGGCATAATATCACACAAGACTTCATCATGATAAGATCCAATATGAAATTTCACCAGACATTGTTCACTCACCAGTACCTTATGATCATCCTGAATCTAAGCTATCTGATAGGGCGTAGGGTGTTTCAACCTTTCCAACTTTATCTTGGTCGTCATCTCCTTTGAAACTAGGTTATCTGAACTACCACTATCAATTACAACTTTACAACACTTACCTCCTGATTTACATTTAGTTCTGAATAGACTTTTCCTTTGTGATGGTTCCTCATTTGTCTCTACTTGAAATAGTTCTCTCCTCATCACCAATGATTCTCCTTTCTCTAGATTGCCAACTGAACAAGGTGATCCAATAGGTTCTTCTTCAACATAGGCTGCTCTCCCACTATTCTCTGTCTTCTTGCTTGTACTACTTTGATTACATTCAAATGCTCTATGTCCTTCACCTCCACACTTGAAAAAAGTACCTCTGAATGTCTTCTTATCAAATCCTCTTCCTTCTCTTTTGTATCCTTCATTCCGGTATGCACTAGGGTTTCCTCTCTGGAAAAACTTTTTGTCATCTCTCCGGTAAGCATTATTATCTCTGTCATCTTTTCTAACTGGACTGTCAAATGTGTTCTATTCCACAAATGATCTATCATATCTAGAAAATGATCTTCCTCTTTGAAATTTACCTCCTCTGACTCTCTATCTCTGATCATGCTTTTTATTCAGCTTTTCTTCAACTTTCAGGCAAATTGATATGCTTCCTCCAAAGATGTCATCCTTACCAAACTTAGTTCTTCTTGAATGTTTAATCTCATTCCATTGATATATCTTGCCACTTTCTCCTTGCTTTCTTCACTATGTCTTGTTCTTATGATCATCTTATGAAATTCTCCAGTGTACTCCTTCACAGATTTCTCCTTTTGTCTCAGGTTTTGCAATCTTTTCAACAATTCCAACTCATAGTCAACAGGTATGAATTGATTTTTCAACTTTGTCACCATCCGGTCCCACTTTGTAATCTTTTCTTTTCCTCTTCTATTTTTTTCCAACTAAACTTCTTTCCACCATATAGCAGCATGTCCTTTTAATTTTGTCTTTGCAAATTTCACCTTCTCTGGATCTTCAATCTCTTCATATTCAAAGTATTCTTCCATGTCATTTATCCAGTAAATCAACTCTTCAGGATTCAAATTATCAGTATAGTTCGAAACATCAACTCTAGGTCTCTTTCCAATCTTTGAAATAGCTCTCAACATCTTTATCTGATCTGATTCTTCTTCTTCATCACCTTCTAGGGTTTCGCTAGTGTGTCCAATAGATTGAAATTCTTCCTCATCATCACTTTCAACATTAGGTCTCGGTGTCAATCCTCTTCACCTATCTTCTTCAACAACACCCAAATGAAGTCACATTATTCTCATCAATTCCATCATCTCATCCATTCTGTTAGCCATTGTACCAACAAGAGGAGCTCGTCACGGCGGCATATTCTTAGGATCAAGTGCAAACTGCCTCACGTTCGGTGATCGGGCTACAAGTGACAACTGCCTCTTAATCGTTGATTGGTTGTGCACAAGTAACCTACCTTGGACTGGTGATTTTCTTACAATAAGATCTTACGGAATCCCCTTCACTAATTCTCTCCAAAGAATCAAACTTTTGCTCTCCAAGATTTGAACTTTCGCTCTGATACCACTTGGTGCAATCACAGTAGGAGGATTCACAGAATGACCTGTCTGGACCATGCAGTAAGAGTAAACACAATGGAAACAACTCAAAGAAATGGAACAAATATAGATTTAGTCATTCAGTATATCATAGAATTCAAAATAGATATCCGTCAACAACATGCAGGCTTACAATTAGGGCTCATAGGCCTGATTACATACATGCGCAAGATAAGGCTTTGAGGCTCCTTTGCACAAAATCTAAACTATTAGATCTTTCTTATGTGAATAGCTACTTTCCTAAGGATCTATTACATCAATATATATCATCTTTGGACTAATAGATTCCTCTACATTGGCCAAGGAAGATCACAAACTCCAATGAAGAGTTGTAGTGTGTTCACAGATAGGTCAGACCTAAATGCACAGAACACTTCCTAAAATGAATAGAACTATGTGTGGACCCCTAGGGAAGGTCGGCCATGAACCAAAGGACATTGAGTGATGTGTCATTGAGATCCACAATTCAAGGAACGATTCATAAGCCTTCTCCTTTAGCTGATTATCAGGAACTGTTAGAATGCTCTGCTCTGAGAAAATAGTCAACTTCTAATAGCAATATCTTTCTGGTAACTGATCCAAATTCTCTAAATTCTTGATATGATGTAGATGAATGAATGTAGATGCTAAGTCCAAATCCGCAAGATGTGAAATGCTAAAATCGGACCACAAGCTGAGAACTGCTACTGACTGAACTAGAAGAGGAAAGAACTGAAATGCAAATGTTTTTGGTTGATGCAAGATTTCTCTTGAACTAAGGATGCTCCTACATCAAATTCTCTCCTTTTTAACCTTTGTTTACCAAACCCTATTCGTCATTAATGCAGATGCTCCAAAAAGCTATCTAACTTCTTTTGATAGACACAGTAAGTTAGGATTGCTCTGCAATTCATCAAATTAAACTTATTCCTTCTGGTTTTTCCTTCATGAGATTCTTCAATAAAAATTCTTCATCATATCTTTGTGCCGGATTCCATTACATATCATTTGTTTGGAGGATTTAGATTTTCAATGCAACTCCCCCTGAGTTAGAGCTCCCAATTCACTTCTTGGAGGAAGTATCTACACCAGATGCTGGTGCGGATCCATCCTTAACCTCATTCACACCCTTTTTGATCCAGATCATACTCATCTCCTTCTTGGTTTCCATAGGATCAAATTTATTCTTGCCTTTAACATCTTTCTTCTCTATTTTCTTCTATTGTGTAGGATAATCTCTTTCCACATTTTTGCTTCTGTAGAATCTAGCAAGGTGTCTAAACTTGTTGCAATAGTAACAAACAACATTTCTCTAACCTTGATTTCTTTTGACATTTGTATTTGGCCTTGATTTGCATTGGTTAGACATATGCCCAAATCTATTGCATGCAAAACATTTTCCATTGTAAGATTGACCATTCCTTGAATAGTTTGGCACATTTCTTGACACACTTCTGCACTCATTTGCTTTATGACCAATCATCTTGCAATTGAAACATTGACTAGAAAAAGATGGAACTTTTTGATTTATTCTACTTCTACACTAAGCAGTCTTATGACCATACTTATTGCATTTAAAACAATAGCCATTGAAAGATGGGTACCTTTGAGCATTTGGTTGTCTGGTCAGAGGTCCTTTAGGTCTTCTTCTTTGATTCCTTACCAAATGATCTCTGCCTCTTCCTTCTTTAGATCTGACTTGTCCTAGATTTGAACTTTCTCCCTTTTCAAATCCCAAGCCTTGTTTATCATCTGGATACTTTTGTTTGGCCAGTAACTCATCAAGTTTTGCAGAGCTTATTTTGAATTTTTCTTTGTAGTTGTTGGCTGCTTCTAGATCAAACTTTAAGAGCAGAACTTCTTTCCCTAATTTTTCATATTCCTCTAACTTGTCCTTCACAATTTGATTCAGACATTCCTCATTCTTGGTCTTTTCTTCAATCACCTTGAGAAGACTCTCTGTGGATTCACTTGCTTGTTTTAGTTGCTCACATAATTCTTTCCTTCTTTCCTAAGATTTACTAATCTGTTCTTTTAATTTTAGAATGCAATCATCAACTTCTTTGATACTCTCCTCTAAACCCTTGATATCAGCCTTGGAGTTGTCAAGATCTTCTAGAGATGCTTCAAATTGTTCATTGTTGACATAAACATGATCACCAATCACAATGTTACTAGGATGACTTGTTTTAGGATAAGTGAGATACCTTTTTGCTGCTATGAGAACACCTTCCCAGATCTTCCTCAAACTGTTAAGTTTCTTCCAAGGAACCTCACTTTGATACCAATTGTTGAATACAATGAACCCTGAGAGGGGGGGGTGAATCAATGTTCTACAAAACCATTTATGCACTTGCTCTTTTATGCATTTACCAAATTCAATTATGTGAAAGTGGATTAAACAAATGAACAACAACCACAAGGACATAACACATGAACACCAAGATTTTTACGTGGAAAACCCAAAGAGGGAAAAACCACGGAGAGTGTTATCTCTCAATATAATATTATAGCACAATATCAAATTACAAAAAGGCTCACTGCCCGGAGCTCACTACTCAAGAAAGGCTCATTGCCAATTAGAAGAAGAAAGAAGAAGAAGGGTGTCTCACTGCCAAAGATGAACTATTGTGATCGCATCTACATATGCATGGTAACAATTCCAATTAAGATCATAAACACTGACTCAAAACTCTTCATTTTAGTTTGCCCCTGTTTCTCTGCTCTGCTCTTACATATGCTCAAGATCTCTCTTTGTTTGTTGTGGCCATTCTATCTTCACATATTTCACATTCATATACATCACATCACACACCACATAGCTCAAGCATGAAATCCATTCTCTATTTATATCTGTAACTAATTCTTTCTCATGATCAGGTCTGTAAGCAAACTGCAAAACGTGTATACCATGTGTTATATCCTGTCATCTTGTTCTTGTGTTAAAACTTCAATTCGGATCCAAACTATTGTGTACATGTCTTCATATGTGTCAGCTCTAATCATACAACCACTTACCTATATCATCTAGCTCTTATTTCTTCTCCACATAAGGATTTAACCATCTTGTTAGCTTGTTCCTTCATAACATATATGATAGGTTCCTCTGTTACATCACAACTTATGTTGCGGACCAAATGGGACTTCATGAATCATATTCAACAATCATTATTGATCTCTTGAAATGTGTTCAACTTCGTAGAACAAGATAAATTTGTATACCAAAATGCAGACCTTAGAACTGTTGCCCTATCACACTATAACACTGTTATATTGGATGTCGGTATTGGAGAGCCTGTAGAATAAGATATGTTGCACTTCTGGAGCTGCAAACTTGGATTCTGATAGTCATGACCTATCGATCTTACTTCAAAATCATAGAATTAAACATGCTAATGGGGAGGAATACGGACCAATTTACTCATCACTATTCACTGTCTCTGTCTTACTTCTATAGACCCAGACTTGGTCTTTTCATCAGATGACTTCCAGAGGAAGTCATGACTTGATTATTGAAATGTAACATCAATAGATAATTGTGAACATCATACCTGAGCTACATCTTCATACCTTCACTTGTAGAGGAGTACTGATCCTTTTTCTATCTCATACCTAAACACTTCCAACACTTAGCCAATTTAGGGCTTTCCAGACTTGTGCCTTGTTCCCAATCACAAATGAAATTCTAGAGTTATGTCTTCCTATCATGTTGATGTGTTCTCCTTATCTTGTTGTCATCTATGACAACACTCAGCTTGTCTTCATAGCAATATCTCTTGCCAACAATGCGAGGGGTGATAGAAAGAAGGGGCTTACTAATTCAAATAATGGTCATATCTATAGAAGATGATCTAATAACTATCGGCAAGTGGAAGAAAGAATTACAGATGGGAAAGCCTTTGGCCACTAGTTCTACTAATCTAGTAATCCAAAGACTGGCCAATTATATTGTCACCTTGAAAAGGCAGATGCCAATTTAAGGCCCTCAACAACCTTTCTATCAGGATATACCCATAAAGGATCATTGGTCAACAAGGGAACTATAACAGACCTTTACCTTTAACTAGGCCTACTTAGAGGATAGCTATTGAAAATGATCCTTCCACTAGTAGAAGAAATCATATGGTTTGCAATTTCCATCTTACCATAGACCATGATGGTGCATCTTGTCCTGAGATGGAAAGGTCTATGTAGATCCTTTCGATGAATGAGCACACTAAAGAACCATTTGTGGAGGAAGAACCTATTCAATCCAAGGATGCTAGTGTCAACTTCATTGAATATGAATTAGATTCAGATTCAAGAGAGGATGTGTATACTAAACTGGATAATACTAATTGTGTGGTGTTCACTAGAGGACAACAGACACAAAACAAGTAGGATCCTAAGGGCCAATCTGGTAGCACCTCCTCTTCCCTGAAGTTTATTCTGTCAAGGCATGCAAGTACTAGTTCTTAAAAGATAGAACCTGCTATTCCCAAGGCTACACACCTATGGAGGTACCTTCTACTTCTTCCTCCAAAGATGTTGTTTCTATTTCTTTTGACATTGAAGAATCTTGTAAAAACACTAAAATCTAGATCTCTCAAGCTGATTATCTTATACTCAACCCTTCTGAGTTGGATAGGCTTGTTAGATATGTCAAACAAGAACCCTCTCCTTCCCATCTTAATACACAAGTGTCTGATGAAACCACCACCCATACTAAGACTCAAAATTGTTCAAACTCCCACTCTAAAGATTCTCATCCTAAGAACCCTTTTGAAAAGCCTAGGCCTTTCTATGTGTCATTGTATATTGCCGGTTACAAGCTAAGCAACTGCATTATAGACTCTAGGGCCTTTGACAATGTCATGCCCGCTCAAGTAGCTAAAGCCCTTGGCTCAAGTCAATCACCTCTTCCCATGGTAGGTGCTTTTCTATGGATTCCTCACAAGTGCCTATCCTAGGCCAGATAAAGGATGCACAGGTTTCTCTAACATCATACCCGAAGAAGAGGTTAAAGCTAACCATTCTAGTGGTTGATATCCCTGCAAGTTATGGAATTCTCTTGAGCAAAAGTTTCTACAAAGATTTAGGAAAGGAGATACAAATGAATTGGTCTCATGCCCTAATACCTATGGATGGTTAAAAGGTTTGTTTGAACCCTGAGCGCAAAGAAAAGTTTATAGTGCTAAAATCTGGAGATCCAAGGGTGGATATATTATATGTAGAGACCGAACTAGGCATTTATATGTTTACCTCAACTGCTGAAGAGAATCCAAACATAATCGGTCCTGACTTGGCTAATGAAGTATGGACTTTGGAGTTTGATGGAAGTTGTTCCACTGTCGGATCAGGTGCTAGTATTGTTTTAATTTCTCTTGATGATTACAAGTTTCCTTTTCCTTATAAGTTGGAGTTTGACGACACCAACAATATAGCTGAATATGAGGCCTTGTTGCTAGGATTAGCGATGGCCAAAGAAAACGACATTAAAAAATTGAAGGCAACGGGTGATGATGAACTAATAGTGAAGCAAGTGAGGAAATTATATTCAGTTAAAAATGGGAGGCTAAGCCATTACCAGAATAGGGTATGGAATTGTATTGAGAATTTTGATGCCTTCAGGATAGAAGTTGTGCCTAGATATTAGAATACTAGGGTTGATTCATTGGTTGTCTCTATATCTCTTCTCTTGCCTCACCCAGACTTCAAGGGAAAACTATATAGGGTTGAGGTAGTCTATCAACCTAGCGTGCCTGATAATGTCAACCACTTGTAGGTGTTCAATAATGACTAGCAAATTATTTCTTTTCTAGAAAAATCTGAGTCATTTTCTAATATATTCATTGAAGGATGTTATGATGAATGCAATGACATTCTTGAGGGAGAGGCTAGTTCTCAAAATGGCCAAGGGATTGAGGTAATACAATTAAAGGGGAACAAGATTCCTATGGGTTTGGTCTCCATTGAGGATCTCTTTAATAGACATGATCAATATATAAAACAAAAGAGCAAGGTATCTATTAGATCATTAATTGAATATGATCATGTCAACATAGGCACTGAAGAAGACCCCAAGATTGTCTATATTGAAAAATGTTACTCTCCCAAGGAAAGAATGTGTTTGATTTCTTTATTTATTCATTACAAAGATGTCTTCGTGTGGTGTTATAAAGACTTGAAAAAGTTTAGAAATGGGGAACTCCAACACCACATCCCACTAAAGCCCGACACTTCGCCATTTAGATAGAAACAAAGGACATATAATACTAAAGTGGCCGAGGCTATATTTAGTGAAATTGATAAAATTTTGAAAGAAAAGATCATCTTGTTGGTGTGAACATATAATTCACACATATTAAGTTGACTTAGTGAGTCTTCTAGATGTCTAGGTGTTTCTAGTTGTGTGTTGAGTTGTTGATAGTTGGAGTGAGTTGTCTCATCCTCCACATGTGCAATTAGTTATCATCCTCTAATTGGCACATGTTGTTGGAATATCTCCACCTTTCCCTCCACCCTTCTAGCTCTCACCTTGCCTTTATAAGCAAGGCTCTCTCATTGTATTTCATATTGAATACAACATACAGTCTAATATAGTTGCTCCATTGTTTTAGCATCTTCTCTTGTCATCTTTGTGTGGAAGGTCGTCTTGATTGCAGGTGATCCTGGCTTGCTGAGTCACATTGACTCTTACATGGTATCAGAGCCTAATCTGCAATTCCCTTCCCTCATTAGAGAGATCTTGAGTGCAATTCATGGTGGATCTTGACAGTTGAGTATGCTCTTCTCTTGCATCGAATGATGACCTGGAGAATCAGAAAAACTTGATAGAATCTTAGTTTTGTGAGGGTTTTCCCTTCTTGCCCTTGTATTGTAGGTGCATTTTGGAGTGTGTTGCTGCAAATCAGACTTCACCATTGCGTCCGAAGCAGTCAAAATAGTCAAGATCACTTTTTGTTTCGTCTAAATCGGACATCGGAGGCAAAATTGACGAGGGTTTCAATTTGGGGCTCTTTGGCGTGATCCGCAAGGTAGCAGCAATTTTGGAGCAGTTTGGCCCAATCGGACATCGCCATTGCGTTCAGAGCGGCCAAATCAGTACGGATCGACTATAAAATCGTCCAAATCGGACAAAGTTGAAGCGAAAGGCAAAATTTTTTTACTCTCCTTCGCTGTACGGATCTGTCACAGGGAATATTCCTGTCACAGTGGCATATTCCACAATCTTCAGGGCTTAAGCACTGTGCAGAAGGAATCTTCCAAGATCAGCATCATACTTAGCAGGCAGAATCAGTGGATAAAAATTTTGACTACCAGGCAGGGCCAAGAGGGCCTGCAGACCCCAATCGGGCCAAATCCCCGCAGCCTAGTTTCAGAGTTCTGCAGGTTTTAAATCTTTTTGCAGGTTTCTAATCTTCGGTGGTAATTTACCAACCTGTCGGCGTTTGGTAGCTCTCATTTGAACCTCCACTGGCAACCATCGATGGTCTTCACATTCGTGGCAGTCAGCATCTACCTCAAATCGACAGCATCATTGATTCATTGGATCGTTCTATTCCCTCCACCGGCGATCTAAGACATTCCTGGCGATCTAAGCCTTTGGTGGTTTTCCCTTTGACAGTGGCTTTGCTTTCCACATTGAGCATTTAGCAGTTTTCATCGACGGATGTCAATTGACAGGTCACTGTTTATAAAGGGTTATATGTGAAACCACGTTCGATCCTTGCAAGCAGCGGCTCAGAAAAACCTCAGCAGTGTTTGTTTTGCCTTCGACGGTCTTAGATCCGCCTTTGGCAGTCTTCTGATCCAATTCTGGTGATTGGTTTTTTGATCAATGCAGTTCATCAATCAAAATTTGAAGTTCCATTGGTCAACAAAAGTATTTGACGTGGTGGACAGTCATATACAAAGATCCGTTGGCATTTTATCCTTGTCGGCTCTTTGAACAGGCAGTCTCAAACAAGATCTGCAGTCAACAAATATTCCGGCGAACTATTTCAACCCGCTACCACTGGCGGTCTCTAAAGCCTCTGTCCACAGCAGACATCCAAAGCCTCCGACAATCTGAAGACATCCAGCAGGCATCGACCACAGTTGGCAGCAAATCTGGCAGTTTAGATCTTGTAACTAGCGACCAAGCAGTCTGTAATGGCGATCAAGATCTGGTCGGCAGGCTTCCGTTATCACTCAAGCGGTCTGCAATAAATATTTTGGCATTGCTTATTCATAACCGAGAGATTTATGTCCCCCACCACTGGTGGTTTCCATTTCGGTGACTGATTTGTCGTGGTCTTCTCAAAACTGTTGTGGTCAACGACTTCTAAAGCAGTGATTCGGCAGTTTTGGACCAACAGCAGCGGTCAAAAAATCCACGCCGGAGGTAACCAATCAAAGCTCGGTTGGAAAAGGTTCTTAGGTGGTTTAACATCAACCCAGCAGGGAACCTTTAGGCTCAGGTCCTGTGGCCGCATAAATAGTTATAGGCGGTTTCAAGCCTGAACCCGCAGTTTTACCTTTTTCAACAAGCGGTTTCCATACACAGTGTTTTTCATTCACATCAGGGCGGTTTTTTTTCTCAGACTATTTTTCCCTCAAACTGGCATTTTTTTCTCCATGGGTGTTTTTTTTCTGCAGACAGTGGTTTTACAGACCAGGAGCATATTCCGTCAGATCTGAGAATATTCCGTCGACAGGGGGCCCATTTTTGCCCCTAGAAGTCCTAAACTAGGGCTTTTTTTCTTTTTTACATAACTTTTGCTCACGGTATCGAAATCGGGCAAATTATATATCGACGGAAAGATGACAGAGAGCTCCTCACAGTGGTGTTAGAATTTTTCTCTGATTTTGCTGTTTGACAGCATTTATTGCAGGTCAAAGACAAATCTTCCTTTTTGGCTCCCGAGCTCATAACTTTTTGCCACGATCCCCGTTTTTCGCGATTCAAGTGGCATTGGAAAGGTATTGACGAGCTCTACACAGTCATCCATGCACTTTTCTCAATTTTTGCTCCAGGTTCATTTAATTTCATTTGTCAATTTTTTGGCATTTGAGTGATAACTTGGATGTTTTGAAACTTGAGGAGGTGAAATTTGTTTTGAGAGGATTTGTTTGCTGTAATACATCATTGTGAGTGACTGTAATCTCACTTGGATCTCTTTTTTAAGAGATTTTTTTGTTTTTTCCCCATCTTGGTCCTTTGAGGACAATTGTAAATCGCACTAAGTATAAAGTGCCACAAACAAATTGTGGGGGGCTCTCTTGCATAGTAACGGGGTGTTGTTGTGTTGTCTTATTTTTTCATCATGGATGTGCCTCAATTTCCACTTTTAACTCCATATAATTATATTGAATGGAAGAAAAACATGGAGTTTGTGTTGTATAAACAAAAGTTACATAGAATAACTTTAGGCACAGATCCTGAACCCACAGGTGCTATTGAGAGAAGAAAATGGTTAGATAGAAGAGATGAGGCTTTTGGCACACTTTGTCTTGCTATTTCTCCAGACTTGAGATTTCATGTTGAGTCTTGTACTACACCAAATGAGATATGGACAACACTGGACAATCTATTTGGCAAACAAGATAAGATAAGAAAGTTCAAATTGGAAAATGAGCTAATTGCACTTAATCCTCAAGACTTTGATCAAATTGAAAACTTCTTCACCAAATTTAAGTCTCTCAGGTTGCAACTCAAACAAAGTGGTCTTGAGAAAGAAGATGAACAGTTGATTCTATCTATTCTTGCAAAATTGGGTCCTGCATATTCAGTTTATGTTTCTACCTTTTATGCTACAATGGATGCCTTTGGTACTAAGTTTACCATGCCTTCACTTGAGGAGTTTGCTGCACAACTCACAAGAGAACAAGCCAAGCTACTACACATGGGCACATTGAAGTCACCTAGAAAACAGGCTCTAGTTGCAACACAAAGCACAAAAGATCCTAAGGCTTCACATCATAAGGAAAAGAAACAGAAGGATTCAAAGTCTAATAAGCAAGAGAAAGAATCAAAGAAAACCCCCAGCTCTTCTTCCAAAGAGGAGTCAAATAAGACGAAGAAGCCAAAGTGTTCTTATTACAAGAAATTGGGTCATGATGAAACTAAGTGTTATGAGAAAAAGTTTGAAGAGATGTCACAACTTCTTCAAAAACATAACATTGAGTATTCTCCATCAACAACAGTTTTACCCTAGTCTTCTTCTTCACCACAAACATCATCTACATCTACAGGGACAACAGGCATTGCAAATTGGATAGATAAAGGAAAAGGAAAAGCATTCTTTGCATCAACAAGTCTACAGTCAGAGAGATGGCTTCTTGATTCAGGAGCTTCTCATCATATGGCATCTTCACAAGGGATGTTCTCTTCATTTCAGTCATGTACTTCGCCACCTATTTTGATGGGTAACAATACCTACATGCATGCAAGTGGTAAAGGAACAATTGATGTTGGTGACTCGTGTACATTCAACAATGTGTTGTGTGTACCTTCGTTGACAACCAATCTCCTTTCCATCTATCAGATTACTCATTCTGGTGCAGGGAAGACAGTTGAGTTCACTCCTGATTCTGTGATCATACGGGACTTGGAGAGCAGAGATATCATCGCTGTTGGGATGGCTGATGATGCATCTCGCCTTTATACCTTCTCCCATTTTGTTTCTGATGATGATGTAGATCCATTGTTTTCTATTCACACTCATGCAGCAAGTGTGAATCATATTTCTAGGGAGAAGTTTGGTCACTTGAACCTTGGTGTTCTTGCATCTACTTCGGTTCCTGAGGCTAGTTTTGAGCTTCCTCCTTCTCCTGCTTCTTCAGAGATTGGCATTGACATAGCTTCATCCACTTCAGTTGAGCAGGATATTGTTTGTCTTCCAGATACAGGTTTTTGGGATGAGTACTTGACAGGTATTTCAGACTTGTTTCGTGAGTCCTATCTTGATGACTTGGAGGACATCATTGATGATATTCATCTCCTCTTTGAAGGAGTTGAATCTTCTACTTCGGATGAGCAGGCATCATCTTCTCCTCTTCACTTGTCACAGTTTGGCACTGAGTTGGAGAATCTTGAGAATCATTCGGAGGATACTTTATCTTTGGAGATTGATGATCTTGAGTTTTCATCTTGTCTTGGATTGTCGCATGCAGCACTTGATCATGTGGCATCTTTTGGTTGTGACATATGGACACTTGAGCAGTTTTCCGAGACATCATACATCATGAGGCTTTTTCCCTCATACCTTGAGATGGAGTTTCTTCGACATCAGTCTTTGGATTTGTTTCTTCCTAAGGGGAAGAATGTTGTTTGCAGGCTTTGGATTCTCTTCAGCATTCTTCTTCGGGCGTTCACCATCGGCACAGGAGCTACTTCATTGTGGGGGGGACCAATAGTCTCACACTTGCTCTCCTATGGGGGGGTAATTGATTGTATATATGTGTTGGATGTTGTCCTTGGGGGGTCTTGAGTCCTCCTTCCATCACATCTTTCATTTGTTTTTTGCATTCTCACATTTGGAGAGGAGTTTTGTCCCATGAGGTTTTCTCCTTTTCTCCACTTGAGATTTGTTGTACATGGGTACCTAACATGGCCTAGTAGCTGGGACCCATCCATCATTGCATCTTGTTTTAGTCAACTACTCCCTAAGTTGCACTTAAGGGGGGGTGTTGGTGTGAACATATAATTCACACATATTAAGTTGACTTAGTGAGTCTTCTAGATGTCTAGGTGTTTCTAGTTGTGTGTTGAGTTGTTGATAGTTGGAGTGAGTTGTCTCATCCTCCACATGTGCAATTAGTTATCATCCTCTAATTGGCACATGTTGTTGGAATATCTCCACCTTTCCCTCCACCCTTCTAGCTCTCACCTTGCCTTTATAAGCAAGGCTCTCTCATTGTATTTCATATTGAATACAACATACAGTCTAATATAGTTGCTCCATTGTTTTAGCATCTTCTCTTGTCATCTTTGTGTGGAAGGTCGTCTTGATTGCAGGTGATCCTGGCTTGCTGAGTCACATTGACTCTTACACATCTATCCCATTCACCACTCTACATGGGTTGCAAATATTGTGCCTGTTAGGTAGAAGAACATGGAGATCAAAATTTGTGTTGATTTTTGCAATCTGAACTAAGCATCTCTAAAGGAAAACTATCCTCTGCCAATAATGGATCACATCTTGCAGACTGTATCAGGTTCATAGATTATGTCCATGCTAGATGACTTTTCAGGGTATAATCAAATAGAGGTAGCCCTTGAAGATCAACACAAAACAATGTTTACTACTCTGGTTGGTGTATTTTCTTATAATAGGATATTGTTCGGCCTCATCAATGCAAGGGCCACCTTTCAAAGAGTAATGGACTTAACCTTCAGATATTTGAAGAACAAGATTATTGTTGTTTACCTCGATGACCTAATTATCTTCTCCAAGAAAAGAGCAAATCATATTCATGATCTTGAAGTGGTGTTGCAGCGATGCAGAGGTCATCATATCTCTTTGAACCCTAAAAAGTCAATATTTGTAGTAACTGAAGGCAAATTTTTAGGTCATATTATTTCCAGGGATGGTATAAAGATTGACCTTGAGAGGGTTAAAGTGATTCAACAACTGAATCTTCCTACAACAAAGAGCAATACCAAATCATTCTTTAGTTGGGACAACATTTTGAGAAGATTCATCCTTGACTTTGCTGAATTGATAAGACACGTTGCAGAAATAATGAAAAACCATCTAGTCTTCAAGTGGAATGAAGAAGGTAAGTAAGATTTCAAAGATATTAAGATTGCCATTGCTAATGCTCCTACCTTAGTGCATCCTAATTTTGAGAAAGATTCCATTATCTATTGTTATGCATCTAAGCATACTCTATCAGACATTCTATTGCAGAAAAATGAACAAGGGATAGAAGCTCCAATTGCTTTTATGAGTGTGCCCTTAAAGAAACATGAGTTCAAATAATATCCCCTAGAAAAGCATTCTTATGCAGTAGTGAAGGCATTGAAAAACTTCAGGTTCTATATTTTGCATTCCCATGCCATTATCTTTGTTCCTAACTCTGTCGTCAAGAGCATTCTTACCCAATAGGAGATTGGTTGTAACAAAGGAGGAGCTTGGGTGGAAAAGGTCCAGGAGTATGACATCGATCTAAAACCTACCAACCTGGTTAGAGGTAGAGGTTTATGCAAAATGATTACTAAGAGTAAATCAACCAAAGTTGAAGAGTTGCCTCTAGTCTTGTTTGTAAGTACTATTGATGAGTGGTTTTCAAATGTTTCCTATCTACTGACATATGGTGAATGCCCACCTCACTTATCTATTAAGGAGAAGAGGAACCTAAAACTTAAGGCTAGAAAATATGTTCTCTAGGAAGGGAATTTATATAAGAAAGGAGTGGATGGAACCATCTTAAGATGTGTGGATAGGGAGCAATAGAAGAAGCTATTGGAGACTTTTCACAATGAATCATGTGGAGGACACTTTTCCACTTCTGTAATAGATTTCAAAATCATGCGGCAGTGTTTCTACTAGCCAGGTATGTTTAAAGATGCTTATGAATGGGTGTGAAAATGTGAAAAGTGTCTAAGATTTACTAGTATACCTCACTTGGCTGCATTGCCCCAAAGGCCTGTAGTAATTGATGAACCTTTTCAGCAATGGGGGTTGGATTTTATTGGATCTGTCAATCCTAACTCTAGTGTTATCCATACTCACATCTTAACTGCATCTGATTACTTCACTAAGTGGGTGGAGGCGATTCCTCTGAAACACCCCACTTTTGAACTTGTCTGTAACTTTTTGAAGGAGAACATCTTGGTCAGATTTTGCATCCCTAAGAAGATTGTTGCATATAATGCTATTATCTTGTCTTCTTCTAAGTTTTCCTTATTTTTCTATGATTATGGAATTAGTCTTGCTCATTCATCTAACTACTACCTGTAAGGGAATGGACAAGCGGAATCGAGTAACAAGAATTTGATTTCAATTGTTAAAATGTTGGTAAATTAAAATTAGAGGGGATGGCATTAGAGAATTTATGAGGCTTTGTGGGCAGATATGATAACCTACAAGATAGAAATTGATATGTCTCCTTTCCAACTGTTGTTTGGGATTGACACTACTATACCTATTTCTCTAGAATTGTTAGCACTGAACTTACAAAAAGCTATTGAGGATGGGCAATTTCAATCAACATTGGAAAAGAGGATTGTGTACTTGCATAAGCTTGAGGAACAAAGGGATGGAGTAGTGTACAGGATTACAAGGCACCAATACACAGTGAAGAAGATCTTTGATAGAAAAGCCAAAGAGAAGAGAGCCAAAGGCAACTCACAAGAAATTTGATTCTCTCTAGAAGGGACCATTCAAAATTAGACAAGTAATTGGTGAAGATGCCTTTATACTAGCATACATAGATGGAACACCATTGCCTCTTGCCTATAATGGGAAAGACCTCAAATTATACAACTAGTAATGCTACTGAGTCCTTCTATGTATCATAGTTTATTTCCTTGTTTTTCCCTTGTGTGTTGTTGTTTTGGTGTGAATCTATTGCCCTTTGGAATAAGGCTTTGTGCCAAGTTTGCCTGGATTCTCTATGTCCTATTTGGTCCTTGTCCCCATTCAAAGCCTGTTGTTACCCCATTTACAATTTTTTTCTAAGTCATTCATATGTTAAGTCATGTCCCCTTATTCTTTATTATTCGTGCCTTGTTTATAAGTCATGGCCCTTTACTTAGTCATTTTCATTCATAGTCGGCGATCCCATGCCTTTTTGTACCTCTGTCAGAAAGTTCAAGAATTCGTGAACCCCCTGATTCTTTGACTTCTCACAAAAGCAAGCATCTTAAGACTTGTCTTTCGATCTTGTGTTGTTTTGTAAAAATAAAACCCTTTGTAGTCAGAGAGTCAGAAGTTCTTTGAACTTCCAAACTGTTGGTTGGTTCATTTGTTCTTAAAATCTCTGACACCCTGACTGAACGTGTTCATTACTCCCAAAGTGTCATCCATTTGAGCTATTGATGTGTATGAATAAGTGACATATATTAGTTTGTCATAAATTTAGAATGTTGGGAAAGGTGTTCATGCACTTTTTAGAGGGAAAAATAGGGGGGTCATTTATGAATTTTGAACTATGGTTCACTACCAAAATTTAATGAAATTTATGGAAGAATTAATAAGCTTTGATATGAAGCTTTGGTAAAATTTGCCACCTTGTGAGTGAAAGTCTCATTTTGCATTGCAAGGAGAATACACTGAAGGGGTTCCCAGTCCCACCATTAATGGAGAATTTACTTTGCAAACATGTTAGAATAATCATATTTTCTCCTTGTTTGTCTTACTGTGACACTTTGTCATCTTTGATTCATTTGGTTTAGGAAAAGAAATTCTCTTTTCATGAATCTGAATAGTTCATTTTCCCCCAAATGTCATGTGGACTTCTCTTGTGTCCTTGACCTATTCAGAAGTGTTTTCTCTCTAGTTTTTCAAACAAGTTAGAATGAAATACAAATTCTAGGGGTCCCCAATTACCTCTGTTATTGAGAATGGATTGTCCAATGTAAGAGATACACACCTCAGGCATTTGGACTTGGGGGATTTCTAGGAGAGAATGTGGCAAGAAACCAGGTCCTCAATTCCAGAGAAAATTGTGAGCAGTGGGTTAGCCTGAGATGGAGGTTTCCCAGCTACTGTGACATGCCCATATTTGATTATTGCTTGTGCAAATAATTATTACCCTGACTCGCAGGAGATACGAGCCTTTGATGGCTCTATGATAACAATGATTGACTCTGAAGTTGTATCACATACTTTGAAGCTAGCACACCATGAGGAATTTGTTGATGTGTTTGTCACCACTAGTTGTGGGTACTTTTGGGACAAGAAAGATTGGTGTCAAAGCCGTATTGCTAAGAGTTGGCTAAAGATTGAGAGGAAGGGTAAATCTTGACTTCCTACCGATTTAAAAAGAGGGCATTCCAAAGAAGAGATTTGTGAAATGATCACTATGTTACATCGTGTCATCAGAAGTGCTGAGTCAGGCTCTTTTGAGAACTGGAAGTGCTAATTCATTCTGTTGATTTGCAGTGAGTCTCAAAATATAGACTGGGCAAAGTTAATAAGTGAACATATGCATGAGTAGTTAGTGAATTTTCTTTAGAAGGTATCATTTTAAATGTGTTCTCTTCTAGTCTATATTTTAGCTAGCAAAGAGGTTGTCTAGCCTAGTTTGAGAACCCAAGGGTCTCTTAATCCAGACACACTTGTGTATTGTTATTTCCTACAACTGCAAAAAGACATTGGAATGAGAGATTTCCACAAGGTGAATGATGCTTTCCTTATGCTCTCTACAAAGAAAATTGAAGGTTCCTTGGAGAGAAGAATCTCCCCTGAAGCGGATGCATTGATAATGAATTTTGGCAATTTTTATATTTAGTTTGATTGTTTTTCTTATTTAAGAATTGGGGGTTTTGAAAATGCCCTGTTAAAATTGTTGAGATATCCTTCAGATTTTCTAGTGCTTTTGGAAGTTTTCCGCCAAATGGCTACTGTAAATATCAGGTACCATGCTATGAAGAAAGGGTATTCTTTCCCTATGTCTTTATATTTCTTTTCTTGCAAGAGCAATGATAGTGCCCGAAGTGCAGAGAAATTGTTGGCTGAGTATAATTTCCATTCGCTACCTATGAGACCAACTTTTGATAGAAAAAACTTTGCAAAAAAGAACATGCATGGAGGTAGCTTGTATCTACATAAGCCTCATCTCGAGGACTACTTGGAAGATTGCATGGATGAAAAGGAAGTGCAATGAAGGAGTTGGATCAGGTTAACAATTGACCAAGTCTGGGCTTTTGATTTGTCATTACAAGTCCAGAAGGTAAAGATGATAACTCAGACATTTTTTATGAAGGTTATCATAATGCTATTTTACAACTATTACTTTAGGTATGTTGGTCAGAGAAGGAAGCCAGGGATATTATGATTCATTATTTTCATGTGTTAAGAAGAACTGAGAAATGACTTAATAAGAAATTAGAGAACATGTTGGTTCTTCAGCATCAAAAGAATCTGCTATAAGAGAATAGAGAAAGTCTCAAGAATCTCACACTCCCATAAATACATCGACTTTGGATACAACTCTTCATAGAGTTAGCTCACAATCAGGTGGAGATGGAGAACAACCTAAAGATAGTAGAAGGTTGAAAACTACCTGTGAGCAATATGGCCAACCAGTGTCTACAAGAACAGAAGCTGAAAAGAGAATGGATGCTTCACAATAGTTGCAAGTAGACCATGTGCCTCCTTCCCCCCCTTGGTACCTAATAGTATTTCTCTATTTTTTAATCAAATTGGTGAAGATAATGTTTATCAGTCTTTGTTTGGTAATCCTATTTCTCCTGGTTTAAGTGATCCTCTAAGACATAGTACTCCTCTTGTGCACTTAGATGGTGTTTTTTTGAATACTAATGTCAATTCTAGTGTTTTTGCTTCCCCTTCTCCCTCATGGTTAAAGAAGGTTGTCAAAAAGAAGAAGAGATGTTCTCCCATGATAGATACAAACATTGACACTATGGCTAAGTTATTGTAAGATACGCCTAAGCCCAAGAGGGCTAAGAGGATGTCTAGAATGGTAGTGGATCCTTCTACTGGATATCATATTTTGGAAATTGCTGATCCTATTGGTGATAAAAATGAACATGAAGTCACTGAGGCTGATTTTAACATGAGCCAAGTTGATATGGGGCCTTCCATTGTTGAAGGTGAAATCTATCATTCTAATTTCTCTATGAGCACTTTATCAAAAAGAGTAAAAAATGAGCAGGAGGAGAAGGTTGAGCTACGAGCTCAGGTGAGATCTTTGACTTCATTCATTCAATCCATTTTAAGGATTACTGCTCAACCATCAAGGGAGACACTGAGCATAACTATGAATGGTCCGGACCCCAACTTGTTGCAACAATTAAATGGTGCCAAGCCATAGGCAATGTTTTTGATCAATCGGTGGAGAAAATTATGCTTGATGGTTTATTTTATATTGAGGAAGACGTGAAGTTATACACCTCGATCTCTAGAAAAAGGGAGACATTGGTTGCAGAATTGCAAATTGTTAGGAAAGATAACAGTAGTCTTTTTATGGTTTCTAAGGAAGTCCAAGAAATGGCCAATATTGACACTATCATTCTCGTAGATGAGAAGATCTTAAATGACCCCAAGGAGAATTAATCTACAGTGTGGTTGGATATGATCAAATGGAAAATGTCTATATTAGGAGTAGTGGAAGAAGAAATGAGGAGTACATTAACTTGTTATTTCACTGATCTGAAAAATCTCAAGAGTAATTTCGCAATTTTTGACACAGAAGCTTTTGGTGAAGATGAAGATAAGTTGCTCGAGATCAAAGAGATAAAGCAAAATTTTAAGAAAATGATTAATGAGGAGCTTGTGGCTATTGATACAATCATTGGTGAATTAATAAGAAAACTTGGAAGAGTGGCAACCTATCTCAGAACCTTTAAGAGTGAAATTGATGAAATCCATAAAAGGGTGGCGAACACTGATCGGATGATAAGTAAACGTAAGCTTTAGGCTAATTTCACTGGCAGTCCAAGTGGAAAAATGTTGACACCGATCATTGGTAGGTAAAAAACATATAAAGTGAAATTGTGGGCATTAGCGACTCAAGCGGCATGATAGGACTTGTGTAAAATCTTGTGGTCTTAGGCCTATTTCTCCATTCCTGAGCTTCTGTTTGGTCTATGTGAGTTAGGGTTTATCAATACAGTGTCTAGGGTTTATCTTAGCTTGATGAACTTGCAAGAAACCTTACTTTTGGTTGCTAAGATAATTTATTTTAATCATGTGTTGACTGGTTGAGTCAGTTCCCATTGGTCTAGTTACAACTTGTGTCCATTTACTTATGCTTTGACCAGCCCCTTTCACCTAACGACACCGTTTGATCCTTTGTTATGAAAACCCTATCAAATAATCCACTCATTGAAATATTTGGCTTTTATCCTATGTCGAGTTTTGAATATAATTTAGCAAAGGTTCCCCTTGCTCATTTGATGCAAGAGCATCCAAGGTGTATGGGAAAGCTTGCATCACCAAAAAAATATTTTAATTTATGTTATATGTTTTCAATAATGTTGTGGGCATTGAGAAATTAATATTTTAATTTGCAACAAATGTATTTTTCTGGGGCATATTGGTAAATGTAATTTTTGAGGAATTATGCTCTCATAAATGGTGAAATCTTCCATTTGGACATCCCATTTCTAGGTAGGAACACTTGGTATGCATGTTATTGCATGCATTTGCATGTTGGCCACAAGCTTTGCATGTTGTTGCATGTCTAGGTCATAATTATGAGACTCGGTCTCGCTAAAATGGGCATAACTTTCTCATTTCCGATCAAAATAGAAAAATTCAAAATGTTTTGGAAAGATGGGAAGGAGGCACACAAAACGTAGAAACAATTTTTAAAAATTTAGAAAAATGAGGGAGTAGTGATAGGAAGAAAGTGGCATGTTTTCTTGGTGGTTTAGTGGAGGTTGTTTTGAGAAACCAATAGTGGTTTCTTTTCACGCAATTTCTATATATTGATGCTTGCTCATTTGGTGAGGGGGGCTTTTGGAGAAGTTGTGGTTGCATACCTAGATGTTGTTAGATTAAGTCCAGGATGTTGTAAAAGAATGTTGTTGTAGATTTTTTATGTATGAATCAAGGAAGCTCATAAGCTTCTGGAGATTGTAATGCATTTTTAGATTTAATAAAATCCCTATCGCAGATTTCTCTTCATTTTATGTTCTATTTTATTTTTTAGCCTTCTTGCATAGGCTTGTGTGAGTTTTTGTGTTGCAGATTTAAAAGGGAGAGTATCCCTTTTCATCATCATTTTACCTAGTGGTGTCCCCCTTTTAAAAACAACTTAAATGCATGTGCAAAATGGTTCATTTAAGTTCATTCATCTGCTGCCCTGCTTGTGCCACATGGTCAAATTATTCTTTCATCACACTTATCCTTCACATGACATTTGTATACTTAGCACCACATTTCTGAAATACGATGTGCAATGGGAGGTTCCAATATAGGTGTCCATCTCTCATTTGCATCATGTGAGGCCTTTGCATTGTGGTTTTCTCTCATAAAGGATTGAGGAAAGTGCGATATGTGCTAAATACTCCAGATCTCCGCCAAGTGTCTTCATCTATGTTCATCACAAGGCCTCAGTGCATCACAAGTTCAGTGGAGGAGTAATATGGAAGAGAGCGATGTGCGATGGAAAGGGTGTAAATTGAGGATATTCTTGACTAGGTGTTAACCAAAGCAGCCCATAGCAACAATTCTTCACATCACATTTTCTACTTGCCAGAGCTAGGCCAAGGAGCGATGTACAATGGCCGTGAAGTAAAGCTGGCAGAAAGTTTTTAAAATTCAGTAAAGGAATACGTGGTAGCCTCTTGACTCATCACAGGGTCTCTTTGCAATGTGTTTTGTATTGGAGAGCCTTAAAGAAAAAAGGTGATGGATGAAGGATGTACAACAAACATTGATCTTGTTTTAAGGCAATCTCATCAATGACCCATTTTCAAAATGAAGAAATGGAGTGGTGGCACATAGTAAATGATGAACCAGTGTAGGGATGGGTTTTTTTAGCATGTGCTGATCTTTCTTCACCACCACTGTACAAGGGGATAAGCTTGAATGAAGATTGGTAGGATACAAGGTCAACTCTTGGAGATTTGTGTTCAGGCTTGAAGGGATTTTCTTCTTGCATCATGGTGAAATTTGAACAGGATGTGTTGTTTAAAATGGATAAAATACTATGACCAAGAAACCTAATTTGGAGGCCTCATTGTGGGAATTGACATTTGCAGTGCTCCAGGTTCTATGACATCAATGCGATGACGAAGTGCCCCCTCCTTTTCCCTTTTTGGCAGCATTGTTAAATCATCAAGAATTTTCCATTTATGACCAATGTGTCGTGGAAGTGACTGAAAAAGTGATCAAATAAGTTCCAGAGTGTGTGAGCTTCTATAATTATGCTATAAATAAGTGCCTTTTTTGTTACTTCGTGCCTCATTCCTTCTATGTAGACAATATGGATTATCCTCCTTTTAGTATGCTATATTTGTTGCCCTGATCTTTAGGAATTTCTTCTCTATTTTCATGGTTAATGCTATGTTCTTACAAGATTCAGGAATTAGAGATTTTCCTAAGGAATAGGTGGTTCTGGGAAAATTTAGGAAGCAAAGTGGCAGGCTCAAACTCCTATCATACCCTGATTTCCCCTTGTTTTCATCCTGGTGAGGGATTGAAGTCCCTATTTGTCAACTCCAATAACTTCATGTTATTATGAGTTTCTACATTGGGATTTGAGGAAGAGAGGTGTCATTATTCCCTCTTCCCCTCCTTTAGGATGATGGGTTCTAACAGATCAATAGTTGCAATTGGAGTGTTGTCCACCAGGATGGAGCAATTGGAAATAGAGGGGAGAAATTAAGTTGACAAGAATGATTAGTTCTTTGTCAAGCTTAAGCATACGACTCCTACTGCTTCATTTCTAGCTAGAATTTTGGCACTACCAGAGTCAGCTATATGTGGCTCCCTCAAACTTCTGGGTAGTTGAGGTTGTTGGAAACCTCCACTTGAAAGATGAGGAGTCACATCCCTATGCCTGGAGTGTGGTATAATGAGGGGGACTCTCGTCTTTGGGGGTTCCTTATTCATTTATTCTTGGTAGGTTTTCTCATGCCTTCGTGTGTGGTTGGAGAGGCAAAGCAAAGGATCCTTGTTTTATGAACAAGTATCTGGATGTGAAGGGTAGCTAAGCTAAAAGAGCATCTAGCAAACCGCCATCCATCAACATCATGGTTTTCCTCCACACCGAGAGTGGGATAGCATACAAGACAAAAAATAGTTGTTCTTGTCTGCTGAAGGAAATGGTTTGCTACAGAAGGCATGCCTGATTGGTTAAGGATGGATATCTTAGCATCTTGTTGTTAAAAAAGATTGTCAAATGAAAAAGTGGCATGTGTACATGGCCCAATGCTTGTTGCTCCCTTGCACTATAAAAGGGATTTCAAGGCCATTTACAAGGGTTGATCTTTTGGATAAATTTGTAATGAAGTGCAAGGAATAGAAATTAAGTCTTGTTTAGGATATTGAGTCTGAACTATCTATTTTTGTGAATTTTGATAGCAGTATTAGCATTAGATTGAATACAATGGCAAAAATTCTTAAGCTAATTGTCTCCTAAGGTATGGTTTGCACAAATTATGAATAAATAAGTCAAGGTCTATTTAATTTGTCTCCATGAAATTTCTTATGGATGTATCTTTCTGATTAAGGCTCTTATTCAAAGAATATGTTAAACATTTTAATGGGAATTCAGATTTGTGTGAATGAATGCAATGATTCTATATGTATGATTGGTTAAGAATCTTGAGTATAATATTGTAACGTAGTATTATAGAGCTCTTTGATGCTTAGATAAAATGTTGTTATTGAGTTTCAATTGCATTTGGTTTGACTCCATTGCCCTAGGTTAAGGCACCGATCTTTTGCCTTTGTGTCTAATTTTTAACTCCAGGATCAAACACACCAAAAAATACTTTCAATCTTTAAATTCAAGTGTAAATGCTTGTTGAGTTGAAGTCTTATTTTGTTCTATGGTCTTGGGAATGTAAAATTATTGAATGATTTAAGCCAGATCTTCATATTTTTCATAATCCTCAAGCAAATCTGCATAGAACACATCTTCTATTTACAGTATTTGTAATAATTGGCACACGATATTAATGAATATTGTCAAGGATCACCCTCCCAAGTTTTGCAAAGCTTGAAGTGCAGAGGGAAAGTTATTTTAACTTTCACCTATTCATTGGCCAACCCCTCAAAATAGATAACTATTGAAAGTGACTAAATCATTGGTTATTTGTGAGATCAAGTTGGTAATTAAAAAACACCAATAGATTGGCGACTCTACTAGGGAATGAACTAAGAATTATGTCTTATCCTAAGTCATAGCTCAATTATTATATCCCCTTGTTTATAAATATCAAAATTCTTGTAGCTCATTATTAAAAGGTTTGCCCAACTGAGCCACCAACAGATTGGCTACTCTGCTAGGGATAGAAACAGAAATGTGTCTTATCTTGAGTCATAGGTTATTGAAAATATTGTTGGAATTTACTTGATTCTTTTATAGTAAAGTTTTAAGTCTGAAAGGAATTCTACTGATGTGCACCTAAAAGGGTTTTGTGTGGCTCTGTTGTTGGAGACAACCCAGAATGAGAATAAGCTTTAATGAACTTTGTGCTATTGACAGTTTCAACCCTCTGTGAAAAGGGGTGGTGAGTCTATGAAGAGAAAACCTGATGAAAGTATAAAGGATATTTCAACATCTATGTTTTCTAGTCAGGAGGAAAGTTTGCAATAGCTGTAACACACTTCTAGGTATTTTACATGTTCCTGCAGTCTTGAAAGGAAGTGCTATGTTTGGAGGTAGTTTATGCAAAACTTTGAGAATAATTTGGTTTGTTATTAAGTGAAAACTAAGCACTAAGTGAAAGGAAAAATTGATGATAATCTTGTATACTTTTGTATTACTTGACTGTGGCCTACATTATGAGATGAAGTATGCATATGTTGGAAGAAAATCTTTTAGAGGATCGAATGTAAGCTAAGATAAGATTATGCATTGTAGAAGCTTAAGATCCTATTGTAAAAGAGGATTGAGAATAAATGGGTAATTGCAAAATCTAATGTGATAAGTCTTTAAATGACTAGGGAGATTGTGTTGCCATTCTATATCCGTGTACGGCCTCAAATGTAACAATGCATAGCATAGAACCTCACATGTGTTATCAAAGAAATATTATTAGTGAAAGATATAAGGCCATAAATTTTAGAAATATTTTTGGTTTCCGAAATTATGTACCACATGAAATCAGAGATAAAATACCAAAGTTTAGTGGTGGTAAGTTTGAATCAACAAGTAAGCATCTACAAGATTTTATGGATGTAATAGGAGTCTACAAGTTAGATATTGAAGATGTTGTCATGAAACTGTTTGGTCAGTCTTTAAAGGATGAAGCAAGAGATTGGTTCTCTTATTTACCAACATGCTTGATCTATTCTTGGGATGAGTTCAAAGCAGTTTTCATGGAGTAGTTTGGTGAGAGAATTAATGCAAGTTTAGTAATCAGTAAGTTCATGAGCATTCAGAAGGAAGAGGATGAGCTAGTTCCAGCATTTAACTTGAGATTTGAAAAAACATTAAGGGATATTTTTGAAGCTATTAGACCAAATGATGCAATGATTTTAGTTGTTTATTTGGAAGCTTTTGATAGGAAGATGAGTTACAAGTTGAGAAACAAAGATCCTATAACTTTGCATCATGCTTATGAGATTGCCATGAACATTGAAAACAATTGGAAGTATGGAATGCTCAAGGGCTATTTGTCTACAAGTGTTTGCTGCCCTAAGGCACCCAATGTTGATGAAAGGTGTAAGTTAGAATAAAAAATGAATGTCAAAGCATTTACACCCCTGTTGTCCCAGCTTATACATTAGTCCATAATGTTGATCACGTAGAGCCTTAAATAAATTGTCAACAAGTTGCATTCACTGATGATCCTATGGTCTTTGTTCATGCTCTCTTTGACATAAGGAGACATGAGGGAGAATTGGGATATTCTTTATTTTCCAGAATCTTGAACACCTATATGGATATATGGTGCAGGGGCACCTAACACATGGTGGCCTTCGTGAGGCATTTAGGTTTATGTTTGTTTAGGAAATCATGTTTGTGTTTTAATAAGGTCTATTTGACCAATGCACTTTGATTTATGTTTGTAAGTCCCAAGTATTTAGGCTGCATTTGCCAAAAATAGCATAATGCCAAAAATAGGCAGTTGGGCAGTTGGAGGCTATTTAATACAGTTATCTCCCAGCCACTTGGAATTGGTCTCCCAGCCGCTTGGAGTTAGTTCAGTATTACTCTGGGCAAGTTTATAAACTAGGGGAATGAGCAAGATCAGCATTATGATCATTATTGTAATCAGATCGATTGAATGTAATCGTGCATTGTGAAGGAGAAATCAACTATTCTATGTTGTCAATTTGTTTTTCTATTCTCTGTAAATACTTTACATAGCTGTAGATTTATTTTCCCTTCTGTATTTCTGTTGTTGAGAAATGTCAATCTGAAGCATTCCACTGGTGAGATTTTTGTCAAAATCAGTGGAATGGCTTCGTTGTATCATATTTTGTTTGTTTTTGTGTTGTTTCATTGTTCGTCGATGTAGAGGATCTGGATAGCGTGAGGTGCATAGTAGTGTGCCCTAGCATCTCGATGTGCTAGGCATAGAGTGTAGTTTAGGCCACGTAAGAGTTGAAAACCCTAACAGGTATCGCGGTGTTGGTTTATCAGCGCATTGCCAAGGAATGCAAGTGTTCACCAATGAGCAGAGATCAAAGGTGATGTCGGGGTATTAGTAGCGATGCGAGACTTGGCTGATGGAGTTGAAATGAGGGCTCCTTTGTTAGTTCATTGACTGTGAGAGATTAGGGCATCGATTTCTAGTATCCGTTGGTTGCTCCTCATCATATTATGGTGCAGGGGCACCTAACACAAGGCGGCCTCCGTGAGGCATTTAGGTTTATGTTTGTTTAGGAAATCATGTTTGTGTTGTAATAAGGTCTATTTGACCAATGTACTTTGATTTATGTTTGTAAGTCCCAAGTATTTAGGTCGCATTTGCCAAAAATAGCATAATGCCAAAAATAGGCAGTTAGACAGTTGGAGGCTATTTAATACGGTTATCTTCTAGCCACTTGGAATTGGTCTCCCAGCCACTTGGAGTCAGTTCAGTACTACTCTGGGTGAGTTTATAAACCCAAGGGAATGAGCAAGATCAACATTATGATCATTATTGTAATCAGATTGATTGAATGTAATCGCGCATTGTGAAGGAGAAATCAACTATTCTATGTCATCAATTTGTTTTTCTGTTCTCTGTAAATACTTTGCATAGCTGTATATTTATTTTCCCTTCTGTATTTTCCTTGTTGAGAAATGTCAATCTGAAGCATTCCACTAGTGAGATTTCTGTCGAAATCAATGGAATGGCTTTGTTGTATCATATTTCATTTGTTCCTGTGTTGTTTCATTGTTCGTCGATGCAGAGGATCCGAACGGCGTGAGGCGTACAGTAGTGTACCCTAGCATCTTGATGTGCTAGGCATAGAGTGTAGTTTAGGCCACGTGAGAGTTGAAAACCCTAATAGGTATCGCGGTGTTGGTTCGTCGGCGCATCGCCAAGGAATGCAAGTGTTCACCGATGAGCAGAGATCAAAGGTGATGTCGGGGTATTAGCAGGGATGCGAGACTTGGCTGATGGAGTTGAAACGAGGGCTCCTTTGTTAGTTCATCAGCTGTGAGAGATTAGAGCATTGATTTCTGGTATCCACTAGTTGCTCCTCATCAATATACCTATTGGTTTCAGGCCTCGAGAGTCTATATGCATTGATTTGTTCTATGTGATATATGGGTCATGTTTGAGTTTATTGCCTCAGAAGTTGAAGCCAAGTAATTTTTCTCAGGTTCCTAATTGGATAGACAATGTAGAGAATGTTGAGATTCATGATGATAAGAATGAAAAACTCCACATTGTTGATCACATTTGTCCTGTGACTAGGTATGATTCAAACAATGATGCAATGTATGTGAATGAAGAAGGCATGTTCCAGACTAAGATTATTTCTCATGTTAATGGAGAAAATGTTTGTGAGCATCCAAGAAATGTGGTGTGTGTACCTAAAGATTGCATTCATGAAAATTCAAATGCACTACATACTGAAATAATACAAATGCATCAAATAATATCTTGTCATGACACAACTGATGAGAAGGTAAAGGCATTTCTAGACATTTAGCATATTACATTAGGTAATGGAACTAATAGTTGCTTTAATGATAAGATTACAGAAGAAGTTCAATTGCAGTCTTGTGATTCATTTGATTCTGGTGGTATGTTCAATGATAGGAGTATTAATGAGATAATATATTCATCAGTGAGGATGTAGGAATCATGTTATCTTGATCACAATCTTACTAGTGTTGAGAGATTTTTCAGTAATGATCACGATGTCATTATGCTTGTTCACATGTATTCAATTCATGAGGTTGATCATGCTGATTGTTATGTTACTGGTCACAATAGCCTATATGAAATAGAGTCAAATTTAAATTTTATTCCAGATGAAGATAACATTAGCATGAAAGATGTATATGACATGAGTTCACTCTCAAATGATCAGGTTATGCCTTATGATGAAGATGTGAATGATAGAATGTCACCATTGTTGGTTAATAGTATTGTGGAACTTGAAGGTCCTTCTAATTGTGTTGTCTCATATTATGTTGATATGGTAGAAATTTTAGACATGTATGTGAAACAATCAAAAGATGAAGAAGTGATGCTGGTTGTTATGGTTTTAGGACTGATTGTGATTATGTTTGTGAGGAGGGTATTGACTATGTGTTTCTTAATATAATGATGTTGAAAAGGATTTGAATCTTCATGTTGAAGAGACATGAATATTTACAACAAGAATGAACATAAGTAAAAAACCCTTGTATGATGAGCCTCCATCTCCATCAGATATTAGAAATGGTAATCCTTATTGGTGCAGAGATAATCCAATCTTTGCAGAAAACCCTAAGGATACAAGATTTGAAGAGTCTGAAGAAGATTCCCTAGAGTCTGACGAATGTAGGGATAATGTTGAAGCGACTCAAATAGATGGTTTCATCTTAAAGAGGGACCTCATTACATTTAAAGATGAGTTTCCATTACCAGGCATTAGAGCATATGATGGAATTAGTGATTTATTAGGATTGAATAAACATAAATCAATGTCACTTCAGTTTGAGGTGATGCCCATGGGTAAGCAGTTTTTATATGAAAGGCTAAACCTAGATGAGCATCCATTTTATACTTTTCAAATTTTTACTTCTGATTAGTATGATTCATCAGGCATAAATCTAGAATGTGACCTCAAGCCAATAAGACAACACATTGAGGAAGTTGAAGAAAGCATTGCTTATGAATGTTTTAAGTTTGATATAAGTGTAGCAGGCGAAGATGATGATATCGATGCAAGTCATTCAATGTATTATGAGTGTTTCCACTTTCCAATTCTACCTGATAGGCTTGAGGGTGACCAGGAAACTAATCATGCAAATTATTATAATTGGCTTTAGATGATGGATCCATATATGTTACTCTAAGAATTTATGAAGAAATTTTCCAATCCATGTTTGGCTATCAAAATCAGAGAAGCACAAGACAAGTTGAAAATAACAGGTTCAAAAGCTTTGTGGGCATTCATGTTAGAAACCAAAGGAATGATAGTGCTACTTCCAATTTTGGCCTAATGCAAACATTGGAAAATAAATTCTTTGATAGAGGCAGGTCTCATTTTCCCTTTTGGGATGGCTTTGGGCCATCATGTTTTTAGGGTTTTCTTTTTGTTGTGTTCTCTGGTCTGCTTCACCAGGAGTTTCTCTAGGCTCTTGCTTTGTTCATGTTGAACAAACATCCCTGAACATGAGCCACTGATATGAATTGTGTAAAATCTTGTGGTCCTTGGCCTATTTCTCCATTCCTGAGCTTCTATTTGGTCTATGTGAGTTAGGGTTTATTAATACAGTGTCTAGGGTTTATCTTATCTTGATGAACTTGCAAGAAACCTTAATTTTGGTGGCTAAGATAATTTATTTTAATCCTATGTTGACTGGTTGAGTTAGTTCCCCATCGGTCTAGTTACAAATTGTGTCCATTTATTCATGCTTTGACCAGCCCCTTTCACCTAACGACACCATTTGATCCTTTGTTATGAAAACCCTATCAAATAATCCACTCGTTGAAATATTTGGCTTTTAGCCTATGTCAAGTTTTGGATATGATCTAGCAAAGGTTCCCCTTGCTCTTTTTACCTAGTGGTGTCCCTCTTTTAAAAACAAATTAAACATATGTGCAAAATGGTTCGTGAAGTTCTTTCATCCGCTGCCCCGCTTACACCACGTGGTCGCATTGTTCTTTCATCGCACTCATCCTTTGCATGGCATTTGTATACTCAGTGCCCAATGTTTGAAATGTGATGTGCAATGGTAGGTTCCAATATAGGTGTCCATCTCTCATTTGCATCCCGTGAGGCCTTTGCATTGTGGTTTGCTCTCATAAAGGATTGAGGAAAGCGTGATAGACGCTAAATACTCCAGATCTCTCCCAAGTATCTTCATCTATGTTCATCATGTGGCCTCAATGCATCGCAAGTTTAATGGAGTAACATGGAAGAGAGAGATGTGCGATGGAAGTAAGGGTGTAAATCAAGGATATTCTTGGCCAGGTGTTAACCAAAGCAGCTCATCACGGCAATTCTTCACATCATGTTTTCTACTCGCCGGAACTAGGCCAAGGAGCGATGTACAATAGCCATGAAGTAAAGTTGGCGGCAAGGTTTTAAAATTTAGTAAAGGAATATGTGGAAGCCTCTTGGCTCATTGCAAGGTCTCTTTGTAATGCATTATGCATTGGAGAGCCTTAAAGCAAAAAGGCAATGGATGAAGGATGGGCGACAACCATTGATCTTGTTTTAAGGCAATCTCATCAATGGCTCATTTTCAAAATGAAGAAATAGAGTGGTGGTGCATAGTAAATAATGAACCGATGCAATGATGGATTTTTTGAGTGTGTGCTAAGATTTATTTGCTGCCACTATACAAGGAGATAATCTTGAGTGAAGGTTGACAGGATACAAGGTCGGCTCTTAGGGATTTGTGTTCAGACTTGAAGGGATTTTCCGCTTGCATCGTGGTGAAATTTAAATAGGATGTGTTGTTTAAAATAGATAAAATACTATAACCAAGAAACCTAATTTGGTAGCCTCATTGTAGGAATTGACATTTACAGTGCTCTGGGTTCTATGACATCAATGTGATGATGAAGTGTCACCTCCTTTTCCCTTTCTAGTAGCATTGGTAAATCATTGAGAATTTTCCATTTATGACCAATGTGTCATGGAAGTGACTAAAATAAAGTGATCAAAGAAGTATGTAACATACACCCCTCTGTATATGTTTGCTCTGTATGTGTTTTGTGTTTATCTGATGGTTTTGGGTTTAGGTTTTCATTGCATGTTTTTGGATGTATTGATATTGCATGAAATACATAGAATATAAACAATATATCGAAAACCCAGAAAAACTAAGAGAGATATCAACAAACTAACAATGACCTGGATTGTTTTAAGCCAAGATATGAATTATGATAACATACCTAGATCAAAATTTACAACTTCATCTGGATGCTATAGTCGAACTAGTAACAATGCCACTAAAAAATGCTCACAACTCCAATAAATGTAAAGATATTGCAATGCAAGTACAAATGAATGATCTATAGTCTCTAGGTGCCCAAGATAGAATAGATAGAAGCCATAAACTTGTTGGTTTTCACTCCTTGAAACCCACGACCAAGCTGCACATGTACGACCTCCTTGGTATGAAGTTGTAGCACCAAAATCCACTCAAATCTCCTTATAATCCTTTGATTTATGACTGCAATTCCTTGATGATGCTAGGCGACCTATTTAGTGAAGGAAATAACCCTAAATACAGCCCATGAATCTCCCAAAATACTCAGCCAAGTGTATGACCTATCCTTACAGAGGTATGACCTGCAATAACCATGAAATGAAGCTACAAAACAATACTGAAATCACTTGATTCTGCTATTATTCTAATAATCTTCAGCTTCTCATGAAATCTCTATCAAATATGACCTTCTTCTCATCAAATCTTCATTAAATCTTCGTCAATGAATGCACAAATGAGACCTCTGGGTGAAGCCTCCTCAATCTTCTCCTGATACGATCTCTCACGCACGAGGAAAGGGACTAATGCTAGGGTTTTCATCCCAACATAGCCAACTGAAATCCTAGAGCCAAGCTCCAAAAGTCAAAACACAAGTATCTCACAAAGAGAGAGCAAAATCCAATATTCTCGCATAACCAATGAAGTTCTTTTTGGTCCTTTTGTTTGCCTCCTTCCCCAACACCCAAGAGGGATTTGTTTTTATTTATTTTAAAATTATATCTCAACCCCTTATCACTCCATGAGGGGCGCCCATCCCTAGGAATATAACTTTAAGTCACAACTTGCACTTTATGAAATAATTTAACTTTATAACTTAAAGTCACTTTGGAATCTCATAAAATAATATAAGTTAAATATTTAATTTGACTTATATTATATCATTTTGAGCTCTAGTCACATCGGGACCATGAATATTGTGCAAAGGACCTCCACAACTACCCTGCTAAGAATAGTAACTGCTCGGCTCTTGACTTACTATAAATAGTAAGTCCCTGGAATGACTTCTTAAACACCTCCATTAGCCTATGAAAGTCAAATTATAGGCTAACCCTAGTCCACTAGTGCAATGAGCTAGATGGGGGACATTACAGTCCACCCTTCCCAAGATTGCTTGTCCTCAAGCAACCTCAACTCGGGATGCTGTAATATCTGCTCACCCTCCCAAGTGGCATCCTCCACTGGTAAATTCTTCCACTTGATCAAGGAATCTCTAATAACACGTTTCCTCAAGTGTCTCTCCTGGGTGTCAATGATAGCCTTAGGTACTAGGATCAACTTCCCCTCCTCATCCAATGGTGGAAGTTTAGCTGAAGGAATTATGTTGTGGCCAAGAGCTTTCTTCAACCTGGAAACATGGAATACATTGTGTACCTTGCTATATGATGGTAACTCAAGTTCGTATGCCACTTCACCTACTGTTCTGATAATCTTGAATGGACCATAAAATTTGGGTTTCAGTTTCTCTGCTCCACTCTTCTTGAGAGTGGACTACTTGTAGGGTTGGAGCCTCAAATACACCACGTCTCCAACCTCAAAACTCCTCTCCACTCGGTGCTGATCAGTATACAACTTTTGCTGATTATGTGCCTGTTGTATATTCTCCTTGAGTTCCCTTAGAATGTTCTAGTTGTCCTACAAAAGATCCTTTGCCTTAGGCACCCTACTATCACCAAGCAAGAGATCTATAAAGCATGGGGCATCATAACCATACAGTGCCCTAAAAGGAGTCATTTGAATAGACATGTGATGAGTGGTGTTGTAGCAGTACTCCCCTAAGTGCAACCATCCGATCCAAGCTTTCTGCTGCCCTGAAACATAATTATGTAGGTACCCCTCTAACCATTTGTTCACCACCTCTGTTTGTCCATTTGTCTGCGGGTGGTAGCTGGTGCTAGGAGTCAACTCTATACCACATAGTCTGAATAACTCTTGCCAAAATAAACTCAGGAACTTGTTGTCCCTGTCACTAACTATACTCTTCGGCACCCCATGAATCTGAAATATCTCCTTGAAAAATAAATCAGCTACCTGAGCAGTTGTATAGGTCACTGAAATGGTGAAGAAATGTGGAAATTTGGTGAGTCTGTCGACCACCACATAGATACAGTCCTTCCCTTGAACCTTTGGCAACCCTATGAAGTCCATGGAGATACATTCCCATTTCTGATTGGGAATAGGTAATGGTTGTAGTAGACCTGCTGGAAAGGTATGCTCATGCTTATTTTGCTAGCAAATGGGACACTCACGAACATACTTCTTCACTTCATCCTTTAGCCCTTTCCATGTGAACCTTTCCCAAATTTGTTTATATGTCTTGAAGAATCCAAGATGGCCAGTCATTGGTGTATCATGGAAAGTTTTAATTACCTTATGTTTAAACTATGAATTAGGCACCAAGAATATTTTGTCTTTGTATATAATCAAGTCATTCACCACAGAATATCTCTCATCCTTATTAGTGCCCTTAATGACTCCTGCTGCCCAAGATTCCTTAGCATACTCTGCTTTAATTATCTCCCTCCAATTAGCAGAGATCTCCCCAACTAAGCACAAGTGAGGATGATGTGATAAGGCATCCACAACTATTATCATCTTGCCCTTGACATACTCGATGTCAAAATCATATGCCTGTAACTTGCTCACCCACTTTTGTTGTCTATCATTTAGGTCCTTTTGGTTCATAAAGTATTTGATGTTGTTATGATCAGTCCTAATTATAAATTTTCCCCCAACCAAATAAGGCCTGAATTTGGTCAATGCATGCATGATGGCCAACATTTCTCGATCATACACTGAGTAACTCCTCTCCACACCCCAAAGTTTTCTACTCTCAAAATCTATCAAGTGCTTCTCCTACATGAGTACTACCCCTATCTCCTCTCTAGAAGCATCACACTATAACTTGAATGGTTTGGTGAAGTTTGGGATTGCTAGCACTAGGCATGTAGACATCAAGTGCTTGAACCTGTCAAAGCACTACTGGGTTGTGTCACTCCACTCAAAGGCTCCTTTCTTTGTCAAGTCATTAAGTGGTTCTGCTATCTATGAGAATCCCTTCACAAACCGTTTGTGAAAACCACAAAGTCCAAAAAAACCCTTAAGCTATGTGAGGTTTATTGGTGGAGGCTAGTCAACAATCACCTTGATCTTCTCTGGATCCACTCTGACCCCGTCAGGGCTAATAATATGGCCAAGGTATAGTAACTCTATCATGCCAAAATTGCATTTGGATTCCTTGGCAGAAAGTGATTCACTCTCTAATATGCTCAATACCTCTTCAAGGTGTCTCATGTGGTCCTCCCAAGTCCTGCTGAAAATCAATATGTCATCAAAGAAGATCAAAACAAACTTCCTGAGCTGTTGTCTAAATATCTGATTCATACAACTCTGGAAGGTCACAGGTGCACTAGTTAAGCTGAAAGGCATCACTAGAAAATTGAAGTGACTGTAATGACACCCGAAGGCTGTCTTCTCTAAATCTTTGGCCCTCATGTGGATCTGGTAGTATCCTGACCTCAAATCAATTTTGGAAAAATAACAGGCACCATGTAGCTCGTCTATCAGCTCATCTATCCTTGGAATAGGGTACATGTTCTTAATGCTTTTCTTGTTTAATGCCCTATAGTCGATACACATCTTGATTGTCCCATCCTTCTTTTTGACAAGAACAACTGAGAAGTAAATGCCCTCTCATTGGGCTAGATGTGTCCCATCTCCAGTAACTCCTTAATTGTTTTTTCAATTTCATCTTTAAGCCTCTTAGGATGATGGTAAGGAGTGATCATGATGGGCTTGGTCCCATCCTCTAGCTCAATAACATGCTCTATGCCTCTATGAGGAGGCAATCCTGGTGGTATATCTCCAAACACCTTGTTGTGCTTAGATAAGAGCTTTTGAATATTAGGATGATAACTGCCCTTCTGTCGTGGTGGGGACTCTGGCATAATGAGGCACTCTGCTACCCACTCTACCTGGTCATGTCTCAATAATTTCTCCATCCTCTTCAATGACACTACCCATGGTCCACCATCTGACAACCCTCTAAGACATATTTTCTTTCCATTAAATTCAAATTTCATTTCCATTTTCTGCACATTCATGGTGAACTCTCCTAACTGGCTCATCCAATGCATGCCAAGCACAACATCTATATTCCCAATGCCAACAATGTAGAAGTCATCCACCAACTCATACTCACCCATGTTGATCTTCAATCCTGATATTTTTCTATTACACTGCATTTTGAATCTGTTGGCTACCATCACCTTGAAGCCTTTGAATTCTTCTACCTTCAATCCCTTGTGAGCTACCAACCCCTCATCAATAAATCTATGTATGGCTCTTGTATCAATGAGGGTGATGATACGCTGTCCACCGAGAACTCCACACAATCTGAAAGAACCAACCTTCTGGAAACTAGAAAGCTGGGTAAGAGTACCACCACTACCAACACTGTGTTGTGATGCTCTCTCATCTCCACTATCCCCATGGTCTGAAGGCTGATCTGAGTCTGAATTGGATGCCTTTGACTGAGTCTCCTCAGCTGAATAGTACTCAATCAACTTGGCCTTAGCCTTTGTGGGCACTTATGCGAGGGATGCCATGGTTCTTTGCAATGGGAGCAAAGATTTTTCCTTTTGTATTTGTTGAGCTAGTCATCTGTCAACCTGTTTGATTTGTCTTTATGTTGCTCAACATCTCTATGGAAGGGTCTCTTCTCCTTCTCCTTATCCCTCCTGTGTGGAAATCCCTTAGACTAAAATTTACTCTACCACACTGATGACTCCATATCTCGGGCCTTTTTCATGGCCTCCTAGAGTGATGCAGGGTCAAAGCCCTTAACCCAACCACGTAGTGGGTATGATAATCCATCAATGAATAGAATGACCAATCTACATTTTGAAATATCTAGGACCATAACAGATAGGTTGTGGAACTCAAAAATGTAGGAGTCTATTGACCCACTCTGCCTCAATTGTGCCAACTCCTTAAACTGTAACTTTGGGTCCTTTTTATCAAACCTATCGATCAGTCTAGTAGTGAACTCCACATTTGAAGTGACCTGATGGTGACCCAGTATGACCTTCCCGTTGCTCCACCACTTATGTGCTACCCCCTCCAAGTGTAAAGTTGCATAAGTAATGGTGTCCTCCTCAAGCATGGGACTAATCTACAAGTAGCTATCCAATTTCTGGACCTAAGCTCTCATGGTGGTCTTACTTGATCCACCAAAGTAGGGAAGTATCATTTTGCTCACTTTCTTCTGTAACTCTTAGTTCTGAGGTCTACCTCCTCTATGAGGTCTATTCTTTATCCTAATGTCAGAGTACTTAGCAAATGGCATCTCAGCCTTGAACTCTACATTGGATGCTCTCCAATCCCTAAGAATCTTCTCCTGAAACTCAGCCTGTGTGGGGTCCTGTTCAGGAACTAGGTTCTTGGGAGCAAAATTGGGTATACCAGGTCTATCACCTACTGTGAACTATGAATCCCTCCAGTGGGTAACCGATGCCTCACCCTCATCATCTCTGTACCTATGTCTGTCATCCTAGTTCCTATCCCCATTATTCCTGTCCCCCTGGTTCCTGTCACCATTGTGTCTGTCACCCACATTATTCATGTTCCTATCATCTCCATTGTCCCTGTTTCTATCACCACCATTGTTCTTGTTTCTATCACCTACATTTTACTTGTTCCTATCATGGTGATTATTGTTATTATCCCTGTTATTTCTTCCATCTTGAGGTAGCAACTGTTCAAGGGTATGTGCTATCTCCACATGTGATTCTCTCAACTCCTGTTGAGACTCCCTCAATTGTCTTTCTAAGGCCAATGAGCTCTTGCATTCAGGATCTCATGCATGTTAGGTTCCTCATTTTCCCTGTCACCCATTTCTCCTATAGGTTTTGTAACTAGTGGTAGTTCACCTGAAAAAGGGTCCATTCACGAAATTTTGAAATCTTCCTCACTATACAATGCTGTCGGTTGCCCCTCAGTAGCTACAACCTCTATTTCTAACTCAAATGGATCAATCTATGGTACTTCTCCTTCATGTATTCTCTATGGGTTCCGTGTTCCTAGTCTTGGTCTAAAATTATATCTATCTGTAGGCCGCATGTCTCATTTTTATCATCTGCATGTCATATTTAACCTCACAGGATGGCAAGATTTTCTCATTTGATACCACCGTAACATATACCCCTCTATATATGTTTTCTCTATATGTGTTTTGTGTTTTTCTGATGGTTTTGGGTTTAGGTTTTCACTGCATGTTTTTGCATGTATTGATATTGCATGAAATACATAGAATATAAACAATATATTGAAAACACAGAAAAACTAAGAGAGATATCAACAAACTAACAATGACCTAGATTGTATTAAACCAAGATATGAATTATGATAACATACCTAGATTAGAATTTACAAATTTTCATTTGGATGTTGTAGTTGGACCAGCAACAATGCCATTGAAAAATGCTCACAACTCCAAGAAATGTAAAGATATTGTAATGCAAGTATAAAGGACTGATCTGCAGTCTCTAGGCACCCAAGATAGGATAAATAGAAGTCATAAACTTGTTGGTTTTCACTCCTTGAAACCCACAACCAAGCTGCAGGTGTACGACCTCCTTGGTATGAAGTTGCAGCACCAAAATTCACTCAAATCTCCTTATAATCCTTTGATTTATGACTGCAATTCCTTGCTGATGCTAGGTGACCTATTTAGTGAAGGAAATAACCCCAAATGCAGCCCACAAAACTCCCAACATACTTAGCCAAGTGTACAACTTGTCCTTGCAGAGGTACGGCCTATAATAACCATGAAATGTAGCTGTAAAGCAATACTGAAATCACTTGATTCTATTGTTATTATGATAATCTTCAGCTGCTCATGAAATCTCTATCAAATATGACCTCATCAAATCTTCATTAAATCTTTGTTGATGAATGCACAAATGAGACCTCTGGGTGAAGCCTCCTCAATCCTCTCCTGACACAATCTCTCATGCATGAGGAAAGGGACTAATGCTTGGGTTTTCATCCCAACACAGCCAACTGAAACCCTAGAGCCAAGCTCCAAAAGACAAAACACAATTATCTCACAAAGAGAGAGAGAAATCCAATATTCTCACATAACCAAATGAAGTTCTTTTTGGTCCTTTTGTTTTCCTCCTTCCCCAACACCCAAGAGGGATTTTTTTTTTAAAAAAAAATTATATGTCAACCCCTTATCACTCCATGAGGGGCGCCCATCCCTAGGAATACAACTTTAAGTCACAACTTGCACTTTATGAAATAACTTAACTTTATAACTTAAAGTCACTTTGGGATCTCATAAAATAATATAAGTTAAATATTTAATTTGACTTATATTATATCATTTTGAGCTCTAGTCACATCAGGACCATGAATATTGTGCAAAGGACCTCCACAACTACCCTACTAAGAATAGTAACTACTCGGCTCTTAACTTACTATAAATAGTAAGTCCCTGGAATGACTTACTAAACACTTCCATTAGCCTACAGAAGTCTAATTATAGGCTAACCCTGGTCCACTGGTGCAATGAGCTAGATGGGGGACATTACAAAGTACTAGAGTGTGTGAGCTTCTACAATTATGTTATAAATAAGTGCCTTTATTGTTACTTTGTGCCTCATTCCTTCTGTGCAAACAATATGGATTTTCATCCTTTTAGTATGCTATATCTGTTGCCCTATTCTTTAGGAATTTCTTCTCTATTTTCATAGTTAATGCTATGTTCTTACAAGATTAACGAATTAGAGATTTTCCTAAGGAATAGGTGGTTCTGGGAAAGTTCAAGATGCAAAGTGGTAGGCATCAAACTCCTATCATACCCTAGTTTTCCCTTGTTTTCATCCTAGTGAGGGATTGGAGTCCCTGTTTGTCAACTCCAGTAACTTCATGTTATTGTGAGTTTCTAGATTGGGATTTGAGGAAGAGAGGCGTCATTATTCCTTCTTCCCTTCCCTTAGGATGATGGGTTCTAACAGAGCAATAGCTGCAATTGAAGGAATGTTGTCCACCAAGATGGAGCAATTGGAAATAGAGGGGAGAAATTAAGTTGACAAGAATAGTTAGTTCTTTGTCAAGCTTAAGCATACAACTACTCCTGCTTCCTTTCTAGCTAGAATTTTGGCACTACCAGAGTCAACTATATGTGGCTTCCTCAGACTTCTGGGTAGTTGAGATTGTTGGAAACCTCCACTTGAAAGATGAGGAATCACATCCCTATGCCTGGAGCATGGTATAATGAGGGGGACTCTGGTCTTTGTGGGTTCCTTTTTCATTTGTTCTTGACAAGTTTTCTCGTGCCTTCGTGCATGGTTGGAGAGGTGAAGCAAAGGATCCTTTTTTTATGAACAAATGCCTAGATGTGAAGGGTACCTGAGCTGAAAGAGCATCTAGAAAACCGCCATCCATCAACATCATGGTTTGCCTCCATGATGAGAATTGGATAGCATATAAGACAAAAATAGTTGTTCCTATCTGCTGAAAGAAATGATTTTCTACAGAAGGCATGCTTGATTGGTTAAGGATGGTTATCTGAGCATCTTGTTGTTAAAAAAGATTATCAAATTGAAAAGTGACATGTGTACATGGCCCGATGCTTGTTTCTCCCTTGCACTATAAAAGGGATTTCAAGGCCATTTGCAAGGGTTGATCTTTTGGAGAAATTTGTAATGAAGCACAGAGAGTAGAAATTAAGTCTTGTTTAAGATATTGAGTCTGAACTATCTATTTTTGTGAATTTTGATAGCAGTACTAGCATTAGATTGAATACAATGGCAAAAATTCTAAAGCCAATTGTTTCCTAAGGTATGGTTTGCACAAATTATGAATGAATAAGTCAAGGACTATTTAATTTGTCTCCATGAAATTTCTTATGGATGTGTCTTTCTGATTAAGGCTCTTATTCAAAGAATAGGTTAAATGCTTTAATGGGAACTTAAATTCGTGTGAATGAATATGAGGATTCTGTAAGTATGATTGGTTAGGAATCTTGAATATAATATTGTAAGGTAGGATTATAGAGCTCTTTGATCTTAGATGAAATGTTGTTATTGAGTTTCAATTGCATTTGGCTTGACTCCATTATGCTAGGTTAAGGCACTGATCTTTTGCCTTTGTGTCTAATTTTCAACTCCAGGATCAAAGACACCAAAAAATACTTTCAATCTTTAAATTCAAGTGTAAATGTTTGTTGAGTTGAAGTCTTATTTTGTTCTATGGTCTTGGAAATGTAACATGCCTAAATGATTTAAGCCAGATCTTCATATTTTTCATAATCCTTAAGCAAATCTGCATAGAACACATTTGCTATTTATAGTATTTGTAATAACTGGCACAGGAAATTAATGAATATTGTTGGGGATCACCCTCCCAGGTTTTGCAAATCCTGAAGTGAAGAGGGAAAGTTATTTTAACTTGTACCTTTTCATTGGCCAACCCCTCAAAATAGTTGACAATTGAAAGTGGCTAAATCATAGATTATTTGTGAGATCAGGTTGGGAATTAAAACACACCAACATGGCATAGGTCAATTCATCTTTGGGAGATGGACAAAGCCAAGAAAAGGAGGTGGCACTTGATGAAGATGTGGCAATTGTCAATTGATGACTTTTCCTATTCTTTGATATTTATTTCTTGCAAAAACTATTGGCTCTGGAGAGCTTTCTTTTAAGTTAATGTTTAATTTAAACATATTTAATTCTGCTGTCCCCAAGAAGCCGTTATGATTTTTAAAGATAGTTATGGTTGACAAGGCTATATATTCTATGAGCTTGTCGATGTTTAGGATCTTTTGGCAAACTTTGTTTTGATAGGAGATTAGTTTTGAAGTGTTATGACATTTAGTTGCTTTAATATATGAATTGAAGTTGGTGTTATGGTTACTAGATGCTTATTCTTCTTATGTTGAATGTGCTACTAGTTTACTGATTATCATTTTTGTGTTGAAGTAATTGGATAATTCTATTCTTGCTCATTGTTGTGGATGTTTATCTTTTGATGAATCATTTGCAGTGGTGACTGTATGATAATTAATATGATTCTTTAATAGTATGGTTGAGGTTATAGCTATCAAAGTCTTTGTGCTTCTTTGAATTTAGATTATATTGAGATTTATTGCCTTTTATGCTTTCTATATAAAGCACCACCTTTTCTGCTTTCTGGTGAAAAGCATACAATATTTCCATTCTTTGTATATCATTTGAAGGTAGCCGCACCTTGTAAAATATTCATAGAATCATTGCAAAACATCATTGCAATTGGTTCAACTGTTGGTCTAGTTGTCACTTGTTTGGGTGTGAGAATAGAGTTTGGTGACAAAATCTGTACACCAATAGATTTTTGGCAACTCTACTGGGAACATATATATATAGTTGCTTTATCATTGGTTTTTATGGTTCTTTGAGGAATAAATATTGCTAGTCCTTTAGCCCAATGTAGATTGGCTTACCGGTGAACAAGAAGATATCATTATTGGTCTACGAAATTTAGCTTGGCAGAATAGGAGATTGAACCTGCAGTATCACCAAGTGAAGGAAGTGCTTGAAGAAGAAGAACTTGGAGATATTATAAGGGAGAATGCTAGATGTTTTGGTGAATCTTAAAAAATTGTTTTTGTGGAGGGCATAGTTGCAGTGCCTAGAAGAGAAAGACCCCTTCAAATACAAGCATTCCCCACAAACGGACCAAGAGATCAAGCAAACAGACTGAGGAATCAAGTGCACAATCAATAAAACCATCCTTGTAATAACCAGTAAGTGGTTAGTGACTCTACTTTTAAATTTTCTAAATTTGTGAAAATTGGCTTCAAAAAGATATACTAGGGGTGTTAGAAAGAAAGGGCTTACTAATTCAGATTTTGATTTGTTGCAATCCTTAGACTTTGTTGCTTTTCCTCCTACTCACAAAGTTAAGTCTTCCAGTAGACCATCTTCTCCTCCTCCACAAAGAGATACCTCTAGTTTCTCTTGTCAAGCTCTTGTCCTTGATAGTACTATCTTACCCTTGCAAGTTAACTTCCTAGTCCATAACCTAGCCAATATGGCTTAGCAACTTCCTATCCCATGGGGAGCAACTATAGGTCCTATGAGACTAGGGTTGCAATTGCATGATTTTCCTAGGGGGTCAAGTAAGATAATACCTAAGCTTAGGGGAGATGGGAAAGTTACCCTAGATGAGCATATTAATGCCTTCTTTGCCACATGCTCCATTCTGGGGGTTCAACACAAGGATGTGTCTATGAGGTTGTTTGTTGAGTCTCTTACTGATGCTGCAGTAGAATGGTTCTATCACTTGCCTTATGGTTCTATTAGGGATTGGGAAAATATGAGACAATAATTTGAGGATAGATTTAAAACAGATGATAATGAGCACACTTTGGTAGCTCAGTTATCCTCCATGAAGAAGGAGGTTCATGAACAAATGAGAGAATTTGTAGCTAAATTCAATAAAGTTGTTAATAGAATCCCTGCTAATGTGAGACCTGGTGATGCTCTACTAAAGTGTTTCTTTATTAATACTCTTCCCCCTGATGTCAATTTCCCTATTAAAAGAGAAGGTGCTGCTAATCTTTCCACAGCTCAAACAATGGCCATATCTATAGAAGATGATCTAATAACTGTCGGCAAGTGGAAGAATGAATTATAGATGGGAAATCCTTTGGCCACTAGTTCTACTGATCTAGTAATCCAAAGACAAGCCAATGATATTATCACATTCAAAAGGCAGATGCCAAAAGACCCTTAGCAGCCTTTCTATCAGGATATACCCAAAAAGGATCATGGCCAACAAGGGAACTATAATAGACCTTTACCTTTAACTGGACCTACTCAAAGGCTAGCTATTGAAAATGGTCCTTGCACTAGTAGAAGCAATCTTATGGTGTGCAATTTCCATCTTACCATAGACCATGATGGTGTATCTGTCCTAAGATGGCAAGGTTTATGTAGATGCTTTTGATGAATGAGCACACTCAAGATCCATTTGTGGAGGAAGAACCTATTCAATCCAGGGATGCTAGTTCAACATCATTGAATATGAATCAAATTCAGAGTCAGGAGAGGATGTGTATACTGAACTGGATAATACTAATTGTGTGGTGTTCACCAGAGGACAACAAACACAAAAGAAGCAGGATCCTAAGGGCCAATCTAGTAATACCTCCTCTGCCTCGAAGTATATTTTGTCAAGGCATGCCATTATCAGTTCTAAAAAGACAAAACCTACTATTCTCAAGGTTGCATCTGTGGAGGTACCTTCTACTTCTTTCTCTGAAGATGTTGGTGCAGGGGCACTAGGTGCTTCATTATTGCTCATTTTTGGTATTTTGTAATTTTAGGTTGAAAATGGGTTTTAGTGGTTAATAAGGTCATTTATTACCATCTCCTATGTATTCAATTCATTTTTGGTTGTGGGTTTATTTGTTGGTGGGAAAAGTTGGAAAATTGCAAAAATTATCAAGGTGGCAAAACAAGTGTCAATGTTAGTGGTCATGCCACTTTAGCAAGGTGGCAAAAATCAAGAAAATGGTTACATGTAAGAAAGAAATGGTTACAAACCATTGGGATTGATTTGAAATGCATAAATACACCTTCAAAAGTCAAATGGAGGAAGGGATGATTGATTTTTGAAGTTCTTGGTTAATGAAAGCAAGCTTTTTCCTGTGATTTTTAACGTTCCAGTCTATTATGCTTCAGTGTATGGCCCGTACGGCCCATTTTATGTTTTGAAATTAATTGGATCATGTGGGAATGTGAATTTACTTCATTTTTCTTTTTGTTTAATTAATTTTCATTGATATTTGTGAAATTTATGGTCATTTTGGTGAATGTTGCTTTGTTTTAACAATGTTTTCAAGAATTTACAGTCTAAAAATGTACTATTACAGCCATGTATGGTACATTACAGGCCTAAAACCAATTCTAAAAGTTGAAGGCATGAGTCTAGTTTCATATGCTTTTGGTTTGAGAAAATTTGGTTAAGTTTTGAATGAGTTATGTCATTTTTGGTGAGAGTAGTTCTGTAACAGTCCTAGGGTTTACACAGGAACAGTCTTATTTTTGCCCTAGTTCATACAAAGAAACCCTATTCCATTTTGACATATGTTTAGTAAGGGGTAAAAGGGTATCTAAAACAGGTTTTACATTTCCATTTTCAGGTCTTTTTAAAAATTTATGACCAAAAAGGTCTAATTTGCTGCACCTAGTGACAACAATCTATTATTGTTTGGAACATTATGTCAAACAAGTGTAAGGGTCATGCATGTTTTGAAAACCCTAAAGTATGTTGAAAATAGGTCTAAATACACCAAGTTGTCCTCAATGATGGAATGCCATTAGGTTGTTGTCCCATGTTTTCATGTGTATTAGGAAGCTTTTCGGCATTAGCTGAAACGAGTCATTGTGTGAAGGGTATGAGGGTAGTAAAGTTGTGTTAGAATAGTCTTTTTTCCTCTGCATCATTTTAGTATCAGAGCTAGAAGACTCTGAGAGTGCAAGGTATGCACCAGGACAAGAGAGTTGTGAGAGAAAGTTTGTTGCAGGTATGAAAGAGAGTTGGTGACTTATATCCTCCAATAGTGATGAAACTGGGTAGAAGGTGTGCATATTTCTTCCACTGAGAGGAAGTGGGTAGAAGAGGTCTTGGAGAGTGCATCTTCTAGAATCTTGTTGGGTAGAGGATAGTTGTGTGTGTGAATGTATTGGGATACCAAAAGAATGGAAGTGTTGAGGAGAATAATCCATGAAGACCTGAAGAGTAAGAAGTTGTCAAGCAAGCAACAAGAGATGAGAAGAGAAAGGAGTGAGATGAAGAAGAAAGATGAGAAGACAAAATAAGTATTCAGCAAGAGATAACAAGGCTGTGACAAGATTTGGAACAAATACAAAAAACATTTGAAGAAAGAATATGGAGTATAGTTGTAGACACCCAAAAATGACCAAGTCATCACATCACTTGCATTTTGTCTAATCTATCTAATCACATGCATTGAACGTTAATTAAATAATCTAATTATTTAATTAATTTCATCTATTTCTTCTAAATCACATACTTTCGACATTAATTGAATAAATTCTCTTTATTTAATTAATTTAAGCAAAATCAACCTTATTCTTCCAAAATTAAATAATTTTAATTATTTAATTAAATCGTAACCCTTTTTCAAAATTCAAGTCTACATTAATTAAATAAATCCCATTATTTAATTAATTCATTCAACTCTATCTTATCTATAATTAAATAATTCCACATTATTTAATTAAATTAATTGTTCTTTTCAATTTAAATAAATCATGCAAATTTATTTAAATTATCTCAATCCTCTAAAAATAAATAAAATCAAATATTTTATTTATAAATCTTCTGTTCCTCCCTCATGCACAATTAAATAAATAAATTTATTTATTTAATTTTAGTTATCTTCCAATTCCTCTTAAAATATCTTATTAACTCATGTGCACAATCAGTCTTATTTTTAGAACTCTAAAAAAGGTAAAATTACAAGTTGAGTTATCTATTCAATCAATCTTGTTTTCATCATATTTTACTAAAAATATCCTTATGGATTGACACATGTCGTGTGCACATTCATCATGGTTATTTGATTTATCTCCTCTGTTGATTCTTCTAAATTATCTGGACCGTTGATCGATCTTCATTGCAACCTATATAAACCCCCCTCATCTCCTTCATAAATCCTCTTCGATCACTTATTCTCAGGCATCCTTTTACAGCACTTTGAGCATACATCGCATCGTTGAGCACTTTACGATCTTTTGACATTGATCTTCTTGAGCACTTTGAGCACTCTACTTGCTTGTTGCAAACACGGTTTCGCAGCATTATTGAGCAATCCACATTCGAAACAAAGAGAACAACACAATCTAGGTAAAAGCTTTCTTATTTCATTTGATTTATTGAGAATGGCTTTTATTTAGATTAATTCTCTTTATGTTATGGGTTTTTGATTTGTTAGTTTTGATTTAATCAATTTTCCTCATACACATCCTGGCAAACCTACTTCAGCGCCCTTGGTATAACAGTAGCTCCCTTTTGGTCACAGTAGCTCGCCTTTGGTAGCTCAGTCCATCGCCTTTGGTATTACAATAGCTCGCGTTTGGTAGCACAACCCTGTGCCTTTGGTCAAACAGTATAGCGCCTTTGTCCAGTAAACTCTGCATCAAATTTTGTATTTTCCAAAACACAAGCAAAATCCCAGTAGTTTGTCCTAGTGTATTCCATGGTAACCACTGGACTCCAGCAAACTATGAAGTCCAAGCAAGTTGTCCCTAGGAAGCACAAATTGCCTCCTCACACACCTCAATTAGGCCGATCCAACAGTACTCCCAAGGTTACTCCTAGGACACTCACAGAAAAATCTACCAACTCTCCAAACATGCTGCAGCTGGACCACCCTAACAATCCTCAAGAAGGTAGGGTCCCTTTGGTAAGTACACCTCACTATACCACTAGCATACCTCTAGAGTTTGCTCCACAAAGTTATACTATAGGTCAAGTCCCATCTCAAGAAGGTAGGGTCCCTTTGGTAAGTACACCTCACTATACCACCGGCATGCCTCAGGATTTTGTTCCACACGGTTATACCATAGATCAAGTCCCATCTCAAGAAGAGTGACACTTCGAAAAAGGTCAATCCTCTCAAGAAGATGGACAAGATCTTGATGAATTCATACAATATCCTAGAGTCGTGGCCACCTTTGACAAAATCCTTAGTGAGAACCAAGATCATTTCTTTCGTTTGCTTGCAAAGCAAGGAGCCAAATTACCTCAAGATTTTGATTTATCCAATCTCAAGGACACAAACAACACCCAAAGTGCCATACATGCGGTCCAAACCATGTCAACAGTGACCACGCCCTTACATGAACAAAACTCACACGGGAGAATGATTGCATAATATGAGAATGCCCTTTATCAAAACCCAACAGGAAAGAGGGCCATATCATCGCTTCTAACACCTATGCAAATCTACAAAAACTAACAAGAGACTCTCCAACATCATGTAGAGCTAGCCAAACAAGCTACCATAGATCGGTCAAACACACAACAACCTCCTAAAATGTCTACACCAATCACCAGTGGAATTTTGGTAACTCCATCATGACAAGGTTTCCCACCAAATTACAATCCAGGGAACAACTATGTCACCATGCAACAAGGGTGTCAACAAATGCCACCCCCAACATCATCAAACCTTCCGATCTCTCAACCAACCAGGGTCATGCAATCCCAACCACAACATTCTTCTACGCTCATCATCAATCAACCTCAACCATCACACAACACATCTACCTATGTCCCCCCACCACAACAATCATCAGCGCTAAACTTCTTCAACACATTGCCTATCCACCTGCAACACTCCCAAAACCAAACTTCCCAAAGCTATATGCCACAATTGCAACCTAACCCAAACTTTAGCTTTCCCCCACCAAACTATTTTCTTCAACCATCACAAAGCCTACATTCTTACCTAGCACCACCCCCACCTCCTCCAAATCACAGCATCCAATTCCAACCCAATCTAAACCCAACATACAACACATAGGACCCCAACCAATCATATGACCCTTATAACACCAATGCCCATGGCTTACACTACAATCTCCCGTATGGGCATCAACAACCACTTCTAGGACAACAGGAGATGTTTCCAACCACTCCCACAACTATGGAGCTAAAACTTGTGGAAGTTCAACAATAGCTATCCGATCTTACGTTTGGCCACACTAAGAAGACCTTCTCTTTGGAAGAAGTGTGTCCTTATCCTTTTGATCGGTCATTACCTATGATCCCTTTTCCTCAAAATTTTGCTATTCCCAAATTTGATAAATACAAAGGAAAAGGTGACCCAAAAGACCATCTTAGGGAATTCTATCTTGCTTGCTTCGAGGTCTCACATAATGACACATATCTTATGCGTCTCTTTCCTCGCAGTCTTGGAGGTCAAGCTATAGAATGGTTCTCACACTTACCTACGGGTATCAAATCTTTTAACGAGCTTGCAAAGAAATTTGCCACCCATTTTTCCTACAACACAGAGCATGAGATCTCCATGACTGATCTATGCAACAACAAGTAGAAAAATGGGGAAAATTTCATTTCTTTCCTTCAAAGATGGAGACAAATGGCTAGTAAATTCCCATTCAAGATACTTGAAAAGCAGCTTGTTAGCATATTTGTGCAGAATCTCAACCAAGAATTGGGTTTCCACTTGCAAATTCTTAGTGCTACAACCTTTGACGAAATTACCTACAAGGGAATCAATATTGAGAAGGCCCTCATTGCTAAGGGTGTGGTCAAAATCTTCAAAGAAACTAAAGACAATGCTCCTCATCAACAAACAAACGATAAACCAAAGTTTTGGAACAAAAATAAAAACGTGGTCAACGATGGGGTGGTCAATTCTAAACATGTCCAAACATTGCAAACACTGCTCCAGCTTTCCAAACCAAGTTAAGCTCCACCTCAATAGTAGCAACAACAAAGACAACCTTATCAAAACCAACAACAACGACAACAAGAGCAACCTCAACAAGATTACCCTCCATAGCATCAATTCACTCCCTTGGGAGAGCCCATAGAATCGGTCCTACAGAAGCTTTTACACAAAGGGCTCATCACCTTACTCGATGCTCCCCCATATGGTGAACCTGTTTACCAAACTACATGTTATAGAGACAATGAATATTGTGAGTTCCATAGGAGCAAAGGGCACATAACTGCATCATGCATGAAACTCAAGCACCTAATCCAAAATCTCATCGAAGGCAACCAAATCTCTTTTGAAGATGAACCACCAGCTCAACACACAAACAAAGACCTCAACATGTACAAGGAACCATTCCCTCACCATGGTCCGCCTCCTCCTCAGGATAAAGGTAAAGGTGTCAATAATGCTTCCACTTCCTTTGACTCCATTGTGGGTCATTTTGAAGAGAGTCGTGTATCTACCTCACAATCAAAGGCAACTCTATGGATTGTGCTATTACAACTCGTCGTGGTCGTGTTACCATTCTTGGTCCTACACCTAGTCTCCCAACTCAATCTGATTATAATCTTGTCAAACATCTAGGGAAAACACCAGCACAGATCTCTATCTTGGACCTTCTACAGTCATCACCCGCACATAAAGTGGTGCTAGAAAAATCCCTCCAAGAGTTTTCGGTTCCTAACAACATAGCGGTTGTGGATTTCTGAGCTATAGTAGGTAACATTGCTTCGCCCTACAATGTGGTCTTCTCTAAGAAAGACCTCCCTTCCCATGATCCATGTCACAATGATGCCCTTCATATTGAAGTTCTCATCCATAAGCGCAAAATCAAACGTATACTCATAGATGGTGGTGTTGGTCTCAACATCTGTTCTTTAAAGTTACTTAAGCAATTGGGATACTCTGAGGATCATGTCAACATTAATCAAACTATTGCAATCAAGGGATATGATGATGCTAAACACCGTTCAGAAGGTGTTATCCATTTGCCTATACAGCTGGGCCCTGTCATGCTTGAAACCAGATGCTAGGTCCTTAACATTGAGCTTCCTTACAACATTATCCTAGGCCGCCCATGGATCCATGCCATGAAAGTTGTTCCCTCAACGTACCTTTAGTCTCTAAAGTTCCCACTCAATGGTATGGAGATCACTATCCCAAGAGACCCCAATCCTTTTGAATTCCGTTATGTCTTGCAAGGCAGTTATAAGAATTGTAACCAAGTGCCTAAAAATGACAAAGCCCTTGAATCCCCACTATATGTCGATCCTAAAAATCTGACACTACAAGTGAACCTAATCCTCTTCCTGAAATCAAAGCTCACATCCGTGATATAGGATTTGGAACATATGATATCTCAAAATCTTGTTGTGTAGGGAGGATGCCTTTGTCCCCTAAATCTTACAGCCAACCGCCCATTGCCAAAGTAACTAAAAAGAAGTTATTCCTCCCCAGCATTTCTAATCCAATTCCAGCAGGGACAATTATTAGAAGAGGAAACTATTGAGGACATTTCTTCTTGGCTCTACAAGGAGAAAGAACTAGTCACAATACCAGTCAAGAAATATGGTAATGGCTTAAGGATAGTCAAACACATGGGCTATAAAGGCAAAGGTGGCCTGGGAAAATAGAATCAAGGCATAATGGAACCCATTATTGTGACGAAGAAACTAGACAAGAAGGGTTTAGGATTTGGTAAGAAGGTACCACGCACCTTGGACATCGAGGGTATCCTCGACAAGGTGGCTAAAACTTCTATCACAAATTCGACGTCTAATGTGGATATCTTCGATGACTCTTCCCTCCATATGACTGACCTATTCATCGAATCCTCCATCTTTATGCTATCATCCGTATCCTTAACCTCCACCACAAACACCTAGAATGTAACACTTGTCTACCCTGAACTTATCGATTGGGACCAACAAGGGTCCCCCATTATAGATGTATTTTAGAATGACAAAGCTCTCTCTGAATTCATGGGACTCCAAGATGGTATCCCTCTTGGCGATCATAAAGAAGGTTTTGTAATGGAACTAGAGCCAACAACTTATTTTGGTGAGAATGCCAAATCCTCCAGTCGCAAAAGTAAAAATAAAGAAAGATATCTAGGTGAAAACCACACTGTGGCACCTCTCGATCACAAAATAGTAAAAACAAAGGACGTATCTAGTGGTGAAAACCCAATTGTGGCACCTGAGGATGGAGGATTTGACCTTCCCCCACCATCTAAGTATCAAGAGAAGTCAGCTCTCCTAGTGGAAGATTCTACAGAGATAAACCTTGGCACAGAGCAAAATCCAAAGACCACATTCCTAGCAGCATCATTATCAGAAACAAAGCACAAGAATCTTAACAAATTCTTCTTACAGAGAACCATCAACTTTGCATGGACCTATACTGATATGCCAGGGTTAGACCCTAAGTTAGTTGTTCGCTATCTCATAGTTGATCCAAAAGTTAAACCAGTCAAGCAAAAGTTGAGGAAAATGCACCCATAGATTGCTCTCTTAGTAAAAGTGGAAATACAGAAGTTGTTAGATGCAAAGTTCATACAACCTATTGACTATTCAGATTGGGTCTCAGATTTTGTACCTGTATCTAAATCGAATGGGCACATCCACATGTGTAATGATTTTAGAGATCTTAACAAAGCATGTCCCAAAGATGACTTTCCATTACCGAACATTGACCTCATAGTAGACTTGACTGCAGGTCATGAAATGCTTTCTCTAATGGATGGATTCTCTAGCTATAATCAGATAAAGATAGCAGAGAAAGATCAACATAAAACAACTTTTACTTGTCCATGGGGTAATTATTGTTGGTGTGTCATGCCGTTTGGTCTAAAGAATACAGAGGCAACTTATCAAAGAGCAATGACAGTGATATTCCATGAGCTCTTTCATCATATCATGGAGGACTATGTGGATGACATACTAGCTAAATCTTCTAGGGCAAATCACATACAAATTCTAGGACAGATCTTTGACAGGCTCGAGAAATACCAAGTGAGACTCAATCCAAAGAAATGTGTCTTTGGTGTAACATCAGGGAAGCTATTGGGATACATTGTATCTTGTAGAGGCATCGAAGTAGACCCCGAAAAGGTCAAGGCTATAGTGGAGATGCCTCCACCAAAGAACCTCAAAGCATTAAGGAGCCTTCAGGGAAGGTTGTAGTCCATTAGGCACTTCATCTCACAGCTAGCAAATAAATGTCAACCATTTCAACACTTGCTCCGAAAGGATGTCTCATTTTGATGGGATTATAAGTGTCAAGCAGCATTTGATCAGCTCAAAGATTATCTAGCTACACCTCTTGTCTTAGTACCACCAGTGCCTGATAAACCTTTGATATTATACATCTCAACTACAACTTCAGCCCTTGAGGCCCTTCTAGCACAAAATGATGAATTAGGAAAATAGCCTACAATTTATTACATCGTTAGAACCTTGGTGGGATATGAACTCAATTATTCACCGATGGAAAGAGCTTATTTAGCAGTAGTGTTCGCTTCCCAAAAATTGTGGCATTACATGTTGAACCAACACACAAATCTTATAGCCAAAATTGATCCATTGAAGTATCTACTAGCAAAAGCAGCTCTTACAAGCAGACTAGCTAAATGGGTCATGATACTTAGTGAGTTTGACATTGAGTATATGGATCGTAAAGCAATCAAAGGACAAGCCCTAGCAGATCAACTAGCAGAAGCAACCATGACAGATACACACCCTATGGTAACAGACTTTCTGGACGAGAATCTCTTCATTCTTTCCAACTCAATAATGTGGAAGTTGTACTTTGATAGTTCCTACACATAGCATGGATCAGGGGCCAACATCTTATTTATCACACCTCAAAATGACTATATTCCAAAGTCATATCGGCTTGCATTCCCTTGCACCAACAACATTGCCGAGTATGAAGCACTCCTCATAGGTCTCAATATAGTAGTTCAATGGGACATCATAGAACTACAGGTATATGGAGACTCACAACTAGTCATTCGCCAAGTCACAGATGAGTACCAAACAAAAGATGAAAAGTTGGTCCCCTACAAGCAACTAGTCGATGCCTACAAACCACATTTTTCTAGCATCACATTTGAGCAAATTCCAAGAGAGCATAACAAGGCTGTAGATTCTATGGCTTCTGTAGGGTCACTGATTAACATGCCTGCTAATACATAGAAATGTGAATTCTTGATCGAGCAGTTGTTGATACTAGCCATTGATGTTCCCGTTACTAAAATCATCTACAAACTTGTTGGTCCCAATTCCTCATGGTACAAAGATATCTATGAATACCTTAAACACAGTACCTTTCCCTCTGACCTATCATCCACCCAATGCAAAACCTTTATCCATCGATCCTCCCGTTACACCATTCTGGGTGATACACTATATCGCCGGAATCTTGATGGTATCCTCTCACGATGTCTTAACGGGGAAGAAGCCGAAGCTACCTTACGAGACATACATGAAGGTGTCTGTGGTGCACATTCTACCGGTCCTAGTCTTGCTAAGAAGATACTCAGAACAGGGTATTACTAGCCTACAATAGAACAAGATGCTGCACAGTTCGCTAAGAAATGTCTACAATGCCAGCAGCATGGAGATTTAATTCACGCACCAGCTCATGAACTATAGCCTGTTACTACTCCGTGGCCTTTTTCTCAATGGGGTCTCAACCTCGTAGGAAAAATCCACCCATCCTCATCCAATGGCCATAAGTTCATCATTACCGCCACTGAGTATTTCATGAAGTGGGTTGAAGCCATTCCCATGACCTATATCACCGGTAAGCAAATAGCCAAGTTTATCCTTAACTACCTCATTTGCTAGTATGGTATCCCCCAAGCCATTGTCACTGATAATGGGAGACCATTCAAGAATCAAGATGTCCATGCTTTATGCACACAATACAATAAACAACATCACTTTTCAACTCCCTGCTATTCATAGAGCAACGGCCAAGCTGAAGCTTCCAATAAAACCATTCTCAAGATCCTCAAGAAAATGGTCAATGAAGCTGGTCATGATTGGCACTTGCAACTCAATCCTGCCCTATGGGCCTACCGCACTAGTATCAGAACACCAACCGGTGCCACACCATATGCCTTGGTTTATGGCTCTGAAGCCATCCTACCTATAGAGGTCAAGATCCCATCCCTGAGAGTCTCCATGTAGAACCTGATCGGCAGAGAGGAGTATCGCACTTCTAGATTAGCTGAGCTAGAACTACTAGATGAAAGGCGCCTTGCCGCACTTAATCATCTCCATGTCTATCAAAACTGCCTCTGGCGTAATTACAACAAAAAGATCAAAGAAAGACCGTTTCAAGTTGGTGATCTTGTACTCAAAGAGAATCAGAGAAATCAAGCAGACCAAGAAAAGAAGGGAAAGTTTGAGCCTAACTAGTTAGGTCCCTTTATTGTCACAGCAGCATATGGATCAGGAGCTTATACTTTAGCTACACTTGACGGCATTCCTCTAGATGAGCCACTTAACAGTGTTCATCTCAAGAAGTTTCATGCCTGATCCTTAAGGTATTAAAAAAAAAAGTCCAAAAAAAAACACAAAACACAAAACAACAAAAAATTCCATCCTATGGTGAAAACCTGGTAAACAGGCTCCTTGGGTAAGTACCATAGTGAAAACTTGGCAAACAGGCGCTATGTGTAGAGTCAGCATCCATTGTCTATCGAGTCTTGTTCATTTCTTGTTTTCACGCACACACTTCATCCATCCATCCATAATAAAACCATTGACCTTGTTTGCATTTCCATCTCCCTATCTAGTATAGCTTGGAAATTTGTCAATGTCTGTCGTTGTCATCCCACGTCTTGATCTGTGTTAATAGTTAACACTATCTTGTCCTTGGTCAAGCTTTCTATGTCTTCTTTGTTAGTCATCCATGTGAATTCATCTACCGGAATGGGGGCAGTTCTTTCCTTAAACTGGGTCTAGGAATGGTTCCTTTTTCGTGGTACACAAAGCACTTCAATCTTTTCTCCTTTCAACAGATAACACTCTTTAATGGATGCATCGCTCCTATGATAAGGCTATTATCTTTCCAACACGTTTCCTACATCATCACATCAACCAGAACTACATATTATCTCATTTCAGTCTTAAGGTACCTTGATCCCATGGATATGGGTATGTAGGCAGTCTGGAATACGAAGGAAGTATCCAGTATTCAGGTACATAAGATCTCCTCCTTTCACCTTGATCTATTTCATCACTCTACCCAGAACTACATATTATCATTTCATCTTTCATCTTAATGTGCCTTGATCCCGTGGACACAGGGTATGTAGGCAGTCTGGAATACGAAGGAAGTATCTAGTACTCAGGCACATATGATTCATCATTTCTTCACCCATTTCAATCCATTAACACTGTCACCTTTCTAGTCTTCCATTTATCAAAATCCATTCACCTCGACTTGACTAACTCAAGCAACAAGCTAGCACATCCTTTCAAAGCAAAAGTTCTTAGCAAACCTGAAGCAAACCAGCTTGCTTCTAGAGTCATCTATTGTCCTACTGTTCTGATTGCCAACATCAGCTAAGTCCTGCATAACCAAAGCACCTGATCAACAAGCTTGTCTTCTGTAGAGTGTTCCATTGTCGAGACCAATACACCCGTCTCCTACGACATGTGGCATTTTAGACAGCAAGATTTTGTCTTTTTAGGTAGATAGCCCCCTTTAACGGACACATCGCTCCTACGATAAGGCTGTTATCTTTCCTATCCAATCTATCCTGAGCAACCTCTTTGGCAAGAGAATATGTTGGCTGTATGTTTACTTTGTAAGTCAGTCAATTTTCTTTATGGTTTATCTTTTTCTCCTTTGTACATTACCTATTCAAGGCTACCTTGATTTATCTATAATCTTGGTATGTTGCGATGTAGTATGGATTGGGGGCATAGTCATTGCTTTTGTGTGCCATGTTTGAGGAATGATCTTTAGCATCTTTCTTGGTAGCATATTTAGCTTGTGTGTGTTATGACCTGGCATCTTACATATTAATATTCTTCTTGCATTTACATGTATTGAAGCTTATTTTATGTCCAAGACTATGGCTCATTCACATATTCCAACAAGGTTATATTACGTCTAAGGAATCTAAGTTCAAACCGCTTGCTTGCAGAGTCAACGTCCATGCACTCGAATATCACAGTAACTTGGTCTTTTATACCTTGGTGGAGAACTATCCACATGCTATATCAAAAATAAGGATTGCTCTTTATATATAATTGTGAAACCAATGCAACAAGCTCATCATTCACCCATTCATTTGCCCATGGCCTTATATCATTTTCATAGCAATGATCGATCAACAGTATCTCTCTTCCTTCTCCACTTTTCTTCTCTCTAGTGCATATATGTGAAACCCACATGTTAGATATCACAAGTCATAACATCTATATCATCATGCATCTATAAGCATCATTTAAGCAATATATGTAATCACATAAATCTATAATCATACATACATATCATCACATCCATGTCATCAAGAAGTGCATACACAAAAGCATGAACATCAGTGAGCATCATATGTCATCATATATATCATGGGTAGGTCATCAAAATATAAAATGAATGTGTCTACATTAATAGTCCATATGTATACATCCAAATATACATCAATATAGTACATCAAGGCTATCAAGAGCCCACAAAATATACATCAGGATGCACACAAGCATCAGTCAAAAATGATACAAAACTGATACAAAAATGATATAATGTACACATGTGCATGCTCTAGTGGGTCGAGTTGCCCTCCTATTGTGGCCCCTGTCCGCCACCTGTGCTTGGTGCAGCTCCCCCTGAAGGTCCTCCTCCCCCTGCTAGTCCTCCTCCCCCTGGTGGCACGAAGGGTCCTCTAACTGAGGACAATGACTTCCCTATCCTACGAGACCCAGATGCTTCGGACCTACTCCTATCTCTGTAGCTAGGTGTCTGCTGAGTTGCTAGCACTGCACCCGCGTAGAGACCCCTGTAATACTCAGCCTGTCTGCTTGCCGACACTAGCTCTCCCTGCACCTAGACGAGCTCACTGTATAATCTCCTATGATCAGCACCCAGTGCACAGTGTGCCTCATCTCTCTCTTGCCTCACTCTCTGTAGTGTGGCCTCTGCTATCAGCCATAGTTGTGCCCTCTGCATCTCTCTCCCTAGTCACCTTGGCTAATTGCCCATCACCCACTACTGGTGCAACCTACGCTTGTGCCTATACCTATACCTGGATATGTGCCTGTACTTGTGCATGTACCAAGGATACTTGTGCCGCTGTGGCTATCTGTGTCTGCACCAATGCTAGGGCCTCAGCCTATCTCACCTCTACCCTCTCTACATCCTTGTCTCTCCTCACCCGCACCATTCGGAGCTCTAATCGTGTCCTTCGGGCTATCTCCTCCTGTAGTAGCTGCTTGGCCCGCTGTAAATTAGTCTCTACGACCAGATCCTCTGCCTCAGCCATCTCCACATCTACCTGTTGGCCTCTAGCCTCTACATCTGCCTATTGTCAGGCCTCTCTAACCTATCACCTCATCCTCACCTCTACACCAGGGACTAGTACCTCCCCCACTGCCCCTACCACACCTAGTGTAGTCAGTCTCACTAGCCTATGTGTCTGCCAGTACTTGTCGTACTCTGGTAGTGTCCCTAGATCTGCTAGTCCTAAATCCCAATCCCATCTCATGGGGACAAGTCCCCATACCTCTGCCAAAGCTGTAGCCACTAGAATCTCTGCATCCCAGTCCCCAACCTCCCGTCGTGTCCTCGCGTGTGTCACCTCTCCAACTGGTAGTCCCTGTGGTAGTCCAAACTATCTGAGTACCCACTCTGGAAGGTATCTCTCAATGGTATATGTCCGCCTCCCAAATAGGTATCAAGCCTGGTGGCAATACATCAGATGCTCATGCTCATCCTCCCACTCCTCGCACAGTAACCACGGCCTCCAAATGAACTAGTCCATCTTGTCGATCTGTTGCCTCCAATGGCTAACAAATCCCAACCTCTGGTGTATGATAACTCCCTCATATAGAAACACATAAGGCTCTCCCCTCTCTTGACGGTGTTGTGTAATGGGTCTGATCACTAGGATGTGCTCCCACGCCCACACCTGTAGAAGGGTCACCCCTGCTGAGAGACTCCGGCCTCTCCTGTAGACACAGTCGTATATGTCTGGATATAGCTGCCCTAATACACATGGGCCCCATGCATACTAAATACCATATGTGAACATCCCAGATAGTACCGTGCCCCATCCAACAGATAATCCTCTGGATCGCTTATCTGGGTATAGGAAGCCGCCAATCAATGAAGAAACTATCCATCTGATCCTGTCGCAGAGTCTCGAGACATCTGCCCACCGAATCTCGTCATCGTCTATCCACAAGTCATCTGTGCAGAACACCTCAACTAGGCCTACCTCGCCCCACGCTGGGTCAAAATCCACTCACTCTGCATTAATCTAAATCCTGAGGATACGATACACATCCTCCAGTGTCACTATAGCCTCCCCTGTCGGAAAGCGAAATGAGCATGTCTCACTATGAAATCTCTCTACTACTGCTGTCACTAGGGCGAGATTCACCCTAATGTGTTGTTGATGGTGATGTTAGTCACAACCAAACACTAAACAAAAGTTACACAACAACCTTTATTTATCTTGAAAGATACAATGAATTCAAAGAGTTCATGATCCCAAGTCTCCGTTGATTAGTTCATAATCTACTGACGTTACTGAGTGGTTGATGTGTGTTGTTGTTAATCATTCAGGGGCCTTACATTCATCAGTAATTTCTACCTTTACACTATGAACTTACTCAAATAATGCATCTACAGATGGATATTTGCATGATTTATACCATTTCTTGCAAGTCCTTGCATGATATTTTCAATACTACATGCATTTAGCTCAAATATGCTAATGACATTCAGTTATCTACGAGATGTCAGCATATTTCTCTGTTCTACTTATTATTTATCTGTGTATTGCAGTTATGAAAGTGATTTCAATGAAATTAAGAAAAGGAAATAACAAAGATAGGGTTTAAAGGATGAGATTCCTAAAATTACTTGACTGAGATCACTGATTCACATACATATTCTGATACAGCAATAAAGAGATGAAAACTAGAATCATACTTCACCAGGACAGTCCACAAATCCATATGATCCAGTGCAAATCTTCAAAGGAAAAGTTGACAACAACATGCAGTAAAATGAAAGCGCTTCTATTGAACATAGCATTCACCAGTACACATCAAGAAATCAACTCGAAGATTACATAAAATTTACAATCAGGAAGTAATCTGAAGCTTCATCTCCATTCAGTATGCTTTAGAACAAGTATATTTACAATGATCTGAGGAAAGAACCTTGACATTTCAATAGTTCAGTCCCCATTAATCTCAGTAATCTGATCTCCTATGCTAAATTGTTTCAGGTCAGATTTTTTTAGAATAATAGACCTCTCTTATTTACAGTAAAAAGGGGGTTATATACAGCTCTAATTTTTTCCCAATACGGTGCTCAAAACCCTACTCAAATGGCGGTAGAAAAATAAAATCCCTGCCCAAAACTCTAAGCAGCATAATCTTTACTGAGCGTAAAGATCCTGCTTTGAAAACCCCAATAATCACCAAAATATCTTCTGTCGCATCTTTGGTGATCTGGCCGCCATCAAGTTTCACCTACTCGTCACTTCTCGCCACCATCCTTATCTCTTTTCGCCTCTATCGCTCTGATCTGTCTTTAAGTTTCACCTACTACAACCTGCAATTTCTAGCTACTCCAAACGGCTCTATCAAACCTATAATAAACAGTCAAGAAATAAGCACCATCATTTAATAAATCAATAGGAAATTTAAACACTTATATTAAATCTAGCCCAGAATGTGCAAACACAGATATTGGGCTCTAAAACTATGAAAATTGCACATCCAAAATGCATATACAACGTTTAAAATGGTCGGGTCAACCATCGTTGACCAAAAACATGCTATCAGGTTCTGAAAACAGCCTAGAAATCCATCGCTTTGCTTTCCCGCCTTTTTCCTTGTATATCGTGAATGTATGCTTTAAATATACAATCGTAGCGAATATACAAAGCATTCTCTGTATTTAACCTTTTCTTCGCGTCCGGCCTCTGTATATTTCTCTTTGCATATCGGGTCAATACATACAAATACATTTGTATGTACATTCAGACTTATCGCTGTTATAAACTACAGTTTATTTACCTTTCGATTCCGCGTAATGCATATAACGCAATGTATCTTCCAATATACATTCGGGTGTGATACATTGTATTAATCAGATTTTAAACTTGTTTGAATTCTAGCTTTGTATGTATCGAATGTAATGTATGTTTCGTAACATACATACAAAGCACACAATATACAAGTGTTTAACTCCCTATCATAACCCTTTTGGTTTCACACAATGTATAAGTACATTGTATCTCGGCTTGTATGTAGGACACATACAACACATAAAGCATACAACAACTTAACTTTGTTTCACAACCTTTTAAGTCCGCGGCATGTATAAAGCCTTTGTATATCAGCTTTGTATGTTTAGATATACATTCAGGTATGATACAAGCATTTAATAAGATTTTACTTTCTCTTTGACTCCACATTGTATGTCTCTCTCAATGTATGCATCTTGATATGCATACATACAAGCGGAAATATACAATGATTAAATCAACTTTAAAACTTTTTCAGCTCCGTGGCTTGTATGTAGTCCTTTGTATATCTCACTTGTATGTTCTGAAACATACAAATGCGCAAACATACAAGGACTTAACTCTATTTCATAACATTTGGGCTCCGCGCAATGTATATTGTCTTTGTATATCTTCGATATACAAAGCACAAAATATACAACGATTTCACTATCCTTAATAACTTTTTGAGTCCGCCTGATGTATATAGCAATTGTAAATTTCACTTGTATGTTTAAACATACAAACGCCAAATATACAATGATTTAACTCTATTCCATAACCTTTTCGGGTCCGTGGCCTGCACATTGGAAAAATACATAACAAATGTATGTCAGATACATACAAACAAAAGATGCATTCAGCGGACTTAAACAAACATTCATTTCAATTCATAACTGTTTCGGGTCCACCTTGTATGTATACATAGAACTTTTATCAAAACGCATACAAGTATAAGGATATACAAACAACCTTGCATAATGAGACCCGATATACAAAAGACATTGTATGCAACATGCAAACGACCTGACATACAAACACATTGTATATGAGTGACATGCAAACCCAATGACCCATGCGACCATGTATAAAATGACTTTGCATATACAAAAGACTTTGTATATGGAAATTGATATACAAAGGACTTTGTGTACAAGTGAACTTGTATACAAAGGACCTTGTATATGCACCCTGATATACAAAAAGCATTGTATATGCAAGATACAAACCCGAATGTACATTTTACCAAAACACTCATAACTTGCAAAATACAGGGAATTTTAAGATGGTTCAAAAAGCAACCCCTGTTCATTTTTGACAAGGAATTCACCTATATTCTGCTCTAGCACTTAATGCAAATTTTCTCTATTTTCAATAAGGTTTGTATTATTCACTCTCTTTTTTCCCTTTACCACCAAGCAAAACAACACACACAAGCAAAAACGAAAAGCCACAGCAGGGGTCCTCATTTTGCTAAGGAGTAAAATGGGGCATGTTGTGAACCTCACAACAACTAGCCACCGAACAAAACAATTAAATTCAAACCATTAAAGAAAACTAAATGAAATAAATTCATAATTTCCAACGATCTTTTCTGTAAATCATTATCCAACTTGAGACTTAATGTATTCAATAAGGTGCATGAATTTTCTTTTCAGTTTAAGTGGGTGCACATGATTAATTATCCTCATCTTGAAAATTCGTTGAACAAACCAGTGACTGACATTAGACTACATAGTTGATGTCATTCCCTCATAGCCAACTGGATAGAGCCTTGCTGCCAGCAGGCGTTCATAGCCCCGGCAAGGTTATCGTTACAATTCTCCTAAGTAGAGCCCCACTGCCAGCGAGCATCTATAGCCCCGGTAGAGTTACTTAGATGGCTTAATCTAGATTTTCAGTATAATCCATTTTAATTATTTTTTATTATTTTTTTTTTGTATTTGATAGAGATTTCATAAGATATTGCATTTGTAACTTCATGATGCAAGGAGTGGTCACTTGCTGAAATTAAGCTGAGAATTGTAATGGTAGCAAGGGTGACATCGGATTTTTCACCTAATATCTACACTGGTAAGTTCAACAAACCCAAGGATTTTAGGTGTGTCATTGTAAGAAACTTCCTTGAATACTCAACCCACTGTTATTGAATACAAAATTTCACAAAGTTAAACAACTTTCTACATTTATGACAGTTACAACAAATTATGCATAAATTTTAGATGATTAACTTGAATGCTCTGAATTTTCTATTGTTTTCAATGGTTGTTAATCTGCTCCTTCTTACTCTAAATCAAAATAAAGATCCCTACTGAGGAAACAACAAAGCAACCAAAACAAAATAGACTGTACAAATAGCTATACAGAAATATACACTATTATACACATGGCTGCCATGGCGCTACTTCAGGCTTGGAAATAATGTTTGAGAAACTATCCATTAACTGGTAATGGAACATCCTCACCAATTAATGTCTTAAGCCTGTAGGTGATGTCTCCTAAAATTTTAGAAATTTGAAAGGTACCTATCCAGAGTTTATCAAACTTACCATGGTCTCCTTTCCTCTCATGTGCTTTGTCTCACATCAGGACCAAATCTGAGATTCTAAAAGCCTTAATTCTGGCTCTTTTGTCAAACCAACATTTGACAATAGCCTAATGTTTAGCAAATTGTTCAATTGCTTCACTTCTTTTTTCTTGTAGGTGCATCAATTGTAGCAACCTAACTTCTTGTTTATTATCTATGCCTAGGTATTCTTGTGCAAACTGTAATGTAGGAATCCTTAGGTTAACAGGGAGGATAGGATCCACCCCATATACTAGATGAAAAGGAGAATTTCCTAATGCATCCCTATTCCTGGTTCTATCTACCCATAAGTCATATTTCAATAAAGTATTTCATTCCCTTGGGTTCTTTTTTGTTAATTTCTTTATGATGTTCAATAGGTTCTTGTTTGTGGATTCTGCTAATCCATTCCCTTGGGGATAGTAGTTTGAGGAGAATTTCAAGATAATCCCATAGTCAAAAGCCCAACTTGATAATTTAATTGAAGCAAAAGCAAATCCATTATCACATACCAAAGCATTGGGAACTCCATACCTGGTTACTATGTTGCTTTCCAAAAACCTGATGACGTCCTCAGCATTACATGTCTTGCTACTGATAGCTTCAGTCCACCTGGTACAATAATCAGTAATAGTTAAAACATACTTGTGGCCTGAAGATGATGGAGGATTGATAGGTCCTATGAAGTCCATTCCCCATTGAGCAAATGGGCCCATCTCCATCACTGGCTGCAAAGGTTGAGCAACATATCTTTCTCTGTTTGCAATGACTTGGCACATATGACAACATTTGTTGTGTTCAATAGTGTCTTTGAAAATAGTGGGCCAGTAATACCCTACCCTGAGGATAGCATGAGTGATAGCCAAAGATGATCCATGCACAGTTCCAAACTTATCATGTAACTCTGCTAACACCTTGTTCGCTTCTTGTCTTTCTAGGAATCTAAGGTATATCCCTTCATAATTTTTTTTGAAAAGGACTCCTCCTTTGATCATGTATTTTGTGACCTTATCTTTAAGGCTCTCCTTTGTGAGGCATGCAGTCTTGAAGGACATTTTCTAGCAATCAGGATGTGTCTGATGTCTGAGTACCACTCTCCATCTTTCTTTGCATTCACAACATGCTGTTGACTCATGATATTAGGATCAATCTTTGATATCATCTGGCTCAATGCCTATCCTCTAACTAACTTCATGGGTGTAATGTCCATATCATACTCTTGGAGGACAGTGATCCATTTAGCTCTTTTCTCACCTAGTTTGCTTTGCATTAATAGCATCTTTACTGCTGCATTAGGTACTACAGCAATCACTTTACTTCTCAGAATGTAATGCCTAAATTTCTTGACAACTCAAACCAGAGCAAGCGCCTGTCTTTCAATGTCCATGTATCTGAGCTCTGCATCTCTGAAAGGGCAGCTCATGAAAGTTATAGGTTTTTCCTTTTTTTCTTCATTTCTCTATGTCAACACTGCTGCAAAAGTATGTTCTAAAGCAAATGAGTAAATGTAAAAGTCCTTGGTATAATTTGGACTAATCAGAACTGGAGCATTTGATATAGCTTTCTTAATATCTTCAAAAGCTGCTCTAGCTTCAGGTGTCCACTCAATTTTAGCGTCCTTCTTGAGCATGGTGTTCAAGGGTCTGACAATCTCTGCAAAGCTAGTAATAAATTTCCTAACGAAATTAATCTTACCAAAGTAAGATTTGAGCTCCTTTTTTATTCCAGGAAGCTATATCCTCATGATTGATTCCACCTTGTCAGGATCAATGATGACCCCATTTTGTGTTATTAGGTGGCCCAACAATTTTCCTGTGGTTACCCCGAATATGCATTTCTTGGGGTTCAGGGATATCCTGTATTCCTCACACTTCTTCAGTACTTTTCTCAGGTCCTCTACATGGTTTCCTCTAGCTTTAGAGAAAACTGTTAAGTCATCCATGTAGATGACTATACACTTACCAATCAAGCCCCTGAAGGCTATGTCCATTTCTTGTTGGAATGTTGCCCTAGCGTTAATTAACCCAAATGGCATGCGCCTATAGGTGAAGATCCCCCACTTTGTGGTGAATGCGGTTTTCAATCTATCAATTTTATCCACCATCACTTGGTTATAACTAGAGAAACCGTCCAAGAATGACATCATCTGAGCACCATTCACAATTTGCAAGACTTCATCCAGAGAAGGCAAAGGATAATTATCCTTTTCAGAAGCTCGATTTAAGTTTCTGAAGTCAACACAACCTGATGTCACCATTCTTTTTCCTTACTGGGACCAGGTTTGCCACCCATGTGGAATGCCTCACATGAAATATGATCCTAGCATCGAGCAGCCTTTTAAACTCTATGAAAATGATCAGCTCAAGTAAAGCATTGACGGGTCTTTGTTTCTGCCGAAAAGGCTTGGCGTCTGGCTTCAAAGGTATTGTATGGGTGATGACTGATGTGTCATAAATTTTTAGTTCATCATATGTCCAGGCAATGACGTGGATATAATCTTTGAGAGCTTGGGTTATTCCTTCCAACTCTTCCTCTGTACAAACCTTCCCAATCAGAACGTCTCTTTTCTCATCATATTTTCCAATGTTGACTTGCAAGTACTGTCTTCCATTGGCCTTTGGGAGATCTTTCTATTTCAGCATGTTGTCCAAATCAAACGCTCTTTCTAGCTCTATCATTCCCTTAGGAATTTTGTTACTTGGTAGCTCTAGAATTTCTTCTTCTTCCCAGACATGATCTTCTACATTCCTTTCATCAATGATCTGCACCTCAAAAATATCTCTGTTGGATATGAAGTCCAATATATGTTGATCATCATCAAATACTTGAAGATTAGTTATATTATCTGGCATAGAAGGTACTGATACTAGCTCGACTGAGAATCTTTTCACACCAGATATGGATAGAGTTTCCAGAGTACTCGCAGCCTGGGCTAGGGCATCTGCCCTGTGATTTTGCTCTTTGGGTACATGTGTGATGTTGAATGCATCAAGATCTTCTATTAAGTCCCATACCCTATGTTTGTAATTGGACAGTCTTTTGTAATTGCAAGAGTATATACCTCTTACTTGTCTCACAACTAATTCTAAGTCTCCATAGACATGCAAAATTTTCACTTTCTTTCTTAATGCAAACAATATCCCATGAATTAGGGCTTCATACTCCGCCACATTGTTTGTACATGGGAACTGCAATCTGTACGCTGTTAAGTAGGATTTTCTAGATGGATCAATAAGATCTATCCCTACTCTAGCTCCTTGTTTTGACTTGGATCCATCAAATCTAAGGATCCATGGCTTGTCTTCAATTAAAGGTTTGCCTGGGCCTTCTTTCTTCTTTTTCGCTCTGGCAGCTGCACCATTTGATATCCACTTTGATTTTGGTGTCTCAGCTTTCTCTAACTTCACCTTATTTGCCTTGTGTGAAGCTGATATTTCTCTTTTTCTCTTATCATCAGAAGAATGATCTTCTAAACTAGGCAATGTCTGCCTTTTTAGAATATGCAGACACAATGAACAAGCAGCTTCTGAATGTGGTGCTTCGTGTAGCCTGCACCATCCCTCAATCAAAGCATCCTGTGGGGATCTTTGTTGTTGTGTCATCTTTTGAATCTCTTTTGATAAGAACTCTTCAAATTTGGATAGATTACTACCCCTATCTTCATCAGATAACTCATAATCTGATTCTACTAAGCAATCACTCCCTAGGGTGATTTTCTTCTTGCTTTCAGCATTACTCTAGCTGCATACCAGTATCTCTTCTTTCATCTGAATAGAACCTTCATCTTGATATGTGCATTCTCTTATTTCTGCAGAAGACAAACAAAAATCAGTTTCACTATCACTATCTGCAGTACTTACTATGGATGATGATGAAGATGCTTCACTGTATGCTTGTTCCAACTCCAACATGTCTAAACAGGCACCATAAGTCTTTTCAGAATGTGTCTCATCATGCAATCTGCACCATCCATCAATTAGAATATCATGAATAGGCATTCTTAACAACTGACATCTTTGCACCTCTTTAAACAAATGCACCTCAAAATTCTTCAAATGATCTACCTCTATTTCATTTTCAGGGCTACAATCAGATTCTAAGGTTATTTTGTCATCTTGAGGGTCATCATCCTGGTTATGAAAGTCAAACATCAGGATCTCCTCTATGCTGGTGGTCTGGGGTCTGATGGAGTAAACTCCAGGTTCTACATCCACATACATGATTTCATTAGTTTTGTTATATTCAGTGATCATGTGCTTCATGCGAGGTTCAACATCTATCCTTATTTGATTTGGTATCCCTCTCTAGGGCAACCACATATGACTGAAATCAGTTGAGATGTATCCATTAATGGTTTTTTACCAGTCCCTACTGAGTAACATCCCATATGTATCAGGTATATCAACTACCTGAATATCAATATAGTGCTGATTTCTAGGGTCTGAAGCTAACTGCATGTGAATGTGAGCTAGTTCTCCTACCACACTCACCTCTGTTTTGTCTAATTGGGTTACTTTCTTTAATGATTTAGCAAGGTGTAATCCTAAAGCATTGCATATGGATAGGGGCATTACATTGGTAGATGCTCCTGAGTCTACTAAGCAGTTGTGCATATTTTTACCAAACATCCTTATGGTAAGGAGGAAAGGAGGTGACTCACTTTTGTCTTTGTATAGGGTCATGTGGGAAGTTTATGTAGCTTGAACAGTGGCTGGCATTTTATGTTTAACATTAACATCCCTAGCAGCATGGTCTTTATTTCCAAATTGACCTGAGGCATGACTATCCTCTTTTTGAGCAGGATCATCTAATGATTTTATGAAAGCTTTCTTGATAGCAGGGGTTTTAAGTAGCTCTAACAATGACAGGCTGATCTTAACCTTTTTCATTTCAGGCCAGATATTGGGCATTAACCTTGGGAAATCCAGGGTTATTACTTGCCTTGGGGTCAGGTGGGGTGTTGAAATTGTTTGGAGGCAAGGATGTGGTCAAAGGATCAGCAGATCTATTTGAGTTATTTCTCAAATTGTAATTATGCCTACCCTGAGGTTGTTGTTGATAAAAATTGACTTCCTCATGCTCAATTGATGGCTCATTCTCATCCTCAAATGGAAAAACATAGTTGGATTCAAAAGCCATGGTTGATTCCTCACTTGTCTACTGACAAGGATGATGCATGAAGCTTTCTAGTACTAAGGCAGAGTCATATTCATAGGGGACAATTTTATTTCCCTCTACATAAGGTGGATTTCCTAAAGTATTGGACACTTCAGTTTGGAATATACTAGGAACAATTCTGAACTGAGGACAATCTAGCTCTGTATGAGCATTGGTGTTATGTATCCTACACCAATGTGTAAGTGCTACCTTTGCAAGGTTTACTCTAGTGGTCTGTTTAGGTTCACTAGGAGGCTAGTTATCTAGAGGTGATGGCAAAGAACCATTATTTGGTCTAGTGTTCCACACTCTAGGCTGTCTAGGAGGATTATTGTTGTCATTGTTATTGTAACTATTGTTGTACCCCCTATCAGGATAATTAGGTCTGTCATTGGCATAACCTCTATTCTAGTTTGGTTGAGAGTAGAAGTTCTGACCCCTCAGATGAGTGACCTCAGTGGTAAGTTTCCTTAACTGTGTTGATATCACCTTTATTTCTTCTTTCTCTTCCTGAACCTTGGCCGTTGCATTCTCTGGCTGAGGCTTGAAAAAAAGAAGATCCATTGTTATTGTTGGATTGCTCCACAACCTAAGGTACTTGTGTTTGTCCAGGATAATATAACATCTGGCCATTTCCATTTGGTAGTGGCATGATACTGAGTGGAGGTATTTGCAAAGGGGCTGGCATCATAGCTGAAAGTATCATGGCTCCACTAGTCTGTTGGTGAATAGGATATGTAGGATAACCAGGAAATGTAGGGAAGGCAATATTTGGTGTGGGAGCAGGAGCCAATTGCTGACTGACTTTGATGGCTTCTTCAAAAGCTCTAGCTAAAGTTGTTACATCAGGATGTGTTCTCTTGATAAACATGGAAGTCAAGGGATCTAATGCTGAATAATAAATGCTCCTAGCAGCTTCATTTGCTATAGCATAAGGGGCTACTACTTTTGAGAGCATTTTCTGGAATCTTGCATTGAAGTTAACAATAGGTTCTCCTTCAAAGCTCTTGATTGTGGAAAACAAATGATAATTCATTGAAGGATCTGTAAGTGTTTTGAATCTATCCTTAAAGGCCTTTTCTAAGACATCCCAAAGACATCCCATGAATCGATTGAACCTTGACAAAGACTGATATACCAGCTATATGCCTCTTCCCCTAAAGAAAATGGAAATAACCTGCATACCGCATCTTGATGTGCAAATCTAGCCCTAATACAAGCTTCTTTGAAAATTTTGATGTGATCATCAGCATCCTGATATGGATGATACTTGGGACAAACTTTATCAGGATTCTTAGGCAGAGCATGATATGCATTAAAAGTCAGAGGTGACTTTGCTATAAAGAATGACATTGCAACCGGTGGAGGTTGGACCTGAGGTGTGATAGGTGGTCCTATAGGTGTTTGAAACCCAAGAGGAGTTATAGGACCATGTTCTGGTGAAGCTCCTAATGCACTAGAACTAGGAGAGTGATGAATGTCTACAGCTCTAGGTCTAAATCTCGTGATGGGTGATTCTTCAAAGAGTCCACTAGATCTGGACCTGGTATTTGGCTTGGGAGCCAAGGTTTCTTAAATTTAAGGAAGATTGGCTGGTTTACTGTAAAGATCAGTTGAAACTCCCTAGCCAAGGCTGTATATTTGTGTTTAAGCTTGAAAACTTTACAAATGATTAGTGTGCACAAACTTAGAACAACAAATCTCTGCATATAACTTGAAATACAGAGATGCTTGAGTATTACCTTTCTATCTGCACTATTAAATCAAACAAAAACTTACTGATAACATGTGGTGGCCCTCCTTCTAGCACCAGTTTCTGTTGATGGTGATGTTAATCACAACCAAACACTAAAAAAAAGTTACACAACAACCTTTATTTATCATGAAAGATACGATGAGTTCAAAGAGTTCATGATCCCAAGTCTCCATTGATTAGTTAATAATCTATTGACGTTACTCAGTGGTTGATGTGTGTTGTTGTTAATCATTCAGGGGCCTTATGTTCATCAGTAATTTCTACCTTTATACTATGAACTTACTCAAATAATGCATCTACAGATGGATATTTGCATGATTTATACCATTACTTGCAAGTCCTTGCATGATATTTTCAATACTACATGCATTTAGCTCAAATATGCTAATGATATTCAGTTATCTATGAGATGTCAGCATATTTCTCTGTTCTACTTATTATTTATCTGTATATTGCAGTTATGAAAGTGATTTCAATGAAATTAAGAAAAGGAAATAACAAAGATAGGGTTTAAAGGATGAGATTCCTAAAATTACTTGACTGAGATCACTGATTCACATACATATTCTGATACAGCAATAAAGAGAAGAAAACTAGAATCATACTTCGCCAGGACAGTCCACAAATCCATATGATCCAATGCAAATCTTCAAAGGAAAAGTTGACAACAACATGCTCAAAAAATGAAAGCACTTCTATTGAACACAACATTCACCAGTACACATCCAGAAATCAACTCAAAGATTACATAAAAAATACAATCAAGAAGTAATCTGAAGCTTCATCTCCATTCAATATGCTTTAGAACAAGTATATTTACAATGATCTGAGGAAAGAACCTTGACATTTCAACAGTTCAGTCCCCATTAATCTCAGTAATCTGATCTCCTATGTTAAATTGTTTCAGGTTAGATTTTTTTAGAATAATAGACCTCTCTTATTTACAGTAAAAAGGGGGTTATATACAGCTTTGATTTTTTCCCAATACGGTGCTCAAAACCCTAGTCAAATGGCGGTGGAAAAATAAAATCCCCGCCCAAAACTCTGAGCAGGATAATCTTTATTGAGCGTAAAGATCCTGCTTTGAAAACCCCAATAACCACCAAAATATCTTCTGTTGCATCTTTGGTGATCTGATCACCATCAAGTTTCACCTGCTAGTCGCTTCTCGCCACCATCCTTATCTCTTTTCGCTTCTATCGCTTTGATTCGTCTTTAAGTTTCACCTGCTACAACCTGCAATTTCTAGCTACTCCAAACGGCTCTATCAAACCTGCAATAAACAGTCAAGAAATAAGCACCATCATTTAATAAATCAACAGGAAATTTAAACACTTATATTAAATCTAGCCCGGAATGTGCAAACATAGATATCGGGTTCTGAAACTATGAAAATTGCACATCCAAAATGCATATACAACGTTTAAAATGGTCGGGTCAACCATTGTTGACCAAAAACATGCTATTGGGGTCTGAAAACAGCCTCAAAATCCATCGCTTTGCTTTCCCACCTTTTTCCTTGTATATCGCGAATGTATGCTTTAAATATACAATCACAACGAATATACAAAGCATTCTCTGTATTTAACCTTTTCTTCGCGTCCGGCCTCTGTATATTTCTCTTTGCATATCGGGTCAATACATACAAATACATTTGTATGTACATTTGAACTTATCGCTGTTATAAACTGTAGTTTATTTACCTTTTGATTTCGCATAATGCATATAACGCAATGTATCTTCCAATATACATTCGGGTGTGATACATTGTATTAATCAGATTTTAAACTTGTTTGAATTCTGGCTTTGTATGTATCGAATGTAATGTATGTTTCGTAACATACATACAAAGCACACAATATACAAGCGTTTAACTCCCTATCATAACCCCTTTGGTTCCACACAATGTATAAGTACATTGTATCTCGGCTTGTATGTAGGACACATACAACACATAAAGCATACAACTTAAGTTTGTTTCACAACCTTTTAAGTCCGTGGCATGTATAGAGCCTTTGTATATCGGCTTTGTATATTTAGATAAACATTTGGGTATGATAAAAGCGTTTAACAAGATTTTGCTTTCTCTTTGATTCTGCATTGTATGTCTCTCTCAATGTATGCATCTTGATATGCATACATACAAGCGGAAATATACAACGATTAAATCAACTTTAAAACTTTTTCAGCTCCATGGCTTGTATGTAGTCCTTTGTATATCTCACTTGTATGTTCCTAAACATACAAATGCACAAACATACAAGGACTTAACTCTATTTCATAACCTTTGGGCTCCACGCAATGTATATTATCTTTGTATATCTTCGATATACAAAGCACAAAATATACAACGATTTCATTATTCTTAATAACTTTTCGGGTCCGCCCGATGTATATAGCAATTGTATATTTCGCTTGTATGTTTAAACATACAAATGCCAAATATACAACGATTTAACTCTATTCCATAACCGTTTCAGGTCCGCGGTGCTTTTGGTTGACCTCAATACCTAGCTAGACCTAGCCCTAAACCCGCCCTAAAACATCAAATTACAAAGAGGTTTTTGGACACTTACCACTACTGGAGCTCCTACTAGCCTCCCGTACGTCCGCACTAGCTTCGCCTGATGCCTGTGCGCTAGAATCGACATCTCTCCTTGCTTCTAGCTCCTTCCACTCAACTCTCACACCCTAGGTTTGGAGGCTCTACACTCTAAATTTAGCAAGCTCTTAGTGTGCAAATGAGGAATGTGGTCCCCATGGGACCTATTTATGGTATCCCTCCCTCATTTTTTTCTTCCCACCCTATTTTTTCTCTCTACTACCTATCTCCAACACAATCGTCTAGTCAAGTGTCAACCCAGTTCCTCTGTCACTTCCCCGTCTTTCCGCTTGAGGGGGCATACGCTGGGGCATCAAAAATTGTATCATGACGCAACGCTGTAAACTACATTGCATCAAAGAGGGGCAAAATGTAGACACCCAAAAATGACCAAGTCATCACATCACTTGCATTTCGTCTAATCTATCTAATCACCTGCATTCAGCATTAATTAAATAATCTAATTATTTAATTAATTTCATCTATTTCTTCTAAATCACATACTTTTGACTTTAATTGAATAAATTCTCTTTATTTAATTAATTTAAACAAAATCAACCTTAATTTTCCAAAATTAAATAATTTTAATTATTTAATTAAATCGTAACCCTTTTTCAAAATTCAAGTCTACATTAATTAAATAAATCCCGTTATTTAATTAATTAATTCAATTCTATCTTATTTATAATTAAATAATTCTACATTATTTAATTAAATTAATTGTTCTTCTAAATTTAAATAAATCATGCAAATTTATTTAAATTATCTCAATCCTCTAAAAATAAATAAAATCAAATATTTTATTTATAAATCTTCTATTCCTCCCTCATGCACAATTAAATAAATAAATTTATTTATTTAATTTTAGTTATCTTCCAATTCCTCTTAAAATATCTTGTTAACTCATGTGCACAATCAGTCTTATTTTTAGAACTCTAAAAAAGGTAAAATTACAAGTTGAGTTATCTATTCAATGAATCTTGTTTTCATCATATTTTACTAAAAATATCCTTATGGATTGACACATGTCGTGTGCACATTCATCATGGTTATTTGATTTATCTCCTTCATTGATTCTTCTAAATTATTTGGACCATTGATTGATCTTCATTGAAACCTATATAAACCCCCCTCATCTCCTTCACAGATCACTTATTCTTAGGCATCCTTTTACAGCGCTTTGAGCATACATCACATCGTTGATCACTTTACAATCTTTTGACATTGATCTTCTTGAGCACTTTGAGCACTCTACTTGCTTGTTGCAAACATGGTTTCGCAGCATTATTGAGCAATCCACATTCGAAACAAAGAGAACAACATAATCTGGGTAAAAGCTTTCTTATTTCATTTGATTTATTGACAATGGCTTTTATTTAGATTAATTCTCTTTATGTTATGGGTTTTTGATTTGTTAGTTTTGATTTAATTGATTTTCCTCATACACAATAGTAACAAGTGTGTGAAGTTGGAACATCACCATTCACAAAGTTGTCAAGTGGTCGATAAAGGAAATTGTGGAAAGAAGAAAGAGGCAACAATTGAGAAGGGAGATAAAAAAAAGTAATCAAGATGATGGAAGAGTCAAAGCCATCCAAGGAAGAGGAAAAAGATGAAGAAAATGAGTCCATTGAGACTCAAAATTTTATTTCTAACAATATTTGTGAGTATGTGTTTATAGGTGCAGCAGATGAAGATGAAGATGGAAAAGAGTATAAAGAAGAAGGAGAAGTGAATGCAGTGTATGAAGATTGTTATGCAAATGTAGTACAATATGGTGAAGAAGATGTTGCAAAAACAACAGAGGTACTGATTGTATTTTCTGATTTTATGGATGATGAATATGCTGACAAATTGTATTCAAATGATGAAGATGAAGACATGGACAATGGTAATGTAGCATATGAACAAGAACTAGAGTTTTGGAACCTTGAAGCTGAGAAGATGCTAAGTAAGAGATGGTGTAAGAAGAAGAAGAAAGATCCAGGGAAAGTCAGGAATGCAGAACATATAACAGGGTGTAAGGAGCATCTACTTTTGGAAATGAATTCCCAATTGAATGACAAGTGGCAGAAGAATTGGAAGACTAGGAAGAAAAGAAGACCTGCACTCAAGTGGGACTTGAGTTTTCTTCCCCTTGGGTGTATGGTGCAGGGGCACTAGGTGCTTCATTATTGCTCATTTTTTATATTTTTGTAATTTTGGGTTGAAAATGGGTTTTACTGGTTAATAAGGTCATTTATGACCATCTCCTATGTATTCAATTTGTTTTTGGTTGTGGGTTTATTTGTTGGTGGGAAAAGTTGAAAAATTGCAAAAATTATCAATGTGGCAAAACAAGTGTTAATGTTAGTGGTCATGCAACTTTAGCAAGGTGACAAAAATCAAGAAAATGGTTACACGCAAGCAAGAAATGGTTACAAACCATTGGGATTACTTGTAAATGTATAAATACACCTTCAAAAGTCAAATGGAGGAAGGGAGAATTAATTTTTGAAGTTCTTGGTTAATGAAACAAGTTTTTTCCTGTGATTTTTAACGTTCCAGTCTGTTCTGCTTCATTGTACGGCCTGTACAGCCCATTTTATGTTCTAAAATCAATTGGATCATGTGGTAATGTGAATCTAACTCATTTTTATTTTTGTTCCATCAATTTTCATTGACATTTGTGAAAGTTATGGCCATTTTGGTGAATGTTGCTCTGTTTTAGCAATGTTTTCCAAAATTTGCAGTCTAAAAACGTGCTAGTACGACCATGTACAATATAGTATGGGCTTGAAACCAATTCTAAAAGTTTAAGGCATGAGTTTAATTTCATATTCTTTTGGTTTGAGCAAATTTGATTAAGTTTTGAATGAATTATGCCATTTTTGGTGAGAGCAGTTCTGTAACAGTCCTAGGGTTTGCACAGGAACAGTCTTGTTTTTGCCCTAGTCCGTACAAATAAACCCTATTCCATTTTGAGATATGTTTAGTAAGGGGTAAAAGGGTATCCAAAACAGGTTTTATATTTCTATTTTTAGGTCTTTTTGAAAAGTTATGACCCAAAAGGTCTGATTTGCTGCACTTAGTGACAACAATCCATTGTTGTTTGGAACATTGTGTCAAACAAGTGTAAGGGTCATGCATGTTTGGAAAACCTTAAAGTATGTTGAAAACAAGTCTAAATACACCAAGTTTCCCTTGTTTCATGTTGTCCTCAATGATGGAATTCCATTAGGTTGTTGTCCCATGCTTTCATGTGTATTAGGAAGCTTTTCGGCATTGGCTGAGACGAGTCATTGTGTGAAGGGTATGAGGGTAGTAAAGTTGTGTTAGAATAGTCATTTTTCCTTTGCATTAGTTGTTTCTAGTTCTTTTGACATTTTAGAATCTTGTAAAAATACTAAAATCTAGATCTCTCAAGCCGAGTATCTTAGACTCAACCCTTCTGAGTTGGACAGTCTTATTAGATATGTCAAACAAGAACCCTCTCCTTCCCATCTTAATGTACAAGTGTATGATGAAACCACCACCCATACTAAGACTCAAAATTGTTCAAACTCCCACTCCAAAGATTCCCATCCTAAGAACCCTCTTGAAAAGCCTGATCCTTTCTATATGCCACTGTATATTGCCTATTACAAGCTAAGCAACTGCGTTATAGACTATGGGGCCTCTGACAATGTCATGCCCGCTCAAGTAGCTAAAGCCCTTGGCTTGTAAATCACCTCTTCCCATGGTATGTTCTTTTCTATGAATTCTTCACAATTGTCTATCCTAGGCCAGATCAAGGATGCACAGGTCGCTCTAGAAGCATACTCGAAGAAGAGATTAAAGCTAACCATTCTAGTGGTTGATATTCCTGCAAGTTATGGAATGCTCTTGATTAGAAGTTTCTACAAAGATTTAGGAGGGTGGATACAAAAGGATTAGTCTCATGCCCTAATACCTATGGATGGTAAAAAGTTTTGTTTGAACCCTGAGCCCAAAGCAAAGTTTACAGTGCTAAAATCTGGAGATCCAAGGGCAGATATATTATATGTAGAGACCAAACCAAACACTTATATGTTTACCTCAACTACTGAAGAGAATTCCAACATAATCAGTCCTGACTTGGCTAATGAAGTATGGACTTTGGAGTTTGACAGAAGTTGTTCCACTACCTAATCAGGTGCTGGTATTGTGTTAATTTCTCTTGATGATTACAAGTTTCCTTTTGCTTATAAGTTGGAGTTTGACAACACCAACAATACATCTAAATATGAGGCCTTGTTGTTGGGGTTAGCAGTGGCCAAAGAAAAGGGCATTAACCAATTGAAGGCAAAGGGTGATGTTGAATTGATAGTGAAGTAGGTGAGGAAATTATATTCAGTTAAAAATGGGAGGCTAAGACATTACCAAAATAGGGTATGGCATTGTATTGAGAATTTTGATGCCTTCTCAATAGAAGTTGTGCCTATAGATCAGAATACTAGGGTTGATTCATTGACTGTCTCTACATCTCTTCTCTTGCCTCACCTAGACTTCAAGGACAATCCATATAGGGTTGAGGTAGTCTATTGGCCCAGCGTGCCTATTAATGTCAACCACTGGCATGTGTTCAGCAATTACCAACAAATTATTTCTTTTCTGGAATAAGATGAGTCATTTGCTAATATATTCTTTGAACAAAGTTCTGATAAAAGTAATTACATTCTTGAGGTAGAGGCCAGTTCTCAAAATGGCCAAGGGACTGAGGTAGTACAGTTAAAGGGGAACAAGATTCCTAAGGGTTTGGTCTCCCTTGAGGGTCTCTTTAATAGACATGATCAATATATAAAACAAAAGACCAAGGTATCTATCAGATCATTAGTTGAATATGATCATGTCAACACAAGCACTAAAGAAGACTCCAAGATTGTCTGTATTGGAAAATGCTACTCTCCCAAGGAAAGAGAGTGTTTGATTTTTGTATTGATCCATTACAGAGATGTCTTCGTGTGGTGTTATGTAGACCTAAAAAAGTTTAGAAATGGAAAACTACAACACCACATCCCACTGAAGCCTGCCACTTTGTCAATTAGACAGAAAAAAAGGACATATAATCCTAAAGTGGTCAAGGCTATATTTAGTGAAATTGATAAAATGCTGAAAGCAAAGATCATCTATCCCATTCACCACTTTATGTGGGTTGCAAATATTGTGTCAGTCAGGAAGAAGAATGGGGAGATTAGAATTTGTGTAGATTTTTGCAATCTAAACCAAGCATCTCTAAAGGAAAACTATCCTCTACTGGTAATGGATCACATCTTGCAGATTTTATCAGGTTCAGAGATGATGTCCATGTTGGATGGATTTTTGGGGTATAATTAGATAGAGTTAGCCCTTGAAGATTAACACAAAACAATGTTTACTACTCCGATTGGTGTATTTGCTTATAATAGGATGTTGTTCAGCCTCATCAATGTAGGGGCCACCTTTCAAAGAGTGATGGACTTAACCTTCAGAGATTTGAAGAATAATATTATTGTTGTTTACCTCAATGACCTAACTATCTTCTCCAAGAAAAGAGCAGATAATATTCATGATCTTGAAGTGGTGTTGCAACGATGCAGAGATCATGGTATCTCTTTGAATGCTAAAAAGTCGATATTTGTAGTAGCTGAAGGCAAATTGTTAAATCATATTGTTTCCAAGGATGGTATAAAGATTGACCCTAAGAGGGTTAAATCAATTCAGCAACTGAGTCTTCCTACAACAAAGAGAAATACTAGATCATTCTTCAGTCAGGTCAACTTTTTAAGAAGATTCATCCCTAACTTTGTTGAATTGACAAGACACATTGCAAGAATGATGAAAAACCATCCAGTCTTCAAGTGGAATGAAGAAGGTAAGCAAGCTTTTGAAAATATTAAGATTTTCATTGCTAATGCTCCTACCTTAGTGCATCCTAATTTTGAAAAAAGATTTCATTATCTACAGTTATGCATCCAAGCATACTCTATCAGCCATTCTATTGCAAAAAAATGAACAAGGGATAGAAGCTCCAATTGCTTTTATGAATGTGCCCTTAAAAAAACATGAGTTGAAATACTCTCCCCTAGAAAAGCATGCTTATATAGTAGTGAAGGTGTTGAAAAACTTCAGGTTCTATATTTTACATTCCCATGCTATTATGTTTGTTCCTGACTCTGTCGTTAAGATCATTCTTACCCAACAGGAGATTGGTTGTAACAAAAGAAGAGCTTGGGTTGAAAAGGTCTAGGAGTATGACATTGAGCTCAAACCTACCAACCTGGTTAGAGGTAGATGTTTATGCAAAATGATTGTTGAGAGTAAATAAACCAAAGTTGAAGAGTTGCCTCTAGTCTTATTTGCAAGTACTACCGATGAGTGGTTTTCAAATGTTTCCTATCTACTGACATATGGTGAATGCCCACCTCACTTATCTACTAAGGAGAAGAGGAATATGAAACTTAAGGCTAGCAAATATGTTCTCTAGGAAGGGAATTTATATAAGAAAGGAGTGGATGGAACCTTCTTAATATGTGTGGACAGGGAGCAATAGAAGAAGCTATTGGAGACTTTTCACAATAAAGCCTGTGGAGGACACTTTTTTGCTTCTATAATAGCATTCAAAATCCTACGACGGTATTTCTACTAGCTAGGTATGTTTAAAGATGCTTATGAATGGGTGTCAATATGTGAAAAGTGTCTAAGATTTACCAGTAGACCTCACTTGGCTACATTGCCCCTAAGGCCTGTAGTAATTAATGAACCTTTTCAACAATGGGGGTTGGATTTTATTAGAACTATCAATCCTAACTCTAGTTTTGGTCATGCTCACATCTTAACTGCAACCAATTACTTCACTAAGTGGGTGGAGATGATTCCAGTGAAACACACCACTTCTGAAGTTGTCTGTAACTTTCTGAAGGAGAACATCTTGGTCAGATTTTGCATCCCTAAGAAGATTATTGCAAACAATGCTAGTAGCTTCTCTTCTTCTAAGTTTTCCTTATTTTTCTATGATTATGGAATTAGTCTTGCTCATTCATATGACTACTACCCGCAAAGGAATGGACAAGCCAAATCGAGTAACAAGAATTTGATTTCAATTGTTAAAAAGTTGGAAGATGAAAATCATAGGGGATGGCATAAGAGCCTTTATGAGGCTTTGTGGGTAGATAGGATTGTTGGCAAGAGACACTGTGTGGCTTCATGATTGTTGTCATTGATGGTAACAAAGCTTATCCCACACATCTATAGCACATAGTATGTCTCTACCGGAAGTCAGATTGAAGAGTATTTTGGTCCGGTGAACAAGAACAGAGCATGCAGCAAGGTCTGACAATCAGGTCTGAATCTCTCAGAGGATGTATCTCAGCAAAGTACAAATTTGGGGAAGTCAATAGGAGTACCATTACTACTACATTCTAGAGATTGAGCCTCTAGTGATGAAAGAGTGAAAAGATATGAGCATCTAAGTGTTGGATTCCTGATAGGCAGAGCAGACTCAGGAAGAACTAACAGGCAGAGCATCAAACCTTAATCCATATGAGAAATTGATGATGGTCAAGCTATTTAAGGAATCATACATGGTTGGCCGACATGATTGATGACTTCTATATCTATGTTTTTGATACGCATCACATATTGAGCATGGATCCAGTCGATAGATCAGTGTTTAGTAAATATCTTGAGTATTCCAGTTGCTGACTAGAAAGATGTTGAAATCCTTGGTGCGGATATATATACCAGATGGATTTCAGTATGAAGGTGTTTGTGTTGAATAAGAGTGTGAAGAAAGGTAGAGAGCAGAGTGGAAGTAGGAATAGAAGTCCGGTATGTGACAGAACAATAGCACTAAATCAAAGGAAGAATGAAGTGTAGTAGATCAGTATATTGAGCCTAACCAGAACTAAACCTCAACATATGTGGATGCCTCTTCTCAGTTCAAAAACTTGGTTACCTTCCATAAAAATTTTGGTGCAGGAGCACCTACCTGACAGCTGGCCTTCAAGAGGCAGTTAGTAGTTTAGGTCTTGTTTATGTTTCCAAGAAGGTCTGTTAAGACCAATTGCATGTAATAAGGTCATGCTGATCATGATAAGATCATGCTGACCAGGCTTTTGCTATTTTTAGTTAGTTGGTTATAACAGCTGTCATGATGTATGATCAGTTGGATCTCCCAGCCGCCTGGAGAGTTCCCAGCCGCTTGGAGTCGGGTCAGTAGTACTCGTAGGATAATCTATTTAAGCATGAAATCGGATGGTATTGGATATCATCGATCATAGCATTGTATCGCATTGAGAAGGCAGATTACAGAGAGAGACTGATCATTTGTAATTGCATCTTTGAAATCAATATAGAGATCCTGTTTGTGTTCTTTCTCTGGTTGGATTCCATTATCTAATCGATTTGCTGGTTTGAGAGGGCTTCATGGATTTACTGATCCATTCCACCGGTTGATCCGTCTGATCGGTGGAATGGTAATGTACAGTAGAGTAGGAGGTAGTTTGTTTTCTGTTTGCATGCAGGTGTGCAGGATCGCGGTCGACAGATGTTGAGAAGCCTAGCATCCTCATGTGCTAGGTTGAGCTGATTGAGTTGGAAGATCACCCTGAGGTTGGATCAGGTCATCCCTGGAGGATCGGCGAAGTGAAAGTTCGCTAAGTGAAGAAACTGATCAAGACGGCATCATCAGGATATCTTGGTGAATATCCTGCAGTCGGGTTTGGACATCGTCATCTGGAGGAGCCGAGGAGGAGTGCATCGGCCTCAGGTAGAAGATCAGGTCATGAAACTGTTGGAGTTTTCATGTTGCGAGTGCATCAGGATGTTTTAGGTCGGACATAGACTAAGTGCATGTATCGGCATCAGGATCATCATATCGGGAGTGCCAAACATCCGCGTATCGCGAGTAGATGCGGGAGTGAAAGTTTGGTTTTTTTGGCTAAGTGTTGAAGAGGTCATCAGGATATTGGGTGACGTCATCGTCATCAGGATATGACGTCATCGTCATCAGGATATTGAGATATCCCCTTATGCGAGTTTATCCTGCCGTCGTTGAGTACTAAGGTGTCGGCGGAAGTCCGTGGCAGAAGGTCGTATTAGCATCATCAGGAGGTTTCGAGAGAACCGGATAAAGTGGATCATGATGCTGTTGTTTGTGTCGTCGGCTAGCGGAGCATCGAAGGGAAGGTGCTGAAGTGGTCATCATCAGGATCTTTGGGGCAACCGGATATTGGTTATCCTGCTGACGAAGAGAGTGTTGAAGGTCATGATGATGCCGATGGAGTTCGGTGGCTGATGAACAGTGCAACCGGAGGATGTGTGCGCCCGCTGAATATCATGATGATGATAGGCGACTGGCGGAGGAGGTGAACAGTAGTCGGCAGGAGGATGATTGTGATCATCCAAAATATGATGATGCTGACTGTGTAACGCGAAATATGATGATGCTGTTGGTGGGTTTAGGGAATATGATGATGATGGCGAAGATGATGATGATGAGGTTGGTCTGCAGACATTCATGCTATATGCGAAGGTTATAGTGTGGATGCCTCTGCATCATAGTGGTATCAGAGCTCAGCAAAACATCTGGGCTGTTGTGTGTTGATTCTGTCACCGAAAGGGCAGAGATAGAGTTGAATTGTGTGTTGTGTGTTGAGAGGTTGACAAAATGCCTCCTAAAGGTAGTGGTACTGCAAGGGAATTGCAGGAGATGAAGGAGAAACATGCTAGAGAGATGAGGAAGATGAAGGAGCTTGCTGAAGCACTTCAAGCCAGGCTGACAGCCCTGGAAAAGAACAAAAAGAGGGAAGTGGAAGACAGTGAGTCTGAAGAAGATGAAAATACTGTTGAAGAGTATGAAGAGGTAGCTGAAGATCTGGATGCTGAAGACCAGAGATTGGCAAAACTGTTAAAGGCAGTGCAGAGTGAAAAACCTAAGGTAAAGGTTGATGTTTCCAAGTATACTGGAAGCTTGAATGAAGATGAGTTGTTAGATTGGATTGCTGCACTTGATAATCACTTTGAATGTGAAGATGTTGCTGAGGATCAGAAGGTAAAGATTGCAAAGACCAAGTTAGGAGGTCATGCTTTGGTTTGGTGGGATTATGTACAATCCGAGAGAAGGAAACAAGGGAAGTCAAAGATCACTTCATGGGATAAGATGGTAGCAAGGATAAAAGGTAAATTCTTGCCAAGGGATTATGAAATCCAGATGTTTAAGAAGCTGCAATTTTTAAAGCAGAAAGACAGGGATGTGAAAGCATATACTGAGGAATTTTATCTGTTGAGTATGAGATCTGGTCATCATGAGAATGAGGTAGAAAAGGTGGCTAGGTACTTGGCTGGTTTGAGATTTAACATACAGGATGAGTTAGTTTTAGCTAACCCTAAGAATGTGGAGGATTGTTACCAAATGGCAATCAGAATTGAAGAAAAGATGAATAGAGGACATGATAAGTCCATGAGAGGTAGAGGAAACAATAGGGGAAGAGGAGCAGCCCCGGCACAAAAGCAAACCAATGAGGTTCAAGAAGACACTGGTAAAGGACAGGGACAGTCTGATTTCAGAGGTGGATGGAAAGGTAATAGAGGAAGATTTGGAGGTGGTAGAGGTTCTACTACATTTTCAGGAAAATGTTACACCTGTGGAGAGTTTGGTCATCCATCTTTCAAGTGTCCAGAAAACAAAGGTTCATCATCCAGAAATGATAGAACAAGTGACAAGAGAGTCCAACTTGTGCAAGAAGAGAAAGTAGAAGAAAGTGCACAGAGTTCAAACTCTTATCAAAAGGAAAAGGGGCCTGAAAATTATGGATATCCAGAGAGTGGAGAATCATTGATGCTAAGGAGAATTAGTTTGCAGGCATCACAGGATCTGATGCAAAGAAGAGCTCTTTTCAAGACCACATGCAAGAGTAAAGGTAAGGTATGTAAGGTTGTCATTGATACTGGTTCAACAGACAACATGGTATCTCAGGAGATGGTGGATAAACTGCATTTGGAAAGGATTCCACATCCACACCCTTACAAGGCATCTTGGGTGAGTGATAGTCAATCACTTTTTGTCTCTGAACAGGCATATGTGGATTTTCAGATTGGACCATATCAGGATAGAATTTTGTGTGATATTTTGCCTATGGAATGTTGTCACCTACTGTTGGGTAGACCATGGCAATTTGACAGAAGGGTACTGTATGATGGGTATGCTAATACCTACACCATTAAGAAGGATGGGAAGCTTATTAAGTTGATGCCATTGCAGGCAAAAGCTGCAGTACAGAAGGCAGCCCAAATCATTTTAATGGGAAAGAAGGAATTTGTGCAGATGCCTAGAGGAGTAGGCATGAAGGCAGTTCAGGACACTGCAGGCAAAGAAGTTGTTACAGACAACAAGCTGAAGAAAGTTTCAGTTGTGACTGACAGAGGTCAGCAGCAGGTGCAGAAACAGGTTTGCACACAGCAACCAGTTGAGAAGAATGACAAGGATGTTGTCATAGTTGGGACTATTGTTTGTCCTATAAGAGTTGAAAGAAAGATAGAGTTGAACATTTCAGAAGTTCAAGAGGCAGTTCAGAAAGAGGTTCTGGTCAGGCAACCTGACAAACACAAGGTATGTGAGAGGAAAGCCTACATTGACAGGCATGAAGATTTGCTTGCCAGAAAGCAAGTTACAGTTCAGGAGTCTTGGAGCAGCCAAGAGACAGCAGCAGACAAAACTGGAACAGGTCAGAAGACTGACAAGGCAAAGTGTAAAGGTGGAAGTCTTCCACATACTAAACTCATGGGACATGAGTTCTTTTCTTTTGGGGAGTATGGTGCAGGAGCACCTACCTGACAGCTGGCCTTCATGAGGCAGTTAGTAGTTTAGGTCTTGTTTATGTTTCCAAGAAGGTCTGTTAAGACCAATTGCATGTAATAAGGTCACGCTGATCATGATAAGATCATGCTGACCAGGCTTTTGCTATTTTTAGTTAGTTGGTTATAACAGCTGTCATGATGTATGATCGGTTGGATCTCCCAGCCGCCTGGAGAGTTCCCAGCCGCTTGGAGTCGGGTCAGTAGTACTCGTAGGATAATCTATTTAAGCATGAAATCAGATGGTATTGGATATCATCGATCATAGCATTGTATCGCATTGAGAAGGCAGATTACAGAGAGAGACTGATCATTTGTAATTGCATCTTTGAAATCAATATAGAGATCCTGTTTGTGTTCTTTCTCTGGTTGGATTCCATTATCTAATCGATTTGCTGGTTTGAGAGGGCTTCATGGATTTACTGATCCATTCCACTGGTTGATCCGTCTGATCGGTGGAATGGTAATGTACAGTAGAGTAGGAGGTAGTTTGTTTTCTGTTTGCATGCAGGTGTGCAGGATCGCGGTCGACAGATGTTGAGAAGCCTAGCATCCTCATGTGTTAGGTTGAGCTGATTGAGTTGGAAGATCACCCTGAGGTTGGATCGGGTCATCCCTGGAGGATCGGCGAAGTGAAAGTTCGCTAAGTGAAGAAACTGATCAAGACGGCATCATCAGGATATCTTGGTGAATATCCTGCAGTCGGGTTTGGACATCGTCATCTGGAGGAGCCGAGGAGGAGTGCATCGGCCTCAGGTAGAAGATTGGGTCATGAAACTGTTGGAGTTTTCATGTTGCGAGTGCATCAGGATGTTTTAGGTCGGACATAGACTAAGTGCATGTATCGGCATCAGGATCATCATATCGGGAGTGCCAAACATCCGCGTATCGCGAGTAGATGCGGGAGTGAAAGTTCAGTTTTTTTGGCTAAGTGTTGAAGAGGTCATCAGGATATTGGGTGACATCATCGTCATCAGGATATGACGTCATCGTCATCAGGATATTGAGATATCCCCTTATGCGAGTTTATCCTGCCGTCGTTGAGTACTAAGGTGTCGGCGGAAGTCCGTGGCAGAAGGTCGTATTAGCATCATCAGGAGGTTTCGAGAGAACCGGATAAAGTGGATCATGATGCTGTTGTTTGTGTCGTCGGCTAGCGGAGCATCGAAGGGAAGGTGCTGAAGTGGTCGTCATCAGGATCTTTGGGGCAACCGGATATTGGTTATCCTGCTGACGAAGAGAGTGTTGAAGGTCATGATGATGCCGATGGAGTTCGGTGGCCGATGAACAGTGCAACCGGAGGATGTGTGCGCCCGCTGAATATCATGATGATGATAGGCGACTGGCGGAGGAGGTGAACAGTAGTCGGCAGGAGGATGATTGTGATCATCCAAAATATGATGATGCTGACTGTGTAACGCGAAATATGATGATGCTGTTGGTGGTTTTAGGGAATATGATGATGATGGCGAAGATGATGATGATGAGGTTGGTCTGCAGACATTCATGCTATATGCGAAGGTTATAGTGTGGATGCCTCTGCATCAAATTTGTAGATAGTGAGTCTCTTGTAGGCAATGTGCCTCTTGTGAGCAGTGTGCTTGGGCAGTGAGCCCTAATTGGCAAGTGCCATTTTGTACTTCTTATTCTTTTAACAAAGAATACAATCTTGGGTTAGTCACCTCGTGGTTTTTCCCCTAACAGGGTTTTCCACGTCAAAATCATTGTGTTATGTGTGTTGATTTTATTTCTTCTCTCATGGTTATGTATGCTTATATGTTTTGATGCTGCACTAATTGTTAAAGAAGAACAGAAAGTTAAAATATTTAAGATAACTGATTCACCCCCCTCACAGTTATCTACCTTGTTTCTAACAATTGGTATCAGAGCCAAGTTCCTCCAAACAGAGCCTAACATCTTGAGGAAGATATGAGAATCTCAATGGATATGTATGGTATGAGGGAACAACTTCAGTCTGCCCTAGATGATCTTGAGCAATCTCACTCTGAAGTCAATAACCTGAGGGAAAGACTTAAACAAGCAGATGATTTCATAAATGAATTCAAAGAAAAATTGAGTATCTCCGTGAAAAAGAGAAAGGAACTACTTCAACAATTAGCAAGTCAAAGTGAAGTTAATGATACTAATGAAGATCTGAATGAGAAAAACAAGTTATGTGAGAAGCTATCAAAAGAGGTGATTATGGTAAGACATGAAATGGAATCAGGAGTTATAAAATTCACCCAAAAAATTGAAGAGAAAAGAAAAATTGAAGATAATCTAAAACAATCTCTCAAGGAGAAGTCAGAAGACTGCCACAAAATGGATAGAATAATTAGGCATCTAGAATCTGATCTTGAAGAAGCTAGAGATAATGAAGAACAACTTGAGAATCAGATAGACACTCTTAAAAAGGATCTTCAAACAACAAATGAATACAATGAGAAATTCAAGATAAACTCTACTCAACTTGAAGTTCTTCTTGAAAGTCAAAAGAGGGTAGATGATAAGCATGGCTTGGGGTATGAGAAAGGTGAAAGCTCTGGATCTAGTCAGAAGAACTCTGGAGCAGGAAATCCAAGGAACGGGCCTAGAAGATCTCCGGTAAGGCAACCAAATGCTCAAAGATATCCATCTTTCAATGGATACTACCACAACTGCAATAAATTTGGTCATAAAGCAAATCAGTGTAGAAGAAGAATGAATCAGACTAATTCATCCTTCTCCGGACAATGTTTTAACTACAAAAGATATGGTCACAAATCTCATGAATGTAGAAATATGCAAATAAACAATTCCTTCAATGGTAGATGCTTTGCATGCAATAGAATGGGACATATGGCTAATCAGTGCAGATCAAGAGGATATCAGTCAAATATGCAAAGAAATGTTGTTTGCTACAATTGTAATAGATCCATTCACATTGCCAAATTATGCAAAAATAAGAATCAGGGTAAAAAGGGTCTGGTGCATCATAACCAAAATCAAGACAAAGGAAAAGAAAAAATGAATGAGGATGAAGTTCAAAGGGAGATGAACAAGATTTGGGTGAAGAGAAATATAGAAAATGTTGGGAATGGGTTCGCACTAGAATATGGTGCTGATATTCCTTCTGGAAACTAAATTAGATGAGCTCTAGCTCAGGGGGAGTCACAAAGGAAAATAAATTTCCCCAGCCAGTAATTGGTGCCTAAATTTGGCACATGGAATGTTGCAGATTAAAGGGTTCTAAGAGATATATCTAAAATAACCCTCGGTAAAATATGAAAGATCTGCAAGAAGCTTTGAAGAGTTTAATCATCCAAGATTGATCTGGTTTGACAGCCATCCGGCAAAAGTAAGATTTTCACAGTTAGATCCGGTGTGATTCTAAATTGAAATATCTTGATCTGCGGATAAATGGGATTATTCGAGGAAAGGAGATACATTGTCAATTATCACTAAAATAGTTCTAAGTGCATCTCAGTGATCCAGGAAGATCTCTCTCAGAACAAGGCAACCAGAATAACTTAAGTTGTGCATTTATTGCAATATGAATTTAGGGTTTGTGCAGAGATAAAAGGGTTCTTTTATTCATCATTTTCACATTTGCATTCGAGAAGAAGAAAGAAAGAGCTCTGCAAACAAGTTCGCTTCAACCTTGTCAAAGATCAACTACAGAATCTGATTCAACCAATGACTTTTTCTGGCTCATATCGTGAACCCTAGAAGCATAAAAAGGTATTTCCGTTCTTGAATATCTCTCTGAATACTTTACAAGATGGCTACTCCAAATGTTGTTAAGATCACTGATAGGCCACACCCAAAGTTCAAGAAACATCCTTATAAATCCATAGAAGTTGATCCCTTAGGCGCATTCTCTAGCATTCTGCATGGGGTTCTACACGTAGAAGATGTTAGGGTATACATCCATGCAAATATTGAGGAATTTGGAGAATCAAAGCTAATGGATATCTACCATAAGCAATTAATAGATGAAACATTTGAACTAAAACCTCAATACAAGGCCCTCCGGGACAAACATTTTAAACATTGCATCCACTTTCCCTATTTTGTAGAAGATGAATGGGTCCGGTATGTTCTTAGTAGGATACATGACAACTTCATGTGGTTAATGATGAATGCCAAGTTGCACTCATGAAATACATCTTTTTGCCTCTTTTTTTCCCTTTTTGGGTTCATCTTTCCTAGTGTCTGCACCCAAATAAGCTAGCAAGATCGTTCTATTTTATGATTAATTGAGATAGATTACTTAAGATTAGAATTTCTGATTGAGTGACTAATGTGCATGGAATTGATGGAAAAATGCAGAAACTTCTCTCTTTTTGAATCAATAGGTGTAGATGCCAGGAACAGTAATTTTGTGCATATCCAGAGATAGTCTTCAATGATCTCTGGAGACAATACCAAAGAACCATGACACCTGAAGTTTTGAAGAAATGAGGAATGCCTCTCTGGAGCTCTGCGGGAGTCTGGAGTATCTCCGAAGCTACAAACATATCTCCAGAGCTGCACACAGGAACAGTTATCTCCAGCGCCTCCTGAGAGCAGGGCATAATTCTAGCATAGCTACCGACTAGGCACTCTCAGCAGTAATCTTAATACGCCTCACTTCACTCAAATCATCACCTGAGTGGTGAAGGGTCAACTTTAATTAAACTGCTAGATTTTTATCTTTTCAAAGTTTTTGCATGAGTTACAGATGGAACTGATCCAATATCCTTATTTTTAGGGCCTCGATGCCCAAGTGTATTAAGACTCAAACTTAGACTTCTGAGTGGACTTCTGTTCCACTCAAGTCTACTTTTATCGCATGATTAGTTTTTCATAGTTAGACAATTAAGTAAAATAAAGAGATGGTGTCATCTCATAGAAAGACTGGTAGATAAGTTCAGTGATATATCATCACTCATTTTTATATATACCCTCAGACACAGTAGAAGATATAAAAAATGATTAAATTATTCTGATTTTCAGAGATCTCAGTTCTGTGTTAGCAATATTTTCATGAATGCAGAGTGAATGAATTGGATTGAATCTATTTGTGATCATCTTTTGTTCTGATTTCCTACTATAGCCTTCAGTGCCAAGGGTGTGGAGCAAGGGCCCACTCTCACCACTAAGGCAGGAGGCTAGTACCACTATTTTATTGCTTCAGCTTTTTTTTATGAAAATCTTTACTACTTTTAATAGATAAATGCAAGTTACTATTTTTCTTTGCTTTAAGTAATTTTTCCTATTTTATTCTGTTTCCAGCATCCATTAAATTTATTCAGCAAACAGATAGATTAATCTCTTTTCAAAATTGTAGAAACTGTTAGGATTAGCTATAAACTGGTAACTATAGAATCCCTAGTTGCAGATAGCCATGGACACAGCCTTGGTTTTTGACATCTGAAAATAGATTAAATGATGAGGTACATTGACATCTTATCAGTTAATGAGGCCATTTAAGATAACAAAAGATGCCATTAGGGCAGTAACCGGATTGCACTCATCCTGTGGGTTGCCTGCTCTCAAATCTGTCAAGAATCAGATAGTGAGTGAGGCTACCGGATCAAAGTTTGACAAGAGAGAAATGACAATAGAAGATATCACTAATCTGGATATCAAATTTGCCTCTATGATAATTGGCTACAAAATATATCATTCTAGCAGGGAAAACTCTATATCTGGAACTGTAATCTATATCGCATATCAGATGCTAAGGGAAAATGTAGACTATGACCTATGCGAACTTCTCCTGAGCCAACTGTTAGAAAACTTGCAAAAGATTAGGAAGGACAAGAAGAACTCATTCAAGTATAGTGGCCTAATACTATGTCTCTTCTTTTACTATATGAATGAGCTACCCGGATCCAGTGGTTGGGTATGGCAAAATGACAGACCAGTTGCCATACAAATCAGAGATTATATGTATGGGCTTGGTGATGCCAAGGCACAAAGTACAACACTCTGGGGATACTTCAAAAACTTCCAAGGCATGATACAGGCCAGAGAGAGAATCCCCCAATCTCTAGTTGAAAAATACAAGGATACAGTGTGCTTCATGGTAGACACTGATCAATGCCTAATGGAGGTAGTGGAACCCAGAATAGTCTAGATTATGCCAATGGGCTGAGGCAAATGAGAAAATTTTGGAGCTGCATGTCCAACACCTGCTGAGTCAGCCTAAGGACCCTGAGGCAGAAAGGTTTGGAACCTTTCAAGAATTGAGTGTGAAAATTCATGTTGAACTAAGGCAACCTAAAATAAAGAGAAAAATCAGGAAGGAAGTAGAAGAAATTGCCAAGAAATGTGGCATATCAAAGGAGGCAGTTGATGCCAACAGAGAGAAAGTAGAAAGAGCAGAGAAAGAGAGACAAGAAGTAGAAAAAGAAAGTGTTCCGGTGCAAGCCCCCTCCCAGACTAGATCTTCAAAGAGCTCTGCACCTACCACCTCTAAGAACCCAAAAGCCTCAAAACCAGAAGCAAAGACATCTGGAAAAGGAGAGAAGAGAACAAAGACAAAGGCCACAAGGTCATACACAAGCTAGAAGAATGATGAAAAGATAGATACTGATGAGGAGGTTAAGAAAATGAAGAAGAAAAGGAAAACTTCTGGGAAATCCTCTGTCGGTGAAAACAAGGAAGAAGAAGCAAAAGAATTTGTTGAAAGGCCTACTCTTTCTATTAATGATGTCATCAAGGTAGTCACTGTAGATGGGAATCTCTAGCCCATAATAGAATTTTATGATGAGTATAATGACACTAACAAAAGAATTTTGGAGGAAGCCACAGTTAAGTATTTGAATATCTATAATAAAGCATTCATTGAAATCATCTCACTAATTCCCAAAATCCTAGAGCAAGTACTTGAAATGAGAAAAGAAAATGCTAAGGCAAAGGACCTTGAGATCTGGGAACAGATTGCAATCTAACTCTATCCTTCCATTACTCTAAAACAAATGAACATGATCTTTAAGGACTACAAGGATGAGTTCTGGAGTAAAGCAAGAATAAATAAACTTATGCTTGGAGAGACAAATCAAGTTGCCAAAGAAACAAAGGACATCCTCCAGAATGCATTTAAAATATTTAATCTTCCTATTAGAGAGGACATAGATGATGAACCTACTAAGAAAAATGCAAAAAAGCCAAAGGAGATAAGTGAGGAGCGGACTACGGACTTGGATTCCTCTATTCAAAAAGAGGAAGTCCATGAAGAAGTAAACATCTCTCTTCTGGATCCCCCAACAGACTCTGGAACTGAAGGAGAAGAAAGAATAGAAGAGAAAATTAGCCAAGAAGAAGAAGTAAAGGGAAGAGAAGAAGTTCAAACAGAGAAAATCTCATATAAAAGTTCTGAGGTGGGAAAAGGAAAGAAGACTTTGTCTCTGGCAAGAGACACTGCTGAGGCAGTAAAGAGCTTCTTGAACAAAGAAATGTTAGAGATAGATGAACTAGAATTATTTCAAGGACCACTCAATTTTGACTCCCTCTCTCTAGTTTAGATAATGAAAGTAGCATCTTTTGCTCAACCTAAAGCAAAAGAGAAGCTTCTGAAGTCTCACATGGAAGACTGTGAGCTAATAAAGATTGTATCCAGTGTGCTAGAGAAAATCATGCCATCCTTCCAAAAGGATCTTTCGGCCTCTTCATCTGGTAATCTGAAATCTCTTGTTACTTATTTTAGCACACATTTTGATTCTTTGGAGAAATTAGTAGAAGAGAAAGTCTAGAAAGAGTTTTTGGGAAAGAGATTCTTCGAAGTGCAGGGACTCATAGCAAATGATAGGAGAAATCTAAATATTGGGATAAAGAGCCTAGAAAATGCTCTTAAAGATGGCGAAGAATTATACAAATTTTGCTTATCTTGGTCCACAGTGACAGCAGACATTGCAAAGAAGGTGGAAGAACAAGAGGATAAACTATCAAGTTTATCTTAAAATTTTGATCCTCTCACCTCATCCATAATGAATCAAGAGTGCCAGGCTATTGCCACTATAAATAAGATAAAGAGGCTTGAGAAGGAGAAGAAGAATAGAATAAGTAGAATGAGTGAACTTAGAGGGATAATTATCCCTAAGTTAGAGGCCATGCGTTAGGCCCTAACTGATGCTCAGACCACAGCCCGGACCAATGATCCGGTAGACTTAAAGAGGGCAAAAGCTTTTACATTTTTGTTGAGTGGCCACATTTCAATTTTGGATAGAATGAAGCAGAGTTGGGCAACAGAAGTTGTACAGTTGAAGACCACCTTTGCGAATATACTTAAGTATATGTAAGTATAACATGTATATATACTTATGCAGCTATGTATAGGTTGGTTTTTGCAAATTTTGGTGTGCAGATTCCACCCTTTTCCATTGATGTCAAAGGGGGAGTGAGGAGTAGTGAAAAATGTAGAATCCAGCTAAGGGGGAGCTCTGCTAAAAATGTACATAAGACAGAGCATCAGCCAAGGGGGAGTTTGCTACGACACTTACTCATTTTTCACTAAGTGTTGCCATCAATGCCAAAGGGGGAGATTGTTGGCAAGAGATACTGTGTGGCTTCATGATTGTTGTCATTGATGGCAACAAAGCTTATGCCACACATCCGCAGCACATAGTATGTCTCTACCAGAAGTCAAATTGAAGAGTATTTTGATACAGTGAACAAGAACATAGCATGTAGCAAGGTCCGACAATCAGGTCCGGATCTCTCAAAGGATGTATCTCAGCAAAGTACAGATTTGCAGAAGTTAAGAGGAGTACCATTACTACTACATTCCAGAGATTGAGCCTCCGGTGATGAAAGAGTGAAAAGATATGAGCATCTAAGTGTTGGATACCTGACAGGCAGAGCAGACTGAGGAAGAACTGACCGGCAGAGCATCAGACCTTAATCTGGATGAGAAATTGATGATGGTCAAGCTATTTAAGGAATCATACATGGTTGGCTGACATGATTGATGACTTCTATATCTATGTTTTTGATACGCATCACATATTAAGCATGGATCTAGCTGACAGATCAGTGTTTAGTAAATATCTTGAGTATTCCGGTTGCCGACTAGAAAGATGTTGAAATCCTTGGTGCGGATATATATACTAGATGGATTTCGGTATGAAGGTGTGTGTGTGTTGAATAAGAGTGTGAAGAAAGGTAGAGAGTAGAGTGGAAGTAGGAATACAAGTCCGGTATGTGATAGAATAGCAGCACTAAATCAAAGGAAGAATGAAGTGTAGTAGATCAGTATATTGAGCCTAACCGAAACTGAACCTCAGCATATGTGGATGCCTCTTCTTAGTTCAAACACTTGGTTACCTTCCATAAAACTTTGTAGACAGTGAGTCTCTTGTAGGCAGTGTGCCTCTTGTGAGTAGTGTGCTCAGGCAGTGAGCCCTAATTGGCAAGTGCCATTTTGTACTTCTTATTCTTTTAATAGAGAATACAATCTTGGGTTAGTCACCTCGTGGTTTTTCCCCTAATAGGGTTTTCCATGTCAAAATCATTGTGTTATGTGTGTTGATTTTATTTCTTCTCTCATGGTTATGTATGCTTATATGTTTTGATGTTGCACTAATTGTTAAAGAAGAACAGAAAGTTAAAATATTTAAGATAACTGATTCAACCCCCCTCTCAGTTATCTACCTTGTTTCCAACAAGGATAACCTACAAGAGAGCAATTGGTATGTCTCCTTTCCAACTGTTGTATGGGATTGATAGTACTATATCTATTCCTCTGGAATTGTCAGCACTGAACTTATAGAAAGCTATTGAGGATGGGCAATTTTAATCAGCATTGGAAAAGAGGATTATGTACTTGAATAAGCTTGAGGAACAAAGGTATGGAGTAGGGGACAGGATTACAAGGCACCAGCAGGTAGTGAAGAAGATCTTTGATAGAAAAGACAAACAAAGGAATTTTGTAGTGGGAGATGTTGTATTATTGTGGGATAAGAGAAGAGAGCCAACGGGGGCTCACAAGAAATTTGATTCTCTCTAGAAGGGACCATTCACAAGCAGACAAGTAATTGGTGAAAATGCCTTTTTGCTAGCATACCCAGATGGAACACCATTGCCTCTTTCCTATAATGGGAAAGACCTCAAATTATACAACTAGTAATGCAACTAAGTCCTTATGTGTATCATAGTTTCTTTCCTTGTTTTTCCCTTGTGTGTTGTTGTTGTTTTGATGTGAATCTAAACATTGCCCTTTGGAATAAGGCTTTGTGCCAAGTTTGTCTGGATTCTCTATGTCTTGTTTAGTCCTTGTCCCCATTCAGAGCCTTTTGTTACCCCATTTTCAATTTTTTTCTAAGTCATTCATATGTTAAGTCATGTCCCCTTCCTTATTCTTTATTATTCGTGCCTTCTTTATAAGTCGTGGCCCTTTACTTAGTCATTTTATTTCATAGTCAATGATCCCATGCCTTTTTATACCTCAATTGGCAAGTTCAAGAATTCCTAAACCCCCTGATTCCCCGACTTCTCTCAAAAGAAAGTGTCTTAAGACTTGTCTTTTGGTCTTGTGTTGTTTTGTTAAAAGAAAACCCTTTGTAGTCAGAGAGTCAGAAGTTCTTTGAACTTATGAACTCTCGGTTGGTTGGTTCATTTGTTCTTAAAATTTTTGATGCTTTGATTGAATGTGTTCATTACTCCCAAAGTGTCATCCTTTTGAGCTATTGATGTGTATGAAGAAATGATACTTGTCAGTTTGTCATAAATTTGACATATCAGGAAAGATGTTTGCACACTTTTTGGAGGGAAATAAAGGGTGGTCATTTATGAATTTTGAAGTACGGTTCGCCACCAAAATTTAATGAAATTTATGGAGGAATTAATAAGATTTGATACGAAGCTTTGGTTAATTTTCCACCTTGTGAGTGAAAGTCTCGTATTACACTGCAAGGAGAATACACTGAAGGAGTTCCCAGTCCTACCATTAACAGAGAATTTAAAGAACTCTTCGCAAACATGTCAGAATAATCATCTTTTCTCCTTGTCTCTCTTACTGTGACACTTTGTCATCTTTGATTCATTTGGTTTGGGAAAAGAAATTCTCTTTTCATGAATCTGGATAAGTTCATTTTCCCCAAATGTCCTATGGACCTCTCTTGCGTCCTTGACCTATTCAGAAGTGTTTGCTCTCTATTTTTTCAAATGAGTTAGAATGAAGTACAAATTCTAGGTGTCCCCAATTACCTCTGTCATTGAGAATGGATTGTCAAATGTAAGAGATACAGACCTCGGGCATGTGGACTTGGGGGATTTCTGGGAGAGAATGTGGCAAGAAACCAAGTCCTCAATTGCAAAGAAAATTGTGAGCAGTGGGTTAGCCCAAGATGGAGGTTTCCCACTTGTCGTGGTATGCCCAGACTTGGTTATTACTTGTGCAAATAATTATTACCCTGACTCGCAGAAGATACAAACCTTTGATGGCTTTGTGATAACAAGGATTGACTCTGAAGCTGTATCACATACTTTGAAGCTAATAGACCATGAGGAATTTGTCGATGTGTCTGTCACCACTGGTTGGGGGTACTTTTGGGACAAGAAAGACTAGTGTCAAATCCATATTGCTAAGACTTGGCTAAAGATTGAGAGGAAGGGTAAATCTCAGCTTCCTACCAGTTTAAAAAGAGGCATTTCAAAGAAGATATCTCTAACATGATCACTCTATTACATCGTGTCATCGAGAGTGCTGAGTCAGACTCTTTTGAGAACTGGATGTGCCAATTCATTCTGCTGATTTGCAATGAGTCTCAAAATATAGACTGGGTGAAGTTAATAAGTGAACATATGCATGAACAGTTAGTGAATTTTCCTCAGAAGGTATCATTTTTACATGTGTTCTCTTTTGGTCTATATTTTGGCTAGCAAAGAGGTTGTTTGGCCTAGTTTGAGAACCCAAAGGTCTCTTACTCCAAAAATGCCTATGTGTTGTTATTTCCTGTAGTTGCAAAAATGCATTGGAATGAGATATTTTCGCAGGGTGAATGATGCTTTCCTTATGCTCTGTGCAAAGAAAATTGAAGGTTCCTTGGAGAGAAGAATATCCCCTGAAGAAGTCATGTTGGTAATGAATTTTGGTCATTTTTATATTTAGTTTGATTGTTTTTCTTATTTAAGATTGGGGGTTTTGAAAATGCCCGATTAAAATTGCTAAGATATCCTTAATATTTTCTGGTGCTTTTGGAAGTTTCCTGCCATATGGTGACTGTAAATATTAGGTACTATGCTATGAAGAAGAAATTGTATTCTTTACCTATGTCTTTACCTTTCTTTTCTTGCAAGAGCAATGATAGTGCCCGAAGTGTGGAGAAATTGTTGGCTGAGTATAATTTCCATTCGCTACCTGTGAGACCAACTTTTGATAGCAAAAACTTTGTGAAAAAAGAACATGCATGGAGGTAGCATGTATCTACATAAGCCTCATCTCAAGGACTACTGGGAAAATTGCGTGGATGAAAAGGAAGTGCAATGAAGGAGTTGGATCAGGTTAACAATTGACCAAGTTTGGGCTTTTGATTTTCTATTACAAGTCCCAGAAGGTACAGATGATAACTCAAACATTTTAGATGAAGATTATCATAATGCTATTTCACAACCCTTGCCTTAGGTATGCTGGTCAGAGAAGGAAGTCATGGATATTATGATTTGTTCTTTTCATGTGTTAAGAAGAACTAAGAAATGGCTTAATAAGAAATTCAAAGAACATGTTGGCTCTTCAGCACCAAAAGAATTTACTACAAGAGAACGGAGCAAGTCTCAGACATCTTACAGTCCCAGAAGTACATCAAGTTTGGATACAACTCTTCATAGAGTTGGCTAACAATCAGGTGAAGATGGAGAACAACCTGAAGATAGCAGAAGGTTGAAAACTTCCTATGAGCAAGATTGTCAACCAGTGTCTACAAGAACAGAAGCCAAAAAGAGATTGGATGCTTTGCAAAAGTTACAAGTAGACCATGTGCCTTCTTCCACCACTTGGTGCTTGATAGTATTTCTTTAATTTTTAATCAAATTGGTGAAGATAATGTTTTTCAATCTTTTATTTGGTAACCCTATTTCTTCTAGTTTAGGTGATCCTTCGAGACATAGTACTCCTCCTGTGCACTCAGATGGTGTTGTTTTGAATAGTTTTTCTACTTCCCCTTCCCCCTCATGGTTAAAGAAGGTTGTCGAAAAGAAGAAGAGATGTGTTCCCATGATAGATACAAACATTGACACTGTGGCTAAGTTGTTGCAAGATATGCCTAAGCCCAAGAGGGATAAGAAGATGTCTAGAATGGTAGCAGATCCTTCTACTAGACATCATCTTTTGGAAATTGCCAATCCTGTTGGTGATAAAAATGAAGATGAAGTCACTGAGGCCAATTTTAACATGAGCTGAGTTGATATGGGGCCTTCCACTGTCGAAGGTGAAATCTATCATGCTAAGTTCTCTGTGAGCACTTTATCAAATAGAGTAAAAAATGAATAGTAGGAGAAGGCCAAGCTACGAGCTCAAGTGAGATTTTTGACTTCATTCATTCAATCCATTTTAAGGATTACTGCTCAACCATCAGAGGAGACACCAAGAATAACTATGGATGGTCCAGACCCCAACTTGTTGCAACAAATTAAATGGTGCCAAGCCATAGGCAATGATGTTGATCAATGGATGGAGAAAAATTTACTTGATGGTTTATTTTATATTGAGGAAGCCGCAAAGTTATACACCTCAACCTCTAGAAAAAGGGAGACATTGGCTACAAAATTGCAAATTATTAGGAAAGATAACAATAGTCTTCTTATGGTTTATAAGGAAGTCCAAGAAATGGCCAATATTAACACTGGCATTCTCGTAGCTGAGAAGATCTAAATGACCCCAGGGAGAATGAATCTACAGTGTGGATGGATATGCTTGAGTGGAGAATGTCTATACTGGGAGTAGTGGAAGAGGAAATGAGGAGTACATTAACTCATTATTTCACTGATCTAAAAGATCTCAAGAGTAATTTCACAATTTTGGACATAGAAGATTTTGGTGAAGATGAAGATAAGTTGCTCGAGATCAAAGAGATAAAGAAGAATTTCAAGAAAATGATTAATGAGGAGCTTATGGCTACTGATACAGTCACTGGTGATTCAATAGGAAAACTTGGAAGAGTGGCAACCAATCTCAGAACTTTCAAGAGTGAAATCGATGAAATCCATAAAAGGGTGGTGAATGCTAATCGAATGATAAGTAAATGGAAGCTTCAGGCTAATATCATTAGCAGCCCAAGTGGGAAAATGTTGACACCAATCATTGGTAGGTATAGAACATATAAATCAAAATTGTGGGCATTGGCGACTCAAGCGACACAGGGCGATTCAACTTCGGGAGATGGACAAAGCAAAGAAAAGGAGGTGGTGCAAAAGGACGTGGCACTTGATGAAGATGTGACAATTGTCAATTGATGACTTTTCATATGTTTTGATATTTATTTCTTGCAAAAACTATTGGCTCTGGAGAGCTTTCTTTTAAGTTAATGTTTATTTTAAACATCTTCAAATCAGTTGTCCCCAATAAGTCATTATGATTTTTAAAGATAGTTATGGTTGACAAGGCTATATATTCTATGAGCTTGTCAATGTTTAGGATCTTTTGGCAAACTTTGTTTTGATAGGAGATCAATTTTGAAGTGTTAGGACTTTAAATTGCTTTAATATATGAATTGAAGTTGGTGCAATGAAAATCCAGTGATCGTAAACTTTGTGTTATGGTTATTGGATGCTTATTCTTCTTATGTTGAATGTGCTACTAGTTTATTGATTATCAGTTCTGTATTGAAGTAATTGGATAATTCTATTCTTGCTCATTGTTGTGGATGTTTATCTTTCGATGAATGGTTTGTAGTGGTGGTTGTATGATAATTAATATGATTCTTTAATAATATGGTTGAGGTTATAGCTATCCAAGTCTTTGTGCTTCTTTGAATTCAGATTATATTGAGATTTATTGCCTTTTATGCTTTCTAGTTAAAAGCACATTTTCTGCTTTCTAGTGAAAAGCATACAATATTTCTATTCTTTGTATATCATTTGAAGGTAGTTGTGCCTTGTAAAATAAGTAGAGAATTGTTGCAAAACATCATTGCAATCGGTTCGACTGTTGGTCTAGTTGTCACTTGTTTGGGTGTGAGAATATAGAGTTAGGTGACAAAATCTGTACACCAACAACTAGGAAGCACATCATCTTCCATCAGAATGAGGTAAAGCAAATGTTTCTAGTTGATTTGTTGCATCCATTTCTTACTACTTATCAAGATTGGAAAGGCATGTTCAAGGATGTCATTATATGTATTTCTAAGGTACATGATGAAGATTTCATCTATGGTGAGGATAGATTTTACAAGTATGTCTACTATGATGCCTTCTATTTTGAGTTTAGAGCACATCATGCAACAAAGTTATTTTTCAGAGAAGAGTTCAATGAGATAGTTGGAGGGGTTGAGTATACTAAAAACATATTACTTAGAGTATTGTGGATAGAGGGAGACTTGGCATATACTACATGCTAATAGGTAATATGGAACAATTGGTTGTACTTGAGAGATAGCTACCACAATGTCACTTAGCACAGGTTTGTTGGTATGGTTCCTCTTAAGGCATTGTGTGTTAATGGTGCACTAATTTTCACTAGTTTTTTGTACATAGCTAAAAGGATAGAGATTGCATGTCCCCTCATAACCATGAGTGTTCCAACTCCTAGATTTACTAGAATGCTACAAAGGAAGTTGGGTAAAGCAAAAAATGAAGAGTTTATAGAAGTCCTACAGAAGAATGTTGATTAGTTTGAGAGTTGGGGAGAAGTAGAGCAATTTGAATTTGCATTGCTTGAGGACAAGCAATTTTGGGAAGGGCAGACTTGTCCCCTTTAAAATAAAATTAATTTGGAGGAATTATTGGTCCATTCCTATTTTCCCCTGGACTAATAATTAAATTTAAGGGAAAATATTTTATTTAATATTTTTATTGTTTTCCCTTAAATTCAGGAAACTATTATTTATCGGGAGCAATAAAATATTAAATATTAATATTTATTGCACAATTGGGGGCATGGATATTTTATGGAGATTTGTGTAACTCTTATATGCTATTTTGTGTTGGAATAGGTGTTGTACACCTTGCATAATATTGTACTATTTTATCAGTTACCACTTGTATAAGTTGTATTGTAACATTGGGTTAGTTATTTTATGTGTGTGGGACACATAGAATAATTAATTATTATTTGTATTATTTGATTAATTGGGAAAAGTTAGTACCAATAGTCAAATGTGGGGTCAAGTGGGTTTATAAGTTAATGGTTTTGTGTTACCATGATTTTTTGGGGCACATGGTTTTATCCAATACCAAAAGTTGTATTTGTGTGAGCTTGGTCTATAAAAGCAAGCACATGGTTAGTGGTTTGGGTAATGTTGGCTATTTCATTGTAGGTGGATTGGAGGTTTGTGAGAGGCTGTCATGGTATTGAGCTCTCTCCTATAAGTGCATATTGTGAAGCATGGCAGGTGATGTGTGGATTCATGCTTGTACACATGGAGGATGCATTGGAGGTGCTTGGTGGATTCAGAGGTATTCATGGAGGCTCATGGATTGTATTGTAATTTCATATTTCTGAATAATACATTTGAGCATGGATACTTTTGGAGGCTGGGTTTTTCCTTGCAAAGGGTTTTCCCAGGGTATATCTTGTGTTATCTTGTTGCTTGTTCATTTGATCTTTGCATTATGGTTTGTTTCAACATCTTGTTTCTCCTATTGGGTTATGTGGAATTGGTTTAATTAGACCTGTAAATTCCTAACAAGTGGTATTAGAGCCATGTTTATGGTTGAGGGAGGTGTGAGCTCCCTAGATATGTATAACCCTTGTGTGTGTAGATCAGGTGCAAAGTGGAAGCCATGGCAATGTATGTAAGGATTTAGGACACTACAAGGTTTTGTGCAGGTTGTATTGTAGATTGGGGATTCTGAGTATTGGTGATTTGTTGTGCATGTTGCAGATCGGGTGATTGAAAAATCATGGCTGAAAAGGGTTTCCAGGTTTTGGCTTCATGAGGTTTTTGAGGAGGAAATTTCACAGATGACCTCCTAGGACAAAACAGACCTCGCCATTGAGTCCAAGAGGCCTAAGAGACAAAAATTCATATAAAATTTGCCATGGTTTGGTCACAGGAAGAAAAAGCAAAAAAAATGCCCCTCCCAGGTACACCATACGGATTTTTTGTTTGCAGAGGCAAATTTTAAAAAAAAAAAAAATCAAAACCTGCAATGTCTATAGTTGTGGAAATTTTTTGATTTGAAAATTTTAAAAAATAAACTATAGGTGATTAAAAAAAAATGCAAGATTGAAAAGAAATTAAAAAAAAAATTGAGGGGGGGTACGGGCCTGCAAACATGTACCCCGCCCCTACGCAGAGGGTACCAGCGGGTACTGCCAGCACAGAGCCGATCGGCCCCACCAGTCCCATGCCATCTTCCCCCATTGGCCAAAGTAGCCTGTAAGGGCTTTAAAACAAAAAAAAAATTAAAACCTTTTAAAATGGTGGCCGTCGATGGTTGGAAGTACCCCATCATGGGGTGATTTAAAAAAAAAAATTTAAAAACCGTTAAAAATTTACAGCAGTGGTAAGAAATAAAGTTTAATGACAACATTTTAAATCTTTTTTTTATTTTGGACCTTTCTAAAATATTAAAATCCAATTTAAAATGGTGGTGGGGTCCAATGGAGACATTAAACAATTTTTAAACCCAGTTTGAAATCCACCTATGCTATCAAAGACAAATGGTGCAGTCAACCCAGTCAAATGCCACATTAGCGCCACCTGTGTTTTTGCCCAGTTAGCATGATGGCGTCAGCAATGATGTTATGTCATGTCATCATGGTACCAGGGGTCCAGTTTTAGCCCTCGGAGTGCCTTTTCTTCCAGGAGGCATAACTTTCACATACAGTATTGGTTTTTTGACTTCTTATAGGTGTCGGAAAGCTCTCTCCAAGCACTACGTAGTGGTATAGGTTTCATGATCATATTTTTATGTTTGTACCAGAATTTGGTGTCTGAAGCCCGCATTGCTCTGGTATAGTTTTATGCTCATAACTTTCGTATACGGAATTGGATTTTAGATTTCGGATAGGCGTTGGAGATCTCTTGCAGTGTACTATAGTTTGGATCATGTAGATTTTTAGTTTGCTGTGCAGAGAGAGTTTGGTACTTGTTTGATCACTTGTAGGAGCCTAAGATTCAGAGTGCATTTACGAGTGCATTCAGATGGATTTGTTGGCACAAACTTGTGGGAGTACATGTTATGAGACCATCAGCATGGTATAGCAGGTTTTCAGATTTGGTGCTTCCTGATACAGGTTTACAGGTGTTTTCAGAGTTACTACTTTGGTGGAGACATGTACAGGTTGTCTTCTGGTTTGAGGATGTGGTTGATACTCGTGTGAGACTTGGAGTCTCATTTTAGTGGGAGTTGAGTACAGGTACAACAATGATGATTATGGTGTCATGGATATGCAGGTACACTTTTGCATTGGCACGACATGATCATATATGTGATTGATAGGCATGGGCTATGATGTCTGATTCATGGTTACAGGTGGTGTTGTGGTGTTGTTTTAGGGGATTGTTCTTATCTCCTGGATGCTTGATTAGTTCCTTGACTATGGTTACTCGTATGTGGACTTGTTGGCAAATCGACTCTACAATTGATTTAGTGTTTGAGTCTTGGAGTCTACAAGTTGTCTTCTTTGATATCTTAGTTTGCATATTACTAGTGTGATGATGAGTTTGCATGTGACATTTGTTTGGATCCTCAAGTTATGTAGTTTTGTGGATTAGCTACCCCTTGGCTACAGTGGGATGACTCGGATGTGGACTATCTATATTCACTAGATTGATTCAGTGTTTATGCAGACTTCGTTCATGTGTACATTGGTATGTTGCATTGGGATAAGAGGATGGATGATTAGAGTGCATGGATAGTTGGTTGATTGGGACTTATAGCATGTTTATCACGGTGTCATGGATAGCTTGGATACATGGGTTTATGTTAGCTTTTGGCAGTGATGGCTTTATCTTCTTGATTGGAGATTTTTGGTTCACTCGACATTTTGGGAACTGTTGATGTTACAATGGATTCCTTGATTGGTTGGGGCCATGGATAATCTTCATTTAGGAGATGGTTACTTTGTTGTCATGGATAGCTCAGTAGCACAGTTTCAGTGGGAGCTTTGGCAGCATGTTGGATTCAACATACGTGATGGATGATCTTCTACGGTGGATGTTGGTGTCATGGAGGAGCTCTTGGTTTTGAGAGTTATTTGACATTTTAAGTTCAGTTGTCAGGAGATGGTTATCTTCATATGATTGGAGATGTTGACATCTTGGTTTACCATGGAGGACTTCTTTGAGTCTTTGGTTGAGGTGTTAGGTTTATGGTTTATTAGTATGACATGTTTATCCTTGATTTAGAGATGTTGATATTGTGTCTTGATGGGCTCTTGATTCTAGACTAGAGTTTCAGCTTGATACAGGTTCTCTTGAGGTAGGACGTATGCATCATTGTACACTTTGTTGCATGTGATCTTCTTACGAGGAGATGGTTAGATCATGATGTCATGATGGGATTTTTGATTATGCAGATGTGCAGTAGGAGCATTGACAGTGGTCTTGTTTATTCTCTAGGTATTGAATACTTTGATCATTTGCTTGATTACTTCATGATGGTACTATGTTGCATTTGGAGTTTGGCATGTATTGGTCAGTTACAGGTGCTCATGGACACTTGGAGACTTAGGTGAGGCTGGAGTTCTCTTGTGATCAGAGACATTTGTTGAGACAGTTACTCTTTGGAGGTTTCAACATTTAGACTGAGGAGCATTACACCTGGATATGGACGTGAGTTCATTATGGACCTAGAGGGGATTATTCTTGGAGAGAGTCTATGTGGCTTGGTGTATCTTGGAGGAGAATTCTCATTCCCCACTCTTAGTCTACTTGGCAGTTTATCATCTATGAGGTATTGCCCATCTTTTTAGATGTGTTTTACTTTATGTTTCATCTTCTCATAGATACGGATCTGGTTCTAGACAGTTCATTTGAGGGATGTTATCATGGTTATCTCCTTGTTCGTATGGTTTGATTTATGATGTTCATTATGAGGAGTTTAGGAGATGTGATTGGACTTATTCCTATTTATGGAATGGTTATGAGTTTGATCTACCTTGATTAGAGAGGCTTACATCCATGTTGGTTACATGTTACATATGTTCATTTGATTTTATGAGATTGAATGGTTGGGTGTTGTTGAGGCTTTTCATTTGGGGTTGTAGAGGAGATCATACTTGACACAGCTTAGCACTTTGAGGTGTTTTGTAGAAGGACATTATGATTTACAGGTTTTCTCTCTTTGTCTTATGGCTACTTCCTAGAGGATCATGTTGATATGGTTGGACTTGGGGTAGTTGTGGTGACATGTTGTGAGAGAGTATGCAGCGATTTATCATGCATGTGTGGATCATTGTGATTGTTCTTGATACTATATTGGCTTGTTGATTAGCCACACCTTGGTTTGAGTGTTGATTGATAGACTTGGTATGCCATAGATCTATTTTCAGATTTGACATTACCCATGTAATGGGAGTTCCTGGATGTATGTGTTCTTCATTGACAGGTTTTATTCATGGAGCTTGTGATTGCGGTATATGGGTTGGATATGTCGTTGGCATGAGTTTATTGATGTTATTGATACCTATGAGGTATGGATGGTTGGATGTATTAGCATATGATGTGGGTAGTATTTCCAGTCATGTGGGTTTTTTACCTTTTGACAATAGCTTGGAGCCTATTTGGTTTCACTTGGATTTGATGCTTGTGTTCTTTAGATTGGTGCATCTTCACCTTAGCATGTTCCTTTTCTTCCATAGGTGGCATGTTGGAAGATGAGAGGAGTTCTTTCTTGAGATGGTGGTCACTTTGCTTTGTTGCAGGAATCTTGTTGGAGCACGAGAACATTCTGGAGATTCATGTGATTTCATGTTTACCTATGATGATGTATTTCATGTATTGACCCTTATGTAATGTATACAACAAGTGGGAGAATGTTGGAAAAGGTGTTGTACACCTTGCATAATATTGTACTATTTTATTCGGTTACCACTTGTATAAGTTGTATTGTAACATTGGGTTAGTTATTTTATGTGTGTGGGACACATAGAATAATTAATTATTATTTGTATTATTTGATTAATTGGGAAAAGTTAGTACCAATAGTCAAATGTGGGGTCAAGTGGGTTTATAAGTTAATGGTTTTGTGTTACCATGGCTTTTTGGGGCACATGGTTTTATCCAATACCAAAAGTTGTATTTGTGTGAGCTTGGTCTATAAAAGCAAGCACATGGTTAGTGGTTTGGGTAATGTTGGCTATTTCATTGTAGGTGGATTTGAGGTTTGTGAGAGGCTGTCATTGTATTGAGCTCTCTCTTGTAAGTGCATATTGTGAAGCATGGCAGGTGATGTGTGGATTCATGCTTGTACACATGGAGGATGCATTGGAGGTGCTTGGTGGATTCAAAGGTATTCATGGAGGCTTATGGATTGTATTGTAATTTCATATTGCTAAATAATATATTTGAGTGTGGATGCTTTTGGAGGCTGGGTTTTTCCCTGCAAAGGGTTTTCCCAGGGTATATCTTGTGTTATCTTCTTGCTTGTTCATTTGATCTTTGCATTATGGTTTGTTTCAGCATCTTGTTTCTCCTATTGGGTTATGTGGAATTGGTTTAATTAGACCTACAAATTCCTAACATTTTGAGAGTTTATGGAATCAATGGAAAATTTTTGAATTGGTTGTACTTAAATGGTGAGTTGTCAGTGGTAGTTTATTTTTGGCTTGCTTGAGGGAGTGGAAATCTCAATGCAATTTTTAATTAATATTTTCCCTCCAAATAAAGCATGGAATTTGGGCACCCAACCTGGCCAGGATATCTTTAAATATTTCTATATTTTCTTGTTGAAGGATCTTTATGCCATTTCAACTTCTTGATTTAATTGTTGACCACTTGTGTTTTGCAATTTCTTCTATGGACAAAACCCCATAGAGAAAATTGACCTATGGATGAAAACCCATTGGTTTTTGGGATTAGAGGATGAAAACTCTTTGGTTCTTGAGGGAATTCTCATCTAAGGAGTGCATTGGAACTTCATAGATTGAGTAGATTCAACTAGTTTCAAAGTTTGTGTGTGCTTTGCAGGTTTTGGCTTGTTGTAGCGGATTTCAGTGTGCTGTTGGATGTTGTTGTTGTAATAGGTGTTATTTTTATTATTTTTATCTTATTATATTTTCCAAGCACTTGAGAATTAATCTTTCAGTTGGGCAGAGATTGACTATGTTGGGGTGAAATACATAGTGTGTATTTCAGCATTTTGTGGTGTTTATGCAAAAAAAACATTTCAGATCTGGTTTTTCTATTGTTGTGGGATTTGTGACTATTTTGGGAAATGAAAAACCAAAATTGGGAGTTTCTGGTGCAAATATTACAAATTTGGGGTCTCTGCTACAAGCATTGAAGTGCCATATTTTGTGTTTTTGGTGCAAGAGCACCAAGGAGAACCAAAAGACTCATATCTTTTTTTTGTTGTTCATTTTGTTTTGTGGATTCAATAAGGTCCTACAAGACCATTCATGATTGTAATAAGGAATAAGGTCTATGTCCAAATATCTATCCTCATATTACTGAGGCAGTCACATTTGTAAAGCCTTCATAAGGCATGTAGAGACAGTCTAAGCCTTGTTAAGGCATGTCAAGGAGTCTAAGGTGATGATCAAAGCCTAATTTCATTGTAAACATGTTTGAAGGCAATGTTAATCCCAAACAATAGATGTAACTCTGCCAAACAAATGTAATTAGTTTGCTGCAGTTAGAAAACAGGGTAGTTCTATGGTTGTTGAACAGTTCCATCAACCAAAAACTACCCTCAACTACTCAAGGAAGGTTAATAAGCCCTTCAAGTGTCCATTGTAAGGGGAGAAGTCGTGGAGAAAACTTTTGGTGGAGGAAAAAGTAATAAAAAAACTCAGATTTCCTATTTTTTTGTGTAATTTGTTGTTGCAGCCCGTGGTATCCTTCCATACAACAGTGTCATAGGGAATGTGTTTGGGAAATGATTAAGGTATGAATTAAGTCTCATTTGCATTTGGTTTGAAGTCTTGACTCTATTTTGTGTGTGAGTAATCTACAATTCTCTAAAAACTCTCAGCAAATAACCTAGACTAGGGTTTTGATAGAAAACATGCATTTTCTTGCCATTCCACTGATTTGATTCACTTGTGATCAGTGGGATGGATGGTAGTAAGTCTGTACTAGTATGTTGTGATGAATTTTTGACAGGAAACTTGAGAAGGAGAAGTTTTCCTTGAGAAAACCTAACATCCTCATGTGTCAGGCAATTTCTAGGGGCATAACAAGGAACCATAGAGGCATTTTTGGGAACAACATACTATAGGAGGATAAAACCCACAAAATTCATAGTTTTGGCATGTATCCTAAGTGCTCAAATCATTGGTTGAGTTCTGTGCTTGCATTTTATAGTAGTCTCTTTGTAATTTTGGCCTAATTGGGGCTTTAAGGCATCAGGAGGAGTTATAGGTTGAGCCATATCATCCAAAATAACCAATACCCATTCTTGGATATGTGATAGGGAGTCTAAATGGGTATCTTCTAATTGTCCAATATTTGCATTTGAAGACCTGTGTCAAAAGTTATTAGGACTGTTCTCCTTTTGTAGGGCTACAAGCCATTTCTTGGGTTTGTGAAGGAAGTACCATTTCTGAGTTTGACCTGTCTTTGCCAATGAATGGGATGGGTTCCAATGCATGCCTAAACACCTTTTACATGAATAAATTTGAGCCCCTAACTTTTTTTCCCACTTTTGTATGAAGAACCTCAAATCTGGGCTTTTTGGTGTAGTGCAAACCTAGTCACCTTGTCCATCTTCCTCCTATCCAAAGTGCCTCTACATCATAGTGGTATCAGAGCCAATAAAGTTTCTTTTGTTGGTTGTGTAAGGCTTGGTATATGTCAGCAAAGGAGAGTGAATGAGAGGCTATCAATATGCCTCCAAAGGGGATGACCACTAAAGTGGTCAAGAAGTTCAAGGAGATGGAAGAGAAGATCAAAAGTAGAGTCAAGGAAGCACTCCAAGCAGAGTTGGAGGCATTACGGATAGGGAAGAGGATAGATGAAGGTTCTAATGAAGAGGAAGAAGAAGAGGAGGAAGAAGAAGAGCAACAAGAGGTAGAGGTATCAGATGATCAAAGGCATTTCCTTGAAGCCATCAAGGCAATTGGCAAGGATTCTTTGGAGGCTCGAATGGAGATTCCCATGTTCAGTGGGAAGATGAATGCTGATGAAGTCATGGAGTGGATTGAGGCTTTAAACAACTACTTTGAATACAAAGAAGTTCTTGAAAATAAGAGGGTGAAGTTTGCAAAAACTAAACTCAAAGGTGTTGCCCTTACATGGTGGAATTACACCCAAGGAGAGAGGGTAAAGAATGGGAAGAGTATGATCTCTTCATGGAGCAGAATGTTGGAGAGGATCAATTCCCAATTCCTTCCATTAGACTATGAGGTGCAGATCTACAAGAAGATGCAAAATCTCAAGCAAAGAGATTTGGATGTGGCTACTTACACCGAGGAGTTTCACAAATACACTCTTCGTTGTGGGTACATGAAGGATGAAAAAGCTAAAGTGGAAAGGTATCTAAATGGTTTGAGGTTTAATATTCAAGATGAGATAAGTTTATTAACCCTTGAACTGTGGAAAAATGCTTTCAAGTGGCATTAAGGGCTGAAGAGAAGTTGAAGAGGAAAGGTGAGCAACAAAATAGAGGAAGAGGTGGCAGAAATTTCAGAGGTAGGGGTAGTTTTGGAGGCAAAAATCAATCCCAAAGAAGTCAAGTGGAATCTAGTTCCCAAGAGAAAAGTGGAGAATCAGGTTCTAGAGGAGGCTTTAGAGGAAGAAGGCCTAATGGAAGAGGTAGATTTGGTGGACCAGGGAGAGGTCCTAATGTCTTCACAGGAAGGTGCTACAATTGCAACCAAGTGGGACATCTAGCCTTCAAATGTCCTGAAAAGCAAGCCTCAAGCTCTCATGGAGGAGAGAGAAGGAACCAATTGATCCAAGAGGAAGATTGCCAAAGTGTCAACTTTCCAATTGGAAGTGCAGCCCCAGTCCATGAAGGAGAAAGTTTGATGATGAGAAGAACCATGTTGAAGGTGCCTCAAACACAAGAACCCCCTCAAAGGAAGACATTGTTCAGGACAACATGCAAGGCCTATGGTAAGATTTGCAAGGTAATTGTTGATTCAGGCTCAACTGAAAATTTGGTTTCCATTGAAATGGTAGACAAGTTAAAATTGAAAAGACTTCCTCATGTTAGTCCGTATAAAGTATCATGGTTGAATAAGGGACAACAAGTTTTGGTAGATGAACAATCATTGATAGAATTTGAGATAGGGGAATATAAAGATAAGATTTTGTGTGATGTAATTCACATGGATGCTTGTCATTTGCTGTTAGGATGCCCATGGCAATATGATGTTCAATCACAACATGATGGTAAAACTAATTATTTCATTATAACCAAGAATGGTAGGAAGTATAGAATGGATCCATTGCCTGATGCGAATGTAGAGAAGAATGCTGGGTCAAGTGTCATGATTGTGAGTGGTAAAGAGTTTTTAGCCACCCTTAAGGAGGAAGGGACCCAAGGGTATGCTATGATTTTGAAGCCTAAAAATAGTCCTAGTTTGCATGATCCTAGTAAGGAAGAGGTCCCTAATGAGGTGCAGCAATTGCTAGAGAAGTATAAGGGGATTATGGTAGAAGAAATGTCTAATGAGTTGCCACCTATTAGAGACATAAGCCATCAAATTGACTTCATACCAGGATCTACTTTGCCAAACAAAGTAGCCTACAAGATGATGCCTTCACAAAATGAAGAGATTGCCAAGCAAGTGCAAGAATTGTTGGATAAGGGATTGGTAAGAAAGAGCCTTAGCCTATGTGCTGTCCCAACAGTCCTAGCGCCTAAAAAGGATGGTAAATGGAGGTTGTGCATGGATTCTAGAGCCATTAACAAGATTACCATAATATATAGGTTCCCTATGCCAAGGATTGAGGACCTAATGGACTATTTGGGAGGGGCTAGATACTTTTCTAAGATTGATCTTAAGAGTGGGTATCATCAAATTAGGATAAAGCAAGGGGATGAATGGAAGACAACATTCAAAACAAATGAGGGTTTTTATGAGTGGTTGGTGATGCCATTTGGTCTATCTAATTCCCCAAGTACTTTTATGCATCTCATGAATGAAGTGTTGAAGGATTTCATTGGCAAATTTGTTGTGGTATACTCGGATGACATTCTTGTTTTCAACAGGACTAAGGAAGAGCATTTGCAACATTTGTATCAGGTTTTGAAGAAGTTGCATGATGAACAATTGATGATCAACATGGAAAAGAGTGTCTTCATGAAGGAAGAACTCACCTATCTTGGTTTTGTGATTTCACAAGGTAGTTTGAAGATGGATCCAATAAAGGTAGAAGAAATTTTTGTCATGGCCAACTCCAAAAATAGCAGGTGATGTGAAAAGTTTTCATGGTTTGGCAACATTTTATAGGAAATTCATAAGGGGATTTAGTCATATTTGTGCACCAATTTTGGATACCATCAAAGGGAGGCAGAAATGTAATTTTTTTTGGACAAAGGTAGCCAATGATTCTTTTGAAATTCTGAAACAAAAGGTAGCACAACAACCCATACTTGTTTTGCCCAACTTTAATAAGTTGTTTGTGGTGGAATGTGATGCTAGTAACCTTGCTATAGGGGCTGTCCTAAGTCAAGAAGGCAAGCCTATTGTTTTCTTTAGTGAAAAATTGAACAATGCTAAGAGAAAGTACTCTACTTATGATTTGGAATTGTATGCAATGGTACAAGCTTTGAAAAAATGGAGGCACTATCTTTTGCCTAAAGAATTTATTGTTTATATTGACAACCATGCACTTAGTTTTCTGAATTCACAGGAGAAACTCAATCATAGGCATATGAAATGGGTTGAGCAACTCCAAGCCTATACTTTTTCAATCAAACACAAGAAGGGGCAGGCTAACAAAGTGGCAGATGCATTGAGTAGAATTCAGTTGCAAAGTGTAGGGGTTGATGCTCTCGAGCATATGTATCAGGATGATGAAGATTTCAAGGAGGTATATGAAGTTTGTTCATAATTTTCAGACTCTTATCATTTTGATTTTTCTGAGATTTTTTTGCAACAGGGGTTGTTGTTCAAAGGTAGCCAACTATGTGTTCCTAGGTGTTCCATGAGGGAGAACATCATAAAGGAAAAATATTGTGGTGGACTAGGAGGTTACTTTGGGTTGGATAAAACATTGGATCAGGTGAAGAGGTTTTATTTTTGGCCTAAAATGCAATCAGATATCAGAAAATTTGTTGAATGTTGTAGTATTTGTCAAAGGGCAAAGGGTACTTCATCTAATGCTGGTCTATATCAGCCACCTCCTATTCCTAATAGGCCATGGGAAAGTATTAGCATGGATTTTGTATTGGGTCTTCCTAGGACTCAAAGAGGCTTTGACAGTATATTTGTTGTGGTGGATAGATTCAGTAAGATGGCTCATTTCTTACCATGTAAATGCACTAATGATGCTTCTCACATTACTAGTTTGTTCTTCAAAGAAATTGTTAGAATCCATGGTTTGCCTCTTAACATTGTGACTGACAGGGATCCAAATTTTGTAGGCCATTTTTGGTGCACTTTGTGGAAGAAGTCAGGCACTCAATTGTTCTTTACTTCAGTCTATCACCCTCAGACTGATGGCCAAACTGAGGTGGTGAATAGGTCCTTGGGAAATCTTCTCAGGTGTCTTACCAAACAACATGGAGAGGCATGGGATATGATCATCCCTCAAGCTGAGTTTGCCTACAATGATTCCACCAATAGGAGCACATGAAGGAGTCCATTTGAGATTGTTTATGGAATTCATCCAAGAGGTATTCTTGAACTAAGAGATCTCCATGGATTGGAGAGGAAAAGTGCTCAAGGTGAACACTTTGCATTGGCCATGAAGGACATCCATGATAATGTAAGGGAAACTCTTCAAAGGAACAATGACAAGTACAAAGAGAAAGCCAATGAGAGAAGGAGAGATGTACAATACAAGGTTGGGGATTTGGTCATGGCATATTTGAAGAAGGAAAGACTTCCTAAGGGGCAGCCAACCAAACTCCTCATGAAGAAGATAGGACCATGCCGGATTGTGCACAAATTTGGGCCCAATGCCTATGAGATTGAACTTCCTCAAGGCTTGGCCATATCTCCTATCTTCAATGTTTCAGACTTGTTTCCTTTCAAAGGTGATCCTAATGCAAATTTAGAGGTAGATATGACAGCAGCAGAAGATGAAGAATGGGTCAAGGGTCTCCCACCCAATCAACCATTGAAGTTGGAATGCATTCTTGACACCAAGGTCTTGAAGAAGAGAAGAAAGAAGACATAAAAACAATTTCTTGTCAAATGGAGTGGCTTACCTATTGAAGATGCCACTTGGATGAGTGAAGAAGACATCTTGAAGCATGGTGTCATAGTTGCTGATCTACTTCCTCAAGAGACTTGAGTTCTCTTTCCACCTGGGGAGTATGGTGCATGAGCACCAAGGAGAACCAAAAGACTCATATCTTGTTTTTGTTGTTCATTTTGTTTTGTGGATTCAATAAGGTCCTACAAGACCATTCATGATTGTAATAAGGAATAAGGTCTCTGTCCAAATATCTATCCTCATATTACTGAGGCAGTCACATTTGTAAAGCCTTCATAAGGCATGTAGAGATAGTCTAAGCCTTGTTAAGGCATGTCAAGGAGTCCAAGGTGATGTTCAAAGAGTCTAAGGTGATGATCAAAGCCTAATTGCATTGTAAACATGTTTGAAGGCAGTGTTAAGCCCAAACAATAGATGTAACTCTGCCAAACAAATGTAATTAGTTTGCTACAGTTAGAAAATAGGGTAGTTCAATGGTTGTTGAACAATTCCATCAACCAAAAACTACCCTTAACTACTCAAGGAAGGTTAATAAGCCCTGCAGGTGTCCATTGTAAGGGGAGAAGTCATGGAGAAGACTTTTGGTGGAGGAAAAAGCAATAAAAAAACTCAGATTTCCTATTTTTCTGTGTAATTTGTTGTTGCAGCCCATGGTATCCTTCCGTACGGTAGTATCATAGGGCATGTGTTTGGGAATGATTAAGGTATGAATTAAGTCTCATTTGCATTTGTTTGGAAGTCTTGACTCTATTTTGTGTGTGAGTAATCTACAATTCTTTGAAAACTCTTAGCAAATAACCTAGACTAGGGTTTTGATAGAAAACATGCATTTTCTTACCATTCCACTGATTTGATTCACTTGTGATCAGTGGGATGGATGGTAGTAAGTCTATACTAGTATGTTGTGATGAATTTTTTATAGGAAACTTGAGAAGGAGAAGTTTTCCTTGAGAAAACCTAACATCCTCATGTGTTAGGCAATTTCTAGGGGCATAACAAGGACCAATAGAGGCATTTTTGGGAATAGTAGACTATAGGAGGATAAAACCCACAAAATTCATAGTTTTGGCATATATCCTAAGTGTTCAAATCATTGGTTGAGTTCTGTGCTTGCATTTTATAGTAGTCTCTTTGTAATTTTGGCCTAATTGGGGCTCTAAGGCATGAGGAGGAGTTATAGGTTGAGCCATATCATCCAAAATAACCAATACCCATTCTTGGATATGTGATAGGGAGTCGAAATGGGTATCTTCTAATTGTCCAAGATCTGCATTTGAAGACCTGTGTCAAAAGTTATTAGGATTGCTCTCCTTTTGTAGGGCTACAAGCCATTTCTTGGGTTTGTGAAGGAAGTACCATTTCTGAGTTTGACCTGCCTTTGCTAATGGATGGGATGGGTTCCAATGCATGCCTAAACACCTTTTCCATGAAGAAATTTAAGCCCCTAATTGTTGTTCCCACTTTTGTATGAAGAACCTCAAATTTGGGCTTTTTGGTGTAGTGCAAACCTAGTCAACTTGTCCATCTTCCTCCTATCCAAAGTGCCTCTATGATTTATTTCTATTCATTTTTTAATCTAGATCAGCTCCAGCTGTTGATCTCATATTTCATTTTGGGGTGAAGTTTGTTGACAATGTTGTGTTGTTGGAATTGTGGGGTTTTCTGAAGACACAGTTTTATTTCTTGTCATTTTTGGTGTTGCTATAAATTTTTTTGTTATAGCAGCACATTTTATGAATTTACATCAGTTTATATCAGTAGGATAATTCCTAGTAATTTATTTGCAAAACTATGTCAATTTGGGAACAATATCATGAAGTAATTGTTGGATTTTTTTGTGAGTATTTTCAAGAAATGTTTAAAAATAATTTCATGAGGGTTTGTGCATCTTTTTTTTGCTTCAAATTTGTTGTGCTTTAAGTTATTTAAATTAATTTGGAAAATTATTCCATTTGCGATATTACACTTAGGGGATTACAAATTAACTCACATAGGATAACTCACTAAGCTTTTGAGATAGATTTTAGGGAATCAAGTGGGAATGGGGAAGTAATGAAACAATTTTAGATAAAGTTGCACAAATGGCTAAAGACTAGGCCTTGTCTAAACTAACCACTTAAATTATTTTTTGATGTAGACAAGACATAAATTTTATTGGTACCTTTTAAACTTAGACCAAAGGGGATGGACAATAGGTCAGACTTGGGGTGAAGGATTAATTCCTCAGCAAGAATGACCTTAGAAAGAAAAATAGTGATCTAAATTTTAATGGAGAATTCATATAACAATACCTAGTGTTGAGCCTATGGTATTGTGAAAATAAGCAAAAGCTTAATGTGCAGAAGTTGTAAAAAGTTGCAGGCAACCAAAGAGGATTTCTTATTGCATCAAAAGTTGATTATATACAATGAGTAAGAATGTGAAAGGTCACCTTATCCATATAATTTGAAGTGGATAGTTGGAAGGTGACAAAAACTACTAAAATTCAAATTTTCAAATTTTTTGAAATGTCAAAAAACTACTAAATTCGAAACCCCACTAGGGAGGGTCATAACTTCTAGCCAGCTAGTCGAAATCCAGACTTTTTGGACTCGTTGGAAAGATCTCCTAAAGAGCTAGATTGAGTTGTGTCAAGTCATGTCTACGGCTACCGTTCAAAGCAACCGATGAAAGTCTTGACCCCAAATTCCACTTCGAAGGCCTCCGAAAATGCCAATTACTAGGATGTAGACAAAACTGGAAAAAAAAATACTAAAAAGCTAAAATATAGTTGCCTGAAAAAATGCCACCCTAATGCTTCTGAATCTCTGTGGGATCAAATAGACTCCTAGTTTTACATAATGTGTGTGTACATGCTTAGCTTATTTTATCCTTTTTGGGAGATGTCACCCTTGTAGCTTCAATCTTAGACTGCTCTCCACCTTATAGTACAAACATTAGCAATTTTCTCTTCTTTTTTTGTATTGATATACATAGTTTTGACCCCCCCTCCCCGACCTAAAGATTAAGTCAAGTGAGTAAGGGGTCTAGTGCAACCAAAAGGGCAACTGACTCCTAAGACTTCCCCCTTACCAAGGAAAATTGTGGAAACCTACCTATTATCTTCTATTAGCTACCATAGGTTTGAAAACTTTCTTTGTTTAGGCTTGACTAGATGATAACTAAGACTAGGATCAATTTAAAGCTTTAAGTTTGACTTTATTTGAAATTGTTGGGAATGTAAGGGGATAATGTTGATAATAATTTTGGGAATCTCTAGCTTAGTAAAGGAAAACTATAATGAGAAACTTAAGACTCCCACTAAGACAAAAATTAGAAAAGAGTAAACCATGAATAAGTGGAAAGATGGAATGAGCCAGAATGCAATGCATGTTTTTGTTGTTTTTGGAATATTTGATTTTTTGTATTTTTTTATTTTATGACTTTTATGGATTTTCAAATGTAATACTTTTTGAGCTAGAAAATGCTAACAATTTCACCTAATTCTTCACCTTCCATCATGCACAAGAGGTAAGCACCATTTCTAACATCTTCGATAACTATATATGGACCAATACAATTTGGCTTGAATTTTTGGCCTTTGCCAGCTCTTTTGTCAGTAAGATTATCAATTATGAGCATTAGGTCTTTAACCTTAAATGGTCTAGGGATGCTTTCTTGTTGTATTATCATCTTATATGGGATTAACCAACCAAGACAAGGGTTAAGCACCATGGATTAAAAACTTGAGAAATAATTTCCTAAATAATGGATCTTATGCCATTAGGATACTCTTCATTCTAGTCTAGGTTGGGCTTGTAGAAACAAGATGATCATTCCTCTAATAGAGAGAGCTCCCAAATGTTAGAGATCATCCATGAAAATACCTATGGTATCTTAGATAGGAATAGAAACAAGGTTTATTGGTGCATAGGTGCCTATTGAATGAGGATCAAAAGGAAAGATGATAACCGATCCTCCTTTAGTAGTTTAGAAGTGGTGATCTCAAAGGAAACTATAGCAATTGTGTCAAGACCTCTTTGATGGGTCTGATTCATTTCATTTTTTTTCTTTAGGCTTAGATTTAGGATAAGGTTCACAATTATTGAGCCCAAGTTATTTTATGCTAGCTCCATTTTATCCCATAGAGGGCTCATGGGTTTGATTTGACTCAACTTTATTCTTATCATGTTTAACTCTATAAATACTAAAAGGATCAGGATCTCCCTTAATGATTTGGACTTGACCAAGGTGGAGAAAATGGATCTCTTTAAATAGGCTAGATGGAATGACTTTCATCCTATGAATCCAAGGTCAACTAAGAATCATGTTGTAGCTAGTTTCCTAGTCTATGATAAAGAACTCTATAGGCAAGTTTTTAGAACTGATGGTAATATGTAGATTAATATTTCCAATGACAGGGGTCTTAAGGTTATCACATCCTTTGAGGGTATCATTACTGTGAGTAATCTAAGATTCATTGAAGCCCATCCTTTGAAATAGGGAAAGAGGGGCTACATTGACTGCATAGCCATTGTCAATCATGACACATCTAATGTAATAATCATAAACTTGGACCTATAGGTAAATATAAGGGTCACCCCACATAGCTATGTAATCATCTAAGGGTAGTTGTTTGAAATGAAGTGTAGAAGTTGATGGTGACTGATTGTCATTGATGTCAAAAAGATGTTGGTATTGATGTTATCAGGATATCTTCATGTTTATCTTAGATTGGTTTCTCATGTTCCAACTTATTTGGTGTTCATACTGGTTCATACTCGTTTGTGTTAATTATTTCAGAAAGTTCAAGCATTGTTCCATGGTCACATTTCAGAGTTCATATTATGTGATATCAGTTATTATGATCTTGCTTCACATGGAAGGAGTTCAGACATAAGTTGATGCTGATAGTTTGGCTTGGGTGTTCATTTCAATGACATACAATGATCTTTGGCAGTTTTGACATATGTATTCAGTGGCTTGGTCTTCTAAATGACATTGGCTTGATAGTATGGTCTTCAATTGTTGATGTTGATAGTTGTGACAGGAGGATAGTGGCATAGTCTTCATTAGTGTTGATGATGATATTTCACTTGATCTCAAGGCATATAGTGAATTTACATCTGCAGAGATAGACAAAGATCTACACATGATTTACTCATGGACTTTACTTGATCTACATATGAAATCAAAAGATTTGAGAAAGACATCAAATATCATAAGCATTTAATAAAGCATCAAATATGCTTAAGTTGGAGAACACGGGTTAAATATGAAAAAGTCTTCAAATGTGTGGAACATGTTTTTAAGAAAAGACATTGAACTGCATTGAGAAATCATGATTTATGGAAAGGGGGCTGATTTTTTTTTTAAATATACTATGGGGAGCACATTATAAGAAGCATGATTTTTTAAGTGCTTTATGCATAAAACAAAAAGCATTGAATATGCTTTATAAATCAAAATGCTTGAAGAAAATAAAAGCATTGAATATGCTTTATTTTTTAAAACCTATGATCAACTCCTTTATTTTATTAAAGAAGTGAGCGTTAAAAAGTTCCATGTGACTTGAAACTAGACCCCTTCTTATGTGCTACGTGCTTCCTTTAAAGTGGCAGCCCGATCTCTTGATCTCCTTATTTAAATTAGAAACTTTATTGTTTTTAAAGTTCATTTCTAATATTGACTTCAAGTAAAAGCCTTTTTATATGAAGTTCTTGTTTTTTTTTAAAAGGCTAAAACAAATTTATTTCTATTTTAGAATGCTTGAAGATAGAAATTTTTATTAAAAGATGATTTTGATTTTTGCTTTTCACAAATTAAAAGTGAATGATTTTTTAAGAGGATGAAGGTATTGAAGATTATTTTTTTTGGAGGAGATTTTAAGGAAAATATTTATGAAGATTATTTTTTGGCACAAAAAGATGATTTTTTTGTGGAAAGAAATTGAGGAAGTTTTGTAAGGAAAATGATTTTTACAGATTGAAGAATTCTTTGAAGATTGGTAAATTGGATGAAGACATTATTTTTTGAAGACAATATTTGCAGAGAAGGAGAAAGATTTTTGAAGGAATATGAAAAGACTTATGCAGAGAAATATTGATTTTATTTTTCTTGCAGGATTGAGAAGAAGAAGAAGCTCAATGGTTTTGTATGTAAAAGCTTGAAAGTTTTTAAGAAGATTTTTTTTACAGATGATTTTGTTTGAGATGTAGAATATGAAAGGTTTGGAAGTTTTGAAGGATCATGCAAAGATTATGAAGATGTTTTTATAAAAGAAGAAAATTGTAGAAGATGAAGCATTGAAGTTATTGACAGGAGCAAATTAATTTATTCTCAAAGATTAATTGTTTTCTTGTAGATGAAAATATTTTGCAGATTGAAAAGTCAATTGAGGGAGATCAACATTATGAGAAAGATTTTATTTTTCTCACACAATAAATGTCTTATACAAAGAAGATGAAATTTAGAGATGATGATAAAGCAATCAAGTTTTGAAGATGGAAGATCAAAAGTTTTTAAATGGGGTTTATTTTGAGATTTGAATGGGCACAAGGGAAATGAAAAGATTTTTCTTTGCAGGTGGAAGGTTATTCAATTTGTATAAAATTGTTTTTCAGGTGCATTGATGATATGACTGGTAAGACAGAGATGAAACATACAGAGTAATGCAGTGTTGTTGAGTATATCTGGATGTAGGATTGATTTTGAATAGAATGGCCATTTGACAAACAAAGAAATGTTTTGTATTGAATAGAAATAGAGTATCCCTCTGATTTGTTTATTTCTTCTGTTGGTGATTCAGTTTGCCAGTGAGGTACAGTTTGCCAGTGAGGCATACAGTATGCCAGTGAGGCTTGTAGGTCAATGAGACCTCTCAATTGTCAGTGAGACATAATATTCAGCCAGTGAGGCTTTGTAAGAAGTTTTTAAAGTTAAGCCAGTGAGACACTTCATGAGTGGTTTTTCTACCCCGAGAGGGTTTTCCACTCCAGAAATTTCTGTCTCTATGTGTGTATATTTGTGTTTTGTTGATAAGTTTTCAATTCACATCTTTAACTATCAGTCTTGTGCATATGAGCTCAATAGATCATTAATGTCTTTCTTTCTACTTGTCTTGTAAAGTTTGCAAAAAGTCAAGAATTTACACAACACTGATTCACCCCCCCTCTCAGTGTTGTCATTGACTCCTACAGAAGTGGTTTCTTTAGGAGGAAAACCAAGTGGGTGAGAGTTCCATGTAATATTGTTGATGTGAGGGGTCAAAGTGGTTTGCATCAGCTAACCTAAGTCTAGAACATCAAGGAGAGAACTCCTATGAGTGGGATAGTTCTTAAGAAGGTCTAAGATGTGAAAGATATTTGATTCATGAAACTTATTAGGGTGCCCAGGTTTGTGTGTGGTTCAAACTTCCTTATTCATGTTGATTTCTACAAGGCCTAACATGTTTTGATTAAAGGTGTGATGATGATTTTGTTGAAATGTTTTGACCCTATGTCCTTTATCATGAAGGTGTAAGAATGTGTTAGTGAATGGTCATTGTTGACTTTTTGGGAGGCATTGAATGATTATAATATCTGTAGATTGAAATATCATGCCCCCTAGTATGATTAAAGATGTAATAACTCATAGAAGTGTAGTCATGTGGTGAGTTACTATTTCTATTCTAACTTTGTCTACTATTATGTTGTCTTGGTTGGAAATGGTTGACAATGCTTACATCCATGGTGTGACCAAATTTTTCTTGAAGGTGGAGGAATGTATATATAAATAGATGTTTTTGCTCCTCTAGGAGGTCTAAGATAAACCATTGATGCTTCTGACATAACTCGATGTCATGACCCCTTCTCTTATGAAACATGAAATACTTGTTAGGGTCGTATTCTTAAGGATTTTGATATGATCATATCAGTTTGTATTGTATGATCTCTTTTTTTTATTTTCCTTTTTGATCATAATTATTTCGTAGGAGATAGTCAACATTATTGACATTTTGGTTCCCTAATTTTTTGTAGTTGTTGCCACCACCATAGTTGGCATAGTTATGATTGTTGTTCTTGGGTAGTGGGATGTTTGTAACTCTATTGGTGGTTCTATTGTGATTATTATTCTTTAATATTTTAGGAATAGAAGGGTTTTTGTTATTATCTTATGTCATTAACCTTTTTTTGGAACTGTACTCCTTTCTTGTGCTATCAATAGTGGTCTGGTCTATTCCTAGAGCACTTTTGAGGTCCTCTTTGTATGACATATAGGGAAGTTTTTGGACCTCACCCACATGTACTTATTAAGGGCATATAAGAAGATATCGCATAGCTCTTTATGATACATGGTTGGTGCACTAGTTGATAAATAGAGGAATTGCCTCTATCATGTGATAAAGTTTGTGTCCAACTCATTAGCCTCTTGCTTGACCATTAAGAATTCTCATATACTTATTTTGACTAATTTTTAATATCAAAGGCAGTTATGAACTCACTAATGAGTTGTTGAAAGAAATGGATTGATACCTCTAGGAGACAGTAGCACCAATCTATCACATGCCTTCCAAGGTTTTCGAAAAGATTCTTTCTACCACCCCATCCCAAGGTAGGATTTCTCTCATTGCTATGGTCTAGGCCTTGATGTGTGAGTTAGGGTTTCGCAATCCTTTGAACTTTAGGAGTTCAGGGTGAGGGCATGGTAGCATGACATTGTAAAGGTTGAGTTCTAGAAGCTATTTAAGATATTTCAAGTATGTCCCCAAAAAAGGGTTAAGCATGGAGGAAATTGTTGTTCCTCTAAATATTGTCCCTAAAAGTGGATCCCATTACATTTGTTATGTTTGGAAGGGCACATTAGTGTTGGAATTAAACTAGACAACTAAGAGGGGGGGTGAATCAGTTGTCACACAATATAAACTTTTTTTGTTGTTAACCCTTTTTATTATATTACTACCAGATTAATGATGTAAACATTAAAGCATAGATCAACAACATAAGAGCAGAAACATAATCAACACACTTGACACCAAGATTTTGACGTGGAATCCTGGTTAAGGGAAAAACCACAGTGGGGGTTAACCCACAAAGATTTGTACCCTGTTAAAAGTACTTTAGAAAAATAGAAGGCATATGCCTTCGGGTGTACTGCCCAGAGCTCACTGCTCAAAAAGAGAGGCTCACTGCCTACAGAATTTATTTAGAATAGAATGAATTAACTGAGAAATAGCATCTACTTCATGCCTGGTTCAGTTTCAATGAATGCTCAAAAACTTTTGCTTTGCCCTAAATTCTTCTTTACTAACTTCACACTCTATACTGCTCTACTTCTGATCCTTTATTCAGATTTAATCTGTTTTGCTCAAGGATGATTTTCCATGACTCAGCTACACTCCTTTATATGCTTCATCAACCTTGGAATAAACATCAAGGTCGACACACCAAACATCGTACTTAATGTGAATCACTAAGTTGTCGACCAAACATTGCTAAGACTTGAATCTTCTTTGAACAACACACCATGCTCCAAAGAATTGCTTCTAGAACATCCGCACTATGCTTGAATGATCTGGTTGGCCAGAACTGGGAAGAACAACAACACCAAGAAGGAAGTCTTCACCAACAAGCTCAAACTTCAATGCAAAGCTCCAACACAGTAGTCACATGATCTAGAGACCTCTACAAGCACAATGAATTCAACAAAAACATCTGCACTCCTCCAAATCATTAGGATCACTAGCATCTTCATATGGAACCTCAAGAATACTATCTGCCACATCTGTCATTTTAGAAAGATTGCTTGCGGACCTCCAAAACATGAACCACTTGAATGGATGGTACACACTAACTTTCCAAACATGCCTCTAAATCCGTAGATCATAATTTGACATATCTGGAAGGATCTGGACCACTTCTCTGTTGCTTTATCTCTTCTGAATACTACAAAACTGGTTCTACTCAAATGGCCATAGTTTCTTCAAATCTTCATGCGGACCTCGCAAATCCTAACCATAGTTACTTCACACAATCCTCTATACTATCGTATGATCTGCATCCATTTATCTTTATTAATTTTCTCAATATCCTCAACATTCCAGTCTTCTAGTCAGGCAACAAGATAGCATACAGTTGACATCAATGGCAACAAGAATATGTTGACATCAATGACAACACCGATTAGGCACATATTTGCAACAATCTCCCCCTTTGTCATTGATGGAAACATATGATGTGAAAAACTGATTCAACCATCAAGACAAGAGCTTCTCCCCCTTTCTCTTATCACTTCTACAACCACTATCTTCACTACTCCCCCTTTCACAAGCAACTAGTTTTTCACATGACTTCTCTCCCCCTTTGACATCAATGGCAAAGGACACATATTTGCAGTCTTTTCTCCTTAGTTTTGTTTCAGATCAAACTCAAAAATTACATGTAGACTACTCCCCCTGAGTAGTGCTTCCTTAACATCAATCCGGATCACAAGATATGATTGCAAATTCCACCAAACTGATGCACTCTAGTGCATCTTAATTCTAATCAGGAGGGGTAATAACCCCTAACTTCTCTCTAAGATACTCAAAAGTATCCTTGGGAAGAGGCTTAGTGAAAATATCTACAATCTGATCCTTTGAGGACACAAACTCCAACTTGACTTCATTCTCATTTACCTTCTCTTGAGAAATGAAACTTGATAGATATATGCTTTGTCTTTGAATGCGACACTGGATTCTTTGAGATACTTATTGCACTAGAATTATCACAAAAGATTGTGACTGGCTCCTCAAACACAACTCTAATGTCCTTCAACATTTGCTTCATCCACAAAACTTGAGTACAATTATTTGCCGTTGCTATATATTCTACTTCTGCAGTAGACAGAGATATTGCCTCTTGCTTTTTGCTCATCCAAGAGATCAATCTTCTTCCCAAGAAAAAGGCACCACCACTAGTACTTTTTCTATCATCCACATCTCCTGCCCAATTAGCATCTGTATATGCATGAAGAGTAAAGTCATTGTCTTTTGGATACCACAATCCATAATCAGTTGTCCCCTTGAGATATCTAAAAATTCTTTTGACTATCACAACATGGGATTCTTTTGGATTAGATTGAAATCTAGAAACAAGCCCAATGGCATTCATGATGTCAGGTCTGGTCTGGGTCAGATAGAGCAATACTCCAATCATTGATCTATACCTTTTCTGATTTGCCTTGGGTGAATCAACATCTTTACTTAACTTGCATCCAGTTAACATAGGTGTACCTACTGGCTTTGAGTCTTCCATTCCAAACTTCTTCAACAATTATTTCACATACTTGGATTGAGATATAAATATACCTTTATCTGACTAAACAATTTGCAGACCTAGGAAGAAATTCATCTCTCCAAACATTGACATCTCAAATTCACTTTTCATCTGGTCAGCAAATGCTTTGCACATACATTCATTTCCACCAAAAATGATATCATCAACAAAGACCTCAACAATCAGGATGTCCTCACGATTAATCTTAAAGTAAAGATTACTATCAGCAGTACCTTTGCTAAAACCTATCTTAAGCAAATATTTATCCAATCTTGCATACCAGGCTTTTGGAGCTTGCTTGAGTCCATACACAGTCTACAAACCATGTCTCCCTGATTAGACAACTGAAATCCTTCTGGTTGCTCAATGTAGACTTCTTCCTCCAAATCTCCATTCAAGAATACTAATTTGACATCCATCTGATACACTTTAAAATCTTTAAAAGCATCAAATGTAAGAAACAATCTAACTGTCTCTATTCTTGCCATCAGAGCAAAAGTTTCTTCAAAATCAATTCCTTCTACTTGAGAATAGCCTTTGCATACCAACCTTGCTTTGTTTCTTACAACTTCACCATCTTCATTTAGTTTATTCTGGAAGACCCATTTGGTTCCAATTACATTTTTGTCCTTAGGTCTAGGAACAAGATCCCAAGTGTGGTTCTTTTCAATTTGCATTAATTTTTCTTCCATTGCTTTTACCCAATTTTCATCAATGCAGGCTTCACCAGCTAATTTAGGTTCAATCCTTGAAATCAAACAAATCTCTTCTTGATCTTCAGCTCCTCTTTTCCTAGTCTGAACACATTTATTTCTATCCCCTATGATCTGATCTTCAGGATGATTCATTCTTACATACTTGGGGGTTTTGGGAATTGCTTGGGCTTCTGTTTCTTGATATTGTTCCTCAACATCTGTACTAATTCCTTGAGTCTCTGGAGTATCTAGATCAATCTACATCTGAGTCAGAGTTTGAACTAACCTTCCTTGATTTTGACTTTCATTTTGATCATTTGAATCATATCCGCAAAACCTGGAATGTCCTTCCTTGCTCTCATCCTCTAACATTAGCACTTTCAACAATCTTTTTCAATCTCTTGTTAAAGCATCGGTAAGCCTTACTTTGAGTAGAGTATCCCAAAAATATTCCCTCATCACTTCTTGTATCAAACTTGCCTAAATCCTCATCTCTTTTGATATAGCATTTACTACCAAAAACTCTAAAATATCTCACAGTAAGAGGACGACCAAACCATAGTTCATAAGGGGTCTTACCAGAATTGCCTTTGATCTGCACCCGGTTAAGAGTGTAGACAATAGTACTTACAGCTTCTCTCCAATAAGCTTGAGGAACATTTGTTTCCATCATCATGGTCCTGGCAGCTTCTTGAATGGTCCAGTTCTTTTTTTCCACAACCCCATTTTGTTGGGGAGTCCTAGGAGCAGATAATTGTCTTTTTATGCCATGCTTTTCACATAAAGCATCAAACTCATGGGAAGTAAATTATCCACCTCTGTCAGATCTCAGACATTTCAATTTTTCACCAATTTCATTTTCCATCATCAATTTGAACACCTTAAATTTGTCAAGATCTTCTGATTTTTCTTTTAGGAAGGATACCCACATCATCCTGGAGTAGTCATCAATCAGCAACATGAAATATTTATCTCCTTGTACACTCCTAATTCTAGCAAGACCACAGAGATCAGTATATACTAGTTCCAATCATCCATTTGAAAATTGTTCCTTGCTTCTGGATGAAATTTTGCTCTGTTTCCCCAATTTACATTCTCTACACATGCTATTAGGTTTCACAAGTTTTGGAAGATCTCTTACAACCTGAGTGGTACTTATTTTGACAATGTTATCAAAATTCACATGAGACATCCTCCTATGCCATAACCAACTTTGATTTATCTGAGCAATCAAACAACTTTTGCCAGAGCTACTTAAATGAAAAATGTTACCTCTAGTTTGGGTACTGGATGCAATTTTAGTTCTAGAACTCTCCAAGATTCTACACTTTTCATCCTTGAATCGAAGATCATAACCTTTATCAACCAACTATCCAACACTGAGAAGATTATGTTTCAGTCCTTCCACATACAGAACATCATTGGTGCTATTCTTACCATCAAAAGAGATGGATCCTCTGCCACGGATTCTACCAGCTGAGTTATCTCTAAATTTCACAAGCCCACCTTCATAATTTTCAAAATTCACAAACTTACTCTTGTCTCCAATCATATGATGAGAACATCCACTATCAATCACCCATTCATCTTTCTCAAGAACTTGAGCAGCCAAGGCACTTTTCAGATTTGCATAGCTAGCAGATTCAGTAGACACCGGATCTTCTTCTTTGATGGCAATGAACACCCAATCATTTTTAGGGGAACCTCCATGATCAGATTCATCATCTGTGACTCCTTCTTCTCCAGTTTCTTGGACATAGTAACATTTGTTCTAATTTTTGTATTTGTTAGGGTTTGGTTTTGAAAACCTCTCCAGACATCTTGAGGCAAAATGACCAATCTTATTACAAGAAAAACATTTGAGTGGCAATTTTCCTTCATACTTACTGGATCCTCTTGGTAATCTTTTGGCAAGAAGAGCTTCAAGATCTACAGTTTCAATTTCAACATCTTCAAGATCCTTCCTTGTCTTCACAAATCTATTTGATCTTGCCGAAGAGCTTTCACCCAGATCATATCTTTGTTTTCCATATACACTAGCCTTAAATGCAGATTCAAACTTGGGAAGAGAATCACCAAACTCACTTAATTCAAAAGCTAAAATTTTGCCAGCCAAATGATCTCTTGTAACATCTGAGACAGTCCTGATCTCCTCTATAGAAACAACCTTATGTTTGTATGAATCAGGTAAAGATCTAAGCACTTTTGATACAATCTCTGATTCTTCCAAAGTTCCACCAGCACACTTGATACCACACACAAGTTCATTTATCTTTTGCATGTAGATTGTGATGTTTTCATCTTCACTCATCCTCATAGTTTCAAATTTTCCTCTTAGACTTTGTAACTTGGCACATTTGACATATTTATCACCTTCATACAGATACTCCAACTTTTTCCAAATTTCATAAGTAGTTTTTAGACCAAAGACATTTGTCATTTTTTAATCAGTCAGGGCACTCAACAAGGCTTCTTTAGCTCGAAGGTTATTTTCAGCATCTTTGACTTGATCTGGAGTTGAAGGACCTTTCTCCAAAGGTTTATACTCAATACTGGTTATTGCCAAATAGGCATCGCCCATGCATTGCAAATGGCACTCCATGCGATTCTTCCAAACAGAATAATTTGTTCCATCAAATCTCAGACTATCCTTCTTGTAGGTTGACATCCTAGATCTCCTCAAGCGGTCAGGATTTTATAGGAGGATCTGGCTCTAATACCAATTGTTGGAATTAGACCGGACAACTGAGAGGGGGGGTGAATCAGTTGTCACACAATATAAACTTTTTCTACTGTTAACCCTTTTTATTATCTTACTACCAGATTAATGATGTAAACATTAAAGCATAGATCAACAACATAAGAGCAGAAACATAATCAACACACTTGACACCAAGATTTTGACGTGGAATCCCGGTTAAGGGAAAAACCACGGTGGGGGTTAACCCACAAAGATTTGTACCTTGTTAAAAGTACTTTAGAAAAATAAAAGGCACATGCCTTCGGGTGCACTGCCTAGAGCTCATTGCTCAAAAAGAGAGGCTCACTACCTATAGAATTTATTTAAAATAGAACAAATTAACTGAGAAATAGCATCTACTTCATGCTTGGTTCAGTTTCAATGAATGCTCAAAAACTTCTGCTTTGTCTTGAATTCTTCTTTACTAACTTCACACTCTATACTGCTCTCGCTCCTTTTCTTCTCTGCTCTGCTTCTGATCCTTTATTCAAATTTAATCTATTTTGCTCAAGGATGATTTTCCATGACTCAGCTACACTCCTTTATATGCCTCATCAACCTTGGAATAAACATCAAGGTCGGCACACCAAACATCTTACTTAATGTGAATCAATAAGCTATCGGCCAAACATTGCTAAGACTTGAATCTTCTTTAAACAACACACCACGCTCTAGAGAATTGCTTCTGGAACATCTGCAATATTCTTGAATCATCTGGTTGGCCAGGACTAGAAAGAATAGCAACACCAAGAAGGAAATCTTCACCAACAAGCTCAAACTTCAATGCGAACCTCCAACACGGCAATCACACGATCCAGAGACCTCTACAAGCACAATGAATTCAACAAAAACATCCGCACTCCTCCAAATCATCAGGATCACTTGCATCTTCATCTGGAACCTCAAGAATACTATCTGCCATGTCTGTCATTTTAGAAAGATTAATTGCGGACCTCCAAACTACGAACCACTTGAATGGATGATACACACTAACTTCCCAAACATGCCTCTAGATCTGCAGATCATTATTTGACATATCTGAAAGGATCTGGACCACTTCTCTGTCACTCTGTCTCTTCTGAATACTGCAAAACTAGTTTTACTCATATGGTCATAGTTTATTCAGATCTTCATGCGGACCTCTCAAATCCTAACTAGAGTTACTTTACACAATCCTCTATACTGCCGTATAATTTGCATCCATTTATCTTTATTAATTTTCTCAATATCCTCAACATTCCAGTCTTCTAGTCAGGCAATAAGATAGCATACAGTTGACATCAATGGCAACAAGAATATGTTGACATCAATGACAACACCGATTAGGTACATATTTGCAACAATTAGGTTATTGGTACCCTAGGAATATAGGATGGATAGGCATTGTTGTGTTTTAAAAACTAGGTGGGATTGTTTGAGTTTGCATGACAGTTATCCCACCTTATTGATTCAAGATTTCTATGTTTAAAGATGAGGTAAAGGGAGACATTAAAGCCTCATTACTCATATTATGTGCATAAAAGTTGACATAGGGGGGCTAATCTACCCTTGAGTTTTGTTCAATGATATCTATTGCAAAGGGGTTGGTGTGAGGATGGCACCTCAAATACCTTGGTTTCTTAGTTGTTTGAGTGTGGTTATGCATTGGTTTCTCAACTGATGCCCAACTTCAAGGGTCTTGATTTGTTTGAGCAAGGTGGCTATTAGTGCTTTATGGGTGTCTTCTCCTATGTTTTACATTTCTCTACCTCAAGGTCATCTTTTCTCATCATGTAGGGATTAAGTGTCCCATTGGTTCTCTCTTAAAGGAATATTTGTGGTGTTCCTTTATATGTTAAAGTTTTTTTCATTTTGAGTGGCTAGGTGGATGTCCTCTTGAGTTTCTCAAGCATCTTCTAAGTTCTTTTCTAAATGGCTCAACTCATTGTCAATTTTGGTGCCCATATCTCTATAGTTTTTAATAGGATGGCACTGCTGGTGAATTTCTAATCAAACAAGCATGTAGTGTGCTCTACCTTGATCTTGCTCTATCTAGTACATAGTGCCTTAGCTCCAAACTAGGTTGTTTGAATTGATAAAGTTGTGTGATTCCTATAATTTTCCATTTGAGTCTATATTCTCATAATTGTACCTATTTGAAATAGGTTCCAAGGGATTGATGGGGACATATTGGCTAAATGATGGAGGGCTAGGTTCATGGAGGGGACCCTATCCCTATTGCACTATCAATCCCAATATATGTTTTTGATATTATAAGGCAGCAAACTAGGGGCTGATCCCTTACAAAGCAGAACCCAAAAAGGCAAAAAGGCTCAAAAAACAAAAAGAGCCAAAACCACCACAGAAAGCTTACATACAGCCGATATACAGCAAAAAGATACTAACAGTAAAAAGCCAACTAACAAAAAGTAGAGAAAGACTAGGAAGGGATGTCATCCTCTCCCTTAGAAAGAAACTCTAGCATTTTGTCAAATTCTTTAACCCTGTCATTATTAGCACCATGAATGAGGACTTCATGTTCCTACAGCAGTGAGAGATTGGCCATAGTCGTCCTGCATAACATGCTAGTAATGAAATTGCCAAGAGAAAAGACCCTCTTTTCTAGGAACTCCACCCGCTCCTTCAACTGAGACAGATCATCAGCATAATTTACTTCCTCAATATTATCTTCCTCCTTGCCATCTTGAGCATTATTACCATCCTCCTAAAATAGATCAGGATCAATAGGAACAATAGTGGGAACAAAGTGGGCATCTTTCCTAGTGTTATCATCAGTATCAGTCATCTCCACCTGAGTAGTAGTATCTCCCACATCCACACAGTCACCAATGGGGACAAAATTATGAACCCCTATATTATCTTCAGTATCAAAGACCTTCAAAGGAATGTCCTGCCCATCAATTTCTTCGTCACCACTAGAATCTTCAATAGCAATCTCCTAAACATCACTCTTGGGTTTAACCTCCTCCTCATGGGTAGAGGCTTCAGAATTGCTTTTAGAATAGTCGATCAGCTTCAGCTTGGGAACCCATTTGCCAACAATACGACTAGACCGCCTAACAACAACAAATTTACCCTCCAGTTTAACTTTTTTGAAATTCCTTGAGGGTCCCTCCCTACCCTGATTCTGCTCATTCTGGGTCCCAGAATCCCCAATATCCTCTTTCAAAAGGTTAGACTCCATGTCAACATCTGAGAGACGTCTTTTAGATTTCAATTTGAATCTAGAAGGAGGGTTTTGAACATTCTTGGCTATAGACTTAGAAGTCCCAGAACAAGGATCACCTTTGGGAAGCCATTTAGGAATAGTAAGACCCAATATATGTTGGAGTACCATAGATATTGTAGAATAAATTGGATGATAGGAGAGGAAGGCGAAAATATTGATGAAAAGAAAAAAAAGGAAATAAAAAGATCATTCAAAAGGATCTACTCTTCATGTCAAGTTCACTAAAATATGTGATATTCTAAATTGACTCACCAAAACATTGTTGATGTGGACTCAAAATGACACATGTACATTTCACCCTTGCTAATGGTGTGGACCAAATCACTCCTCTTCTAGGAAAAGATAGCTAAACAGGGGGGGAATCTAATTGATCACTATCTTCATGTGGAAGGAGGATCTCATGAGTGATAGCATTATGATTTTTTGAAGTGGGGGTCATGTCACTTTCACTCACCTCTTGATGAAGAAGTGTCTGGTGGTAGACTAGGATGTTGACCAAGGATTTGAAGGTGAAATTTTGGTGTGTGAGCCATTGATGTGTTTAAATGTTCTCTTTGAAATGATCTTGTTTGATTCTAGCATTAATAAGTTGGATGAGCTCATCCAAGAAAATGAGTTCTCTTATGTGACTCTTCTGTTATCTTTCTTTACTTATTTTCTTCTTGGATTAGGCTAATAATGGGCACGTTCTCTTGAATTTCATCTAAAAGTTCTTCAACCCAGTCGTCCCCTTGATCCTTAGACACATCTATGTGAAAGGCCAAGTGTGATATAGGAGACTAAGAGAGAATTATTTTGGTGGGCTTGCTTGCTTTGTTTTATTTGTTGAAGTTGTGATGTTTGCTTCATTTGACATTCGTTAGGTGCATCTCATGATGGAATTGAGTGTTGGCAAGAGACACTATATGGATTCATGGTTGTTGTCATTGATGGCAACAAAGGTCATCCCACATATCCGCAAGTCATGATATGTCTCTACCGGAAGTCAGATTGAAGATTGTGGTGGTCCGGTGAACAAGAACAGAGCATGTGGCAAGGTCCGACAGATTGGTCCGGATCTCTCAGAGGAAGTGTCTTGGTGCAGTGCGGATCTGGGGAAGTCAAGAGGACTATCTTGAGTAGTATATTCCAAGGATTTAGCCTCCGGAGATGGACAAGGAAAAAGATATGAATAGTTGAGTACCGGATTCCTGAGAGACAGTGAAAACAGAGGAAGAACTGACTGACTGAGTATCAAACTACTTTCCGGATGTGTTACAGATGATGATAAAGGTTGCGGAGGCATGAATCATGTTTGGCCGACATAATTGATGATATCTACAAGTATATGCTTGATCCGCATTGCTTGGTGAGCAAGGATTCAGCCGACAGAACTAAGTTTGTAAGAAACTAGACTGTTCCGGATGCCGACTAGAAAGATGATGAAAGTACTTGTGCGGATATATATAGAGGATGGATTTAGTGGTAAAAGGTGTGAAGGAATGTGAAGATATGCGAACAAGTCCAGAGTAGAGCAGAAGTAACAAGAAAGATCCGGTATGTGAAAGGACAGCAGACTAAAGAACAGAGGAAAGATGAAGTGCAGCAGATCAGTATACTGAACCTAACCGGAACTGAACTCCAGCATATGCAGATGCTTCCAATCAGTTCAAGACTGTGATTCTAATCACTTTGTAAGACAGTGTGTCTTCTTGTAGGCAGTGAGCCTCTTGTGAGCAGTGTGCTCGGGCAGTGAGCCCTAATTGGCAAGTGCCATTTTTGTAATTTCCTATTCTTCTAACAGAGAATAATTCTTGGGTTAATCACCCCGTGGTTTTCTCCCTTAACAGGGTTTCCACGTCAAAAATACTGTGTCATGTGTTTCTTATTTCATGGTTTATGTTTTGTGTTTGATTTTATGCTGCTTCAATTAAAAGGAAAGTTTAATAAGGGAAATAATTAGGATAACTGATTCACCCCCCCCTCTCAGTTATCAACAATTGGTATCAGAGCCAAGTTCCTCCTAATAGAGCCTAACAGCTTGAGGAAGATCTGGGATTTCAAATGGATGCATATGGTTTAAGGGAGCAACTCAAGACTGCCCTTGAGGATCTTGAACAGTCAAATTCTGAAGTCAGTGAATTAAAGGAAAGACTCAAACAGGCTGATGAATTCATGAGAGAATTAAAAGACAAATTAAGTCTCTCTATGAAAAAGAGAAAGGAGCTGCTTCAACAGTTGGCAAGACAAAGTGAAGAAAGCAATACAAGTGAGGAATTGACTGAGCAAACCAAGTTATGTGAAAAGTTATCAAAAGAAGTCATTATGTTAAGACATGAAATGGAATCAGGAACTATAAAGTTTACTCAAGAGATTGAAGAAAAAAGAAAGGCTGAAGACAATCTAAGACAATCTCTTAAAGAAAAATCAGAAGAATGCCACCAGATGGACAGGATTATCAGACACCTTGAATCTGATCTTGAAGATTCCAAAGATAATGAAGGAAAACTTGAGGATCAAATTGCCTCTCTCAAAAGAGACCTTCAAACAGCAAATGAATATAAAGAGAAATTCAAGATAAGTTCTGCTCAACTTGAAGTTCTTCTTGGAAGTCAAAAGAGGACAGATGACAAGTATGGCTTGGGATATGAAAAGGGAGAAAGCTCCGGATCCGGTCAGAAGAATCTTGGATCAGAAAATCCAAGGAGCAGGCCTAGAAGACCTCCGGTAAGACAGCCAAATGCTCAAAAATATCCATCCTTCAATGGATACTGCCACAGCTGCAACCATTTTGGTCACAAAGCTAATCAGTGCAGAATGAGAATGAATCAGATTAATTCATCCTTCTCCGGACAGTGCTTCAACTGCAAAAGGTATGGACACAAATCCCATGAATGCAGAATTATGCAAGTAAACAAATCATTCAAAGGTAGATGCTTTACATGCAATAGAGTAGGTCATATGGCTAATCAATGCAGATCAAGGGGATATCAGTTAAATATGCAAAGAAATGTTATTTGTCAAATCTGCAATAGGTCCGGTCATAATGCTAAAGTCTGCAGAAACAAGAATCAGGACAAAAGAGGTCCGGTGTATAATCAGAATCAAGACAAGGGTAAACAAAAGATGAATGCGGATGAAGTTAGGAATCAGATGAGCAAGATTTGGGTGAAGAAAAGCTCAGAGAATGTAGAGGATGGATCCGCACCAGATTCTGGTGCTGATATTTCTTCCGGAAATTAAAAAGTGAGCTCAGGCTCAGGGGGAGACTCAAAGAAGATTTTGTTCCCCCAGCCAAACAAGTTGTGCCGGATGTGGCACAAGATGCGGATTAAAGGGTTTGTAGATATAAGTCCTGAGATGCTTCAGTCAAGTTTTCAGAGGTCCGCATGGAGTTATGAAGAAGCTGTGTTCGATTAAGTTAGACCTGTTCAGGGAGGTGCTCCGGTATGATAAAGGATTACAAAAAGGTCCGGAGAGATCCGGAAGTGCACGATCTTGTCTTGCGGATTGGACAGAGTGTTTGGGATGTTCTTGTAATATGTTACCTAGATTTATTCATGATTTAAAGATCCGGATGATATTCAGTGATCAGGACTAATCCGGGATACTCCAAGCTGTCCAGACATGGTAAACCGGAATAATGCAGGTGAAGCATTTATTGCAGACAGATATTAGGGTTTGCGGAGCAATATAAGGGATTTCTCAAAAGTTATCTGCTCATTCTACACTTGAGAAGAAGCGAATAGTGGAGCTCTGCAACAAGGTTCATCAAGCACACCAAGGATCTCCTGCCGAAGCTATTGCATAAAGAAATCAATCCAACCACTCCGTGCAAACCGAAGGCGCATAAGGTATTCTTCGTTTTTCATTGCCTCACTGCAAATCTTTGAAGAATGGCTACTCCAAACATAGTTAAGATCTCTGATAGACCTCGCCCCTCATTCAAGAAACATCCCTACAAATCGTTAGAGGTAGATCCACTAGGAGCCTTCTCTAGTGTTCCCCACGGAGTCTTACATACTGAAGATATTAGGGTTTACATACACGCAAACATTGAGGAATTTGGGGAATTCAAATTAAGAGACCTCTATCACAAGCAACTGATAGACAATGCTTTTGAGCTCAAACCAGAGTATAAGGGTATCCAGAAGAAACAATTTGAGCAATTCATTCATTTCCCTAGCTTTGAAGAAGATGAATGGGTCCGGTATGTACTGAGCAGGATGCATGACAACTTCCTTTGGCTAGATAGACCCTGCAAGATCACAAAAGAAGCAATTAGAGCAGTAACTGGTCTATACTCTTCCGGGGGGGTACCTATCCTCAAATCTGTCAAGAACAACGTTGTAACTGAGGCCACCGGATCAAAATATGATAAGAGAGCAATGACCATTGAAGATATTTCGGATCCGGATATCAAATATGCATCAATGATAATAGGATACAAGATCTATCACTCCAGCAGGGAGAATTCTGTATCCGGAACTGCAATATACACAGCATATGAAATGCTAAGAAAGAATGCAGATTATGATCTTTGTGAACTACTACTAAGCCAATTGATGGAAAATGTACAGAAAATCAAGAAAGACAAGAAGAACTCCTTTAAGTATGGTACTCTCATTGTATGTCTCTTCTTTTACTTCATGAATGAGCTACCCGGAACAAGTGGATGGGTATGGCAGAATGACAAACCTGTTGCAGTCCAGATAAGAGACTATTTGCATGGACTTGGGGATGCAAAAGCGAGAAATACAGCTCTATGGGGATACTTCAAAAACTTTCAGAGCATGATGCAAGCAAGAGAGAGAATTCCCCAGTCACTCATTGAGAAATACAAGGACTCAGTATGTTTTATGGTTGACACTGATCAGTGCCTAATGGAGGCAGTGGAGCCAAGGACTGTCTGGATCATGCCCATGGGGTATGAAGTTGATGAACAGATAGTAGAGCTGCATGTTCAACACATGCTAAGTCAGCCCAAAGATCCTAAGGCAGAAAGGTTTGGAACCTTTGAGGAGCTGAGCGTGAAATTACATGTAGAACTCAGGGAACCTGAGATTAAAAGAAAAGTGAGAAAAGAAGTAGAGCACATTGCTCAAGGCCTAGGCATCTCAAAAGAGGCACTTGATGCCAGCCGGGAAAAGAGGAGAAAGGCTGAGGAAGAAGAGAAAAGCAAAGAAAGTGCTCCGGTTGAAACCCCCACCCGGACCAGATCATCAAAGAGATCTGCACCTTCCACAACCAAAAGCTCAAAACCGGAAGTCCAGGCATCCGGTAAAAGATCCAAGACAAAAGCATCAAGGGCTTATGAAAGCCAAAAGGATGAAGAGGAGACAGAATCAGATGAAGAAGTAAGAGAAGTAAAGAAACAGAAAAAGAAAGGATCCGGTAAGCCCTCCACAGGCCAAGACAAGGAGGAAATGGCAGAGGTAACTATTGAAAAGCCCACTCTGTCACTAGAGAGCATAATCAAGTCGGTCACGGTGGATGGAAACCTTCAACCAATGACTGAATCCTATGATGACTTCAGTGAGGCAGACCAAAAGACTCTGCAGGAAGCCACAGTTAAATATCTGAACACATACAATAAGGCTTTCATTGAGATCATATCTCTCATTCCTAAAAGCCTAGAGAAGGAAATGGAAGTAAGAAAGAATAATGCGCATGCCAAAGATCTTGAGATCCGGGAGCAGATAGCTATTCAGCTATATCCTCAAATTGATCCCAAGACAATGAACATGATCTTCAAGGACTGCAGAGATGAGTTCAGAAGTAAAGCCAGGATGAATCAGCTCATGCTTGGTGAGACTGACAAAGTGGCACAAGAGACAGAAGAGATCCTCCGGAAGGCCTTCAAAAGGTTCAATCTTCCTGTTGTAGAGGACTTAGGTGCAGAAACAGCTGCTGACTTGGAATCTTCTGTTCCGGAAGAAGTGAGCCCTGAACAGACAAGTGAGGACTTGGGACCCTCTGCTCCAGAAGAAGTGACCCATGAACAAGCAAGCATCTCTCCTCCGGTTTCCCCTACAGTCTCCGGATCCAAAGAAGAAGAGCAATTGCAGGAGAAGGAAGCAGTGGTGACAGACAAAGAGGTTGACAGTTCTAAGACTGCAGAAGAAAAGAAACATCTGTCTCCGGCAAGAGACACTGCACAAACTGTTCAACAATTTTTGAGCAAAGAAACTCTAGAGATTGATGAACCGGAGCTTCTAAAAGGTCCATTTGATTTTGACTCTCTCTCTCCGGTACAAACAATGAAGATAGCTTCATTTGCAAATGCCAAGGCAAATGAAAAGCTTCTAAAGTCTCATATGGAGGACTGTGAGTTGATAGAGGCTGCTTCCGGAGTACTTGTAAAGATCATGCCATCAATCCAAATAGATCCGACTGCCTCCACTTCCGGTAATCTAAAAACCTTAGTCAGCAGTATTGATACACATTTTAATTCTCTAGAAAAATCAGCTGAAGACAAGGTCCGGAAGGAATTTTTGGATAAGAGATTTTCTGAAATATTAGAATTAATCTCTAAGGATAGGAAGATTGTAAGCATTGGAATAAAGAGCTTAGAAAATGCTCTTAAGGATGGCGGTGACATCTACAAATTTTGTATATCTTGGTCAAAGGCAACAACAGCAATTGACAAGAAAATAAAAGAAGAGCAGGACAAGCTTCAAAGCTTATCTCAAAGTTTTGATCCTCTCTCTTCCTCTATAATAAATCAAGAATGTCAGACTATTGCAGTCTTGAATGAAATAAAGAATCTTGAGAAGGAGAGGAAGAACATTACCAACCGGATGGGAGAACTTAGAAGGATTATAGTCCCTAAGTTGGAAACGATGCATGAGGCCATCAGTGATGCCCAGACCACCGCCCATACAAAAGATCCGACAGATCTCAGGCGGGCAGAAGCTTTTGCATTTTTGCTGAGTGGTCACATTTCAATCCTGGACAGAATGAAGCTTAGTTGGGCTACTGAAATGGTTCAACTGCAGACATCCTTTGCAGACATTCTGCAGTATATGTGAGTATGTAAATATGCGGCTATATATAGAAAATTTTTGAAAATTTTGGTATGCGGACCCTACCCTTTGCCATTGATGTCAAAGGGGGAGTGAGGAGCAGTGAAAAATGAGGAATCCAACTCAGGGGGAGTTCCGGAAATTGTATATAAAGACAGAGCATCAGCAAAGGGGGAGCATAGTGTAAACACTTAGTCATTTTTCACTAAGTGTTGCCATCAATGCCAAAGGGGGAGATTGTTGGCAAGAGACACTATATGGATTCATGGTTGTTGTCATTGATGGCAACAAAGGTCATCCCACATATCCGCAAGTCATGATATGTCTCTACCGGAAGTCAGATTGAAGATTGTGGTGGTCCGGTGAACAAGAACAGAGCATGTGGCAAGGTCCGACAGATTGGTCCGGATCTCTCAGAGGAAGTGTCTTGGTGCAGTGCGGATCTGGGGAAGTCAAGAGGACTATCTTGAGTAGTATATTCCAAGGATTTAGCCTCCGGAGATGGACAAGGAAAAAGATATGAATAGTTGAGTACCGGATTCCTGAGAGACAGTGAAAACAGAGGAAGAACTGACTGACTGAGTATCAAACTACTTTCCGGATGTGTTACAGATGATGATAAAGGTTGCGGAGGCATGAATCATGTTTGGCCGACATAATTGATGATATCTACAAGTATATGCTTGATCCGCATTGCTTGGTGAGCAAGGATTCAGCCGACAGAACTAAGTTTGTAAGAAACTAGACTGTTCCGGATGCCGACTAGAAAGATGATGAAAGTACTTGTGCGGATATATATAGAGGATGGATTTAGTGGTAAAAGGTGTGAAGGAATGTGAAGATATGCGAACAAGTCCAGAGTAGAGCAGAAGTAACAAGAAAGATCCGGTATGTGAAAGGACAGCAGACTAAAGAACAGAGGAAAGATGAAGTGCAGCAGATCAGTATACTGAACCTAACCGGAACTGAACTCCAGCATATGCAGATGCTTCCAATCAGTTCAAGACTGTGATTCTAATCACTTTGTAAGACAGTGTGTCTTCTTGTAGGCAGTGAGCCTCTTGTGAGCAGTGTGCTCGGGCAGTGAGCCCTAATTGGCAAGTGCCATTTTTGTAATTTCCTATTCTTCTAACAGAGAATAATTCTTGGGTTAATCACCCCGTGGTTTTCTCCCTTAACAGGGTTTCCACGTCAAAAATACTGTGTCATGTGTTTCTTATTTCATGGTTTATGTTTTGTGTTTGATTTTATGCTGCTTCAATTAAAAGGAAAGTTTAATAAGGGAAATAATTAGGATAACTGATTCACCCCCCCCCTCTCAGTTATCAACATTGAGGGCTTCTTTCTTCTTTTTTTCATGTGTTTTTGAAAGTTGAAAGATCAAAAATAAGAAAGCTAATCTAAATACATGTAGAAAAGAATCTATCCTACCTTTTTTTCTTTTTTCTGAAATAAATGTGCACTAATTATCTCTATATGAATTTTACATGTAACTTACATCTTTTGGAGTTTTAAATTTTTGAGGAAATATTTAAAGAAAATTCTAGTCTACTTACAAGATACAAAAATTAATCTAAGTCTAATTATACCTAAGAAAGCAACAATGAATTTAAGCTAAACTAAGAAATAATAATAGAGTGTTACAGTCCTTAGGTGAATTGAAGTGATCTAATTACTAAAATAAACAAAACTTTCAAATGAAAATGCTTTCAAAATTAAAGAACCTGGATGAAGTTTTTGAAACTTCTTTGCAATTTTGTGATTGTGGTCCTCAAGGGATCCAACTTTTATTATTAGTATCTTCTCCTTTTCTATCCTTGGGGTACTCCACTTGATGGAAAGGGGAGATTAGAATTGATTTGGGAGAAATAAAAATGAGCTTCATGTGGCATGTAAGTGAGGCTAGAGCCTATATGTGGGGATTCAAGATTGGGTCTTTGTAGAGAGACATGCAGTCTTCTAAGAGTGATCTAAGTTCCTAGAGGAAGGGATGTTCAGAGATTTTAGCAAAGACTTGCAAAAGTATCCTAACAATCCTTCTATCCTATGGGGAGAAAAGCTTCTTCAAAATTGCTCAAAGCTTTAGGATGCAAGAATTCTTCTATTCTCTCAACTCTCTCCCTTGAGAATGAGAGAGGAGGGGGTTTATACAGGAAAATAGGAGAGGCTAATAGAGGAAAAATCAAGTCAAATCAGGAATGAAATCTTATATTTAAAAAAAGAATTAAAATATGGAAGGAAGAATATTATTCTTAACTAAAAAAGCTAAATCTTAAAAGAGAAACTAGGAAAAATCAATCAAATCCAAATGACTTAGACACATGCCAGCTTATGATAGGGTTTCCCATGTTGGGGTACAGATCACCCCTCTTACTAGGGTAGGTCACTTGGGTGACCCTAAAGCTTAAGATGGGCCACTTGAGAAACCCTAAGGTTTCTTGGGTGACCCTACAACTCAAGGTAGGTGTTAGGACTTTCAGAAAGTGAAAAGGTTGGGTAAGCTAAGAATATGGAAAACAAGGGTGAAGGACACCTAATGGAGGGTACTAGGAGACTAAGAGGACTCCCATCAAGATGGAAAAAGGTTGTGAGGATAAAATAGCATGCCACATGGGTTGTGAGATGGATTGCCAAATCATCATCAAATATGTATATTTACCCATGTAATTTTGGATGCTTATGGGTCCCAAGCAACAAACCAATCACAAACCATTTCACTCTTCATTTTTAGTGAGTGGTTCTTCCAATCTCCTCACCACTCCTTTAAATCTTTGATCAAACTCTCTATTGTTTCCCCTTTCCTTTGAATCATTTCTCATTTTTCTAACATCTCTAATGGTACTTCTAGAAATTGGAAGTTACTTAAGAATTATTCTTTTAGTTCTATCCACTCTCTATTGTGTAGGGGACACTCTTTCATATACCACTCAAGAGCTTCATCCCTTAGGGTTCCAAAAAATTCATAAAGCTTTATTTGGCTATCCCTTACTCCACTTCTTCTCCAGGTAGACTCAAGGACAAATATGTGTTTGGTGGATTTCTTGGTATCCTTACTAAAGATGGCTAGTTTGATCTGGTTCTATTCCATTATTGGAGTGATAGGTGGTCTATTTTTTCACTATTTAATAAAGGTTATCCTTCACTCTTTCTAATTCTTTCCTTATTTCCCCTTCATTCCTTAGGTCCTTTTATCTTTACCTTCTTGGCACTCTTTCCACACTTTAGAGCCTCTTGTTGTCTTACCAACTTTCTTACTCTGCATTTATCTTTAGGTGGCTCAAGATCAAACAATTATTCACCCAATATCTCTTCACACAAAATCACAAATTCTCTTTTCCTTGCTTCTTCCTCCATACAAAAGATTCGATTAAATATATCTTTTGGAGAAACTCTTATTTCTTTGAACAACATAGGTAATGACTCTTGGTTTGGGGGGTTCACCTCTTCTTAGGGTCTTTCCAATTTAGGAGATGCAAATTTTGATAATTCATCATTAGTTAGTGTAGTCTCATTAAATAATGTGGAATTATAATAGTCTTCTCTAATTGATTCAATTGTGTTGATGGATATATCATTAAACATTTCCTTTGCATCAACATTTCCTTCCATTTTCTCCCTCTCTTGGAATTCTAAATGTTTCATCATTTTCTCTTTTTTTAAATGCACACTTCTATTCACCAAATCATCTAAATATTATATGCTAAAATTTAGAGGTTTTGGTTTAGAAATTGGGGTTATTAAACCCTCAAACCCTTCATTAGTTGTAACCTTAAGGTTTGATAAATCTAGTTCAAAATATGGTTCTCAAGATAAAAATCCAAATGGTTGAGCATCCCTACTTCTAGGCCTTGGCTGAGCACTCCTACTTTTAAGACCTCCCCTGATTGACTTCATTACTTCATCATATTATTTTTTGCCATATCAAATTTTCTTCATCTTTATTGATAAGGGTAATTTACTGCTCTATTGTGTTGTTATTGAGCAACGATCTAACTATTTATCCCTCTAATTGTAAATTTTCCAATCGTTTAGTAACAACCCTCCCAACATGCTCTAGTGAGGCTTCCCTATCCTTTTCTATTCTTCTACAATATATCTCCTCTCTTTCTTTAATTTTCATCAATCTCCTTTCCTCTTCTATGTTTATTTCAACTGCCATCTCAATTTATTCAGAAATTTCACTAAATCTCTTGCTATCTCCTTTAACCATGGGTATTTTTTATTTAGTTTACATTAATCATTTTATATCTCCCAAATGGCTCAAACTAGACCTGCCTTAGCAGTCACATATTTTCAAGATCCCCCATTCCATTCATCATCCCTTAGATGTCTAACCCCCCTTGAGGGCTACGACCTAGTGTTTGCTACCGCACAACATCAAAATCACTTCCTTTTTATCTATAATTACTTCTCTCTAATAATTTTCTCACCACAAAAACTATGCCAGGATTTGATTCTCTCTTACCACCAACTATTAAGATCCTAGCAATGGAACCAAATGTTGACAAGAAAGTGTACACTAGAGATTTGAGGTATTTCTATGTTAGTGTTGTATATTACCCTATTATGATGGATATGAAAGAGAATTGGAAGATGTGTGGTGGATTATAGATTAGTGCGGTAGATTCCAACATACATAAATAAAATAAATTATATTTATAGACCATTCGTACACATATCAAATCCCAACAACCTTCATATATTCAGTATATCAATGTGTGGTACATAATCACCATTTACTCAATATATATTGGCCTCTCATATGATAATATCAATATATCTCTCATATATCTATTACAATATCTCAATATCTCATATTCTTATCTCTTTATCTCACATATACATGATTCTCATAACACATATATCCTCTTATTTCCTCATCATATGTAGTACATATATGTTCATGAATACATATAGGAACATGTCCCTCTTCATGTTTCTTCATTGGTATGCCTCTACATAGGTTTTGCAAGTCATCTGTAGGTACCACAATGTTGTTCCATTGGATTGTGGTGAATTCGACTAGTTCTATTTTTCTTAGGGATGTGTTAGCTTGCTACCATCCTTTGATACCCTTTCAGGTTTTCAACATTGGCCTCCATTACGTCGCCCTTTCAAGTTTTCAACCTAATAGGAATGACATGGCTCTATCCTACCAAAAATTTAATAGACTTGTTGAAGGTCCTTGATGGAGAACATGTTAGCATAGATGTAGAATAATTTACATAGCACATGAAGGAGGTGCATGCACAAGTAAAGAAATAGTTGGAGAGAAGTAATAGTAAGTATAAGGTAAGTGTGGATGAGCATAGAAGGTAAAAGACTTATGAGATTATCCCTTGCAAAGTGATCTGTAGGATTTATGAGAATGCTTGTGAGATTAAATTACCACCAAGTTTGGGTATCTCATTAGTGTTGAATGTGGCTAATCTATGAGTTTAATGAAGTTGAGGATGTAGAGAATAATATAGCATCACTGTAAGGAACATATTGTAGGCAATAGGGCCCTAAGAGGTTGAGAGATGAGATAGATTAGATTTTGAATGAGCACCTAAGTAGGAGTACTAGGAAGAAGGAATACAACTAGTATCTTGTATGATGGAAGGGAAGGGGACTAAAGAATGATACATGACTTTCTAAAGATAAAGTGGGCTATTTGGGGTGGCCATTGCACCCTCCCTCATTTCCTTAATTTTGAGCACCTTGCTCCAAATTTTGTTACCTAGGGTGTTTGATGTAAGAGCATCTTAAGGGTTGATCAATCTTGCATCACCAAAAATATTTTATTTCACATTTTTTCTTGTTTTGTATTTTTCTAATGTTCTAGTCATCATACTCTCACCACGTATGCTTGTTCTCATCACAAAGACATATTATAGTTCTTGTTAGAACTCAACACATTAAAAGTCACATACTAAAGATCTTACGATGCAATACCAAAATTTATTTCTATAACACTTGAAGGCATCCAAGATGATCATAATTTGATTCTATATTGAAATGATGTGATTTCTCATAAACTAGCTATTGGTAAATAATGAAACTTACCAAAGAAGACACGTTGAACTACAATAAAACATGTGAGATTAATTAATATTTGAATTCATTCCCAAGGTTATTGGTCCCAAGGAGGTTCATGATTAGGATTTCATTAAGTTGTAATGCATATATTTTACCACACACCAATCTCATCCCTAGCAGGCCCTTCTAGCCCTTCTACACATCTGATGTGCATAAAGCATTGTACCACTTTGCAGTAAGTGCACTTCATCCTAACTATTTTCACTCAATATATAAATGTCATACGTCATCATTTGGAGGAGTAGAATGAAAGCATGGAGGAGACAAATTTGAATAGAGTGTTTTAGAAACTTAATTGTTGTAATGGGCTTATAGCCTACAATCATATAATATTGTCACAAGTAGGCTTATCTTGAACTTTGTAGTGACTTGTTGGGTTAGAGCATGATTTGAGACAATTATACTCATTGAGAAGTTTTATAATGACTTTTAATTTTAAAGAATTTGATAATAATAATGTTTTTGCCATCTTATATGTCTTATAAATCTACTTATGTTGTGTAATTTTGTTAGTATTTTGTTTTCTATGTTTGAGTTGCATGAATAGACTATTTTTCATTAGATGCTTTATCCATGACTTCATCATATCTAGCCCATATATGCTTACCATGGTTTATAATTCTAGATATTGCACATGCTTATCACATGATTTTTTTCATTTATATGATTCATATGATTACATTCTTTTCTTTTGATTAAGATGTAAGCAATTGAAGGAGAGGGGAAACCATTCATATGATTACATTTTTTTCTTTTGATTACATTTATTTTCATGTATGGTTTCCTGTCTCCTTCAATTCCTTACATCATATTGATACAACCATTTGAAAGGAAAACATATATTGTCACTAACAAAATTCCTATGTTGAGCTTTTAGGTAGTGACAAGTGCTATTGAGGTTCATTACCATGACCAAAAAAATCATTATAATATGGCATGCCTTCACTCCATCCACCTTATTATCCCATGGATACCATGCCAAACACACCATTGTTATTTTCTAAACAAGCATAATCTTCTAATTTTAATCATTTCTTATTATTCATATTTCCTAGATAATTGGCAAGCCCCTATTTTTTTATGTAATTTTCACTTGTAGATAAAAGTTACTCATTGTACATTTTTCTCTATTTTGTGGTTCCAATGGAGAGTGCATATTGAAAGACACTTACACCATAACACCTTGCATGGTCCATTAATTTATATGGACTCCCTTTTGTCTCCTCTAATGTTTGAATATTTACTTTGCATGCATGTTTGTGAGTGCAACATACTTTGAGATGCATGATCATTTTATGATTCACATGCACCTCAAAGTGGGGGAAAAATATAATGGTGAAATTTGCACACCCATGTCATTTCTCATTTATTTTGTACCCATTTTGAGGAAATGTCTTGATACACGTATATATAAATAAATGACACAATCTTGTGTGAAGTTAGGCTCATTTTATTAGCCTTCACCCATCCATATGCACACAAATTCCTATGCATTTAGTCCCCACCTTATCCTTATACACACATACTTCTACATATTAGCATCATTCATGCATCTATTACATTTATCCATGCACCCACCTTCATATAGTTGTAGAATTTGATGTTATTTGCTAGTATTCAAAGACATTTAGTTTCATTCATTTGACATCTCTCATCTCTCAAGCACCCTCTCTCATCCTAGACAATCAAAGGAGCAATCAATAGTGAAACATTTAGATTTGGTGCAATAAAAGGAGTAACAAATCTGCATGCATTCATTTTAGGGCCCTTATATGCTATAATCAAACTTTTGTACACATTCCTAAAGGTAGGCCTAGGAGAACATGTCTCCTTATGACACAACATCCCTTTCTAGTTATTTCTAAATACTACCAACCCTCATATCAATAGAAAAATAAAGCAAATGAAGGTCAATTCGACGAATTACAAAGTAGAATTGTGCATGGTTAAATATGGAGGTACAAAATAGAGGTCTAGCATAGAATATAAGATACTCTTCAAATAGAGAGATCACACTTTTAGGACAAAAACATATAATATTATAGAATCTCCTCCAATGACAATCATTCTTTAGTCATAGAGCTTAGTACACCCATATATTGCATTTACTTTCCTAAAATAGTTGTTACAAATTATTAGATTTATCAAATCCCAATTATTGTTATTTAATTTAGGTAGATTTGTGCTTATGTGTATGCATCTAGTTGGATTAGCCTAGATTAACTCTAAGGAACATTTTTCCTTTACAAATTTATATAAATTTATTGAAGGTATAAAATAAAACATCATGTAAAAGATATAATTTAAATATTATACTTATATAATAATTATTAAAAATAATATTAATTTATTATAATAGATCATATAATATAATAGAATAATTTTCTTAAGGTAATATTATAGGGTTCTATAATGGGGCCCAACCTAAAAGACATGTAAAAGAGTACATAAATATATAAGAAACAAGAAAAAATTGTCATGAACAACCCACACAGGGGTGTAGCAAGCATATATGACAACATATGTAATCTAAGAACCATCCAAGAATGCAACAACCAAAATTGGGAGAGCATTCAACACCTAATCAATAATGGAAGGCTAGAAACCCCCTAGTGACCTACTCTAGCTTTAGCATTTACCTCCTCATCAGATCAATCACTTAGTTTTCCCAACCACTTGCCAACATTACCGCAATCTTAAGATTGACTTCACCATTGCAAAAATGAATGCCTAACCCCTCAAATTGGATATCATGAGTGATTTCCAACCTCTTAACAAGCCTCTACACCTTCCCACTTGGCATACAAGGAAGGGTATATGCATTGACACTTCCAATATTGGCAAATACTTAACTAGTATTCATAGATCCTGACAAACATTGTAAGAGTATCTATATCCATATTCACCTCTCTCAACTTAGCCTTCATCATAGTTAGATTCAACCCATCCACACCAAAACTCCCAACAAGTGTTGGACAATCCTTCTAATTCAAATCCTCAGCATCCTTATTTAATTCATCTTCCACTATTGTGGAATTATTAGGAAGGAGAAACAACAACTCAAGCCAACCCTAACCTCCTGAAAAGGAACCATCCTAATCAATTTCTCAAGAAATTTGCCACTATCATTATGCAAGATCAAAAGTGTTGTCTACTAATCCCTCCTCAACTATAACACTTTTGACCAAATTCAACAAATAAAATTAAAACAACAGAAAATATAATTATAAATTTTATATATAGATTATTTTAATTATTAATAATTTATTAATATATGAATTTGTTTACCAGTTGTCTCTATAATCTTATTAATACTATCTATATATTAGATAACTCTTCTTTTCACTTACACATGCTCTTTCTCTTTAAGCCCAATTATTCCTTTTTCCATTAGTATTAAAGTAAAGATGCCAATTTTTTATTATTGTTTAATTTCAATACTAGGTTGTCTAAGCACAAATGAGAGTTATTCAATAAGCATTATCTGTCACTTAAAATGACATTACCTCCGCATGCAAGAAAAACAAAGGATTTACATTTTTGAACGTGAGCAAAGAGACAATGAGAGAGACTTATCATCCCCATCACTCACACTCTGATGTAGACTACACATTGGCGTGTTCAACTCCACCCCATAACAAGACAAGCAAGAATGACAAAGTGGGCACAATATCATTATGTTATCTTCAAAGTGAGGTGTATCACATTATTAGTGGAGGAAGCAACGTTTCCATCATATATGAACCTGTTTTTTGTTCATATATCCACAACACAATATTTTAATTTATATTAAGTTACAAAAATCATGTAAGTGGAGACTATAAAGCAAGGGTAACAAATCCACATTTAGCTTGCTAAAATATATAAAAAAGAAAGTGTGTATGTGTTAGTTATGTTCAAGAAAAAAATAAGTCATAAAAGATAGATATATAGAATTATTGCACATTTTGGAAAAATCTATTCAAAATGTGGACCACTGCTTGATTGCATAGCACACCCAATTTAATTTAATTATGTGTAATGGTATTGTTAGGCAAAATAAACTATTTGATTGAATAGCACATCCAATTTAATTTAATTATGTCTAATGGTATTGTAAAGTAAAATATTTTTCATGTTAGGTTAATTTAATAAAATGTATATACATAATTAGAATTAATTTAGATTAATTAATTAAGAGTTAGGTTTTAAAATATTGTTAATAATTGAAATGTAGGAAATGTAAATAAAAATAAATGTATTTAGTTTAATAATTGAAAAATGTAACAAGTCTTATGTAAATTTGAATTTTATGTGCGTCGGTATAGAGAAGTGAATAATAGATTGGTAATCACTTGGGAATCAAAATGTTCTATTGACACCATGAATATGCAACCGTAAAATTGTCTTGTATGACCTACAAATTACTTTTCTTCACTTTACCCAATGTATCTTGATTCCCTCTACACAACTTGGTATCTATGGTCTACTGGTATTTATAAATACCTTTGTAGGGTTGTCAACATGTCACAAGGGATACAAATAATCAAAAATAACAATCTTCACTCATGCATATCCTTCTAGAATGTTTGTGTAGAATTAGATTCCTTTTGGTGTACCAATTGAAGTGTTTTTTCTCCTTAGAATGAAAGAAGACTCATGAATATTTGATGTTGCTTGATGGTTAAAATGAATGCAGTAAATGCCTTTAAACTCAAGGACATAACAACAAGTCACACAAAAATTGTACTTAGTTGCCCTTGGGTGGAAAGGCTCAAATTTGAATTTTTAATCTTGAGATTAAAAATATGTGCATAGGTAAATGTAATTAGGACTTGGATAGAAAGAATGTATAGTAATGTGCAAATATAGGGATAAGAATAGGGTAGGAGCTAAATGCATAGATGGATGTGATAAATACTAAGATAAGGTGAATGTATAGAGGAATGTGTGTATAAGGACAGGGTAGGGATAATTGTATAGAGATATGTATGCGTATAGATGGATAAAAGTCTAGAAGAATGAGCCCAACTTCACACAATATCATGTCATTTGTCACTATGTACATGTATTAAGGATTTTCCTAAAAATAGGTACAAGACTAAATAGGAAATGATATGGATATGAAAATTTCACCATTGCATTTTCCCCCACTTTGAGGTGCATGTGAATCCTAAAATGATCATGTATCTCAAAGTATATAGTGCTCACAAACATACATGTCAAAAAAATATTTAGACACACTAAGGATACCACCATGGGGTCCATATAAAGTAATGGACCATGCAAGGATACAATCATGTATGTTCATCTTCCATGTATATAAATTCTCCATAAGATAAGCATCTATAAGCCCCTATAATTATTGGCATATCTAAACATTAAAATGTTAGTGATAGGATATGCCCTTGTCCCCTCTCCCCTAATAATTGTTGATACAAGGAATTGTCAAAAGACAGAAAAACAATATATGTGAAAGTAAATGCAATCTAAGCATGTGTAATGATATAAGCATCTAATCATGCAATCATATAAGTGTGTAAATCAATGTGGACTATAAAGAATGCATTGTGTAAGCACATGGGTAGGAGATTGTATTGGTGAATAATGGTCCCCTCAATGTGGACAAAAAAATGATGGTGTGGCCCTTAATGGCAAAAAAAGCTTATGTGAGAACATAAGGCACTAGGATAGGCATATGCCTCAAATGTGGCATCCAAGACCATGATCACATAAAGGTGTTGGTAAGACAATAGGTCCCTAGCGGTGATGGAAATGTACATAATGGCATGGATCCAAAACCATGTGGCAAATTTCCAAGACAATGCATAAAGCCAAAATAATGGAGCAAGGACCCAAGATATGGAAAAAGTAGGCATAATTTGTAAAAGAGGGAAGCATGATACCCCCGAGTGTATGTGTTAACAAAAGCATAATATATAAGGGGAAGGCATGATGTTGCCTAATGTAAAGATAAGGCAAAGTAAGCTCTATTTATAATGGGGGAAGGCATAATGCTTATGCTTCCCCAAAGTGAAGGTGACTCTAGGAGTGGAATTTGGTATTGTAAGACTAAGAGGTCAATCTCTAGAAGCATGATATAGCAAGGTAAATACAACAAGTAACTCTAGGGAGTAAGATGTATCAATATAGGCTCAATGTGTGAATCGCTAAAAAGAAAAATATATCAATGTAAGATCAAGGTATGGGCTCTAATGATATGTCAATGTATAGAATGATGTATCAAAATAGAATTAATTTATAAGTTGTAGGAAAATAATGGTATATCATGAGCAATGAGAAGGCTCTAAGAAGAATGATGTGAGATCAATAAAGAAACTCTAAAAAGGCATAATAATGTAAAAGCTATGGATCATGAGCATGAGTGTAAGGAATCAAAGGCTATGAAAACATGTACAAGAGATACAAGATAGGTAAAAGCAAGGAGGCAACTCAAGTAGGGAATGAAAACCAAATCAAAAGTATGGTATGAGAAAATAGTGGAAGGTAAAGTGAAAAAACAACAATGGCCCCCAAGTTGGGGAGGATAAATGTGTGAAGAAAATAGAGAAGGCAAAATAGGTATAAAGAGGTACATCAATATAGGCTACATAAGGTATAGATAGAAAATCCAAAAAGGATGAAGAATGAAATCAAAAAGGAGAAGACAACTTATATCTAACCTATAGGTATATGAGAATAGACACTATAGTGGTTCTCATAAATCATGTGACAAACTTCTTCTTAGGTATGACCGTTGGAGCCTCTAGCAATGACTCGCCATTAGATCATCATTTTTCTCAAAGTCGCTATCCATTTTCCTTCATGGCTTTGTGATTCTTCCTCTTCTTTACTTACTTTTATTATTTCATATGTCTGTTGTTTCACATTGAGTGGTTTCTCTTTTATTTTATGTGTAACCTCAACATTAGGATCAATATCTTGATATCCCTCATGAGTATGTTTCATGTTTATCTCCCCTTTATCTATGAGATCTTGAACTTTATGTTTGAGTGCAATGTATCTATCTATAGAATGTCCATGTATGTGATGATAGGAACAAAATTGTCAAGAACTATGTGGTGCAAGCTTAAACATATTCATTGGCTTAATTAGAAGTAAAGTAATAAGACTATGTTGTAACAATTGTTCCAATGCCTCTAGAAGAGCATGCATGCCCTTAGAAATTACTACATACAAGATAAAAAGGTGATTTTTTCATAAAGTTATCTTTGCTTGACATTCTTTGTATAACTATAATTGTTGCTTGCAGGCCTATTGTAGGTAATTGTTTTAGAAGGTAGTTACTTCTCCACATGTTTGGATTTTTCCACATGTCACTTGTACTATTGGCATTTTACCCCTCTTTGAATTGATAAAAAAAAATTAATCAAAATAATATGTGCATAGGTAAATGTAATTGCCCGACATTGATAGGGAGAATGTATAACAATGTGCCAACAAAGAAATGAGATAATGGATAGGTGTATACTAATGTGTTAATCATAAGAATAGGGTGGGAGCTAAATGCATAGGTAGATGTGATAAATACTAGGAAAATGTGAATGTATAGAGATGTGTATGTATAAGGAGAGGGTAGGACTAAGTGTATAGGGATATGTATGTGTATTGATGGATAAAATTCTAGAGGAATGAGCCCAACTTCACACAAGATCATGTCATTTATCTCTATATACATGTATCAATACATTTACTCAAAATAGACAAAAAACTAAATGGGAAATACAATGGGTATGCAAATTCAACCATTATAGGTATGGATATATGGTGGAAGTCAAGAAGAGACACATGCAAAACTTTACATGCATATCAAAGATAACCCAAATGAAAGTTGAGCACACTAGTGTAGAGGTAAAATCAAATCACAATCCAATCTATGTAAATACTAGTATAAGTATCTGTACATCAAGTGTAACTACAATGACAACAAGGGGTGGATTGTAATGGCATGATTTTGTAAAAAAAAAAAACCTTGACTTAAAGTTGATGACAATTTACATGTCAAATTAATATTTAGTAATTACATATAATATTTATATAGAGAAAGTATTTAAATATTTAAATTATATCTTTGGCATTATATTCTAATTTGAAATTAATAATTAAAATAGAATATAATGTAAAGATATAATTTAGATACAATATTTAAGTATTATGTACAAATAATAATATTTAATTTAGTTAATAATTATTTTATTTTATTTTGATAGATAAATGTGACTCATGAGGAGCCACTCTTATTATATTAAACTGAACCAGGAAATACAAAACTCAAAGATGCCCCAACATGAACCTCTATAATATGATTAAATAGATATAGATAAGCAGAAAAGCCATAACATATAATTAACTAAAATGTGGAGTACATAGAGAAGGACCCAAAAACTAAGCAGACCAAAACTCCAGCCAGATTAAAGCACTAACCAGCCAAGATACAGGAACAAGAAGACAGCAAAATAGAAACAAATGAGCACCACCATCCACAGTTTGAGCACAACATAAACTACTATCTATGGAGCTCACGACCTCCACCACCTCATGATACACTGCTTGAATTTATCATTGGGGTCTCCAAAGAATAGCAACATTTGATAGTAGAAAATCCAACACTCTCATCACCTTCCTTATCTTTGTTATTAGGAAATCGCACAGATCATTTTCATGCTTAGACATTGTGAGCTGAAAATTCTCTAAAGAGCCAGTGACCAGTCTAGAGCTAGCTTTGGAAAAAATATAGAAAGCCACCTTAGATTTTTGTAGAATATCCCTAGGGAAAATCCTCCCACATCCCATGGTCCAATGTCCAAATCATAAGCTTCAATGGCTTCGTCCAGCGATTTCATAGAAAATAGAAAAAGGATGGATATAAGTCCTCACCAACTCTATCACCATTACCTTGTTGTTGCTTGGCAAATCTATCACATTGGAAAGAAAGATGGAAGCCACCGCACTAGGGAATTCTATAAGGATGTTGTCACCAACAACCCACCAGCAAGCACTCTAAATCAGCAGCGAGTCCATAATGAAAATACTCCTCAACTTGTCGGACATGATGGGCCTCCCATTTTAGTGAAGGCAACAGAATCTTGATGTTATGATTCTTTACCATTTGTAAGAACAACTACTCCTTTTTGAACACCACAAAGGTAGAGAATGAGAGCACCAGTGAATGTGAATAAATCCACATTAGTGCAAGCAGTTAATATAAACATCGATATTAATGAATATTCAAATGACAAGCATGGAAACCCCAATCTGGATCAAGATTTGACTGCACTAGATCATAAGCACCCATTTATTTGCTTACAATCATAATCTCTCCCATGTGTGCCACAACAAAGGAAAATATGCCAGTATGACTACTATAGCAATAAAACCAATCACACCCGCAACCACATAGATTAGCAATATAAAAAATAAATAATCCTCCACAAACCAATCCCATGTGTGACACCACCCACACAAGTCCTTTCATCCAAATCCTAAAAGACCAATCACTTAGGACGAAAGGTTGGCCATGATACATTCTTTTTCAACAATATTGCTCAAAATAGAGTCATTTGAAGTGTGAAGATTATAACTCTTAATGTGATCAACCTAAGAATAAATAGCAATATTAGCCATCCTATCTGCAACCCCATTGGCTTCTCTATAGTAATGCACACTCTGAAACTTTTAAAATTCATCTAACATTTCTCAAGTCCTAAGTAAAATCGAATTAATGATTAACATTGAATCACCTTCAATACAAATATTTGAAACACCCACTTCCTTAGCTAATTTTAAGCCTAAGCTTCAACTTTGTTATTTGTACCAACTTGCAATTTAAAAGAACCAGCCAAGATTATTTGAACCCATTTGCATTTCTCAAAACACATCCTACACCAGAAGGACCTGGATTTCCATGTAATGCCCAATCAAAATTCAATTTTACTACATTTGTATGAAATGGAATCCATTTAACCTCCTTCCAATTAGGCTTTAAATTCTTTCAATGAACCCCATGAATGGGGGTGGGCTTAGCAATTTCCAATTCTTAAGAAGAAATTAATCCCAAGAAGAGAAGGAGCATCTTTTCTTACGATCTACTTGAGACATCCTAGTCATCACCATTTTAGAGATAGCCATTTCAAGCTTGGAGATTACTTGATTGAAAAAAGACTTTATTTTTTAATATTCTTTGATTTCTTTTGCACCAAATGTGTCAAATTACCATTGAAAGATCTAACATCCATATATAGCCTTGTGGAATAGGATGGGCTAACTCTGAAAGAGTGCTAAAATTAAGTTTAACAAATAAGAAAACTAATTTAATTTATAATAGATACAATTCTAGCAATTTTGTACAAATGGGCAAAGAACAAGAAGATGGTCAGCACATTTAGTGGATTCCCTACAAAAAACACAATTGAAAGAGCCAAGTAACCTAAACCAAACTAGATGATCCCCTATCAATATTTTACCATGAACAACAACCCAAACAAATGCACCAACTTTGGGTAGATAAGCCTTATTCTAGCATAACTCTAATGGCCAATCATTGAAAATTAGATTCAACATAAGAGAGAAATATCCATCTCTAACTGTGTAAAACTCTGAGTTAGCTCCAAGCTATCTCAAAATATCATTATTATTGGACCTAGAAATTTTCCTTACAGAGAGTGTAGATCTTAAAATATTTTCTTGGTCTTCCAAGAAATGATAGGCAAAGAAGTTCTTCCAAACCACAATATTGTTATTAGACAATAAGGTTGAAGATAATCCACAACTCTATCGCCCCAAGCAAAACTCAAGTATGAATTTTGCATCTTCTAGATTAGGCCTAGACTCTTGAGAGGGTCAACCATTCCAAGAATCCTTCCAGAAGAGAGTCTTCATACCATTTCTAATCTCCCAAGTTATATGATAAAATTCCAAATGTGAGACCTAGATTGAAGATTTAAGATAGTAAAAATGTTGCTAGGATCATCAAAGTCTAGATACTTGATCAGAGAATCTTACACTTCACCTTAGGATGTGCGAACATTTTCCAAGTAAGATTCACACCAAGAGCAATATTCTAATCCATAAAACCCCTTAAGCCTACCCCACCATTATTTTTAATTTACATATTGAATCCCAAGTAATGAGAGAAAACTTATATTTATCTCTATTACCATTCTATAGGAATGATCACATAATTTTGTCCAAAGCCAAAATCACTAAGAAGGTGATTTGAAGATAGACATCATATAAATCAAGATTGCATCCAACATCAATTTAATTAGAAGAATCTTCTATCAAATGAGATACGTTTACCCTTCCATGAGGATAATTTGACCTACAGAGATATAATTGTCTGCTTCCAAACTTTAAACTTGCTAGCCCCAAACATGAATAGAATGCCCAAGTACTTGCTAGGTTTTGTTCCCAATTTGAATCTCAACATTCTAACAATATTACCCTAGATCACAAGAGCAATGTGGAAGAAGAAGCATCCAATATTTTCATTATTAATGATTTGACCAAAAGTGGAGCAATATTGATTTAAAATATTTTTAATTACCTTAGCTTCTTTGAGATTGGCACTACTAAACAAGAGAGTATCATCAACAAACTGAGAGTGGGTAATTACATCCACATTATGAGTTATATTTACCCCCTTCCAATCCCCATCACTATGAGCCATCCCATTACTCTCCCCAAATCTTTATCCATTAGTATAAATAGAAAGAGCAAAATAGGATCCCCTTGATGAAGGCCTTTGGAGGATTGGAAGAAGTCAATCAGACTACCATTAACCAAGATGAAAAAAACTAGCACTATAAATGCATGAGAAAATCTACTTACACCATTTGTCTAAGAACCCAACCAACTAATATTTTCAATACGAAACTCTATTTCACTTTATCATATCCTTTTTTCATATCTAATTTGATGGTCATTGTTGAAATATGTAATTTTTCAATGGAATGAGTTGCTTTATGTGCTACAGTTATACTTTCTAAAATTTCCCTCCTTGGAACAAAACCACATTGCTTAGGAATGATAAGGAGGTTCATTAAAGGACTTAATCTTAACACAATAGCCTTCGATATAATTTTGAAAAATGGTGTTACACATTGAAATTGGATGAAGGTTAGCAAAAGAACTAGGAGACTAACATTTCAGAATGATTGTGATGAAGGTATTATTTATCACTTTCAAAATCTTCTAACTTTTCCTAGCTTCTTCCACAACTTGCACAATCTCCTTACCAATGAAATCCCAACATTTCTAGAAAAGAGAAAAATCGTCCATCTCTAGCACCTTATTAGGTTGCATGGGAAAAACAACCCTTATTTCATCAAAGGTGAAAGCCTTCATTAGAATATTATTTTGATCTTCTATAGCCACTTTTGGAATATTATTTCTCAATGTTGCTTCATCCTCTAGACTCTTGGGACCCTCCTCATGAAGAAGGCATTTGAAGAAATTGATTTCTTTACATTTATTTCTTGATCATCCTCCAAAAACCTACCATCCATGGACTTGATTGATTTGATTCAATTCACCAATCTTCAAGATTTAGTGGAAGAGAAAAAAGAATTTAGTATTTTTATCCCCATCTTTTAGCCAGCATTCTCTTGATTTTTATCTCGAAAAGATCTCCTCTCAATCGTGGATCTCCTATAATGAACATAAGAGAGTCTTTTTTCTATTAAAACTATCTAAATTCATTCAATCCTGAATAATTGTTTCATTTAGATTTGCAAGTTCCACTTGAATAGTAGCTTTTTCTTTAAAAATATTCTTAAAATATTCTTTGTTCTAGATCTTAATTTTGTGCTTCAAAAAGACCAACCTATTGATGAACTAAAACATTTTTGAACCCTTGATCTTGGGTCCTTGAGACCACCAGGATTAGAGAAGAGTAAGAAAATTGGGACCTCTAAACCATATATCTTCAAACTTGAAAATGCATTTATCTGGAGTTCTATCCTCAAAGAGGTCTAGACAAATTAGAAAGTGATCAAAACCAAAGATTGGGAGGATAGTACTTTTATAACCCATGCCATCCAAAATCCATAATGGGGAAAGGAGAAAGCAATCTAGTTTCTCGACAAAAAAACTCATATTGGTCCTTTGATTAGACCAAGTGAAACTACCATTACAATGAGGAACGCCATTCAAGTTATTCCTACTAATAAATTTGACAAAATCAAATTGAGATCTATTAGAGAAGCCAAAGCCACCAACTTTTTCCTTAGAGTTAGTTAAATAATTATTTAATATAACAAAATAATTAATAATTATAAATGTAATATATTATATTAATTATATGGGTAATATATTATATTGATATCTATCATGTCTTTTAGATAGATGTATTTAAGATATCTATACTAGTAATTATATCTATTTAAAAGACACCAAGAGATATCACTATGATACATTAATTATATAATTTTAATTAATTATTAATTTTTATATACACTAAATAATAATTGAGTAACAAAAACCTGAGTGATTCCTTCTGCAACTTTGTGCATCCTTAGCTAGTCACCTAGTTCCTCCTATCATTCTACAAATCCACCCTCATCAATTTATAATTCTACTCTACTTTATTGTAGGTTGCCTTTGTATTCTAGTTGTAATGGGGCCTATAAGGCACCACTTTGGTGACTTCAAAGGGTGTTTCCTCTTTAGTTGATATTACTTCAAGCTCTTCCCCATTCTATTTTGAAATTGTTGGAAATTGTTTGATACAATTGTGATTTCTTTGGCTATGGAAAAGGGTTCATAGGTTTCTACTTCTACTTTAGGTCCAAATTATTTTGTTGAAGTGGCTAAGGCTCCTTTAAATCCTATGGCTACTGGTAAATTTTTTCACCATTGGGCTCCCCTAGATTATTCCAAAATCTACTTGTGTTCATATTTTAGTTTTGAGATCAAAAGCCCTAGAAAACATGGATTTTTACTCTATTCAAGGTTTGGTTTATAAGTTTCAAAACCTTTGACCTAGCCTAGTAGAGCTTCATGCATGGATCACAAAGCTTTGGTAGCCTTTATTGTTAGACACTTTAGTTCTATATTCATGTGCTAAGGGTAATTTTATTGTGGTGTGTGACTCACACAAATATCATTAGGCTCTTCTAGAAGGAGCTCCCTAGTTTAGGGCTTCACTTTACTTATTATGAATTTGTCTTTTGCTATTTTCCTCTACTTCAACTTCCTTTGTCCTTACTCCTATTTGAGTGCATTTGCCTAATCTTGTAATTCACTTTTAGAATCTTACCAGTCTTCTTACTATTGAAAATGCCATGGGTAGACTTATTAGTATTGTCCCTAAAACAAAAATTTGAACCTTGACCACCTATGCTCATTTATTGGTAGGAATGGATTTGTTTGACAATCTCCTAGAGGAAGTAAGATTCAAGTGGGAGATAGATTTTGGTAGAAAACTCTTGGCAATGAAAAGATGACTTTTCATTGTTGATCTTACTTCACATGTGGGAATTTGGCTAAGGATTGTCCAAGCAAAAGAGCAATTTAAAGATCCCTTCCTATAATTGGTGGAATGAAGCTACTCTAGACCACCAATTAGTTGAAGCTACATCTAATAGTGATCGTTCTAATAAGGTTTTGATTGCTCTAGTTTAGACTTCTCAAATGAGGTCTCTAGTTAGGTTTCCTCCAAGTCCTCCTTTAGAGACCCCACATTTAGCCCACCCTCCATCAACTTCTATGCAAGCTCATCTAACACAATCCCTACCTCTTTTCTCTAAAGTGATGTGAGCCTCGTAGGAGCTTCAATAAAAATTTATTGGTAGAATGCTTTAATAGATCTTTGAAACTCTAGAGCCAGTTCCCTCTCCTTAGAAATCTCCAGTAGCTTTAGATTATTTGTCAAATTTTGTTGAGGATGATGCTTTTATTGGTTGGATTCTTATTTCAAAAAATAAGGCTTCTTGAGAAAGCTCAAAAATCCATATGGTTCTTAGATCCCACAAGGAAAATAATTATATTTTTTTTTTCGGTTGGGAATTTTTAATTTCAAGGATGCATTTTATTTGTTTCTCCTTCTCTTTCTTTACTATAGTAGGATTATTCCTCAATGTTTCTGTTACTTTTTTTGCTCTTTGTTTTGCTAATATTTCTTGGGATGTGGCCCCAATAGAACCCCCATAAATTATAAAAAAAATATAAATTTATATATAAGTTAGTTTTATGTATAATTAGTAATTATTCAATTATATTAAATAATTATAATGAAATTATTATTATTATAATATTATAGTTATTTTAAATAATTATAATTAAATTGCTATATTACTTATAAATAATATAAATATTATACTTAAAGAAAAAATTCTAAATAAACCTAGGATAGGCACCTAGGAGATGCAAGAAAAGAGGGATTGAAGCTCAAATTCTAGTAACATGAAGTTCACTAGATTTATATTTAGAGAAAGTAGATCATCCAACACAAACTTATAGTCAAAACTACTATTATATTTCTTCAAAGGATCATCAACCATGTCCATCATCAAAAATTGCATCTTTCTAAACTATCCTTCTAACCATTAAGTTCCATATTACCAAAAAGACTATATATTACTTAAATTACTTATAAATAATATAAATATTATACTTAAAATTTTACTTTTTGCTAAATAAACCTAGGTTAGGCACCTAAGAGCTGCAAAAATAGAGCTTTTAAGCTCATATTCTAGTAACATGAAGTTCACTAGATTTATATTTGGAGAAAATAGATTATCTAACACAAACTTATAGTCAAAACAACTATTATATTTCTTCAAAGAATCATCAACCATGTCCATTATAAAAAAATGCATCTTTCCTAACTATCCTTCTAACCATTAAGATCCATATTTGCAAAAAACAATATTATGACACAAAACAAAGATGAGGATTGACTAAAACCATATAGTAACAAGTATATGGAGGGAATGGAAAATTACATAGGTCATCCCCCTAGACATATATACAGACAATATCTATACTAGGGATTAGCACCACCCACTTCCTCCTTTTTACAATGGTTAACTTCTTTGACAACAATATTCTTAGAGAACTTGGCATGTAAACTATTACCCAAAACCCTAAGGTGATGGAATAATGTACCTTGGTTATGGATTATCATATGAAGGTGTTATATCAAACAATCTAGCTACATTCACATCTACTCCTTGATCTCCTCTACATCTTAGTGTAGCATAAATAAAATGACTACCATCGATAACATGGAAGCACTACTTAAAGATTATGCCACATTATAAACATTCCATCTTCCTATCGATCAGTCTGGGTCTAGCATTAGATTTATAATTGCCTCCCTAATTTCCACCATCTCATGGTCATCAATCTCCTTGTCCATCCCCCACATAGATAGCATCCAAATGCATAACTCTAGATCAACTAATTCCCACTCAATATAGTCTACAAATCATTCTATAACTATCAAATCATGCACCCTTCCAAAGTCAAGGATTTCCTCAACTTCAAACTCCACCTCTATTCTTAGGTTCTTCTTCCATTTAACATAGTCCTTCCTTTCTTCATGTCTAGCTCCCAAGTCCATGCTAACACTTATTCCAAGGAATTCCACCTAACACAACAATAAAACTTGATGGGTAGAAAAATTGTGTACCTAACCACCTAAACACAAGAGATCTCCATAATAAAGACCATTGTTAGGGCATAAATTTGGTGATTGTTATCACCCTATAACATACTATATCATAATTATATGGTACTGCTAGTACCCCTCCATATCTTAAGTCAATCTATCATCACATTGATAAATACATAATCTCCATTTCTTTTCATCATATCATTCATGCCCGTTATTAAGCACATACTTAAATTATATCTCTTATGTTATGTTCTATTTTAATTATTAATTATTACTCTAAATATTTAATGTCTTATATTTAAATAGCCATCAAATTTAAGTTTAGGGGCTTTTATGAACATACTCATGCAATTATAATCCATCTTGCTATCATTATATGTACACTTCTAGGGATAATAAATATAAGACATTAATTATAAAACTATAAATTAATTATTAGTTTACAAATAATTTTATTTATTATTAATTATTCTATTATACTAAATAATTATAATTGAAATAATACTAACATACATATCTTTAGAAAAATCTATGTAAAATATGTCAAGAGATATCATTCTCAAGGCACCTATTTTTAGTATATTTGTGATTTAACTAGAATAACTGCCTCAAGAATGATATCTCACGGTGTCTTTTACATACAGTTTTCTAAAGGTAGGTATGCTAATAGCATCTATAGTTTCAATATGTAATATGTTAATTCAATCCCCAACATTATTTTAATATAAATAAAAATGTTACTTATGCCCTCCAAGCTTCTAACACAAATCTACATCTTAATTGTTTGATTATTAAGCCTTTATTAATCCACCCTTCTATGAATGGCTTCCCCTACACTTGTAAAGTGAATTTATATATTCTCTTCTAATATAGAAGCATCCCTTAATCTCATCAACCATTTTTTCATATGGCTTATCCATCTCTTATGTTATCAATTATAATAGATAACATTATAATATTATAAATAATATGAATTTATTTTATTTACTTGCTGATGACGGCGTGGTTCAGTGGTTAAGTCGCTCGGTTGTAGTGGCAGCCACCATAGTTCAAACCCCCACTGGGCCAACGAGCTCACAAGGCTTTACACCTTCGCTGGGCCAACAAGCTCGCGGGTTTGAAGTGTTCTTTCTAGGGGATGAGGTCCCCCATGTTGTGGCCTCACCGGTTCATTGATTTGGGCAAAAGCATTCATGTGGAGCCGAAGGGCGTGTTGCACTAGCATCGTCGGTCACGTTAAAAAGTTTACCAGGCGCATTTTTTTTTTTTTAAAAACTATTTTATTTACTTAAGAGTTATTTTATATGAATTTATTTTAGTTACTTGACAATTATTTTAAAGTACATTTCTATATTCTCTTCTAATATAGAAGCATCCCTTAATCTCATCCGCCATCTTTTCACATAGCTTATCCACATCTTATGTTACCAATTATAATAGATAAAATTATAATAGATTGCCCTTGCTATTGGAGTTGAAAACCTTATTGTTGAAGGGGATTCCAAATTAATTGTGGATGTTGTCAAAGGCAGAGCCAAGGTGGGATGGCAGGTTGAATATATCATTTAGGATGTTAAGAAACTTATTCTAAGCTTTGAAGGATTTGAGGTCAACCATGTTTACAAAGAAGGCAACCAAACTACGGATGCCATGGAAAATATAGGAAGCAACCTTTACCTAGTAAGATGTTGGAGGAGTCTCATAAACCTTCCTCCCAACATTAGAAATAATCTCCAAAAGGAGGCCCAACCTTACACTAATCAATGGCCAAACTAAATCCTCTCTATTTCCTTTCTTATGCTTTCATGATTGACCATTGCTATAAGGGGTGGCATGAGAAGGTCTTTGCGTCATGACTTGGATGACGTATGCTCATTACATTTGGAACAAGGAGTTCCACACAAGAAAGAGACAACTCAACAAGACCCTCGAGCAGTTGCTTAGTTGGCACAAGGGGTCTTATCACATAATGATGTTCTATTATGTTTCAAATGTGGCAGGTGATATGAAGGATGATTATGGGGGTTTGAGAAACCTTGAGAGTAGAAACAATAATGATCGACAGATCATTATTTCTAGACAGTTCGGGGAGGAGTCGCATTTGCCTAAGTTTATTATCAACATTTTTCCTTACTAGATTGCAAAGTGTAGAATCATGGGTGGCGACAAGGTAAGAATAGATTCATCCTCTTATGTTGAGTTCAAAGCCAACTCCATGGTGTGGAGCATCTGTTATGAAGGGGGGATTACGCCATTCCTGGAATGTTTGAATGGCTTTGATGAGAATTTATCTATGCAATTTGCGATGTCGTGGGATGATGACTGCAAGGTTCACGTGGGCGGGGTTCAATTCGAAGTCATTGAAGACTCCATTGCCAAAGCCACGGGTATGAGACATAAGGGCAATAGGCTAAAAAAGAAAACTAAGATTCAGGATTTGCAGGGAATGAAGAAGTCTTCTGTGAAGGGGAGAATCATGTCCGCATGCAAGGTGGCTTCGAACATGAAAGCCTGGTCAATCCTTTGGACCGTATCTACTACCTTATAATGAAGTTCATCACCCTCGAGGACCGATACAAGTGCTATTACTTTACCATTTCCCCTTCTCAATCATTTTAGACATAAGGTGTTGGTGAATTTTCCTTTTTATTTGCTTTCATCATTAGAATCCCTTGTCAAGCTTGCCAAAAAATCCCGTGAGGGAAACCCTGTTGTAGTCACCATCCCGCTACATCAAGGCTTAATCCTCTGTCTTTATCATTTTCACCTCACTCTCTACCTGGCCAAACTGATTAAAGTCTATCTTATTGAAGATATCAAGGATGATGACTCCGAGGATAATATCCCGCTTAGTGTCAAGTATGGAAGCCTTGGTAAAAACAAAGTCTTCAGCCCTACTAGCATAGAACCTCCAAGCCCATCTAGGCCCTCCCATAACCCTGTTGAGAATCTAAAACCCCAACCCCACAAGAAAAAAAGGCACCTTAACCCCTTTGGTCTCTCAGAAAGCTAACCCTACTAGGTGGGGCTCAACTAACTCTACCTTGGGGGGTGCCGCTAGGTCCCCATGACAATCCCAAAAGGCTACTATCGAGGGGCTTTACAGGTTGAAGAACTTCCCTTCGCCTTCGGGGGGTAAAAAATGTAAAGGCAATTTGGAAGAATAACCTCCTTCAGGGAAGGGTGGAAAAAAGAAAAGTAAGAAAGGTGATGGTGGTGAGAAAACTACAAAGCCGTCAGTGGAAAAGGGGAATGTCAAGAATCATGAGCAGGGGGAGGATGTTATTGCTAAGATTAAGAATGTTGTTGAGGTTAAAGGAAGTACTACAAGGAGACCCAGTATCGGTAGGTCTAGTAGACTGGCTGGGGGGAAAAACCCTATTTTGAAAATAGTGGATTATTCCTCTGCCTCTGACCTTGAGGATCCAGAGGATGATATTGAAATTAAAGTGGTTAAATCAACTCATGAGCAGGAGTAGGAGGGGGCCAATCACTTTGAGTCTCTTAACAACTCTTTCTATGACACCGACCAGGAAGATGTGGAGATCCTTGAAACCCTTGAGAAAGAGGTGACAACACTAGGGATGGTGATGCCAGTAGTCAGCTTAAGTAGGAGTTGGTTGATGTCAAGGGGAGGCTTCTCGTTGTGGAGATGAAGGTTAAGGTTCTGGCTACTGTGTGCTTGAAGGTGATCCACTGGGTGGCAACAACTTTAACTGTTCTACAAGATGATCATCATGGCCAAGATGACAAAGATGGGAAGTCTGTAGGCAAGGAGGAACTTCTAGAGTTCCTTAAAGAAGAATGGAATGATCTACTCAAATAGTTGTTGATTTTTTTGTTGTTTTTAGTGTTGGTTCTCTTATAATACGGTTATGCCTATCTATTGTTAGTTTGTTGTTTTTGTGTTGTTTGTGGCTGCTCGCTTGTTTTGCTGCCTGTGGGGCTTTTGTTATAGGAATTTACACCCTCATTTACAGCTTACTAATATCAAAAACATTATAATATAATATAATATTATATAATACTATGAATTTATTTTGACTATAGGTATTATAATAATATAAATTTATTTTATTTACTTTAAAGTTGTTTTATTATTTTTTGAGGATTAAGTCCTATATTAATTTTTATAAACTAACAAGGAAATGTGTACATTTCTATATTCTCTTCCAATATAGAAATCCCTTAATCTCATCCACCATTTTTTCATATAGCTTATCCACCTCTTATATTAGTAATTATAATATATAATATCATAATATAATATATAGTGTTATATTAATATGTATTTTAGTTACTTAAGAATTATTTTAAAGTGTATTTATATATTCTCTTCTAACATATAGAAGCATCTCTTAATCTTATCCACCCTTTTTTTTCATATAGCTTATCCACCTCATATGTTATCAATTAGAATATATTATTTTAAGATAAGTGAAATATTACTTATGTCTTCCAAGCTTTGACACAAATCTACATCTTAATTGTTTGATTATTAAGCCTTTAGTAAGCCACTCTTATATACATGGTTGCCCCTACACCTATAAATAACCATTGCACATATTCATATTAACGTGTGGCCACTTACAATATAAGAAATAAATCATAGAAGATAATAGAATATTAAAGATTAGGGTTGAAACATATATCTCTTACAAATTGATCTTTAGGAATTAGTTTTTTTATCTCATCACCCCTTTTTCATATAGTTTATCCAAATCTTATGTTTTTAATTAGTTCAGTAGGAAAAGAGGATCCTGAACCCTTTACGAAATAGCCCCCAAGGCAAAAAGCCAAAAGCTTACCAAAAATAGCCCATTAACAACACATTAACAGAGCAAGAACAGGAGACAAAAAATGACTAATCAAAAATAGCAAAAACAACAGAAACAATAAGAAACTAGGGACTGCCAGTCATCTTGTACTTGGCCAGAAATTCCACCATTTCTTTGTAATCCCCCAGGCTCTCCAATCCCACCTGCTTGACCTTATCATCCAAATCTTTGACAGCCATGAAGATCGACGCAGCCCTGTGAAGGGATTTAGCAACAAACTGCGCCATCACCTTCCACTTCTTCTGCATACTCGTCATCTTCTCCTAAAGGTGCCTCAGGTCCTCGATAGTCTTAACACATAGAGAGCAACTTCTCTTGTTGTCCTGACCCCCATACTCTTTAGCAGCTTGACCCACTTCCTCAGAGCTGGATTTGTTCATGGAGGTAAAGTGGTTGGTCCCCTCCACTTCATGAACTGATTCAATGGGGGTTTCTTCCCCTCCCTCCATAGTTTCTTCGACAAACTCTGACTCATCAGAAATCTCCACCCCTCAAGGAGAAGCAGAAGGTTTACCAACAATGTGGATAGACCATTGAACCCCCGGGTTAACAGCCTCCGCACCTTCCCCACTACCAGCAATCTTGGTCCTAGAATCCAGTTCAATAATTTTCATAGGCTCCATCATAATCACCGCCTCCTTGCCCTTTTTAGCTTTTTTCTCAGTGGAAATCCCTTCCTCCTCAGTCTTCACCATAGACATAGTCTCCTTGCCTTTCTTGGCTTTTTTCCCAGTGGTCACCCCTTCATCCTCAATCTCCACTCTATCTCTTTTGGTCGGCCTCTTCCCAGTCGTTGAGGTGGCGCCTTGCTGGGATTTCTTCTTAGAGGTGGCAAGGGTTTGAATAGGGGTATCCTCCTCAGTACAAGGGTCACCCTTAGGGTTTTTAAGAGCAATCTTAGGGGTCCCCACACAGGTCTTCACCTTTCCAACATAATCAGGGGGAACACACGACTGTGGGTCCTCAAGCAGTTTGACTTTAATTTGTTTTGGGGGGCACAGAGAGAGGTGAAAGTGGTAAAGACGTAGGATAAGGCCTTGATGGATGGGGACAAGTGGATGGCCAACATTTTTAGCTCTAATCTCTCACACCGACTTGATAGAATTATCCAGAGAAGAAAGGAGAAAAAAAGGAAAACTAATTTCCATTTTATTCCTAAAATGGTTAAGGAGAGCAAAGTGGTAATGGTAAAAAACCTTGAATCTTCCCTTCGGCATGAAGAATTTCATAATCATGAGGCAGATTTTCCCCCACGGCTCTGGCAGCTTTTCTCTTTCAAACCCTCCATGAAGCTTCATAGGCGCCTCCCCCTCTCTGAAGAAAAGAGCCATGTGTTCAGGGTTGGCCACCCTGTTGCATCTCAAGTGCTTTTTCCCTCTGATTGGTAGCCTAGTGGCCTACCCAATCACTTCTTCAGACACCTGAAAACCAATGCCACCAATCTTGACTTCTCTGGTAACATCATCCCAAGGCTTCGCAAACTAGCGCGAGAGATTCTCATTGTGGCCAATCATCCCTTCCACATCTTATATTATCAATTATAATAGATAACATTATAATATAATATATTATTTTAAGATAAGTAAAATGTTACTTATTCCCTCCAAGATTTGACATAAATCTACATCTTAATTATTTGATTATTAAGTCTTTAATAAGCCACATTTCCATACATGACTACCCCTACACTTGTAACTTGTAAATAATCATTGTAGGTACTCATATTAATGGGGTTTCCACTTACAATATAAGTAATGAAGCAAGAAAAAAATAGAAGAGAATAGAATATTAAAGATTAGGATTGAAACATATATCTGTTACAAATTGATCTTTAGGGTTCACTTTTTATGTTATAACTTTAAAGTACATTTCTATAATCTCATCCACCCTTTTCTCATATAGCTTATTATTATATTAATTAATAATAATTGAATTAATATTATTATTATTTATAAATATTGTATCTAAATTATATCTTTTACACTATGTTATATTTTAATTATTAATTTTAAAATAGAATATAATGTGAAAGACAATTAAAATTTATAAATACTCTATATATAAATATTATATTTAATTACAAAATATTAATTTTAATGCGTAAATGACTATCAAACTTAAGTTTAGGGGTTTTTGTGAACACACTCACACAATTATAATCCACCTCTCTTGACACTTAGTTACACCTCTTCATGTAAAATATAATATAAAATAATAAATATATAAGACATTAATTGTATAATATAAATTAATTATTGATTTATATATAATATTTTTTATTTATATAATTATTAATTATTATATTATATTAAATAATTATAATTAAATTAATTCCAAGAGATATCAATACAATATAATAAATATGACATTAATTATTAATTTATATATATTATTTCTATTTCTATAATTATTAATTATTATATTATATTAAATAATTATAACTAAATTGATATTATTTCTAATTAAAAAAATGTAGTCAAATTATGAGGATCTATTAAGGGGGCCTAGCCCATAAATAATAAGTAGAAAAACATACTAAAATAGATGTGAAAATGCCTAAGCTAGAGTTGTCCCAAAAGAGTGTAGTAGGCAAAAAGAAAGATAAAACATAACATAACTACATAAATGACTAGCAAGAGACCCACCTAACCAACTCAAACAAGGGTAAAGTAGGGGATGAAAACTAATCCTAACACCAAAAATTTCAAGATCTTAGAACTAACTACAAAGATTTCTTCTTCTTAGATTTTTACAAGAGACTGACATTGAAACATCTTGATCTAAATTAGACCTAACAATGACATCTAGGACTTGTTGGTAATAACCCAATCCACTAGAGGAACTCAAATCCAAAGTCCATGAGGAAGGATGTAGAAGGGGAGAAGAAGGAACTGTAAGAAAGATCATCTATTACAATGAAGAAGAAAAAAATGAGTAATTTGACCTCTAAGAGAAGTTGTAGAGAGACCAAGAAGAGTGGAAGATAGAGATTCCAAATCTTGTTGGACATGGAAGGTAATAGAGGAGGAGGAGGAGGAGTAGAGCCTAAAGAGGGAATAATTAGGTAATACATAGAATCCTTAGGAGCCTCTAACCCTACCTTAAGGGGAGAAGTCTTTGAACCCACTTTTGCCACCGTAAGAGGAAGGGTTGAAGAAGAGGGAGTCAACTTAGGGGGAGGGACCCCATCAACATGCTAATACTATGGGGGATCCTTGGAAACCATCCTGCAAATGGAAAAGTAGGAAGGATTAGCATCCTTCCACCATATAGCCTAACAAAGCTATTTTTATTTTGCAAAGGAACGACCATTTGCCATATGACCCGTGCCAAAACACTTGTGGCATTGAAATGTCAACTTCTCATAATCTAACTATTGTTTCCAAATCCATTCCTCCACTTTAAGAAAGATTTAAACTAGTAGACCCTTTGAGATATTCATCTCCACTTGAATGCAAGCAAAGGTCAGATAAGTCAAGTCATCAATTTTTTTAGAGATAAAGCTAGAAATTAACTGAGTGTTACCAATGGATTGTAAACATGAATCCACCCAAAACTATAAGGGAAATTAAGGTCATATTAGCCACACAAGAAACATAGAGAAGGTTTTAGAAAGGAGATTGAAGTTTGGTTATACCACAACTTCATCAATAATACTACCTTCCCCCAATTCCACTAGACCTATTCTAAATTTTTATCTCAGACATGCATAGATTCATAGAAAATTATAAAGAACCACTTAGCACAAGGGTAGATATCAACAATTTTTTAAAGAAGTGGTAACCAATGCTAAGAGACCCAAGAATGGAACATTGGAAAACTTGGCCAATGATGGTGAAACTTATAGATCAAAAAATTCTATGTATAGTTCTTTTCTTCATCCATAACTTCTGACCTCAAAACCACCTCAAGAGTCTCAAAGGAGCAAGGAGAAAAACTAGTAGGATTAGGACAAGGACAACCTTGCTTACCACATTCATACAAATCATTCCCAATCTTTCTATCCATTTGGGAAAATAAGACTCATTTAATAGATCCATACCTTGTCAGTAACCTTCCATGCATTGGAGTCATGGGAGCCACAACCCCACAAGCATCCCCAACACTAACACTAGCTATTGTAGCCTTCTAAATGCCAACTAAATCTAGCCACAAATCCTTCACACCAATAATAGGAATAGTCAATGTAACAAAGCTAGAACTTTTGGGAGGGATTGGAGCCACTTCTATTGTGAATGTCTAAAAACTATTATATTCTTTTTAATACTTTTATATAAATATCATATTTAAATATTTTAACTATATCCTTTACATGATGTTTTATTTTAAACCTTCAATAAAATTATATATATATATATATATAGAGAGAGAGAGAGAGAGAGAATGTTTGGATATTTAAATTATATAAAATTTTAAAATAGAATAATGTGAAGAAAAATAAATTATCCTTATGTGTAACCTAGGCTAATCCAATGAAATGCATACAAATAAGCATAATTTAGCCTAGGTTAATAAATGAGAGTTGAGTATTGATAATTGATAATTTTTAATAGCTAATAATTATAAATAAATAATTATACTTAGCATGATAACTAAAGAATGCACTAGGATTATAATGGATCAAAGTCTAATGTGTTTTAATAACTAGAACAAGTATCAAACTAGTGAATCACCTAGCAATTGGAATATTCTATTGTGACTATGTCGAAACAAATCTAACTATCAAGAATAAATCTGTGACCATGTAATTGTCCTACAATAGTGAACTTGTTGTGTGTAATCAATAAACTTGTGTTATCAACTTTTCTAATGTGTCTTGATTTCCCCTACACTTTTTGATATATATGGATTGGCAATATTCCATAATACCTTTGTAGGGCTATTGTTATGTCACAAGGGGACGGTCTCTCCTAATTCAACCCTCATGTGTATATGAATAATAAATAATAACACTCTTTAGTCATGCATATACTCCAAGAATGCTTGTGCAAAACTAGATTCATTTTAAAACACTAATTGAAGTGTGTAAATATGAATTAATTCCTTGATTTTCTCATGATTAGAATGAATCCATTAAAATCCTTTAAAAAAAATGACATAACAACATATCATAGAAACTTGTGTTTGGTCAGACCTACTCAAGAAGGATAAAAGTGGGATTGAATTAGGGTGGGATGAGTCAGTAACTACAAGTATGACCTCACAACCATGAACTAGTCCCAAGATAACAAAGGGGATAGATCTCAATGGATAACATGTGAATGGGAATGAATGCAATCATAGGAGTGATAATCAAGTGTATAGGGTGAATGTATAATGGTGTGTGATCATGGGAATGCGGATAAGTATTAGGTGCATAGGAATATATGTAAATGGTAGGTGGATAGCATAGGGAAAGGAACCCAACTTTACACAATTATACCCTTAGTCAATATGTCTATATATCAAAGAACTCCCATCAAAATAGGCACAAAACTAAATGGGAAACAACATGGGTGTGTAAATTTCACCATTACATTTACCTCCACTTTGAGGTGCATGTGAATAGGATAGAATGGTCATTTATCTCAAGATATGTAGAATTCACAAACATGCATGTAAAGTAAGTATTTAGAAACTCAAAGGAGATTTCCATGGGGTCCATATAAATTAATGGACTTTGAGAGGATATAATCATGTGTGGTCACATTCTATGCATGTGTATTCTCCATAATATGGGTCTCTATAATCTCTTTTAATCATCTACATATCTAAACATAGGAATGTTACTAATAGGATATTCCCCCCTCCCACTTGACAATTGGTTGTATCCATAAGATACAAGGAATTTTCATAAGAGGAAAAATAAATGTAATCTAAGCATGTAAGTATGCAAATATGTAAGTATATAAGCATCTAGTCATATAGCAACTTAAGCATCTAGAAATGACTATAAAGCATGTATTGTTTTTTAAGTGTATGATTTGGAGATTATATCAGTGAATAATAATGTTGCCTCCAAACATGGGAAATGAAATTGTGATGCAACCCTTAGTGGCCAAGAACACACATTTAAGTGTAAAAGATACTAGGATAGGCATATTCCTCCAATGTGGTATTTAAGAGCACAAGCACACAAAGGTTAGTAAGGCGATAAGCCCCTAGTGGTATAGAATCAAAAATATAAGCAAGGGCCCAAATAAGGTATAAATCCTTGATAAGGGGAAAGGACCCATAGCTAGTAAGGAGATTCCTTAGTGCAATACCTCCAAATATAATCAAAATGTCTCAAGGGAGCACAATAATGTAATATGTAAGCATGAAAGAACATATCGAACAAGAAGACCCATATGGGAAAGATAATGTACTAGGGTGTAGTAGTGTGTGAAAGGGAGGAAGGTCAATGCCACCATGTCAAAATTCATGTTGATAATAGCACCAATATAAAAAGAATGGATGTATAATGACCCCTATGTGTATAGATATGGCAATATAGTCCAAATGTGAAGGGGGACAACATGGTGCCTCGTAATGTGACTTGAAAGATGTATCAATGTAAACCCATAGTCATCATATAATAATCAAATAGGATAGCCTTGAATGGAATGATAGTCATAGATAAAAAACAATGTGTCATTTTAATAAATAAGAATGAAAACATATGTTTGAATAAGATATGATCAATAAAGTGCATGTGAAATAGAATCTCTCTATCAAGAATTGGTGTCATAGTCTAAGAAGGATGAAGTAATAAATTAGCATGGCACGTGGCATTAAGGATAAGATCAATGATAGATCAACACATGTGTGGTACCATGATATGTCAATGCGTATAGATAGATGTCATAGATCACTTTGCAATAATGTCCTTAGATAATTATGAAGGAACTTGAGGAAATGATATATAAGGATGTGATCTCATCAAAGTACATCTATAGCTAAATACCCCTAGATGGGAAAAATAGCATAATGAAATGCATAAGGTTTTTGAAAGGTGCGATGCCCCCCAATGTAATAGGATAGCTCTAGAAGTGTGATAGGATAATAAAATCATAGTAAACAATGGGGGAAGCATGGTTCCCCCCCACTGTAAAGATATAGCAATAAAGGCATAAGATGTAATGGGGGAAAGCATGATGCTGCCCATTGTAAGGATAAATGTTAATGGTATGATAAAAGAAGTGCACAAGGTGGGGGAAGTCATGTTGCCCCAAATATAAGGATATGGTGCAATGGAGACACAATGGATACCAAGGCAAGGCTTGAAGCTCCCAAGATAAAGATAACTTTCAAAGTGTGAGCATTGTAGGATCAAAGTATAAGCTCTAAAAGTATGATCATGTGTCCATGTAAGGTTTCTTGTGTAGGCCCTAAGAATCATAATGTATCAATGTATGGTCAATATGTAAGCAAGTGAAAGTTCACATCTTTGTCCTACTTTAGGCCAACTTGTCAACAAAACTAAATTTAAGAATTTCCAATTGAAAGTCAATTTTGGTCAAAAATATGTTCTAGTTGGATTCATTCTAGCTAAATTATATATATGCCACAAATTTTCCAACTAGAAGTGTCCACTAGATACATATGATGCTTTGGTGCCAATTTACCAAAAAATATATATATTTGAAAGACTTAATGTTCTCACCAACTCCTACTCACATAAATAATATTTTAAAAAATCTTAAAATACCCTTTTGTAAATCTGTAAGTGTAGTTTTAAAAATATAAAAAATTTAATATTTTAATTAGTGTTTATGTTTTCTTTTTTATTTTTACTAAAATTAGCTCATCAACACCAAAATTTGATGTTTATTGTCTTCTCAAGAAAAAAAATACTAAAGTTTATTAAAAAAATTGAAAAAAATATGATGCATTAGAGAGGAGATTCCATGTCTAGACAATATAATTGTTTTTTATCTCGGATAAATAGTTAATAAAAAAGTGGAGGCCCCTTGAAACAATTGTATTTCATGAGAGCTTCAATATTTATTTAAAAAAAAAATATTTATTGACATTGAAGTTTCAAGTTATAAATACATTACATTAAAGTTTCAAGTTATAAATACGAAAAAAAAAATTGAAGAAAAAAATTAAAATTTACTATGAAAAAAGTGGAGCCACCCTAAACCTCATTTTTAGCAATTAAATTATATTGGAAATTTTACAAAATATAACATTCAAATAATTTTTTATTTAATAAAATACAAACATAAAATATGCCAAAAAATCTATATTTCATTAGTTTACATCATTTCAAAATACAAAACATATATGTCATTTTCTAGTGATTCAAGTTAAAAAGTTAGATAAACATGATGTATCAATGTATAAGCTCTAATACACATGATGTAATAATTTAAGATCAATAAGAAGTAAGCAATGATCAAATGCTAATGAAAAAAACATGGGTATAGAATTCTTTTTGTCAAGCAATTACCAAAAATTATATAAGTGTTAAATTAAATTATAAAAAAGGATCTTAAGAGAATTTACGTGACAATTTAATTTAAATGAAAAATTGTGTTCAAATTTAAAAATAATAAAATACATAATTTTGCTTTTCTATTTTTATGATGTGAAATTAGACTACATAAATAAATTGTTCATTCAATTAAAATTTCAATTCAAATTCCCCCCATTCAAGGGGTCTCACAGGTTCAACCAAAGGAGGGAAGAGTTCAAGCAAGGTGGAGGTTTCCAAAAAGGGGTTGGTTGAAATTGAATTTTGATGGGGCTTCAAGGGGAAACCCTGGCTCAGAATCAATAGGTTGTGTGATCAGAGATGAAGAAGGAAGCCTGAGTGGGGCAGCTATGAAGAGAATTGGTATTAAGACAAATAATGAGGCAGAGATGCAGGCCTTCATTATGGGATTACAATTGGGCTTATCATTGGGAATAAGAAAGATTCACGTGGAAGGGGACTCCCAAATCATAATTAACACAATCTAGAACAAACAAACAATAAATTGGAAGCTAAATAATATGTTGGCCAAGGGCTTAGAACTCTTGGATAAGTTTAGAGAATATAGAATAAATCATGTCTACCGGGAGGCTAATAAGATTGCTGATAGAATGGCTAACCTTGCCTTCGATATGGAAGGGGATATTCTTGTTATTCAATCAATTGATGTTTGGAAAATCAAAGTCTCTGGATTAGATAATCTACTTCAATATGACAAAGGAGAGACCTAATTCTTTATCGAGTCTATGGATCAAGCTTAGGTCCAAGGGCAACGGGTGGCTGAGAATTGGACTGAGAAGTTTATTTGGCACCTAGACTTCATCTCTAAGTGATGAGGAAATTAATTTTTGATAATAATCATTTGGAAGTACACTAGATGGCTAGTGGAGGAGTATGAAAGTATTTCATTTTAGATCTTGTTATGCCATCTACTAAGGTTGCATGATACTTGTAGGCGGTGGATGCTTGGTCTGGTACTGCAGTTTGTGAGAAGGTGCTAGAGGTGGCTTGAAAATTATGGAGCATTTATGGCGAGGCATGCCATAGGTAGAGAGAATTAAATTTAATATTGGTTGGGATGATTTTGGTTTCATTTCTCATCCATCCTCACTCAGTATGGAGCCAACAGTGCCATTGTTTGGTAAGAAGCGTCACATGGCCTTCTTGGGCCCGATTACTGATAACAGATTGAAGAGGGTTTTCAAAATGAAGTCACCTTTTGGGCTACATGCCATTGGGATGATTTTGGGAGATTCATATTTGAATTTAAATCATAAATACCATGTGAATACAAACATTGCTTCCATGTTCATAGGGGTTCTGTTAGAATTGGGAGAACCTATTGATACAGTGTTACAAGTATGTGCCTAATCGGTGTTGTCATTGGTGTCAACTATGCTCTTATTTTGTTGCTTGCTTGTAATAAGTGAGATTCTTTGTATTTACTTATGTAAGTGATCTTGATGTTGAGGATATTGAGAAAATTAGCTCCTCCAGTAGAAACAGTGTGTTGTAGTGGAAACAATGTATTGTATTCAGAAGAACAGTCCAGAAGCTTGCTTCGCATTTCTTGAAGATTGAATATCATTGCCTATGGTTTGGAAGTTATTTAGAGTCATGTCTGAAGATGTTATGTTTCAATTTTGAGCTCTCCGCATGACGATTTGAGTGAGTTGTGTTTACCAGAGTGAAACCTACTTTTTCTGTGTATTCAGTTGGGACAGAGGGAAATTATTCTGCTCTGCATTTCTCTGCATTGATGTTTTACAGTCTGCGGTTCTGGAATTAATTTTGTAATGATGATAAGTGCCTTCAACTCTAATGGTTCATGGTTTGGTGGTCTGTAAGCTATTTTTCCTTTATGACAGTTGATGATAGTTAAGCTTATGTGCTCCAAATTGAAGAATCTCATGGATAAAGTGGCTAGAGGTTGTGCGGATGTTCCTAGTGATTAGAGTATGCTTGTGGATGTCTCTTGATCATGTTCCTACCTTCGGATTGGTCTATGGAGAGAAATCTAGATCATGGTTGAAGACTATTCCTAAAAGACTTAGTGTGAACACCAGTCTTGGCCAACTTGGTTGTTTTCACTAATTGCGGAGATGCATTGAAGATTGTAGAAGCATGTCATGGCATGAAGGATTGCATTTGAGTCCTAGCTAAGGTGTGACATGATCCGCATACATCTTTACATCTTTTCCTTAACAAATTTTTGTATTAGGTCCAAACCTATTTCTATGTATGTTTTTGTAATGCCGACCTTGGAGATTGTTCCAATGGTTGACGAATGTATTGCCAACCTTGATGTACATTCCAAGGTTGTTGACTTGTATAAAGACTTGTAATGTAATTGTGAAAAAGAGTGTAGTGTGTGAAAATGAAGAGATAAGTGCGAAGGTTTAAAAGAGCAAAGCAAAGAAGTTATATTGTGCTTCAATGGAACTGAACCCAAGCATGGAGTAGATGCTACCAAATCAATTCACCATCTTTTGGCAGTGAGTCACCCATTGGCAGTGAGCCACCCTTTGGTAGTGAGCCCTGTAGGCAGTGAGCCTCTATTTTTTAGTATTGTTATAACTCATATATTTATGTGGGCTAACACCCACCATGGTTTTTCCCTTATAGGGTTTTCCACATAAAAATCCGGTGTCTCCTATGTTGAATGTGTGATTGTGATTAAGTCTATGGTTTCATATTTTCTTGGTTAAATCTGATTATCAGTAATTAAGTAATTGATGGTTTAATATTTATATGAGGTTAAGTTTCTGTGACAACTGATTCACCCCCCCTCTCAGTTGTCCTGTGTATTTCAACATACGTTACGTGAGATGGCATGGGAACTCATAAGAGAAAAGTGGAAGGGGGGTCTTCATCAAGCATTGGATTTGGTAATTCTTGGCATTGGCTTCCATTTGGAGAAGATATGTTGTTCGTCAATCCTTCCAAGGTATAATGGACCATCGTTCATGTTCATGATTCCTATAGTGGGTGTGGACGACGAGAACAAGAAGGGTGAGGCTCAATGGGGAGTGGCATTTCTTAAAACCTTGGTTGGCCTTGTGGATGATGAAGGGATAGACTGGTCTGGTGCTACAGAGTCTGAGGTGATAGAGGATGATTCTGGAGCTACAGGGGAGGTGAAAGTATAAGCATATAAAATTAAGATAGTATATAGATAACATAAATCTTAGGAGTAATACCTGTATATGGTCTATTTTGTTTTGTGTAATGGAGTAGATGGAATTTCTAGACTTATGTAATGGGGAATTTATGATAATAGATAATTGGCCCTCAACTTATGAGTAGCCATTTTGCTGGTTATTTTTATTATTCTTCTTTATATGGGGTATGGCTCCCTTAGGCCGCATTCAATTAGAAAAAAAAAATCAATTCAAATTCATTTAAATATAATAATTTTAGTAAATAGTTTTTTTATGAAAGTTTAATATTTTTCTTAAAATAACAATTCATAATTTAATTAATTTTGAAACAATAATTTCTTTTATCCTACTATCATATTGAATTCCTATTTAATTGATAGAAAAGATTAGATTAATATTTTTATTTTGGGCAAAAAGAAAAAATTAAATTAAACCAAACTTATATATAGGTACACTATAAAGATTTCCAGATGACAGTAGCCAACACAATAAGAACCAAAAGAAGAATCCTCAAGGGATCCATATAGAACCAACTAGCAGAAAGCAACCAAGAAACAAAGCTCTAATTAAACCACAACATTTCCAACCTTAATTTGCTTAAATCAATCTCCCTGATCTTCATGAAGAATCTGAAGAAGTTGTTGAGATTTATTCTGATCCAGATCTCTCCAACTCCCAACATTCCAAATGTGCACTCCTTCAAAAGCCCATTTGGCTAGGTAATCAGCAGCCTTGTTCTACTCTCTAGGAATGTGAACAAAGGATATAACATCAAACTTCTTGGCCAAAGAAAGAATCTACTTAGCCACCGAGGCTAACTTCCAGAAGTCCTCTGAAAAATGTCCTCTATTCAGAAGGGAAACTAGAATCATAGAGTCAGTTTCACATATAATCTTCTTCCATCCAATGGCCCAATCATGTTCAAGAGAAAAAGAATAGTCCAAGCCTCCATCTGATTATTATAGTGAGTACCCATATAAGTAGAAAATAAAAATTGAACTGCTCCTACACTATCATGGCCAATTCCACCAATCCCTACATCACCTAGATTTCCCCTTGAGGAACCATCCATATTAATTTTAAGAAAATCATAGAAAGGAGGATACCCGAATGGTTCACCTTCCTAGACTTCTAAATTATAGTACCATCCATAGCCTATGATGGAGGAGGAAAGGACAACTCCAATAGATTAACAAGGCACAAATTAGAAAAAGTAAGAGTCTCACCCATACAACATTTAGCCTCAATGGTCTTCTTAAGAATACACTTGATTTTATTCTAGATTAGAATAATTGTGCTTTACATATCTTGGAATATTTGCCTATTGCACTCCAACCAAATTTGCCAAAGAATAAAAGAGGGACCAATATCCCATGCAGCTGAAAGGAAAGAGGTTGAAGCAAGGGGTCAACCCAAACTATCCAAAAACTCAGACAAAGAAGTAGCATGAATACTTGGTCTATTCCAAAGATTCCACCATAAACTCCAAATTTCCATAGAGAATGGGTACTGAAAGAATAGGTGATTCATACTTTCCTCATTAATGCCACAAAGAACACAAATGGAGGGTCCATGAAACCCTTTCTTGCAAATGTTTTCCCAGGTTAGGCACTTATTCTAACTCAACAACCACATAAAAAATTACACTTAGGCCAACCATACTTATTATGTATTCTTCTCCATCTGGGAAACTCGGTAAACCCTTCTTTCTTCAGAACTAAAGAATGATAACCAAGAGCAACTAAATACTCACCTTTAGGATTGTGACCCCAGGCAAGAATATTAGGGTCTTCCAAAGAGCTCTAAGGCCTAGCAACCAAAATTGAATCAAGAGTATCCCTATCCTCCAAAGAACCTCCTCTTGGCCAGATTGCAGGCTCCTTCCAATGGTGAAATAAGGACCTTCCCAAAATGTCAATGTACTTAAAATCAACAAACCTGGACCAACCAGCCTCCATAAAGGTATCACAAAGAGACTGAAGTTGAGGGAAACAAGAAATAATAGGAGGATGATTATCCCAAGAATCACCCCAGAATAAAGAATTATTACCTTTATTAATGATCCAAGAAAGAATTTCCTTAATAAGTGAGGCACCCTTCTTAATAGTGTTCCAAATCATAGAACCATTCCAACTCAAATCCATCTATGAGATATCTTCATCTACCACCCCTCCCAAATATTTCTAGTTAAGAATTTTGGCCCATGACTTCTCTAGACACTTACACCATATCCAAAATAATTTGGTTGCTAAGGCTAAACAATTGATCTCAGATTGTCAAAGACCAAGGCCTCCCCCTCTCTTAGATCTACAAACAAGGTCCCAACTCACAAGATTCCATTTCTGAGAATCTAGATTTCCTTCCCATAGAAATTTCCTAGTAAGAGCATCAAACTCTTTGAGAAAGTTTTTTGGAGCCATTAAAATTAGAAATATCTAAATAGGAAGAGACTACAAAATAGATTTTAAAAGAGTCACTCTACTAGGAAAGCATAGCCATCGAAAGGTCTTGTCATGCCCTAAATTTTCCCATTAGAGTTGTTGGGTCCCAAAATAGCTTATCACAATCCCTAGAACACTTATTCACTCTGAGGCCAAGGATGTTGCCAAGGAAGTGAAAAAGGGGGGTTTGTCAATAGGATGAAGGTGATGAAGGGCCAACAGGTAGGAGTGGGTAATATCCTCTTCATTATTGGTGTGACTAAACCATGGAGTGTATTCTAAGAGGTATCCCTAAGTAGGGATTAACTATCATGCAAAAGATATACAAGACAACAACAAGGGCAGTGATACCTGAAATGTTGTTCTCAACCTTCTAAGTGTCACTAGTTCAGACAAAAGCTCACTACCCCAAATAACCTCTCTTTTAGTTGAAAACAACACCATTGCAACAATGCAAGATGCGGGTATACGTGCTTGTTCTAACTGGATAAAGCACAACTTTTCTAAAATATATGACCTGAATTCAACACAGAATAAGGATGCATATAGAACTGTAACTACACATTTTAGTTGATATATTGTTTGAGTTTTAATGAGTGTAGGTGATCACAACATCATTTAGACCGATGCCTTCAATGGGTTATAGAGTCTACATATCCGAAGGGAGAACAACAATAAAATAATAGTGAGTTGCCTAACTGGAACATCCAAATGCATGAAACTTGAAAATAGAACCAGACATACTTATTAATCTATTCTCACATGATATTCATTCATATGTAATCTTAAAATGATTATTACAACATGTAACATATTATGGACCTATCAAATCCTTCAAAAGAAAGATTACAATCGCACCACAAATCATGGCAAGAGGAATCCTATAACAAGTCAGAAATTCCCTAAATGAACATCTGCAACAATGGAAACAAATGATTCTACTCACAAATTTAGCATTCATTTATCAATATGATTTACAAAATTTTCCCCTTGAGGATCTAAAACTTTCACAATGATCACAACCTTAGTCGCACTACACCCATTATCTAAAAAAATGCTGAAGTGACCAACCCGTGAAAAAAGTTTCAATCTTTTTCTTATAATAGGTTCACCACATGGATTCTAATGGAATAATGGATGGGAAAATCCCAACCACTCCACCAACTGCATTAAAAACATCATTTTTAGCTACCCATTTCACATTAATGGCAACTTGTAGAGTCAACAGTGCGTTTTGTTTATGGATGTTTCTCAGTCATCTTGTAGGCTAATCGGATGTGGATATGCAACATGGCATCCAATTCAATTTGATTCGGGCCACCTTTTAGGTCTTGCATTTGGTCTTGTTCCATATTCAGTTCTTTGTCTTGGTCATTTGGATGTTGTCCTATATCCTACTTTTATTCTATTTCACATCTGCTTCTTGATGTTTGACCATCCAAATATGTCACTTCACCTTGATCATTGTCTTGATCCTGACATGGATCCTCTTCATGTTGATCAACCTGATGTTGATCCTCTACATGCATACTTCGTGCTCCAAGTGTGTTATTTTGTTCAATCCAAATGTTGGGAAACATCGAGTTGAATGTTCACTTGTCGAGGCCTCTTTTTCTTTTTACCATCTGGAAGATGTCCGATTGGAAAACATCCAATTAGAAATATGAAGTATTGCAACCAGATGTGGAAATATAATATGATATTGGGTCTGAAATGTCCACTTGGAAGATATCTAGTTGGAAAGATGTGTGAGAAATATCCGATTAGAAATTCTGCTTAGAAGATATCTAGTTGGAAAAGTCAAATGGATATTGAAAATTCAACAGGATATGGAAAAGTCAACTGAATCTAGAAAAATAATCGAATCTAGATATTGAAACCCAACAAGATATCCAATTAGGAGAGATCTGGTTAGGCAATAAAAAGAAGTGCAACCAGAACTGGATATGAAATACACTTAACTCGAACCTGATCTTGCACAATGGACATTCGGTCCATCTCGTGTTCCACATCCAGTTAGAGTTCAACATCCAATAGCACTTTGGGTGAGTCATGATGTCATACTCCAACTTGACATATTCCACATCAACATATGATAAGTGCAATTGGAACTAGATATGGAAACACAACCCAATATTCAGTTAGAAATACAAAGGAACACAACTGGATCCGGACATGAAAGACAATCCGATAAAAATACAAAGAAGTGCAGCTGGATGTCTGGGTATTCAAATGGAGCAATAAGCATAACTTAGCCAAAAATCATCAGGTCTTCGCCAAATTTGAACTGCAGGTACCCATTTGGCTCCTTAACAAGATGCACTCCTTTCATGGGTATGATTCCAATTGGATCCATTAGATTTTTGAACATTTACCCCTTAGTAAAAGTTTTGAGAAACTCGACAAGATTTTGCAAATATGAGGATTGAAAATAGGAATCCCAATAGTGGCTCTAGTTGGGGACGTGTGCCAAGTAGTAGCACAACAAGAATCAAGATCTTTGGGGCAAACCAAAAAATACCAAAAACAACACACCGAGAATGGAAACACAAACACCATCAAGGCCAATAGTGGTCAAGATTGCTTGAGGTCAAAATATAACAGAGATATCAAGGTTTCATCACAAAATTTTGAAATAAATCATTACTTATGAAAATTAATGCTTTAAATGATGACCGTGAACATGCAACTCCATGAGTTCTCCTTCCAGATTCATCAAACGGTAGACATTGAACTCCAACTTCTTAGCCACTTCAAATGGCCCAAGCCACAATGGATCAAACTTACCATGCTTCCATTTTTCTTTAGAGTTTACATCCTAAAGGAGGACCAAGTCACCAATATAAAAATCTCTTGACATAGTATTCTTATCAAATAAACATTTCGTTTTCTTCTTATGATTCAAGTTTTTGTCATGCGCAACTCTTCTTTGCTCTTCCAACTTAGTTAGTTGCATGATCCTCTGGGACATTGTGCCACATTGATCTTCTTCTATATCTTGCAGCAACTGATAAACTAGTAACTCCATATTGGTGGGCATTTTTACATTTGCTCCATACACTAGTTCAAATGGGCTTCAACCAATGGATCTTTTGAAAGTTATTCGGTCAACCCATAGAGCATACTTCAAACTATAATCACATATTTTCTTATTTTGATCCAACATCCTTTTTATGATCTTCATCAGGCCTCTATTACTTGATTCGACCTATCTATTACTTTGGGGGTGATAGAGGATGAATGCACAAGGTTTATACCAAACTTAGAACACATGTTCAACATTTCTTAAGACTTGAAACACATTGCATTGTCTGCCAAAATCCTAGATAGCACTTCAAACCTGGTTATTATATTGTTGACTGGGAAATTAGTAACCACCTTGGAAGTTGCATTGTGAGTGGGGACTACCTCTACCGACTTGGTGAAGTAATCAGTGGCCACAAGGATCCACTTAAATCCATTACTAGATTTCTCTTGTATTTCTCCAATGAAGTCAATTCCCCATTTTTAGAAAGGTGCATCAACTATGAGGGGCAAAAGGGGAATTTTTCCAGCAAATTGCAACTTACCAGAAAACCATTGGCAAGCATCATACTTTCTTATCTTCTGTGCTACATCCTTGAATAAAGTAGACCACCAATACCCAATTCTAAGGATCTTATGAGTAGTGGTCTTACCTTTGAAATGCCCCCTGCAAATTCCATGGTGACACTCATTCATTACTGCTTCAGCTTTCTCTTGATCCAAACACTTGAGAAATACACCTTCATGATTTCTCCACATCAGCTCATTCTAGAATAGCACGTACCTTTGAGATATCAGCTTAAGGGTCCTTTTCTGATTCTCATCCATACATGATGAACAACTCATATTTTCAAGATAGAATATAACATCTTTGTATAATGAATCATCAACCAATCTACAATGTGGGGTAGCTTCTACATTTGTTTCATTTACTTCTATTGCTTCAAGATTGGAATTAGCCATCAACTTAGCTAAACCTTGGCCTCTAACCAACTTTGTGGTCCATGTCATATTCTTGGATCCTATTGATCCATTTGCATCTCTTACCTGAAGCTTCCTACTGCATAAATATTTCCTTTACCACTGTGTATGGCACATATGCTATGGTCTTCGCACATGTGAGGTATGATCTAAAAAATTTTACAGCCTTGACCAATGCATAGGCATACTTCTCCATTATGGAGTATTTCAATTTAGCTGCTTGCAATGATTTACTAAAAAAAGACACAAGTTGCTCATATCCATCTTCATTATTTTGGAGTAAGACATCAGCAAAAATATAAAAAGAAGCAAAGGAGAACAACTTAAGGGGTTTGGAATAATTCAGACTTATCAGTACTGACACCTCCTTAATGGATTCTTTGATATCTTTGAACACTTCAGATGGCTTTGCACTCCATACAACTGACTGTCCTTTCTTGAGCATTTTAGCAATGGCCTTAGTCTTCTCTGCAAAATTAGGAACAAACCTCCTAACAAAGTTTATTTTCCCAAAGAAAGACTAAATTCCCTTGAATGATTTGGGTTGAGGAATGAGGTCAATAGCCTTGACTCATTCTAGATCTATTCTTACCTCATCCTTTGACACAATATGTCCTAGCAACTTGCCCTCTTCAACACCAAACATACACTTCTTGGGATTAAGTGAAATCCCATACTCTAGACATCTTTTGAAGATGATTTAAAGGTGCTTACAATGCTCACCTCTTTCCTTCAAGAATGCATTCAAGTCAGCCTGATAGACCACCATGATCTCGTCAATAAGACCTGCGAAAACCACATCCATGGCTTGTTAAAATGTTGACCCAGCATTCTTCAAACCAAATGGCATCTTCACATAGACATAGGTACCCCAAGGAGTCATGAATGTTGTCTTGTATTGTTTTGACTCCTTGACCAACACTTGGTTGTAACCTAAGAATACATCCATCATATACATCAGTTCTAAACTAGCAACCCTTTGCAAAAGATGATCCATACTTGGAAGAGGATAGTTGTCCTTAAGGGATTTGAATTTTAAATTTCTAAAGTCTACACATAATCTAATCTGTCTATTCTTCTTCCTCACTATGACAATATTATATACCCACTCAGAATGTCTGATTGGTTTTATAATACATCCATCTTTTAGCTTTGCCAACTCTTGCATTTTTAGAGCTATGGTGGGATTGATCAGTCTTTGCTTTTGTTTGAATGGTTTTGCATTAGGATGAAGGGGAATGGTCTGTTGGAATAACTCCTCCCTATAAGCCTTCAGCTCATCATAGGACCATGCAAAGCATTTTTTGAATTTTCTCAACAAAGCAATCAACATTTTCTTTTCATGGGATTTGAGCCTCTTACCAATATAAACCATCCTAGGTGCTCCTCAGTGCCAAGGTTAACACCTTCAACAATGACCTCTTCAACTGGTTTACCTTTACTCTTCCAACAGTCAATATTATCAAACATCCTTTCAAGTGCCACCAAACTCTTGGGGATGGTATTTGTCTTCAGCTATACCACTTCATTCCCAAGCAATGTTTCCTTGCCATCTTCTACATCTATCATAGGCTACCAATCTATCAACTAATTGTCAAACTCATCTAGGCAATTGAGGAAACTGTAAATTTGATTACTGTCATTGAAAACTTTCCAACTGAATATGTTGTAAGGGAGTGTTGGCCTTAGAAGCACCTCAAAAGCATAATTAACATAAGAAAAATTTGAATGAGGGTCAAATTTTGAAGCAGCTATAGCCAAGGCATTTGCCTTTTCATTCTCAACTCTTTCCACCCATTCAATGCCAGTAGCATCAAATGGTTCTATAGTATCCCACACTACATTCATGTATGCTCTTAATCTATTGTCCTTGGCTACAAAAACACCTCTGATCTTCTACACAACTAATTCTGAATCGCCATAGATCTTCAAGCATTTGACCCTATGCTTATGAGCAACATTTAAACCTATCAACAATGCCTCATACTCATCTATGTTGTTAGTGCACTGGAAATCAAGATTGAAAGAAAGTCCAAACTATTCATTATCCGATGAAGTCAAAACTATGCCCATACCTAAGCCATCTATAGAACATGCACCATCAAAGTACAATGTCCACAAAATATTTTCATCGTGTACAAAAGTAGCAATCTAAGGCATATCAGCATATATCTTAGGTTCATTGTCATCACAAAACCTCATAAAACAATCAATACCAGTGTCAAAGAAGTTCACTTATTCATGGGTTTTGTAATGGTCCTCTATGTTTTGGTCTTCTACCTTTTTCTCCCAGTATAGCTTCACTTCTACACCATGGACTAGAATGGTGGCATATGATAAATCCATCTATATACTCCCACCCATAGAGGCTGACTACTTTCAAGATAACAACATACCCCATTTAACAGGGCAGTCCACAACAATTATATCAATCAATAATAACTTGTATGGATATGCAGCTAGTTGAACATCAACATCTTTGACAAGATCAATCACATTTACTTCTCTTGAGTGCATATAAAAGCACTTACCAAAAGACTTGGACACCTTCAACCCCAAATCATTCATGATTTTGAGGGGCATGACATCGCTAGATGCTTCAGAATTGAGCATACAATTGTGTAGCAACCATCCATTTATGATCAATGTGGTGTAGAAAGGATTCACACCCATCCGACTATTCACCATAGATGACCCCAAATAAACTTCAATGGTTTCATCATCTTTAGGAGGAACAACAATGGGCTATATAGGTGTATTGGTGGCTATGATAAATGAGATAGATCTATCTCTATGCTCAAGAATCCTAAGAGCCTCCCCTGGTGGTAATGAAATTATGATTTGACTTAACATTTAGGCCATGTCAAAGGGATGATACGGAGGTAAAGGGGTGTCACATGAAATTGTAACATCATTTGCATAAAAAAATATAAGGTATCAACTAACTAGAAGAAATATCCATACCTTTTACCTCCTTATCTTTGCTCTTTTGTGGTTCACTTGATGCTTTAGGCTGGCTCTCTTTGGCATCACTTTTGGAAACTGAGTATCAATAGTAGGTACATCAACTGGTTGTACTACGTATGCTGGAACATTTTGTACATATTTCTTATTTGTGGTTGTTGGCTGTTAGACTGCAACTTTCTTCTTTTCAAATGCTTTCTTTGGAAGGTCTCCACTTTTTACCTCAGCATTCACCTTTTATTTCTCCTTCTTGTTTTCAACTTTGATCCCAACTTTATTTCCATCTGGGTTTGTAACAACAATACCTTGCACAGGCACATGCTATTCCTAAGTTGGTACCTGCCCTGGACTTGCATAACAACTGTAGCAATCAATGCTTTATATCTTCTTTGGATGGCTAGGACTGTTTGTACTTCTCATGCATAAGGCCCCTCACATGCTCAAAATTATGAGCTGGAAATTAATATTTCTTTGGACCTACACTATAATCAGTTTAACTATAATCAGTTTGGAAAATATAATCATCCTCTTCAGGGTTGCCTTACTCATCATTCTTATCAAATGGGTCATAGTCATTGGTGTCAAACTAATTTATCTCATCCTCATCATAGTATTCATGTGAGGCCCACCCTTGTACGTCAAGGTTAATTGCACTTTCAGATCAAATTGTAACACTTTACCCAGGCTAAGGGTTTGGTATATGGAATTGTGACCTTATCTAAGAGACAATATGGTGTTGTTGTGGATACATTCTTAGGGTGGTTGTATTAATTTAAGTATGCGTAGGAGATGCACACCTTAGCTAGGATTGATTGGTATATCACTTGTTTGTGCTTGAACTGGATCTTTAGTGTTTTAGTGTGATGCCACTTTTTTTGCTCTTCTTGATTTGACTATGAGACCTGTTATTTGGATTATATTTTGACATGTGGACATTTTGGGGATTGTTGATCCCATGTCTTTAGACATTCAAAGGCCTTATCTTGTGCTTGATTAGATAGATGAGATATTATGATGATGTTATATCTTTACATGCTAGACTATATTGTGCTTCTATGATGTTGAATGTGTTATGATATTTGATGAAATTGAAATGGTTTATTGAGATAATTGAGTTGATGAAATACTATGTGATTTATGATTTCATGATCCTGATTGTGTTATTGAAAATATAATTGATGTGAGAATCAATTAAATTTTATCATGTGATATATTTGAGAATGTATGAACTTGTGCAATCATGTGTGTGTGTAATTTAATTGCTTCGGCTATGATAAACCTTGGGCTATTAATGTGTTGTGGAGTGTGCAGGGGTTTTCCATGGCTAATAGAAATTGGAGGTCATACAAATAACCCTCAGTAATTATCCCTGTAAAACCAACCTAGTCCCTAAGGTGGACTAAGGTTAATTATGTTTGAGCATGAATGTAATGTGGTTATCTTTGATTTTGATTTTTAATTTGAGTCTCCTAAGTTTGACTTAGGTTGAGTAGTTGGTGAGTTGTCATCTATGTGTCATTTTCATTCATAAGTTTTATGAGCATTTTAAATGGTATTTTTTGAGCTTTTTAAGGTTAATTTCTTGTGTTTAAGGGGCCTAGGTCAAGTACCTATGGGTTAGGTACCTTGTAGACCTCAAATCATGAGTTTTAACTCATATTTGACCCCTCTTTTTAACTCTATGAGTTAGGTGGCGAGATTAGGGTTTTGGGTTAAGGATTGGGTGACTTGTTTCATTCAATCCCACAACCCAAGTTTCTTGAGTGGGCTTGGGGGAATCCCAAGGGTCTCACATGTGTGAGAACACCATGTAAGAACCCTTGGTAAGTGAACCCTAAATACTTCCCTCTTCCCCATGTCTCACACATGTATGAAGAGAAATATGGGGAGAAGTGCCTTGGAGAAGGAATGAGAGGTTGACAAGTGTCACCTCTCTACTCCTCCATATCTCACACATGTGTGAGAGCATTTGTGGGAAGTTGTTCTTGTGAGAATGAATGGGAAGGTAACAAGTGTCACCTTCTCATTCATTGGGAAGGTGACAAGTGTCACCTCCTCATCTATTGGGAAGGGATTTGAAACCCTATTTATCTCCCTCTTGTTGAGGGGAGAAGGGTTCTTTCTTTTTTGTTTTGATTCTTGACTTTGGGAAGGGGAGATTTGGATTGGAGAGGAGAAATTATTTCAAGGATCTTGGAGTTAGTCTCTTGGAGCTCTTCACCAACATCCTTCAACACTTAAGGCTTGAGAGGTAGGCTCTCAAGGCTTCAAGCTTTTCTTATTCTTGTTATTCTTTATATATGCATGAAGTATGTTATGTGTTGTGTTTTTGTGATTTTTCTTATTGTTGTAAAGGAATTTGGGGTGTATTAGTGAGCTCTCCATATGAGAGAGCTCACAATGTGTTGGGTAAGAGATGAGAGAACCTCCTTGGGGAAAACCCTCTCCTTGTAGAGGTATTTTGATGGCATGGCCTTAGTTATGGAAAGATGTTATGGTTTTGTGTATGGCAAGAGTGCCTTGGTATTTATTATTATGTATGTATGTATTTTGATGGCATGGCCTTAGTTATGTATGTATGTATGTATGTATATATACACACACATATATATATGTATGTATATATATATATGTGTGTGTGTGTGTGCGTGTGTGTATGTATATATATATATATATATAATACACACACACACACACACACACACACACACACACACACACATTTATATTTATATAAATCCAAAGAGTTTTTTATATGAAAATAATATCATTTAAACCCTATTGGTTGGATAAACAAAATGGATTGCATTTTAAACTTTATCAATAAATTTTTGAAACATAGAAATTTGAAAACCTAAATATTAGAAAACAAATATAAACTTGTAGGTTAGCAAATGGAAAAACATGAAAACAAAACAAATTGTTAGAAAATAATTTGGAGAAAATAACCTTCTCACTTGGGGAAGGGATTTTCCCTCCTTCCACTTGCTCAACCTGCATCCAACCAAAAAACAAGATATACATTTGAGAGCAAATAGGAAAGCAAATAGGAAATAACTTTGCTTTTATAAACTATTTTAGGGCATGATATGATGCCCTAGGTTTTAGGAGGATATTTAAATTTAACCCTTTTATTTTCCCCTTTAATCTCACTTAGGGATGTTAGTTAATTTATTACTTGAAGCTATAGGATGTGGTTAATTCCTTCATTTTAATTTTATTTTTACTATAGTTGTATAGTTAAAGGGTTTATTTAAATTGAATTAGTTTTATGTTTTAGTTCTATAGTTGAGGCTATTAAATTATTTAATTCATTTTATTATTTTTGTAATAGCTCTCTATAGTTTGGGGAAGATTATTTAATTTTTAGTTTATTTCCACATAGCTCCTATAGTGGCTTATGCTGCCAAAATTGTAGTGAAATTAATCCCCTAGTAATGTTATGCTACTGAAATTCTTGAAAATATAGTATTTAATTATTGATGTATTTTATATCAAAATGTTTAGATGAATAACTTAATTAATTTATTTATTTATTTAGACCTTTCCATTTTATTAATTGTGGTTAAATGTTTTTAATAAAAGCTTTGATTCTTGTTATTTCCCTAGTTAAAATTTAGATGGTTATTATGGTTTATCTATATCTACCATGTTAGTTTCTGCATGTTAATGCTAATCTAGTTGATATTTTATTTCTAGGGTTAGGTTTTGACGTAGGTCGAATCCATTTCACCTTCACTTAGGAAACCTTAGGGATGGTTCCTGGATGGAGACCACCCCTCTTAGTGACATTTTTTTGGAACGCACACCCCCTTAGTTTCTATCATTGTCGTAGGGATTACAAAAGGAGTTTTGCATCATCCTGCACCATGATTGACTTCCTCGCCTTTGTGCGACGTGCCTTACATGTGTTGTGAATACAACCTCATTACGTGTGTGTGTGTGTGTCATCAAGTGCGCATGTTGCGCACAAGGGGGTTTTAGAGTTGGGTGTGAAATTTTTGATATTTCATATCATGACCACATGAAAAATGTGGGCATGACATGTGGTTATCGTGCCATGACCACATGGCAAATATGGGCTTGACAATTCAGTTGCGCCCTTTTAGTTTGGAAACTCCCCTTCTTTTCTCATTGAATGAGCCACCACATGATTGATTGGATCATGGGGAAGGATACATGCTTGGCACCATAAAGAGACCTCTTGGAAATTAATTTGATCCTTTCTCAATGGATTAGGTGTGTCTCTTTCAGGCTGCTTGAAACTAACTTTCTTGGCCCAGGTTGTTTGTCTATCATTTTGTTGTGGTCTCTTAGACCAATCAATAATATATGGCCTATTATTTAGTCATTAACCTTCATTGAAATGTGTTGTAGCACCTTATGGAGGCAACCCTTTCCCATTTCTTGCAAATTTGTAGGACAAGTCTTTCATGACCCCCATAAGTTTATCCAGTTTGTCTTCAGTCGTGAGGGGCTTGTTGAAAGTTGATTTATCTGGCTAGGACAATTTTACATCTAATCTTTTAATGTGCTTCCTTGAAGCCCTCATGTTCCTTTCAATGTTAATGGTTGTGGCATAAGCTTCTCTTAATGTTTGTGGACTCTTGTCCCTCAAACAGTAACTGATCTTTGAGTCAAATGTACCATAATACAACACTAAACACATTAACTCATTAGGTCTCAGATGAGGATGCACCTTTCTCATAGTCATGATGAAGTAGCTAATAAAATTAACTACTATCTCATTTATTGGGCCGTTTTGATAGTTGTGAGTTCATTGATGGCAAACTTTGGGTCAATCGTATCCCCACATTGCAATCAAAATACCCTCATGAACTCCTCCCAAGAGTTAATACTATTATCTGGGAGAGCCTTGTACCATTCTTTTGCACTTTCCTCAAGTGAATGTACAAATAATTTCATCATGACGTCTTCATCCTCAATTTCATACTCATTAGTGACATTAATAAAATATCTAAGATGTTCTTCACTTGTGACAACATTGTTGCCTTGGAACCTAGGAATCTTCCCTCTTATCTCATTTGGAATTGGATTGGGAAAATCAGGGATGCCAAATAAATCAAGTTGTTTATACCTTTTAGCTCCCAAAGGTTGCCTTAGTGGATGAAATCTTAGTGCTTGTCTTCATTGTGTAGGCCTAGGGTTTTGAACATTACTAGTATACTGTTGATTCACTTGATATTGTGGTGGTTGATTATGAATATTTTGAACATGGTCATCATTTATACCTTGTTTCCCCATTTGTTGATGTTGTTGTTGATGTTGTCTTTGATTGTACTACTAGTTATATTGTTGATTTCGACCTTGTTTTTGTGTATTTTGATTTGTCTGGACCTGCTAGGCAAGTTGAGCTTGTTGCTAGTCAAGTAGGGCCTATACGTCTCTTTGTCTATTCCTGATATGATCAAGTAGGCCACGCTCATCCTTGAGGGTCCTTTCTATTTCCTCATCATCAAGTTGTTCCTTTTGATCTTCCTCATTGGGAATGTTATCATGCCAACATCTAAGTGATCTCGTGGGAGAAGTAGGATGCTAAGTATTCTGAAATGTCTCTTCATTATCATTGGGCAATCCAAATGATCTCAAATGTGCATCACAAGATGTATCTCTACTTCCTCTTCCAAAAATATTCTCATTTCTTCGAACCTCATACTCATTTCTATTCATCCTTCTATTTGTTCTGAGTATGTTATTTGCAGATTCCTCAAAAGCATATTGATACTAACTTCTAAAATCATCAAATGTATCATTTTTACCAAGTGCACCTAATTAATCCTGGGCATTAAATTGAGGCATCACATTAGGGTTTCTGACCCTCCATCTACTCCTATTTCCTACACTTCTAGAGGAATCATCATGCCCAGGTTGCTCCTGGTTTCTTCCTCTATTCATTGTGAATCTCTTTTCTTTTCAAACTACAATTAGTTTCTGGGTTGTCAAAATGGAGTCACCATTTCCTCTGCTGGGAAGAAATATTTGAACTATCACTGTATTACAAGACTGCAACAACTAGAAGTAGACTAATTTTATGGGCCCCTGGCAATGGTGCCAATCTGTTGGTGTAAGTTGATGGGAGGCCAAACTTATTTAAAGAATATGCACAACTACAAGACTGCTACACGCGTGTTAAAAATATTTCCAACTGCCTAGACCTGACAATGGTTAAAGTGACTTTATCCCCAGCAATGGTGCCAATCTGTTAGGTCCCAAAATAGATAATCCCAATCCCTAGAACACTTATTCACTCTGAGGCCAGGGATGTCATCAAGGAAGTGAAAAAACCTTCACTTTTGGTCCAACTAAACCATGGAGGGTATTCTGAGAGGTATCTCTAAGAAGGGATTAACTATCATGCGAAAGATATACAATACAACAACAAGGGTAGTGATACCTGAAATGTTATTCTAAACCTTCTAAGTGTCACTAGTTCAGACAAAATCTCACTATCTCAAATAACCTTTCTTTAAGTTGAAAACAACACCATTGCAACAATGCAAGATGCAGGTATACGTGTTTGTTCTAACTAGATAAAGCACAACTTTTCCAAAATATATGACCTAACTTCAACATAGAACAAGGACACATACAGAACTATAAATACACATTTCATTTGATATATTGTTTGAATTTTAATGAGTGTAGGTGATCAAAACATCATTTAGACCGGTGCCTTCAATGGGTTATAGAATCTACATATCCGAAGGGAGAACAACAATGAAATAATAGCAAGTTGCCTAACTAGAACATCTAGATGCATGAAACTTGAAAATAGAACCAGACATACTTATTAATCCATTCTCGCATGATATTCATTCATATGCTATCTTAAAATGATCATTACAACATGTAATATATTATGGACCTATCGAATCCTTCAAAATAAAGATTACAATCACACCACAAATCATGGCAAGAGGAATCCTGTAACAATCAGAAATTCTCTAAATGAACATCTGCAACAATGGAGACAAATGATTCTACTCACAAATTTAGCATTGATTCATCAATATGATTTACAAAAGTTGCCCCTTAAGGATTTAAAACTTTCACAATGATTGCAACCCTAGTTGCACTGCACCCATTGTCTAAAAAATGCCAAAGTGGCCAACCCATGAAAAAAGTTTCAATATTTCTCTTATAGCCTTCACCATGCAGATTCTGATGGAAGAATGGGTGGGAAAATCCCAACCACTCCACCAACTACATTACAAACATCATTTTCAACTACCCATTTTGCATTAATGGTGATCTGCAGAGTTGGTGATGCATTTTCTCGCATTTCAGGACATTTATGGGGTATCCTGTATGCTAACCGAATGTGGATATGCAACATGACATCCAGTTCAATCTGATCTGGGCCACCTTGTAGGCATTGTATTTGGTCTTGTTCCATATTTAGTTCTTCAACTTGGTCATTTGGATTTTGTTATATATCCTACCTTTATTCTACTCCATATCCACTTCTTGATGTTCTTCTTGATGTTTGACCATCCGGATATGTCACTTCACCTTGATCATTGTCTTGATCCTGACATGGATCCTCTTCATGTTGATCAACCTGATGTTGATCCTCTACATGCATACTCCGTGCTCCAAACGCGTTCTTTTGTTCAATCCAGACGTTGGCAAACATTGGGTTGAATGTTCACTTGTTGAGGCCTCTTTTCCTTTTTACCATCTGGAAGGTGTCCGGTTGGAAAATGTCTAGTTAAAAATTTGAAGTATCACAACTAGATGTGGAAATGCAATATGATATCGAGTTTGAAATGTCCACTTGGAAGATATCTGGTTGGAAAGATGTGCATGAGAAATATCTAGTTGGAAAGTCTACTTAGAAGATATCCAGTTAGAAAAATCAACAAGATCTAGAAAAGTCAACCAGATATTGAAAAGTCAATTGAATCTAGATATTGAAACCCAACAAGATATCCGATTAGGAGAGGTCCGGTTAGGCAATACAAAGAAGTGCAACCAGAACTGGATATGAAATACACTTAACTAGAACTTGATCTTGCACAATGGACATTCAATTCATCATGTGTTCCACATCTAGTTAGAGTTTAACATATGATAACACTTTAGATGAGTCATGATGTCATATTCCAACTTGACATACTCCACATCAACTTATGATAAGTGCAACCAAATCGGGATATCGAAACACAACCCAATATATGGTTGAAAATACAAAGGAACACAACCAGATCCAGACATGAAAGACAACCCGATAGAAATACAAAGAAGCGCAACCGGATGTCTAGATATTCAGATGGAGTGATAAGTGTAACTTAGCCAAAAATCATCAGATCTTCACCAAATTTGAACTGTAGGTACCCATTTAGCTCCTTAACAAGATGCACTCCTTACTTGGGCATGATTTCAACTAGATCAATCAGATTTTTTAACATCTACCGCTTATAAATGTTTTTGAGGAACTCGACAAGATTTTGAAAATATGAGGATAAAAAATAGGAATTCCAATAAGAGCATCACATAATTAACCATAAAATCACTAACAGATATTAAAGTATCTCACAAAAATTTGTTTAATAAAGTAAGTGTTTCGATAAAAAATAACTAATTTCTGATTTAGATGAATAAACGTAAAATATAAAATTTAACCACATGAAAAGAATGATTAATTAATACCTTATTTTTTGTTGTTTTACCTTGTAATGTTCTAAAATAACTTGCCTTTCTCGGATACCTATGCCCTTATGAAATCATGTTTTTGCAAACTAGATAAAAAGAGTTAGTCTCTTAACAAATAAATAATCATGTTAGAGTTCTGATGCATGAAATATAAAAGAACAGGACCTAAGGGCCAGACCTAGGCCTCAAGGGCTCATATTAAATGGTCTTTCCTACATAACAAGATCAGAGGCTCCGTAGTTCACCTACTAAACATTCATCCTGATTAGGTTGACTTAAATACAATTATTTAAATTGAAACAATATTTAATTCCAACCCATACTCATGACAAGAATCTAGGCTCTCTTATTCAAGCCATAATAAGGATACCACATCATCAGATGGACAAGGTTACATGAAACAAACTAATTTGAAACTAGGCCATCACATGATAATTGGTTTATAGGCAACTAGCTGACTAATCATACACAAACCTTAGGTCTCATGGTTGTATACATTATGCGATTAAAGGTATAAGGTTCAATTAAATCATAATAATAATAATAACAATTTAATTACTAAGAATCAAATGATAATGCTTATGATCTTCGAAGAACAAGACCTATTAAAAAATTTAAATTCCTTAAAATAGAATATAACTACTATTGATCCTTCAATATCCTATACAACTAAATAATCCAACAAATTCCTTGTTCAAAGATTTGATACAATCGATAATGAAATCTTCTTATTATCTTCTAACAAATTCAAGTCTATCCCTTACCATTGTTACCAATACAAGCATACTTTATTCATTTATCTAAGAAACAAGAATACTAAACATAATACAAATAATGCATTAAAAGGAAATGTATTTATATATATTAATTTGTCTTCTATCTAATCTCAAACTTAATTCAATGAATTGAATTATTTAAAATAAGAATGAAATAAAATAATTAAATAAAAATTGTCTTGACATAAAAACCAGTCAATAGTAAATCTACTATAACTTTCTTGTTTCTCAATTAAAGTTTAAAAATCAAGATGTTTTGGAATAGTAGGAGTAAGGGGAATAAAACCCAGAAAAAATTAGAAAAATTCCGTAAGATGAGAGAGCATTTTTTACTAAAATCAAACCTTTCCATAAAATCCAGAATTAACCCACATACTTTTGATCCACTAAATAATAATAAATATCTTTCTCATACAGTAACCATCTAACAAAAGTTGGTAAAAGTTTATTGATATTAACAACAAATCATGATAAAGGAACACTTAACTATAATCACTAGTTTTTGAGATATAATAATCCACACTCTTAAGTTTATTACCGTTGATATATAATATGCATATATTTACATTGAAAACATTTATAATATCATTACATATTTAATATGAATATATTTATAGTATGAATATGTTGAGGAAGTATACACTTACATACGTATAATATGTACAATCCATTTAACTACCTCAATGCTTATAAAACACCTAGGCTTGATCATTCATCATGAATGGAGAATAATTTGATTACTCAAAATCATTCCCTATGTTTATAATGAATAATAAAAATACCAAAAGATTAAGATCTGTAATTTTATTCTAATAATTATTCTTATAAACTATTCAAAATATGGGTTTTAGTTTGACCTTCGTGCATTACATGCATATTTTATTTTCAATCTAATGTTTGCATGAAAATAAGTATATGAAAGATTCTCTAATCATTCCTATTCCAATAAAACAAAAATATGTAAATTCAACTAACACTTTTAAGAAATGAATATACAATGCATTTTCAACAAAATGAAGTTGTCAATTGTTTCTACAGAAGTATTAAAAATACCATAACTTTCATAAAAATTTAAAACCGTAAAATGTTCCAAAAATCTAAAATCATATGCTCGTAACCCAAAAACTATTTTACAAAATATTTCCTTTGTAAAGAACAGTTTGTAAGACAACAACAAGCTTTTTTAAAGAAAATTCAAAAAAAAAAATTAAGAGAAAGAATGGCAGTTTTTCAAGAATACACCTCAAAATATATATTTGATGAAGAGTCCCTCCTGTTAGACTTAGGGCACACAATTGAGAGGGGGGGTGAATCAGTTGTACAAAACTTTCTCTAATTACACACTTAAATCTTCTTAATGATTAGCAGTTTATCAATCATAAAACATAATGCATTCAAATCAGAAGCAGAAACACATCAGCACATAAGACACCAAGATTTTGACGTGGAAAACCCGGTTACAGGAAAAACCACAGGGTGATTAACCCAAGATTGTATTCTCTATTAGAAGAATAGAAAGAACAAAAATGGCACATGCCAATTAGGGCTCACTACCTGAGCACACTGCTCACAAGAGGCTCACTGCCTACAAAGAGATAACTATCACATACATGAACTGGAGAATAGCATCTTCACCATGCTTGAATCAGTTCCATTTAAGTCCAATACTTCTGCTCTGCCCTTTCGCTCTCCTCCTCGCTACCACACACTCATCACAACAAGGACAACTTTGAAATGACTTCGCAATCCCTTATTTATACAAGACATCAACTTAGGAATGATCATCTAAGTTAGCAAACATCCACAAGAACATCCACAAGATGTATAACTCATCCGGTCAGCCTATCTCAGGAAGAACACCATCATCCAGAAGTTGTTCTTCAAATACAAACTCTAACTTCAATGCGGACCACCAACAAGAACTGGACACGATCCAAAGACCATCACAAGCTTTCCTGAATCACCAAAAACATCCATACTTCATTTGCTTACTCAAATCCAACTCCTCTTCATTTGGAACCTCAAGAACACATTCTGTCATTACTGTCACAAAGGAATAGGTGCTTGTGGATCTTCAAACCATGAACCAACCTAGTTGACACACCATAAAGACTTCCTCAACACTCCCTCAAATCCGTAGAATAGGACAATGCAATTCTGGATCTCACCGGACCTATCTGTAACAATCTGTCACCATTGAACATCTGCCAGAACCGGTTTTACTTGAGCGGCCACAACTTCTTCAGATCTTTATGCGGACCTCTAAAATCTCTATTGGATCACCTCAAGACACATATCTACAAACCCTTTAATCCACATCCTCTGATCCTCATCCTAACTTTGACTTTTACCTTATTGTCATCACTGTTCTTCGTTGTTCCTGATTGAGACTAATTTTCTCAATATCCTCAGCACACAGCTCATCCAATCCTTATCATTAATGCAACTGGAGTATGTTGAAATCAATGACAATAGTGATTAGGCCCATACTTGCAACAATCTCCCCCTTTGTCATTGATGGCAACATATGATGTGAAAAACTATTTTAACCATCAAGACAAGAACTTCTCCTCACTATTACAACTCCCCCTATCAGCAACAACCATTCACATGTCTTCTCTCCCTTAACTGCTCCCCCTTTGATCAGCAACCACTTATTTTTCACATGCCTTCTCTCCCCCTTTGACATCAATGGCAAAGGGCACATACTTGCAATTCCAACATTTCAGAATCATACATGTTGCTCCCCCTGAGTAGCAGCTCCCCATCATCAATCTGGATCACCAGATATGACTGTGATATCCACCGGACTGATGCACCTCAGTGCACCTTAGTTTATCACCAGAGGGGCAATAATCCCTAGCTTCTCCCTGAGATACTCAAAAGAATCCTTAGGTAGAGGTTTAGTAAAGATGTCTGCAATCTGATCCTTGGAAGGTACAAACTCCAATCTGACTTCATTCTTGTTCACTTGCTCTCTCAAAAAGTGAAACTTGATGGATATGTGTTTAGTCTTTGAATGCAACACCAGATTCTTGGATATATTTATTGCACTTGAATTATCACAGAAGATTGTTATAGGTTCCTCATACTCCACTTTGATATCTCTTAGCATCTGCTTCATCCACAAAACTTGAGTGCAGCTACCTGCTGCTGCAATATTTTCTGCTTTAGTTGTAGACAGAGATATTGCCTCTTGTTTCTTGCTCAGCCATAAAACCAACCTCTTCCCCAAAAAGAATGCTCCACCACTGGTACTCTTCTGGTCATCCACATATCCTACCCAATCCGCATCTGTATATGCATGAAGAGAGAAATCATGATCTCTGGGATACCACAAACCATACTCAACTGTCCCCTTTAGAAATCCTCTTGATTGCCATGACATGAGATTCTCTAGGATCAGCCTGGAATCTAGCAACAAGACCAACAGCCTGCATAATATCTGGTCTAGTTTGAATGAGATACAACAGTCCTCCAATCATTGACCTGTACTTTGTCTAATCAGCTTTAGGAGAATCATCATCTTTGCTTAATTTACATCTGGTTGCCATGGGAGTATTCATTGGTTTTGAGTCTTCCATCCCAAATTTCCTCAACAATTCTTTCACATATTTGGTTTGAGAAATGAAGATTCCTTTCTTTGTTTGAGTGATTTGCAGACCTAAGAAGAAATTTATTTCACCAAGCATGGACATCTCAAATTCACTTTTCATTTGATTTGCAAAAGTTTTACACATACTATCTCTTCCTCCAAAAATGATATCATCAACAAACACTTCAACAATCAGGATGTTTTCATGATCAATTTTGAAATATAAATTGCTATTAGCAGTACCTTTGTTGAAACCAATCTTCAAAAGATGCTTATCCAATCTTTCATACCAGGCTCTTAGGGCTTGCTTCAGTCCATATAGTGCTTTCTTCAACTTGCAGACCATATCATCATGATCAGACAATTGAAATCCATCTGGTTGCTCAATGTATACTTCTTCTTCCAAGTCACCATTTAGGAAGGCAGACTTGACATCCATCTGATATACCTTGAATTCCTTGAAAGCAGCAAAAGCAAGAAATAATCTGACTGCTTCAATTCTTGCCACCGAAGCAAAAGTTTCTTCAAAATCAACTCCTTCTATTTGAGAGTAACCCTTGCAGACCAATCTGGTTTTATTTATGATTACTTCACCAACTTCATTTAGTTTGTTCCAGAAGACCCATTTGGTTCCAATCACATTTTTGTTTCTAGGTCTGGGAACAAGATCCCAAGTGTGATTTTTCTCAATTTGCATCAACTCTTCCTCCATTGCTTTAGTCTAGTTTTCATCATTGCAAGCTTCATTCACTATCTTAGGTTCAATTTTTGAAATCAAACAATACTTATCTGAGTTTTGAGCAATTTTTCTTCTTGTTTGTACACCTTTGTTTTATCACCTATGATCTGATCTTTAGAGTGATTCAGTCTTACATACCTAGGCACTTTGGGAGTTACTTGCATTTCTACTTCTTGATCAGGCTCATTCAAACTTATCTCTTCTTCCTGATTTACCGGATCAATCTAGATCTGAATCATAGAAGAGGCTTGGGCTCCTTAAGTCAAAACACCATTTTGATCATCTTCATCATATTCATAGAATATTGAGGGTTTTTCAATTCCTTCATCAACCTTCACATTTGTACTTTCTATCATCTTCCTCAATCTCTTGTTATAACACCGGTAGGCTTTACTTTGATTAGAGTATCCCAAGAATATTCCTTCATCACTTCTAGCATCAAACTTTCCTAGATCTTCATCTATTTTAATGTAACACTTGCTACCAAAAACTCTGAAATACCTTACAATAGGAGTGATACCAAACCAAAGTTCATAAGGAGTCTTATCGGTATTGCTTCTGATTTGAACTCGATTAAGAGTATAGACTGCAGTACTGACAGCTTCTCTCCAATAGATCTGAGGAACATTTGCTTCCATCATCATGGTCCTAGATGCTTCCTGGATGGTCCAGTTCTTTCTCTCCACTACTCCATTCTGTTGTGGAGTCCTAGGAGCAGACAACTATTTCTTAATTCCATGTTTCTCACAGAACTCTATGAACTCACCGGATGTGAATTCTCCACCTCTATCAGACCTCAGACACTTCAATTTTAATTCGGTTTCATTCTCTACCATAGCCTTGAATATTTTGAATTTCTTAAGAGCTTCTGATTTCTCTTTTAGAAAGGTTACCCACATCATCCAGGAATAGTCATCAATTAGTAGCATGAAGTATCTATCACCTTGAATACTCTTGATTCTTGCCGGACCACAAAGATCAATATGAACTAAGTCCAATAATTCGGTAGAAGACAGTTCCTTACTTTTGAATGTGACTCTGCTCAGCTTACCCAACTGACATTCCTTGCACAAGCTATTAGTAGGTTTCACCAATTTTGGAAGATCTCTTATAGCCTGAGTATTGCTTATCTTGATGATATTATCAAAATTCACATGACACATCCTTCTATGCCATAACCAACTCTGATCAACTTGAACAAATAAGCAACTTTTATCAGTACCAACCAAGTGGAAGATATTACCTTTAGTTTGAGTACCGGATGCAATTTCTGTTCTGGAACTTTCAAAGATTTTGCATTTTCCATTCTTGAACCAGAGATCATAGCCTTTGTCCACCAACTGTCCAACACTGAGAAGATTGTGCTTCAAACCTTCAACATATAGTACATTACCAGTTTTGTTCCTTCCATTAAGAGAAATAGTTCCTCTACCTCTGATTCTACCAGCAGAATTATCACCAAACTTTACCACTCCTCCTTCATACCTTTCCAAATCTAAGAACTTATTTTTGTCACCTGTCATATGGTGAGAGCAACCACTGTCAATGACCCAATCATCCTTCTCTTCAATTTGGGTAGCCAGAGCTCTTTCCACAGTCTTATGATTGACAGATACATAGGACATTGGATCTTCTTCCTTGATGGCAATGAACACCCATTCATTTCTGGATTTGTTTCTTTTCTCTGATTCATCATCTATTACTCCTTCATTGTCATCATCTTCATGTACATAGTAACAGTTCTTTTGGAACCTTGGCTTGTTAGGATTTTGCCTTAAAAACCTTTCCGAACACCTTGAGGCAAAATGACCAATCTTATTGCAGTTAAAACACTTAAAAGGTAATTTTCCTTCATACTTACCGAATCCTCTTGGCAGCCTCTTTGCAATAAGGGCTTCAAGTTGAGCAGTTTCTACTTCTTCTTCTTCCAGGTCTTTTCATGCTTTTTCATACCATGACAGTTTCCTTGATGAGTTCTCTCCCAGATCAAACCTTTGTTTACCTTTTACAGAGGCACTAGCTTTGAATGCAGATTCAGTCTTGGGGGGTCATCTCCAAACTCTGTCATTTCAAATGCAGCTAATTTCCTAGCCAATTGATCTCTTGTGACAGTTGTATGGGCTCTAAATTCTTCAATGGCAGGAGCCTTGATTTTGTAAGTAGGTAGGGATCTGAGAATTTTGGCTACAATCTCATTTTCATCCAAGACTCCACCAACCTTTCTAATTCCACAAACCAGCTCATTCACTCTTGGCATAAAAGTAGTAATATTTTCATCATCTCTCATCTTCATATTTTCAAATTTCCCTTTTAGACTCTGTAACCTTGCACATTTAACATACTGGTCTCCTTTATGCAAAAGTTCCATTTTTTTCCAAATCTCAAAAGAAGTTGGTAGGTCAATAACATTTGAGAGCTTTGAATCAGATAATGCACTTAGAAGAGCCTCTATAGTCCGCAGATTGTTTTCAGCATCTGTGATTTCATTTAGGGTTTTCAGACCACCCTGTGGAGGTACATACTGTATTGTAACCATGGTCTAGTACGCCATTCCCATACACTGCAAGTGACATTTCATGCGACCTTTCCAAAGAGAAAAATTGGTTCCATCAAACTTTGGACTATCCTTCTTGTAAGACAACATCCTAGATCTCCTCAAGTGGTTAAGCTCTTTTTAGAGGAACTTGGCTCTGATACCAATTGTTAGACTTAGGGCACACAACTGAGGGGGGGTGAATCAGTTGTGCAAAACTTTCTCTAATTACACACTTAAATCTTCTTAATGATTAGCAGTTTATCAATCATGAAACATAATGCATTCAAATCAGAAGTAGAAACACATCAGCACATAAGACACCAAGATTTTGACATGGAAAACCCAGTTAAGGGAAAAACCACAGGGTGATTAACCCAAGATTGTATTCTCTGTTAGAAGAATAGAAAGAATAAAAATGGCACATGCCAATTAGGGCTCACTACCCGAGCACACTGCTCACAAGAGGCTCACTGCCTACAAAGAGATAACTATCACATACATGAACCGGAGAATAGCATCTTCACCATGCTTGAATCAGTTCCATTTAAGTCTAATACTTCTGCTCTGCCCTTTCGCTCTCATCCTCGCTACCACACACTCATTACAACAAGGACAACTTTGAAATGACTTCACAATCCCTTATTTATACATGACATCAACTTAGGAATGATCATCTAAGTTGGCAAACATCCACAAGAACATCCGCAAGATGTATAACTCATCCGATCGGCCTGTCTCAGGAAGAACACCATCATCCGAAAGTTGTTCTTCAAATGCAAACTCTAACTTCAATGCGGACCACCAACAAGAACTGGACACGATCCAAAGACCATCACAAGCTTTCCTGAGTCACCAAAAACATCCATACTTCATCTGCTTACTCAAATCCATCTCCTCTTCATCTGGAACCTCAAGAACATAGTTTGTCATTACTGTCACAAAGGAATAGGTGCTTGTGGATCTTCAAACCATGAACCAACCTAGTTGACACTCCATAAAGACTTCCTCAACACTCCCTCAAATCCGTAGAACAGGACAATGCAATTCCAGATCTCACCGGACCTATCTATAACACTCTGTCACCACTGAACATCTGCCGGAACCAATTTTACTTGAGCGGCCACAACTTCTTCAGATCTTTATGCGGACCTCTAAAATCTCTACTAGATCACCTCAAGACACATATCTACAAACCCTTTAATCCGCATCCTCTGATCCTCATCCTATCTTTGACTTTTACCTTACTGTCATCACTGTTCTTCGTTGTTCCTGATTGAGACTAATTTTCTCAATATCCTCAGCACACAGCTCATCCAATCCTTATCATTAATGCAACTAGAGTATGTTGACATCAATGACAATACTGATTAGGTGCATACTTGCAACACCTCCAAATGCTGGTGAAGAAAGCTTCAAAAAAATCCCCTCATGTCTAATGAGAGCCACCATCTTATTCAATGGTGTGCTTCATCTCCTCTCCCTAGAGTTCTACTACGATATTTCCTTTGTAAAAAATAGTTTGTAAGACAACAAGAAGTTTTTTTAAAGAAAATTTAGAAAAAAAAAAATTAAGAGAAAGAATGGAAGTTTTTCAAGAATACACCTCAAAAATATATTTGATGAAGAGTCACTCCAAATGTTGTTGAAGAAAGCTTCAAAAAAATCCCCTCATGTCTAATGAGAGCCACCATCTTATTCAGTTGTGTGCTTCATCTCCTCTCCCTGGAGTTCTACTACGATGATCATGCTACATAAATTTTATCTGCAAAAACAAAACTTCTTCCACCTTCCAAAACCTCACATCAAAAAAATCTAAAAAAATCTAAAAAAATAGAAAAACTAAAATATCTTAACTCATTTCCCACTCGCTTCTTGAATTACTAAATTAAGCCTCACTATGTAATAGTTAAATGAAAGAGTAAAAATCTTCTTAATAAGCAATTAAAATATTTCTCAAATTAATTATGTTGAGATGCATTCTACAGTGGCAGCACTCCCATAACCAGTAAATAAAAATCATAAATTAAAAAAATAAAAAATAAAAAATAAAGCCAAAAATAAAATCAAATCAAATAGTGGCATGAAAGAATAAAAAAATCAAATCAAATCAAATTCAATGTAGTGGTATGGGAGAATAAATAAATTAGTATAGCTATATTTAAAAATATATCTAAAGTACACCGAGAGATATCCTTCTCGAGGCACCTATTAAATATATGTATACTAGTTGACAACTCAACATATAAAACACTTTTATCAATAAAACAAATAATACAAATTAATTATTATTAGAGGACTAATGTAATAAATTAAATAATTAAATATAAAACATGCTCACAAGTTATGAAAATAAACTATAAGATATTTATTTTTCCCAAGAATGTGTAAGAATATTTTCCCGTCACAACCCTTTTATTTTAAATATCTGCAAAGAAATAATTAGTAAACACCATATATATCATGTGGCAAAAATTAGAAAATAATAAAATCAAAAATAAATATTAAGCTAATTAATTAGAAATATTGCATGTATAGATTTATAAATTTATCTACGACTAAATATTTAAAATATTTAAATTATTCAAACTCTTATAAATTAATTATTCTATTTACAATAAATTATCTTTCACAACACCACACACACTACATGCATCAAACCACCTGAAAACAATATTTTTTAATTAAATTTAAATATAGATCAGGATGACATTACCATAACCAAGCATAGCTCTATACATTAACGCATGGGTATACCTTATTGTTATAGCTTATTCACCTGTCAAGATGTTGATTACCTTTGTTTGTTCATAATAGCATAGTCTGTGTGTCTAACATTCAAAAACTTGTACAAGAAGCATGAGTATTGATAAAATACATATCAATAAAAGAATTAATATTAAATCCTAATATAAATACATTGAGTCATAAGATAAAACATTCCAACAATTATATGTTATGATAATTGGTAACAATATTTAATCAGCAACATATATTAACTAAATAATTATTCATTTCAACTTCAAGACATTCCTAATATATTCTCTTATCATTACAATATCAATAAGTCTATCATTAGAGTTACTAGATAGGATTTAGGCATCCTTACAGGTCCAATGGCTCACCTTCAAGTGAAAATTATCCAGAATTATCTTCCAATGCTCCCTCTTAAGATTACCAAAAGAAAGTGGAACTCCTAAATAATTCACAATTAGGCTCCCAATCTAGAAGTGAAGAATATCTACAATTTTGTATTGAATATTCTATGGTGTTGAAGAAGAAAATACTTGATTTATCCTTATTAATTTTTTAACCTGAAGTAGCTAAGTAATATACAATAGCCACCTGAAACTGATTGCCTTGTCAATCTTAGCCACCCCCATCAAAGCAGTATCATCTACAAATTGCAAATGAGATTAAGAGTCAAGACTTTGAACCTAGGACCAACATTGAATAAGCCCTCTCTTTTTGTGATACTTCAGCAATCTTCCTAGACCTTCTGCCATCAAAATAAACAAATTATAGGGAGACAAAGGATCTCCTTGCTTGAGGCCTTTGGAAGTAGAAAAAATATTTGAAGGAATGCCATTGAGAAGAACAGAAAAGGATGTTGAGGTCTCATAACTCATAACTCAGTCTATCCATTCTAAACAAAACCCAAAAGTAGATAAGATCTTATGAAGAAATGACCAATTGACCCTGTCATAAGCCTTAGACATGTCAAGATTAATGAACATGGAATTTTCCTTGGAAGAGAACATAGAATGGATGGCTTCCATAGCCACAACAATACCATCCAAGATCTGACATCCCTGCACAAACCCCCCTTGCTCAAGAGAAACGAGGGAGACCAGACACTTCTTTAGTCTGTCAGCAATAATCTTAGAGATTATCTTATAGGTAACATTGCACAAAGCAATATATCAGAAGTTATCCAATGAAGAAGCTCCCTCCTTCTCTATAACCACCTCTAGCAAGTCATTCTTCAGAATCTCCCAAAATTTTTGGAAAAACTCAATAAGGAACCCATGTAGACTAGGTGCCTTACCTTTCTTCATCTAGAACACAACTTTCTCTAACTTCTCCATGGAGATGGTGGCTAAAAGTAATTTGTTCATGTCTTCCAAAACCAAAGAAGGGACGCACTCAAGAATGAGTCTCTCTTCTTCAATGGCCTAGGGGCCCTGCTTAGTGAATAAAGAGGAGTAATTCCTAATGGATTTGTTGGTGATATCTTGAAAAGAGTTCAAAGTTTCTCCCTACTATGACATTACTGTAGCTAAAAATTATCACTTCTCCACTCTTTCATAGAATTATGAAAAAATGAAGTATTCTTGTCACCTTCTTTAAGTCAGTCAATCCGAGATTTTTGTTTCCAAAAAATCTCTTCTCGAAGATCCCATTTAGCAAGTTCCTTGGAATAAATGGATTCTTCTCTCAAAAGCTTCTCCATAAAACCCTCATCCTTAATCTAAAAAGTAATACTCTCTAGATTTCTTTGGAGAAAAGATTTATTTTGGAAACTATTACCAAATGAGAAGATGTTCTACTTTTTAAGCTTGTACTTCACAAATTGAAGTATCTTAAAAAATGAATACATACTAGTTGTTCCAAAAGCAGGCTTCCCTTCTAACCACCATCCTTCCATGAGCTTGAGTAGATCAGGATCTTGAAGCCACATGAGCTGGAATTTAAACAAAGGGTGTTTAGGAAGAGAAATTTGAGGAAGAAAACTTGATCAACCAATGATCAAATCCTTTCCAGCCCAAAATTTTTGAAAATGAAGCCCATTCATTACCAATCCAATGATTTAAGACCAAAAACATGTCAATCCTTTCTAAAATAAAGTCATTTTTACATCTTATGTTATTCTAGGTGAAGGTTCCATTTCTCGGCACCAAATCAACCAGGTTAAGAACAAAAATAATTTCCCTTAATAGAGTAGAAGATGGGCCAAGATGATCTATACCTCTTTTTTCTCATTCAGACTCGCTATTGTATTAAAATCCTAAGCTAAAATCTAGCGGAAATAAGGTGCAATAGAATGAATAAATTTAAAATGAGACCAAAGGAAAACCTAACCAAGAAAATCAATGGGCACATAGGCATTTAAAAGTAGGATGGTTTCCCCAGAATCAAAGCATGAAGCAACCACTGAAATTGAATTTCTACTCCCCAACCATCAAGAGGGAGTGATTTTGTAAGGATCCCAAAAGTAGTCCACCCCTCCAGTAGTAACTTGGGCACCAATGTAGAGGCATTGACCTCCTTTACAAATCCTAGAAGAAACACTTGTCATATCTTCAACTAAAAGATTTGTTTCCTGAAAGAAAATAATATCCAATCTATGATTCCACCAAAGATTCCCCAATCAACTTCACTTTTTCCTAGTCCTTCTTCCTTCTTGCCTTTTAGACCCTGTCAATACACCCTTTATTGATGTTCTTCTATTGAAGACCCAACAGAGAAGGTGCCTTCTTTTTACCATCTTCTTTTGCTTCAAATCCTTGTACATTCTCTAGAAAAACATTAATAGCATTTGACTCCATTTGAATCTCTGGCAAAGGGATAGAGACCATATCCTTAATAGGTACCTCTGAAACCACCTATTGCCCATCATTTTTCTCAATATGACTAGAATCAAGAACATCTCATACATTCAAAACCCCATGCTCCTCTAAAGAAGATGCCAAACCCATAGGATTGGAGATACTTGAGCCTAAGACAAGCATACCCTGACTAGTCGAGTTGTTTTCATACTCCATTGTGTCTAGATCCTTAAAGTGTTCAAGAAAATCAAACCTATTATCAGAGGGCCCCTTAGAAGAAACTTTATACTAGTGATTCGAAGGCCTCACTTTTGAACTAGATTTCACAAGAATAAAACTAGTTGGGTCAAGCTCACCAACGTGAATAGGGGCCTTGCCTTTCACTTTTAGATTGGCTACCTACTTGTTGGTATGGGGTTGAGGAGATCTAGGACCCACTTTTGGACAATTTCTCTATAAATGTTCATATTCATGACATGCATGACAAAGAAAGGGTAGAACTTCATAGTCAAGCTATTGGATCCAGCTCATACTACCCAATCTAATCTCCATAGATTCAGGAAGAGGGTTATTCATATTAATTTGAACACAAAGATGAGAAAAAGTGGCTACCTTTTTATTAAGGGTTTGATGAGAAGGCCCCAAGGGTTTCCCAATAGTCACCACTATGAATTGCAATATATCTTGTCACCAGAACTCCATTGGAAGCCAAGGGAGCTAGACCTAGACAAGAATCTTGGATGGGAGCTCCTCCACTAGGTCAAACCCTATATGACATGGTTTGATAAATAAGCCCCCTTGGTTGTAAAAATAAGGGCCTCCTCCAAATATCATATGAAAATATTCTAAGTAAGAAAACACCACAAAGAAATATCCATTTGCAATTAATATAATTTCCATATCCCCTTTAGGATTCTAGTTCTTTCTAACCCACACTTCCAATAAAGGAAAGGAGATACAAACCCCCACGAACTTACAAATTAAAGCATGCTTAGACAAATAGAGCACATCATCTGTAATGTCATTAGGGTTAATCACCAAAATAGGATAATCTTTACTTTTCTCTAGACATCCATTGGGTTGTGAACGAAATCCTAAAAATTGAGTTGATTTGACATCTTCTATTACATGCAAAAGAAAATGAACTGCATTTGTATGATTGGACAAAGAGGGCTCGTCCCCATTAAGCACATCCTTGAAAGACAAGAGAGGACGTCTCCTGGACCCCCAATGTCTGCCATACAGCTAGCCACTTTTCAAATCATAGAAAACTAACACCAAAACTTAGAAAAAATCATGGGAGGGGCTCACATGCTTCCCCACCACCCACAACAAACCTGCAACAAAAATGAAAGGGCCTCAACCCCGACTGAACAGACCCATGGCCCTACGTGCCTGCTGAAGTAGCATCTCAAGCCACGTGAAACCCTCAAATGCTCCACTTCATCCTCCCACCAATCTCAACATCCATCCTAAGTGATTTTTTGTCTCTATGTAAATAAGTATCTCTCCAGCAAGTCTCAAATCCACTATTTAAAATTGCTTCTCTATATCATTATTTTATATTTTTGACTTACAAAAATAATTCTATTTTTTCCACAAAAAAACAAAACCTAAAAATAGGCAAGAAGAAAATTAGATTAATATTGTATTTTCATACAAGTGAAAAAAATAAATAAAACAATTCCTTTCCAATAGCTATATTTTTAATATTTTATTAAATAAAGCAATTTAAATAAATATTTGAAACTTCTAGAAAGCCTAAATTTTAGGCATGAGAGAAAATCCATATAAATTCCTTTTTCTTCTCATTTCTATTCATTCATTTTCAAAATGCATATGCATGCTCTACTAATCTTTCATTTCTTTTTGTATGTTTTCTACAAGGTTTGTGCAAGCAAAACCAACCATGGATGGTTCCTCCAATGAAAGTAATTTTGTCTATCTTTGAATTTATCAAAAACCCCAAAGTTAAAGATGTTATTTTACACACTGTCAATGAGCCTATTACCAAAGATACTCTAGTAAGGGATGTCTATCAAAAAGAGTTTCCTAGAAAAGGAAAAGATAAAGCCTTGGAATTAGATACTCATGTCACTATTTATAAGGAAAAAATAGAGTCACCTCCCTTCTTGCTTCTTTAAGGATATTTGGTAAAAATATTTACAATTGTCTAGTTGATTCTAGAGCATCTACCAATGTTATGCCAATATCAATATGTAAGGCTTCAGGCCTCACAACTGCAAAATATTCAAGTAACTCAATTGGATAAAATTGAAGTTAATGTTGTAGGGGAACTAGATCACATTCATATGCACTTGCCTCTAACCCCAGGATCTAGTAGTACATTGATATCCAAGTGGTTAATATCCACCAAGCATATGGGATGCTCTTGAGTAGGGATTGGCCCAAGACACTCAATGGATACATGGATACAATTTTTTCACATATGTGGTTGACTTGGAAAGGGATAGCTAACCAGAACAAACTTGAAAGAGAACTATAGATGAAACATATGATTACAGAATATAATCAGAACAATGAGGTATTTTACTCTAAGATCTCGAGGTATATTCCTTGAGAACTTGAGGCATGGACAAAGTATTATTCCTAAAAGGTGATTCATTGGATCAGTTTTCAGAAGACTTTGCAGAAAACAACACTAATATGCTTATTGAATCAGACAAGGAATCCTCCTTAGAAAATGAAGGGGGTGTATTTGAAGGATTTCGAGACTTCGTATCCAAGTTTATCAAAGATTAGGTAAAGATTGGTGAGAAGGTAACTTTTGAAGATTTATTACTACCCAATTGGTATAGAATTCATAAGGCTACACGTTCAAAATTCTCATGTTAATTATGCAAAACTGTGATTAGTCAAGTAAAGAAATGCTTGGGGATTCAAATACAACTAGATTCAAGCAAGGTGAAGGCTGACTATAGCACATGCGATAAGGAAAGTCATTCAATCCAACTTCATGTTCAGATAAGTCACAAGGGATAGAGAGGCAATTGCCTAAGAGTTTCAGCAACTCAACCCCAAAAACAAATAAAGATGTAGATCAGATATGGACTCTTCATTTTGATGGTTGTAAGTCTAAGCAGGTTGTAGGGTGTAGGGGCAAGAATTGAGTTAATCAGCCCTAAAGGAAAGTCCTTCCTAATAGCTCACAAATTTCAATTCTAGTGCACCAATAACATCGTAAAATATGAATTATTAGTGCATGGGCTCTTATTGGCTATTAGGAAGAAAGCCAAAATAGTACATGCATTTGGAGATTCAGAGTTGGTATTCAAACAAGTTTGAAAGCAGTATACCTACAATGATAAAAGTCTCAATTCCTATACAAATAGGGTCTAGGATTTAATAGAAAATTTTGATGGCTTTGATATTCATCTTATCCCTCACAAGAAGAACTATATTGCTAATGTGTTCATTCAGTCTACACTAGTACTTTAGAGCCTCTGGCTATGTCTGATTTGAAGAAATTCACCATGGAGCTCACTCCTATTCCGTCAGTGTCAGTCAATGCCACTAATTTCCAAGTTTTTGAGGACAACAAACACATACTCGACTTCATCACTAGTTCAAATGTGCTCATGAATCAGATCATTGATGAAGTTGATATTGAAGAGGTAAAAAATGACTTGGAATGAGTACAAAAATCTTAAGACCAATACTATTCCAAGAGGAATGGTGTAGCTAGAACACATCTTTGACTTGGATTAGCTCAGGTCATTTGGAAAGCAAGTAGAATATGAAGGCAGGAGGTGTGATCCTCATAACATGGGTACCTCTGATGATGTCAAGAATGTTTTTATTGGAAAAGTGTGTACACCAAAACAAGAGGAATGGATAATAAAGTCACTAAAAGATTATCATGATGTTATAGCTTGGAGTTAAAAAATATCAAGACATATGATACCTCAGTTATCACTCATACAATACCTCTGAAACCTGGGTTCAAGCCCTTCCGACAAAGACAAAGCCCTGTCAATGCTTTGTTGGAGCCTTTAATTTTTCAAGAGGTGATGAAAATGTTATCATCTCAGATTATTTTTCGTATTTGCCGCTCTACCTAGGTCAAAAACTTGGTTCTAGTATGAAAAAAGAATGGGGAAATCTAATTATGTGTTGATTTCTGGAACCTGAATCATGGTTGGGAAAGGATAATTATCCTCTACCATCATTGGATGAAGTACTTCAAATTATCAATGGTTTGCAGATGATATCATTTATAGATGGTTATTTAGGATATAATCAGGTGATGGTGGAATATGAGGATAGATTAAAAATTGCCTTCACTTGCAAATGGGGTATATATGCTTATAGAAGAATGCCATTTGGGCTCATCAATGTAGGAGCAACCTTTCAACCAGCCATGGAAATTGTATTTAAGGGATTGGTAGGCAAATGTATTATCATTTATATGGATGATCTTACTGTGTTTTCCAAAAAAATATATCACATTTCTAATTTGAGAAAAGTCTTACAAAGGTGTAGAGATTACGATATCTCCCTTAATCTGAAGAAATGCATATTTGGAGTTATCAAGGGTAAAGTATTAGGCCATATCATTTCAGAGAAAGGATTCTCAATAGATCTAGAGAGAGTCTACGCTATTCTCAATATCCCTCCCCCAACAAGCAAAAAGGATCTTAAGTCCTATTTTGGGAAGATAAATTTCATGTGCATGTTCATTACTAGTTTTGCAGAGATTATTTGACCATTGAATGTTATATTAAAGCAAGATGCCAAAATTGACTGGACTCTCGAGGCCAAGAAAGCATTTTCAAAAATCAAGTAGGTCGTCTCTGAAGTCCCAGTTTTGGTCAGTCATATATACTTTGTCATTGTACATCTATTCTTTTACTTCTGACCACACATGTGTAGCAATGCTCACATAGAAAAGGGGCCGCAGAGATGAACATCCAATCGCTTTCACGATTACTCCTTTGAAAGATGCAGAATTGAGGTATCCAAATGTAGAGAAACAAGCTTATGCATTAGTTAGAGCCATTAAGAAGTTTAGACGTTATATTCTTGAGAATAAGGTAAATTCTATAATCTCTAATGCGCAGTTAAAGCCCTCTTGATGTAGAATGAATTAGGAGAGCGAAGAGGAAAATGGGTCACAGTACTGTAGGAATTCGATTTAGAGATTTAGCCTATGAATCTAGTGAGAGGGAAAGCACTCACCCATACCATGGCTGAGATAGACCCAAAAAATTTATCACATTAGTATACATTAGAGGATGTTTCAAAAGATGATTGGTATGATGATATTGTTTACTACTTGATCAATCAGAGATGTCCCATACATCTAAATTATGTCCAACATAGAGCACTTAGATTGAAAAGCAATAGCTTCATATTGAAGGGAGCAGTGCTATATAAGAAAAATCACGAAGGGATTTTTTATTTGATGCTTGAACAAATTTGAAGTATCCCAATTACTCTCAAGTTTCCATGAGAAGTTTGTTACCAGGCATGGATCTAGATCTGCTACTACCCACCAAATTCTAAAAGCTGGTTACTATCAGTCAACCCTCTTCAAAGATGCTCATGAACACACACAAACATGCCATGTCTATCAAACTGCCGCAACACGAGAAAGAAATCTAGCCCAGCCCTTGCAACAAGTAGTTGAATTACGTCCCCTCGCAAGTGGGGACTCGATTTCATTGGTATGATCAACCCACCTTCCTCTGCAAGCCATAGGTATATTCTAATCACTACTAATTATTGCACTAGGTGGACTAAAGCACAAGCATGTCAGCAGTGTACCTCTGACGTGGTAATTAAATTCATATAAGAGCATATTGTAACTAGATTTGGGTTTCCTTTTGCTCTTGTTTGTGATAATGGTCCTGCTTTCTCTTTGCTTAAATTCTCAAATTGGGCTTTTGATTACAGGTTAGTCCTTAAGTTTTCATCAAACTATCACCCCCAAGGAAATGGAGTTGTCAAATCCACTAATAAAAACCTGCTAGAAGTTATCAAGAAATTGTTGGATAGAAACCTGCGGAAATGGAAAACATAATTGAGATATGCATTATGGGCCGACAGAACTAAAAATAAAGTTACATTAGGTATTTCACCTTATCACCTCGTGTATGGCCTTAAACCTATCTTCCTTGAGCATCTTAAAATTCCCATCTTATAATTCATGAATGATTACCTTGATGCAAACAATAAGATTGAAGCCAGGTTGCTACAACTCCTACATTTGGAAGATAAATGTGATACAACCATATATAACTTTGCTAAACACCAGGCTGTTGTCAAATGTTTGTTTGAAAAAAGAGCTAAGATCAAATCTTTTCATATCTCAGATCTAGTCTTACACTGGGATAAGGCTCATGATAATAAAGGAGACCATGGTAAGTTTGAGCAACTCTGGTTAGGTCCTTTTCATATTGTTGAGATTTTAGGGGATAGTACGTATAGATTAAAGACCCTTATTAGTGAAGATGTCTTGCTCCCTTTCAATGGGTAGTTTCTGAAGCACTATTTCCAGGCTTAGGTAGCCTAAATGCCCATCTTTTGTGTACATAGTTGGTATTTCCCATTGTTTTCTTTTTGTTCTGTTGTTTTGTTTTAGGTAGTTAGTTTACTTTTAGTTGGCCTTTCATTTCCGTTATGTTCGGTTTGGGATCCTGTATTTCCTAAATAAAGGGGTTTTCTGCATGTGTACATAATGAGATTTTCTGGACTATGTTTCTTTGTTTTCCTGTGAGAAACTTTGGTCATAAACTAAGGACTTATTGTGGATTCCATTGTTAGTGTTAAATGATATGATGCTTTCTCTTGGAAGACAAATCAATTGTTTAGCATAACTTGAAGTATTTTGGAATCTTATACCTCTGCCCCTTAATGATGCTGAAGTTCCTAAGTGAGTCTTAGTGATCTTACATTAAGTGCAAAATCTTAAAGATCCCACCTTTGCCACCATTGTGATTCCTAGCCTAGCAAAGTTGAATAAAATACATGTAATTCATGTGGATCAAGTATGTATTATAAGATTAAGCGGTACTTCTTAGTATTCTTATCAAAATTTTAAATCAATTGAATTATCTAAAGCAATGAATTGCACTGCAAAGTGAAGGTGGTACTTCCTAGTACTCCTATCATGTGACTCAACGAGATGGAGGATTAAGGTATCTCTATCGGGGCTATAGACACCTAGTCGACAGTAGATCTATGCTTTGAGTGGAATCACAAGACAACCTCATCAAGGATATAGACACTTGACTAGCAACGACGCATTGTCTAGGTAATTCATGAGGTGGTGTATCAATCACATAGCTTAATGTAAGTGAGTCTAGATGACCTTAGTTTCCAAAGGATGGGAATGAACACATCTGCACACACTTGGATTTTGGGATATGAATGGTTTTACTAAATCCCTGATTTTGATCCCTTGATCATGTTATTATGCTTATTTGGCCTAATGTGTGGATGTACGCAGAGATTATGAGTTCTTAGTTTTTGTTTGTCTTTGGAATGCTCAGGATAATATTAGAAATGAAAACAACACTACTTCAATGGAAATCTTATTCAAGATAAATTTCAGCAATCTTTAACTGTGTGGTATTAATGGAGATTGTAACACAGAAACAAAACTATGCTTCACAGAAATGCAAAATCAGAAATATGAACACATAACACAATGTTTAACATGGAGAAAACCTTTTGGGTAAAAAAAATCCACACAGGAAAGAGGCCCAATGTTTGTATTAATCTAAAAATGATTTACAATACAACAATACTTCAACTCTCTCCACCAGTCTTCAATCTGACAACATTCCGGCAGCACCCGAGTACCTAAAATCTATATTGCAGCAACTAATACATGGAAAATACTTATAAAAACATTTTCTAACTCATCTTAGGTGTTCACCTTCTCTCTCATGAGATTCCCCAACATACAAATATTAAATGCCATCTTACAAGCACCTTCCACTTGTCCAAAAACAACCATGCAAAGGTTGGGTGCCCAAGACTAAATCTGGCCTCTTACAACATCTTATGATGCGTCATAACTGTCATAGATTCTAGAAAAAGAGTATCTTTCCAAGATAGGAACCTTGGGCTAAATATAGCAAATAGACAACTAACATATCTGTCATATGTGTCATAGAATCACATAATCTTATGACTACTTGCAGCTGTCATAGATTCACTCACCAAACATTATGACAATTGTCATACATGCCAAAAATAGTATATTCCTTAAGGGAGCATGCCTATCCTCATTTCCCATGAGTTTTTACATTTGCCAATAGTAAAAGTCACTCTGTAATAACTTCCAGTGACTCTGAAATTACCCCTGCCAGTGAAACTAGTACATCTCCTCATGGATAATTACAAATTACATATAATAAATAGAATAAATACAATATTAGGATTTACAAGGTTAATGGCACCTTATCCCAATAGATAATTATCCTGGTAGAGTCGCTATTTGTTGTGCCATGCACACATGCCCCATTTTTTATGTAAATGTGGACTCCCTCTTTTTTTCTACCTTGTTTTGGTTAAAGTCTCTAGCTTCACCTTTTGGCTTGGAAGGTGGTTTTCTTGTTTTGCAATGCATTATGTGAAGTGGGTTTGAGTATTTTGTTAGCATGATTTTGAGTATCTAAGATTGGTAACAAGCTTTGGATCATTTGTTTCATTAAGAGTTTCCATGATGCACCCAAGTGAAAATTGTGGAACATTCACCTCTGTTGGGATGGGTGTATTTTATCTATGATGGGACCTTTATATTTCTCCGCATTCTATTAGTTAAGATCTTTAGTGAATGTTTTGATAGACCTTGACCTTGGCAGTTTCCCATATGAGGTTGAAACCATCTAAAACCCCACATTTCCATATGATCTTGAGTCTCTGCATTTCGTCCCTATAACGATAAGAAGTCTAACTTTGTAGAGGATAGTGGGACATATGAAAATAGCCTGTTGGGACCATAAGTCCCGCTACCATCAAATTTCTGCTGAGTTCCATCCACCCTATCCACACAAGCCTGCATTTATGAAAAAAATTGGGGATACTTTAAGTTCCTCCTCCTAATTCAATCACCATTTTACATATTTGCAATCATCGTGCCTCAGCTGGAAATTGATTTTGTAAAGACCCTAGCAAGAAGGATGGTCTAGAAACTCATCAAGTGCATTAAGAATCGATCAAATCTCATACCTGCATGTGCTTTTTTTTCTCATCTTACTCTTTTTGAGCAACTAGGATTCTTGGAAACCTGCACTATGTAACTCTTCTCCCTTGGGTAATTTTGATTTAAGTGCATAAATAAAGAAAATATTTCTTTGATTCGATTATCTATTAAAGAAGAGTGTGGTGAATATAAGCTATTTGTGAGAAATTAGGGTTAGTTGAGATAATACCTTCTCCAATAATATCACAACTTAGTTCAAGACCTTTTTATAACATTCAAAATTGTTCAAATGGTAATCACCTTTTAAAAATGTGGTAAAATTGCATGTTTGTGGGGTTTTGGGCAAAGTGAATTTGCAATAAACTCATTTACCATTTACTATGCTTGACTTAGTCATAATATGAACCCATGCTATAAACCAAATGAGATCAGGTGAATTCATGCCTCCTACACAAAACCTCATGATTTACAGGATTTTTGTCTGGATCCAGATATATCCCTATGACTTACAATGTCCCGCTAACTCAAACAAAGTTTATAGTCTCATTTTTCGCATTTGTAGAACCTTTGTCAAGACTTGGAAATGTCCCCATGAACCCAAAATCCCCACAAGTCCCTATAAGTTTAAAACCCTCGCAATCATTACTAAGTTTGCACCTTTACCAATGCTTTTTTTTTTTTTGCGGGACTTCATAGTGGCATGGATATATCCTGTCGGGGTTAAAAGTCCTTCTAATCCTTAATTCCCACTGGGATGTTAGAATGATGAGTTTTGTGGTAGTTCACTATGGATCCAAATATATCTGATAAGCATTGAAAGCCTTGCCAACCCAGAATCTTCGCCCAATTGTTATGTGATGCCTTTGCGGGTTTTTGTATTAGACCTAGATATATTACAAGAGAGCCTAAACTCTCACTTTTCCAAAGGCCCTGATAACCCCACAGATCCATTGAAAACTATTTTAACTGCATTAATTTTGCATTGTTCTCCTGTGGGACTCCAAGGTAGGTCTGAACATGTCCTAAGTACCTAGCAATTCCCACAAGTATAGTATACCCTTAGATCCTCACAAATCCATATAGAGCCTTCCGACCTGCTTTTATCTAGGTGTCCAAACTTCCACAATCCTGATACACCCTAAAGACTCGCAATTGGAAATTTAGTAGAGTGACTATATTTAACATGATCAAATTCATGATGCTGCAATTTGTGCATGATTGTTTACAAATTCTTGAATTCATCCAAGTACTTATGTCTTTGTTGATCTCGCTAATGGTGATTTTTGGATGTATTATTTTAAAATGAAGGATTGTATATGTTTTTTCTTGATTCCATTATATGTGAAATCTCTACTAACCTTGTAGATAAATTAATTGAAATCAAGAGATATTTATTATGATTTTCTTTGTAGGATAGATGACTCGGCTTGCCAAAATGAAGTACGAGTTCAAGGGAGTTCTACCTGCCTCCAAAATCACCTCCACCTAGAATAAAGTATCAGATACAAACTTAGGACACATGGATTTGGATGAATTCAAAGAAAGAATGTATGGTGAAAACCCTACAAACCTGACAAGGAAATTAGTGGACAACGAGATTGCACAAGTAGTTGGCTTCCCAACTTTAGCATAATGTTCATAATTAATCATGGAATGTAGAGAGAATTATGACCCCATATCAAGGAGGATAGTATCCCTTCATGGTAGAATAATATTTGAGTTAACTCCTGAATCTATTTATGAGGCTTTTCATATTCTAGTCCATCCTTCTATGCTGGATGTTACCAAAGATTATGGGCAGGCTATCTATGACCAAGGGCTGAAAAAATGCCAAAAATTCATTAATGATAATTAGATGAAGAAGTCAAGGTATGCCCTCTCCAAGATACCTTAGAATCTATATAGAACTGACTTTATTACGAAGATAAATGATTTGGTAACCCTCCTTAGCAGGGTATTGGGTATTGCTTCTGCTTCTACCTTTTAGGGATGGATTTTTTATTTCATTGAAGAAGTAATAAAAGGAGATAAGAAGATATATTGGGCTAAGATTATAAGTGATAAAATTCATTTGCATTTTGAAATTTTTGCTCAAAACAGGATCTTCTACATGACTTCATATGTGGTATACATGCTTTCCATAAATTTTCCTTATTCTAGATTTACTAGGCTTGGAAATGTTCAACATGTTGGAGAGTATAAGGTCTATGATTGTTATCCATAGTTGCAAAAGGATAACTCCTTGGCACATTTCAAGAGGTTAAATTATGCCTTCACTATGCACATCACTACAATGCTTCAAGGGGACTTGAGTAGGAGACTCTCAGTGTAAGCCATGGACTTAGTCAAATAATATGGGTATTGGGTCATCCAAATCCTAAGGTTCATTTATCTGAGAATATAAGGTTTCAATGGAGTGCCTTATAGACTTCCAAAATATCCTATGGACAAGATAGTGTTGTTGGAGTTAATAAGACAAATCTGTACATCCCATAATCTTCTAAAGGGATTACATAGGGCTATTGTGCCATTCCCATTAATAGTTGGAAATGGATTGTTCACTTGTGCTACTCCTAGTGTTGTTGAGGATTCTAGTGTTGAGCTACAAATATACCATCATTTATTTTACCAACCCAAAAAGAACTTTGATCCTTATCACAAGATGGAGTTCAACATGTAAGTAGTACTTCCATGAGGAACATTTGGAGGAATTTTATCTTAATTATTAAGTTATGAAGAGAAGGTGATCTAGACTCCCGTTAGATTCCATCAGGATGTTTTTTATCATTGCTGTACCTGATCAGTTAGTGGATGATGGAGAACTAGTTTAAGAGGCAGAGTGGATAACTATCTTTAGTCAACCAATCCCTCCTAATTGGGCCGAGAAAGAATTATCTTCCTTGGATGAAATCATGAAGTCTATTGTCAAGTCCAGCAAAAGGTGGGTAGATGCACAAGTGACCTGACTAGTTGCCTAGAACATACCGTTAACATACACCCCAATGGAGTCCAAAAATAGAAGAAAATTTGAAGATCCTACCCAAGAGGGGCCATCTAAAGAAGGGGAAGTGCCCTCAGACTCAAAAGGAAAAGCAATTGACATAGATAGTGAGGAAACTAAAGATGAAGCAATGGCACCTCTAATCCAAGGAAAAGGGAAAGGAAAGGTAGAAGAGAAAAGAATGAGAGTACCCTCTTCTACTTAAAGAGTTCTCACGTACAAGAGGAACATAAGTTAGACTAAAAAGGCTGGGGGTCAAGAATCTAAATGGCCAAAGAAGAAGAAAAAAGATCAACCTACTGTCACCTCATTTGTCCCTCCTCCTTCCATTTATTCTTCTACCACTATTTCTGCTTCATCCGTCCCAGTCTCCTCCATCATCTCCACTTCATCTTCTGCTATTGCAAATGCTTCTTCCCCTTCTACCTTCTAGGTCCCCACTTAAATTCCTACCTCCTCATATATCTCCACCACCATTACCATCTCAATTACACCTTCCATACCTATGTCTTCTACTATTCCTTTGACTTCCCCTATTTCTTCTATCCCTCTAATATCTTCACCCACACTTGCATTCACCTCCATCTCTCTCATTTCATCTCTTGCTACTTCATTGCCATCCTTCTTTACAATAGTTGCATACACCCATTCCTACCACTGTACCCATTTTATCCACGTTCCCTTCCATTCCCATTATCATTCCATCTTCCTCCTTCTCCCACCTTACCCAAGTGTGTCTACCAAAGGATGTTTCTTTAGTTCTTTCTGAGGTGAATAAGACTTTGGTGCCTCAAGTTAATATAAGTTCAGATGTTTTGAAGAGCTTAGAAGTCCCATCCTTGGAGGGTATTGTTGATGGTGTTTTAGCACGCAACAACGCAGGTATGATTGTTGGGATCACACCTCTCTTGAAAAGTATCTTACCCAAGGTAAGACTACTCCAAAGATATTATAGCTAGGTCTTAGCTTGCATGGAATTTCTCAACAGAATGTTCTAGCTGCTCCTACAAGGGGTCTTACATGCACTATGACAGATTTGATAGGTTAGGACAGCAATACATGCAAACCCTTATATCATTTCAGCTGATATGGCAATATGAAATGTTGCTGGAACCTTAGTAATTCTAACAACTGATTAATAAGAAAATGCAAAAGGAAGTAGGGTTTAGAGAGATCCTAATTGACATTCACAATGTAAGGATTGTTGCAGGTAGACAAATATTCATAAATCAAACCAATTTTCTATTTTACCAAGCTAAAGACTTTGCTATAGTGCCGCAGAAAATAGTGTTATCTTCTATGGATTCTCCAGATTTTCAAATTACATACATTCATTAAATACCCAAGTGCTGGTGTGATTTAACTATTGTAATGCAATTGAACTTAGCTCAATTCAATAGCTCAGGCTAACTATGCACAACTACTTACAAGCAACTAATAGTATGGACCAGAATGCTCATCAAATACCTTCAACGAATCAATAACATTGAAAAGCACAATTTAACTAATGAAGATCAAGATGTGAACTATGAAAGCAAATTGATAACACAAAGGAACAAATTCTCATAAAAGTACTGCAGCAACTTGCTTTTGTATTAACTAAAAAATTTGGTAGAGTGTCAACAATTCAACATCAAGATTATCTTACAATGAGAGGAACAATGGCCCTTTATATAGAAGAGATGCCATACTAAGTTTCTGAATGTACGGTGGAGATTGACTCAACACTGACGGTCCAGATTCAACAACATTAAATACATTTATGACAACATCTTGCATTCCCGGATTATAATTTGTCCTATAGGAAAAGGACAAAAAATGACCTCTAGATACAGTGAACTTAGACAAATTGAGTACCCATTAAGTTGTTAATAGGGAAAAGTCAATTTTTAAAGCATAATAAAGACAAAATAGCATCACATGACCTTCTAAATATAGCATTAGTCACAAGTGATGGGATTACATTTTCATCAAATAATTTATTGTCTTATTCATCTCCTTCCAAGTCTATTTTGTCTTCTTCAGCCTTCTTGTTGTTGTAGGCTACCCAGGCCGTTAGTGTTGGATTTATATCTGTGGGGTCTGGATCTTTGATATAGTCTGCTCTGAATCTAAGGTTTTCGAGCTCTTGGTAATACTGAGTATATACATCTTCCATTTTTCTTCTACTTTTTTAAAATGCAACAAAGGAAGCCCGAAGATCACTAACCCTTTCAAGTTTACCTACTATACTTAGTGGCGACTGTCCATGAATAGCTTGATGCAATCTATCCTTACAATGCTGCTCATCAAGTGGAGCAAGATTATCGATGCCGAGGTCTAAACATTCTTTCAAAGTATCATTTATCTCATAAATAACAGTAAGTATTTTATCTCATATTTTCCTCCTTGTGAAATTCTTTAACCTTATCAAAAACGTCCTTCTTCATCTTCATTTGTAGATACCATTCCCTGGACTTATGCAGCCTTTCTACTGTAAGAATATTCTCTGATAATAGAGTTTTACTAGGTAGTCTCCTTATTGCTTGTACTCTTAGGAAAATATGAGAGTAGTATTCCTCATAGGGGTCGTACTCTTCAAATAATTCTTCCCATCCTTCTCTCAACAATCAAAAATCTTGATGCAACATGACTGTAAAAGTGATTGCCTCGCAACCATCACTGTACACTTTGTCAAACCATTCCTATGTACCTGCAGCAGTTGTTTTGATATCATCAAACTTAGCTAACTATTCCTTTGATGGTAGGTCTAGAGCATATTTTGGTTCTCCCTCTGAATTCAATGGTCTGATAAAAAACTGGATACAAGCCTTTATCTCTTCATTTTGCTATTTCAATTCTTGCTTCATGAGCTCATCCGTGTCTAGCTATTCAAGAATGGAGGAGACCGTACCTTTAAATTCATCAATTTTTTGACCCCTGGAGGCTGGTCCCAAGTCAACAGCTGTAACATTATAATTCTATGCTCTGACCTGGTCTTTATTCGCATTGGTTGGTGGGACAACCACCTCAACAATCCTTGACCTAGTGGCATTTTTATATATCCTGGATTGGATTTTAGCCTTCTTTTGTTTCTTTGGTTTTTCCACTTTGGCTAAGATAGTATCTAGGTCTAGTTTCATCACTTGTACTTGTGGCTCTTTAGCTCTGAGCTGATTTTGTAGCCAATCTGGTGCTACTGAAGTGGAATCCTTGGGAACATTAGTGTGACTATCTCCTTTTGTTGGGGAATTATCAAGAATTTCTAGCTCTCTTTCAGACTCTTTGTCATTATCTTCTTCTTCATCTCCCACCTGCTCAATATTTCATAGGTTTTCCAATATTTCATGCTGAGCAGATTTCATAATTGTGTCTCTAGTGCCTTTGTCAACGGGAGTATAAGATATCTCAACTATTTCAATGCTTGTAGTCTCGAAGAGGAATTCTGTAGATGCTTCCTTTCCAATCCCTTGTTCTTGTAGTTCTAACTTTGCACAAACCTTTTCAATTCTAGGTAATTGTCGCACAGCTAAGCAAGTAGAGTCTTGCACTGGATGGCTTAAAGAATTGTGGAGCAATGGTAATGAATGAGATGGCAATGAGGGAAGACTCACATGAGTTAGATTAGAGAATGATGTGAAACCCAAAGAAGGAAGCGTGGCAACAGATGAAAGGATGGATGAGGAAGGAAGGGAAAAGGGAGATGAAAGAATAGTGTAGAGGGGTGGTAAATTGAATGAGGTGGAAAGAGAGATAAAGGAGGTAGGAGGAAGGGAGGTACTAGAAATGGATGGTAATGAAGAAGTAGAAGAAGTGACAGCAACTGAAACAAGTGAAGTGGAAAGGCTCAAATCTGATGCCAAAGGGCATGAGGCAGTTGCAGTAGCAATTTGAATCAGAGCAGATGGGGTGTCATGGGTAGCAGAGGTAGTAGGAGCAGTGGTAGGAGTAGTGATAGAGACCCCTATTATTTTGGTCATTAGCTTCTTGGTCTTGGAACCCTCACCTGGTCCACTTGGCATATATCTCTTTTGTGCAGCTCTTGTTCTCTTGGCCAGAGGTGAACTCTTTTGCTAGGTTTTTAGAACAATTTTTTTTCCTTTTGCCCTTTCTACCAATGGGATGTGGTCTTCACTATCCATTTCTTTAGAAACTTCTGGAGCTTTCTCTTCAACATCTAGTACTTCAATAGGTTGGTCTTCCTCACTGTCTGACTCCTTTTCTGGTTCTATCTCTGTATAAGTTAATTGTACCCCATTTTGAATCATGGCTGCAATTTGGGTTTTGACCCACACTTTTCTCAGCCTTATGGGTTCCTTCATGATTTTTTCTAAGGAGCTCTCTTCGGTATTTGCCCAGTTTGGAAGGTGAACTGGGTGTTGGTATTGATTTTCCCAAGGTCCCTTATTCACCACATTCTCATCATCTATCAATTGATCTAGAACATCTATGACATGGAACCTTTAATAAAATCTAGAGATATTCTTGAATGAATTCTTTTTAGTACCTCATAGTCATCAACACAATCTGCCCAGAAATCCTAGAGATGCACCTTATAGAACAACCTCTTACTAACATATTTCTCCATTACACCATAGGGATGAAAGTGACTTCTTCTGACATACAAGTGAAGATTAAGAAGTTGTAGTTCTTTGTCAGAGGCTTCAGCTGCTTCTAATGAAACACATGCAAACTATCCTTTGCCTAGCAGCATGGGAAATTTGACATTAGTTCTATGCAAGTGTTTTAATTTCTCTGCAGAAGGAATCAGCTGCCTTGTCAGTTCCAGTAGCACTACCTTATCTGTCGGATACCTTGGTAGTCTATACGGTGCCCTGTGAATCCCTACACCCTTAGCTAAGTGAATTTCTTAAACTAGATATACCATCTCCCAAATTGTCTTATTACATTCATGGCCTCAGGGGAGATTCTTAGGGAGGTAGCTCCTTGGAGCAATCTTGTAATGTACATGGTAAATGCATCATTTACCCTTTTGAAGTGGATCAAAGACTGAGATATGGAAAGTGTTGCAAGTATGGGGCTAACTGGTGTTGTCATTGATGTCAACATACTCATGTTGCATTAATGAGAAGGATTAGATGAGTTGTGTGCTGAGGATATTGAGAGAATAAGTCTCAATCAGGAACAATGAAGAACAGTGATGACAAGAAGGTAAAAAGTTCTCAATAGGTTGAGGATCAGAGGATACGGTTTAAAGGGTTTGTAGATATAAGTCTTGAGATGCTCTAGTCAAGATTTCAAAGGTCCGCATGAAGATCTGAAGAAGTTATGGTCGCTCAAGTAGAACCGGTTCCGGCAAGTGTTCAGAGGTGACAGAGGGCCACAGAAAGGTACGGTGAGATCCGGTATTTCATTATCCCATTCTGTGGATCAGAGGGAGTGTTGAGGACATCCCTGTGAAGTATCAACTAGATTAGTTCATGGGTTGAAGGTCCGGAAGTGCCTATTCATTTGTGACAGTGATGACAGACTATGTTCTTGTAGCTCCGGATGAAGGAAAGAAGAATTCCAGTAGGATGATGAAGTGCGGATGTTTTTGGTGATTCAGGGAAGGTTATGATGATCATTGGATCATGTCCATTTAATGTTGGTGGTCTGCATTGAAGTTAGAGTTTGCATTTGAAGAATAACCACGGATATTGGTGTTCTTCTTGAGATTGGCCGACCGGATGTATTACACGTCTTGCGGATGATCTTGTAGGTGTTTGCTGACTTAGATGATTGTTCCTAAGTCGATGCCTTGTATAAATAAGGGATTGTGAATTTATTTTGAGGTGTGGTTTTGATGTGATGAGTGTGTGGTAGTGAAGGGAAGTGTGAAAGGCAGAGCAGAAGTATTGGGCTTAAATGGAACTGATTCAAGCATGTTGAAGATGCTATTCTCTAGTTCATAAAGGTGATACTTATTCCTTTGTAGACAGTGTGTCTCTTGTAGGCAGTGAGCCTCTTGTGAGCAGTGTGCTCGGGCAGTGAGCCCTAATTGGCATGTGCCATTTTGTTCTTTCTATTCTTCTAACAGAGAATACATTCTTGGGTTAATCACCCATTGGTTTTTCCCTTAACCGGGTTTTCCATGTCAAAATCTTGGTGTCATGTGTGTTGATATGTTTCTGCTTTTGATTTGAATGCATTATGATTCATGATTAATATTATGCTAATCACTAAAGAAGATTCAAGTGTTTAAAATGAGAAAGCTTCACACAACTGATTCACCCCCCCTCTCAGTTGTATGCCCTAAATCTAACAGAAAGTTGAGGATAGCACTCATATACCTTTCTTGTGAGTTTCTTTTGCATCTTTAATGTCTGGTATTGATAGCACAGGGTGCACTGGTATACCAAAGATCTTTGCTAAAGAAGGTGAACTTAAGTCTACCAAGACATCCCCACTGGTAGTCTGAATAGTCCTAGTCAGAGGATCATATCTTTCTTCAGAAATCACTATCAGCTTAGGGCATTGTACTGAAGTAGGAAATGTAGCAGCCTCTGCAATCCAATTGTCTCTAATCTTTCTTGCTAAGGGTGTACGATTAGGCCCAAACACTTTGAGTCTGAAATCTTCTAAATCAATATGACCTAGGTCTGTGTCTCCTATGTTGGGCCATGTGGAGGCTATCTTTGACTCGGGAGGAATTCCTTTAAATTTGTACTTCATATTTTGTGCTCGGGCAGTCATTTAACTTGCATACCTAGACCTAATAAGTCTTGATTGTCTTGATAGTTTCTTGATTCCTAAGTTTAAATGCATGATTCACAAGTTACTTGCCACTAAGTCAAATTCTACCTTATGAAACTGATATCCACTTTTTGAATTGCAAATACTTACCTCTGAAATGCATGAGTCTAATAATTTGCATATTTACAACATTTACTACATGATTTAAACAATAAAACAACATCAAAATTCACATTGGATCATGCAATAAATGCTTAAATTTCTCAAAATCTGAATCGAAATATGCAAAACATCATTATTCAACCTTTGCAGCATTCATTTTAATCGAACAGACCCTTCTGCCTTAGAAGTGTTTAGAAAAACAGTCATTTATAGGGGCAGCGCTAATTTCAGGGGTCTCAAACTTTGTCAGAGGAAAAAGCGCTAGAATAGGCTAGGTCCAACCTAGTACGAATTTGAGGTCTATCTAACCTTGCACAAGTTTTGGTGGTGACTGACTTGTATGGATCCATGGAGGTCGGTGAGGCATAATTTTAGTGCAAGTCAGATGGGTTGGAATTCAACGCTAAAGATGGGAGTAAAACTTGGCAGGGATTTTGGACATTTTAGACTTGGCGCAAAGTTTGGAGTTTGCCGACCAAAGTCAGAAAAGATACTTTTTAGTGCAGGAGTCGGTGGTTAAACATTTTGATGCTTAAGCTTTTAATGCGGGAAACAGGGATTTTTAGGATCACTGACCAACTTTGTTCAACAAGGTCGACAAAAGACATTCTTAGCATCTGGTCAGTGTGAGTCAAATCTAGTGCTAGGGTTTCGATTCACAGACACGCGTGAAAATTTAAAAGGACTGAATGACTATTGTTAATTTTTTTTGGCAGTCTGTCGGGAGTCTTTTCAATGCTTTTGAGGTTTGTTTGATTATGCATGGAAATTAAAACCCTAGAGTTTAAGTTTGGATTGATATGGGTTGAACTTGATAAGTTCAAATTACGAAAATACACCATTATGCCTTAAAGTTTGATTATATCCTTAGTTGAGATTACCATGAAAACCCCTATTAAATAAATGAAGTCAAAGACCCCATCTTTTGAACAATCATTTGTACCCAAGCAAACAAGTTCAAGACTACTTTCAGAACACATTTTCACTAGCACAATAAAGCCCTAAATTTCTAGGGAAAGAGGAAAAGATTCCTACCCGGTTCAAAGTGTTCGCAGAGATATACCAGTAATGCACTTATCCGTACTGAGTTGATTCGTGACGTGCTAGACTCAATTTATCCTCGTTGGCTGGCTAGATCTGGTCACTACACATTTGAGTTGCAAAGAGCTCTTTAGAAGACTAATTTATTTGTAAAATGAGCTCAAAATGGACTAAAAATAATTTATGTGTTCCCCTATTTCTTCGCCATTAATGCTTAGGTACGATCTACCCCTTTCGGCGTGCAATTCTTAGAAATTATTTTAGGGTTTTGCATGGGTTTCTGACTCTTTGGACCTAGCGCGGCTTTTGTGAATGCTCGATCTTGGTACAACTTTGAGTGATCTCTAACTCAAGTCAGTGACATAATAATTCAATGCAATTCGGTAATAGGGAATTTTAAAACTAGTCCGAGACAAGTGATTTCAGCGCTAGGTCGGAGAAGTGTATTTTTAACACTAGGGTTGGTGACCAAGGATTTTAGCACTGAGTTGATTGACAAGAAATCTAGCGCTAAGACAGTGAAAGGGAGTTCCGACACTAAGTCAGTGACTTGTGATTCTAGCGCTAAGGTCGGTGGAGTGAGAATCTAGCACAAAGGTCAGCAAACAATGTTTTAGCACAAAAGAGACATCTAACTAGGTTTTGATGGAACATAGTACTTGACTTAATGATTTTAGAGAACCCCAGTAACTTTCATGCTTTCAATTGTGAAAAATGTGATTTTGATCAGCCATTGGAATACTTTAGGAATCAAGAGGCTAGGCCAACACTCTAAACTAAAATTTGAAGAAAGGGGGTCCCCATTAGCGAAATGGGGTGTGTGTGAGAGGCACAACAAGTATAGACAAGGTACATAAGGAGATGAAGACCCAAGGGGTTCCTGATAATAATATTGAAGTTTCCCATGTCTTGCAAGATGATACTACTAAGGAACTAGAGGAGCAAGAAGCAGTGAATAAGGGTGATGGATCCACCCAAAATATTTTTGTGGGAATTTCAGCATAGTTTGAAATATAAATTGAAGGGGTTGATCAAGATGTTGTTGTGATTGAACAAACAAATATTGCAGGATCCAATCAACCTAAGGGAGAAATAAGTAGTCAATTCCCATTATTGACAAAAGAAGAGGCTTTGTTGGTTAAGCAAGTGTTAACACAAGAACTACTTGTCTTTGGGATGAATAAGGAGGCTAATCCTAAGGACCAAGTCATTCGGGAAAAATAAATAAATAAAGAGGTAAAACAACAAGAAGCTCCCACTTCTTCTCCTCCTCTACGACAGGAAGTCCCTGATTCTTTACAACTCAAGGAGAATAAAACTGATGATTCTTTATCTCCTCAATGGCTATGGGACAACATAATGTAAGAGTCTCTAGTATACTCAAGAACCCAGGATCACCTATAAAACCAAGATTAACCTACTACAAGAGAGCTACAAGAGAATAATGTTGAATTAGGTGCAACAATGAAAAATGATATTATTACACACCCCATTGCATTAAATGTATAATGAGAAACCTTTCTTATAAAGGCAAGGTTGAGAGGTAGGACATAATGTGATCATGACAAGTGTTCTAATACTATGACATGAGACACAAATATTAAATGACAACTAGTGGATAAGATGCCTTATAGATGAAACAAATATTAAATGTCCTAACTACCTAAGTAAACTTAATTAGTGAACATGTGTGAATAGGTCCTAACAAGGAACTAGTTAGATAAAGTACCTTGTTCACACTACAAAGGGGAAACCGGATAGGAAAATACCCCCATTCACACTAACACCCCCCTTAAGTGTAACTTAGGGAGAAGTAGACAAATGTAAAGATGCAAAGATGGGTCTCAGCTACTAGGCCATGTTATGTACCCATGTACAAATAATCTCTCACAAACAAGGTAAAGGAGAAAACCCAATGGGACAAAACTCCTCCCCAAAAGAGAGAAAACATGAAAGTGAAAGAAGGAAGGAGGACTTAACATGACCCCCCTAGGACTACTTCTATCACCAATATACAATCAATTACCCCCCATAGGAGAGATAGAATGAGATTATAGATCCCCCCCATAAAGAAGTAGCTTTTGTGTCAATGAATGCTCGAAGACAAAAAACAATCCACTACCCACAAACAACATTTCTGTCATTGGGAAGAAACAATTCCAATGGTGGATGTAGAAGCAACTCCTGCAATTTGGATGAAAAGGGAATCCAAATCAATATATGTGCCTTAGAATACAACTCAAGTGTCCTCATGTTGGAAAATGATGTGTTCTCCAAATCAAGAATGAAATGCCCAATCAAAGAAGGAATACTAGGAGATGAAGGATAATGAACTACATCTAATCAAACACTGAAGATGTGATGAAATAATGGCCATCAGAGAGGAGAGATAACCCCTCAAATGTGTCCTCCAAATCAGCAATGTGAGACTCCACAAACAAAGATGCAATGTCTGATAAATAGGAATTCCAATGGGGAAGACTGAAATGATCCTGCTGCAAAGAATCAAAAGAAGCTCTCAAAGAAGCATCTCTAAACTCTAAAGTAGCAGTGGATTATGGTGGAGTAATGATGTCAATACAAGGAGAGAGAGAAGCAAGGGAAGAACAATCAAGATATGCTAGATATTCAAGCTCCTCTTATGTGTCATCAATAGAGGGTATATTATCTGCATCATCAAAGGGTATGAGGCAATCCATTGTAGGATCATCTAGGAATGGAGAGATATGAGGGTCTCCATAGATCTCCCAAATCTTAGTCCAAAGTGTGGATGGACAATCAATGTCTAAAATCACCCAAATAGTGCCATAATCAACACTAGAACAAATCAATCCTACAATATGATCACTCCTATTTACCCATGCATGTTTCTTTTGAGGTGTATCTGGTTCAAGTATGTGCCCATAAAGATAAGGCAAAATATTGAGCCACCTACAATGTGTGAGGATGTCTTTTTTTCCAAGACTCATAGTTATCCTTTTTCAGATTTATCACAGAAGGATGAATAGAAAAACCCATGATATCTCCTCTAGTGAATAGAGATAAAAAAAATCATAAGATTAGCCCCCTATTTCACTCAATCATGAGAACCCCCTAGCAAAATATAATCATGACACTTTATACTTAGGCAATTACAATTGCCACAAGCCAAAACAACAAAGTGGTCTTTGATTTTGGTGCTGTTATCACTTGGAATTGCACCTTGCTTGAAGCTTGTTCAAGCATTCCAATGACACAATGGGACTGATCTCAAGGTGTGGGACCTTGCAGATGACATCAGACCTCTAGAGAAGGTTGGTTCCTCTTTCTGAGATTAAGGCTCAGAGAAAAAAGCTAAATCTAATGATAATGATCGCAGGGGAAAGGGGAAGAAGAAACTGAAATTGAAAGGGAGGCGATGCACCAGATTTAATGTGTTTAGTTGCACTAGAATTAACATGACAATGATCCCAAAATTGAAACAGACTCACATAGACTCATATAAGCTATCACAAAGGTTAGGGTAGAAAACCAAAGCTATGAAAGGGACCGGTTTACCCATAATACAAGCATACAATTTCCAAATAACATAGTATAAATCTTTAGAGAGAGGCAAAATGACAGTTTATAATGATAATGAAGGCTAGGAAGCCATTACAAAAGAAGAAGGATTCTTTACACATAGATACAAACACAAAGTGAAAGACTCCTTCATTGGCGAATAGGTACAGAGACGCGAGAGGCTCAGAAGAGAGCACAATCCATCAGATCCACCTAGTTCTAGAGAAAATCACAAGGTTTGCTGTTGCAACAAATCTTCTACCTATGTAATGACTCAAGAAAACAACCAACAACAATACATCTTCAACATATGCATATATAGCTTTTACAAATCACTATAGCAGCCATGGGCGTGGGAAAGAGTGGTCAACAAGGAAAACCAGTCACCCATGCTGCAATAAATTCATTTTTATGTCCTTTAAGCATGCCCACATGACTCTGCCCTAGAAATCCACTGAAGAAGAGTGTCTGCTCATGCCTTGGGTATAAGAAATTCAATGTAAAGGAGCTGCAATGGCATAGGGGGCGAGAAATCCATTTTCCACAAGAAATTGGGCTCTAAAGAAGCATTAATGGTGGCCAAGAAGGTCGTTAAGCAGTCCCATCGCATCCTAAATAGTAGAAAGAGCTGGAAAGAAAAAATAGGTTGAGCCCCCGACCAATTAGGCTTCCTCTGATCAAGCTTCCACTGATCGGGCCTTTGAAAGGTGAAGAAGGAAACCCTAATTTCCAAAGTTTGGAAGGAGCAATAGAGAAACCGTCGAGCTTCAGAGATTGAGCCTTCACCATGCATCGTGCTTTTGAAAAGAAGAAACACTCGATATCCAGCTTGAAAATACTTAGAAGAAATTATGAAATTTGTCAGGGATCAGACCTTAGACCTTATGTCTTCCACCTTCCAAAAGAAAAAAGGAAGAAGAAAACTTCCACTTGCCAAAGTCTGAGTGACTTAGACATTTTAGAAGTTTGGCAAACTTTGGTGATTGGGCCTTCTGTCTACCACTTACCAAATGGAAAGAAAAGGACTCTAACCTTGACCTCCTAGATCCACAACACTTAGAAGCCTTTGAAACTGGTAGACCTCAGTCGTCAGGCCTTCCGCCTTCTGCCTTTGAAAAAGGAGGAGGAAGAGAGAACTCCCGCCTATCGCCACCTGCAACACTTAGGAGCACTGTAGCTCATTAGGCTTCAACAAGCAGACCTTCCATCTTTTGCTTACAAAAAAGAAGGAAGAGAAAACTCTCAACCTCTGGCACCTAAAACACTTATGCAATTTTATGAATTATCAAGATGGAGCCTTCAAAGCTGACGAGAAAGGCATGATGAAGAAAGGAACCCCGAAAAGGTAGAAAACACAAGGAAAACACTTAGGATTTTAGACTTAGCCATTTGGGGGGCTTTTTTCATTGCACTTCAAAAGGGAAAACACTTAGAAATTTCATGGATCCTTGGGCTATTTGGCCCGAAGGAAAAATAAGACAACAGGTACAATGCAAATGCTAAAATTAGGCTAGAACTGAAAGTAAAATTTCTAAGCAAAATTGGATCAAACAGATTGCAGATCTAAGAAGTACTCAAAAAAATATGCACTTTAAAAAAATCACCAAAAAATGTTACCATATGAGCCCAAACTATTAGAAATGAAGGTGCCAACCACACAATGGAAATCTGATTCAAACCTTTTTAATGTTTTCTAAATAATGTAGAATCACTGGAGATTGCAACAGAAATAAAACCCACTACACAAAATTAACATGTTAAGAATTGAACACATAACACAATATGTAACATGGAGAAAATGCTTTCGGGTAAAAAACTCCACCAAGAAAAGAGGCTCCAACTTGTATTATCTTCAAATATGAGATTACAATACACGTACTCCCTCTCCTTCTTCAATCTTCAATCTAGCACCACCTGTTACTCTCAACTCTGATAAAAATATAGTACAAATATCCTTATAAAAGGGGGTTGCCTTCTAGGGCAAGAAAACTGATATAATATTGATCGTTAGATCTGTGACCTAATGACAAATGGTCCAGATTTACAATGATAAAATATAAATAAAATGTGGTTTCGGGGGCGCTGCCCCCAAACCCTCACCGGGGAATGTGGCCCCTAGACCCCTCACAGGGGGGGAACCCCCGTGTGACGCCCCGTCACGAATGAATTAGCGGCAAGGATAGGATATAAACATGCGGCTGAAACAAGATCGTTGTTGGTGAAACCTTTCATCCCTTATGGGTGATTTACAAACAATATTAGGAGTAATTAATTACATAGGATTTACAAGGTTGATGGCACTTTAATCCTAACACAAACAAAGCCCTGGAAGTTCCCAAAATGAGAACTTCTCAACAACAATTATGAAGAACTACAATTTTTGGAAAAAATAGGCACCAAAATCAAAATCTTATTGCACCACTACGAAGCCTATGAAATTCTGGCCCAAATAAAAAATGCTTGAAAAAAGGAGCCAAAATGGTTGAGTTACAAGCCTCTGAAGTCTGACTGCCAAAATCAAAATGTCATTAGAGAGGGGCAAGCTTGGAGGGAGAAAAATGATGATGTCATTGCTAACGCAGTGCTGACGTCAAGAATATGGTCACCAAGTTCTTAGAGATTCACCAGCATATTCTCCAAGGTTCCAAAACTACCTATTCAGGGTCCAAACCACATGATAGTTGTACAAAACCACTTGGTTTGAAGAAAAAACTATTTTTGAGGTGCTCGAAGTGGTATCGTGGGTATTAAGGAGAATATTCCCTAAGAAATTCAACCGTCGGAATGTTTCGTGACTGGTAGGGTTTAGTCAGCACTGATTGTTGTGAAATCAACGGTCTATGGAGTATTGGTTGGGCCTTTAAACACTGGTCAAACAATTTTGGGGGTCCATGCCACATGGCACCCCCCGAACTGCACCTGTATCTACTATAAATGTGCATACAAGGTACCCTATACTTTGTTGATGCAGGCTTGAAACTAAAGATCCACATAATAAAGAATATAACCAGAAAATATTTCTTTTAACCAGAAGATAGAGAATTTACCCAGCAGTTGAAAGAATTTGCCGATGGTATCGAATTACACAAATGATGATGTAGGTGATATGTAGAGTTCGTACGATGTACATATATGATCCATATGGATTTTCCATAATGAATTTTCTACAAACCCTAGCAAAATCGCCAAAAAAATTTCTGAGCCAAAAAATGACGTGTTATATATCAAAATTCATCTATTTGACCTTTTAAACTCAATGGCAAGGTCCTTTTTGGCCAAAAATGTACCCAAAAAAATCAAGTCTGAAATACTCCCAAAAATGAGAAGAGACTTGTAGATCAGGAGCTCTGATACCATGTAAGAGTCTCCAATAGACTCAAGAACATAAGATCGTCTGTAAAACCAAGATTAACCTTGTTGCAAGTATGGGCCTAACCGGTGTTGTCATTAATGTCAACATACTCATGTTGCATTAATGAGAAGGATTAGATGAGCTGTGTGCTGAGGATATTGAGAGAATAAGTCTCAATCAGGAACAGTGAAGAACAGTGATGACAAGAAGGTAAAAAGTCCTCAATAGGTTGAGGATCAGAGGATATGGTTTAAAGGGTTTGTAGATATAAGTCTTGAGATGCTCCAGTCAAGATTTCAGAGGTCCGCATGAAGATCTGAAGAAGTTATGGTCGCTCAAGTAGAACCGGTTCCAGCAGGTGTTCAGAGGTGATAGAGGGCCACAGAAAGGTCCGGTGAGATCTAGTATTTCATTATCCTGTTCTGTGGATCTGAGGGAGTGTTGAGGATGTCCCTGTGAAGTATCAACTAGATTAGTTCATGGGTTGAAGGTCTAGAAGTGCCTATTCATTTGTGACAGTGATGACAGACTGTGTTCTTGTAGCTTCAGATGAAGGAAAGAAGAATTCCAGTAGGATGATGAAGTGCAGATGTTTTTGGTGATTCAGGGAAGGTTATGATGATCGTTGGATCATGTCCAGTTAATGTTGGTGGTCCGCATTGAAGTTAGAGTTTGCATTTGAAGAATAACCATGAATATTGGCGTTCTTCTTGAGACTGGCCGACCAGATGTATTACACGTCTTGCGGATGATCTTGTAGGTGTTTGCTAACTTAGATGATTGTTCCTAAGTCGATGCCTTGTATAAATAAGGGATTGTGAATTCATTTTGAGGTGTGGTTTTGATGTGATGAGTGTGTGGTAGCGAAGAAAAGTGCGAAAGGCAGAGCAAAAGTATTGGGCTTAAATGAAACTGATTCAAGCATGTTGAAGATGCTATTCTCCAGTTCATAAAGGTGATACTTATTCCTTTGTAGACAATGAGCCTCTTGTGAGAAGTGTGCTCAGGCAGTGAGCCCTAATTGGCATGTGCCATTTTGTTCTTTCTATTCTTCTAACAGAGAATACATTCTTGGGTTAATCACCCCATGGTTTTTCCCTTAACCGGGTTTTCCACGTCAAAATCTTGGTGTCATGTGTGTTGATATGTTTCTGCTTTTGATTTGAATGCATTATGGTTCATGATTAATATTATGCTAATCACTAAAGAAGATTCAAGTGTTTAAAATGAGAAAGTTTCACACAATTGATTCACCCCCCCTCTCAGTTGTATGCCCTAAATCTAACAATTGGTATCAGAGCTAAGTTCCTCTAAAAGGAGCTTAACCACTTGAGGAGATCCAGGATGTCATCATACAAGAAGGATAGTCCGAAGTTTGATGGAACCAACTTTTCTCTTTGGGAAGGTCGCATGAAATGTTACTTGCAGTGTATGGGAAAGGCGTATTGGTCCATGGTCACAAAAGTGTATGCACCTCCACAAGGTGGTCCGACAACCCTAAATGAAATCACAGATGCTGAAAATAATCTGCAGACCAAAGAAGCTCTTCTAAGCGCATTAACTGACTTAGAGCTCTCAAATGTTATTGACCTACCAACTGCCTATGAGATCTGGATTAAACTGAAACTTCTGCATGAAGGAGATGAGTATGTTAAATGTGCAAGGTTACAGAGTCTAAAAGGGAAATTTGAAAAACTGAAGATGAGAGATGATGAAAATATTACCACTTTTATGCCAAGAGTGAATGAGCTAGTTTATGGAATTAGATATTCTGGTGGAGTCTTGGATGAAAATGAGATTGTTGGTAAGATTCTCAGATTCCTTCCTACCTCTTACAAAATCAAGGTTGCTGCCATTGATGAATTCAAAGCCCATACAACTGTCACAAGAGACCAATTGGCTGGCAAACTGGCTGCTTTTGAAATGACCAAATTTGGAGATGATCCCCCCAAAACTAAATCTGCATTCAAAGCCAGTGCCTCTGTAAAAGGTAAACAAGGATTTGATCCGAGAGAAAACTCATCAAGGAATTTGTCATGGTATGGAAAGGCAAGAAAAGACCTGGAAGAAGAAGAAGTAGAAACTGCTCAACTTGAAGCCCTCATTGCACAGAGACTGCCAAGAGGATCCGGTAAGTATGAAGGAAAATTACCTTTTAAGTGTTTTAACTGCAATAAGATTGGTCATTTTGCCTCAAAATGTCTGGAAAGATTTTCAAAGCCAAATCCTAACAGATCAAGGTTCTAAAAGAATTGTTACTATGTTCATGAAGAAGATGATAATGAAGGAGTAATAGATGATGAATCAGAGACAGGAAACAAATCTGGAAGTGAATGGGTGTTTATTGCCATCAAGGAAGAAGAACCAATATCCTCTGTATCTATCAATCATAAAGTTGTAGAAAGAGCTCTGGCTACCCAAGTTGAAGAAAAGAATGATTGGGTCAATGACAGTGGTTGCTCTCACCACATGACAGGTGACAAGAATAAGTTCATAGATTTGGAAAGGTATGAAGGAGGAGTGGTGAAGTTTGGTGATAATTATGCTGGTAGAATCAGAGGAAGAGGAACTATTTCTTTTAATGGAAGAAACAAAACTGGTAATGTACTGTATGTTGAAGGTTTGAAGCACAATCTTCTCAGTGTTGGATAGTTGGTGGACAAAGGCTATGATCTCCTATTCAAGGATGGAAAATGCAAAATCTTTGAAAGATCCGGAACATAGATTGCATCCGGTACTCAAACTAAAGGTAATATCTTCCACTTGGTTGGTACTGGTAAAAGCTACTTGTTTGTTCAAGTTGATCAGAGTTGGTTATGGCATAGAAGGATGTGTCATGTGAATTTTGATAATATCATCAAAATAAGCAATACTCAGGCTATAAGAGATCTTCCAAAATTGGTGAAACCTACTAATAGCTTGTACAAGGAATGTCAGTTGGGTAAGATGAGCAGAGTCACATTCAAAAGCAAGGAACTGTCTTCTACTGGACTATTGGACTTAGTTCACACTGATCTTTGTGGTCCGGCAAGAACCAGAAGTATTCAAGGTGATAGATACTTCATGCTGCTAATAGATGACTATTCCCAGATGATGTGGGTAACCTTTCTAAAGGAGAAATCAGAAGCTCTTGAGAAATTCAAAATATTCAAAGCTATGGTAGAGAATGAAACAGGAATAAAGTTGAAATGTTTGAGGTCTGATAGAGGTGGAGAATTCACATCCGGTGAGTTCATAGAATTATGTGAGAAACATGGAATTAAGAGATAGTTGTCTGCTTCGAGGACTCCACAGCAGAATGGAGTAGTGGAGAGAAAGAACCGGACCATCCAGGAAGCATCTAGGACTATGATGATGGAAGCAAATGTTCCTCAGATATATTGGAGAGAAGCTGTCAGCACTACAGTCTATACTCTTAATCGAGTTCAAATCAGAAGCAGTATCGGTAAGACCCTTTATGAACTCTAGTTTGGCATTACTCCCACTATAAGATATTTTAGAGTCTTTGGTAGCAAATGTTACATCAAAAGAGATGAAGATTTAGGCAAGTTTGATGCTAGAAGTGATGAAGGAATATTCTTGGGTTACTCTACTCAAAGCAAAGCATACCGGTGTTATAATAAGAGACTAAGAAAGATGATAGAAAGTACAAATGTGAAGGTTGATGAGGGAATAGAGAAACCCTCAAGGTTTTATGGGTATGATGAAGATGATCAGAATAGTGTTCTGGTTCAAGGAGCTCAATCCTCTCCTGAAAGTCAGATTCAGACTGATCCAGTAAATCAAGAAGAAGAGATAGGTCTGAATGAGCCTGATCAAGACGCAGAAGTGCAAGAAACTTCCAAAGTTCCAAGGTATGTAAGACTGAACCACTCTGAAGAATAGATCATAGGTGACAAAAGCAAAGGTGTGCAAACTAGAAGGAAAATTGCTCAAAATTCAGATGAATGTTGTCTGATTTCAAAGATTGAACCTAAGACAATAAATGAAGCCTACAATGATGAAAATTAGACCAAAGCAATGGAGGAAGAGTTGATGCAAATTGAGAAAAATCACACTTGGGATCTTGTTTCTAGACCTAGAAACAAGAATGTGATTGGAACCAAATGGGTCTTCCGGAACAAACTAAATGAAGTTGGTGAAGTAATCAGAAATAAAGCCAGATTAGTTTGCAAAGGCTACTCTCAAATAGAAGGGATTGATTTTGAGGAAACCTTTGCTCTGGTGGCAAGAATTGAAGTAGTCAGACTATTTCTTGCTTTTGCTACCTTCAAAGATTTCAAAGTGTATCAGATAGATGTCAAATCTGCTTTCCTGAATGGTGACTTAGAAGAAGAAGTGTACATTGAACAACTGGATGGATTCTAGTTATCTGAGCATGGTGATATGGTCTACAAATTAAAGAAGGCACTGTATGGTCTAAAGCAAGCCCCAAGAGCATGGTATGAAAGGCTGAACAAACATCTTTTGAAGATTGGTTTCAACAAAGGTACTGCTGATAGTAACCTATATTTCAAAATTGATCATGAAAACATCTTGATTGTTGAAGTATTTGTTGATGATATCATCTTTGGAGGAAGAGACAGTATGTGTAAAACCGTTGCAAATCAAATGAAAAGTGAGTTTGAAATGTCAATGCTCGGTGAAATGAATTTCTTCTTGGGTCTGCAAATTACTCAAACAAAGAAAGGAATCTTTATCTCTCAGACCAAATATGTGAAAGAATTGTTGAGGAAATTTGGAATGGAAGATTCAAAGCCAATGAACACTCCCATGGCAACCGGATGTAAGTTGAGCAAAGATGATGACTCTCCTAAGACAGATCAGACAAAGTATAGATCAATGATTGGAGGATTATTGTATCTCACTCAAACTAGACCAGATATAATGCAGGTTGTTGGTCTTGTGGCGAGATTCCAAGTTGATCCCAGAGAATCTCATGTCATGGCAATCAAAAGAATTTTTAGGTACTTAAAAGGAATAGTTGAGTATGGTCTGTGGTATCCTAGAGATCATAATTTTTCTCTTCATGCATATACAGATGCAGATTGGGCAGGAGATGTCGATGATAGGAAGAGTACAAGTGGAGGAGCATTCTTTTTGGGAAAAAGGTTGGTTTCTTGGCTAAGCAAGAAACAAGAGGCAATATCCCTGTCTACAACTGAAGCAGAATACATTGCAGCAGCAGGAAGTTGCACTCAAGTTTTGTGGATGAAGCAGATGCTAAGAGATATTCAAGTAGAATATGAGGAGCCTATCACAATTTTCTATGATAATTCAAGTGCAATAAATATTTCTAAGAATCCGGTGTTGCATTCTAAAACTAAGCATATATCTATCAAGTTTCACTTTCTGAGAGAGAAAGTGATCAAGGGTGAAGTCAGATTGGAGTATGTACCCTCCAAGGATCAGCTTGCAGATATTTTTACTAAACCTCTTCCCAAGGACTCTTTTGAGTATCTCAGGGAGAAGTTAGGGGTTATTTCCCCTCCGGTGATGAACTAGGATGCACTGATTTGCATCAATCTGGTGGATATCATTGTCATATCTTGATGATAAGGGAGCTGCTACTCAGGGGGAACAGCTGGTATGTTATAAAGTAGTGAAGTTACAAGTATGAGCCCTTTTCCATTGATGTCAAAGGGGGAGAGAAGACATGTGAAAAACAAGTGGTTGCTGATCAAAGGGGGAGCAAAAAAGGAAGAGAAGACATGTGAATAGTTGTTGCTATTAGGGGGAGTTGTAATAGCAAGGAGAAGTTCTTGTCTTGATGGTTTTTCACATCATATATTGCCATCAATGACAAAGGGGGAGATTGTTGCAAGTATGGGCCTAACCGGTGTTGTCATTGATGTCAACATACTCATGTTGCATTAATGAGAAGGATTAGATGAGCTGTGTGCTGAGGATATTGAGAGAATAAGTCTCAATCAGGAACAGTGAAGAACAGTTATGACAAGAAGGTAAAAAGTCCTCAATAGGTTGAGGATCAGAGGATGCGGTTTAAAGGGTTTGTAGATATAAGTCTTGAGATGCTCCAGTCAAGATTTCAGAGGTCCGCATGAAGATCTGAAGAAGTTATGGTCACTCAAGTAGAACCAGTTCTGGCAGGTGTTCAGAGGTGATAGAGGGCCACAGAAAGGTCCGGTGAGATCCAATATTTCATTTTCCCGTTCTGTAGATCTAAGGGAGTGTTGAGGACATCGCTGTGAAGTATCAACTAGATTAGTTCGTGGGTTGAAGGTTTGAAAGTGCCTATTCATTTGTGACAGTGATGACAGACTGTGTTCTTGTAGCTCCGGATGAAGGAAAGAAGACCAATAGGATGATGAAGTGCGGATGTTTTTGGTGATTCAGGGAAGGTTATGATGATCATTGGATCATGTCCAGTTAATGTTGGTGGTCGGCATTGACGTTAAGTTTGCATTTGAAGAATAACCACGGATATTGGTGTTCTTCTTGAGACTGGCCGACCGGATGTATTACACGTCTTGCGGATGATCTTGTAGGTGTTTGCCAACTTAGATGATTGTTCCTAAGTCAATGCCTTGTATAAATAAGGGATTGTGAATTCATTTTGAGGTGTGGTTTTGATGTGATGAGTGTGTGGTAGCAAAGAGAAGTGCGAAAGGTAGAGCAGAAGTATTAGGCTTAAATGGAACTGATTCAAGCATGTTGAAGATGCTATTCTCCAGTTCATAAAGGTGATACTTATTCCTTTGTAGACAGTGTGTCTCTTGTAGGCAGTGAGCCTCTTGTGAGCAGTGTACTCGGGCAATGAGCCCTAATTGGCATGTGCCATTTTGTTCTTTCTATTCTTCTAACAGAGAATACATTCTTGGGTTAATCACCCCGTGGTTTTTCCCTTAACCAGGTTTTCCACATCAAAATCTTGGTGTCATGTGTGTTGATATGTTTCTGCTTTTGATTTGAATGCATTATGGTTCATGATTAATATTATGCTAATCACTAAAGAAGATTCAAGTGTTTAAAATGAGAAAGTTTCACACAACTGATTCACCCCCCCTCTCAGTTGTATGCCCTAAATCTAACAAACCTTCTATAAGAGAGTTGCAAGAGAATAATGTTAAATTAGGTGCAGCAATGAACAATGGTATTATTACGCACTCCATTACATTAAATGTACAATGAGAATCCTTTCTTATAAAGGCAAGGTTGAGAAGTAGGACATAATGTGATCATGACAAGTGTTCTAATCCTTTGACATGAGACACAAATATTAAATGACAACTAGTAGATAAGATGCCTTCTAGATGACACAAATATTAAATGTCCTAGATACCTAATTGAACTTAACTAGTGAACATGTGTGAATAGGTCCTAACTAGGAACTAGTTAGATAAAGTACCTTGTTCACACTACAAAGGGGAAATCGGATAGGAAAATACCCCCGTTCACACTAGCACATAAAACAGAAGCCAATTGTAGAGGTACCTACATTAGACTTGGAAAACTTTTTGACAAAAATTGAGAAGCCAAAGGAAAAGAAGAAAGCCAAGATACAATCATGAATCAGAAGAAATCCTTCAGGATCTAGGATTGTAGAAATTACAACTCCTATGTTTGATAAAGATAATCAGGACCTGGCAGTTGAGCATTTTCATGTTACAACTGTCAATTTGGACCCACTACAAGAGCCTGGGGGATTGAATAATTTCAGGGGTCAGTCTCCACAATTGTCCAAAGGATTCATGAGGACAAAATGACTAAGAAGCAGCTAAAGGATCAAATTGTTGAACTTTAGGCATATATCAAGAACTTAGTAGGTCCCCTGCAAAAAGATGATGGAACAATAATTACACCTACAATTTTGTCCAATCAAGAAGTTGATGAGCTAGACAATATGAAGCATATTGTGAATACGACTCATTCTTGGCTTGATGAAGTGTATAATGAAGGATGTGAATCTATATCGGAGGTTGTCCATGGTTATAGCAAGTTTTTCTCCCTAAAAGATGGCATGGAGGGAATCATAGAAGATTGCAAGGAAAATAAGGAGTATTATTCCCATATGTTCCCTAGAGTTCAGATGTTATGTAAATTATCCCCCAAGAATTTGATAAAGGAGAATATTCTAACTGCTGATACTGTGAAACTCCCTCTATACTGGGCTGAAGCTATGAAGTATAAAAAAGATACTGCCAAGAAAGATGAGCAAGAAGCCTTGCATGCTAAAAATCATATATATGATATTGTATTTGAATTGAATGATGTAATAAGTGATTTAATAGGAAAATATGTTAATGAAGACACTGAGTTGGAAGCCAAATAATTGAAGCATAGATGGAATCAACTGCTCAAAGGTGGTTTGCAGAAGAATCCCTACGAGTTTGATATAGCAAGTCTGAACGTTGCCTCACACTTTCAACAGAAAATCAAGATTTTTTTGAAAGGCAAGCATAAAAGAAGGGCTTCTTTCAATCATTTTGTGGGATTGTATGATACTCTTCAATTTAGATTAAATTTTACATCAAAACCCCTTCTGAAGGCTATTAATCCAACTCCTGAAGATCTAATGAAGTATAGACAGTGGGAGCAAGAGGCTGATAAGATAACTGTGGAACAAGATGTTCCCAACCCCTGAGAGGCATTTTTCACTTGTTGCAACTGCCAAATCAGTCTGGGGGATTTATTTTTGGTGAATATTCTCCAAAAAAATGTGGAAATTCTCATTTTTCTTGGTCAATACATGATAAAAGAGACTTATTTTGTCTTTTATGGCTTAAAAAGGTGAAGTTTTATTTTTTGCTAAAGGAAAAAAATGTAAAAATGAGTTTTGCAATAAAATATTCTCCTACCACCAATATTTAATGCATGTAAAATATGAACCCTTGGTGTTGGATTAATCCCTACCCTCCATTGTATACTGAAGGCAATCATTTTCATTGTAATACAAGAGTGAAAGATAAGAGCTATTGAAACTCTATCAAGACTTCAAATCAGTAAAGAATACAAGTTACATTAGTTTGGAAGTTTGATTTCTTGGTTCCTTTTCACTTGGTTAGATTAAGTTCAGTTGCAACTATGATTAATAACTTGTGATATTTGATGGATCTTGTGTTCATACCATTGGTAGTTTGTTGATTGAGAGTTATGTGTATGGTTAGTATAAACATATATTTTATTTCAATTTGATTGCATGAATTTAGTTAATTTACACTATTATCTTGGTATTTGATAAATTCTTGCAATGTGAAAATCTCTATTTCCATAGAAGATTGCGCTATCTCTGCATAGTTATGAAATTTTCTAACAAAATAGGGACTAGTTTATTGATAAGAACTGTCTATCAGGGGTTAAGAAATCATAGTTGTAGTTGTCCATAGGTATTCCTAAATCTTTCTCTTTCTCGCCTCCTTTTCACTTTTTTGAAAACCAAAATATTTAGATTAGGAATGGCATCATTTACCTTGCAAATCTGATGGTCATACTAGTTTCCATACTTCAAAACTGAAATCATTTCTCAGTTTCCATAATTTTTGAAAATAACTTTGAAGACCCAATACTTCTTAGGTTGTGAGAGACGTAAGACCCCTTGTTGGAACAACAAAAGACATCATACAACTGAGTCATCTCACAAGTCAAGAAATGGCTGGGAGAAACCTTGGGCTAGTCATTTTCCATTTCTTTGAGATTTGATTCCTTTCAAGAGAGATAAGATTCTTAGTATTTTATCTAAGTTGTTCCATGTAAAAATACCCATCAATAGGTGTATGGAATTACTTATGTTAAAGCTTGAATTTCAACAAAGTTGTTATTGTAGAGAATTTTAACCTTTTCAAATTTATTTTTTAATTTATCTTAAGACTTCAATATTTCATTTGGTCTCTTTCTACCATTCAAGAGGAAAGACAAAGTCAATTACATCAAAAATACCGCATGAAACCAAGATGGAGAGGTCCATTTTCATCATTTAATGAATTCTAGGTAAGTTATCTTCTAGCACTAATAGTTCATTATTAATTTTCTCTTCTAGTTTAGTAAGAACACTATGATCATCATTAATCTTGTGGTATAAAGTAATAATTTCCTTGATGATCCTTGAGCAAGCAAAGAATCATTTCAAGATTCGGTGGCTTATATAATGCCTCCAATTTCACTCACAACAGGTAAGTTTTTATCCAAAAATGAAGGATGAGTAGGCATGGAAGAAGTATTGGTTCTCAAATCTGCATGCATTGAATCCTAAAGGTTTTCCACTTCTTATGCTCAAATTTCAAGAAGAGACTTGACCAATATAGTGGGAGATTGTTTAACAAAGTGGGAAACCATCCACACTTATCTTCCCTACACTTTAGGTGTTGTCGCACCTAGGGGGTATTCCCTTATTCACTACCAATATATCTAGATTTTTAGTACTAGGTAGAATGTTCTCATGTATGCACTAAGATTTTCAAGATAACTCCCAGACTGACAAAATTCTTGGACTATCTACTCTGTTTTACTGTGAGAACATGCACAGAGATACCCTAAACCACAAACATACTAAAAATGAACACAAAGTGATTTGTTCAATAATCATTATTCTTCCTAGACCCTTAGGGAAGCAAATCTCCTGATCGGTACCTTAATAAGGGTAACAGAGTCAAAACCCCTCCTACAAATGTTTCCTCTATAACAACAGAACTTCAAATTCAAAGGATGTATCTATATCAGTGGCTTGCAATGATATACCCAAGAAATAGTATTTTATGCAATTCTTCTTCAAAAATCCCTAATGCAATACACCACTTCCTATGTTTTGTTTAAAGCATATTTAATCCAATCCTTGATTAGAAGCAACAAATAGAAACATTTAATACAACAAATGTGCATAGCTGAAATCTAGAACCCTTGATTCATTCATTCACAAAATAAATGCATACATTGAAGGAGATAATTGTAGAAAACACACACATGTAGTGTTATTCATATTACTCAACCTGAATTGAAAATTGTCATACAAAATTTTTTACATATGTAGGCAAATCTTTTGTTCTGCAACATCAACAATACACCCAATCTATTATAGAAACCTACTCCCCAAGATGTGGATACCTTATACCCATAGCCCATAAAACAAAATTTCTATGTCCACCTAATTATTGTGTTTTCTTTTCTCAGGTGTGTATCCCCCTCTATACTACGACACTTAAGATCCTATAAATAGACTACTTATGTCAGTTTAAAACTTTCGTAGTATAATTTTTAGTTACAATGCATTTAATATTTGTACCTTGGAAACTACATCATAGCTTTGATTGGTTAGCACCCTCTTTCAACCAATTCCAGATTCTAGAAACTCCTGGTTGACTAAAGATCCTCCTTCAAAGTTAAAAATAGGCACCCACTTTCCATCCAATGCTCAGGCTCATATAAAAGGTTGCTAAGAAGGAAAGTCAACTCCTTACCCCATCAAAACTTGATCACTGGAGAAGCCAGGACTTCTTTGACTTAGTGAACAGGGCCCCTCATGCATACTGTGACCCCTAGCAGCAAATAATGGTGTGCATGGTCCATCCAGTTCCTCTCAAGAATAATTTAATTCTGCTACGGTTCATGAAAACTAGCTAGATTGTTGCAAACAAAAATCCCCACTCTTTCTGATTCCCCCATTCTCCAGGTAATACTTACTTTTTTCCTTAACTTAGAAAGAGCAAATCTGTAGCCAGGAGAACAGAGGCATACCTCTTTGGGAAACAAAAGATAAAGCTTGCACAATACTCATGGTAGTTGATGATGTGAACGATTCATGAAAACACCCTTATTTATAGCAATGAACAGAGGTTCATTGTACGAGTAACTGTCTTTATTCCAATTGTCCACACATTTGAATTTATTGTTGTGAATAAATTCGCAATCCTTCTAGGCATGAAACAGAGGCGTGATTTAATTGCTATTTATCCAGAAATGCCTCTTCACACAGACAATAAAGGTGAAGTTCACATACCGAAATCTAATTGAGCATCAATAATTGCTTGAGAATTGTGTCTACTATCAAATCACCTTTCTTACATACTCAAGAATCAACTGATAATTTCAAGAATTTAGGACAAATCTGTCATACTATAATTACTTTTTTTATTTCAAATTTGAATTACACCCATCAATTTAGAATAGATTATAATGAAATCAATGATCACAAATGCACAAGAACCAATCCAGCAATCACCAACTAATTAGAAAATGCCAACAAATCATGTTTCACACACACTGAAGCCACATGTCACTTTATCGCACCATCGCGGGTCTTGAGGGACCCACACTACTTCCTCTGTGCTCACACACTAGGCACCAACTTCATTCTCCTTGGGATAGGACTCACCAACCGCTGAACATATCATTGCACCAGCACAAAGAATATCCCTTCACATCTTCTCACCAAGCGCTCCTGCGATAGCCAATCACTTATCACACCATCGCATCTAAAACAAACCTACCAAACTAAAGACATGAGATGTCACGATGACTTCCAATTTATCATTAAGCCCATCATATCAACCCTGAAAAGATATTTTACTCACATAAAAGCCAGTAATTGAGCTCAAAGGACTGATAAAGAGTGAAGCTAAGGACATTATGTCCTCACTTATACTTGACTCTTCTTCCTCAAAAGAAGGGTCCATCAAGAAGAATCAATAGGTCCAATATGGTAATGAACATAAGAAGTGAGTTGTTCCACTTGTTTTAGTTGTGCCTTATTTGCCCTATCTTGTGCAAGATTGTAGACATTACAATTTTATGATTTCTTTATCACCTTCTCTAGTTGGTTTACCAAGTGCAAATTTATAAATTTGATAATTAGATATTTCCATTTCTTTTTCTTCCTTCTTACACATGGGGGTAGCACAATGTAAATCTCATTCCTTGAGCATCAATGGCGATAGAGGAAAGGACTCTTGCCTTCTTGCAATGAGAACAAGGCTTGATCAATGAAGAGATATTAGGGAATTTAATCGAAGTAGATAGAATTGATGTCTTCCTCCTCATGATGATATCTAGTAATAAAGGTGCATTCAAATTAGTAGAATATACTTTTGTAATGATTCTCTGTGAATTGATACATTTTGAGGAGTGGGCTAAGATGGAGGATGAGAAAGGGAAGAGCCATGTTGAGATGGAGATTCATGGGCTTGAGAAAAATGAGACTCCTAATAAGAGGATGTCTTTTCATTTGTAGGAGTTTTCTCTAGAGAAGGAGACCTTTCTTGGGTGGGAGACTTCTCAAGAATGAGGTTCTCTTCTTAGAGGAGAGTTTCTTCATTAAGAGAATATTTTCCCACAGGTGTTTCTTTTTCAAGAATAGAGTTTTCTTTTTTAGGAGATTTTTTTGAGAAGGCTCATGAGTGGAAACTAGAGGAGGCTTCTATGATGACTCATGATTGTATTGTTGGGTTGGAGTAGGATTTTATGGAGGAGAATGGGAATGAAGGGATTCTTTAGTAATAGAGGTTGTGGTGGCTTCTCTAGAATGACTTTCTTGGTTGTCTACACTCTTGACTTTGAATTTGTACTTTATTTTCTTTATTATCGATGGTACAAGGTCATCCAATATTTCTTACTCTTCCTCTTCAACACTAATGCCTTTTGTAGGAAGGTCTTGTATAGTAGCATGATGAGGTACAACTTCTTTATCTCTTGTAGAGGGATCAAGAGTCTAGTATTTCTTTGGTGTTTCTTTTTATACCTTTTAGCTCTTTTAGATGCCTATTTTAACCATGTAAAACTCCTTTATATAACCTATTTAGTCCTTTTTATGGAAGCAACTTCAAAAATAGACCAATTCATTGTTGTAATTGGTTGAGCATATATTTTCTACAAATTGTATGCAAAATCCAATACTTTACCACCATCAGAGACTTCCTTAGGTACTCTTCTTATCTCGAATACTTTGATTTGATAAGAGTTAAATCTAGTGTAATCCCTTTTCCTAACCTCATGTTAATCATCACAACAACCCAGAAATCTTCAAGGTCTAGTTGATGTTTGTATAATGATCATATTAATTTCTCAATGTTTCTCCTTGGATAAAAATTATTTCTTTTGTTATATGAGTGTGAAGTGATTTTTGGTATCTCCTTCTCAACATTTTTGGCATGAAGGTAAGAAGAACAAGAATAATTATCCATGGTAATTAAAAAATAAACACCTATTTTGTGTTTGTTTGAAAGTAATGTATGCACATCACACAACTACCTACATAACTCTGATTATATGAGCTTATTACTAGGGTACTTTGAAAGTTTATATGGATTGCTAGTAAAGCCTCCAAGTCTAATATAAGTAAATGTAGAAAAATGAATAAACTAATTCCCTAAATTTGTAATGGAAACAATAGCTTCTAATAAAATTCTTTTGTTAAGATCATTTTCTAAGAGCCTAACGAGATAATAGACAAATGCATCATTTACCTTGTTGTAATGTTTGAGAATTTCCTTCATCTCCAATTGTGGGTAATGTTCATATACTATCTTTTGACTTGGGCCCATGAATCCTACTTTATTAAGTCCTAGAAATACTTTTCTTCTTTCTAGGAGATATACAAGGTAGGAAGTCATATAGAAACATTTTCTTTCATATACATCTCAAAGTTGATCAAGCAAGTGATCACTAACCAATATTCCCCAATCAATTTTATCCTTATTTTCAATCATAGTGAGCATATACTAGAACATCTAAGGGTGAAACTCTTTAGCCACTAAAGTCCCTATGAACCTATTTAGTAAGGTAATAAAGTAATTCATATCTTCATTGAACTCACTCTTGTGAAGTATCTTTAGAAACCTAGTGTTGATGATGATTGTTAGTCATAACAACATGCATAAAAATTTGCACAACAAACCTTTATTATCTTGTAAAGTACGATCAATTCAAGGTAAATTGATGACTCCAAGGCTCCATTGATTAGGTCATGATCATCTAACATTACTCAGAGGTTGATATGGCATGTTGTTTTCCATTTCAAGGGGTCTTACGTTTGCTTCGATGATCAATAATATACTTGTATTCTGTAAACTCACTTCACAAAGAGGTTATTGCTACTTTATCCCAAGGATCACTGTGATATTTGTAAGTTTGATCAATTCTTCTAAACATTGATCATCATGAACTTACACATGCTTCTAAACTGTGTATTTATTCAAATAATGTGTCTACAAGTAGATATTTGTATGTTCATCATAGACATTTATCTGTATGAGCATGATATTTATCAATTTAACATGCTTTCACTCAAAATATGCTCTGTATTTTCAATTATTTATGAGATATCTGCATATTTCATGTTTATTTGCTTTAGATTGTCTGTTATTTGCAATTAAGGAAGTGATTTGTAATGAGATTCGAAGAAATTTAAAGAAATACTTCTAATTTTAGTGAACCTTTAGTTATTGAATCACATACACACAAGATATAGTCATGAAGAGAAGAAATCAAACCATAATTCACCAGGTTGTTCCACAACTAGGTATGGTTGATGCTAACTTCAAAGGAACAAAGAATGAAAATAATATATGCAGACTGAAAAGCACTCCAAGGGACATAGCTAATCAATGCATATATCCAGATTCCACTCATAGATTACTCAAAATTTATAATGATTTGTAATCAAAACAGCTTCTCTTTCATTAAGTATGCAAAACATGTACATTCACAATAACCTTGAAATTAGTCCTGAATTCTTCAGCAATCAAATTTTAATTAAGTTTCTAATGCTTAAAAAGATGCACTCCCACCCCTTTTATAGAACAAGGAGGGGAGGCAGTTACAACTAACCAATGGTCAAGATTTATCAATTTAGATCAATGGCTAACAATTCTCCATTGACTTAGTCAACACCTTCACTTGTGGCACAAGTTACCAACTGGCAACCCTCTATATGACTTGCTACTCATAAGTAGTCTTATGCATGTGTTTGCTTGGCGATGCATCCATACTTACTCTTCGTCCCCTTCTTCTTCTTCATTTTCTTCATCACCTTCACTATCTACATCACCTTCATCTTCACTACTGCTTTGATGTAGATCATCCTGAATATGAACCTTTACTGCTGTCCCAATTGTCTCATATAGCTGTACAATTCTATCTATCTCTCCCCCATCTTGGACTTTAGCTTTTATTATTGCATGTTTATGGGAATGGAACTTAGCCTTGAGGGCTTCCATTTTGCCTTTCCTATTGTTTAACGTCTCATTATATGTTTCCACCTTGACTTTCATCCTCATGACTCTATTCATCACCTCCTTCGTCAAGTTGTTTAGGGGGTCATCTGCTACAGGCTTGAAATTATCATGTAGAGCCTTCACAGCAAAATCTACATCTTGATTCTCAATTTTACCTTCTATTTTTCCTTCTAGAGCCTCCAAGGTCTCTGCCTCATATGCCATCATACCATGTAGTTTGGCATTGATGTCCCTGAGCTTGCCACTACATCTTTTTAACACGTCACATTCGAACCTAATATCTTCATACCAGATCCCCATTAGCAGGGCAGTGTTATTATCTAATACCTTGTTACTGATCAAAATCTGTGGGTCAACTCTTCTTATCTCACTTAGAGCACCCAGGTCCTTTTCCAATTGGAATGACCTTCTACCTATTTCATTTTGCATTTTGTTCACTTTTCTCTTTAATGTGCTTAAAGAATTCCATCTCTGTAGAGAGGTTTGTACCACCTCTTCAGCTCCTTCAAATGCTGATAACATCCATTTCTTCATCACCATCGCCTCATGCTTCATTAGGTCCAAATTGGTAACCTCATCTTGTGATATAATAGTCAATGGGATGGTTGGATCAGCAGGTGCATGATCAGGGTTAATCAACCCTTTTATTAAAGAATGCAATTGAGCAATGTGCTCTTTATGTACCTTATTCTTCTCCTTTTCCCTCTTTACCCTTTGGGTTAGAGAATCAATGATATCCTTTCCTTCTTGACCTTCTTGGTCCTCATTTGTAAAACCTAGATCAACATTAGTGATCTGAAACTCTTCCAGGCTAATTTTGCCTTTCTCCTTTTCAACTATAGGGAGAGCTACCTGTGTGGTCCTCCTACCTATTGTAGGATCTCTATTTATTGCGGATGTGAGCCTAGCCTTTCTCCTTGGCTTCATCATGCTCTCAGCAAATAGGGTAGACACATCAAAATCTTGGACCTCTTTTGCTTGTTGCACATGTATCTCCCGTTGCAGCCAATGAGGTATATCACCCCCAGATTTTTGATGACCTCTTCCTATGTCATGGGTGTCCTGCCCTCCTGTGTCAGCTTCTATCCTTGGTGGTGAAGGCACCTTCTTGATTTCTTCCTCATGCAGTTCAACATGAGGGGGATCCTGTTGGGGTTCTTTTTGAAGGACTTCCCTTTGTGGAGGAGGCTCTTGTGAAATATTAATACTCTGATCTTGTGCCTCCCCCGATGAATTCTTAGGGATTTCTTGATCCTTCTGCCTAGGCTCATTTTGTGGCAAGTTGGCCTCTTGAGGATTCTATGTACTGTGGCCCTGAATATCATCTTGATTATTACCAACCACATCCTCTATCTCTTTTTCCGTTCTGTCACCTTGTGACGAGCCTTGCTCCGTACCTTTAGATATATCAGCTTCTTTTGTATTGATTTCTTCCTCAGCTAATTTTTCTTCTGATGTTGGGCCTTTACCCTGATCATCCCCACTTTGTTGTTGTGCTTTTGATTCTGTGGGTATCTTATCTTGATCTTGGTTCAGATCAGGTGGAACGTCACCCTTCTCAGTATGCTCTGTCTCATCAGTCCGCTTAGGCTCCAATAGAGGATTATTGTCCTTATTTGGGCTTACATCACCTCTATATGTTAGGTCCACTACTGCAGGGCTTGTGACCTGATCAACCAAATTATCTAGCCCTATCTGTTGGGATACTCTCTCTGGGCTATCCTATTTTGTTTCATCCATTTGCCCCTTTTCTTCTTGTAATACCCTCATCTGGGCTAGTGGAGTTCCATGAGGCATCATCCTAGTGTTGGCAACCAGGGTTTCCATACGTTGAGCAGCCACATCTTGAACTACATCATCATCTGATAATTCTACAGTTTTATCTAGAGGGAAAGGAAACTCCCTACTAGCCATGAGTACTTCTCTGGTCTGCTCCTCGGCCTTTTTAGTTTTAAATTTGATTATCTCAGGAATAGGGACTTCATGCTGTAGTTCCTTTATGAAAACCTCACTACCCCTTCCCCTCAACATGATGGGATCAGTGTTGACATTCCCCCTCATGGTTGTTCTTGGTTTCTTAGGAGGTGGTGTTTGCAACACTTTCTTTTCTTGCTTGCTACCAGCAAGTCTTCATCTCCAAGTTCCTCATTTACCTGTTCTTCTTCTAAAGGGGAGTCCTCTCCTAAATCTCCTTGTAGAGCCTGTTCCTCTACCTACATCTCTGTGCTCTTAGTGATAGGTCTCAAAATCCTCTTAGTTCTTGATCTCTCAGGGGGTGGTTGTGATGTGGACACATGTGCTGATGTAGATGACCCATCACCTTTAGATATAATTCTTTCAATGATCACCCCCTTTGGCTCATTCCCCACCTCCTTTCTCTTGGAGTGTATATTCTTTTGTTTCTCGGTGGGTAAGCTTTCTCCATTAGACTTCCTCTTCTCAATCAAGAAATCATCATATTCTTCATCAGATAATTCCTGTCTCTTTTTCTTATTGTCAATAGTGAGGGCCATGCCCTTCTTCTTTAGCTTGGCAATTTATGCATCCACCCACCTTTGGGTTAGTTGGATCACCCCTTGCATTATTTTATCCAAAGATATATCTTCTGTTTGTGTGAGATCAGGGGCCAATATGGTGTCATTATACACCTTATAGTCTTTGTATTCATTAGACATTACCTTCCCATCATCATTATGCAATTGTGCTGTCACTGGTATGCAGTCAAAGGTCCTGATTTGATTCAAGGTAAGCCTTTGATACTTCCTCCTTCTCACCTCAGCCTCATCATTGCAATCAGTCCAAAAGTCCTCTAGATGCTTTTGGTGTATTTGTTTTCCCAGAAGTTTCTGCATCCTGCCATAAGGGTCATATGATCTAGTGAGAGGATATAGTTGTAAGTACATTAATTTCAGCCCCCTAATAGCATGCTTAATGCTCTGTGAATTTGGGCATAAATACCACCCCATGAATACTGGGAATAAAACTGAAGGGATCTTCTTATGAGCTTTGTAAGCCTCAACTGATGTAGACACCTGTCTAACAAACTCCATCAAGATGACCCTATCAGTAGGGAATCTTGGCAACATGAGGGGCTGTCCCTCAAATCCTTTGATCCTGATATATGAAAATGTATCAAATTGGATGAACCAAGCCCCATGTTTGTAAATAACTTCTTGAGCTTCCATGCTTAGCCTCTTGGTCCTATCCTCCTCCATTGTTCTAACTAGATGCATTGAGAATGCATCATCCACCAATTTGTAGTCTTGGAGGTATACTCTTCTTTGTAGTTGGGGATAATGATCCCATATATGTGTATCTCTGAGGTTATTCCCTAGTCTGCCTACTATCTGCAGGGCATCAAATGTACCTTGGGAGGCACAAGAATACACAACATATGATGTCATGTAAAATAGGCATGCCTGTCCTCCTAGCTTCCTCATTCCTTTGTCCAGGCTATCACTAATGATGTTAGCCCACTGAGGCTTATTATCTGAATATAAGACCATCTGGATGATGTCAAACATCTAGTTCTCAAAATTACCAGCATGTGGCTTGCCAGTCATCCTGCTTAACAGGGAAAATATATTGATACTCATCATCAAAATCAAACTTATATAGGTACACTGGTAGCTTGGCCAAGGCAGTATAGGTGTTGTTCTTCGCCCTCCACTGATACATTCTTTTTTGGGTATCCTTCTTATTATTGTTGTATTCTTTCTCCAGTTTCTATAAATCTACCCTAACCACCTTGTTTCCCACTGGCAAGTTGAAGGTAGCCGTGATGCCCTCGACTGAGAAATCAACATATATCCCGTTGTGCCTCTCCACTCTTCTGTTCTCTGGGTTATAATTCCTGGCACACTCTACCACCAGCTCTATAGCATCCATGGCATATGAAGAACTTGTTGCATGCCACATACTAGTTGTAAATATTCTATCCAGTATAGGGTTGTCTTTATCATTATCCAATTTCCTAGTCCATGTATCCAACTCTGTATCTCCTTGATGGGTATCTCCAATGGCACCATATCTAAACCCTACCCCTTCAGGTTGTACAAACATGGGCTTCAAGAATTTGGCCTCGGATCTGTTTCTTCTAACGTCAGCCATTGAATCCTGCAATAAGCATAATATATTTTACCCTATGGTATCCATATGTATTTCTAATAGTATCATGCATCGTTCATCTACTATATGTCATTTTAACTTTTCCTATGTAACATCATGAGGATTTACACCAGTAACGACAAACATTTTACCCAAATTTGTAGAAAACAACAACGGGGAGGGTTTGAAGTTACTTACCTGATAACACTTTCCTTTGGATTATATGAGTGATTACGAAAAGACTGTAAACGTGCAATGTCACCCGTTCCATTCTATTACGTTGAAGGATCCAATCCGCTTGTAGGTAGCTAATAAGGGTTTGACTTTGGAGCTCTATAACTTTTGATTTATCTCAAGGTAAATAAAAATGACCTTTGAATTTCACTTTTAAACAAATCAATAATATGAATTAGGGTAAAATGTGTTGTTTTGATTAAATCTGTTGATCATTTGCAGGGAATCCATAGATGCCGCCAAGTGTTCAATTCGTATTTGTAATCGGCGTGAGTTCATCTACCATTTTAATTGCATTTAATGTTTAGGGGGATCTTCAAAAGATCAGGGACATTCAAAAATATGACCCCCCATAGATAATATGACCCCCCTCTCTTTCATCTTGAGCAAGATAATAGTGTATAAAAGATCAGGTGATACGGTCAACCTTTTGACCATAAAACATATCGGGTCATGAAATTAAGATCAGGGGCACTTCAAAATATGACCCCATCCTCAGGGACAAGATCATGATGACATCATCATACCATCAATGTTTTATTAATTATCTCTTTGGTGACGTCATCGTCATATTCAAAAACATGATGGATATTGGAAACATGACCCCCCGTAGGTCAGATGAGACAACGATGTCATCATCGGGGTGATTTATTTCGTTCATTGGAATTGGATGACATCATCATCATATTGGTGTAGGGTGATATCCGCGAAGGGGTGATTTTAGGAAAGATGACTGATGTTAACAATATGACCCCTTACGAATATATGAAGCTCCTTGACGGGTAGATACTAGCTCTTATTTGACTTTGACGTTCACATATCATGTATCTAAAGAGTTATTGGTGATGATTCTAAGATCAGGTGATCTTATCGAATATGACTGACGTTAGAAATATGACCCCCCCTCAGGTAATATTAGGTTTGACCAAACTTTGACTCAACATAACTCCCTGCCTTTAGACAATTTTGGGGTGATCCAATTGGCAAACCTGCTTAAAATTTTGTGTACGTTCCAACCATGAAGTTAATAATAGCAAATGTTGACTTTGACAATTGACTTCATCTGATGGTGAATCCATCCCCTTGAGGTGACATACATGACTAATTTTACCAGATTGCCTAAAGCAAAAAACAAGCAAGCAACAAGCAGAAAGAAAAGTTGGGTCCCTATTTTGCTAAGGCAAAATGGGGCGTGTTGTGTAACTACACAACACCTAGTAACAACTACCTTTTTCTTTTTCAACCAATTATCATTTATGTATTTGGCATAATGCTCTAGATGTTTATCATAATAATCTCTTGTAGATTTAACCATAGAGAGAGCATAAGCTCATTGGTAAGTCCAAATATTTTCTTTTTCATAGGATCATATTGTTGAGCATATGCTAATACTAGTTCATGTGATTGCACTAAAATAAGGAATGTTGCAACTTGGACAATACCACTATCTACAATGCACTTGGCCTAGTGTGACCTATCATCAACTTTTCCCACTCTCTGAATAAATTCCCTAACATCAACATGACCAAGGTCTATATTAGTAATTTCTAAGAGTGTTGAGAAAATTTTTGAAGAAGAGGAAACTCCTTTCAAATTGTACTTCATTCCTTTGGTTGTTTGACTTTGGGTGATGTCATAAAGATTATAAAAACATTGGTAGAAAATGCTTTCTTAGTTCTTCAAATCAAGGTATATACAAGAAATAAGAAAGGATATAAAGAAATCAAGAATTTGTAGTAAGAAGGACTAGTAGAGCAGTAGGATTTTTAATCTTGGAAGTAATTTGCAAATTTGTAGGGAAGTTTCAAAAGTCCTACAAAAATTAATACAAAATAAATCAAAATTGGAACTCAAGATGCATTTTGTAAAATATGCTTAGTTGTGTGACAACCCCAAAGTTCCATAATTGTAAATTGGCAAAGAACAAAGGATTGGGAGTAATTTGAAAAAAAATCTCAACTACGTCGGGACTTTATAACTCTAGTGTAGAAAATAAGTGGGGAAAGGAGTCAATCAAGAAAACTTTGCGAATCTAACTTGGGCATGAATTCTTGTGAATGAGAGAAACAATTGAGCATTTCAAAGGGCTACTGTATGGGGAAAACCCTAAAGGTGTTCGCAAACTAGGGCTATGTTTCTAAAATCACATGAATGAAACTTACTAGTAAAATAAATCTAGGGCGTACGTTGCAAATAGGAATAAATGATCATATGATAGAAATAGATAGAGAAATACCTTAGTTTGATAATGTATCCATGATTGCAAGTGTATGGAATGAGTGTTTATAAAAACCCTTGAACAATGCTAATGAAGAAAAACCTTGTTGGAACCCTAGAAACACTAACATGATGTAATGTAAGTGAGAAAATTAGTGAAGAAATTTGTTGCAAAGAATGTATGCTTGAGATGAATGCTTCACCAATGTAAGGTGCAAAGAATGAGAGGAGGTGAAAAGTTCAAAGAGAGATCTCAAATGGCGTTGTAATGGCATATATAAGTTCTTCACATGTGTAGGAGTACAAGCTCATTAAATGTAAAATCAACAAAGAATTAAATGTTAAATGCAATTTTGTAATTTTTACTTGATTGTGGGGAAGTCCTGGAACTCCACAATATAACATGGTCAAAGGAAAAGGTTGATATGCAATTTGAAAAAAGTGCTCAATTGCTTGGAAACTCCAATATTCTACCTTAATCCAAAACACATGTTTTTAAACTTAAATTACTTGAAATTTACAAAACTTTGACTCATTCCAGAAATTGCCAAAGTTTACAAAGCTTCTTCAACTAAAAAAAGTATATCTTTGAACATGACTTCATAACTTGACAATCAAATGACACCATTTGGTATATTTCCAAAAGACTCAACGTTTTTTGAGATTCCTTGTCAAAAATAAGGATGATAAAACCACTAAAGGGAATCACAAAAACATGAGCTAATACCAACCAAAAGAGGTTCCCAAATCCCCTTGTCAAATTGCAAGGAAGCAAGGTGTGCGAAAATCACTTCCTACACTAATCTAATGAGGAGAGATGGGTGCAAATTCATTTTAACCTTTACAATTACAGAATGTTTAATACAACAACAAAGATATTGCAGCAATGCACATACACATAGAATATAGACAAGAGAGAGAGAGAGAGAGAGAAGATATAATGTGGGGAAAACCCTTTCGGGTAAAAAACCCCACACTCCAAAAACCTACACAATGTATTATCAAAACAATAGTGTTTACAACACACTTGCAATGCAAGTCTTCTCGGGAGTCTTCAACACTCATATCTGGAGATAAACCGGCAACATAACAACACCAGTTAATCACCTCTTACATCTCCTCTCCAAGCACCCTGTATATAAAGAGAAGTAGTATGAATGGAGGTAGCTTCTAGAGCAAGTCACACAAGGAACTCGTCCAAATCCATGTGGCCCAATTTCCAAGGCCATAAAACATGCGTATGACACTTGTAAGTGATTCTCTTTCATCCCTTACAACCCCCCAACTTGGGCACCCCAAATTTACCAATTAAGGCATGACAGATGCTCTTACAATGTCATAAAATCTGTCATATATGACAACTCTTATAGTTGTAAGAGAATCTGTCATAACTGTCTATTAATACCAGATTCTCTTACAACCTTTTCATAGTCAAACTTGGGTGCCTACTTCCCCATGCAAGATGCTTTCAGACACTTGTCTTCACCTATCATATAATCTTCCATTTCTGCCCTTACATGTCATAGATTCTGTCATAGCTCTTACACGTCATAAACCTCTTACAACACCTGAAAGATCCTGACACATGGCAAAACTCTTCTACCACAAGGTGGAACGCCTATCTCCTCATATGAGGACAAAAATACATGTGGTCACCTTCCATGTAGGATGACACATCACCATGCCAACTCCCACAAAGTGACGAAATAGGATTTGCATCCAAATTACAATAATAGGCAAAAAATAAATACAATTAAATAATAAATGCTAGAAACTTGCAAAGGTTGAGACACCTAAATTCCCAACATTCTCCCACTTGTTGAACACCTTTCAAGAGCCAATGGAAATAATAGGGTTTAATTGCTATAGGCCAAGAGACCCATAGACTCTGAACACCATCTGAACTTCTCAGTTCCCACTAGTTTTGTTAATGCATATGCAACATCACACTCTGACTGTCACAACAGATAGTAAACTTTCTTGCACCAACACCAATATTTGAACACAATATCTTAAGCCAAATGGCTTCCTTGCAAGCATGAGTAGCTGCCAAATACTCAGTTCAACTGAACTCCACTATGCTCACTAGCTTTACCAGAAGCACCTGTAACATCTTCCAAGTGATCACCAACATGACAAAAAAAATTAGAATGCCAAAAACATGATGAAACACTAAATGCCACATAGACACACCAATGTATCCAACTTCAAACTGGTTAACAGAACATGAATTTGAAGTCCAAACATCTTCAAAACAAGATCAATCATGTAAGCTCCAAAACAATTAGAGCAACAACCACAGCTAGTTGTTTACATCCAACTAAATAACCACCATTGATAGAACTTTTACACATGACATATTCAGCCCATACTGCAATTCTCATCCCTGTATAATCCACTATCCTGCACAAAGTTAACGTCTCCCATGATAACAAACATACCAATAACCATTGATGTGCAAAAAAATCTGAAGACCTTTGATACTGCAGTCCAATGAAAAACCATCTACCAAAGATATACATACATCCTAGGAATCAAACTGCATGAGCAATGCCAATCTAAGTAACTCAAAGTCTACCAATTAGCACTTACATAAAAAGATGGCTTATAATACAAGCATATAATACAAAGAACAATCACAATGATCTGCAAACTGCAACCAACTACTGTAAAACATGGCATACTTCCACAAATAGTTTTCTGCTCACTTTCTCGCCTCTGATCTCCTCCACTTCTCCCAAGTCCTCCACATCTCAAATGATATACATTAAAAAGAACACATACTGTTGTTAAAAAATAATAAAGTACAACAACAGTAGATGACCACAAAACCCAGTGATCAAACTAGATGAATAAGAAGTTCTAGGAAGAAATATGAGACCATAAAGAGAAACTGCAAACCATATCATGTCCTTCCTTCCAACACCACCAAGTGCTAAGTTGTGCCAAGTATGATCCTCCTTTACAAAACCCCAACTGAAAAGCCTTAACAACTCCCAACCATTCAATCTCATAAGATCAAATAAACATCATCATGGATGTAAGCTTCTCTAATCAAGGTAGATCAAACTCATAATCATTCCATGACAAGGAATAAGCCCAATCACATCTCCTAAATTGCTCATAAATGGAATGAGAATGATCCACTGAGATACACCGAGTCTCATATACTCTCTCCAAGAACAATCTCCTCTCAAGTTCAAATATGAACTCACATCCATAACAAGTGAAGGCTTCTCAGTCTTTCTGCTAAAATTTAACCATTCCAACACATGATCCCTACAACAAGAGATCTCAAGCCTCATCTCTCTAGTATCCATGAGCATCCATCAACTAATACATGCCAAACTTCAAATGCATCCTGCAAAATCATGAAGCTTCAAGCAAATGATTAATACTCAAAACCAAAGAGAACAAACAAGATCATTGTCAGAACTCCCATTGCACATCTGCATGATCAAGAAGCCATCATGACATCATGATCTAACCATCTCCTCGTAAGAATATCACATACAACAAAGCGTACAATGATGCATACATCCTTTCTCAAGAGAATCTGTATCATGCCAAAACTTTAAGCTAGCATCAAGAGTAAATCATGGCATAGTAACAACATCTCTAAACAAAGGACAAACAAATCATACTGACAAATCATAAATCTAACACCTCAATCAAGATGTCAACATCTCCCCAACATATAAAGATAACCATCTCCTGGCAAGAAAAATGAAAATGTCAAAGAACTCTCAAAACCAAGAGCTCCTCCATGACACCAATATCCACTGCAGAAGATCATCCATCAATTATGATGAATCCAACATCACTGTCGAAGCTCCCACTAAAACTATGATACCGAGCTTATAAAGGCATCATGATAACCATCCTCTCAATGAATATCATCCATGGCTCTAACACAATCTAACAATTGTCCTATGCAATATCAGTAACACAAAATAATAAAGTAGAATTGAGATCTCCAAGTTAAGAAGATAAAACCATCACTGTCAAAAGCTTACACTAAACTGTGTAACAAAGCTATCTATACATCGAGATAAACATGCTATAAGTCCCAATAACTGATTGTCCATGCACTCTAATTACCCATCCTCTTATCCCAATGAAAAATACCAAATACACAAATGACCACAGACAAGGTCAACTAACAAAGTCTGCATAAATAATGAATCAATCTTGTGGATAAAGACAGTCCACATATGAGTCATCCCACTGCAATCAAATAGGTGATTACCCACACAAAACTGCATAACTCATAGATCCAAAACATGAGACATGCAAGCTCATCATCACATTAGTAACTTGCAAACTGAGATACCAAAGAAGACAATCTGTAGACTTCAAGACTCAACCATCAAATCAATTCTAGATTCAATTTGCCAACAAGCCCACAAACGAGTGATCGTAGTCAAGGAACTAATCAAGCATATGTTGTAGAAATGATGAGTGATAAATCACATACCAACATCTCCACACTGAGAAAGATACAAAACTCCTCACATTATGCACGAAGCATACATACAAGTCCTGCAACTATCATACATCTAGAAAACACTCTTAAGGAATCATAATATGAAAAATAGTTTGTCCTACAGATTTACAAAACCACAAGTTTTGATTAACCATGTAAAACCTGTAAAACCACCATGTCATTGACATACATGCAAATCCATATCCACTTATCATCTGGAAAACACACAAGTCTAAAAATCACCAATATAGTTAAACCAGAATAATGGAATAACATAGATAAGCATAACCATAGATTTTGAAACGGAATATCTACAAAACCCTCAGATCAAATCAATATGAAACTGAGACATGCAAGTACATCCAAGTAAATGAAATAGAGGTCCAAGAACTTCAGGCCCACTTGTAGGCCAACTCCACAACTATCACCATGTACAAGCATACAGAGAAGCTAGGTTGTTCCATAAGCTTTCAAACCATCCAATGATTAACTCACAACCTACATGCATTTAGGGTTAATAAAATAATGTCTTACAATGCCATGGACTAAAACTAAGCACCCAACATAAGTGCATCAAACCATCACCATGGCAACCCAAGTTTCTCCATGTGATCAGGGAGCCAAGAACTAACACCCAACATGAATACTTTGCTGCAAACGACCATAGAATGATAGAACATAACCACCATGCATGAGGGTATTACATACTGTCAAACAGGAACTCCAGATCAATATCATACTAAATATAACCACATGATCAACTCCATAACACTCCATCTTAAGTTTCCTAACTCAAAATTTGTGTCGTTAACATCCCCATCTCTATTCTTCTGGATGTGTCTGCCATCTCATTCCTGCAACAAGATTTTAGAATACTCTGAACAGACTCCCACTCAACTTAAGATTAGTACACAAAACCCTATCCAACAACCAGGACCAAAGAGAATAGCTCTGATACCAACTAAAAGGAAGCAGGTGTGCAGAAATTGCTTCCTACACTAATCTAATGAGGAGATATGGGTGCAAATTCATTTTAACCTTTACAATTACAGAATTTTTAATACAACAACAAAGATATTGCAGCAATGCACATACACATAGAATGTAGAGAGAGAGAGAGAGAGAAGATATAACGTGGGAAAACCCTTTCGAGTAAAAAAACCCCACACTCCAAAACCTGCACAATGTATTATCAAAACAACCAATGTTTACAACACACTTGCAATGCAAGTCTTCTCAGGAGTCTTAGACACTCGTATCTGGAGATAAACCGGCAGCATAACAACACCTGTTAATCACCTCTTACATCTCCTCTCCAAGCACCTGTATATAAAGAGAAGTAGTACGAATGAAGGTAGCTTCTAGGAGCAAGGCACACAAGGAACTCGTCCAAATCCATGTGGCCCAACTTCCAAGGCCATAAAACATGTGTATGACACTTGTAAGTGATTCTCTTTCATCCCTTACCAACCCACCAACTTGGGCACCCCAAATTTACCCAATTAAGGTACGATAAATGCTCTTACAATGTCATAAAATCCATCATATATGATAACTCTTATAGTTGTAAGAGAATCTGTCATAACTGTCTATTAATAGAAGATTCTCTTACAACCTTGTCATAGTCAAACTTGGGTTGCCGACTTCCCCATGAAAGATGCTTTCAGACACTTGTCTTCACCTGTCATATAATCTTCCATTTCTGGCCCTTACATGCCATAG